>CM077091.1:144275871-145500833 GCA_039513925.1 Platanthera zijinensis | reverse complement strand
AAAGCAAGCATATACGATAGAAAATTAAATCGCAAGCGCCTGGAGGGAACCTGCGAATGTCGACTGTTTACATGATAAGATATGATAAAAGATATATTCGGCAATCTTTGCTATTAACTGAATAGAAATCAAGGTATGATAATGACCGTCTCGCATGATCAGGATATAACGTTAATATGAAAACAGATCAGCAAGATGAAACCATCTTAGTTAGAATTGTAACAACATAACTTGTCAATCAAGAAGAAACGATACTCTGATCAATGATTTGTGCAAGAAATATCTGATAAGAGAGCTTGTTGATAGTCATATGATAGAACTTTATGCAGGCAGCGCATATAAGATGACCATAAGCCAAGAAGATATCTTCAATCCTTATAATAGATTGAGTTTAACCTGTTGACCTGTAAAAAGGCAAAAAGACAAAGGAGGGATACAGCTCTATGGTGTTCAAAAAAGACTGGATACTGCCACAGGTGTTTCCCGTGGGCGTTATGCATCGCTTGCCTTTAAAGGAAACCATACAGAGGGTAGTCCTACCTAAAGCGGGCCGGTCGCGCTCCCTTAGAAGGGCACAAAAGAAAAACAAGCGCGGAAACTCTAGAGAAGGAATCGACAGATGCACCTCTCTCATGCCTCGGGTTACAAGCATCGCTGATCAATTAGACTAGTTACGCCAAGCGGCCTATTGCTTGTCTGCGAATTGATCAGCGGAGTTGTGGGCCCCACGAAGGCACGGATTGAGAGTACCAAGGAGTGTTCAGCCGTTACAATTGTGAGATGATCGAAGAGAAAAGGCTACACTTGATCGCCATTGTTTGTCACGCAAAGATCATCGTAACTGTAACGTATCCTTTAACGAAGCACAGCAGAGCTAACACATGGGTCCTCCCTGGAAACACGCTCTGTGTTAGATGCTGACAAGGATCCAAAGTCCCTTCATCCTCCGCACGAGAGTTGAACGGCCCCCACTGCACATATGCGAAAACTCCCCGCGATATGTGGTCATTGCTGTCTTACGCCAGAGGACAATCTCGAGGGGGCCCTGAGCAAGACTTGGCGATATCTCGGTGGTTCAGTGATCTCTTTGGCAAAGAGAAAAAGTAAGGAGGAAGCACTTCACAAAGGGAAAAGTGTCAGTATGGGATCTCTGACGTAAACTTTATTGAGATAGAAAATGAAACACTTAGAAGTATTGAAAGATATTGTGCTTGAAGTGTAGAGCAAAAACAACCGGTCATTAATATGAGGGTCCTCGAAGAGCTGCGACGTCCTTTTTGCTTTAGAATAGCATTCCGAGGTCACCCTCGTCATCGGCGTCAAAGCACTCAGGCCGAACGTTGATAGGCCCCAAACGGCCTGCATCCTCTACATCCACGCAATTCACTTGAACTTCAGCCACCTCCTTGCCCTTGGAGGTGGAAGGCTTTGTAGAATCAACTTTTTTGATCAGGTCGTTGATCTTGCCTTCGATGAGTAATCTTTCAATTAGTCGTCGAAGGGCCTTGCAGTCTTCAGTGAAATGACCCTTCTCTCGGTGGAATTCACAGAACGGATCTGAATCTCTTGATCTTTGATTTGCCGACTGGTAAGGCCTTTTTGAATTTGCCCTATCCTTCATGATCTGGCAGACTTCTTGCATGGTCTCATTGAGTCCAGGGTACGGTACATCATTATCTTGTGAGTGATGCACAGAGGCTGTTTGCAGAGGTGGGGCTGGTAGCGGTTGCAATCGCTCGTGGACACGATCCTGACCTGGGAAGGAGTGTTGATGATGTTGCTGGAACTTCTTTATTCTCCTAGAGTGGGATGAAAAATCTTTCCGAGGAGACCTCAGAGGCTGGTTGTAGGAAGAAGAATTTCTCTCCGATACAAGTCTGGAGACGAAGCTGGGGTTGCTCTTTTCACCGCGGATATACGAGTTGGCTAAGCCGATCAACTCTTGATAAGTCTTGGGTGCTCGGACTTTAGCCTCAAACTTGAGTGGTCCTTCACGCAGGCCGTGAATAAGAGCCATTCGGTACATTTCTTGATCAACGATCTCAATGTCTAAAATTTCTCTCTGAAATCGATCCACAAAATGAGACCAGGTCTCACTATCTCGCTGCCTGATCTCAAAGAGGGCTTCTGGACCGCCCTTCCTCTTTGAAGAGGTAGAAAATCTGAGCATGAACTCCCTTCGCAAATCGAAGGAAGAGATGGACTGAGCACGAAGTCCATAGAACCAATCTCTAACTTGACCATCAAAGGTTGTTACGAGAAGTTTACTCTTGGTAGCATCAGAGAGGGTCTTGAGAGCAACGGCTGATTCAAAAGCTTGAAGATGCTTGACTGGATCAGTTTCCCCGGTGTAAATGGGCAACCGCGGCTCTTTGAAGTTGACTGGTGTTGGTTCGTGCCGAACACTCTCTGTAACGGCGATGGCTCTTCTTGTTCTCCTACAACATAAGGAAAAAGAGAGCATAAGTTGCAGCTGCACAAGGAGCTGGAGGATAGAAAGGAAAAGTTGCTGCGGGAGGAGCAAAGGCAGGAGCTGAAGAGAAGGGATGACTTCCCTGAAAATTAAGAAATCTAGCTGGACTTCCCGGGCAGCTTTCGGAAGAAGTTTTGACGAGCTGCAAACTCATCATCCTGAGATCGCAAAGGAGCTGCAGGCCCTTGCGGAAAGGTTGGAGTGTAAAAAGGAGGGTAGACCGCGGACAAGCCGGTGGATAGACTTGAGGAGTCTCTGATGTTGGTACTGGATTGATTGGAGGAACTGGCGCTGCTGAAGATTGAATGGCCAAATGCTGCGTGAGAGCTGCTAGAGTACGATTGATGACTTGAAACGGTTGGGCAGTTTCTCTGCGAGATTACTCTAAGGTCTCCCAAAGAGAACCATCACTGGGACTTGAAGCAAGATGCTCGGCTGGTTGATGGTCTGACATGAGTAACCACTGCTTTCACTATCTGATCGAGATCTGAAGGTCGCGTGTTAACTGTTGATGCGCGAAATGTGACACCGACCAGTTAACGGATTGTTCGATCTCACAAGCTAAGGATGAAGGAAGAAGGGTTGCGGGGACAGAGGAGAAGCTTGCTCAGGTACTGTCGAGCAGACAACTACTTGAGGGTTAGCTTTGCAGGTTGGGGCCGAGAGAGGAGAGAAGAAGAGAGGAGGCCGCTAGCAGCGGCAACAGCAGACTTCGCCTGCCGCGGCTTGAATGTCACTCTTGCGATGGGCTTTCCTTTGATTATAACTGAAGTTTACAGCTTGAGGTAGCACCTTTACATGCGAAAACAGCACAAAGGGTACAAGGGGGGAAGCTGGCGGCTAAGGAGAGGAGATTGCCAGAGGCCGCGCTGACAGAGAAGGGGAGGTCGGCAGACCTCGCGACTAAGCTGATCGGGCGGCTTGCCGAACTAAGCCGGGCGGACTGCCTTGGGAAGCAGGTCGCGCGGATTGGGAAAGCGAGTCCGCAAGGGCTGATGCTGGGTCCTCGACGCCTCTGCCTCTCCACGAATGAGAGGTCTGGGGGCCTATTTATAGGCCCGAGGAAGTAACGGTCTTGGTAACGTCACCACCGGTGAGGCGGTGAGCTGAGCAAGCACGGTGCTTAGTCCGCGGAGTCCGCTCCAGGTCACGCGGTCTGGGACTTGGAGCTGGAGACGGCTGCTGCTGAGCGAGCTCGCGTTGGGCTGCGCGAGCTGAGGAAGAAGCTGCCTGCTGCTGGGAAGCGGGCGCTGGAAGCTGAGGCGGACTGCTCCACGAGTCCGCCTATGTCGCTGAGCGAGCTGAGGGGACTGCCTGCTGCTGGGAAGCGGGCGCTGGAGGCTGAAGCGGACTGCTCCACGAGTCCGCCTATGTCGCTGAGCGAGCTGAGGGGACTGCCTGCTGCTGGGAAGCGGGCGCTGGAGGCTGAGGCGGACTGCTCCACGTGTCCGCCTATCTCGCGACAGATGGGTCGAGTAGGCTGCCTGCTGGGAAGCGAGCGCTGGAGGCTGAGGCGGACTGCTCCACGAGTCCGCCTATCTCGCGACAGATGGGTTGAGCAGGCTGCCTGCTGGGAAAGCGGGCGCTGGAGGCTGAGGCGGACTGCTCCACGAGTCCGCCTATCTCGCGACAGATGGGTCGAGCAGGCTGCCTGCTGGTGGCTTGTCGCCATTGCTCGGCGACAAGGACTACCGACCTGGCGGACTGAAGAGTCCAGGTCGCGCCTGTCGGCGAGAGCTGCTGTTGACTGGTGGCTCCGGGGCAAGGGTTGGCGACCTGGCGGATTGACCAGTGAGTTCGGCAGACACCGCGGTCAACTGATATTGTCCGCCTACAGCTCGCGGACAAGTGGGCTTGTCGCTGCCTCTGGTTGAGCATTTAGCGTGCGGTCTGGGCGGACAGTAATTTGAGTCCGCCACTTGGTTGAGTAGTTCGCCTGGGGAAAAAAGGAGCCACTACAGTTAACCGAACTAGCCGCGCGGCCTGCAGGGGCGGACTGAAGAAGCAGTCCGCAGCTCCTGCAGAACGAGCGGTCACTGCGCGACCTGGGGGGCCAGACCTGGGAGACCGCCCTAGCCGCGCGGACTGAGCGGACTGAGAGACCAGTCCGCCCACCCTTAGAAGGGAAGGCTGACAGGCCGCGACCTCCGGGAGCAGGTCGTGACTTGCGAGCTGGCTTCCTTAGGAGGGATTGCCGATTTCTGGGTTAACATCGGTACCGAGTACCGTCCGGAGATCCTCGTCAAATGGAAGAACTTATTGGCGGCGCACAACACATGAGTCGATCTGCTTGAGTTTCGAGAACTTTATCTAGACTTTCATTTTGAGGACAAGCTTGTTGCTGATGGGGGAGGGAATGTTATGACCCCGCATAACAACCGGTTCACGGGGTAACAATATGTGCATCGACGGAAGGAGGCGTCACAAAGCGTGGCTGAACCTACCGATTTAGCCCTCCCCAATTAAACCACGACGGCTCGGGGATGAACCTGCAAGTTTAGCCCACATGGGGGGGGGGGCGGCCGGCCCCCTCTTGGTCCATAGGTATAATTACCTCTAGGGCCTGTTCGGCGTGGGCATGCAAAGACTATTCAGGTATTCTCCCTCTCCTCCGCTCAAACCCTAGCCCTAATTTCCCCCTCCCCCTCTATTCTCTCCTAAGCTCGATCTATTTCCCTAACATCAAGCTCCTTGGCTATGCCTTCACCATTGAGTTTCACCCGAGCAAGGCGAACCGAGCGGCCGACACCTTCTCCAGTCAAAGCCAATCTTTGGAGCTCTCGACCGATTTGGGAAGCAGCAGCTACCATTCAACATGAAGTGGAGGCTAACCACCAATTTAACTCCATCCAGATGACCCTCATCTCCGACGCTGCGACTCACCCGCTCTACTCTCTTGTGAGAGGCTGCTTGTTCTTTAGGGGATTCCTCGCGCCTTCGTCTCCTAGCATTACTTTCCTCGTCACCGAGTTTTATGCTTCGCCGGCTAGCACCATTTGGGCATGCCGGGGACTTCTACACCTACCGCCGCTTGGCGGCGTCTCTTTATTGGCTTCACTTGTTTCGGCAAGTCAAAGCCTTCATGGTTGCCTGCCACTTTTGCTAAAAGACAAACTACGAAGCCATGTTTTTTGGCGGACTCCTCTAGCCTCTCTCTATTGCAGACATGATTTGGGAAGATGTCGTCATGGACTTCATCACCCCGCTACCGCACTCGCAAGGGTTTGATTTCATCTTCATGGTGGTGGACCGTCTATCCAAATATGCCCACTTCATCTCACTCCGCCATCCCTACACTGCCATTATCGTGGCAGAAAGCTTCATCAACAGGGTAGTGCGACTCCATGGTTTCCCTCGGTCAATTGTGAGCGATAACGATCCACTCTTTTTGAGCGCATTTTGCACAACGCTCTTCTGCCTCCAAGGCAACCGTCTTCGAACGGGCACCGCGTATCACCCTCAAATGGATTGCCAATCCAAAGTACTCAACCTGTGTTTGGAAATGTACCTCCGTTACTTTGTTGGGGAGCGGCCCCGGGAATGGTCCAAGTGGCTCGATTGGGCCGAATATTCCTACAACACGGCTTACCAACAAGCGGATGGCACAACCCCATTCGAAATCATCTACGGCCGTCCGCCTCCATCAATTGTCTGCCACCTTCCCGGGGAATGCCAAGTGGAAAGCCTTGCCAATCATCTTCGCGACCGGAACTCCATCCTTGACCAACTGAAACATCACTTACGTCGGGCTCAAGAGAAAATAGCGTCCTTTGCGAACAGGACGAGGCTTCCTTCCAAGTTGGCGAGATGGTGTTCATCAAGTTCCACCCTTACTGACAACTTTCGGTGGCCCTCCACCCTTGTCAAAAATTGTCCCCTCAGTTTTTCGGGTTTTCTCAAGTCATCGCTCGCATTGGTGTCGTTTCTTACCGTCTTCTCCTCCCTAGCGAAAGCCGCATCCACCTGGTTTTCCATGTATCTCAGCCGCGCCGAGTGGTTGGCTAGCACCCTACTGTGGGCCACATTCTAGCCGACATTGATCTCTCCGGCGGAGCGCCTTACTACCCAGGCAAAGATACTTAGCTGCCGCTGCCACCTTCCAGGTGACACCATCTCGGAGGAAATCCTAACGGTTTGGCTCAACCGTATGGAGGCCGACGCTACATGGCTGCCCCGAGATGATTTTCACCGCCAATTCGCCGACTATTGCCTTGAGGACAAGACAAATTTTCCAGACGACAATATTGTTACGGACGTGCATGAAGAGGCCTCACCGTGGTGGGTCTACACGCACAAGAAGGCACTGACACGTAGCCCAACGACGTTGGCGGAGATGCTTGAACTTTTCTATTTGAATACTTTCATTTTGATGTTATTTATGTTTTTTACTATTCGCACACCATGACTCTCGCTATGTGCGCGCCGCTGTTATACTAGGAGTTGTATGTTCTCGTTTAGGGTTATCTTGGATTTATGCAAGGAATTAGAGTTGTTCCCTAATATTTTTCTCTCTTTCCCTCCCCATTCTTCTTTCCCTCTACCGTTGGTCTCATATTAAACGTATAATGCAATGTTGTTCCTCTCACCATCCCTAGCTAATCTTCCATTGGTAACAATCATCACTGTATTTTTCAAGTTGGTGTCACCCTCAAATTTATTTTTAATTAATTCTGTTTAATAATGAGTCAAAGACCTACATTGTTTTGTCAGTCCTGTACTTTGTCGAGAAGTCATTGTCCAAGAGTTTTGCATCCCTTAGTTATTGGGTTGATATTAATTTTATGCTCAAGTATATGCGAAAGATTGCGCTGGTCCGTGTGTACCATAAATTGTTCTAAAATTTGAATGAATGGGTTGCTGAAATCATGCATAACGAGAACAAAGACTGATGAGGACTTGTTGTAGTGTTGTGAAGAAAGCCTTGGTCCTGTGGGCCCACTAGAAAGATGGGTGGACCAATTTATTTAGTAAAGTGGCGTGGGTTGAGCCATATTGACACAATTTTTGATGAAATGATGGTAGTATCTTGTAAGCCCAATGAAAACACTAATGCATGGGTGGCACTTGGCTGTGGCCCTCCCTCTAATGTAGCCTTGGTAGTTGACTTTGGGCTGTCAGAATTTGAATTCGTTTAGGTTGACTTGTAGTTTAATTTATGTATAAGTTGTTCAACAATTCCATTATGGGGGGGGGGGGGCAGCCAAGAGTTACCATCCACCACTATGGCACTATGTCATCAAAAAAATAAGGGCATAGTTAACAATCAAGTAGCCAAAGATGTCACTCGTAATGGATTGAAAAGTTGAAGGGGTGTTTGATGAGGATCTTTCTCATCACTTTGGGCCTATGTTTCAGGACCCAATTAGCGTCAATTTGCATTACTGTTGACTATAGGATCATCAAGATGGGATTGCCATTTGAACTATTGGAGTTTGTCGATACGATCGACTTTTTTTATATAAATGTATCTCTTTTTTTTTTTAGTGTTATTGGAATCATTTAACCCTAACTCCTCTTCCCCTTATTTAAGTAAACCTTTTATTGGAAAGGATCATCAAGAAATATGCTGAAAATTGGTTGCACTATCGTAGGCACCAGAGCCTACGTATTAGGTGTCAAAGTTTCTTCTTGTCGTCTGCCACCGACTAGGTGTCAGGTGTCAATTTACTTCTCTGTCAGAACCAGAGCAAAAGAAGCGAAGTCGAACGAGAACCAAGAAAGGACAATATCACAAGTCCATGCTTCAACCTTCCTTGGTCAGCCCCCTAGTCACTTTTCCTTCCTCGATAAGCCACCCTCGACTTTCCTCAATTTGTGCCTTTCCCTCCCAAACTTGTCGACCCTCCTTTTCTGCCACCTACTCCCGTCCCGCTACTCTACCCCCTCCCACAACCCAACCATTGTTGACTTCCCTTCTTCGTCTCCAATAAGGCCTAACCTCCCCTCCCATGCTACCCAACCTCATCTAGCACCGACGAGCCCCTTCACCAATGACACCGACTTCACTCATCCCAAGCCCCGTCTTCTACTTTTCTCCTTTCTTCCCAGATTATCCACCTCCCACTGTCTTTGGTACCTGCCTCCGACCTCAAAAAATTTGTCGGAAACTCCCCTTTCGCTACAATTCCTAAACCCATAAAGCCCAAACATCCCAAATGGTCTCCTTCTGTAAGCGCACATTCGAGCCTGCACGTCATTTTGATCCTTACCCAAATCCATCTATGTCACCCGCTTTGCATCCACCCGATTAATCGAAGAGTCGTTTGCGTTTAGTCACTTTACTCGCAATTTGTAATAATTATGTATTACTAATTTACTTTTAATAGAAGGTTACCTTTTACTCACCTTCTGCTCATTATCAACACGTTCATTATTGTTTGATTGTCATCTATATACTAAAAATATTAGTAATCACTTGGGATTTGCTTGTACTATTTTTTGCGCATCATATATTCACATGCTCATTCATTTAATTACATCATAATCATGCTGAGATGGTCATAATTATAACACCCCGACCTAGTTTAACAACAAATCAGCAGTCCGTACGGGCCCGTGATAGACAGTGAACTAAGAAACTGTAAGAAACTGGTACATAACAGACATAAATGAAAAGTATTGAAAGTAAACTTACAACGAAAGTAAAAAAATGCAACTAAGAGTAAAAACTGTATCTCAACGTTTCTGAATTGTCAAGTTGATTATAGAATGAACTATACATCTGAATTATTATATTATGTCTGATACAAGGAAAACTTAAACATTAAGCTTACACACTACCCATGAAAGGAAAAACAATGCAATATGTTATCATAGTTTACTTTATTTCTGGTGTGCAGATAACACATTTGTATCTTGTCTTGTGTTTCTCCTCTATATATAGAGGGGGTCTCTTAATGAAATTAACCTTCTTTTCCCTTAATCAACATGGTATCAGAGCCAGGTTTCCCGTGACCTAATTTTTCCGCCGCTCGCTCGCTCGACAGCCCGCCTCCGCTCCTCGCTCGCCTTCCGCGTTCGTTCCGCTCGACAACCCACTCGCCTCCTTCTCCAGAACCGACAGCCCGCAGGTCTCGCTCGCCTCCGTCTCCAGAACCGACAGCCCGCTCGCCTCCTGCGCTTTCGCCCGTCTCCGCTTCCTATAGCGCAGGTCTCGCAGCGCCTCCTGCAAGCTAGCGCTCGGCAGCGCCTTCTCTCCTCCGCTTCCGCCCTCTTCTAATGGCGCCGGAACAGTGCTCTTGATTTCTCCGGCGCCACCTGCCCTTGTGATGCTTGAATGGATGGATCTACATACCTCTTGATGCCCTAATTTCTTGTTTTTCCTCCCTATCCGGATTTCTATTCCGGTTTGCTCCTTCCCTCCGGATTTCTATTCCTGTGTCATGGGCTCTAGTGGAGCGGATTCTCCTTTTCTTTCTACCGGTGATACTCCGACTACTCTCTCTACGGTGTTACTCCGGCTCTTTCTGGTGGTCCTTCGCCGGCCTTCTACCGTGGAACCACTGATCACAATACCTCTCAGATTACCACCCTTCGGCTAGATGAATCCAATTATCTCTCGTGGTCCCGTTCTATCACCCTGGCGCTCAAAAGTCAGCGTCTCTTCGGCTATGTCTCCGGCCACATGACGGAACCCGATAGGACTTCTCCAGAATGGCAGCAGTGGGAGTCCGAGAATTCCTTGGTCATGTCTTGGCTAACCAACTCGATGCAAGAGTCCATTGCCCGCAATTATCTCTTTCTTGACAGTGCAACTGATATTTGGCGTCGTACAGAGTCTACCTACTCTCACCGCGACAATGCTGCTCAGATATTTCAGCTACGCCGCCGGATTAGCTTACTCCGGCAAGGTGACCGTCCTCCTTCAGCGTATTACTTGGAGTTCACACAACTTTATCAAGAGTATGATCACTTTGATCCTCTTGTCTTTGTTAGCCCTATTGACGAGGCGATGGTACGGGCCAGGGATGACCGCAATCGCATCTTCGAGTTTCTTCATGGGTTCCATCGCGACTTCGATCAGATCAGTGTTCAGATTCTCGGACGACCACAGTTTCCTTCCCTTTCTGAGGTCTACAGCATAATGCAGCAGGAGTTTGATCGTCGCCAGACCCTCCTTCCGGACCCTGTGCCAGAGAGCTCTGCTCTGGCTGCTTCCATCCCCTCCCTTCTTGACACTCGTCCATCTCGAGATCCCAAGCACAGGAGCTCCGATAAAGATCATCTCTTATGTGATTATTGTGGAAAGAATCGCCACACTCGGGATACATGCTTCAAGCTTCATGGGTTTCCTACCCCAAGAGGGGGTGCTCCGCCTCGTGGTTGTCGTGGTTATGGAAGCTCCTCGGGTCGTCATGTTGCTCCCCGTGCGGCCCATCTGACAGATGCTACTGCGGATATGTCTCATGGATACTCTGGTACTGGTGCCTCTGCCATCCCTGGTGGTTCTGCCATCCCTGGTGGTTTTACTGCGGACGAGATGCTTGCGCTTCGACGCATGATGCAGGGTCTTTCTACAGAGCCTTCTGCCTCTTCCTCCGACGCTCATACGGGACTGCCAGGTGCTCATTCTGCCGTTTCTTCTCCCTCCACTCATTGGGTCATTGACTCCTGGGCCACGGATCATATGACCGGGTCCTCTACAGGTTTTGTTTCCTATACTCCTCTCTCTGGGCGTGATAAGGTGAGCATTGCCGATGGTTCCCTTTCCTCTATTGCTGGGAAGGGAACCATCCCCTGCTCCTCTCTCACCTTGTCCTCTGTCCTTCACGTCCCGCCCTTTACTCGTAATCTACTTTCAATTAGTCATTTGACCAACTCCATGCACTGCTTTGTGACCTTTCTTCCGTCTTCTTGTGTGTTTCAGGACCTGACGACAGGGAAGGTGATTGGCTCTGGTAGCATGGTGAATGGACTTTACGTACTCGACTCTGGCGCTGATACATCTACTCTCGCTCTTCATTCCAGCACTGTTCATTCCTTGTACTCCGGGCACTGTCGCCTGGGACATCCCTCTCTTTCTTTTATGAAGTTATTATTTTCTGCAATGTCTGCTGATGTTTTTGAGTCTTTTGTTTGTGATGTCTGTAGTGTCAACAAACATCATCGTACTTCTTTTAAGCATGTATCTTTGCCCAGTTCTATTCCTCTGGGTCCCATGCTCCCCCCCTTCTATTTTCGGTTGTACATGGTTTGTTACATTTATTGACTGTTTCTCACGTACTATATGGTTATATCTGATGCATCGAAAAAGTGATGTGTTCTCTGTTTTCCGACAATTTCACGCCATGATCTCTACCCAATTTCAGTCGAAAATTCAAATTCTTCGTAGAGACAATGGTCGTGAATACATGGATTCACAATTTGAGCGATACCTTGCTGATTACGGCATCATCCACCAGACTACCTGTGCGTATTCCCCAACACAAAATGGCGTTGCTGAGCGAAAAAATCGCCATCTGCTGGAGGTTGCTCAGTGTCTATTGTCCACCATGCATCTTACGAAATTCTATTGGGGAGATGTTGTCCTTACTGCTGCATACCTCATCAATCGTATGCCCACTCGTGTCCTCGGGAACTCTACTCCCCTGGACACGCTTGGTGTTCCTACTACTCGCCTTCCTACTACTCGCCTTCCTCCTAAGGTGTTTGGCTGTGTGTGCTTTGTTCACATCCATCACCCTCTTCCCTCCAAACTTGATCCACGGGCTCTTAAGTGTGTTTTTATCGGCTACTCTCCTACGCAAAAGGGGTACAAGTGTTTTCACCCACCCACAAGAAAGGTGTTTGTTAGCATGGATGTTACCTTCCGTGAATCCGAATCTTACTACCTTTTGTCCGCTTCCTCAACCACGGGTACGCCTTCTGTTTCTTTGCCCATACCTCCTCAATATCCGTCACTTTAGGGGGAGACTCTACCAGGGGAAGTGAGTCCTGTTATTCCAGTGGAGGTGGGCTCTATTCCTATGTCTCCTCCCGTCTCTATGGATCCTCCCTCCTCTATGCCTTCACCCCCGACCTTGCAGGTATATACTCAGCGTACAAAGGGGACAAGCACACAAGAGCCTGCTATGATACCAGAACAATCAGTGGATCCTGACTCAGGGCCTTCTGAGTTACCGATTGCCCTCCGAAAAGGTATCAGGTCTTGTACTCACCATCCTTTTTCTAATTATGTTTCATATGACTCTCTGTCTATCTCCTACAAGGCCTTTGTCTCATCCCTTGCTACTTCTTCTATACCCGTGTCATGGCAACATGCTCTTGAGGTTCCTATATGGCGTGATGCGATGGTTGAGGAAATGAAGGCTCTGGAGAAGAACCATACATGGGATCTTGTCTCTCTTCCCCATGGAAAAAAACCCGTTGGGTGCAAGTGAGTGTTTTCTGTGAAACAGAATCTACAAGGGATTGTTGAAAGGTGCAAGACACGGTTGGTTGCAAGGGGTTATACCCAAAACCATGACATTGATTATCAGGAGACGTTTGCTCCGGTTGCTAAAATGAATACCATCAGGGTATTGGTGTCCATTGCTGTTTGCAAAAAGTGGGACCTTCTGCAGCTTGATGTGAAGAATGCCTTTCTCCATGGTGACTTGGAGGAGGAGGTCTATATGTCTATTCCTCCAGGTCTCACTCCGGCTGGTGCCTCAGGGAAAGTTTGTAGATTGTTGAAGGTTCTATACGGACTGAAGCAGTCCCCAAGAGCATGGTTTGGCCGGTTTCACAAGGCGATGATGTCGTTTGGATACTCTCAGAGTAATGCTGACCATATGCTGTTCATCAAACGTGTAGGCTTGGGAAAATCACAGTCCTCATTGTGTATGTTGACGAAATTGTCATAACTGGTGATTATCATGAAGAAATTCAGAATCCGAAACAGAAGCTTGCCAGAGAGTTTGAGGTCAATGACCTTGGAAATCTCAAGTATTTTTTGGTTATTGAAGTTGCAAGATCAAAGCAGGGAATCTTTCTCTCTCAGCAGAAATACACGTTAGATCTCCTTGAGAAGATGAGGATGAGCGGATGCAGACCGGCTGATACTTCGATTGAGGCAAATCATCGATTGGGGCGTGATGATGGAGTGGAGATTGAAGATATTTCAGGGTTCCAAAGGTTAGTAGGGAGGCTGATATATCTGTCTCATACTTGTCCGGATATCTCCTATGCGGTAAGTATTGTGAGTCAGTACATGCATACTCCAAAGACGCGGCACGTGGATGCGACACATAGAATCCTTCGGTACCTCAAGTCCTCACCAGGAAGGGGAATCCTGTTTTACCCAAGTACTGATCTAAAGATTGAAGTTTATACTGATGCTGATTGGGCCGGGTCAGTGGACGATAGGAGATCCACCTCTGGATATTGCTCTCTTGTTGGAGGAAACCTTGTTACTTGGAGGAGCAAGAAGCAACATGTTGTGACACGATCTAGTGCTGAGGCTGAGTTTATAGCTATGACTCATGGGGTCTGTGAAGGCTTATGACTTCGGGCCTTATTGAGCGACCTTGGTCTTGTGGAAGAAGGACCCCATTTGTCTGTATTGTGACAATAAGTCAGCTATCAGTATTGCACACAATCCAGTTCAACATGACCGGACAAAACACATCGAGGTGGATCGACACTTTATCAAGGAGAATATTGAAAGAGGAATCATATGTACTCCCTTTGTGCCCTCTAACGGGCAACTTGCCGACATTCTCACCAAAGGATTGAGTGAGAATTCTTTTGACCAGATTGTGAACAAGTTGGGCATGTTTAACATCACTCGCCCAACTTGAGGGGGAGTGTTAGCATAGTTTACTTTATTTCTGGTGTGCAAATAGCACATTTGTATCTTGTCTTGTGTTTCTCCTATATATATAGAGGGGGTCTCTTAATGAAATTAACCTTCTTTTCCCTTAATCAACACAATATTGAAAGGAAAACAATTGAATGAAACGAACAATAACTGGAACTCCACAAACACGCTCATCCTAGGCGCAACTTCCCACCCGAATCCCGTGTAAAAATATGTCCGAAAACGGGTCAGCGCAACGACAGAGTAAGAGAAACTATTTCTCCTAGTGTCACTAAAAAAATTGAAAGAATAGGAATGCATGCTTTTAAAACAAGTTTTTATACTATAAAAAACTATATGCTGGTATATTATGCATGCTTTTTCAAAATAATATAGGCAAATGTCTGTTCTAGTTTAAACACGTTAAACATATTTGCTCAAGTTTCAAAAATTTGTTGACTAAATGGATTTCTAAACTTTGGTTTGTACTTGAGTTCTAGGTGTCTTATGTTTGCCCTTCTTTAAACTCTAGGTAGAGTAGCTTCTAATGCGCAACTCTAATCTAACCATTCGAGTCTCTACTAACGAATTCAGGCGTTCTAGTGTCTTACGAACACTGACTCGAATCTAGTAATCTTCAAAAAGGGGTATCGTGTCCCCAAAATCTAGGCTCATACGATACACTATAATCGATGAATAAGATAATGTGCCTCTATCTTGCACGAGAGGATGCCGCAATTTTGCCTAATAGTTATAATCTATCCAGTGCTACTCTGCTTACGTATTCATCTACGTATTTTGTACAGTGCATCATATTAGTTAATCGACTAAGATTCATATTTGTAAGATTAATATTTCCCGCTTCGTAAATATATACGACCGTATATATTTCATAATTCTTCACAATTCCTGGAGGCCTAACTGTCTGGGAAATTTGGAAATTGTTTATGATCTACATAAATTAGTTGGATGATTGCTGGGCTATAAGTTTCTAACGATAATAACAACTCCTTATAACTATATAATAATTTTTTGAATTATAAAGGACATTTTTATGCAAAGCTATCTGGTATGTCTAGCCAGAAAAATATTTTTTTTACCGTGGTGTTGCGACGTTCGCATACAAGATGCGACGACATATCTTCCTTTGAGTAAAGTTTAATATGAGATCCTTGTAGGATGCTCACTCGACCCGCATCTATGATTCAAATAAGATCTAAAATTATTTTACACACTAGACAATACAATTTCATCAATCTAGGGTTTCATCAGAAATTGCTCCGACAACCCAAAGCTAACACTAAAATGCACGGAAGTGAGAGAAAAATAGCGGGGAAAATTAGTCATTTCTAAATTAGTACATGTTTGCAATTCCACTATATTATTTAGGATATATTCGCTACGCCATCACTCTAACACAAAAATTTATTATACTAAAATCGTACCTCAACGAGATGCTTCCTCGATCAAGATCATTCGAGGTCGGACCTTGAAATCCAAGTTAATTTTCATAATTAATTACAAATGTTACAAATCTCCCCTCATAATAAAATTTTTGTGCTTGAAAATTACAAACATACTTGAGTCAAAGAGGAAGACAAAATCTTCATCTCTCTGGAGTTCACTTCTCTTTCCCATGCATACTCTGTATGACCGCACTTCATCCAAATGACCTTTACAAAATCTTTGTCTCTGTTCCCGTGCTTCTGAATTCTTGAGTCCACTATTCTAACGGGTTTGATGCTGATACTAAAATTCAATTCGATTGATTCTTCCTCGGTACTGATTGTCTGACTAGGATCTCTGATTACTCTCTTCAGATAGGAGGCGTGAAATACATCATGTAGATCACTCATTTCCTCTGGTAAGGCTAACCTATAAACAACCTCACCAATGTTTTCATCCGCTTGATTCGAGAGACACCCTTGACTGGTCTGAGCTTCAGATAAACATAATCTCCAACATTGAATTCCATTGATTTGTGCCTCTGGGCATATTATTTAGCCTGACGATCCTGAGCTATTTTCATGCGCTCCTGGATGTGCTTGATTTGAGTTGTGGTCTTATGAATCTAAGGTTCTTTGATGGAAGATCTTTATTCGCTCTCAGCCCAACATAACGATGCCCGACATCGTCTGCCTTACAGAGCCTCAAAAGGTGTCATCCCAATACTTATCTGGAAGCTGTTATTGTAGGAGAACTCAATCAGAGTGACATATTTCTCCCACTTACGTCCAAAATCTAGAATACATATCTGAAACTTATCTTCCATAGTTCTATTCGTATGCTATGTCTGCACATCTGCCTAAGGATGAAAGGTTGTACTGAAATATAGCTTAGTGCATAATCGCTCATGAACCTATCTCCATTTCTTAGAGGTCAGTAAACCTGTCATCTCTGTATGAAATTATAGTCTTTGAAACACCATGCAGTCGGACTATCTCATCTACATACAACAGTACCAATCTCGGACCCTGATCCGTCCTCTTATTAGGATTGAAGTGAACACTCTTAGAGAGACGGTCAACTATAACCCATAAGGAATCATTCCCAATCTGCGACCTGGGAAGGCTGTGGACAAAATCCATCGATATGTCCTTGAAGTTCTACTTTGGAATGGGTAGTGACTGCAACTTGCCCCCTGGGCTCTGACACTCAACTTTAACTAATTTGTAAGTTTTACACTTCCCAACATACTCAGCAACATCACTCTTCAAGCGTGGCCACCAAACTATCTTCTTAAGATCTTTGTGCTACCCAGATGTATCGAATATCTAAAATTATGAGCCTCAAATAGTATATACTCTCAAAGGTGTCTGACATCTGAGATACACACCATTTTATCATGCAACAATATACCCTCTTGAATACTTAACTTCTCCTTCTGACCTGCCTGAGTCAAATCCTAAATCTTTACCATCTTTGGATTTATGGGTAAAGATGTTCTGATCCTATCTTTGATATCACAAGTGATTTCCATCTAGCTTAAACTTGCTGAACACAAGCTGGAGCGCAGAACAATGTTGTTCTCTAATCTCTCCAAATCTCGCACAAGCTTCTCTTGCTGAGTAAGGAGGGAGTAGCTCAAACCTCTTTGGCTAAGTGCATCATATAACACGTTTGCTTTCCCCAGGTGGTACTGGATATCAACGTCATAGTCTGACAAAAACTCTAACCATCCGCGCTGCCTCAAATTGAGCTCTTGCTGATCAAAATATATACTTGAGGTTTTTGTGATCATTGAAAATCTCACATCAAACTCCATGTAGTGTCTCCAAATTTTCAAAATGTGGACAATGGCTGTTAGATCCAATTCATGCACACGAGATAGTTCTCTCATGAACCTTTAACTGTCTGGATGCGAAGACCATGATCTTTCCATGTTGTATAAGCACACAACCCAAACCTTGGCCCGAGGCGTCACTATAAATTTGAAACCCATCTGACCCTGACGGTAAACTCAAAATTGGTGCGGACATCAGTCTGGTTTTCAACTCTTCAAATGTCAGCTCGCACTCAACTATCCAACTAAAGGCTTTACCTTTTCTGGCGAGCGAAGTCAACGGTAATGCTATCTTCGAGAAGTTCTTAATGAACCTTCTGTAGTAACCTGCTAAATCCAGGAAACTGCCAACCTTTAAAATTGCCTTCGGTCTCGGCCAATCCTTTATTGCTTCTATTTTCTTCAGGTCGACGGCTAGACCTTTCTGACTGATAACATGGCCCAAGAATGCAACCTCTGATTGCCAGAACTCGCAATTAGAAAATTTGGCATATAACTAATTCTTCACAAACATACCCAAAACGGTTTTGAGGTGAGCAACATGATCTTCTGCACTCTTAGAATATGCGAGAATGTCGTCTATGAAGACAATAACGAAACGATCTAGGAATTCTTGAAATACCATATTTATCAGATCCATAAAGGCGTCCGGGGCATTGGTCCGCCCGAATGGCATAACCACAAACTCACGGTGTTTGTATCTAGTGCTGAACATCGTCTTCTGAATGTCCACATCTTGAATCTTCAGCTGGTGGTAGCCTGACCTCAGATCTAACTTGAAGAATGTGCAAGATCCCTCAAGCTGGTCAAATAAGTCCTCTATCTTGGGGATATAATACCTATTCTTAACAGTCATCTTGTTCAGCTCGCAGTAGTCTATGCACAACCTCATGCTGCCATCCTTCTTCTCGACAAGCAATACTGGCGCACTCCAAGGTGAAGTGCTGGGGCGAATAAAACGCAAGTCAAGCAATTCTTGCAACTGGACCTTCAATTTAGCAAGTTCTCTGGGAGCCATACGGTAAGAAGTATTGGCTAATGACAGAACTCCAGGTAAAATATCGATTTGGAAGGCAATCTCTCTGGTAGGAGGGGCAACAGTCAATTCCTCTGGGAAGACATCCAAAAATTCCTAAACAACGGGTACTTCTAGCAAGTTTGCCTTGACTTCAGTGTTCTTCAACACTAAAAAGGTTTCACAATCCTTGTTTATGCATCTGACAGCCTTGACAGAGGAGATAATTAATTTGGAGTCTCTTTTCATGCCCTAGAAGGTAAAGGCAATCTGGTTGGGACCTTCAAACTGAATCACCTTGTACTTGCAGTCTATCTTGGCGTTTACACCTGATAACCAGTCCGTACCCACAATCAGATCGAATCCCCCAATAGGAAGGAGCGAAGCTTCTTTAATGTTTTTGTTTCTCCAAATTGCACTGGTACTCTACACTTGTTCGGTTTGCAGGAAAGATCCATTATGCATCATGACCTCTAACGATTACGATCTGGAAGGATTTTAAGTCCAGCCTAATCACAAGAGATTTTGCTATGAATGAGTGCGAGACTCCCGTGTCCAAGATCATAAGCTCTGAGTTGCACTGGACCTCGTCCTGGAGCCGTCTTTACGCCAGATCCCATTGGTGCCTTTCCCTTGTCAATTCTACCGGGACCACCAACCTCAAATTTTGACTACAAAAGGAGTTACAATTATAAGAATAATGAGGGAAGGGTATAAATTTAAGATGATCACACAACTGAGCTTTTATTACCTGGATCACAAGAGTTGTATTCTACGAGAAGACTCTCCCTCTTCACTGGTACGCGTTACCTATATGACGTAAGGAATTGAGTTATTGGTGTACGTGATATAAATGAAAGATATACTGTGAGAGATATTCCAAATCTATCCACAACAGATGGCTAGATAACATTGATGACTCTATCGCCGAAGGAGTGATTCAGACGAAATCTCAAGGCTCTGTGAATTTTCTGGGTCATGAGATCCTAAATCTCCCTCTGATACCAATTGTAACACCCCGACTTAGTTTAATAATAAATCAGCAGTCTGGTTTGACCCCGCGATAAACTGTTAACTAAGCAACGGTAATCAAGTTGGTATATAACATACATAAATGAAAAATAGTGAAAGTAAACTTACAACGGAAGTAAAAAATGCAACTACGTGTAAAAATTGCACCTCAACGCTTCTGAATTTACAGAGCCAACTAGATTATAAAATGAACCATACATCTGAATTATGATATAATGTCTGGTACAAGGAAAAACTTCAACATTAAGGTTATATAGTGCCCATGAAAGGAGAAACACAGTATTGAAAGGAAATACAACTGAATGAAACGAACAATAAGAAAACTCCACAAACACGCTCATTCTAGGTGCAACTTCTCACCTGAGTCCCCTGTAAAAATATGTCTGAAAATGGGTCAGCCCAACGGAGAATAAGAAAAACTATTACTCATAGTCTCACAGAAAATAAATTGAAAGATATAAATGCATGCCTTTAATATAAGTTTTTATACTATAGAAAAACTATATGCTTCTATCCTATGCATGCTTTTCCAAAATATTACAGACAACATAAATGTCTGTTCTAGTTTAAACACGTTAAACATATTTACTGAAGTTCCGCAAATTTGTTGACTAAATGATTTCTAGACTTAGGTCTGTACTTGAGTTCTAGATGACTTTTGTTTGTCCTTTAAACTCTTGACAGAGTAACTTCTCCTGTGCAACTCTAATCTAACCATCCGAGTCTCTACTAACAAACTCAGGCGTTTTAGTATCTCACGGACACAGACTCGAATCTACTAATCTTCAAATGAGGGCTGTCGTGTCCCCAAAATCTAGGCTCATACGGTACACTACGACCGATGAATAAAATAATGCGTCTCTATCTAGCACGAGAGGAGGTCTCAATTGTGCCTACTAGTCATAATCTGTCTAGTGCTACTCTGCTTACGTATTCATCTGCTTATTTTGTGCAGTGCATCATATTAGTTAATCAACTAGGATTCATATTCGTAAGATTAATATTTTTCGCTTCGTAAATATATACGAGCGTATATGTTCCATAATTCTTTACCATTTTTGAAGGCCTAGCTGTTTGAGAAATTTGGAAATTGTTTATGATCTACATAAATTAGTTGGATGATTGTTGGGTTATAAGTTTCTAACGATAATAACAGTTCCTTATAACTATATAATAATTTTCATAATTATAAAGAACATTTTTATGCAAAAGCTATATGATATGTCTAGCCAGAAAAAAATAAGAGTTTCTTATC
Source organism: Platanthera zijinensis (assembly GCA_039513925.1). NCBI lineage: Eukaryota > Viridiplantae > Streptophyta > Magnoliopsida > Asparagales > Orchidaceae > Platanthera > Platanthera zijinensis. The sequence continues at coordinate 145,479,996 of CM077091.1, read as the reverse complement.
GTGGTGTTGCAACGTTCGTATACAAGACGCAGCGACATAGCTTCCTTTGAGTAAAGTCTAATATGATATCCTGGTAGGATGCTCATCCCGACCCGCACCTACGATTCAAATAAGATCTAAAATTATTTTACACACTAGACAATACAATTTCATCCATCTAGGGTTTCATCAGAAATTACTCCGATAACCCAATGCTAACACTCAAATGCACGGAAGTGAGAAAAATACGGGGGAAAATTAGACATTTCAAAATTATTACATGGTCGCCATTCCACTCTATTATTTAGAATATATTCGCTACGCCATCGTGCTAACCTTAAATGCGTCGAGTACATTATTAACGACTTTAATTAATGAATTGATTAACGTACAAAAAATTATTATACTAAAATCATACCTCAATGAGACGCTTCCTCGATCAAGATCGCTCGAGGTCGGACCCTGAAATCCAAGCAAATTTTCATAATTTATTACGGATGTTACAATAATACCATGTGTATTTGTTGCATGCCTACCTTCATTCACTTAGAAATAGATTTGCGGCAAACCATATAGATTCATTCTGCATAAGTGTTAGTCAAACCGAATCGTACCTCAACGTGACGCTTCCTTGATCAAGATCGCTCGAGGTCAGACCCTGAATTCCAAGCTAATTTTCATAATTTATTACGGATGTTACAATAATACCATGCGTATTTGTTGCGTGGTTACCTTCATTCACTTAGAAATAAATTTGCGGCAAACCGTACGGATTCATTTTGCATAAGTGTTAGTCAGACCGGATGACATGACTATGAATTTAGAGTATTATTAATGGGTCAAAATGCTATTTTATATACATGTTCATTACGAACCCAAAATTGATGTTATTCAAAGTATTAGAAGAGTTTGGTAAAATATAATTCACCGTGTAACTCGTGAAGGAGCTCTTGTTCATTAGTATAGGATACTTGCCGACGATTTTTATGCGATTTAGGTGGGGGTAATTACACAAAAATGATAACTTTCATCTTTCTTGCCAATGTGGAGACTATGATTAGAAAAAGGACATTTTTCCGGATGATACCTATAATTAGTATTTTAGAAGATAATTATTCTATATCTTCTTTTTGTGTGGCCGCATCTATATGTCCAAGCCAAAATTACTTTGACTCATAGTATGAGATAAATATGGTAGTTCGATAAGCGTCTTGATGGAAGACCATGTATGAGATGAATATGGCTACTATCGTTGGCCATTCATTAAATTGGAAAGATGTGCCAGAAAAGGGCACTTAAATCGACATTCATTGTTTTATGACACATACAAAGAGGTGTGAGCGAGTGAGAGAGGGATGCTTTTGCTTGAAGCGTATATGGTTTAGCATGTGAATCAAAAGCCACGATCAAGGTTGACCAACTCACTTTGGCTTGCCCAGTGTTCTCAATCAAGCTCCGCCTAATATGGCATCTACATCGCTTAGTCTTATGTGTAGCAGTAAGCCTAGATTTGCAAGTTCCCTAGGTGACTTGAATATCCCTAAATTTTTACCCGTGGGTGAGTTCCCTCTGTCACTGAGAGAGAGAGAATGTAAACCCCGGAGATGGGATAATTATGATATTTTGGTTTGACACAAAGTCATGGCAGATGAAATTATCTTGACTAGTGCTATGATGAAACTTGATGTGCATGGGTTCAAAATTTTGCCATCGGAATATAACCATAATTCAAGCATTTGGAGTGGGACATTGTGTCGACCACCTGTGAAGCGTCCCCAATCTCTAAGCTCTCAAATCGGCCGTGCTAATATTGTTTCTCAAAGCTCTTTCAGTGGGGAATCATGAACCGGGGAGTAAGTGTATATTTATAATGGAAACAATGTCCTCTACTCCAAAGATTAACATATTCTTGGTTGGAGAAGTGGCGAGTTGAGAGTTGCTTAGACTCGAGGAGGGGGGCTTATGGAATTTTTTTTTGGAGGGTATTAAATGATGTAATCCAAAAACATAGTGGTGACGATGAGGAATGTAGCACGCAGTTCGTTACTCTCTCAAACTCAGAAAATGGCTATCTTAAAGTTACTAACCAGATTTTGAGAGGTAAATTCTCTTGCACTTGCAACTTGAATCCTAATAAGGTTTGATAGTTCCACATACAAAGAGTGCATACTATAATTTATGGCAAATAACAACAAGCGCATATAATTGAGGAGATTTGGGCAAGCTCCATATTATTTAAGAGAACTGATAAAAATATGGTAGAAGTTTTTAGTTATTGGAGATCAAGTGGAATTTACCTAGCAGTACACTCTGCAATAGCAAGGAATTCTAACAAATCGAGTGGTCACGAACATCAAAAATATTAATGAGGCTATGACGGTTTGAGCGAAAAAATGAAGGGGAGGGCCATTGGAATTGTTGTCGGGGTTGATAATGGACTGTAAGGAATTTTTCTTTAAGAAGCTGTCCACTGGAGAGGAGTCGATGTTAACAGTGGTTCAAATAGGTTTTTTGTGATTTCCGTCAAGGCGGGTAGGAAGAGGGCGCATTGCGACGGTGATCATTCGTTTATAAAGCCCGTGTCGGAAGAGCAGTGGCGGGCGATGGTGAGGATAGGTGAAGGCGATCACTCGCTGGACCTTGCGGGAATGATTCAGCCGCCAAAGAGAACAAAAACAAAATCAAAACAATTTCTCTGATTAATCGTCTGCCTTCTTGTTGGACTTTGAGAGTTCTTATAGCAAAATTATATTTCCAATACTTTTTATTCTGCTATTATAACTTACAAAAGGCCGTCTTTTTCCTTTAATCCAATTATCCTTCTTAATGAGGACTACAAAAGGAGTTACAATTATAAGAATAATGAGGGAAGGGTATAAATTTAAGATGATCACACAACTGAGCTTTTATTACCTGGATCACAAGAGTTGTATTCTACGAGAAGGCTCTCCCTCTTCACTGGTACGCGTTACCTATATGACGTAAGGAATTGAGTTATTGGTGTACGTGATATAAATGAAAGATATACTGTGAGAGATATTCCAAATCTATCCACAACAGATGGCTAGATAACATTTGATGACTCTATCGCCGAAGGAGTGATTCAGACGAAATCTCAAGGCTCTGTGAATTTTCTGGGTCATGAGATCCTAAATCTCCCTCTGATACCAATTGTAACACCCCGACTTAGTTTAATAATAAATCAGCAGTCTGGTTTGACCCCGCGATAAACTGTTAACTAAGCAACGGTAATCAAGTTGGTATATAACATACATAAATGAAAAATAGTGAAAGTAAATTTACAACGGAAGTAAAAAATGCAACTACGTGTAAAAATTGCACCTCAACGCTTCTGAATTTACAGAGCCAACTAGATTATAAAATGAACCATACATCTGAATTATGATATAATGTCTGGTACAAGGAAAAACTTCAACATTAAGGTTATATAGTGCCCATGAAAGGAGAAACACAGTATTGAAAGGAAATACAACTGAATGAAACGAACAATAAGAGAAACTCCACAAACACGCTCATTCTAGGTGCAACTTCTCACCTGAGTCCCCTGTAAAAATATGTCTGAAAATGGGTCAGCCCAACGGGAGAATAAGAAAAACTATTACTCATAGTCTCACAGAAAATAAATTGAAAGATATAAATGCATGCCTTTAATATAAGTTTTTATACTATAGAAAAACTATATGCTTCTATCCTATGCATGCTTTTCCAAAATATTACAGACAACATAAATGTCTGTTCTAGTTTAAACACGTTAAACATATTTACTGAAGTTCCGCAAATTTGTTGACTAAATGATTTCTAGACTTAGGTCTGTACTTGAGTTCTAGATGACTTTTGTTTGTCCTTTAAACTCTTGACAGAGTAACTTCTCCTGTGCAACTCTAATCTAACCATCCGAGTCTCTACTAACAAACTCAGGCGTTTTAGTATCTCACGGACACAGACTCGAATCTACTAATCTTCAAATGAGGGCTGTCGTGTCCCCAAAATCTAGGCTCATACGGTACACTACGACCGATGAATAAAATAATGCGTCTCTATCTAGCACGAGAGGAGGTCTCAATTGTGCCTACTAGTCATAATCTGTCTAGTGCTACTCTGCTTACGTATTCATCTGCTTATTTTGTGCAGTGCATCATATTAGTTAATCAACTAGGATTCATATTCGTAAGATTAATATTTTTCGCTTCGTAAATATATACGAGCGTATATGTTCCATAATTCTTTACCATTTTTGAAGGCCTAGCTGTTTGAGAAATTTGGAAATTGTTTATGATCTACATAAATTAGTTGGATGATTGTTGGGTTATAAGTTTCTAACGATAATAACAGTTCCTTATAACTATATAATAATTTTCATAATTATAAAGAACATTTTTATGCAAAAGCTATATGATATGTCTAGCCAGAAAAAAATAAGAGTTTCTTATCGTGGTGTTGCAACGTTCGTATACAAGACGCAGCGACATAGCTTCCTTTGAGTAAAGTCTAATATGATATCCTGGTAGGATGCTCATCCCGACCCGCACCTACGATTCAAATAAGATCTAAAATTATTTTACACACTAGACAATACAATTTCATCCATCTAGGGTTTCATCAGAAATTACTCCGATAACCCAATGCTAACACTCAAATGCACGGAAGTGAGAAAAATACGGGGGAAAATTAGACATTTCAAAATTATTACATGGTCGCCATTCCACTCTATTATTTAGAATATATTCGCTACGCCATCGTGCTAACCTTAAATGCGTCGAGTACATTATTAACGACTTTAATTAATGAATTGATTAACGTACAAAAAATTATTATACTAAAATCATACCTCAATGAGACGCTTCCTCGATCAAGATCGCTCGAGGTCGGACCCTGAAATCCAAGCAAATTTTCATAATTTATTACGGATGTTACAATAATACCATGTGTATTTGTTGCATGCCTACCTTCATTCACTTAGAAATAGATTTGCGGCAAACCATATAGATTCATTCTGCATAAGTGTTAGTCAAACCGAATCGTACCTCAACGTGACGCTTCCTTGATCAAGATCGCTCGAGGTCAGACCCTGAATTCCAAGCTAATTTTCATAATTTATTACGGATGTTACAATAATACCATGCGTATTTGTTGCGTGGTTACCTTCATTCACTTAGAAATAAATTTGCGGCAAACCGTACGGATTCATTTTGCATAAGTGTTAGTCAGACCGGATGACATGACTATGAATTTAGAGTATTATTAATGGGTCAAAATGCTATTTTATATACATGTTCATTACGAACCCAAAATTGATGTTATTCAAAGTATTAGAAGAGTTTGGTAAAATATAATTCACCGTGTAACTCGTGAAGGAGCTCTTGTTCATTAGTATAGGATACTTGCCGGCGATTTTTATGCGATTTAGGTGGGGGTAATTACACAAAAATGATAACTTTCATCTTTCTTGCCAATGTGGAGACTATGATTAGAAAAAGGACATTTTTCCGGATGATACCTATAATTAGTATTTTAGAAGATAATTATTCTATATCTTCTTTTTGTGTGGCCGCATCTATATGTCCAAGCCAAAATTACTTTGACTCATAGTATGAGATAAATATGGTAGTTCGATAAGCGTCTTGATGGAAGACCATGTATGAGATGAATATGGCTACTATCGTTGGCCATTCATTAAATTGGAAAGATGTGCCAGAAAAGGGCACTTAAATCGACATTCATTGTTTTATGACACATACAAAGAGGTGTGAGCGAGTGAGAGAGGGATGCTTTTGCTTGAAGCGTATATGGTTTAGCATGTGAATCAAAAGCCACGATCAAGGTTGACCAACTCACTTTGGCTTGCCCAGTGTTCTCAATCAAGCTCCGCCTAATATGGCATCTACATCGCTTAGTCTTTGTGTAGCAGTAAGCCTAGATTTGCAAGTTCCCTAGGTGACTTGAATATCCCTAAATTTTTACCCGTGGGTGAGTTCCCTCTGTCACTGAGAGAGAGAGAATGTAAACCCCGGAGATGGGATAATTATGATATTTTGGTTTGACACAAAGTCATGGCAGATGAAATTATCTTGACTAGTGCTATGATGAAACTTGATGTGCATGGGTTCAAAATTTTGCCATCGGAATATAACCATAATTCAAGCATTTGGAGTGGGACATTGTGTCGACCACCTGTGAAGCGTCCCCAATCTCTAAGCTCTCAAATCGGCCGTGCTAATATTGTTTCTCAAAGCTCTTTCAGTGGGGAATCATGAACCGGGGAGTAAGTGTATATTTATAATGGAAACAATGTCCTCTACTCCAAAGATTAACATATTCTTGGTTGGAGAAGTGGCGAGTTGAGAGTTGCTTAGACTCGAGGAGGGGGGCTTATGGAATTTTTTTTGGAGGGTATTAAATGATGTAATCCAAAAACATAGTGGTGACGATGAGGAATGTAGCACGCAGTTCGTTACTCTCTCAAACTCAGAAAATGGCTATCTTAAAGTTACTAACCAGATTTTGAGAGGTAAATTCTCTTGCACTTGCAACTTGAATCCTAATAAGGTTTGATAGTTCCACATACAAAGAGTGCATACTATAATTTATGGCAAATAACAACAAGCGCATATAATTGAGGAGATTTGGGCAAGCTCCATATTATTTAAGAGAACTGATAAAAATATGGTAGAAGTTTTTAGTTATTGGAGATCAAGTGGAATTTACCTAGCAGTACACTCTGCAATAGCAAGGAATTCTAACAAATCGAGTGGTCACGAACATCAAAAATATTAATGAGGCTATGACGGTTTGAGCGAAAAAATGAAGGGGAGGGCCATTGGAATTGTTGTCGGGGTTGATAATGGACTGTAAGGAATTTTTCTTTAAGAAGCTGTCCACTGGAGAGGAGTCGATGTTAACAGTGGTTTAAATAGGTTTTTTGTGATTTCCGTCAAGGCGGGTAGGAAGAGGGCGCATTGCGACGGTGATCATTCGTTTATAAAGCCCGTGTCGGAAGAGCAGTGGCGGGCGATGGTGAGGATAGGTGAAGGCGATCACTCGCTGGACCTTGCGGGAATGATTCAGCCGCCAAAGAGAACAAAAACAAAATCAAAACAATTTCTCTGATTAATCGTCTGCCTTCTTGTTGGACTTTGAGAGTTCTTATAGCAAAATTATATTTCCAATACTTTTTATTCTGCTATTATAACTTACAAAAGGCCGTCTTTTTCCTTTAATCCAATTATCCTTCTTAATGAGGAATAACACTTCCTAAATTAATTTTTTCCCTTAAATATTAAGAGCTTGCCTTTATCTCCCTGACTATCCTGTATTGGCGGACATTTTTTATTCATGGTCTTACTGCTCGGTCAATTCAATAAGTTGTCTTTAGATAGGATACATGTGTCTGCAAAAACAACATACATAATATTATAATGCAAGAAATAAATAAAAAATATGAAAATATTAAAGTGTATCGTCAGATGTGAACTAGGATGCATCAATTCTCCCGGGGTTAAAAAAGATCGACCCCGTCGAGAACTCGCAAATATTGGCAATGGTGTTGTGTGGTCAGTGACTCGAAGCCGAGTGGTATCTTTGGGGGTGGTGCAGGTTGGTTGAGACAGACACTAAGTAGATCTCCATAGAGTGGTGTAAGGCTAACTACATTGCATATCAGGGAGGCACTGAACTCGATAGGCAGATCTAGTAGGCAGGCGTTCTCACCGAATCGTTTGCGAACTTAATATGTGTCAAACTTCTATTATAGCTTATGGTACGCGCCGGTAGTAAACCAATGCTTCTCGAAATAAGGAAACAACCAATCTGCCTCTGAAAAGTGTAACTCTTGGCGATGAGCATCAACCACAGATTTATATTTTTTGGAAGTTTCTAGCAAATTCTTAACAATATTCTCATGCAGCTATCTTAAATAATTAATGTGAGACAAAACGTGAAAATAATGCAGTCATGACGGTAAAGAATGACAACAAAATAGATGTGGTATATGAAAGTCATAAACAATGTCAAATGGGATTTTAGTGGTAGCTCGATTTCTAGAATTATTAAGTGCAAATTTGGCCTGTGGATAGGTGAAGGCGATCACTCGCTGGACCTTGCGGGAATGATTCAGCCGTCAGACGATTAATCAGATCGTGCACCTGGAGGGTTTCGTGCAGGAGGACTTGATCGGATCACCGGTCGGACTCCGCGGTTGCGTCCGGGACGTCGCCGCGAGTCAAAGCACTATATTAGTTTATATTTTTTTCAGTTTATTATTGATGTATTTTAAGAGCCGAACCCACCGGCCTATCATAGCCGTTGATGGGAGATGCCCTAACATTTCTTTTCTTATAAATAAGACTTATAGGGGCTGAATAGAGGTATTGCAGAATTTGGAGAACTCTAATCCCGGATTCCAGCGATCCCTCCCCAGTTCCGACGCCGTGGAACCCTATGTGACGACTCCTAGACCTCCAAACTCCTCCCCAAGATAATCCCTACCCCCACTCTTATTTTCCACCCCTCACATCCCTCATCCAGCCGCCGGTAGCCCCCTATCCCTCCCCCAAACCCGGCGGCCTGCAGTGTAGGTTTTCCTGCAACCGCCGGCCAAACTGGCCGCCACCCTGCTGCCCTCCCTCCTCCATCGACCCCCAGCCTCCTTCCCCAACCCGGTGACCCATCCTCAGCCTCCGCCGCCCTCCCACGCCCCCTCCATAGCCAGCAACCCCCTCCCTACCACCGGCCGACCACCTATTCCCCTCCTCTTCGTGGAACCACCTCCAAATCACCCTAAATTTCTAGATCCATTAAGATCTGAGAATTTCCCTCTCGATATGTTATTTTCACCGCTCATACTTTCCATTTTTGCCCGGATCCGACCCTAGATAGCGGATCCACCCCTCCCCGGTCCGGATCTACTTGTACGTGGCCGGATCTACCGATTTCTCACCCGATCTCATCCTTTACCGCCAAGGACAGCCACCGCCTTCGTTTTCACGCCGTTGGTCCCACCTCCGATCGCCGATCTACACATCCAGACCCTAATTCTTTAGTGCCTCGGTTCAGCCCGCTACTTTGTGAGTTTGTTTTGTGGTATTGGATTATTTGATTTGATATTTTCACTAGTGAGTAAATATGTGCTGTGATTCTTGCTCGTAGAAATTGTTTCGTTATGCTAATAATTTGCAGGTGGAGCTATTCGCTGCGCGCTTCGCTTTGGCCCTCCGGGCGGAGGAAGCCATTATAATTTGCTAAAATTAAATATTTGTTTTCTATTTAAATATCTGCGTGATGCTGAAAATTTACATTGGTTTAATTTATTCGTCAACATATCGATCATTACATTGCATGTAGGTTTGGATTAATGTGTCACCCTTGCACTACCACCTAAAGTAGTAGGTTTTGTGCACCCGTAGCCTACCCCTACATCATTTTGGTATCAGAGGCAATGTTAGGCCATTTGCATGCTCCGTAGTGGTAGGATCTTTAGAGGAAACATGGTAGAGCTGCAAGTCATCGTCGACCGAACGACGAGCTTGAATTTGCGCGCCGCTTTTGCTGAGTTTCAACGCCTTATCCTAGACCGTTTTGACGCTTTAGGTGCCCAGTTCAACGATGTGCGACATGATTTTGCTGAAGTGAATCTTCGTTTAGACCACTTAGAGAATGTTAGGGACACTCCAACACAGCGTGACGAGTCACTTGAGGACGACTCTGATGCTCCTCCACGTTATGACCAACGTCCGAGAGATGGTCAGCCTCCAGCAGACAGCCACTGTCAGGATATTCCTCATCGAGCCCCAATTCCGTTGGTAAGGCGAAATCCTGACTTTGTGATGGAGCATAGACAAGCTCCGACGCGGGATATGCTTCCCCATCAGCGTGATGAGTATTGTATGCCACGTCAGCCTCAGCCTGACCCTAGAGATCGTGTGCCCCCACACGGTCGCCGTGATCATCACCACGATGAATATTATCCCCCAGGCCGGAGAGAGCGTGGCCCCCCCATCCGCTCGATACAACTACGCTCATGACGAGTACGCCGAGGATTATCCCAACCCACGGAGGGGAGGCCACCATCACGATACCCCTCGTCATATTCGACTCGACTCCCCTTCGTTCGATGGTCGCCTAGATCCGAAAGCCTTCAGCGATTGGCTCTTGGACATGGACTACTATTTCGAGTGGTATGAGATGAGTGACGAGCGTTGCGTTTGCTTCGCAAAAATGAAGCTGGTCGAGCAGGCTAAGGTATTTTGGATTAGCGTAGAGAGACCCTTGGAGCGAGATGGTTATTACCCCATCACTAGGTGGGATGAGATGAAGCAAAGGTTGAGCGAGAAGTACCTCCCCGCTTCCTACCGAGACCAGTTATTTGAGCAGTTACAGAATTTACGGCAGGGGTCACTTACTGTCGCTGAGTATATGACTCGCTTCGACGAGCTAGTCGTTAGGAGTGACGTCTCCGAGGAGCCTATCGCCACTGCCTCCCGTTTTAAGGCGTGCCTTCGTTCTGAGATTCGGAGAGAGTTGATTCCACGTCGTTTAGAGACAGTCGATCAAATATTTCAGCTCGCTCTTGAGTACGAGTAATACCTCCGATCTTCTAGCACGAGGCAGTTCACTTCTCGGACTGAGTCCTCGACTTTTAGGAAACCTGCTCCTCCCCAGATCACCCCGACTGCACCCTCACGTATTCCCGCGAATGCGAAGGGAAAATCCATAACCACTGATGACCAGCGATCTGGGGGTATTGTGTGCAATCGATGTTCTGGTAGGGGATATGTGGCGGCGTAGTGCCCCACGTGGAACTTGCTGGTTGATGGTGAGGAGCAGGATTTGGAGGTAGATGAGGAGGGTACGGAAGAAGTTAGGACCACTGTCGAGGAAGGCTGAGAGAGTGATGCCGAGAGATCTTTAGAGGTGGGAGTGATTAGACGCCTCCTACACACCCCTCGTGTAGATGAGGATTGACGACGCACCACCATCTTTTACACATACTTTCCTAGTACAGGCGGTCCCTGCAAGTTGGCTGTCGACAGTGGGAGTTGCGTGAACATCGTGGCCCAAAAGGGGCTTGACCGTATGCAGGTGAAGGCAGAGCCTCACTCCCACCCATATCGTGTCGTCTGGGTAGATAAGACGGCGATTCAGTTCACCCAGCGCTGCCTTGTCCCGATCAACATTGCCTCATTTCAGGACAAGGTTTGATGCGATGTCATTACCATGGACGTCGCTCATGTGCTTCTTAGCCGCCCCTGGCTGTTTGATCGTGACGTCACGTGTTTCGGCCGTTCGAACATGTGTGTCTTTTACGATGTGAGAAATGAGCGAGAAAACGACCAAGAGGTAAATAAAGACAAATTTTATTGTTCTAAAAAGATAATTATTACATAGGTATGCCCCCTTATTTATAGAAAATGAGGGAGATGAGAGAATACAACAATCAATGTGAGACTAAATACAAGTCGGACGGCCTATGCAGTTTGTCATGGACAAACCACACACTATACAAAGACCAACTGTACAATTGCCGACTACTAAGGAAAACCGCCACAAAGCTATGGAAGACCGCCAGACCAGGCCGACAGACCGCAACTACGGGTTGCCACCAGACCGCAGTTGCTGCTAACCATCAGACCGCAACTGCTGCAAGCCACCTGAACGCATACTGTGGGTTGCCACCACACCGTAGTTGCGTCTAACCATCAGATCACTGCTGCGGCTTCATACAGACCGTTGCGGCTACACCAGACCGCTGCGACTTCCTGCTAGACCACTGCGGCTTAACTCCAGACCACTGTCGCGGCTTCCTGCCAGACCGCAGCTGCGGCTATCCCTTAGACCGCCAGCTGAGGTTCACCACCAGACCGCAGAGCCAAAACGCCAGGCCGCTAGGAGAGGCAGATCGATGCGGTTAGACATGAAACCGCCCGGTCTCCTCAAGCTCCAACACTCCCCTTCAAGCTGGAGCATATATATCCACCATGCCCAGCTTGCTACAAATCGCCTTAAAAGAAGTAATCAGTTTGGTGAAGAAATCAGTCAGTTCTCTCTCTGAGGTAACAAATGGTGTGCAGATCTAATTCTTCAAAATCTCTTCTCTGATGAGATGACAATCCACCTTGATATGCTTTGTTCTCTTATGAAAGACTGGATTTCTCGAAATATATATAGCTGCTTTATTGTCACAAAATATAGGTAGAAGATGATCATAAAACTCTCCCAGATCGAGTAAGAGTGTCCGTAGACACTTCAACTCGCAAGCAGTCTGAGTCATGCTTCTATATTCAGCTTCTGCACTTGACCTGACAACTACAACCTGTTTCTTGCTCTTCCAGATGACAAGATTACCTCTAACGAAAGTGCAGAAGCCAGATGTAGACCTCCTATCTTCCTTATCATCCGCGTAGCTAGCATCAGAATAAGCCTCAACCTTCAAATGTCCTCTTTTCTGAAACAAGAGCCCTTTTTCCTCGTGCACCTTTTACATACTCTAAAATCTTTAGAGCTGACTGTAGATGACATTCCCTGGGAGCTTGCATAAACTGGCTCACTTTCCCTACTGCATAACAAATATCTAGTCTTGTGACTGTCAGATAAATGAGTTTTCCCACAAGACGCCTGTATCTGGTAACATCTTCAAGAATAGGAGAATTTTCATTCCAACATTTGTCCACTCCAAAATCCATAGGAGTCCGAGCGGGTTTAGCCCCAAGAAGGCATGTCTCTTTCAAGAGATCTAACTCATACTTCCGGTGTGAAAGAACAATAGAACCAGATTTCCGAGATATCTCAATCCCTCTAAAATACTTAGGAGACCCCATATCCTTGGTAACAAAATGCTGAAACAGATGCTTCTTTGTCATGTCAATACCATTTCTATCATCCACTGTAAGAAGAATATCATTCACATAAACCGCAAGAATAACCAGACCAGCCGAGGTTTTGCGGATGAACAAAGAATGATCTGCAACACTACGAGAGAACCCAATCACAGAAATAACTTCATTAAACTTGTCAAACCAGGAAAGAAGCCGCGCGGGAAGATCACATTGACACCCACCCAGCCCCGAGATAGATCCAAGGGTGTGGTCGAGCCGTCTGTTAGTACGAGCGCCTCGAGGCCCTTGCATATTTTCAGGCGAGGAGAGTTTCTGTGAGATAGTGCTGATTCGAATACCATCTACATTGTGGCTGCCACCCAGACATCTGAGGATACCCCAGTTGACCACCCACTAGCGGTGCGTCCCCTTTTAGGCGAGTTTGCTGACATTATGCCTGACGAGCTGCCTCCTCCACGGGACATCCAACATGCTATTGATTTAGTCCCGGGGGCTTCCCTCCCGAACCTACCTCATTACCGTATGCACCTAGATGAGCACGCTGAGTTCCAGCGACAGGTTGATGAGCTTCTCCGGAAGCAGTTCATTCACGAGATTATGAGTCTGTGTGCTGTCCCCACCCTTCTTACCCCTAAGAAGGACGGTAGTTGGCGTATGTGCATCGATAGCCGCACCATTAATAAAATCACACTTAAATATCGTTTCCCGATTCCACGACTCGATGACCTTCTTGATACTATGTCCGGTGCCCAGATCTTTTCCAAGATCAACCTCTGTAGTGGGTACCATCAGATACTAGTTCGTGAGAGAGACGAGTGGAAGACAACATTCAAGACCAAGGACGGTCTGTACGAGTGGCTACTTGCCATTTGGGCTATCTAACGCCCCGAGCACGTTTATGTGAGTTATGACGCAGGTGTTGCGGCCCTACATGAGCAAGTTTTTGGTAATATACTTCAATGACATACTGGTCTATAGCCAGACTCAGGCTGCTCACCTCGATCATTTGAGACTTCTCTTTAGCACCCTCCGCCAAGAGAAACTGCATGCGAACCTGAAGAAGTGCTCGTTCCTTTCCGAGTCTGTTCACTTTTTGGGATTTATTATATCGTCTACTGGTGTATCCGTAGATCCCGAGAAGGTCAAATCCATTCGGGATTGGCCCATGCCCCCGAATATTCACGAGGCTCGTAGCTTTCACGGACTTGCCACCTTCTATAGGAGGTTTGTTCTGGGGTTCAGTACGATCATGACCCCCTTCACGAGCTGTCTCAAGAAGGGAGAGTTTCAGTGGACCCCCACAGCCACTAGAGTCTTCGAAGAAATTAAGGAGAGATTGACGACGACTCCTGTCCTACGATTGCCGAATTTTAGCCGCGCCTTTGAGGTCGCATGCGATGCGTCAGGTGTTGGTATAGGTGGCGTATTGAGTCAGGAGGGACATCCAATTTCTTACTTTAGTGAGAAGCTGAATGAAGCTAAACAGAAATACTCGAATTATGATCGAGAATTTTACGCCATAGTCCAGTCTCTGCGTTACTGGAGACACTATCTACTTCTCCGGGAGTTTTTGTTATATTCTGACCACCAGGCGCTACGCTACCTCGACTCGCAACGCAAGCTGGGACACCGACATGCAAAGTGGGTCGAATATCTGCAGGACTTTCATTATGTTCTCAAGCACCGAGCTGGTGTTGAGAACAAGTCGGCTGATGTGTTGAGTCGCCGCGTATTCCTGTTGTAGACGATGACTGCGAGCGTAAAGGGACTAGAGAGATTGATGCTGGACTATCCGACATGCCCTAATTTTGGCGAGATTTACCCCGCCCTGTCCCGAAACCCACCCGACTCTGTTGAGGGATATCAGATCTATGAGGGATACCTGTACCGGGGCTCCCGCCTATGCATTCCCCAGACATCTTACCGTGATTATCTGATTTGGGAGCTGCACGCGGGCGGAGCCGCAGGCCACTTCGTGCGAGATAAATCCATAGCCATTGTCGAGGACCGCCTCTATTGGCCCGACCTTAAGAAGGACGTAGCTCGTGTTGTTCGCCACTGTCGTATCTGCCAGACAACAAAGGGCACTAAGCAGAACACGGGTCTGTACACGCCTTTACTATCCCACACCGCCCGTGGGAGGACATTAGCATGGATTTTGTTCTCGGACTTCCCCGCACCTTACGTAAACACGACTCCATCTTCGTGGTGGTCGATCGGTTTTCGAAGATGGCGCACTTCATTGCCTGCCGCAAAACGGCAGATGCGACTCACGCTGCATCTATATTCATGAGGGACATCTTTCGACTGCATGACCTGTCCAAGTCGATCGTGTCAGACCGCGATGTGAGATTCATGAGTTATTTCTGGAAAACCCTGTGACATAAGACAGTCACTCTCCTTAGGTTCTCCTCAGCATGTCACCCACAGACGGACAGACAGACCGAGGTAATGAATCAGAGTTTAAGGAATCTTTTGCGGTGTCTAGTAGGAGAGCATGTAGGTAGTTGGGACTTAGATCTCCCTGTTTCAGAGTTTGCCTACAATAACTCAGTCAATAGGTTCACCTGGTTGAGTTCATTTCATGTAGTATCTGGATATGACCCTAGGAAACCTATAGACATCATCCCGAGTCCTTTAGAGTCGCGCCCTAGTGAGTTTGCTGAGTCATTTGCACAACACTTGAATGATTTGCATGAGTTGGTTCGCCGATGAATAATAACAAGCAATGCAAATTATAAAGCTCATGCAGATAAGCGAAGGCGAGAACGAATATTTAATGAAGGCGAAAGGGTAATGAGATGAATCCGCCCAGAGAGGCTCCCTTCGGGGCCTGCCAAGAAGTTAAGCGCTCGGCGAATGGGTCCGTACTCTATTATTAGTCGTATTGGGACCAACGCCTACCGACTTGACATCCCAGCTAGTATGGGAATTCACCCAATGTTTAATGTCGAGGATCTGATTCCATACTACGAGCCTCACGAGTATGTGGACTCGAGCAGTTGAGATACCCAGCCACCCCCACTGTCGTTACCTTACCACCCTCATACGTGACCACCATCTGATGGCCACCCCAGTCCACCCACTGTTGACACCCACCCACCTGGGAACTCGTCTTTTTTGGTTTCACCGCAGGCACCACCGATCGCACCAGGATCCACCTTTCGAGAGGCGAGAGATGAGAGTATCACAGAGGTCAGATCCCACCCGTTTGTTCCCACCTCGGACAGGCCGCGTTGCCGCTACTTGGTACATTGGCAAGGCCGCCCCGACGCTGACGACACTTGGATACTGCCGGCGGAGCTTGATCGGCTCGCCCTCGGACTTCAACCTCAGTACGGTCATCTCCATTCTTTGGAGATGAAGGTTTTTCAGTTGGGGGGGAGTTGATGGGGATCCGCCAGATCGTACATTTGGAGGGGTTTGCCGCAAGGAGGGACCCGCGTTCATTTATTCGCGCAGGAGGACTTGATCGGATCACCGATCGGACTCCGCGGTTGCGTCCGGGACGTCACCGCGAGTCAAAACACTATATTGGTTTATATTTTTCATTTTATTGTTGATGTATTTTAAGAGCCAAACCCATCGGCCAATCATTGTCGTTGATGGGGGATGCCCTAACATTTCTTTTCTTATAAATAAGACTTATAGGGGCTGAATAAAGGTATTGCAGAATTTGGAGAATTCTAATCCCGGATTCTAGCGATCCCTCCCCGGTGCCGACTCCGTGGAACCCTAGGTGGCGACTCCTAGCCCTCCAAACTCCTCCACCAGGTAATCCCTACCTCCACCCTCATTTTCCACCCCTCACAACCCTCATCCAGCTGTCGACAGCCCCCCTATCCCTCCCCCAAACCCGGCGGCCTGCAGTGCAGGTTTTCCTGCAACCGCCGGCCAAACCGGGCACCACCCTGCTGCCCTCCCTCCTCTACCGACCCCCAGCCTCTTTCCCCCAACCCGACGACCCATCCTCAGCCGCTGCCTCCCTCCCACACCCCTCCATAGTCGGCAGCCCTCTCCCTACCACCGGTCGGCCACCTAAACCCCTCCTCTTCGTGGTACCACCTCCAAATCACCCTAATTCTCTAGATCCATTCAAATCTTAGAATTTCGCTCCAGATCCGTTATTTCTACCGCTCATACTTTCCATTTTTGCCCGAATCTGACCCTAAATAGCGGATCCACACCTCCCCGACTCGGATCTACTTGTACGTGGTCGGATCTACTCATTTCTCACCCGATCTCATCCTTTACCGTCGACTGCCACCGCCTTCGTTTTCACGCCGCCGGTGCCACCTCTGATCGCCGATCTACACATCCGGACCCTAATTCTTCAGTGCCTCGGTTCAACCCGCTACTTTCTGAGTTTGTTGTGGTATTGGATTATTTGATTTGATATTTTCACTGGTGAATAAATATATGTGCTGTGATTCTTGCTCGTAGAAATTGTTTCGTTACGCTAATAATTTACAGGTGGAGCTATTCGCCGCGCGCTTCGCTTTCGCCCTCCGGGCGGAGGAAGCCATTATAATTTGCTAAAATTAAATATTTGTTTTTAATTTAAATATCTGCGTGATGCTGAAAATTTATATTGCTTTAATTTATTCGTCAACATATCGATCATTACATTGCATGTTGGTTTTGATTAACGTGTCACCCTTGCACTACCACCTAAAGTCGTAGGTTTTGTGCACCCGTAGCCTACCCCTACATTAGGGGGCCATTGGAAATGCCATCAAGGTCGACGATGGCCCCTTAGGACTTTCGTTGGAAGAATTCGGCTACTGGAGAGGATTCGATGTCAACGGTAGCCCAAATGGGTGTTCCATGATTTTCGTCAAGGTGAGGAGAAGGCGTGACACGTCGGCGATGACCAAGCGGAAGCCGAAATCGTGAACATTTTTGTTGTTCAAGTTTCATAGCATAAACATTTTTTTTCATTTTTCAGTATGACAAGTTTTTCTTTTTTGTTCTGTAAATTTTTTTTTATTTAACCTGAGTGCCAATAACCAGTGGTTGCAATTCCTCTACCATGAGTGACAAAAATTCCGTGTTAGTCAATTTTGAAGTAATTTTCATTGTGATTCATATTTTACTTTCTTCCATGAGTTTGTTTGTAACTTCAGAATTTTGTCATACTAGGTTTTTGAAAGTAAAATTGTAGAGTCCTCTCCTCTTCATTTCTTAATATACTTTAAAATGGGCATTTTCATATTTGGCATATCATTTTTTCCTTTTAACGAATTAATTTCTTTTTATGCTTATTTGATATTAAGGTTTGTTTTGGTCGGTTTCCTATCTGCTTTGTGGCTGAAGAAGCTGTAGCAAAGCGGTAGATGCTTTATTTGGGTGGAAAAGTTGCATTGCTTCTTCCACAGTTGTCATTTATGAGTGACAAAAAATACTGTTTTGTCAACATCACTATTTTGATTATGATGAGAAAAATGACATTGTTTCCTCTACCAACTTCACTATGAGCAATGAGCCTGTGAAATGAAAACTAAAGCTATGCTCCTGTCTTGTATCTTTTTACAGTGAATGTTGTCAGAAGATAAATGGTACAAATATTTCCATTATACCGTGCTTGCAGTTCTACTACTTTGACAAAAGTGGTAAAACATCTGATGAATTTCTGGATAGAGTAATACATATCATGGCAAATGTTGTCTTTCCAATGCTGTTGGAAACCGTTGTTAAAGGTTAGATACTGCAATCAAACTTTTCAAGACTTCCTACTATATGCAGGTGTTTTTAGTTTTTGTATTTGTTTGTTATGTGCTTGTATATCTTTCTGTTACTACTTCATTCATACATCTTAAATGCATTTACTGGTTTTGCTTCTTTTCCATATAGGGAATTAATCATGAACATACTTGGGAAAAACACTAATATTTTCAAAATTATTTCTGATTTTCTTTTTTGTTAATAATGAGAGTAATTTTGAATTTTGTAGAGCTGGTATCCTTATTTGTTTTCATTTGAAAGGATAAGGATTTTCTATATTATTGATAGTCGACGAAATTTTATTGCCTTTTAAGGTTAAGTGTTGCTCTTAATACCATTCAATATTGATTCTTTTACTATTAGAAGGCCTATTCGAACACACATTACATGCATCCATAACGAAGGTTGTTCATGTATTGATTTAGAGGGATTTAGGGTAGGACTGCTAGTGTGGCTCGAAGATTGAGGAAAGCTCAAAGAGTAACTTGCGATTTCTCTCAGTTCGTGCTTGGTGATTTGAGCTACAAGCCTACTTTTTTGCTTGAAAGAGATTTCAATTCAAAATAGAATCGAGCTTGGTTTGTATCAAGTCTATTGGAGATTTGATCAATTTAAAATTTAACATGTATAAGTTATATCATATATGTAGAAAAAAACTCAACCTTGTATATACTTTCTCAATAATGAAATACAATGTATGAATGCATATTTATAGGAGGGAGAAAGAGAGAAGAGAGTCTTATACAAGATGTGGGACTAAAGAGGAGAGAAGAAGAAAAACAAATAAATGGGCCTAATTACATGGGCTTTTCCAACCTTCCCTCACAAGCTGGAGCGTACAAGTCGTATGCACCAAGCTTGGACAGACACTGGTAGAATAGGGTGCTAGGTAGAGCCTGTGTGAGGATATCAGCCACTTGTTCAGTACCGAGAACATGCTTCAATTCTATCTTCTTCATTTGGACTTTCTCCCGGATAAAGTGACAGTCTACTTCAATATGTTTCGTTCTTTCATGAAAGACTGGATTCTTCGCAATATGTATAGCCGCTTGACTATCACAAAACAGGATGGCAGGTGAGGGACGTTTTACCCCTAGATCGGCCAGGATACTTTCAAGCCAGGTAAGCTCAAAGACAACAGGCGTCATTGATCGGTATTCTGCTTCAGCTGATGATCGAGCAACCACTGCTTGTTTCTTACTCCGCCAGGTAGCGAGATGTCCTCCAAAATAGGTACAAAAACCACTGGTTGACCGGCGATCATCCAAGGAACCAACATAGTCTGCATCAGAGTATGCAACCAATGTTGGATTAGAGGATGAGGTTTTGTAAACCAGACCTTGACCCGGGGCTTTTTTAAGGTATCTAAGAATACGTTCAACAGCTTGGAGGTGAGATGTTCGCGGAGCATGCATAAATCTGCTGACCACCCCATTGTCAAAGGAAATATTCGGTATTGTGACCGTTAGGTAGATCAATTTTTCAACCAGTCGTCGATAGTATTCCGGATTTTGAAGAGGAAGGTCTGTATCAGAAGAATGTGCAGACAACTTATGATTCGCGTCCATCAAAGTAGTAGTAGGTTTGCATCCCGAGTAACCAGCATCCTGAAGGAGATCCAGGCAGTATTTCCTTTGAGAGATGACCAGTCCATCTGGTCGTCTTGCGACCTCAATACCAAGGAAGTAACGAAGATATCCCAGATCCTTGGTTTGAAATACGAAGCTGAGGTATTGTTTAACTGCTTGGATGACCTTTGAATCGTCTCCAGTGATCAAGATATCATCAACATATACCAACAGAAGAACAGTTCCTGTTGCCTGATGACGTGTGAATAGTGAGAAGTCAGCTGAACTCCGAGTGAAGCCGACTTGCCAGACGGCCTTACTGAACTTGTCAAACCATGCCCGAGGGGATTGTTTGAGACCATAGATGGACTTCTTGAGATGACAAACTCGGGACTCCCCCGTGGTCTCAAACTCGGGCGGTTGCTGCATGAAAACCGTTTTCTGAAGGTCATCGTTGAGGAAGACATTTTTGATGTCCAGTTGGTGTAATGGCCATTGTCGATGCACAACTATCGAGAGAAGAACCCGAACGGTGTTCAGCTTGGCCACAGGCGAGAGCGTCTCCTCATAATTGAGGCCATGCTGCTGGGTGAAGCCACGAGCCACCAGACGGGCCTTCAGACGGTCAATCGTTCCATCAGGAGCATGCTTGCTCACAAAGACCCATTTACACCCAACAGGTGTCTGACCGGTAGGTAACGATACCAATGTCCAGGTCTAGTTAGCTCAGAGAGCCGTCATCTCTTCTTTCATAGCCGCCCGCCAGCCAGGATTAAAGTTTATCGTTGAGGAAGACATTTTTGATGTCCAGTTGGTGTAATGGCCATTGTCGATGCACAACTACCGAGAGAAGAACCCGAACGGTGTTCAGCTTGGCCACAGGCGAGAGCGTCTCCTCATAATCGAGGCCATGCTGCTGGGTGAAGCCACGAGCCACCAGACGGGCCTTCAGACGGTCAATCGTTCCATCAGGAGCATGCTTGCTCACAAAGACCCATTTACACCCAACAGGTGTCTGACCGGTAGGTAACGATACCAATGTCCAGGTCTAGTTAGCTCAGAGAGCCGTCATCTCTTCTTTCATAGCCGCCCGCCAGCCAGGATGTTAGAGTGCCTCCTGCACAGAGTTAGGTACCAAAATCGAGGATAATGAAGTGAAAAAAGTTTGAAGTTGTGGAGAAAGGCGATGTAAGGATACATAATTTGCCATGGGATGAGCTATAGATTCTGGTGCTGGATCAGTGGGACGCAGAGCATCAGGGGGCGAGTCAAACTGCAGTGGGGCACCGAAGGCAGGATGGCGATGAGTATAAACCCGAATAATAGGAGGTTTGGCCACAGGAGGGGTCTGGGTTGTAGGTCTTGGTGGTGTAATTGTAACGGGAATAACTGGTCATAAGACAGTTGATGGTGGAGATGTGGGAGCTGAAACATTGAAGAAAGGGAGATCCTCCCAAAAGGTAACATCAGCAGACACAATCACCTTTCGGATAGCCGGTGAGTAGCAGACGTAGCCTTTTTGTGTCCGTGAGTAACCGACAAAGACGTGTTTGGCAGCCCGGGGATCCAATTTGTCCAAAGTTGGACCAAGGTTGTGAACGTAGCAAGTGCACCCAAAGATGCAGGGTGTGAGAGAGAATGCCGGAGTTGATGAGAACAGGAGGCTGAATGGAGTGGCATTGTGGAGGATAGGGGAAGGAAGACGGTTAATCAGGTAGCAAGCCGTCGAAAGAGCAAAGTTCCAATAATTTTTGGGAACGTGCATTTGGAGCATGATGGAGCGGGCCACATCGAGAAGGTGTCGATTCTTCCGCTCCGCGACTTCGTTTTGCTGGGGGGTATAGGCACATGAAGTTTTGTGAATAACCCCAAAGTCAGAGCAAAGAGTTGTAAATTCGTGGCTAGTGTATTCACGAGCATTGTCCTTGCGAAGAGTTTTTATGTTAGTGGAGAATTGTGTTTGGGTCTCAAGAAGGAACGCCCGTAAAACACGAGGAAGCTCAGAGCGATCACGAAGTAGATATAACCATGTCATTCGCGAATAGTCATCAATAAACGTCAGAAAATAGCGATAATCAGAAATGCTTTTAATTTTGTACGGACCCCAAATATCAGAGTGTACCAAAATAACGGGTACATTTAGATAAAAAAGATGAACAAGGTTGCTTGCCTAACACACATGATTCACAATGTAAAGAAGGTGAAAATACATCGGGTAGAGCCTTCTGGAGGACTGGTAAAGGGGCATGACCAAGACGTCGATGCCAATCGACGGAGGAGACTGAAGAGAGGATAGCAGGAGAGTCATCAAGGTGGTAGAGCCCGTTATGCAGTCGTCCCTTACCAATGATAGTCCGCGTCCTGTGATCCTGTATCAGAAAAGAAGAAGAGGTAAATGTTATAAAGCAGTTCAAATCATTAGTCAAGCGACTAACAGAAAGCAAATTGAACGGAGAGCCCGGAACATGAAGAGCCGAACGTAGGGATAGAGAAGAAGTGAGAGGGATGTCAGCCGATCCAGAGACAGGAACAGTGTCCCCATTGGCCACTGTGATGCACTTAGGATGAGGAGAATTTAGGTATTGATGTGGCCGCAGGGAGGTGATATGATGAGTGGCACCCGAGTCCACTATCCAACGCGGACTAGTGGAGAGACAAGCGATACCTTCTTGGGAGATGGAGGCAGCAGAGGCAACGGAGGCAAGCGGGCGACTGAGCAGACCCTGGAGCTGTTGGAGCTGAAGGCGAACCTCTTTAAGGTCAGTACGAGCAGAGGAGTCGGTAGCAGCAACAGTAGCATGTGGACGCGGTGGAAGCCCATGCTTGCGATAGCATGTAGCCTCGAGATGGTCGTCCTTTCCGCGAACACTTTGGGTGAGGCCGACCTCCCCGTCCGCGGCCGCGAGAGCTAGTACGCCCCCCGCGATTAGGAGGGGGGAAGGCAGCAGGGGAGCAGAAGTCTGCTGCAGGAGAGCCGGGAACGGTGGAGCAGAATGATCGGGAGGCGGGGAGACCTTGAGCAGCATAGAACATACATCTGTTAGGGAGGGGGTAGCCACCAAGGAGAGGACCTGGGCCCTAATGCTGTGAAGGTGGGGTGGAACATGAGCCATTATCATGGCCACCCCGACGACTTCTTTCTGAGCACGTTGTGTAGCAAGGTCCAATGTAGGGGGTTGATGTTGGATCCATGCCTCAACAAGAGTCTTGACCCGAGCAACAAATGAGGTGAGGTCGGTGACCCCGCCAATATCAAGAAACTGTAGATCAGTAATAATGTCGTAGAGATGCTGGAGACTATCTTTCCCGGAGTATAGTGACTGGAGCTCATCCCACATTGCTTTGGCCGTGTCGTGATACATGACCATGTGGTAGGGTTCAGTATCAAGGGAGTTGAGGAGCCAGGTCTGAACCCGACCATCGTTGCGCAACCAATCATCTGTAGGTGGAGCAGGAGGAGCTTCGATCAAGTGATGGAGAAAACCTTTGGATTGTAGTACTCGGTTAACAGAATGGACCCACTCCACAAAGTTCTTCTTCCCGGATAGTGAAATGGTAGTAATGCACAATTCATCACGGAGTTCAGGAGCAGAGACCGGGCGGTCTGCAGAGGAAGTCGCAGTCTTGCCGGTTGATTCTGGAGAGGTCGCCATGACTGAGATTAGCAGGAGGCAAGACCGGCGGACAACACAAGGAACACAACCAGACTGGAGTTCGACCCTGGGGGCAGACCAGCAGCGGCAAGGCAGAGAGGTCGCCGCGACTTGAATGTGGTGCGGATTGCTGGAGTAATCGCACGGTCACGGTGATAGCACCAGTAGCAAGGAGAATGCCACGACCAGGTGCGGAGTCCGCAGCGGAAAGAAGAAACCGCTGGCGGCAAGACAGGGCACAACGACTAAGCAGGAAGCCGCACGGTCAGGGTGAGGACACTAGCGGCACAGAGAGATGCCACGGCCTAGATGCGGATTGTGCCGAGAAGAGGAGAAGCCGCGAGCGAGAAGAGAAGCCAAAAACACAGCGAGAAGAGAGATCGCGACGGGAAGAGAGGCCGCTGCGATTAAGGCAAGCCGCGAGGAGAAGAGAGGCCGCTGAGAAGAGAAGTAGAACACAGTGAGAGGAAGACCGCAACGAGAAAGGAAGAGAGCCTGAGACGACAAATCTAAGTCGCGGCGACTATAGATAGGTCGCGGCGACTGTAGATAGGTCGCGAGAGGCAGAAAGACCGAGGTCGGATAGAGCTGAGGTGGTAAGCGAGAGGGAGACCACGCAGATAGAAAAGGAAGGCCGCGCGAGCTGGGGAAATAGAAGGGGTGGTCCTCACCGATGAGAAAGTTTATAAAAGGGAGGAGGAGGAGGAAAGGTGGTTGCCACGAGAGAGACGAAGCAGAGGAAGCAGGTAGAGAGACCTAGTCAGCGCGGGAACCCGCGGTGACGAAGACCATGCGACTAGAAGGAAGCAGGCCGCACGAGACCGCGGCTAAGGCAGAAGAGGAGGCCGCGCGGTAAGCCGGAAGGACAGGAGGTTTAAAAACCGAGAGGCCGGACCGTTGCCTCTGATACCATGTAGAGAAAACTCAATCTTGTATATACTTTCTCAATATTGAAATACAATGTATGAATACATATTTATAGGAGGGAGAAAGAGAGAAGAGAGTCCTATACAAGATGTGGGACTAAAGAGGAGAGAAGAAGAAAAACAAATAAATGGGCCTAATTACATGGGCTTTTCCGACAATATATACTAAATTTATTCAGCTCCAGCCTTAGGAATTAGGGCTTATTCTATCCCGTTCTCTTACACTTTGGAATTTGATCTTGTCTTCTACAGATCTCCTTCGCCCTCGATGGCCTTTTGACCATGCATCTCCATTTCTCTGCTCAGAATCAGCCTCATCTTCTCCAGGCTTCAGTTATCTATCCCCGTATTGGCTTTTGATTTTGAGCTGTCCTATGTGACTTTGCTATGTTCTCTCATTCTCACTTTCTTTGCTCAAAATTTGTAGTTATCAGTGTTTGTCATTTGTGGTGTTTCTTCTTCGTTGTGGTGATTATGAGTTTTGGTTTTTCTCTCTTTTATTGCTTTCTTGTTTCCTTTAGCACATTGTTGTGCATAGGGATTTCCCTTCTTATGCCCTTTTTGCTTAATATACTATGTGACTTGATGAAATTGTTCGTATGAGCCAGTGATATTGTGACCATGATTCTAGGCAGTTGTGCCTAGGGATTCTTATGTCTTTCTTTTGTAATTTTGAGCACATTTGATGATATTTTGTAAGTCCAAGACTAATAGATGCACATGATAATTGACCTAGACATGTCACTTTGTCGTATACAATTGTTGGATGTAGTTTGAGGTGAAAAGATGCCAATTTTGGTCTACATGGCTGTGTCACCGGACTGTGTCGGCCATTTATCATCGTGGCAGCAGTTGGGACGGTTCTATCTAGGAGACGCGTTGAATGGAGCTACGTTGAATGGAGCTACACGGTCAATCTACTCTGCTGTGTCTATTGACCGTGTTGGTCTAAAAACTGACGGATTGATTCATGCTTTTTTAGGGAATAGTTGTTGCTGGAGAAGTCAGACTGGGTTTAATCGTTCTGATGTCGTAAACCATTGAAGGAAAAAAAACCCAAGGAAGAGGAGATGGAGAAGGAAGACACTACATACGAGGATTGTCTATGATCTTCGCCATATCCCATGCTTGTAGTTTTGTTTGGTTCTTATGTCTTTCATATTTCCATTTTCATATGCTTGCAGTTGATCCTGTGATACTGTGATCGTTGGATTTAGTTAACCTAAGTGAGTGGGAGCACTAAACATGGTCTAAAGATGTCATGATCAAACATGTGTCTTGTTTATGACCATAGTCGGATTAAAGCCTTTCTTGCCAAGATGTTTTTTGTTCCTGAGCATCTGTGATGGTTGAGGATTTGTGATTCAACATCACGATGTGTTTTAGGAATGCCAACTTTCAGAAGATAACAAGACAATCAATCCAAACTGAGTATAAGTAAGTTTGACTCTGAGAAAGAGATTGGAAAAAACATCGAAGGGAAATCATCGAGTGTCTCTGTTAGATGTTCAACCAAATTGTTTGACATATGTGCTTAACTTAACATTTTGTAGACCATCATTATCTCTTTCAATCAAGAGTCCTTAGTTTTAATGATAAATAGCCACAAAGCCGCCGCCTATGTTGCGTGAGAACGGGAACGGGATACATATATTATACATATACGTGATATGCCATTTTCAGTATACCCAGGATTCGGGATTCATTTTCAAAAAATTTATTTATTTTAATTAATTATCAAAATTCATCATACAAAAACTTACGACAATTGTTTAAAAGTAAATGAAAAAAAACAGAGATATCATACCGTAAACTTCATGGTGTTTCTTTTTTATTATTCTAATAGGTTCTTTGAGTTTTCTGTTACTTGAAAATTCATTTACTCATGTATCTGCTTCTTTGATGGTGTTCTAGGTGATTCTAGAGTAGATTCGGCTGACATCATTTGGGTTGAACCAACAATCACTTCTTCAGCGAAAGATCGAAGACCATTGAAGGGTGAATTAGCTGTTGAAGTTGTTATTAATAGCATGTCAGCTCGGCAAAATGGTGATGCTTGGAGAATTGTTTTGGATGCTTGTTTGCCTGTTATGCACCTCATTGATACAAGACGATCTGTACCCTATGGAATTAAGCAGGTTGAAGATCTCCTTGGTATATCTAGCAGTTTTGAGCAATCTGTTCAGGCGAGTTTCCCTTCAGATATTCTCCTGCTGTGTTGTTTTAGTAGTCTCTGGGTGGTCGTTTGTATGTGGAATTAGCTAATTCCTTCTGATGGGAATAACGACTAATTCCCTCTCACAGGAATAACAACTAATTCGTTGAGATGGAAGAGGTAATTCCAGTCAAACTACAACTTTGATTGGAATTCAAGCCAAACGTGGGAAGAATAACTAATGGAATATGCCAACCTTATTTTGTTACGTGACATTTGGTTTCATGTATATGTAAATAAATATATGCATACATATAGTTTTTGTTTTATGAATTTTGAAAATTTTATATGAATTTTTTAAATTAATATATTTTTATATATGAATTTATAATATTATATTTTATTCTATTTATTTATTATTAAGTTTTTACTTTGTATATGAATTTTTAATAATATCTATTAATATATTTTTCTAATTTTATTAATTAATTTATTATTTTTAAAATTTATATGATGTTTTTATGAAATATATTTTAAACATGAAATCTTTTTTATTTGTATTATTTATATTTATATTTTTTGTTATACAAATATATTTTTATATTTTGTTGGCATATAAATATATATAAACATGAAATATATACAAGGTTCTAATTCCGTCGGAGGAGTTGAGGAGGGATAAGACTTATTCAACATTCCCTATGAAATTATTTTTCCCATATAAGAATTAGTAGTTATTCCAATTCAGTCAAGGAATTAAAATTTGATGCTTTTGGATGGAATTAGACTTAATTGGAATAAGACTTAATTGTTAGCATCTCTTTCATCACCATTTTTAGTACTGAAGGAAGAGTCTTCAATTACATTGAATTGCATCAATGATCAAGATGAAGCTTTATATCTTGGGATTGCTTTCGCGGACGTTTTTGAAACATATTCAAAGTGAGGTGCTTTGGGTATGCCTTTTGCTGTTGAAACAATCCTAATCTTCTAGATAGTTGAGGAAATACATTGAAATTTAGAACAATGGATAGATTTTTTTTTTGAATTAGTAGAACAAAGTTCCTGTATTTTATAAGATAATTTATTGGTTACATGATTAATAGTTATCAAACAACATTATTATAACATCAAGTTATATATCTGTGTGATAGGTTTACATACCATGAAACTATTTTATAGAAAATTATGGATATATATGTTGGTATAAATTAGATCACATCATTGAAATTAGTGTTACCTTAAGGGTAGAAAATGTACCCATTCGATTTATTGGTTTGGACATGTAGGGTGTATGGTAAAAAAAAATCCCATTTAAAAAATAGAAAACTAGTTTTGAATGTTTTGAAGGTTATATGGACAAAGCTAAAACTTATTTGCGGAAATTTGGTTTAATATTACATTTAGCATTTGCGATGAATGAATGAAAAATGATGGTTGAGCCTACCCCAAATAATTTGGTGGATAAGGCAGAAGCTGATGATGATTAGTTTCCACATTTGGTATTATTGGTTTTACAGCGCCTGTCCACTGCGGTTAGGATGGTTGCAAAAGGAGTGCTTAAAGAACACCTCATTCTTGTTGCAAATAGCATGACATGCACAGGAAGTCTTCTTGGTTTCAATAACAGTGGTTTCAAGAAGCTTCTCCGCTCCTTGAAATTTCAAATGCCGTTCACTGAAGCAACTTTATTTGTAAGTTTCTATTTTTCATCTGCTTATGTTCCATCATGTTATCTGGATCAAGGCAAGCCCTTTGATATATTTTTATCTTACAGACTCCAATAAAATGTTTCGAGAGATCAGCTCAGAAATGTCATACAGATACACTTACTAGTATAGTTTCATCTTGTTTATGGGGTAAGCGTGTTGCTGTTGGTACTGGTTCTTGTTTCAAAGTATTCTGGGATAAACAACAGGTTGGAATTTCACTTTTGACCTTCTAGAGATTGTTTGTAACCTTGTTTTAACTGAATATTGATATACTTGACTCTGAAATTATATGCTATGTGATGCTTTTATATGATTTTCAGATGGCAGCTAACCAGGATATAGAAAAGGATGTTTATGATTTCCTTGAGCTGGTGCAGACAGCTACTTCTGAGAAGCAAATGGAGGTTGACGATCTTATGTATGAGAGTGAATATGAGTTTTGTGCTTCTCCCGAGCCTGGCATACACGTTCCAAAGATAGCTGATGAAGATGGAACAAATTTCCTATTACATTCAGAAAACCATGTAGAACCAGTGAAAGGGGATTGGGATAACTCAAACTGGGAGAATACTTCAGCGAGTACAGTGAAACTTGATGGTTGGCAAAAGTGGGAAAGCGGAAAGAAAACAGATAAAGTTGATTCTGAGACATCTGTAAAGAAAGATGGTGCATGGTCAGCTTGGAATACCGGGAATGAGCAGGAGCCTTCTAAATATGTAATTAAAACGCCCGAGAATAAACAAGGATGGGGCAACTCAAAGAAGTCCTCTGTGGATAATGGCAACCCTGAAAGAGTCGACGACGGGTCAAACCAATGGAATTCTAAAAGAGCAGCAGATGGTGCTGTGACATCCTCTGGCTGGGGTTCAACAGGTGAAACTAAAACTTGGAACAGTCTTGCTAAACCTGGGTGGAACACTAATGGCACAACTGAAACAGCGACTAGGAATGGCCTTGACCCCGAAAAGGCTAGTTTTGGAAGTTCATCTGAATCCAATAAATCCTTAGAGAAAAGCAAAGATCATGCCGATAATGCTTGGGGATCGAAAGATGCATCCCAAACTTGGAAAAGTGCTTCTAAATCCGGCTGGAACACCAATGGGGCGAGTACAGGCGGCACTGTGAATGGTTATACTCATCAAAATACTGGGGTTGGAGTATCCTCTAAATTCAATAAATGGAATGAGAATAAAGCAAGTGATTGTGGGGATAAGGCATGGAGTTCAATAGATGAATCTGAAACTCAGAAAAGTCAGGACAAGTCTACATGGAACACTGAAGGGACAGCTAAAACTGGGACCTGGGGTAGTCAAAACCATGAGGCTGGTGTTCTTGGAAGATCCCCTGGATCAACTAAATGGAATGAGAATAGAACAACTGATCAAGGAGATGGTTCTTGGAAAAGTCATAGTTGGGGCTCAACTGATGCTGCAGGCAGCAGTTGGAAAAGTTCTTCCAAGTCTACTTGGGACACTGAACGGACTGGCAAAACTGGGAATGGGAGTAGACAAAACTGTGAAAAGAATAGTTTTGGAATATCAACTGAAACCAAAGGGAATGAAAATAATACAACAGATCATGGAGATAGTTCGTTGGGAACTCGTGGTTGGGGCTCAACAGGTGCCGCATGCAACAGTTGGAAAAGTTCATCTGAAAGTACTCGGAATATGGATGGGAAATCAAAAACAGGATGGGGTGATACCAACAATGTTGCAAGAGCTAATGTTGACTCAAATACAGAAAAAATAGATGAGGCCAAAGCTACTGATAATGTAAATGATGGCTGGAAGTCTCGTGCCTGGGGTTCTACCGATGGTCATAGAGCTAATGTTGCTTCAAATGCTGAGGAAGTAGATGGGCCCAAAGCTGCTGATAATGCTAATGATGGCTGGAAGTCTCGTGCCTGGGGTTCTACCGATGGACGTAGAGCTAATGTTGATTCAAATGCAGAGAAAGTAGATGAGCCCAAAGCTGCTGATAATGTAAATGATGGCTGGAAATCTCGTAGCTGGGGTTCAACGGATGGACGTAGAACTTGGAAGAACTTTTCTCCTAGAGTAGTGGTCAAGTCAGATGAGCAGAAAGGGAGGAATGCTACTGGGCCTTCTCTGAAAAGAAATGTAGAGCTATTCACAGCGGAAGAGGAGCAGATTCTTTTTGAAGTTCAATCTGTGTTCGACACTGCTAGAAGGATATTGCGTGAAGCAAGGTACTTTTCTGGATCTTATATATATGTTTGTGCGCGTGTGTGCATATATATTTATGAAACAATTACAATCTCGAATAGACTATCCTCTATTGTATTGGGATAGATATTTTCAGCCTGTAGCTGTTGCCCCCAAGTTGACGTCTAGAATCAATCACTTCTTTCGTTTTTAGATCTTCAATGATATCCATGGAAATTATTATTTTACAATTGAAGATATAATCAAGTTCATTACCAAAGTCATACTACTGAGGGCAAAGGGAAATGTATTGATGAAGATAAAAACATAAATGAGATTAGGGAGCTGTATGTGTTAGAAGATAGGTATTCCTTCCTCTCTAGACAATAGTGAGCTGGAGGAAGAAGTTTTTGCTTGAAATGATTATATTCCCACCATAGAAGGCCCATCGGCACCATGAGAAGTGGGAGGTTGCTGGTGTCATATAAAAGTAGCTACTTCAGCTATTCCTTGATGTCAGAGCTTCCGATGAAGCAAATAGTGATAATCCTTTTTATGACCAGTCATTTCACAGTTTTAAAATTACATGATAACCCTATGCCTCCAAAAGTCCCTCTACCTCTACTCCTAGTCTCCATGAATCGTCCTTCACTACCGTGAGAAGTTACAAGTTCAGTTTTTTCTATACACCTCTTGCCACTTAATCAGTAGTACTTGTAACAACATGAGAGGGATACGCATCAAGAACAAGCCTTAAAGCACCCACAATGAAGGGAGCCCTTGATCTTCTTAAAGACTCTGAACATATGCTGCCAAATTTTGGGCCTAGAGTATAAGAACAGCCATCACCGTCATAGTCGTATGATCACGGTACATCTCTATACCCTTCTCATTACTATTAATTGGAATCGAAAGTAGTTTTGAGTCAAGAGTTCACTATAATAAAATAAGATACATATCCCTTCAATCAAGTATATCTAAAGCTCTCCAAGCATCAAATTCCCTACTGGTTTTATATTTTTGTTCAAGCATCTTTGTCAGTCCAAATTTGAGTGAGATTCAAAAATTTCCACAGTTTGATTCCATCGACACTTGTCAATGTTCACCTGGGTCTAATAAAAAATTAATATACAAATCATTATTGTATTTATATCCCAAAGAAATTCTCTTTATCCAGGGCAGCAATTTTCTAATTTGGAACAACATTGAATCACCTCACAAATCCAATGATGAACATATCCCATCAATCAAAATTATACTGATGGCAAGATGGCGACATTGGCAATCAACAAAATCGATCTGAGCAAAGGGAGAATCATGATAAGTGACGGCAGGGGCAGTGACCTTGAAAGGGGCGAAGGCACCTTCGTGAAACCTCTTCCCTAGGTTGGCTTCGTGAAGTTGCGAGAGCCCCTATTCCTGAATGATGAAGATGGCAACTGCCGCTGCGACACCTTTGTCTGACTCAGCTCATTGAAACTAACCCCTATGGTTGTGTAAAAATTTGTGGAAAGCGGAAAATGGAAAATCAGGTCGCAGGAACACTCAACCTAACCAAGCCAAATAAACCATGTGCAAATAGAAGAGCAAGTAAATCTTGTACTATCAAACTTCTTTGCATTGCGAGGTATTGAGAGACATGATTCGCCAATGTAGTCGATGGAAGCAAAAACATATAAGACAAAAAACTAGCCGTGCGGATAGACTTAGTAACCGCTGACTCTGCCGAACTGAAGCAAGGAGTCCGCTGAAACCGTCAAGTCGCCAGATCGCAACCTAACCGCGCAGACATCCCGTTATTCCAAGTTTAAGAACTCTGTCCGCTATCTACAAACCGCCTATCCGCGAGGTAGCTTAGCCGCCAGATAATTCACGAATATATGCTGCCGAACTTTACAGACAGACCACCAGAAGCGGATAACCTTATGTAACTGGGAAAGATTGCCAATGAGAAGATCGCCTGGTCGCAAGCCACGACCTGCTGCTAACCGCCGATTGTATCCGCAACTATCCGCACTGACCCCTGACGCAAGTCAGAGCTAAGTCCCTGGTTTCTCAACGCTAGCTGCACAATCTGCAATAACAAAAACCGGTTAACTTCTTAAACCGTGCAGATACAAAACCCTGTCCGCAGCAACAAGCCGAGCTCACTTATTGTTCATTCGGTTGTACTGTTGATGTGACATGAGATCCTATTTATAGGCGCGGAGAGGAGTGTGGTCACCGCTCTAACCGATAGGATCACCACCCATCTCGCAGCTAACACGAAACCTGTCCGCATAGTGCGGATACAAATCCTGTCCGCCAAGGTCACACATGACGACCGAATAAGTCAGTCCGCTAGGGTCGCACCAACAAGACCGGACAGAAAGCCTATCCGCATTGAACATCAAAGGCCAGAACCGGGACCAGTCCGCCACACCCGCGGACACTGCGGTTACAGCACCAGTTTGCAACATCCTGCGGACACTACTCCAGTCCGCACATCCACTGCCCGAGACTAAGGCATAATCCCGCTTAGTCGAGCTGCCAGATAGATAGCCAGTCCACACACTCCGTGCCTGCAGCTAGAGCACATATCAGGCTCAACCAAGCTGCCGAACTCGGTAGATAGAAACGCAGTCCGCACTAACCGACGAACTCTGCGGACTGAGCACAACCATACTTGATACAAATCCAGACCAAGTCCACACCAGCAAGAGTCCACGACGCGAACTCCAAACCTGCGGACTCAAGAACCAGTCCGCACAATCCGGCGAACTCCAACACCAGTCCGCACTATCCGGCGAACTCCAACACCAGTCCGCACTATCCGACGAACTCTGCGGTTTCACCAAACCGCACCACCAGAACAAGATCAAGGCACAAACCATGTCGATCTCGCGAGCTCAGAAGAGTCCGCAATAAGCCGGACTCGGCGAACTACAGAAGAGTCCGCAGCTCTCGCGGATAAAAATCCTTTTTGTCTGGTTACATCCTGGGAACAAGCTGACGCTGAACCTTGCCGACCTGGCTGGTCGCCACTCCTGTCCGCTCAGTCCGCGCGAACAGTCCGCCCAGATCGCCACTTTCACTTCAAAAATTTCAACACTCCCCCTTGAAGTGAGAAGTTGGAACCGGCCCTAGCAGTCCCCGTAATCGTTCAAATCTCTCCTTCGACAACGGTTTTATGAAGATTTCTGCGACGTTGTCATCTCTCCGCACATGCTCGACCATAAGAGACCCCTCCAACACCTCCCGACTGAAGTGATGTTCGATCTCAATATGTTTGGTCCGCGCGTGATGAACTGGATTGTTAACCAGTTTAAGGACACTTTCGTTTATCACCGCGTAGTAGAGTGAGACCACGTACTTCTTCATGAACGTCCTCTACTAGCCTCCTAAGCCAAATGACTTCCCGAGTTGTCAAGACCGAAGCCTTGTACTCCGCTTTCGTAGTAGAGACAGACACCAAAACTTGTTTTTTGCTGCACCACGAGATATCTGCTGATCCACATGTGAAAAAATAGACAGACGTCGACTTCCGGTCGTCTGAGTCTTCCCCATAATCAGCATCTGTGTAACCGTACAGGTTGAATCCCGTGTTACTCGCATAAAGGAGTCCCATATCAGAAGTGGTCTTCACGCACTTCAAGCCGTTCTTGGCCACTACCAGATGAGACTTTCGAGGCTGCGCCATTTATCGACTTGCTCATCGAACAACATAAGCAATGTTTGACCTCGTAATTGTCAAGTTAATAATGCTTTCAATCAGAGTCCGAAGCACCAAGGGATTTGGAAGAACCCTCCCCTCATCACGTCGAAACTTGAGACCAACATCCAGTGGAATAAAACAACTCTTTCCCTCCCGCATACCAAACCGTTGAACGATTTGTTCTGCATAGCCTCTTTGGGAAACGGGTATGTCGCTCTTTCTCCTCTCCACCTCGAGTCCAAAGAAGTGGTGGAGCTCACCCAAATCCTTCATCTCGAAACGAATAGCCAGCTCTGCCCCGAGCTTAGCTACCTCCTCCTCAGAGTTTCCTATGGCGATCATGTCGTCAACGTATAACAACACCAAGACATGAAGCTCCCTCTTCTTCTTTATGAATAGGCTAGAATCTGAATCAGAGGCAAAATTACCGCAGAACTGGAGGTATTCTGCGATCTTTCCATTCCATGCTCGTGGTATCTGCTTCAAGCCATAAAAGGCCTTTCGGAGCTTGCAGACGTATCCTGGATGATCTTCAGACACGTAACTCGGTGGCTGAACCATGAAGATGTCTTTATCGATCTCTCCATAAAATAATCATTCTTCACATCAAATTGTCACATCTTCCAACCTTGTCAAGCCGTCAAGGCAATCACCACCCGTACTAAAATTATTTTAGCAACAGGACTAAACATCTCCTCATAGTCTTTTTCGTATTGCTGAGAGAATCCTCGAGCTACAAGACGAGCCTTGTATCGCTCGATGCTACCATTCGTCTTCTCCAACTTATACATTCACTTGCACATCACAGGAGTAACGTCATCGATCTTGGGCACAAGATCTCAAGTCTTGTTCCTTCTGAGGACTGTCATCTTCTTATCCATGACATCATCCCACTCATTGACTCTAGTGACGTCTTCAAAGCTAGAAGATTCTCGCTCGTTCAAAGGGCCTGCAAAGAAACAAGAGACGAAGCTCACCATGTTCCCTTCGCTGTACCGAGCCGGTGGTTTGATGGTCCTCTTTGACCTCCGAAGAACCTGACCATGGCTCCCCACCTCCGCTGCTTCTTCTGAATCAGCTCTGATCCCGGGCATATTTGGAGCATCGTTCCCCCTGCTTCCTGAATCAGAAGCCTTCTCCCCGGAGCTAGAAACGCCTGAAGCTCCTACTGACACAGGCAGCTCTACGAGAAGATCCTTATCAGCTTTCTCCTACCTGTCGTCTGACTTGCTTTCTTGTAGCTCCACAGATGAGCCGCCTTCATACGACGTCAGTTCGTCGAAGACATCTCTGGAAATGACGAACTTCTTTGTGGCAGGGTCCATACACTTCCATCTCTTCTTCCTCTCGTCATAGCCCACGAAGACAAGCTTACTCACATTCGCATCCAGCATAGTCCTGAGAGCATCGGGAACGTATACATAGTAGGTCGACCCGAACACCCGATGGTGTCCAACTTTGGGCTTCTCTTTAAACATCAGCTTGTGAGGAGACTTCATATTGATCGGATTCAGAGGCGTCCGATTGATGACATATGCTGCACAAGACATCCCTTTCGCCTAGAAGGATCTAGGAATGTCTTTGGCATGAAGCAAACACTTGCAGTTCTCCGTCAGATGACGGATCTTCCTCTCTGCTACTCCATTTTGTTGTGAAGTACGAGCACAAGTGAACTCTCTCCAGATTCCATGCTTCCTGCATAAGTTAGAGAACTCATTTGAAACAAACTCACCTCCGTATCCCGTTCTCAACTTCTTAATACGCAGGCCAAGCCGGCCCTCCACTAGCTCCTTGAACTCTACGAATAATTGGAACACGTCTGACTTCTCATTCATAAAGTAGTACAATCATGTGTACCTTGTATAATTATCAATCAACACCAGCGTGTACCTGCTGCCTCCAAGACTGGCGGTGACGGTCGGTCCCATCAGATCATCATGGATGCACTCCAATGGTGCTTTAAACCTGGTCTGTGACTTGTCAAACGGAAGACGATGAGTCTTTCCATATTGACATCCTGCACAAACATGACCGTTGCTGAATGATGACAATCTAGGCAAGCCTTTCACAAGGCTCCTTACCGCCTTAACTTTTAACTTGTCCATCCTGACATGCCCCAGTCATTCATGTCATACAGCAGCACTATCGTTGACTTCATTCAATCAACATAGGAACTTGCTGATAACACAAACATATGGTTTACCCTTCTCCCAACATGAGCAGCGTCAGCCTTTACCGCTGACTCATTGCAGAGAAACTTCACTTTTGTCGTGCCAAACAGAACGTGATAACCCGCATCCACCGCGTTGGTCACGGAGAAGAGGTTTTTCTTCATGCCCGACACGTGATAGACACTCCTCAAGGTGAGTGGACTCTTATCACTCCCCAAAAAAATTACGCCCTCCTTCTTGACTACAAAAACAGTATCATCAACGGTAATAATATCATCATTACCTGAGTACGCCTGCAGAGAAGTGAACTTTGACTTATCCCCGATAAGGTGATGACCACACCCTGAGTCTACGATCTAGCCATCTTAGTAGTTGATGGTGGACAAAGCATGGATACACGTGCCCGTCATGAACGCATTCCCTCATCCTCCTTCCTCAGCACTGAAACCAGCCCCCTCTTTACCTGCAACGTGCCCCGACTGAAGTTTGACTTTGCAGCTCTTCTTGAAGTGACCAAACAGATTGCATCTGTAGCACCTTGACCCTTCCTTCTTCTTCCAATCCTGCTTAGGAGCAACATTCCTCTCTTGCTAATATGAACTAGAAGGACCATCACCAGCAGACGACTTCTTTTTTTCCCACCTCTTCTTCCCTGAGAAGAGCGTCTCACTACCTCCATCATAAATAGTGACTCCAGCCATCTATCTTGCTAGCCTTTCCTGCGAAGCTAACAAGTTCTCCAGTTCAAGCAATGATGGTTGAGTGACCCAGCCTTGTACAGAAGTAATGAAGACAACCTATTCCTTTCGCGATCCGCGGATTATGTGTCTCTTAAGTTTCGCCTCTGAAATCGAATCATCAGGGTCCAATGCAGAAATTTCAGCATACAAGTTATTCATCTTTAGGAAGAATGTTGAGATGGACAAATCTCCTTGAGTGGCTCTCGCCAACTCATTCTTCAAAAACTGTAACCACGCTACATTCTTATTATTGAACAACCCATCAAAGTAAGTCCAAATCTCAGCAGCTGATCGACATCCTATGACGTGGTCAAAGAGCTCCGGTGAGATAACTCGTTTAATACTAAACTCCGCTTTAGTGTTTGTCTTCCTCCAAGCTCTCACCGCTTCAGCATTGTCAGCGGCGGCAATCACTTCTTGTTTTTCATCTCCACAGACGACCTCCCAAAGGTCCTCACCCAGAAGGTAACTCTTCATACACGACCTCCACTTTTTGAAGTAGGTCGATGTCAAGAGTTCAATTTCAAGACTCCTTGCGAATCCTCCTTCCATTGCACAAACACTAGTCTACTTAACTTTCAGAAGCAAAAAACAAGTCTG
The DNA here is from genome assembly GCA_039513925.1 of Platanthera zijinensis. NCBI lineage: Eukaryota > Viridiplantae > Streptophyta > Magnoliopsida > Asparagales > Orchidaceae > Platanthera > Platanthera zijinensis. The sequence goes on along the minus strand of CM077091.1, from coordinate 145,442,058 downwards.
TGGTTGATCACAGCTCAAATTTTTGTTCCATCCGATATCATGTAAAAATTTGTGGAAAGAGGAGAACAGGAAACCAGGTCGTTGAACACCCAACCTAACCAAACCAAATAAACCATATGCAAATAGAAGAGCAAGTAAATCTTGTACTAACAATTTTTTTTACACTGTGAGACATACATTGCGAGACATGATTCGTCAATGTACTCGATGGATGCAAAAACATACAAGACAAAAACTAGCCGCGCGGATAGACTTAGTAACCGCTGACTCTGCCGAACTGAACCAATGAGTCCCCTGAAACCGTCAAGTCGTCAGATTGCAACCTAACCGTGCGAGCACCCCATTATTCCAAGCTGAAGAACTCTGTCCGTTATCTGCAAGTCGCCTAACCACGAGATCGCCTAGCCGCTAGATAAACCGCGAATAGCTGCTGCCGAACTGAACAGGCAGACCGCCAGAAGCGGACAACCGTATTGAACTGGGAAAGATTGCCAATGAGAAGACCGTCTGGTCGCAAGCTGCGACCTGCTGCTAGTCGTCGACTGTATCCGCAACTATCCGCACTGATCCCTGAAGCAAGTCAGAATGAAGTCTCTGGCTTCTCAGCGCTAGCCGCACAATCTGCAACAGCAGAAACCGATTAACTTCTCAAACCGCGCAGATACAAAACCCTGTCCGCAGCAACAACCCAGGCTCACTTACTGTTCATTCGGTTGTATTGTTGATGTGACATGAGGTCCTATTTATAAGCGCGGAGAGGAGTGTGGTCACCACCCTAACCGGTAGGATCACCACCCATCTCGCAGCTAGCACGAAACCTGTCCGCATAGTGCGGACACAAATCCTGTCCGCCAAGGTCGCACATGACGGCCGAATAAGTTAGTCTGCCAAGGTCGCACCAACATGGCCGGACAGAAAGCCTATCCGCCTTGAACATTAAAGTCCAGAACCGGGACCAGTCCGCCACACCCGCGGACACTGCGGTTACAACACCAGTTTGCAACATCCTGCGGACACTACTCCAGTCCGCACATCCACTGCCTGAGACTAAGGCATAATCCCGCTTAGTCGAGCTGCCGAATAGATAGCCAGTCCGCACACTTCGAGCCTGCAGCTAGAGCACAAACCAGACTCAGCCAAGCTGCTGAACTCGGCGGATAGAAACACAATCCACACTAACCAGCAAACTCTGCGCATTGAGCACAACCAGACTTGATACAAATCCAGACCAAGTCCACACCACTAAGATTCCACGACGCAAACTCCAAACCGGCGGACTCAAGAACCAGTCCGCACAATCCGGCGAACTCCAACACCAGTCTGCACTATCCGGCGAACTCCGCGGTCTCACCAAACCGCACCACCAGAACAAAACCAAGACACAAACCATGCTGATCTCGCGAGCTCAGAAGAGTCCGCAACAAGCTGGACTTGCGAACTTCAGAAGAGTCCGCAGCTCCCGCGGATAAACATCTTATCCGCCTGGTTACAACCTGGGAACAAGCTGACGCTGAACCTTGCCGACCTGGCTAGTCGCCACTCCTGTCCGCTTAATCCACGCGCACAGTCAGCTCAGACCGCCACTTTCACTTCAAAAATTTCAATAGGTTGCTTTGGAAATTCACAAATGTGCTTTCCGAATCAGTGACTACGGGACGACTGCAGCAGACACGATAACATAGCTAACTTCGTGCCATGTTGGCCTCGTGACATCATGAGAACCTTAATTCACCATCAGCTCCTTTACCATGTGAATCCGAATTCACTATTGGTTCTCTTACCATGCCACTAGCGTAAAACTCCTCCCTCTTAGGACTTTGGGGGAACCCTCTTGCCTCGTATTTATATTATTGCTTTACAAAGACCAGTTCCTTATCTCCCTCTTGCCTTTTAACCTTTATATGAGCAGGTAAAACCCAATATATCCCCGACAACAAATTCTATAGATTTTTAGTATTTTATCCTTAGTGAACTGTTGCAACCGCTTAGGACAGCAGCTCGCGGAACAACTCCGATGATACACACCCAGATGATGCAACTATCTATCACTTCACAAAAGACAACAAGAAGCAGGAACAAGAACTTATATTGCAAGATACTTGGAATCCTAAGGCAAGCCTGAACGGATCCTTGGACGCTGCAGGGAAGACTCTCCCGAAGCTGCCGTTCACCATACAGAACAAAACATAATATTTTTTAGCATAAGGAGGAATCCATTCCCCCAGACATAAGAAGCCCTAACACACCAAAAAGACTAAAGTACCCCTCCCCCATAAGAAAATAACATAAAACATAATTAATAAAAGTTACGTCCGACGACGGGACGTAACATGAACAGTGCCCCGAAGAAACGACTTTTACCCTAATCTGTTCTGAATCTTTCTCCTTTGTTGAAAAAAGGAGAAAGATTCTATTTTTTTCCCTTTACCGACTGGATGCTGAAGTTCTGTTTGCATGCAGTGTTGGTGAACCTCTATCCAGTGAAGGCCAGGAGTTTATCAAGGAGCAAGTTCTTGAATACCATCCTGACAAGGATGCCAAAGTCTCCGGCGGTCAGATCGAGCACATCATGGTACTGATATTTCCCGTCTTCTTTTTGAGCATTTTAACTATAATTCTATATTATGCCACACAAATTGAACCGGGTGAGCACGAACACAAAAGCTTCTATAAAGACTCACCGACCGTGAAAAAATCTTTTCCAGAGAGTTGAATAGCCTCAATTTATTTTTTTATCGGCAGGTTGATAAGCACGGGACCTTCACGGAAAGTTGTTGCTTTTTCGTCGTCTCCAAGGATGGGACGAAAACTGATTTCTCGTACCACAAATGCTTGATGAATCTCGTCCTCCAGAAGTTCCCCGAGCACGGGGCGTCCTTCAACAGTAAATATTTCAAGAAGCGGTCGGCGGCCCCCGCGGATCCGACGCATCAATAGTAAATTTTCTAGATCTATAAGCTTTTGTACATTTGACTGCTTTAGAAGTTTCTTCTTGTGTATATTCTTTTACCGGATTTTTTTCATCTCAGAACCATCCTATCTACTATCTATATGTATTTGTTGTTGTTTAGGCGCAGATTGTTGTAAAAACACAAGACCGCCCAACCCACACGGCGCTTTTCTCCGGTCAAGGCGCATATTTTTGTTGGAAAGCCCTACTTAGAATAGAACTTTTTTTAATGCTAAGTTATCTTATGCTCTGATGAGTTCCAAAAGTGAGGTTAATGTTTGTTAGAAATTTGTAATTTAGTCCGGCCACAAATACTGAATTTCTCATCTTTTTGGATTTAGCTGGAATGGATTATTTACTAGGGAAGACCTTGAAATTGCCTCTTGCAATTTGTTGATTATACTATGCTCTCTTATTAAATGGAAGGTGTGCTCTCTTGTTCTTTTTTCAATTATGTTAATTAAGGCTTTGTTTTGTGTGATGGGGGCAATTAGATTAAGGCTCCGTTTGGGGGGACTTATTTTCACCGGTCAAGAGATTACGTCCGCATGAACCGGACCTTAATTATGGTCTGATTCATGCAGTCGTAACCGCTTGACCGGTGAAAATAAGTTCCCCCAAACGGAGCCTAAGGCTACTGTTATTCATGGTGTCTGATGCCATCGTGATGCCTCAACAAGTTATTTGGCGCGGTTTTTGAAAAATCCGTGTTCAAAGCGCCGCTTCAAACACAACCTAAAGTTAGTAATATTGTTTATGTTTCTTATGCATCTCATTTATTCTATAGTATATATGCATATATATATAAAGTCACGAGCTCATATTTCTCAAAACATTTTTATTTTAAATATTTGCCATAATAAGAGTGGCACACATCTAATATGGCTATGGACATATTTTTATGTTTGAAAAAATATCTTAAAATAAGTCTAATAAAAATTTAGGGCTTCTCTATGTGCTGCCATTCCCTGTTTGCCCGACTCCCCAGTTCCGCGATTTACCCGAAGCAGGGCGTCGTCCCCATTGTCGCATCGCCTGCCGTCGGTCCCGTCTGCCGCCGGTGCTGCCTCCCGAACTCCTATTCCGGCACCTCCAGGCCGTCTGAAGCAGTAGCCTTCCCGTCTGGCCCTTTTCCGCGAAGGCAGTAGGAGTTCGCCGATCACCTTCATCGCACCTCTGCTGGAAATTTTTTTGCCTGCCGCCGGAGCCGCCTCCTGAAGCCCATTTCCAGCCGAGCGTAACAGGTACCTCTACTTCTTTTACTAATTTTGCATGAAATGTAATATTTATGGACTTTTTTTTCTGCAAGGTGTCAGTCTTAAAGAAATTTGCTAAGGAGGATGTTAAAAACAGATTATTGATTTCATTTTGAAATTTTGGACTCTAACTTTTTGTGTAAAGGACTGTTTAATGTATTTATTTTTATTCCTACTATTTACAAAAAAAATTGGATGCTTAAATGACTCAATTAATGTTTGGTTTGAAAATAAAATTTGGTGTGTACATAGTATGTTTTGGTTGTACATAGCCATTTTGGGTTGTACATAGCTATTGGTTGTCCATAATCAAAGTAGGTGTGTCCATAACACCACTCTTATTTTAAGATTAGAACTGGCCGGACTATTGTCAATTTGACCCATTAATGAGTACACCTCTCCCTCTTTCACATTATCCAATAAAAAACCATGTCTAAATTCTTTCATAAAAGTCTCACTAACCATCTCTTATTCAATTCTAATTCAACTTTCTTGTTCCCTTAATCCCTTCAATGCCAACCCTTCAAAATTGAAGTTGTTGACAAAATATTCCTGAAAAGTCTATCATGACGAGAGCTGTCACTTAAAATCGAAAATAGTAAACTAAATCGGAATCGAACCAGAATCGCAAAGAATCAGACTGAATCGCTCGCTAATTATCCGGGTTCCGGTTTGAATTTTGAAACCGTGAACAACATTACTCCGAGTATGATTCCATCATCTTATTATCTGGATCGGAACCGCAACATGCAAGTCTCGAACGGTTTCAAAATTTTTAGATCCGATTCGGACCGAACCGACACGAAACCGAACCGCAACCCCTTTATTATTATTATTTTAATATAAAAAATGTATTTATCATACAAATATACTATTAGTATTTATTTTATATTTTGATAATACCCTAAAAAAATGAAAAGATATTGATTATTTTAAACGCTATGTGTATAGATATTCTGCACATTTTATATTTAAGTAAAAAAAGATGTTCTGCACTATTTAATAAATATCAAATCTTTTTTATCTTTATCTTTTTAAACGTTATTTGTAGATATTCTGCACTATTTATTAGTATTACTATTATTATTTTTGCATTATTACATTATTTATTTTATATTTTGATAATAATCTAGAAAAAATATGTCAAATATCAATCCGCAGTTGTCACGTACAACTGTACATGGCTATTCAACTACCTTGAGTGCTTGCTTTTCTTGTTCAGCATATTTATTTTTTCTTGGCTACAGTGCTGCACATCTCCTCTCTCGTAGGGTTCCGGGTTGTAGTGTTGCACATCAGCACATCTCCTCTCCCGCTATCCCAAAGTACCCGCTTTTTTCTGATGTCACCGCCGGATTGGTTTCATTGAACTCCATCCCTCTCCCGCTCTCAGCTCATGTACCACCGTACCAACTCCATCACCGATCTTCTTTTCCTTCTTCTATTATTTTGTGTTATATCTGATTCTGTTTTTGTAGAGGGTTTAGGGTTCACGACGGCTCCTCCACGAAACGGAAGTCAGCATTTTGGCGATAGAGGAGAGATTACGTTCGTCGGCTGCCCCTCGCCACCGATCTGAAAGAGCTTGTGGAGACGCATCACTCATTTGTGGATTTGCTCTTTGAATCAGTGTACTTTGCAAGCGGTCCTAGTGTATCACTGTAATCCCATCAGAAACTGATACAATGTTTTAATTGCTTTCTTCGCACACATCTCTTTCATATTCTCAACGTTTTATTCAAATATTCTATAAAGATCTGAACTTTTTTGTTCTCCGTCATAATGTTTCGTTCATGTGTGTCTTGCATAAAGGACATGCAAAGAAGGGTATAATTGCTTACTCTGATGACTTTTTACCGTTTTGATTTGCAACTTTATGTAGTTTTTATTGCTGTAAATTTCTTGAAATTCATTCTTTTTTATGCTTTTCTCTGAGACTTTAAATTTATGTGAATGCGGGTAAATCAGGAGTTATGCATAAGCAATATTGCATTTTTTCATTTAAAAATGATAATAGGGAGAGTGAATTTGTATATGTTTGTTTGTTTATATGAATGTGTATGTATATGACTATATGAGGAGTGGACATTTTTCACAGAATGATTGTTTTTCATATGAACATTTTTCATAGGCGACGCATTACTCATTCTGTGAGAATTGTTGTTTTTATTTTAAGTTGAGTGATAATTTATGTAATAATTTTATGCATAAAAGTGATTGTACTTTAATAATAAATTTCACAGGTTAGTCTACAAAGATATATATATATATATATATATATATATATATATATATATATATATATATATATATATATATATATATATATATATGGCCATTTACAAGGACCTCTCCTCTAAGTTTGCTAAATTACAAGTTGCATCCCTCCTACTTTCAAAACTACAAAAACATCTATGAAGTTTACATTTCATAACATTAACATCCCTTGTATCAAAACCGAACCGGAACCGCATAGAACCGGACCGAACCACAAGTAAATAATTTGGTTTTGGTTCTTAACGAACCGAAACCAGAACCGTAGGACCCACAGTTTCAAAAAATTATGTTAGAACTGAAACCGGTCAAACCAAATAAGATTTTGGTTCTGACTTGAAGAACCGTTATCTTAATAGTTCGGTTCATGGTTTTAGTAGAACCGGAACCAAACCGAAACCGTGACAGCTCTAATCATGACTTCTCCAATTCAAACTCACTTTCATTAATCACCAAAGCAAGTAGCACTCATTCCTCCACATGAATCTCAAAACTCTAAATTAGTATGGAGGCCCATATTATAAGGTATCTTGTAATGTTTTAGTCACAAGATAAAACTTTAAGCATCTTAGTTAAGCATTTTAGGTACTTCAATTAATTATATCTTAGTTAAGCATCTTCTATTAAAAACTTTTCAAGTCACATGAAGTTTGTTTGATATCCCAAGGGAACTATACATGTTTATGGTTCAAAATTGTTTTATACATGCATTTAGTAATATCTATTAATTTATTTAGATTTTAAAATCTTGAACTCTTAGCACTAAAATGTCTACTTTATATCTTTAATATATATCAAATCAACACCCTTAATTTTAACTTGAGATTTTTAATCTAGTTTTCTTAAATGATATTTATTGTCGAGTACTTCTATTTTATGAGCGCATTTAGTGTGTTGAGTGCATTTAGTGTGTTTTGAGTGCATTTAGTCTTTCAAATAGATGAATTTGACTTCACGAGTATATTTGACACATTTGACTTGAATAGTGAAATCAAGACTTTGGTCATTCCTGACCCTAAATAGCCAAAATATGTAATTATGGACATTTTTTTCATTTTTAGGTTATTTTGATGTGTTTTGACCAATTTTGAAGTTTTGGGTTCGGGTGCACTATTGACGTCCTAGTCGCATATTTTGATTTTTTTTCTATTATGTCATATGACACTACAAGTTCAAATTCAACTGTGTTGACATTATTGGTCGAACTACATCGATTTTATATTGTTGATTTATCATGAACAATTTCTTTTGGTGGAACCTAAACCATTTCTCCAGATCACATCGGGGGATTAGGGCGATTTTGTGGACCCAACCTTGTGTTGACAAAAATGACTTTGATTAAGAATCCCTTTAAGGGGTCATTAATCGTGAGTGATGGGGAATACTTTCTTCCCTCACTCATTAAAATGGAATAACGAGACGAGAGGGGATGGTTTTCTCATTTCTACTAATTTAGGGCTTTTGGTTTGACTAATCTTAGATTGTGGGTTTAGTGAGTATTAACCGTAATTATGGTTCAATCAACAAAAATTAAAGGCCTCAAGTGACTTCAAAAATCATCCCGAATCAGGTGAACCTGAACTCAGGATTCTCGTATATTTCACAAAATGAGTCAATGTTTATGCTTTCATGCTAATATTAACATTAAGCATTAAGATTGACATGATTAGGTCAATTTAGGGGTATTTACTCTCTTATGCACATCTTACATTCATAGCTGATATCTCCATACTAGTAATCCACTATGAGAAATCTCTTTTATATTAAAGATAACATTCAATATTGTATGTCCAAATCCATAACCATTAGCCACGACATTATTACATTATGGTGAAACCAGCTATGAGTAAAATTCACGTCTCGCAATCATATATCCAATATTATCAAAATGTACCACTCCACAACGGATACACTATCAAGGATTGGATTCAGTATTCATAAATGCAAATTCGAACCCAATAATCGCTATGACAACAATTTCACCACATAGGTCCATCTCGTATCAGGTTCATCAATCGCAATCATATTTTCATTTTCATTATTTTCATCGTATCCTCATTCCTCTACGGGAAGCTAATTTGAATATTTGTAAATCCTTCAAAGTCCTAAATCCTACGTTGGATTCTCACGTCTACAAAACCATACCTAACTTCAACTTGTAAGTGAATACACTTACATTTATGGATAACTATCCGGTAGCGTGTCTAGGTCAAGTTCCTAAATTATCCAGTACCATAGATGCGTCATAACTTTGGCATTTTTGTAAATGAGGAAAACTTGAAGGGGGGAGGTAAATGAAATTTTAAAAGATAGAGGGGGTGCAACCTGTAATTATGCAAACTTCCAGGGGAGGTCCCGGTAATTAATCCTATAGAAAAATTATGTTAAAACCTATGTGTTTATATCGTGAAGCAAAATATTTCCTTTTAATTCCAAGATACCCAAAATACTTAACATGAGCCATTTTGACACCTATTTGAGGTTGGCGAGGAATCTATTAATGTTGAGGTGGCTCCTCCTCCACATCCACCTATCACTGTGGTTACTTAGGGCGGATGATCGCAATAGTTTTAAAGAATTTTAGTGCCATGATGGTGCCATAACCCCCATCACTATTCATGCTAAGAGGGGCATAATGTAAGAAGATGAACATGAACAAGAAGGAGCGCACACACCTCCATGGCTTATGGTCTACTTCAGTTCAGTTGGGCCTTGTCATGCCTTTCAGATTAATAGGGAACATTTCATTGCCCATCACCGTTACGGGCCCCCTGTTGCCATTTGATGAGTAGAATGTATCGATTATCCTACACAATCAAAACAAAGAATCTTGGTAACAACCACACAAACAAAGATGAGCTCTGCAGCTGATCCACAAGCAAGGGTTTTCAGTTCATTATCAGACCGAAACTCACGGAGTCATCCAACGAGATGGGAATCAAAGTGGGGGACCTCTCTACCGCACTTGTCTCCCCAGACATACAAGGTACTATTGAGAAGATCACAGCGCGGACAACATAGAAAGTCTGGCTATATTCTGGAATGAGCGGGAGCCGAGCTGCTGTAGGTATTGAAAACGTACTGAGTTTCTCGGTCCATTACGCTTCGCGGATAGGGATTTTTCTTTTCATTATGTCAGAGATAAAGGAAGAGTAAAACAGTCAAGTAGCTTGAGCTATGTGAGAGGCTAGATCTAGGAATGTGTCGCTCGCCTTAATTAGATTAGTAGAGTAAGGAGAGGTGTGGAGCAGCTCGGCTTAATTCGTAGGGTAGAGACACACACATTACCCTTATGCACGCTCAGAAACCTACAACACCCCTAGTTTATGAGGTGAGTGGCAGATACCTTCTTCAATTTAGAGAACATCGTCCAACCTACCAAGGAACGAGTCTGCTGTATTGATAGAAGATTGGTTGAATGGTACTGACAAACTTTTGAAGGTTCATCAATGCCTATAAGATCTAGGATCGAGCATAATAATTGAAACTCGTTGATCGCTCAAATTTTTAGTCAAATTGGAATTGAAATAAAATGATTTCAATCATTTTGGCTCAAATTACAATGGCTCGAAATCAATTCTGAATCGATTTCAACCCTAACAAGAGTCGCTCGATTTTTTATACAAGCCAGCTCTATTTACTTCCAATAAAATAATTTTTTTTGGGTTCAGCTTTTTTGGGTTTTGGGTCATCGGCTCTGCAATAAAATAATTCATTTTTAATTTTTGGAGTAGAACATGAGGACTCGTTTAAGACTGTTCAACATTGAAATTATTTATGTAATGATTTCCCCATCTCCACGCGACAAAGGCTTTGTTTGGCGGAGCGGCACAGCAGCGGCATGCAGCCGATTTCCGTGCCGCTCCGCCAAACAGAAAGGGAGCATTGGCGGTGGCAAGGCTGCCACCGCCAATTTACCTGCCGCGGGTGGGGACCCGCGGCAGGCAGCGCTGCAGCCCTGAAAACAGGGCTGCAGCGTTGTTCAAAAAAAAATTATTTTTTTTTAAAATAATATATTAATAATTTATATTATATATTAATATTATTGATAATAATTTATAATATAAAAATATATTGATAATAATTTATATTATATTATATAAATTTATATTAATAAATAAATTATATTTGCATTTAAATTTTTTTTGATAATTAATTAAAACGCTAATATAATTGTTGCGGTCCGTTCGGGCCTTCGGTAGACCGGACTATTTGGCCGCCTTAGCCTGCGAGCGTCCGAGCGTGCAAACAAACAAGAGTCTCCCGATGGCACGTTCCACGTGCGTCTTCCTCCATACCACCACGGGCCTTCAAGTCGGTGAGTGGTCTCTCGATATCACGTTCCACGTGTGTTTTCTCTCTCCACACCCTCGAGGCGTGTCTCCCGATAATTAATTAAAACGTTAATATATTAATTTTTAAAATTTATATTAACATATTATTAATGTATTAACATTTTAATATTTAATATTTTTTATTGCGGGTCTTTCGAGGTACTCGTGAATGGGTCAAAAAAGAATCATCCTATCTCGTGCACGAGTCAAGTTCGCATACGTGCGTTCTAATATAATTACTTGTATAATATGTGGCACCTGGCTGGGAGGGTTCACAAAGGTGGCAAATAGCTTGGATGGTTCACAAATCTGTATCCCAAATATTTATGTCGAACAAATTGTTAATTTTAAGTTGAACATCATAAATTATGCGAACTTTTTAATTGTATCCATGTTTAATTTTCATTACTGTTTAATTTTCATTACTGTTTAGTTCTGCACCACTGTTTCATACAGCACTGCAAATACAGTTTTCCAAACAGTTTCATAAATTTTTCCACCACAGCAAAACAGCTGATTCCTACACCACTGTTTCCCACCACTGCTTCCTGTACAGCCACAGCTTTACCAAACAGGCCCAAAGACCTGAGGCATGCTGAACGCGCCTGACGCCTCTTCAGCTCCATTTGGCAAGGTGATGGCGGTCATGAACATGGGCTTTTAAACTCATGGTATTAAAAAACCATTTGATATGTCAAGTAGAAGAGTTATATGTATGTGTGTGTATTTATATTTATACTAGGGTGCTGCTATCCGCACCACAGTTTTGGCTATTCGCACCACACTTTCTCCTAATTTTTCGTGTTTTTTGGAAATACATCTTGTACGTGCATTTTTAGGAAAAGTGTTCAACACAAAAGTTGTAGATCTCGACGAGATCTACAACTTTTGTGTTGAACATTTTTCCTAAAAATGCATGTACAAGGCATACTTTGGAAATACGTACAGATTTCGCGCCTTTTGGAAATACGCCTTATACGTGCATTTTTAGGAAAAGTGTTCAACACGAAAGTTGTAGATCTCGTCGAGATCTACAACTTTCGTGATGAACACTTTTCCTAAAAATGCACGTACAAAGCGTGTTTTCAAAAAGCACGAAAAATTAGGAGAAAGTGCGGTGCGAATAGCCAAAACTGCGGTGCAGATAGCAGCGCCCTAGCCAAAATTGCGGTGCGGATAGCAGCGCCCTAGCCAAAACTGCGGTGCGGATATCAGCGCCCTTATACTATAAGGGAGGAGAAAAGTGACTTGGGCTCCGTTTGGGAGGACTTATTTTCACCGGTCAAGCGGTCATGACCGCATGAACCGAGACTTAAATTAAGTCCCGGTTCATGCGGTCATGACCGCTTGACCGGTGAAAATAAGTCCTCCCAAATGGAGCCTTGGTGTAACATTTTATGGACCAAACTATCCTCTATATGGTGTAACATTTTATGGACCAAACTACCCTCCTGAGATCATAATTAATAACTCTTTAGGGATTTGGTGTAACATTTGAATCCCAGAAATACCCTTTCTTATCCTCTCTTTGTTTCAAAAAATCTTGTTTTGTGGTAATATGTTATTCCCGCCAGCTTTTCCCTCCAAACTCATCTTTTCACCTTGCAAAAAATGTCATCATCGTGAAAACACTACAACTCTACAAGAGAGCTCCTCCTCAACGCCCTTCGTCATTTCCCCTGACAACCAGTAGGAAATCACCTTTCGGAGCATCCCTTCCGCCCTGTCCATCTCCAACCCATCTCTAGCGATTCATTCCTACTGCATCGCGCTGGAAACCATCTCCAAGACTCAGGCTCCGTTTGGGAGGACTTATTTTCACCGGTCAAGCGGTTACGACCGCATGAATCGGATCTTAATTATGGCCCGATTCATGCGGTCGTAACCGCTTGACCGATGAAAATAAGTCCTCCCAAACGGAGCCTCAGACTCTGGGCGTTCTATCTTCAGGTACCTCGACCTCCTCCTCTAAGTTTTCCTCTAAGCTTCCGGTCCTCTTTTCTAAACCTTCTCTCCGGGCATGCCAAAGATCTACATGTCAAAGATTCTCTCCAGATATTTCTTAACTTCATTTCTAGGGCTCCTCCTTCCTCCGCCAAATAATTATGGTTAGCTTCCCAATTTTGTCATTTCATTGTGGATATTTTCTATCATCTAATTGCATCTTTATTTCGGTCTTTTCAAATTATTTACATAATTTGCTATGTTTTTTCAGTATCGTGTAGTGTTAAGCTCTAATATGCAAAGTATTTATAGTGTGGTCTTAAACTCTGATATGCAATTTAATAGAATCTGATGATCTTCGTAGAGTAATTTTTAGGGAAAATCTGAAGTTGTTTAGGGTCTTAAACCTGAACCCTCGGCACTTATTGAAACTAATGGTGATAGAATTTTTTACATTTACATTGTGATAAATGTATTTACGCAGCCTGCTAAGAGACAGAAAAATGTTATAATGCACATAATGTGATCTATGAAAAAAATTTAATCTTCTGATAGCAGTGCACTTCACATTTCCCTAACCTCATGCAAGTAAACAATCTTATCGAAATAAGGCCTGATTTTTCTATATCTCTTATCAGTGAAACCACACTAAAAACTTGGAGGTTTGCTTCTTCTTCTTCATTCTTTACGGTTTCAGATTTCAGAAACTGGCTCCTACTTCCAAAAAACTAATTTTGGTTAAATCGATCAATGTCGTTGCCCCACGGCCAACATTGTTGCCCATAATTAATGTTGGCACCCCCACCAATTGTCATCACAGCCAAATTTTTCCGCCCCCACTGATGTCGTCGCCCGCGATTGATGTTCCCGCCCACAATCGATGTCGCCGCCCACGATCCATGCCACCGCCCACTACTCATGTCGCCCCCATGACCAATGTCGTCGTCCACAATAAATGTCTCCCCCTGCCCCCTCCCCACGACTAATGCCGTCATCCACATCCAATGTCGCCCTCATGACCAATGTCGCCGCCCTCGATCAATGTCGCCACCCACGACCAATGTCGCCTCCCACGTCCAATGTCAGCATCCACGATCAATGTCACCCCCCACGACCAATGTCGCCTCCCCCGACTAATGTGGCAACCACGACCAATGTTTCCGCTCACAACCTATATTCTCTCACGAGAAATGTCACCCCACGACCAATGTTGTTGTTCACGACCAATGTAGCCGCCCACGACCAATGTCGCCTCCACAACCAATATAATCTTCCATGTCCAATGTCGCCGCCCACGGCTAATGTCGCCTCCACAACCAATATCGTCGTCTACGTCCAATGTCGCCGGCCACGACCAATGTCGCACTCACAACCAATGTCGCCGCCCACATCCAATGTCGTCATCTGACCAATATCGTTGTCCCCGACCAATGTCGTCTCCCCGACCAATATCGTCTCCCCCACCAATGTCGCCGCCCCGCACGGGATCCCCTGTGCACGACTACTTGTATATATATATATATATATATATATATATATATATATATATATATATATATATATATATATATACACACACGAGTGACAGGCACGGGCCTCTGGCCCAATGACCACGCGCCATAGTACCCGGCCGGCGACGCTTCGCCCGCCCCCAACCGCCTGTTTTTTTTAAATTGAAAACATTAATGAAATAAATTAAAAATTAATTAATTAAAATTTTAAATTTAAAACATGAAAAAATTAAATTGAAATTAATTAAAAAAAATTGCATTGCTCTTCGAATAGACCGTTGATATGCCTAATGAAAACCTTTCTCGAATAGACCGCTGACATGTCTAATGATAGCCTACCATAGTAGATGTAAGAGCTCTACTAAAAAGTTTTTGAATTTTAATGGATTTTCATCATTACTCTAAATTTGGGGATAGTGTAATTACTTAAATAGACATTATATTTCGTTTTTTTGAAATAGATTGTAATATATATCAAGTCATTAAAATTTAAAAATATGAATATACTTGACATTTTTGAATGTTACACCAAAGACAAGTTTTTTTATATAGTAGTGAAAGATATATATACTATATTTGTTGAAATTGTTGAAGTGAGAGTGTAGTAAGGTGGGCAGTCTGAAGTGCCAGACCGCAGAGACCGTCGCGACCTAGCGGGTAGAAGTCAGTGGTTAGCCGGTTTCGCTTCTCTTCTCTCCTGCGGTCTGGTACAACAAACATCCTGGAGTAGTAACCCGATGGTTAGCTTTTTCTAACCGCAACTATTGCGGTATGGATTGTGATATCGCACAGTCCGTTAAAGCTTTAGGTACTCTGGCTCGCAAGAAGGCAGATAGTTAGCACGGTTTGCAGAGGGTAACCACACAACTCGCTAGAGCCTTCTCGGGCGGGTTGTTTGTTAGAGTTCACTGGTTGTGTACTTGGTCATGATGCTATGACAAGTCCAAGGTTGTTACCTAGTTTGCTATGTCCGCATGTTTGCGCGGTCTGCTCTGGTGTTCGCGGAGTCTGCAGTATTGCGCGATCTAGATGCGGAGTTCGCAGGTCAGTGCGGTTTGGTGACGGTGTCCGACAGTTCTTCATTGGTGGGAACTTGGATTAGAACGTGTGATTGATTTTCACAAGTCCACTCGGACTGAGTTGCTGTCCGCTCGCTATATGGATTGGTGGTGCTTTTCACGTATGCGGTTAAGTTGGTTTATCGCATGTGGACAAAGTGGCATGTCCACTCTTCTTTACGGATAACTTTTAGCAATGGGTACAAATGCTTTTATTTGCACTTGTGCAGATACATGATGCTAGCTGCAGGATTGATGAGTGATTATCATATTGCTATGGGCAGTGACGACACTCCTTCTCACGTCTATAAATAGGAGTCATCGGCTCGTCATAAATAACAAAAACAGTGAGAACTTAGCTCGCACTTTGATCTCGCGGTTATGATTTTCTAACCAACGCGACTAAGTGAAGTTAACTCTGTGCTGGCTGTGCGGCTAACATCAGGAGGCTAGAAAACTAGTGGAAGTTTGGTGTGAAACAGTTCACGATTAACAGTCAGCGGTATACAACAGGTCGCGGTCTCAGCAGAATACATCAGGTCGCGGTCTCAGCGGCCTGTAGTCTCTTTCTCAGGGTTGCGGTTAAGTCGAGCAGTTCACCCGATCCATCAGCGAGTTCTGTTCAAGTTCATCAGCATTCAATAACAAGCCGTCAACGCGGTTAGTTGCAGTTTAGCGACTTGGGCAGTTTTGGCGGGCAGAGCTTGCGGTTAGCAGTTATGCAGCCTGGGCGATTATAATTTGTAGACTGCGCGACTTCTCTTGTTTGTAATTTTTTTATTTTCATTGGTTACATTACAAAATCATGTCTCACAATGTATGCCTCGCTCTGTAATCAGATTTATGAATTTCAGATTAAGACTCTTATGTTTTTATTGTGCTGAATTCTACTGGCTTTGGTTGTGGTTAAGTGTTACTGTGACCTATTTCTCAGTTTCTCAGAAATTTTTACTTGGTATCAGAGGGAGGTTGAGGAGTAAGGAGTTGATCAACTCAGAAGTTTTTTATTCCTTCTTTAAGTTTAAGTAATTCAGTTGTAAGCAATGAAAGTCAGTTATGCAAGAGGTCTTGGAATTGTGCTCCTGGTGTAGACCAACTTCAAGAAGTGGCAGTCTTGCATAGAGAGTTATCTGATTGGCGAGGACCTTTGGGAGGTCGTCTGTGGAGACGAGAGACGAGGTCACTGCTGCTACCGGCAATGCTGAGGTAGTGAGAGCTTGGAGGAAGACGAATGCAAAAACATAGTTTACTCTAAAGTGGGCAATCTCACCGGAGCTGTTTGACCACATCAATTGATGTCAGTTAGTAGCTGAAATCTGGATGACATGTTTAACAAGAAGAATATAGCTCGACTATAATTCTTGGAGAATGAGTTGGCTAAAGCCACTCAAGGTGATCTGTTAGTGTCTTCCTTCTTCTTGAAGATGAAGAACCTATGCACTGAGATTTCGGCTTTGGACCCGTAAGAGCCTATCTTAGAGGAGAAGCTAAAAAGACACATCATCCATAGGCTGCGGAAGGAGTATGCGGCCTTTATAACTTCTGTACATGGTTGGGCCAATCAGACATCTTTGCTTAAGTTGGATAACATGTTAGCTTCGTAGGAGAGCTTGGTGAAGCAGATGGCTGGAGTTTCAATCTCAGGGGGATATGATGAGGCTCTCTTCTCTGGCAAGAATAAGATATGGGATAAGAAAAAGTCACCTGTTAGCAAAGGTCCATCTTTATCATCTTAGCAGGAGAGAAGCAAGACTCCTAAGCAAGATGACAAGAAGAAGCGAGGAGGACCTCGTTGATACATGCGCAACAAGTTTGGTCACATCCAAAAAGACTACATAGTAAATCTTCAGCCAGGGCATACTGTAGGGAAGGAGCAAGCTGAGTTCAGAGCCGTGGAAGGAGTATGGTGGAGTGCCTTCATGAAAGGCACTTGTGTTCGTGCACTTTCCTCCATCAACTATCAGGAGGACTGGATCGTGGACTCAGGGTGTGGTCATCATCTCACCGAGGACAAGTCTAAATTCTCTTCTCTGCAGGACTACAAAGGTAACAATGATATTATTACTGCTAATGATATTGTACATGCAGTAGAGAAGGAGGAGACAATATTTTTAGGCAATGATTGGGGTCCACTCACTTTGAGGAGTGTGTATCACGTACCGGGAATGAAGAAAAACCTCTTCTTAGTGACCAATGTTGTTGACGCTATGCATCACGTTCTATTTGGCCCAACATAAGTGAAGTTTCTCAGGAACGTGTTAGTTGTGAAAACTGACGTCACTCATGTCCGAAGGAGGGTGAAAGACTTGTTCGTTTTGACGACAAATTCTTATGTTGATAAGATGAGGGAAAACGACAGCGCTGCTATCTGTCATGAGAAGCTGGGGAATGCTGGGATGGATAAGCTGAAGGCTATGGCGGTGAGAGGCATGCTACATGGCTTACATAATCTATCATCTTTTGGAGACGGTCATGTCTGTGCGGGATGTCAATATGACAAGGCTTATCTCCTTCCATTTGATAAGTCACAGAACAGATGCAAAGCGTCGTTAGAGTGCATCCATGGTGATCTGATGGGACCTACCATCACCCTCAGTCTCGGAGGTAGCAAGTACATGTTGGTGCTGGTTGATGACTTTTCAAGGTATACTTGGGTATACTTTATGAAGGAGAAGTCAGAGGCATTCAGGAAGTTTGTTGAGTTCAAGGAGCTTATTGAGGACCTGCTCAGTCTGCAGATTAAGAAGTTGAGAGCTTACAATGGAGGAGAGTTTAACTCAAATGAGTTCTCCAACTTATGCAGAAAGCACGAAATTCATAGGGAGCTTACTTGTGTGTATAATTCACAATAGAACAAAGTTTCAGAGCGGAATATCCGTCATTTGACGTAGACCTGCAAGTGATGGCTTCATGATAAAGGCATTCTTATGGCTTTCTGGTTAGAGAGAATGGCTTGTGCGACATATATTATCAATCAAATGCCTCTTAGTCCGAATAATTTGCTCCACATGAGTTGATGTTCAAGGATAAGTACAGTGTGGAACATGTTCAGTTGTTTTGGTTAATCTGCTATGTGTATGTTCCATACGCTCTCAGGACGAAGCTAGATGCAAAAGCAAGGAAGTTAGTCTTCGTTGGATATGATGAGAGGAAGAAAGGCTAGAAATGCATGGATCCAGAAACACGGAAGTTTGTTGTCTCCGGGATGTGGTATTTTACGAGTTGAAGTTATACTAGAGCAACTCATCTGTGGAGTTGTAGGAGAGCAGCTCTAACGGAGGGCAAGTTGAAGCTGCTCGAGATCTTCCGGTGGAGTTGCATGTGTCACCAGATACTCCGGTTTCGTCTAGCTGAGGGGAGGAGGCTTCTGGATCTTGAAGCAGGGGGAGTGAAGCTCTTGATATGCCTGTGATCAGAGCTAGTACGGAAGAATCAGTGTGAGTGGTGGATCAGGGTCTAGCCCTGCGGAGGTCCAAGAGGACTATTATTCTACCAACTCGATATATGAGCGAGAATATGGTGAGTTTTGTCTCATGTTTCTTCGCATGTCCCTTGGATGAACAGGAGCCATTGAGCTTTGAGAACGCCACTGAAATAAAGGAGTGAGAAGATGTTATGGATGAGGAGATGTTCTCCCTCAGGAAGAACGAGACTTGAGATCTTGTACCTAAAATCGAAGACATTACTCCGGTGACATGCAAGTGGGTTTATAAACTCAAGAAGAAGACTAACGGTGGCATCGAGAGGTACAAGACTCATCTTGTATCTCGGGGGTTCTCACAACAGTACAGGTAGGATTATGAAGAGACATTAAGTACAGTGGCAAGATGACTTCAGTTCAGGTGGTTATCTCTTTGGCAACTTGCTAAGGATGGAGGATTTGTCAACTCGACGTGAAGAATGCTTTTCTTTACGGTGAGATTGATAAAGACATCTTTATGGTACAACCACCTGATTGTGTATTTGAAGAACGTCCAGGATATGTCTGTAAGCTGAAGAAGGTCCTCTATGGTCTAAAGCAGGCTCCTCAGGTATGGTATGAGAAGATCACAGAATACCATTAGTTATGCGGTTACTTTGATTCAGATTCAGATTCCAGTATCTTCATTAAGAAGAAGGGTGAGATTCAAGTCCAAGTGCTGCTGCATGTTGACGACATGATCATCACAGGGAACTCAGAGGAGGAGGTGGCTAGGCTCAGGGATGAGCTAGCCATCAGGTTCGAGATGAAGGATCTTAGGGAGATCCATCATTTCCTTGGACTCGAGGCTGAGAGGCAGAGGAATGACGTGCTCGTTTTCTAGAAGGGCTATGCAGAGAGAATCGTTAAGCGATTCAGCATGCAGGAAGGGAAGAATAGTTCTAGTCCTCTAGAAGTCGGCCTGAAACTTTTGCGAGATGAAGGAAGGGTTCTTGCTGGCCCTTTGGTGTTTCGAGCTCTCGTATAGAGTCTCATATATCTGACAATTACCAGTTCGAATATTGCTTATGTTGTGGGCCAGTTTAGTCAGTATATAGCGGAGCTGCGGAAGCCTTATCTGATGGTGGCTAAATGTATCCTGAAGAATGTCAAGTCTACCTCAAAGATGGGTCTCTTTTATAAGAGGGACACAAGCTTCAGTCTGCATGGATACATGAATGCTGATTATGGAGGAGATTCAGATGATCAAAAGTCAATGTTTGGTTACATCTTGTTCATGGGATCGACAACTATCTCATGGTGAAGTAAGAAGCAGAATTCTGTATCTGTCTCCACTACAGAAGCGGAGTATAAGGCTTCGGCCTTGGCAGCTCAGGAAGTCGTCTGACTTACGAGATTAGTGGAAGACATCCATGAGGAGGTTCATCATCCTACTATGCTTTGCGGTGACAATGGAAGTGCTCTCAAACTGGTCAATAATCCAGTTTATCACGAGCAAATGAAGCACATTGAGATCGAGCATCACTTCATTCGGGAGAAGGTGCTTAAGGGATATTTGATGGTTGACTGTGTGCAGAGACAGGATAATGTGGCGGATATCATTACGAAGTCATTGCTGAAGGAGCCGTTTATTTGATTACGGGAGTTGCTCGGGTTGGTCTCCACTTCCCACTTCAAGGGGGAGTGTTGAAATTGTTTAACTGGGAGTATAGTAAAGGTGGGTGGTATGAAGTGGAAAACCACAAAGACCGCAGAGACCGTTACGGCCTGGCAGGTAGAAGTCGTAGGTTAGATAGTTTCGACTTCTTCTCTTCTCTCCCACAGTCTGGTACATCAAGAATCCTGGAGTAGTATCCAGGTGGTTAGTTTTGTCTAACAATGGTTGTTGTGGTCTGGATTGTGAAATAGCACAGTCTGTTGAAGCTTCAGGTATCCTGGCTCGCAAGAGGCAGGTAGTTAGCACGGTCTGCGACGACTAACCGCACAGCTCGCTGGAGCCTTCTCAGGCAGGTTATTTGCCAGAGTTTGTTGGTTGTGGACTTAGTCATGACGCTATGACAAGTCTATATTTATTGCCAAGTTCACTATGTCCGCATGTTTGCACAGTCTGCTATGGTGTTCGCGGAGTCCGCAGTATTGCGCGATTTGGATGCGGAGTTCGCAGATCGACGCGGTCTGGTTGTGGTGTCCAATTGTAAAACCCAAAGTTTGCTGAGTGGGCCCCTCAGAGAGTCCCAAGGGCTATATGGCTCTATGGCTCAGGGTGTCCGATCAGGCGAGTGAGGTAGTCGAGTGGGGCCGTCGGGCCTTCACTCGCCCCAAGGCTTAGGACTCGCGTGCGCCATAGGCGAGTGTGGTAGTCAGTACGCACTCGCTCAGGATGGTAATGGGGCAGTGAGCGAGTGCTAGTCTCATCGGGCACTCTCCCTCGACCAGGCATAGGCGGGTGCTCTTCTTCTCGCCTAGACATTCGCCTCCCCCTCGTAGAGTTATGTTTTGGCCTACTATTATCCATTCAGAACATCAGATTTACGATGTTGGCAGACAAATTTGGTCTGCGTATAGCATTTCTGAACAGCGGAGTTACGCTGTTTACAGACTATACTTGGAATTCTATAAATAGACCTAGTGGGCACCTTTGGAGGAGATTGAGTTCTTTTGGCTTCTTCCTCCTCGGGTTATTTTGGGTTGGCTGTGAAAGCCCTCAAAGGTGTCCAACTCAGCTTTTGGCTTGAGAGGGAAAACGCTCTTAAGATCTTTCGGATGTGTGGTGGGATCTTCATGCTGCATCCCAGAGTCAGTTTTCAAGTTCTGAGTGTCTGGTCAGGAGTGCAAGATCAGAAGAAGTAAGTTCAAGTTACCCCCTTGGGTTCGAACTCTCGTTGAGACGCAGTTTTGGTTTCAACATTTTGGTGCAGTGAGCTTGGACCGTAGCCTGCACAGGAAAATCTTGAGCTAAGATTCATGGCTGGAGGCGAGGGAGAAGGAGCTGGCACGTGCAACTCGCCACCTCAGGCGAGTGGTGTCACGGTCGGGATGCTGAAAGAGTTCAAGAAGGAGGTCATACAAACCATTCACCTAGCATTCTCCGTGAGGAGAGAGTGGGCTACGCCTTCTGTCCCGGTTGTCGCGGACCCATCTTTGAGCGAGAATGCTCCTAGTCAACGACCTGGGAAGGAGGTCCCGGTCAAATTGGCGAGAGGTATCTTGCTAGGCGGGAACTGTTCCCAGTCCAGGCGAGTGTTGATAGGGTCAACGAGCCCAGGGCGCGAGATGGTTCAGCTCACCTGGCAAGAGGGGTAAGCCCTTTCAATGAGTTGGTTCAGCTCTCCTGTCCTCCAAGTACAGCATGTCCAGTGATTCGAAGATGTTATTTCCATCAGGCAGATGTCGGACACCTGACTTTTCGCCATCATCTTGAAGGAGAATGCCAGGGACTGGTTTCACCAGCTTCCCGCAAGCTCCATCTATGGCTTTGAGGACTTGCGAAGTGGGTTCCTCTTAAGGTTCTCGATGTCAAAAAAGAGGAAGAAGGGAGCAAAATGCATGTTCCCAATCAAGCAAAAACCGGAGGAGAGGTTGGGGAGTTACGTCGATCGATTCCAAGAAGAGATCATTCCGGTCCAGGAGGTTCAAGGGTATACCCTAATGCTCGCCTCCACTCTGGGCTTAAGACAAGGGTCCTTTAGCATGGAGCTGAAAAGGGTGACACCCCTTTCCTTCAAAGGGTTGATAAAGAGGGTGATAAATAAGATAGAGGGTAAGATGGAAAACCCAACATTCGCCAAGAACCTGGCCAAGTTGGCAGAGGATAAGGTGAAAGAGAATGGGGCATGAAGCGAGGAGGAGGTAAGAGCCCCGAGGTCAGGGGAATCGGGGGCAACAACAGAGTTGGGGGTATTGGGTATCGAACAATCGGTTAGCTTGGAGACCCCAGGAGGGGACAGCCCAGGGGCAGTGGAGAGGATTTCAGGGGGGAGAGAATTACCATGGAGGTCAGGGACAGTTCAACCTACCCAGATGGAGGTAAGATCAAAGGCCTCCCCTCCCGCCGCAGCGGTAAGCGATGTCGATTGACCGGGGGAGGGGGATGAGAAGAATGAATGGAAGGGGAAGGAGAGAAGAGGGCGGGGTGGCATTGCCCTTTTATGACTTTCATTAGGAGGAAGGTCTCGTGATGGCCACCTGCCTAGAGTTCCTAGAGATGAGGGAAGCCAGAGGTCAAGTTCAGCAACAACCACTAGTATGGATGAGGAAGTTCTAGCAAAAGGAGAGGAGGATAGGTGCGAGGATCGAGCTGATGTAGGCGACCACGGGGGGATCTGGGTGATTCATGGGGGAGTGGGAATCAAAGCCACCCACAAGGGAAGCTTCCAGACCACATTAAGGAGGACTGTCGCCTCGACCTCCCAAAAACCCCACCCCGGAGGAGAAGATTACCTTCTCATCGAAGGACATGCCCAACTACGGCGATCTATTCTATGACGCCCTGGTGATCCATACGGTGATTGAAAACTACACGATCTTCCGGATTCTTGTTGATAATGGGAGCTCGGTGAACATGATCTTCAAAGGGACCTTCGAGGCGATGAAGGTGGATGCTACGAGGGTGTTGGCCTCGGATGGGCCGTTGCTTGAATTTTCAGGGGAGAGGAAGGAAGTCGAAGGTGGAGTTGGACTTCATGTGACGTTGGGGGATGTCGAGGAATTGTCGGTTTGTCATCGTTGATGCTCCAAGCAGCTACAACGCCATCTTCGGGCGTCCCCTCATCAACGTTTTTTGTTGCGCCCCATTATCGTTCCATCAATGTCTCAAGTTCAACAGCACGGGGGGGGGGGGGGGGGGGGGGGGGGTCCAGGTCCGGATCATAGGAGACCCTAAGGTAGCAAGACAATGTTGCGTGACTACCGTCAACACCATATCTTGGATGACAGTGGCTGAAGAGATGGGAAGAGACTTGGTAGCACAAGAGGAGTCAGGAGGTGAGCTAGAAGTGGTCGATGAGGAAGTGGCTAAGAAGTCAGTGGCGCCGAAGGTAGTGGTGGAGAAGGTGGGGGGGAGAAGATGAAGGAGAGGATTGTGCCCAGACAGGTAGGGGAGTAGAGTTACATGCGAGTCTTACTGAGACTATGGAGGTTAAAGAAGCATGGATGGAGGAGGTACTTGCATAGGGGGAGAGATTGGGAAGTGAGTGGGAGCAGTCCAGACTGGAGACAGCGGAGGAGGTGGTGGAGATGGAGGTCTTCATTAGGGCAGGGAAGACAGAGAAGGTGTGGGTCAGCGGTGGGTTGAGTATCAGGGATTAGGAGATGATACAGGAGTGCACCCAGAGGAGCATCGACGTCTTCGCATAGAGCACGACGGACATGCCAGGAATCGACACAGATGTGACATGTCACCGCTTGAACCTCGATACAAAGACACGCCCTATCCACTAGAAGAGGAGGACCATCATCGCAAAGCTGGAGGAGACCATCCAGGAGGAAGTGGAGAAGCTCCTCAAGGCAGGTTTTGTATCGGAGATCAAGTATCCATGCTGGGTCTCCAATGCGGTAATTGTTAAGAAAGGTGATGTGCCATGGATGATGTGTGTAGACTTTTCTTTTGAATAAATCATGCCCCAAGGATTGTTATCCTCTGTCTCGAATCGATGCGCTGGTTTACTCAGCCGTTAGTTTTTTTGTGATGAGTTTTGTAGATGCTTTTTCAGGTTATCATCAAATCAGGATGCACCCACCCGATGTCAAGGACGTCTCCTTCATCACGAAAGAATGGTGATTCAGTTATAAGATGTTGCCATTCGGGTTGAAAAATGCAGGATCTACATACCAGCGGATGATGGACCGGGTCTTCAAAGAGTAGAGGGGAAGGAACCTGTAGGTATACGTAGATGATATCATGATAAAGAGTAAAGATGTGGGCTCCCACTTGCTTGACTTGGAGGAAACGTTTGCCGCCATGCGGAAGTTTAAGATGCGTATGAACCCCTTGAAGTGTGTCTTTGGGGAAAGCAGGGGGAATTCCTAGGTGATCTCCTCACCCCCAACAGGGGTGGATCCTAACCCTGACAAGGTGAAGCCATAATGGAGTTGGAATCACTGCGAAGCACCGAGGAAGTTCAACACTTGACAGGGAAGCTCACCAAGTTGAGTAGGTTTCTCTCTCGGGCAGGAGATAAATGCTCACCCTTCTTCGAATTACTGCGGGGGAATCAAAAGTTTGAATGGTCAAAAGAATGTGAGGAGGCATTCCAAGCCTTGAAGAGTCAGCTTGCCCATACCCCACTCCTCTAAGGACCTAAGGAGGGGGAGGACCTGACTTGGTATCTTGGAGTAGGAGCTGAGGCTGTAAGTTCCGTCTTGGTCTGGGTAGAGGATAATAAGCAGCTGCCCATCTATTATGTCAGCAGGTTCTTAAAGAAGGCAGAACTCCGTTTCTCGATCCTAGAGAAGTTGGCTTTCTCTTTGGTTATCTCAGCTAAAAAGCTCAGGCTGTATTTTCAAGCGAACTCAATCAAGGCGGTGATTGACCACCCTCTCTCAGGATCTTTGAAGGGGTGGAGCACTAAGTAAGGTTGGTTAAGTGGCCCATCGAGCTAAGCGAGTTCGACATCTCCTTTGTTTCTCGGCTCTTGATCAAGGTGCTGGCGATAATCGATTTATTGGCTGTTAATGTCGTCGAAGTGGAAGGTGAAAGGCCATCGCACCAGGTTGCCAGGAAGGTGCTGTTTGACGGGGTCTCTGGGAAGTATTCTTTGGGAGGCAGAGTAGTGTTGGTAAGCCCTCAGGGGACTCAGATAGAGCAGGTCATGGCCCTATATTTCCCAGTCACTAACAACTAGGTGGAGTATGAGGCCGTGATAGCCGGACTATGTCTGTCCAAGGAACTAGGTTTATAGAATGTGGAGGTGTTCACAGATTCAATGGTTGTGGTGTTACAAATCAAGGGAGAATACAAGGCGAGGGAGTCTACCATCATGAGGTACTTGACCAAGGTGAAGGGGCACATCGGAGGTTTCCGAGCATTCTCCATTCAACACATTCCCAGGGAGGAGAATATCACAACTGGCCGGTTGGCCAAGTACGGACCCTAGGGCGGCAGTACTTTAACGAAACTATTTCGCCTGTATATCGAAGAGGGTGAATTGATGGAGGTGGATCGGCGCGTCTCATGGGTAGATCCCTTCATATCTTTATTAGCCACAGACGAACTCTTGGAGGAGATCTAGGACAAAAAGTGCTTCAGCCACAAGTCAGCTTATTATCTGATGCATGAAGGAGGGTTGTACCTGAAGACCCTTTCGGGACTCCTAGCTTGGTGTGTTCGAGAGGAAGAAGTTCCAAGGATCTTGGAGGAAGTACACTCCGGCGAGTGTGGTAGTCACTCGGGTGGCAGAATTTTAGAGTCCATGGTGACCTGACAAGGGTACTTCTGGCCGTCCTTAGGGAAGGATGCAGTAGAGTTCGCAATAAAATGTCAAAAGTGTCAGTTGTTTGCTCCACTCTAACTCTTGCCAGCCTAGAGACTTAGGAGCATCACAACACCCTAACCCTTTGCCATTTGGGAGATGGACTTGGTTGGACCTTTTCCCTAGGCAAGTGGGCAAAGGAGGTTCCTCCTAATCATGATCAACTATTTCTCAATGTAGTTGGAGGTGAAAGCACTGGCCAAGGTGACCTCCCAGGTGATTCGCAACTTCGTGTGGGGAGGGATCATTTGCTGGCATGGACTTCCTCAAGCCATAGTCACCCAGTTCGCTAGCGAGGAGTTCATCGACTTTTGCACTCAGCTGGGGATAGACCTCAGGTTTGCCTCCGTCTACCACCCTCAGAGTAACAGGCAGGTGGAGGCGAAAAACAAGAATGTTAAATAAGAAGGTGGAGAGCCTGAGGGGGAACTGGGTAGAATAGCTTCCCTCGGTACTATGGGCCCAGAGGACTTCCCCCAACATGACTACGGGAGAGACCCCCTTCAAACTTTCTCTCGGTTATAAAGTCGTTCTACCGGCGGAGTTCGAGGTCAGGTCGCACCGGGTGGTGGCCGCCAAA
Organism: Platanthera zijinensis; assembly: GCA_039513925.1. Taxonomy (NCBI): domain Eukaryota; kingdom Viridiplantae; phylum Streptophyta; class Magnoliopsida; order Asparagales; family Orchidaceae; genus Platanthera; species Platanthera zijinensis. Next base: position 145,415,261 of record CM077091.1, on the reverse strand, counting down.
GAAGGAGATGAGGAATGTAGGATAGAGAACAAAGTGGGGATACGACTCTCACTGGACCTGATAGAGGAACTCTACGACATAGCTGTCATTAGGGAAGAGAAGATCAAGCGACGGATGGCTCGGTACTTTAACAAGCATGTCAAAATCAAGTAGTTCGCGGAAGGGGATCTAATCTTAAAAAAGGTAGATGCTGCAGGGAGATCAACAGTAGTGTGAAAGCTCCATCCGAATTGGGAAGGTCCATACATCATCGAGCAGGCACTAAATTCTGGAGGATACTGCCTCCAGAATGTGGAGGAGTCCCCAAGTCACACCAGAAGTGGTGATGATTTGAAACGTATTTATCCCTGAACCTTATAAATAAAATACTCTTGCTTATTAATTATCTTTTTATAAGATCTCTTGTGGGTGAACTATATAGGCGGCTGATGGTGTATTGAGATATCGACCTTGAGAAGATCCCGCTGACCAGACTCCCACTAGCTGATAGAGCTGAAAATCACTCAGTGGTGTATTGAGATGTTGACTCCGAGAAGATCCCGCTGACTAGGCTCCCACTAGCTGACAGGGCTGAAAGTCACTCGGTGGTGTATTGAGATGTTGACCCCGAGAAGATCCCGCTGACCAGGCTCCCACTAGCTGGCAAGGATGGAAGTCACTCTGTGGTGTATTGAGATGTTAACCCCGAGAAGATCCCACTGATCAAGCTCCCACTAGCTGTCAGGGTTGGAAGTCACTCAGGGGTGTATTGAGATGTTGACCCATAGAAGATCCCGCTGACCAGGCTCCAACAAGTTGGCAGGGCTGGAAGTAACTTGGTGGTGTATTGAGATGTTGACCCCAAGAAGATCCCGTTGACCAGCCTCCCATTAACTGGTAGAGCTGGATGTCACTTGATGGTGTATTGAGATGTTGACCCCGAGAAGGTCCCGCTGACCAGCCTCCCATTAACTGGTAGGGCTTGGGAGTCACTCGACGAGGATGTTGAAAAAACAACCCTAAGGAGATCTCATTGTCAAGTCTCTCGCCAGTCAATGAGGCTGGGAGCTGGTGGAATACTGAAGATGAGGATGTTGAAAAAATAGGCTTAAGAGGATCTCGCTAGTCGAGCACTCGCCAGGGGCCAAGATCGAGCAACAAAGATAAAAAGAGTATAGTCGCGTATAAGCTCAATACGTCGAGAATAGCGCCGGAACGAACCTTAAGGGTCAACCCTGTTGAAGCCAAAATTTGACCTCAACGAAAGTTCGAAATCAGGGGTGTAGCCAACACCTACTTCTCCCAAGATCCGACCTCTGATTGGCAGTAATGGACCAAGGACATACCCTAAGCCTCAGCTGGGAGGTCCCACCTCTTATCCAGAAGATCTCTAAGAGCTTCCTTTCCAAAGACAAAAGCTGGGCTTGGAGCTCCTCAGAAAGCACTAAAAGATCTTTTGAAAATATGAAAGCTTGCCTTCTGAGGAGCTCCTATGAGTCTATTTATAGCCTTTTATGACCTGAAATTACTAAATTACCCCTAACTGGTCTGCCAACAGCCAAACTCTGCTATTCTGAGGAGCTAAATGCAGACCTTGGGGGTATACAGGTAATTTTACCTGAGGGCATCTAGGTAATTTCACCCTGGGCCCCACCCGGCGAGAACCTCCTTGCCGAGAACTAAAGGCTCTCGCGTTTACTACCTGCCGAGAACTTCCCCTCCCTCACTAGGCGCGAGCCTTCTCGCCTGACCCATGCGAGAGCTCTCTTGTTCAAAACCTGCTCAGCAAACGTCGAGCTTAATCCCGACTGGGCGAGAACAATTCTCGCCTACGGAGTTCTGCTCGATGAACCGCTTACCTGGAGCGCGAGCACTCCCGCCTACTCCTAATCGTGCGAGAAGGTTCTCACCTATGGATTTCTCTAAGTCTCACCCAAGGCTAGCCCAAAGTTAGCCCAAACCTGGCCCTTCGTGCATATGGGTCCCACTCAGCGAATATGGGGTTGTACACAATCCCCGCTCTTTTCGAGCTAGTCCTACGCTTGAAAAGACACGTCCAACCCTTTATATTTGTTGAGCACGTGCTGTCTTGAAAAGGAATCTTTTGGTGGGCCACCCCACGGCTATATATATATATATATATATATATATATATATATATATATATATATCTGCTGATAGTCACAAATCCATCCCTGTTGTTGTCGTCCCCTGTTTGAGTTCTCGCACGGTCTCAAAATGCATCCTAAACACGCCGAGAAGCCTCTCTCGTAAGACCTTCAAGACTGTATCGATGCGGCACAGGCGCAAGCCCATGCCAACAGTGCCCTGGTAGCCCCGTGGCTGGCGAGAAAGGCGCCGGATACTGAGCCTCCCTAGCTCAAGAAGAAAAAGAGGAAGAGGGTGAAGCTGGTCAAGCGAGACCCTTTGAACGCGGACCGGGGCTCGCCCACCCCGACACCAAGCCATGCGGATAATCCGTCTTTCCCGCAGAAGGTATGTTTCCTTGGTTCGCCTGCTACCGAGAACTGTGAACTGTTGAAGAGGAGAGAGATCGATGGATGACATGTCGTACTTCTCGCAGGGGGCGATTCAAGATGCCGACACCGGGTCCCTGCTAACGGCCCCAGAGTCGGCGCCTCTCCTCCCTAGGGATCCATCATGGGTCCCGAAGGCCACCCCTCCGGCTGACCCTCCGAGGACCCCAAGTAACCTTTTAACACCATTTTGCCCAGCTTTTCATTCTGATCAATTTACTCTTCTAACTGTTAAATGACTTCCCGCAGCGCCCGCTCCCGCAAGCCCAGGTCTTGACCTCCAGGGAGACGGGATCACACCTGTCAACCCTATCATCCCGGCTGTTGATCCCGCCCTCTAGGCGGGGGGAGTGGATGTCTCTGCCCCTCCTCCTAGCGAGACTGGGACTGTTACGCGTAAGACCTTCCGCCCAGGGCGAGGCAAGCCGCTCCACCTCCTCTTTGGAAAGGAACCCGAGGGGTAGCCTGGACCCTCTTGCCCGTCATTGGTTGATGGCTCTCGCCATGCTACAGGTACGCGAGAATTCACCACTTCCTCTGCTTCCCCCCTTGTGATGACTGGAATCGTCTTCCTTTTGCCAGGGGTTTAGGAGCCCGAGGCGGGAGCTGAAGAGGAGGGAGATGAGGATGAAGAGGAGGGTAGAGAAGAGGAAAAGGAGGACGTCGATAGCTCCCCCTTCCCCTCTTCCGACGAGATGGAAGAGTTCCTGGACGCCGGCGGGAACGATAGGAATCAGTGAAAGAGGGTGGCAGCGCTCTTGTCGAAGCTCGTGCGGCGCGAGCGGGCCAATTCCTCTGTAGTGAAGGAAATCCGCGGGATGGTGGAGCAACGAATGGCGGCCCTCGAGCGGGACTACTCCCACTTCATTGGCGAGACAGAGCGACAGGATACACTCACCGCCAAGACGTCTCCGGGGCAGTATATCGCGTGGATTTGGGACCAAGCGCGCCTGATTTCCCTCGGGTACACCACCCTGACAGCTTACTTCAACCCACGAGTTCCTCCAAGGACGGGAAGGCGGGACCGAGGACGATGGCGCTGGGGCAGTACTGAACTATGACGTTTCACCTCCCTTATTCCCACCTCTCGGCCTACCCTTCTCGCTATGTACCCCTTCTCGAACTGCTTGTTGGATAATAACTGGAATGCTGGACTATTTTTATTATGATGTGGCTCTCGTCCGCGAGAGCCCTTGATTTAATTATGCTTCGCCTTCTGCCTCTGTTTCATGCTTTATTTTGTGGTTCTTGCGCCAATACTAGCTTCCTACTTGTTAATCACCTTCTTACATCTGGGGCAGGATCTCACCTAGGGGTTCCCTCCCCCTGCTGGCTTAGGCAGCCACGGTGTGTCAGAGCGAAACGTGAGGCACCGACTCCTCGGGAATTGACAATTATACCCCCGCCGCCCTTTTGGAAAAACATCATTACTACATTTTTCTATAAATAGGTCGATCCACCTACCACATTTATTTCCCTGATCTTAAACCTTTGCCTCCTTCCTTGCCTCTCTCGCGCCTCTCAGCGACTTCACTTGCTTTCGCCTCTTTCCCCCGTTCTCACCCTCTTCCTAGCAGTTCTCTCCTCGGACTCCTCATTCACGATGTCAGGCAAGAGTGAAGGTCGCTCTAACTGTGCGCAAGCCTTCCACAAACACAAATTTACTCCTTGCCTCCTAACCCTAGATGAATATCGTCTAATAACTACCAACTACATCCCCGCCGGGTTCACCGCGAGAAACTCAGGCAATGACGACAGGGTCAATCTTGCGCGAGAGGGGGAGCTCGTCATCCCCCTAGAACACTTTGAGGTGGGCTTCCGCCTCCCCCTCTGGCTGGAGATACACTAAGCTCTTCGATATTACGGGGTGGTTCCCGCCCAACTCAATCCCAACTCAGTCGCCATCCTAGTAGCATTCATCTGCTACATGCAGGCCGAGCGGATAGAATTTAGCCTGCCTATTTTCCGGAAGCTATTCATCTTCCGGTCCAAGAGCGGGGTGGTCTTCTTCTCCGGGAAACTGCTCAAGACTTGCGGCCTTGCCAACAAGAACCATCACTGGGGTGAGAAGTTCATCTACGTCTCAGGCGACTTCGGCAACTTCCCTCTCGCGCCCGTCCAGTATGACAACGCGGCATACAAACCACCCGCTCTTGGGTCGCGCGAGAGCACCATCCTCTAGTTCTTTGGGACCAAGGACTTCGTCGTCCAGAAGCGGGACGACTCCCTTCAGCCTGTACCTCATGGCGAAGGTATGATCTCGGCTTCGCCCTGTGATTTTATACCTTAAGAAGTAGAGCTGACCGCTGTTGATCTCACAGGTGAGCGAGAAATCCCCCTCCACCAACCATTTGACGAGTCCGGGGCTCTCGCCGACCCCCTGGCTCTCGCGAAATCCGCCGCGCTCGCTTGCCGAGATGGATCGGATCCCTCCTCCGAGCCTAGCGCCCGAAAGAGAAAGCCCAGCGCCTTCTCTTCCGCCTCCCTTAAAAGACCCCGACCAACTGCTGCGGATAAGGGTAAGTCCGTGTCGGCCTCTCCCGCTCGATCTCTTGCCGAGGCCGATATTTTGTCGAGAGCCTATTGATAGCTGGTGGGGAGGCTACTACTATCGAGGCTGCCGCCAACGCTCCTGCCGAGAACTTGTCAGTCACAAGCAGAGCTGGTTATGAGAGGGTGGCCGCCGAGGATTCCGTCCAAGTCCCGCCTAAGCAAATGCCAAAAGGGCACCAGAACTTCGGCTTTGGCGAGAAGTTCCTAGACGCGGAGGGGAAACCCTTGCTTCATTGGGATCCCAAAGCCAACCGGGCCTTAATCTCCACTCTCCTTCACAGCTGGACGGAGCGAGAAGAAATAACCGGCGATGCTTTCACACTGGGCTATGACCTCTATAGCCGAGAAGACGCCGACGTTTTTGACCGGTCACCCACCCGGATCCTGGCCTTCGACTCCATCTGACTCCCTGTGCGCGCGTCGAAGCATCACCATAGACCGCAACTTCATCGCCTTTTGCTCCCCCCTAAGCTCCCTATAATCCGCTTTCCTCCTTCATGTGCTGACGAGCTTTTTTCTATGCACAGGACTCCGCCGAGAGCTCGCTGTTACGCACGAGGCTGGCCGGTCTTGAATGCAAGAACGTCCTGCTAAAGGCCCAGCTCTAACGTGCGGAAATGGCTGCGGCTGCGGTCCCGCCTCCTCCCTCGCTGGACGAGAGGCTGAAGAGCCGCCACTACTCCGAGTACGACATCGACAAGCTGCTGTAGGTCAATGCCTAGGCAACGGCCAGGCTAACGATATAGACGCTGCGAGATGTGGGGTGTCTGAACGAGGGTGGTGAGGTCATCACTGCCCGCAGGCTCCTTCCTTGGCTTTTCGAGCCTGTACCCAAGCCTGCGGGAGCACCCGATTCCCAGCCTTCGGATGTCCCGAAATCTCCTGTTGCATTCAGCGAGACATCCGACGAGAGCTTTGGCGAGAGCTCTGGCAGGAGCTCTGGCGAGAGCTCAAGCGGGGAATCCGGCGAAACCCCCTGAAGATCCCCACTGCCCTCATTGCGAACTCACTTTTTGTTCTTTTTGAATGTGCGAGATGCTCTCGCATGTAGCCCCCCCTTTTTTTATTGTAAACACATTTATATATATATATATATATGATCATATGATCGGTTTACTTCTCTTACCTTTTCACAAGAGATTTATATTTTGTCTATTGTTTCTCAAGCGCGTTCTCGCCGAGGCCCCCGACTCCCTTAGGAGAGTCGCACCCCTTAGTGGTAGGCTAACGGGTGGAACCTTGCAAAGAGTTTAAGGCCAAACGTTCTTTTTGCCGAGTGCCTTCCTCCGAGAGCCTCTTGCCGAGAACCCTCTACCGAGAATGCCGTCCATAGGTTTTTAAGAGGGCCGTCCTTCTGCGATACACGAACAAACGATGTTTTGCCGAGAACATTTTGTCGTCTGGTCGAGAGCTTCCCTCCAAGGGTCCCTTGACGAGAACTCCCTTTGTCGAGAACCTCTTGCTGGGAACCACACATCCAAATGGGTGGGGATACTTACCCTCCTCTCAGATTCTGTAAAACTTCCAAAATTCCAAACTTTCCCAAAGCTCTTTCCAAACTCTTTCCCTGCCCCCCCCCCCCAGGTGTGTCTCCTGCCCTTCCCGGCTGATGAGATCCTGGACAGCGAGTCTACCCGGGGCCGAGCCTCGCTCGGGATGGTGCAGAAGTTTCCAAACCGAAGTATCTCCAAGAACCCTTCCAAGATCAAGTCTGTTCCCCCAGGTGTGCCTACCTCCTCGCCCAGCTAATGAAAGCCTGAGCAGCGAGTCTACCCGGGGCCGAGCAGTACGCGGGGTATCCCTTACCCCCCACAGGCGAGCCTTCGGACCTGCCATCTAATGAGAGTCCGCGCAGCGGGTCTACCTGGGGTCGAGCCAGGCTCGTGGTAGTGCAAAAGTTTCCAAACTGAGGTATCTTCAAGCACATTTCTAAGAGCAAGTACTTTCCCCCCAGGTGTGCCTACCGCCCTCCCCAGCTAATGAGAGCCTGAGCAGCGAGTCTACCCAGGGCCGAGCATCACTCGGGGTATCCCTTACCCCCACAGGCGAGCCTTCAGACCTGCCAGCTAATGAGAGCCTACACAGCGGGTATATTTGGGGCCGAGCAGCACTCGGGGTAGTGCAAAAGTTTCCAAACTGAAGTATCTTCAAGAATATTTCCAAGACCAAGTCCTTACCCCCCAGGTGTGCCTACCGCCCTGCCCAGCTAATGAGTGCCTGAGCAGCGAGTCTACTCGGGGCCGAGCAACACTCGGGGTATCCCTTACCCCCACAGGCGAGCCTTCAGACCTGCCAGCTAATGAGAGCCTGCGCAGTGGTCTACCTGGGGCCGAGCAGCACTCGGGGTAATGCAAAAGTTTCCAAACTGAAGTATATTCAAGAACATTTCCAAGACCAAGTCCTTTCCCCCTAGGTGTGCATATCTCCCTGCCCAGCTAATGAGAGCCTGATCAGTGAGTCTACCCGGGGCCGAGCAGCACTCGGGGTATCCCTTACCCCCACAAGTGAGCCTTCAGACCAGCTAGCTAATGAGAGCCTGTGCAGCGTGTCTACTTGGGGCCGAGCAGTACTCACGGTATCCCTTACCCCCACAGGCGAGACTTCAGACCTGCCAGCTAATGAGAGCCTACGCAGTGGGTCTACCTGGGTCTGAGGCAGGCTCGTGGTAGTGCAAAAGTTTCCAAACTGAAGTATCTCCAAGAACATTTCCAAGACCAAGTCTTTTTCCCCCAAGTGTGCCTACCGTCCTTCCCAGCTAATGAGAGTCTGAGCAGCGAGTCTACCCGGGGCCGAGCAGCACTCGGGGTATCCCTTACCCCCACAGGAGAGCCCTCAGACCTGTCAGCTAATGAGAGCCTGCACAGTGGGTCTACCTGGGGCTGATCAGCACTTGAGGTAGTGCAAAAGTTTCCATCCCATCAGAATTTCCCAAAAGGTAAAACAAAAACAAGTTAGTGAATGTAATATAATAAACCTGACATTGAATATACAATTTCACCTTCCTCCTCCTTATAGGGAAGAAGCGTTTTAAGTCGTTACCGCTCCATGTGTGGCTCATGAACCTCCCCTCCACGTCCTGGAGGTGGTAACATCCCATTCCCAGGGCCCTTTCAACAATATAAGGCCCTTCCTAGTTTGAGTTAAGCTTACCCACGGGGGCTGATCTCCCTGTAGCATCAACTTTCTTTAGCACCAGATCCCCTTCTGCGAACTGCTTGATTCTGATATGCTTGTCAAAGTATTTTGCCATCCGCCGTTTGATCTCCTCCTGCCTGATGGCTGCGACATCGCGCAGCTCTTCCACCATATCCAATGAGAGGCGCAACTCCCTTCATTCTCAAGCCTCCAAACCTCGTCTCCTTCACCCGCGGCCGCAACCCGTGGGGATCGAACCTCAAATTCCACGGGCAGGACCGCCTCATACCCATGGGAAAGTTTGAAGGTGGTCTCTTCGGTGGCTGTGTTCGGGGTTGTCCGCAAGGCCCGCAACACTGAGGGGAGTTGCTCCACCAAACTCCCCATCAAGTTCTCCACCTTCTTCTTGAGCAGACTCACGATGATTTTGTTTGCCTCCTCCACTTGGTCGTTGCTCCTGGGGTGGTGTACGGAGGCAAACTTGAGGTCTATCCCCAGTTGGGTGCAAAAACTGATGAACTCCTCACTAGCGAACTGGGGGCCATTATCTGTTACTATCTCCTGGGGTAACCCGCGTTTACATATGATCTCCGCCCAAATGAAATTCCCAATGACTTGGGAGGTGACCTTGGCCAGTGCCTTGACCTCCAGCCACTTTGAAAAGTAGTCAATCATGACTAGAAGAAACCTTCTTTGCCCACTGGCCGGAGGGAAAGGCCCAACCAAATCCATCCCCCAGATGGAGAAAGGTCATGGCATCGCGATGCTTCTGAGCCTTTGAGCGGGCAAGAGTTGGAGGGGGGCGTTCAGCTGACACTTCTGACACCACCTCGCAAACTCGGCTGCATCCTTCCTCAGGTTCCGCCAGAAATACCCTTTCCTGACCACCCTTGCTTCCAACGTCCTACCACCCCCCGAATGACTGCCGCATTCGCCGGAGTGTACTTCCTCCAGGATCCTTGGGATATCTTCCTCTATCACGCACCTTACCAGAAGCCCTGAGAACATCTTCTGATGCAACCCTCATTCAAGCATTAGGTAATGGGCTGCTTTGTGCCTGAAGCTCTTCGCATCCTTGGTCCCTTTCGGAAGCTCGCTAGTGGTCAAAAAGGTCACAAATGGATCCACCCACGAGGGTCGCCGATCCACTTCCATCAACTCACCTTCCTCGATCGCTGGTCGAAATAGCTCGATCATGGTTCCTCCTCCCAGAGGTCCAAACTTAGCCAACCGGTCGGCTGCTACACTCTCCTCCCTGGGAACATGTTGGATTGAGAATGTAAGCAACCCTCCGATGATCATCCTTACCTTGGATAAGTATTTCACAAGGGTGGGCTCCCGGGCTTCGAACTCTCCATGAATTTGTGATTCCACCACCAACGAGTCCATGAATACCTCCACATCATGAATCTCAAGCTCCTTTGTCAAATAAAGGCCGGCTATCACGGCCTCGTACTCCGCTTTGTTATTACTGAGCGGGAAGTGCAAGACCACGGCTTGTTCTATAGTGACCCCCTGAGGGCTTATCAGCACTACTCCTCCCTCAAGAGAATGTTTCCCCGAAGCCCCATCAACCATCATCTTCCATGCACCCTGTGGCCGTGTCTCCTCGGCCCCAACCTCAACAACGTAATCAGCTAAGAAGTCAGCCACTACTTGTGCCTTAATGGAGAGCCTTGGCACAAACAAGATGTCAAACTCACTCAACTCAATAGACCACTTGGACAACTGTCCCGAGTGTTTCACTCCTTCAAAAATCTTGCGAAGAGGATGGTTCGTCAACACCTTGATCGAATGGGCATTGAAGTACGTCCGAAGCTTCCTAGCCGAAATGATTAAAGCATACGCCAGCTTTTCTAAAATGGGGTAGCGGAGCTCCGCCTTCTTCAGGATCCCGCTAACATAGTCGATAGGCAATTGCTTCTTCCCCTCTTCCCTGACCAGAACAGAGCTTACGACCTCTGCTCATATCCCAAGATACAAGGCTAGATCCTCCCCCTCCTTTGGGCTTTGAAGTAGCGGCGCTTGGTAGAGTTGGTTCTTCAGCACTTGGAAAGCCTCTTAACACTTGGTGGTCCATTCAAATTTTTGAGTACCCCGCAACACCTTGAAGAACGATGAGCATTTCTCTCCCGACCTGGAGAGGAACCTGCTTAGCCCGGTCAGTTTGCCTGTCAAACGATGGACCTTCTTAGCATTGCGTGGTGACTCTAGCTCTAGGATGTCCTTCACCTTGTCTGGGTTAGGCTCTACCCCTGCCAGGGTCAGAAGATGTCCAAGGAACTTCTCTCGACTTGCCCCGAAGACACACTTCAGGGGGTTCAGCCTCATCTTGAACTTCCGCAGGGTAGCGAATGTCTCCTCCAGGTCACGTAGGTGCGAGTCCACACTCTTGCTTTTGACCATAAGGTCGTTAACATAGACCTCCAGGTTCCTCCCCCTTTGTCCCTGGAAGACTCAATCCATCTTACGCTAGTAGGTAGCTCCCGTGTTCTTAATCCCAAAGGGCATCATCTTATAGCTGAAACATCCCTCCCTCGTGATGAAGGAGACATCCTTGACATCAGGAGGATGCATTCGGATCTGGTAATAACCTGAAAAAGCATATAGAAAACTCATAATAAAAAACCAATGGCTGAATCAACCAGCGCGTCGATCTGAGGCAGGGGATAGCAATCCTTGGGGCATGATTTATTTAATAAAGAAAAGTCTATACACATGCGCCATTTTCCACCCCCTTTCTTTACCATTACCACGTTAGAGATCCAGCCCGGATACTGAATCTCTGAGATGAAGCCGGCCTCCAAAAGCTTCTTGAAATCCTCGCGGATGGGCTCCTCCAGCTTGGTAGCGATGGTCCTCATCTTCTAGCGAATGGGGCGCATCCGGGGGTCCAAGTTCAGGCAGTGGCAGGCTACATCTGCATCGATTCTCGACATGTCAGCCGCGCTCCAAGCAAAGATTTCGACGTTGCCCTGGATGCAAGCCCACATCCGCTCCTGGTCCTCGGGAGCTAGGCCCCCGCTGATCCGCACCCTTTGCACCTGGACGGCGCTGGTGAAGACTTACATCTCCACCACTTCCTCGACCGTCTCCAGCCGCGACTACTCCCAGCCGACCCTTGCCTCCTCTTCCTACCCAAGCTCTTCCTCCCCTCCTGCTTCCTCAACTTCCATCGCCTCCCCCAGGCTCTCCTGCTGCTCAACCTCTCCACTTTGGGTTTCTATCTCAACTCCTCCTCCTCCTCGCTCTTCCTCTACTTCCTCCTCATGTCGACCCTCTTGCGGCTCCGACCCTTCATCCCTATGGACCTCACACACAGCTCCTCCTCTCTACTCCTCCGCAATCTCCTCGCTCGCCTCCTCTAGGCTCACTTCCTCCCCTCCGACAACCTCTTCCTCCATCGTCATCTCCCTCTCCAACTCCTCCGCCTCTGCCATCCAAGATATGGCGTTGACCGCCATCACATAACACTGCCTTGCCACCTTCGGATCCCCATAATCCTAACCTGCACCCCTCCGTTGTTGATCTTGAGGCATTGGTGGAAAGAGGAGGGGACGCAGCGAAAGGCGCTGATGAAGGGGCACCCAAAGATGGCGTTATAACTGTTTGGGGCGTCCATTATGACGAACCGACAGTTCTGTGATACGCCCCCAACTTCACATGCATCCCTACTCCTCCTTCCACCTCTTACCTTTTCCCTGAGAACCCAAACAACGGCCTGTCCAAAGATACGACCCTTTTTGCCTCGAACTTCATCTCGTCGAAGGCCTTCTTGAAGATCACATTCGCGGAGCTCCCATTATCGACCAAGATCCTAGAGACCGTGAAGTTTTCCACCGTCGTCTGGATCACCAAGGCATCACAGAACGGGTCCTCGAAATCTGGCATATCTGTCGATGAGAAAGTAATTTTTTCCTACGGAGGGGGAGCCTGGGAGGTCGAGGCGACCCCCCTTCGAAACATGGTCTGAAGGCTCCAATTACAAGTTGCCTCAATCCCAACTCCGCCATGGATCACCTTGATCCCCCCCGGGTTCCTACGTCCGCTCGATCCTCGCACATGTCTTCCCCTGCTCCCTGCTGAATCTCCATGATCCTTATCGGAGGATCCTGCCTCCCCAGCTCCCTGGCCTCTCTCATTTCCAGAAACTCTGGGCAGTTGGCCGTCGCGTGACCTTCCTACCAGTGGAAGTCACAGAAGGGCAACGTCACCCTGCCCCCTCTTCCTTCTCCACCACCTCTTCTTCCAGCTCCTCCCCGTGTAACATCCCGACTTTTATTAGGCCACCAGAACCCTAGTGGGCCCAATAAAAGTGGCCCTGACCCTACCCATGACCCGGTGAGGGGTAGCCCAAGATAGGAAATAGAGCTAGAGGACTCCGAATTGAGTTCCGTCAGTTCCTGTGGCCTCGTATAGTCCATACGAGCGCATCAGAACTCGTTCAATTGAACTAGAGGTTATATAGTGGATTTGGCCATTCCTCGCAGAACGTCGCGAAAATGAGATTTTTGGATATTGACATAGAGAACTCCGATTTGAGTTCTGTCAATTCCTATGACTTCGTATAGTTAATACGAACGTATCGGAACTCGTTGCGCCGCGATTCGAAGCCTAACGATGATTATGAGCGTTTTGACCATTTTAGCACGCTGCAACGCGCAAATATCGGACTTTCGCCAAACGAACTCCGATTCGAACCCCGGTCAGTGGCGTTGGACTCGTATGGTCAATACGAAGTCAACAGAAGTCGTTCCGGTTAATTTCGATGACAATTGGTCAACTCGTGGTCAAATCAAGCATAATCGTGCACCGAAAAGCGTGCACACACCAATTATGACACGACACCCGAACCTTGACCCAACCCCGATGACTTGGACCCACATTGACTTTGACTAGCAAGGGGAACCCACCCTAGGGTTGACTTGGTCAAACCCTCCTAAAAATCCACTTTTTGGATTTTTCTCCAAATGAGGGGCCCACCTCCTCTCCAAGGGAGGATAACTCATGCCCCCTCACTCTCCTTGGGCCCCCCAACCAGTAATGAAGCCTAGGATAAGTGGAGGCCCACCCCACCCCTCTTCTCCTCCTTTTCCACTCTCTTCCCAAAAGGCCCAAGCCCATTTAAGGGCCTCATTCATTTTCCCCACATGGGGGAAAATGAGAGACCTCCAGCTGTCCAAGGACAGCTGGAGGGTGGGATTAATCCCTCCCTAAGGAGGGATTAGTCCCACACCACCCAAAGGGAAGGAGCCCCCCCTCCCCCTCCAGATAAAAGCTACCCCACCCCCTCTCCTTCCCTCACATCTCTCAAGAGCATCCCCTCCCCCTTCTTCCCCCTCTGTCGGAGCTCTGGTGGCCGGAAAAATCCAAGCCGAGGAGCTCCCCCCCCCCTCCACCGCCACCTTCCACCGCCATTAATGGCAGAACTCGCCGGAGGTCGCCAAACCCCCCAACCTCAGGTGGAAACCTTCCCTCTCCCTCCTCCCTATCTTTTGAACGTGACGCATGCGAGCTCCGGCGGCCGAAGCGCCGCCGCCGTCACCCCCTCCCCTCCCGTTTAAAAACAAAAAAAAGGCTCCGGCGGCGGCAGGCCGCCGGACCACCGCCGGAGGGAGCCCCCACCACCGGGCAGTCGGCCGGTGGTGGAGCCACGGCCGGCCGGTGGCCGGCCGACGGCTGGAGAAGCCCGTAAGGGGCGGCGGGTTCAATACAGCGGGGGGAGAAGGAAGTGAACAATGTTCACTTTTTATAATTTATATTATTATAATATTATAATAATGAGTTTGAATTTTCAGAGGCTAAAATAGGGCCCTCATGAAAAAGTTTTGAACATGAAAATTGTTCCTCTTGATGAGGGCAGTCTCTACAAAAATTTTGAGAATTTTTGGAGTTGATTTGGTATTTTTCAAAGCCTAAAAAAAATTTGTTTGGCCAAATTAAAGGCCCAAAACACTTTGAAAATTACAGAGAAATTACTAGGCTCTTTTTAGGCTATATTAAGGGTTGTATCAAAATTTGGGGTCATGGTGATAAGTTTTGATATTTTTCCTAAAATTTGGAGCCTAGGGTCGCGCTTAGCAATTATTACGCTCGTTTTTCTCGAAAATGAAAATTGGAGCACGACTATCCTCACTAAAAAGAAGAATAAAATTGTCGTATCAACGAGAGTGGCCGAGGCAAGTGACCGAACTTCGTGTGCTCCGAGACTTCGTGAAACCGTCGAGCGCCTCGCCTCTCGGGTGATTTGGGTACGCTCGGGAGCGAGAGTGCGAGTAGTGCAATACGAATTATTCTCGATAAATAATGAGGGTGCAACTCCTGATAAGCCCCTGATTTTATTAAGCCGTGATTAATAAGGTGCAACCAAATTCTAATAAGATCTTAATAATGGGTGCAACCCAATGAAGCCTTATTAAAAAACTGAAATAGAACTGAAAGTGCCTCCTGAGAACGGAGATGAGACTGAAGCCTCCTGAAATGAGTTATTGGACTACTAACCTTTTCTTTATGTTTTACTCCAGTCTCGTACTGGTCAAGTACTTTTAATTCAGTTCTACTCCAGTCTCGTGCTGGTCAAGTACTTTTAATTCAGTTATACTCCAGTCTCGTACTGGTCAAGTACTTTCAATTTAGTTATACTCCAGTCTCGTACTGGTCAAGTACTTTCAATTCAGTTATACTTCAGTCTCGTACTGGTCAAGTACTTTCAATTCAGTTATACTCCAGTCTCGTACTGGTCAAGTATTTTCAATTCAGTTATACTCCAGTCTCGTACTGGTCAAGGATTTTCAATTCAGTTGTACTCCAGTCTCGTACTGGTCAAGTACTTTCATTCTGTACTACTCCAGTTTTGTACTGGTCACATTTCATTACAGCACTTTAAATAAGCAGCATAAACACCGCATTTGTCTTCATTGTAATTTACTATTATAACCCCGGGTCCTGCTCTGACGAGCAGTCGTTATTAAGGTTGAGCCTTAGTTGGGGATAACCGGAGTTGAGGTATTCCTCCAGGTCTAGCCCCAAATAATGCGCTCCCACGCTCCTTGACGAAAGTAGAGCTAAGCGTCGCCGCCCGAAGTTTAAGTCTAGTAGGGCAGGCCGACGTAGACCTAGTGTGTATTATGTTTGTCGTTGATTGATTGTTTGTAAATTGCTTGCGGTGGAATAGTGGCGGGTCAGTCCCTTCCGCAGACCGTTCGTACCGATGCGGGAAGGTTGACGACTCAAGGCGACAGGGAGATGGGTACCACGGGTGACCGGCCGTTTTATTCCCCGTCGGGTTTTCCTCTGTTGGTCGGCCAAAATGATTCGTTGGATGTCGCTCACATCCAAGAGTACACAAGCTTGTACGTTAGGGCCTGGGGTTGTGCGGTACGATCACCCCCAGAAGTGGCAGGACTGGCCACTGTCACCAACGGCCACATCGGTGATGCCCGCGGGGCTCGCTACCCTGCTGGAACAGAAGCAGTCCAAACTATATCGACATAGGGTTTGTGTGCGCGGCTATGAATGCCTACGGTGTGTGCGCGGCTGTGAATGCCTGCGATAGAATTCGGGGTATGAAAACCTGTTATGCTGATGAGTTGGTAGAGCATGGTTATAACTGTTTTATACTATTGCTGCTTTTTCCGGTTATACTGCACTCTTTTATATTTGCTCTTAGCTGTTCTTATATGGAATATTGTGCTAATCCTCTCGTGCTTCGGCTATTTACTTTTGTTGGGTGGGTGCGTGCTCGTCCCCACGATGCGGATCCGGGGAGGAGATTTGTTTCCACTTAGCTCTGTGACTAACGGTTATTTGATTAACCATTCACAGGAGGTGGAGCACCGTAGTGACCCGCTGCCGCAGGAAATTACGCCAACAGCTAGGTCTACTCAAGCAGATGCACCCCCGCCGTCCCCAAAGTTTAGAGACGTGAGTTCCGCCGAGCAGCGTAGAGAGAGAGTATATGAGGATTATATGTAGTACATGTATAGCCCACGGGCTTATATAAGTACTTAGGCTTCAGCCCTAGAACCGCTGTAATTCTGATATGTGATATATAAATCTGCAATGGTTTCCTGTTAATGCTTCCGCTATATTCTGATGGGTTGTGAATGTTATGATTCGAGCCAACCAAGGCGGCCATCTAGTGCTTGGACAGGGTGGATCGTTTCCCCTATGAGCACTGGGTGGGCGTCTTGGGCCAGTAGTACCCCCTTCGGCCCAACCCGGGCAAAAGGTTGGAGGGGGGCACTACAAATGGATCAGAGCAATCACGATTCTTCCTTGTGGAGCAGTCTCAGGATCCCCTCGTCCCTCGCTTCATTTTCGGTTCGGGACGAACCTTGCAGCGGAAGCCTGGTGGACCCTAGTGTAGAGGCTTAGGGATTCTAATCTGTACGATAGTATACCCATATACTGTTGTTTCCGCTTTGTCTGTCATTTTTGCAAATTGCCACTACTTTTGCAAAATACTGACACTCTTTCCTGTTACTTCTCCAGATACCGGAGGACAGTAACGGGGGATCCTCGTCCAGAGGATATGTTCCAGCTACCCCACCACCAGACCCGGTCGCTCCCGCGGCCATACTGTTTGCCGAAACAGATATGGGGCAGACACTGACGGCTATACTAGCGACTTTCCGTGATGCCCTTGCACAGCCGCCACGAGAGATGACCGCACCCACTGATCTGCTGACGACTTTTCGAGGACTAAGGCCTCCCTCTTTCAGGGGTACAGAGACGGTCATTCAGGTAGAGGAGTGGGTGGAGCGAGTGGAGGAGCTGTTAGTAGGGATGATGTGCCCAGTTGTGGCAGCAGTTTCTTTGGTGGTGACCCTCTTGGAGGGATATGCGAGGGATTGGTGGAGAGCAGCTAGTCGCTCTACCTTTCGAGGTCGGCCGATGAGCACGATCCTTTGGGGAGAGTTCTCCATAGCTCTACTAGAGTTCTTTATCACAGATACAGACCGAGTCGCGCTGCAAGAGAGGTTTCTGCTCATCCGATAGGGCAACCGCACTGTGGCAGAGTATGAGAGAGAGTTCATACACCTGGCACGCTTCGCCGGGAACCTGGCTGCCTCCGACAGGGATAGAGCTTCTCGGTTCTACCGAGGACTACGAGACGACCTGATGCAGGCCCTGATTATGCTCTCTCAGGCCACCTTCCACACCATAGCCACCCATGCGGCAGCTTTAGAGTTGGACCAGCAGATGGTGGCTCAGCGGCGCAGAGGTCAAGAAGAGCTCCCTCGAGACCAGAGGCAATACAGAGGAGTCGCTCCCCACCGACAGGATAGAGAGCGCAGACAGCGACACCGCAGGCAGCCTTATAGGCGCCCACCAGCACCCCCAGCTGCACAGCCCGACTTAAGACCAGCTCCAGCACCGCAGCCCCCACTAGTGGCCCGACGAGATGTTCCCTTCGCAGGGAATTGCTTCTTATGTCATCAGCCAGGACATATGAGGGCCTTTTGCCCTCAGGCGATGGGGAGACCCGAATTGGGGGCAGTTCAGGGTGGACAGCCGACACGAGGGCAGGGTCAGAGAGGTCGCAGAGGCAGAGCTGGCAGGAGAGGCCAGCAGGGCCGAGCAGCGCCCCAGGAGGCCTACGCACTAGACCTGCAGCACGGATGTTGGGTACATTGGAAAATGTGTGCCTGATTTGAAGAAGCCCAACCTAGCTCAATGATATACATCATGTTGTATTTGATGTTGTTTTGAGTTGACATGTGCAGGTAAAGAATTGTTAAAGTTTACAGAAAAAATTCTAAGTCCAAGTGTCGACACAAAGGAACATGTGTCGTCACATAGAAGAAAGTTGTCGACACAACACTGGGAAAGTGTGTCGACACAGAAGGTGTAAGTCGACACTACTCTGGGAAAAAGTGTCGACACATAACATAGTCTACAACAACACTGGGAAAAAGTGTCGACACAGAAGAAGTCAGTCGACACAACACTGGGAAATTGTGTCGACTCAGAAGAAGTAAGTCGACACAACACTGGGAAATTGTGTCGACACAGAAGAAAAACGTCGACCTCAACATTGGGAGAATGTGTCGACACTGAAGAGTATAGTCGATCTCCAGTTTGTCGACATCATCTGAATATGTCGACACAGAAGAAAATAGTCGACACCTGAAGGCCCAGTCAACACTTACTAAAGTTATGATTCTACAACAACTGTGTCGACACACAGGACTTGTGTCGACACACTGCAGAGTCAAAGACCAAGTTAGTTTCAGAAGAAGATGTGTCGACACAAAGGCAATTTAGTCGACATCACTGAAGGCAGTGTCGACACCAAAGTCAATTGTGTCGACACAAATAGACAGATGGTCTCGACACTTTCTGACAGACTGTTTCAACACTAAGGCACAGGACTTGTTTGAAGACTTGACAGCTGTGGGTTATCACCAGTTAACTGAAGTTGTCAGACTTGTCAGAAAACGGTTAGAAACCGGATCAGCCGGTTACCATGAAGAATGTCTATAAATAGACAGATTCAGAAGGAGAGGAAAAAAACACAACACACACAATTAAGAAGATATAGAACTGATCCTTTGAAATACATTGGAGAAGGGTTATATTCTACTCATTTCAAGAAAGTGCTAGGCACTTAAGAAGATCTTCTCCGGGAGATCTAAGAAGACTATCTAAGGATAGATCTAAGAAGAGTTCTAATCAGAATTCAGAAGAATCATTCAAAGTTCTGGATAGAGAGAGATCAAGTCAGAATTTGAAGAAGAAGAAGGAATCCATCAGTGGATTCTCAAGAAGCTGTTTGGAATCAACTCAGCTAAGTACATTTTCAAGAAGCTTTGAAGAAGGCTAAGAAACAGTTGATTGCATCAGCTGATTAAGATTTGTCATTGCCTTTTCTCTCTCAACTTGGCAAGACAATTTAAACTATCTTTTCTATATTTCTGTAGGATCTGTTTATACAGATCTGAGTTGTAAGCCTATGTTATAAAGGCTGAGTGTAGGAGTGTTGAACTCTGAGTGGTAGGGCTGATTGCCTGAGTGTAGGAGAAGGATATTCTCTGAGTTGTAGGCCTTGGGGCAAGGCTGAGGTAGGGCAGTTGTGCCTGAGTTGTAGGAACCTGTTGGGTTCTGAGTTGTAAGATCTATTGATCTGAGATAAGTGGAAGTTTGGCCGAATCTAGCATACAGCTAGATAGGTGAAGGGGGAAAGTGGATGTACCCAGACCTTGGGGAACCACTATAAAACATAGTGCAATCTGTGATGTGTTGTTTTCTGTGATTGCTGTGTTTTTTTTGTATTAGTTAATAAATTGAATTCTGTCTAGAAGTTTTAGAAAAAGAAGCAGGACCTATTCACCCCCCCCCCCCCTCTAGGTGTTTAGGCTGCCTTGAAAGTTAAACTATCAAGTGGTATCAGAGGGAGGTTCCTCAAAAAGGACTTAACAGTCTGAGGTAGATCTGATAGGCAGATTCAAGAATCAAGAAGATGGGTTCTGGAGAGAATCATAAGGAGCTAGGGTCAATGAAATTACCCATATGCAAGAAGGAAATCTTTGGGATCTGGAAAGAAAGAGTCAGATTGTTTATGGAAGCATCTGACCCAAGGATTTACATCACAGTACAGGAAGGCCCCTTCATACCAATGAAGATATCTGTTCTTGATGCAAATATCCAAACACCAAAGACTTATTCTGAAATGACCAAGGATGAAATCATCTTGGCAACCATGGACAAAAGGGCACAGAACATCATTGTCAGTGCCATAGATGATTCAACATTTCAGAATCTGATTCACTGCAAGACCTCCAAGGAGATGTGGGACACATTGATTGTCTACATGGAGGGATCAGAAGAAGTAAGGCTGGACAGAAAATCTATGCTAAATCAGGAGTATGAAAGTTTTAGACAAGGAAAATCTGATAGCATAACTGAGTGCTATAAGAAATTCTATAGAATTGTGAATGAGCTAATTTCCTATGGAAGAGTCTTCAGTACCTATGAACTGAATGACAAATTCTTAAGATCCTTATCAAAGGATTGGGATACAAAGATCTGTGCCATAAGAGAAGTGGCAAAATTGGCAGAGATATCTCCTCCAACTCTGTTTGGAAAGTTGCTATCCTATGAAATGCAACTTATGGTAAGGAAGGAGGAGGAAAGAAACTCAAGAGGAGAGCATAGAGAAAAGACTGTGGCATTTAATGCTGAAGCCACCAGAAAGAATAGGAGGAAATCACCATCTCCTCCTAAGGAAGTTGAAGAAGGTAGTTCTGAAAATTCAGATAAGGGTTCAGTCAGCAGTGATTCAGATGCAGACTTTGCTGCATTCACTAGGCAATTTCAAAGGTTCTTGAAAAAGAAGCAATGGAAGTCTAGGCCTTCATCATCACAGCAAGTAGATGACTATTATCAGAAAAGAAGGTCATCTAGGAAAGAGAAAAGCAGGTCAAAGCCCAGCAAAGCCACTACTTCAAAGATTGTCTGCTATTGTTGCAATAGGCCTGGACATGTAGTGGCTGAGTGTCCTGACAAAAGGAAGGAATCTTCAGAAAAGAAGAAGACTTATCAGAAAGGCAAGAAGGAGAAATCCTTTGTAGCAAAGAAAGATAAAAGTCTGTCAGACCAGTCAACTTCAGAATCAGGATCTGAAGCTGAAGCATATATTGGATTATATGCTGCATCTGAGGAAGAGGAGTTTATGCAGTTGCTAGACTCCATCAATGAACATCAATGCATGGGTTTGATGACTAGATCAGAAGAGGACCTATGCCAGAATCAGTCTGGTCCTAATGAGGTAAACAGTCCTTCCAGTACATTTGTTTGTAGTACAAGTGAAGAATCAGCTACATCTGCATCAAGTGATGAAGATGCATCTGGATCTGAAGGAGATGTCTATCAATTGATAGACAAGTATGGGGACTTGTTGCAGGCCCTTAAGAAAAGCAAGAACCTGGTTAAATCACAGGCTCAGGAAATTGCTGATCTAAGGGTTACAACAGCTGAGTTAGAAAAAGTCCTTGATCAAAAGTTAGCTGAAATTGCCAAGCTGAAAAATATAACTATTATTCAGATGGGCACAATTAATTATACTAATGATCAAGTAAAGAGTCTGGAGGACAGACTTAGAATTGAAAGGGATTTAGTGGCTAGTTACTCTAAGCCAAAATCTGTCTTACCCTTGATAGATGAATTTGTCACTCAGAAGGGTAAGGCTGGATTAGGATTTAAGGGTAACTCCAGGGCTAGCAGATTCAAGAAGAAAGGCAAAGCCCCTATTCAGCCACTAAACCTTTCAGTCCCCATAAGGTTTGGTAAGAAGAAAGTGCCTTCTAACATATATGATCATGAAGACATTCAGGATCATATCAAGACAAATGTTCTGAAGAACAAGGGTGTTAAGGCAAGCAGGCCTACCTATGGTCATAAGCCCTATGGTTTTAAGAAACCAGCAGGAGAAGTTGCAACAGCACCAGCAATGAACAGAAATGCTTCTGACAAGGATGTATCTAGATCTAGATACAATAAGTTTGAATGTTGGTGCTGTGGCAAGAGGGGTCATTTTGCATTGGACTGCTGGTATAACACAAGTGTTATAAAGAATAAGAGTCTACCTGTTAGAAGAGGTTATGATAACTTTATTAAGGCTAACCTGAACCAAGGACCCAAGACTTACTTGGGTTCTAAGGGTAAGTAATTCTGTATTGCAGGTGAATCCAAGTTACCATGCCCCTATATGGTACTTGGATAGTGGTTGTTCCAGGCACATGACTGGAACAAAGGGGCTGCTGAAGGAGTATTCATCTGTCAAAGATGGACATAAAGTGATCTTTGGTGGATCTGAAAAAGGAGTCATCAAAGGATTTGGTAACATCTCTTCAAACCTAATTACTATCACCCAAGTGGCCTATGTAAAAGGTTTGAAACATAATCTAATAAGCATAAGCCAGCTGAGTGATCTAGGATATGACATTTCATTTGGTAAGGATGGATGTCATATCAAAAGGTCAAGTGATCAAGAGATCATATTGACTGGGTATAGGAAGAGAAATGTGTATTGCCTTAATTTTGAATGTGAGAATAAGGCATCCCCCATTTGTCTTGTAGCTGATGACAATGCTTCTCATTGTGTTAAGTGGCACAAGAGATTGGCTCATCTAAACTACAAGACAATTGGCCAACTCTTTAGTAAAGAACTAGTGAGGAATGGGCCTCAAGTTAAGTGTATAAAGGAAGGGGTATGCTCAGCTTGTCAAAAGGGCAAGCAGACAAAAACCTCATTTCAAAGCCTTGAAAACAAGGATTCTGTGAGGTGCTTATACCTCTTGCATATGGATCTTTTTGGTCCTATGCCAGTTCACAGTCTAGGAAGGAAGGTCTACACACTAGTGGTTGTAGATGACTATTCTAGATTTACATGGGTGTTCTTTCTGAGACAAAAATCTGAAACCCCAAGTGTATTATTTAAGTTTGTAAAGCAAATTCAGAATGAACTGAACAGTACAGTGGTCAAAATCAGAAGTGACCATGGTACTGAGTTTCAATCTGAAAGCATGACAAACTTGTGTATAGACTTTGGGATTTTCCAAGAGTTCTCCTCACCTAGAACACCTCAGCAAAATGGAATTGCTGAAAGAAAGAATAGATCATTAATTGAAGCTGGTAGAACTCTATTGAGTGACACCTCTCTCCCAGAATATTTTTGGGCTGAGGCAGTTAACACTGCTTGTCATGTCATCAATAGGGCTTCTATCACCAAAAGCCACAGAAAGACTCCCTATGAGATTGTGAAAGGCAGAAAACCAAATCTATCCTATTTTAGGATCTTTGGCTGCAAGTGCTATATACTTAACAATGGTAAGTCTTATTTGACTAAGTTTGCTGCCAAATCCCAGGATGGGATATTTGTTGGGTACAGCACAAATAGTAAGGCCTATAGAGTCTTCAACTTAACTACTCAAGTTGTTGAAGAATCTGTGCATATTGTATTTGATGAAACAAGATTAATCAATTGTGAATTGTCTTGTAGATCAAATGACTCAACAGGTATAAGCAAGAAGATGGACAAGCTCTCCATTGCTGAAGCTTCAAAGGAAGAGGGAGCATTGGAAAATGAAGGCTGCTGTCCAGGGGGAGTACAAGAGATAATGGAAGCTGATGAAAACCAAGAGGAGCAGCAGAATGAAGAAGCTGGAGATGCTCAACCTGAAGGGAATCTACCTCCAGCTATAAGATATCTAAGAGATCATCCTACTGATCAGATAATTGGTGATCCAAGACAAGGAGTGCAAACTAGAAGCAGAAATCAAAGCACAGTTTTGCATTCTAGTTTCTTGTCTCAAATGGAACCTAAGAAGTTTGAAGAAGCTATCCAAGACCAGTACTGGATTGATGCTATGCAAGAGGAGCTGAATCAGTTCAGAAGGTGCAAGGTCTGGGAGCTTGTTCCTAAACCAAGAGGCCACAACATAATTGGGACTAAGTGGATCTATAGGAACAAGCTAGATGAAAGTGGAATAATAATAAAGAATAAAGCAAGATTGGTTGCAAAAGGATACAGGCAGGAAGAAGGGATTGACTTTGATCAAACCTTTGCTCCAGTAGCAAGGCTGGAGGCAATCAGAATGTTCCTTGCCTATGCAGCCTACCAAGACTTCAAAGTATACCAGATGGATGTAAAGTCAGCATTTCTGAATGGTGATCTTAAAGAAGAAGTATATGTAGAGCAGCCATCAGGTTTTGTAGATCCTCTTAAACCTGATTCTGTGTACAAGCTTAGGAAAGCTTTGTATGGGTTAAAACAAGCTCCAAGGGCTTGGTATGAAACCCTGTCTACCTTCCTCATTGAGAATAAATTCTCAAGAGGAAAGATAGACAAAACTCTATTCCTTAGGGAATCCAAAGGAAAGATCATCTTAGTCCAGATCTATGTTGATGACATAATCTTTGGATCTACTGAAAACAACCTTTGTAAAAAGTTTGCCAAACTTATGCAAGGGAAGTTTGAGATGAGCAGTATGGGAGAACTTAAGTTCTTCTTGGGACTCCAAGTAAGACAGACTGATGATGGATTGTCCATATCCCAGTCTAAGTTCACCAAGGAATTAATTAAAAAATATGGTATGGAGTCATCCTCCTCCATGAGAACTCCTATGGGCACAAGTATGCCAATATGCAAAGATGAGGCAGGTAAACCTGTTGATGAATCATTGTATAGAGGAATAGTTGGGTCACTACTATATCTCACTGCTAGTAGACCTGACATTATGTATGCAACATGTGTCTGTGCTAGGTACCAAGCCTGCCCTAAAGAATCTCATTATACTGCAGTAAAAAGGATTCTGAGATATCTAAAGGGCACTCCTACTCTAGGTCTTTGGTACCCTAGGAATAGAGATTTTCAACTAACAGGCTATTCAGATGCAGATTTTGCAGGATGTAGAGAGGATAGAAAGAGTAATACAGGTACTTGTCAATTCCTGGGAGGAAGACTAATATCTTGGAGTAGTAAAAAACAGACTAGTGTGGCAATTTCCACAGCTGAGTCAGAGTATATTGCTGCAGGAAGCTGCTGTGCACAGCTATTATGGATGCAGCATCAGCTTAAAGATTATGGTATTCAGGTAAGTAGAACACCCCTTTTATGTGATTCTAAGAGTGCTATTTCTATTGCTAATAATCCAGTTTCTCATAGTAGAACTAAGCATATAGAAATCAAATATCATTTTCTTAGAGAACATGTAGAAAAAGGTGACATCTCATTGGAATTTGTAAAAACAGATTATCAAATAGCAGATGTATTTACTAAGCCTTTAGATGAAACCAAATTCAATAAATTCAAAATTGAATTAGGTATGTTAACCATTGATTAATGTATTAAACAAAATCATTAACAATGCTATTGAAATGGTTAATAAGTAAGTAAAAGTAGTAACAACAATAATCAAGTGTTAAAAAGGACACATTGAAGTTACAAAAATTGGCTAAGTAAGAATGTGTCGACACATTCAGTAATAATGTGTCGACTCAGAGAAATTATGTCGACAAGTCAGAAATATTGTGTCGACACAGAGAATATGTGTCGACACTTAAGAGTTTTATTGTCGACTTAACCAGGAATGTAATGTCGACTCAACCAGAATTATGGTGTCGACACTTACAAAATATGTGTCGACACTTGTCCTTAGTGTCGACACAGAATTTCTGTCCTTCTACTATATATCCAAGGTGTCGACATAACCACAAATTGGTGTCGACACATAGTAGACTGAAGAAATGTCGAGTTAATAGAAGCTTGTGTCGACACATTCCGTCTGTGTCGACACATTTAGACTGTCTTTGGCGCCTTTTGAACTTCTTTCAACAGAAGCTATAAATAGGTCAAAAAGCTCTTTGTGTCGACACGCTTTCAAGGTTTTCGAAACTCAAACCCTGTGTCGACAGTCTTTCTTTCTCTCTTCTCTCAAGCTTTCTCGACACAACGATGGCGCCAAGGATTGAAGACAATGTTAATGAAGGGTATGAGTTGGTGCGCCAGGCGTTTGCAGAGGCGCCGCCTGATGTTCAAGGAGTTATCACCCTTCTCTCTGCATCAGGGTTAGAATTTCTTGTCTCAGAACCATCCAAGATCTGGAAGAAGGAGGTGCATGAGTTCTTTATCTCAGCATCAGTCCATTCTACTGAACTCAAGATCAAGTCCATTGTTCACGGGACTAAGATTAAGATTACCCAAAGAGGTTTGAGAAAGTTTTTGCAATTACATGTGGTTGAAAATGAAGAAGAGGTTCCTAGTTCTAAGACAAGGGAAGCCCTTCAATGGTGTGGTTTGGATTCAAACATGAAGATTGGTGCTGCATTCAATAGGAAGGGTATGAATCAGCAAGGAAAGTTCTTGTCTGAAATAGTTGGGAAAGTAATTATCTGCAAGACAGGTGGACATGATAGGATTTCTGCCTATATGTTCAACCTTATGACCAGGATTGTCTTTACAATTCCTACTGATTGGTCAGTAATCCTATTTGACAAGATTAAAGAAGGGATCAAGAAGCCTAACATGGCTAGGATCATAAGTCTATATCTCAATGGAGCAATTCCTGAAGTGATGCAGCAACTGCCAGGATCTAAAATCAATCATATGAGAAGGATGGACATGAGACTATTCTCCAGGTGGGAAAGGGTGCTGACTAAGGATGTGCCTGAAGAGAGCAGGTCAGACACCCCTGTGAGATCCCCTTCTCCAGCTCACGAGACTGAGCAACAACAAGAGGACCCACTAAGGATACAGAGTGAAGAACAACCTGCCTCAACTACAGTTCATCAAGTAGATACATCTGCACAGATGCAGGGGGAGCCTGTTCAATCTCCTGCTCAAAATGTATCTACCCCTACTCAGGTACAAGTGGTACAGGTGTAGGGGGAGCAAATGTATTTTACTATAAAAGACTTTCTAAAAGTTTTTTTTCTCACTGCACAGGTTCAGGGGGAGCATGTGTCTTCTCCTACTCCAGATATGCAGCTGCCTGAGAATGTGCACAAGGATGCACCTAATGACTTATCTTCAGATGCTCCAGTTCAAAAAGAATACACTCTGGATGAGTTATTTCCTAATGATGACATAGCTACTGATAGAATAGAAGAGAACCAAGATGTTGAGCAGCCTCTTGACATAGAGCTAGAACAAGAAGTGGAGAAAGTTCAAGAGATTGAAAAAGTTCAAGAAATAGAGGAGGAGCAAAGAATTGAGGGGGAGCCAGTACATGTTGAAACTGAGCAACATGGCACTGAAGCAGATAGAGTTCACATTGAGAGTACTTCTGAATCTGAGACTGAAGAAGCCAGGTTGGCTAAGAGAAGAAAACTGGTTGTATTTAAAAGAAGAAGCAAAACTTATAAGCAGGCTTTACAGACAACACCTCCACCTCCACCTCCTGAAGTTGATTATAACAAGTTCTTGGTGGATTTACAGGTGAAATTGGATGACCACAGGGTGGCCATTGAGAAATATGTTGATGAAAGAAACAAAACTCTGCAGTTTGACTTAGCCCAAGATATCAAATCTATCCAATTTCAAGTCAACTTGAATAAAACTGAAATGACAGATTGCTTCCACAAGGGTGGCAATGCTGTAGTTTATCTGGCTAAACAACAGCAGGCTATCTCTACAAAGGTGGATGATATTGCTTTGAAGCAAGGTTATGTTCTGGAAAATCAAATAAGAATGAATGACAATTTAACTGAATCACATAATGAGATCATTCTAGAGGTGCAGAAGATTGTTCCAGGGATGCCTGCAGATAGAGCCAAAGAAATGGCAGAGTTTGATAAGAATTTTCAGGCTGCAATTGCATCTGTTAAGACTGCCATCACAACCTCTCAACAGGAAATATCAGAAAAGCTTCAAAAGTTAAGACCATTTTTCAAAGAGGGAGTGAATTATTTGGATGGCCAAATTCGATTCCAGAAAGAAGATCTTAGAGATCATGTATCAAGAGAAGCCATAAAGGGGGAGAGGATGCTGATTCATGCAGGCTCTGAGCATGCCAAATGGGTGACCAATAGTATAAGAGCCACATTGGGATATCCACCATTGTGTGATGATAACATGGTGGCTGAGTCAGGTCTGCAAACAGGACTACTTGAAGGTGACCAACCTGAGGTTGCCCAAGTCATTTACCCCCCTCCAGATTTTGATATATTGGATCAGCAAGTGCAATATATGTATAGTCCTTCAAAGGAGGTTGTAAATGTTATCTTTGGAAAGGTTGATAAGCCTGAGGTAAATCTGCAAGAACAGCAAGATGCTCTACTGTCAAAGAAAAGATTTAGAGAGCAGGCTGAGCTGAAGCCAGATTTTGAGCAGTGGAGTCCTACTTCCAGAAATATAATACTCACTGCATGGAAAGCTGTCAAAGATCAAGTTCATGAAAGGGGCAAGTGGTACAATGAGCAGGAATGGCAGAAGTATGAGACAAGACAAGAAGCCATTGTACAATTCAGAAGGAAAGCTAAGCTGGGAAGACTTCCACCTGATGCTATGGAGCCAAGCAAATACTTCCCAAAGCCTTTTCACTATTTTGAAAGGCAAAGGCTCAAGGAAGAAGCTAAGAAGAAAGCTGATCTTAAAGGAAAAAAGATGGCTGAAGAATCAGAAGCTCCTGTGACAGCTAAAATTAAATCTGGCCAAGGGATTGTTATTAGAGAACCTGATCAATCCTGATAATGTTTTAGTTCTTTCATAATGTTTTGTAATGATGTAATGTGATCAGTCAAAGAAAAACCATGTAATCAAACATTACCCAGTAATAAACAAAATATTGTTAAATCTGTGATAGATTGTTTTATCCATGATGTTCTTATTATTTTGTTTATAATTAAGTATCCCTGTGTATTGTCATATATCATCATTTTATACTATTTCTAAATGGTGTATATCATTGGCTATAAGGGTTATGACTTCTCCAAATAGGGGGAGATTGTTGGGTACATTGGAAAATGTGTGCCTGATTTGAAGAAGCCCAACCTAGCTCAATGATATACATCATGTTGTATTTGATGTTGTTTTGAGTTGACATGTGCAGGTAAAGAATTGTTAAAGTTTACAGAAAAAATTCTAAGTCCAAGTGTCGACACAAAGGAACATGTGTCGTCACATAGAAGAAAGTTGTCGACACAACACTGGGAAAGTGTGTCGACACAGAAGGTGTAAGTCGACACTACTCTGGGAAAAAGTGTCGACACATAACATAGTCTACAACAACACTGGGAAAAAGTGTCGACACAGAAGAAGTCAGTCGACACAACACTGGGAAATTGTGTCGACTCAGAAGAAGTAAGTCGACACAACACTGGGAAATTGTGTCGACACAGAAGAAAAACGTCGACCTCAACATTGGGAGAATGTGTCGACACTGAAGAGTATAGTCGATCTCCAGTTTGTCGACATCATCTGAATATGTCGACACAGAAGAAAATAGTCGACACCTGAAGGCCCAGTCAACACTTACTAAAGTTATGATTCTACAACAACTGTGTCGACACACAGGACTTGTGTCGACACACTGCAGAGTCAAAGACCAAGTTAGTTTCAGAAGAAGATGTGTCGACACAAAGGCAATTTAGTCGACATCACTGAAGGCAGTGTCGACACCAAAGTCAATTGTGTCGACACAAATAGACAGATGGTCTCGACACTTTCTGACAGACTGTTTCAACACTAAGGCACAGGACTTGTTTGAAGACTTGACAGCTGTGGGTTATCACCAGTTAACTGAAGTTGTCAGACTTGTCAGAAAACGGTTAGAAACCGGATCAGCCGGTTACCATGAAGAATGTCTATAAATAGACAGATTCAGAAGGAGAGGAAAAAAACACAACACACACAATTAAGAAGATATAGAACTGATCCTTTGAAATACATTGGAGAAGGGTTATATTCTACTCATTTTTCAAGAAAGTGCTAGGCACTTAAGAAGATCTTCTCCGGGAGATCTAAGAAGACTATCTAAGGATAGATCTAAGAAGAGTTCTAATCAGAATTCAGAAGAATCATTCAAAGTTCTGGATAGAGAGAGATCAAGTCAGAATTTGAAGAAGAAGAAGGAATCCATCAGTGGATTCTCAAGAAGCTGTTTGGAATCAACTCAGCTAAGTACATTTTCAAGAAGCTTTGAAGAAGGCTAAGAAACAGTTGATTGCATCAGCTGATTAAGATTTGTCATTGCCTTTTCTCTCTCAACCTGGCAAGACAATTTAAACTATCTTTTCTATATTTCTGTAGGATCTGTTTATACAGATCTGAGTTGTAAGCCTATGTTATAAAGGCTGAGTGTAGGAGTGTTGAACTCTGAGTGGTAGGGCTGATTGCCTGAGTGTAGGAGAAGGATATTCTCTGAGTTGTAGGCCTTGGGGCAAGGCTGAGGTAGGGCAGTTGTGCCTGAGTTGTAGGAACCTGTTGGGTTCTGAGTTGTAAGATCTATTGATCTGAGATAAGTGGAAGTTTGGCCGAATCTAGCATACAGCTAGATAGGTGAAGGGGGAAAGTGGATGTACCCAGACCTTGGGGAACCACTATAAAACATAGTGCAATCTGTGATGTGTTGTTTTCTGTGATTGCTGTGTTTTTTTTTGTATTAGTTAATAAATTGAATTCTGTCTAGAAGTTTTAGAAAAAGAAGCAGGACCTATTCACCCCCCCCCCCCCTCTAGGTGTTTAGGCTGCCTTGAAAGTTAAACTATCAACGGACAAGCCCCTGACGTAGTCATAGGTAAATATCTTAGGCGATAGAGAGATATCAGATCTGCCTACTGATGTTGTATATTACTTATGTGTACTTATATCTTTTATATTAGATAGTTGATATATATATATATATATATATATTTTCTCATTGTCTTCAGGAATCTTATTGGTAGAAGTACTTCCTGCCAAAACCTTTTTCGACACGGGAGCAACTCATTCTTTCGTCTCCCACGAATTCATTACAACAAAAGGAAATGTTGTCTGTTCAACCGGACTGTCTATACGAATCCGTTTACCGGACGGGTCGGATATGACTTTTACCGAAAAGTGCTCGTTCCAGGCTGTGCTGGGAGAAGTGGAGTTCGAAATCTACACAACCATCCTAGCTATAACTGGATTCGACATAATTTTGGAAATGGACTGGCTGGCCGAGCACCAAGCTCAGATAAACTGTTCCACGCGAGAAGTCCGACTACGGAACCCGAATGGCCAGACCATCACGTTGACAGGTGTGCCCTCTGTCTCGCGTATTATCTTGACTTCTACGCAGATAGTGAAATCCGTACGACAGAAGGACGAAGTATACCTTATCTACTTCGAGATGGAAGACAAATCTCAGGTTCTCGCCAAGGTACCGGTAGTCCGCGACTTTCCCGATATTTTCCCTGAGTCCCTCCCGGGATTGCCACCACAGCGAGAGGTCGACTTTCAGATCGAGCTCGTGACCGGAGCATGACCAGTATCTCGAGCCCCCTACCGGATGGCCCCAAGGGAGCTGACTGAACTAAAGATCCAGCTACAGGAACTAATAGATGCTGGATTCGTCCGCCCTAGTTCCTCGCCCTGGGGAGCCCCGGTACTTTTCGTCAAGAAGAAAGACGGGACGCTGCGACTGTGCATCGACTACAGGGAACTAAATAAGCTTACTATACGCAACACCTACCCCCTCCTTGGATCGACGAATTGTTCGATCAGTTGCAAGGTGCGTCCGTGTTTTCCAAGATGGACCTGAGATCCGGCTATTACCAGCTCCGAGTCCGAGAGGAAGACATTCCCAAGACTGCCTTCAGTTCTCGTTATGGTCTTTATGAATTCCTAGTAATGCCCTTCGGGCTCACCAACGCGCCTTCCGCCTTCATGGCCCTGATGAATAGAGTCTTCGAACCTTTCTTGGATCACTTTGTCATTGTCTTCATAGACGACATCCTAATCTACTCGAAGACCAAGATGGACCATACTCGGCACTTGCAGATGGTGCTACTAAAACTCCGGGAGCACTCTCTCTTCGCCAAATTTAGTAAATGCTAATTCTGGCTAGAAGAAGTTGGATTCTTGGATCACACGATAAACAAGGAAGGAGTAGCAGTAGATCAAGCCAAGGTCCAGGCGGTACAAAATTGGCCGCCACTCAGGACGGCTGCGGATATTCGGAGTTTCCTTGGTCTTGCCGGATACTACAGGAAGTTTGTCGAGGGTTTTTCCAAGATCGCCCTACCCCTAACTGCTCTAACCAAGAAGGACGTCACATTCCGATGGACGCCAAAGTGCGAGGCAGCGTTTGTCGAGCTGAAGAAGCGGCTGACTTCTGCGCCAATCCTTACGATCCCCACAGGGACCGAGGGATTCCAAATCTACACCGATGCTTCCCTGAAGTGATTGGGAGCAGTCCTAATGCAGCACGACAAGGTAGTGGCCTACGCTTCGCGGCAATTAAAGCCGCATGAATTAAACTACGCGGCACACGATTTAGAGTTGTGCGCCGTCATCTTCGCCCTTAAAATCTGGAGGCATTATCTGTACGGAGTAAGATGTGAGATCTTCTCCGATCACAAGAGCCTTAAGTATATCTTCACGCAGAAAGACCTGAACCTCCGGCAGCGCCGATGGCTGGAATTCTTATGCGATTACGACTTCACTCTCCAATATCACCCCGGGAAGGCTAACAGAGTCGCTGACGCCTTGAGCCGCCAGCCGGCAATAGCCGGGAGTTGGATGGAGCAGATCCCTAAAGAACTTTTCCAATCTCTGATAGACATGGAGATTACCCTGGTTGCCCGAATAGATCCGGAAGAGTACTACTCGCAGCTGTATTGGATGGAAATCCAATGCGACATCCGGGACCGGATATGAGAAGCCCAGAAGATCGATCCAGAAGTGATGCCGATCGTCCGATCTCTGCAAGGAGGGGCACAGGAGGACTATAAATTTCATGACGGGATTCTGCAATTCAAGCATCGCATATTTGTTCCCGCTGCCGGAGGGATTCATGAAGAAATTTTGCAAGAGGCCCATCAGTCCAGGTACTCGATTCACCCTGGCGTAGTAAAGATGTACGTGGACTTGCACAAGACCATTTACTGGCCTGGAATGAAAAGAGATGTCACCGACTTCGTAGCCCGGTGTCAGACCTGTCAGAAGGTTAAGGCCGAATGCCGTTGTCCAGGAGGCCTATTACAGCCCATGCCGATTCCAGAGTGGGAGTTCGAAGACATCTCTATGGACTTCGTCCACGGCCTACCTCGATCCCGCGCTGGGAATGACTCAATATGGGTGGTCGTAGATCGACTCACCAAGGTAGCGCGGTTCATTCCAAACCGACAGGGTGACGGAGTAGATATCATGGCCAGGATGTTCCTAGAGCAAGTGGTACGATTCCACGGAGTACCAAAGTCCATCGTGTCAGATCGTGATGGGCGTTTCACATCTAAGGAGTGGAGGCAGGTGCAGGCGTATTTAGGAACCAAGTTGGCCTTCAGCACCGCCTTCCACCCACAGACAGACGGACAGACGGAGAGGACGAACCGGACGATGGAGGATCTTCTTCGACTGTGCATAGTAGAGCACAATTAGCCATGGGAGCAGCTGTTGCCGTTGGTTGAATTTTCTTACAATAACAACTACCAGGCTAGTATTAAGATGGCTTCGTACGAGGCATTGTATGGAAGACGTTGCCTAACCCCGTTGACTTGGGCTCAGGAAGAGGACCCTGAAGCCTTGGGATTGGTTTACATCGATGACACTACGACAGCGATACGGCTGATCCAGGAGCGGATGCGGGAAGCGCAGAGCCGGCAGGCTAAGTACTATGATGTGCGTCACCGACCGGTGGAGTTTAGCGTGGGGGAAATGGTGTTCTTGAAAATAAAGCCCATGCATGGTGTCTCCCGGTTGAGGAAGCAGAAAAAAAGTTAGAT
This sequence comes from Platanthera zijinensis, assembly GCA_039513925.1. Lineage (NCBI taxonomy): Eukaryota > Viridiplantae > Streptophyta > Magnoliopsida > Asparagales > Orchidaceae > Platanthera > Platanthera zijinensis. The sequence goes on along the minus strand of CM077091.1, from coordinate 145,381,650 downwards.
CCCCGCTTCTTGGGCCCCTATCAGGTGATAGAGCATGTTGGCCCCGTCGCCTATCGTTTGGCCTTGCCCCCAGAGTTGGGGAATATTCACGATGTATTTCATATATCTTCCTTGAGACGAGTCCTCCGGCAACCAGAGCAGTACCTTCCTACTCCACCGGTGCAGCTACAGTCAGATAGATCCGTCCGGCTCGAACCCGTCAGAGTAGTGGATTATAAGGTCAAGACACTACGTAACAAAACCATTCCGATGGTTAAGGTGTTATGGTCAAACTGCGGACGAGAAGAGTTCACGTGGGAACCTGAAGCACTCCTCCGAGAAAAGAATCCAGAGCTCTTTCCCCAGGTATGTTACTTTTCCCCCCTACTTCAAGCAAATTTTCGGGGACGAAAATCCTTCTATTTTTATTGGATTGTAACATCCCGACTTTTATTGGGCCACCAGAACCCTAGTGGGCCCAATAAAAGTGGCCCGGACCCTACCCATGACCCGGTGAGGGGTAGCCCAAGGTAGGAAATAGAGCTAGAGGACTCCGAATTGAGTTCCGTCAATTCCTGTGGCCTCGTATAGTCCATACGAGCGCATCGGAACTCGTTCAATTGAACCAGAGGTTATATAGTGGATTTGGCCATTCCTCGTAGAACGTCGCGAAAATGAGATTTTTGGATATTGACATAGAGAACTCCGATTTGAGTTCTGTCAATTCCTATGACTTCGTATAGTTAATACGAACGTATCGGAACTCGTTGCGTAGCGATTCGAAGCCTAACGATGATTATGAGCGTTTTGACCATTTTAGCACGCTGCGACGCGCAAATATCGGACTTTCGCCAAACGAACTCCGATTCGACCCCGGTCAGTGGCGTTGGACTCGTATGGTCAATACGAAGTCAACAGAAGTCGTTCCGGTTAATTTCGACGACAATTGGTCAACTCGTGGTCAAATCAAGCATAATCGTGCACCGAAAAGCGTGCACACACCAATTATGACACGACACCCGAACCTTGACCCGACCCTGATGACTTGGACCCACATTGACTTTGACTAACAAGGGGGACCCACCCTAGGGTTGACTTGGTCAAACCCTCCTAAAAATCCACTTTTTGGATTTTTCTCCAAATGAGGGGCTCACCTCCTCTCCAAGGGAGGATGACTCATGCCCCCTCACTCTCCTTGGGCCTCCCAACCAGCAATGAAGCCTAGGATAAGTGGAGGCCCACCCCACCCCTCTTCTCCTCCTTTTCCACTCTCTTCCCAAAAGGCCCAAGCCCATTTAAGGGCCTCATTCATTTTCCCCACATGGGGAAAAATGAGAGACCTCCAGCTGTCTAAGGACAGCTGGAGGGTGGGATTAATCCCTCCCTAAGGAGGGATTAGTCCCACACCACCCAAAGGGAGGGAGCCCCCCCTCCCCCTCCCTATAAAAGCTACCCCACCCCCTCTCCTTCCCTCACAGCTCTCAAGAGCATCCCCTCCCCCTTCTTCCCCCTCTGCCGGAGCTCTGGTGGTCGGAAAAATCCAAGCCGAGGAGCTCCCCCCCCCCTCCACCGCCACCTTCCACCGCCATTAATGGCGGAACTCGCCGGAGGTCGCCAAACCCCCCAACCTCAGGTGGAAACCTTCCCTCTCCCTCCTCCCTATCTTTTGGACGTGACGCATGCGAGCTCAGGTGGCCGGAGCGCCGCCGCCGTCACCCTCTCCCCTCCCGTTTAAAAACAAAAAAAAGGCTCCGACGGCGGCCGGCGGCGGCAGGCCGCCGGACCACCGCCGGAGGGAGCCCCCACCACCGGGCAGTCGGCCGGTGGTGGAGCCACGGCCGGCCGGTCGCCGGCCGGCGGCTGGAGAAGCCCGTAAGGGGCGGCGGGTTCAATACAGCGGGGGGAGAAGGAAGTGAACAGTGTTCACTTTTTATAATTTATATTATTATAATATTATAATATTATAATAATGAGTTTGAATTTTCAGAGGCTAAAATAGAGCCCTCATGAAAAAGTTTTGAACATAAAAATTGTTCCTCTTGATGAGGGCAGTCTCTACAAAAATTTTGAGAATTTTTGGAGTTGATTTGGTATTTTTCAAAGCCTAAATAAAATTTGTTTTGCCAAATTAAAGGCCCAAAACACTTTGAAAAATTACAGATAAATAGCTAGGCTCTTTTTAGACTATATTAAGGGTTGTATCAAAATTTGGGGTCATGGTGATAAGTTTTGATATTTTTCCTCAAATTTGGAGTCTAGGGTCGCGCTTAGTAATTATTACGCTCGTTTTTCTCGAAAATGAAAATTAGAGCGCGCGACTATCCTCACTAAAAAGAATAATAAAATTGCCGTATCAACGAGAGTGGCCGAGGCAAGTGACCGAACTTCGTGTGCTCCGAGACTTCGTGAAACCGTCGAGCGCCTCGCCTCTCTGGTGATTTGGGTACGCTCGGGAGCGAGAGTGCGAGTAGTGCAATACGAATTATTCTCGATAAATAATGAGGGTGCAACTCCTGATAAGCCCCTGATTTTATTAAGCCGTGATTAATAAGACGCAACCAAATTCTAATAAGATCTTAATAATGGGTGCAACCCAATGAAGTCTTATTAAAAAACTGAAATAGAACTGAAAGTGCCTCCTGAGAACGGAGATGAGACTGAAGCCTCCTGAATGGAGTGATTGGACTACTAACCTTTTCTTTATGTTTTACTCCAGTCTCGTACTGGTCAAGTACTTTCAATTCAGTTCTTCTCCAGTCTCGTACTGATCAAGTACTTTTAATTCAGTTCTACTCCAGTCTCGTACTGGTCAAGTACTTTCAATTCAGTTATACTACAGTCTCGTACTGGTCAAGTACTTTCAATTCAGTTATACTCCAGTCTCGTACTGGTCAAGTACTTTCAATTCAGTTATACTCAAGTCTCGTACTGGTCAAGTAATTTCAATTCAGTTATACTCCAGTCTCGTACTGGTCAAGTATTTTCAATTCAGTTATACTCCAGTCTCGTACTGGTCAAGGATTTTCAATTCAGTTGTACTCCAGTCTCGTACTGGTCAAGTACTTTCATTCTGTACTACTCCAGTTTTGTACTGGTCACATTTCATTACAGCACTTTAAATAAGCAGTATAAACACCGCATTTGTCTTCATTGCAATTTACTATTATAACCCCGGGTCCTGCTCTTACGAGCAGTCGTTATTAAGGTTGAGCCTTAGTTGGAGATAACTGGAGTTGAGGTATTCCTCCAGGTCTAGCCTTAAATAATGCGCTCCCACACTCCTTGACGAAAGTAGAGCTAAGCGCTGCCGCCCGAAGTTTAAGTCTAGTAGGGCAGGCCGACGTAGACCCAGTGTGTATTATGTTTGTCGTTGATTGATTGTTTGTAAATTGCTTGCGGTGGAATAGTGGCGGGTCAGTCCCTTCCGCATACCGTTCGTACCGGTGCGGGAAGGTTGACGACTCAAGGCGACAGGGAGATGGGTACCACGGGTGACCGACCGTTTTATTCCCCGTCGGGTTTTCCTCCGTTGGTCGGCCAAAATGATTCGTTGGATGTCGCTCACATCCAAGAGTACACAAGGTTGTACGTTAGGGCCTGGGGTTGTGCGGTACGATCACCCCCAGAAGTGGAAGGACTGGCCACTGTCACCGACGGCCACATCGGTGAGGCCCGCGGGGCTCGCTACCCTGCTGGAACAGAAGCGGTCCAAACTATGTCGACATAGGGTTTGTGTGCGCGACTATGAATGCCTACGGTGTGTGCGCGGCTGTGAATGCCTGCGATAGAATTCAGGGTATGAAAACCTGTTATGCTGGTGAGCTGGTAGAGCATGGTTATAACCGTTTTATATTATTGCTGCTTTTTCCGGTTATACTGCACTCTTTTATATTTGCTCCTAACTGTTCTTATATGGAATATTGTGCTAACCCTCTCGTGCTTCGGCTATTTACTTTTGTTGGGTTGGTGCGTGCTCGTCCCCAAGATGTGGATCCGGGGAGGAGATTTGTTTCCACTTAGATCTGTGACTAACGGTTATTTGATTAAACATTCACAGGAGGTGGAGCACCGTAGTGACCCGCTGCCGCAGGAAATTACGCCAGCAGCTAGGTCTACTCAAGCAGATGCACCCCCGCCGTCCCCAGAGTTTAGAGACGTGAGTTCCGCCGAGCAGCGTAGAGAGAGAGTATATGAGTATTATATGTAGCACATGTATAGCCCACGGGCTTATATAAGTACTTAGGCTTCGGCCCTAGAACCGTTGTAATTCTGATATGTGATATATAAATCTGCAATGGTTTCATGTTAATGCTTCCGCTATATTCTGATGGGTTGTGAATGTTATGATTCGAGCCAACCAAGGCGGCCATCTAGTGCTTGGACATGGTGGATCGTTTCCCCTATGAGCACTGGGTGGGCGTCTTGGGCCAGTAGTACCCCCTTCGGCCCGACCCGGGCAAAAGGTTGGAGGGGGGCACTACACCCCGAGCTCCTCTCCTTCCTCCTCTACCTCGGCCGACCTCCATCGCTGCTTGGGGCGGCGGGAGGTGACCCCTCTGCCCCTGCCTCCACGCCGGCTGATCAAACCTCCTTGGCTCGCGGAAGTTGTCCCTTCCTTGGAAGCCTCCGCCCTATCCCTGGGGGAGACCCTCTTGGGGCATCCAACCCAACCGGTTGTTCGGCTCCCGGGTCCCCCATCCTTGATGCTGCCCCTGCTGCCCCTGGCCTCACGGCTCCTCCCTCCTTCTCTCTTCCCTCTACTCTCTCTCTGCCTTCCTGCTCCCGGCTCCTTCACGTCATCCTCCGCCAACCTGGCCAGCTTCCTGGAAAAAGTCGGGTTGGCCCTTTCGAAGTCTATCATCTTTGCCGCCCTCTCCATGAGCTCCTCAAAAGAGAGGGGGCACCCTCTTCAGCTCCATGTTAAAGAATCTCGGCCTCAGCCCCAGGGAGGCGAGCATCAGTGCATACCCTGGGACCTCATGGACCAGGAGGATCTCCTCCTGAAACCGGTCAACATAGTGACCCAATGTCACTTCCTGCTTCTGCCTCACCGCAAACAGGAACTCATCCTCCTTCTTTCGCTTCTGCGATGTCGAGAATCTCAACAGGAACCCTTGATGCAGATCCTCAAAACTGTAGATTGAGCTTGCCAACAACTGGTGGAACCAGTCCCGGGCCTTCTCCTTCAATGTGATGGCAAAGAGTCGACACTTGAAGGCATTTGTCATATGCCTTATCGAAACAACATCTTCACTGCACATGTTGCACAGGGTCATCCTTCCCCGAGTAGTAGGACATGTCGGACTCCCGGAACCCCTCCGGAACCGGAGCCAAGATGTTGCGCTCACTAAAAAGGCTTTCGCCCCTGCCTGCCGAGAGGGTACATCTCGCGGCCTCGGCTGGCTGGCTCGGTCTGTGATACCTTGCCTAGGGAAGAGCTCTCGCATAGCCTCATCCCTCTCACCGACCTCTGCCGACACTTCCTTCCCGGGACGCTGCCCTGGGAAGAGCTCTCGCGCAGCTACATCCCTCTCGCTGACCTTCGTCGGCACCTACTTCCCAGGATGCTGCCCGGGAGCGTTCTCTCCCAAGAGAGGGACCGCCTCAACTGGAACCTGAGGCGTAGCCCACTCTCTCCTTGTCAAGAAGGCCAGGTTGATGTTTGTAGGACCTCTCGCGCGCCTGAAGTCCTCCAGCATCTTCCTTGTCGCCTCCTCTCCCTGAGAGGGGAAACCTCCTGAGCCTGATCTTTCGCCTTCACCTCCGGCCATGGAACTTAACTCAATATTTTCTTGTACTGTCTACCTTCCACGCTCACCGCACCAGAACTGTTGAAGCCAAAATTTGACCTCAACGAAAGTTCGAAATCAGGGGTATAGCCAACACCTACTTCTCCCAAGCTCCGACCTCTGACTGGCAGTAATGGACCAAGGACAGACCCTAAGCCTCAGCTAGGAGGTCCCACCTCTTACCCGGAAGTTCTCTGAGAGCTTCCCCTCCAAAGACAAAAGCTGGGCTTGGAGATGCTCATAAAGTACTAGAATATCTTTTGAAAATATGAAAGCTTACCTCCTGAGGAGCACCTGTGGGTCTATTTATAGCCTTTGCTGACCTGAAATTACTAAATTACCCCTGACTTGTCTGCCAACAGCCAAACTCCGCTGTTCTGAGGAACTAAATGCAGATCTTGGGGGGTATACAAGTAATTTTACCTGAGGGCATCTAGGTAATTTCACCCTGGGCCCCACTCGACGAGAACCTCCTTGACGAGAACTGAAGGCTCTCGCATTTACTACCTGCCGAGAACTTCCCCACACTCACTAGGAGCGAGCCTTCTCGCCTGACCCATGCGAGAGATCTCTTGTTCAAAACCTGCTCAGCGAACGTCGAACTTAATCCCGACTGGGCGAGAACACTTCTCGCCTACGAAGTTCTGCTCGAAGAACCGCTTATCAGGAGCGCGAGCGCACCCGCCTTCTCCTAACCGTGTGAGAAGGTTCTCGCCTATGGAGTTCTCCGAGTCTCACCCAAGGCTAGCCCAAAGCTAGCCCAAACATGGCCCTTGGTGCTTTTGGGTCCCACTTAGCGAATATGGGGTTGTACAAACCAATTCTAGCGTGCAAGTTGGAGAAATTGACATTTTGTGGGGCTTTGCAGCGAGTGGGATAAGGTCTCGCAAAATATCCTTCCCAAGAATTATTGAAGATAAAATTTAAGCGCGGGTCGAGTGCGGTTTTGTGTGATAAGAATATCAAAGTAAAAGCTAAAGAGCATCAGAGGAATTCCATACAACAAAACTATAATTTGCATTTCATTAATTTGAATTTTGTTACATCTCGTGGGAGGAGTCATGCCCAAAAAGAAAGATAAAAATACATAAAAGAAAAGAAAACTGTAAAAGGCGAGAGCTTCAGAACGAAGATGTCGACTGCTCGCTCTCGCAGTAGGTGGCATCAGCGGCGTCACCTGACTCATCGATTGGAAGGAATAGCTAGGGGATTAGGTCCTCGATGGTGACTCTCGCGCCTTCGCCTCTCAGAAGGCTGGAGCTCTGCATCACCTAGAGCGCGTACTTTGCCGCACTGATGGCGTTCTCCTGCATCATCAACTCGATCACGTGTTGAGAATATAGCCAGAGATTTTTCCTCTCATCAAGGAGGGGGGTATGAGCGAGTCAACCAACTGCATGTTCTGGGCCTTCAACCCTCGGTTCTCCTCCTTAAGGCGGGTGATGCGCGCGTGCAATTGAGCAGCAGCCGCGGAATCCTGCAAGAAGTTTGAAAAAAGGGTTAAAGCGAGAAGGAAAAATGGCGAGTGCGCGGGGTAGGCGAAGACTTACCACTCTACTCTCATGGATGGCAAAAAGTCTCTAAGCAGTTTCCAACTTCTGCTTCAACGTCGCGAGTTCCCCCAGCAGCAAATTTAGCAAGTCACTGACACTAGCCAGGTTCCGCGATAGGCGAATGTCGTGACGTGCTGTTATGTGAGCAAGCTCGATGGCACGGAGCTGGGCTCGTGCGCTCTCATACGCAAGTGCTCGCGTAGTCGCGTTGTCATAGTAGGCGGTACTGTCCCGCCTGTAGAGCCCAAAGAAGAAGGCGTATGCTTGGACAGAGATGGTCTCGCCCTCCTGATAGGAGGGGAGGATAGTCGAGATGGAGGCCCTGTTGGCTACTCTGACCCAGAGTAGTAGGGGCTCGCGAGCGTCGTCCAACAACCTCTCGTCCAGAATAAAATTCATGTGGCCTCTTGGCACCATTTTCTCTCCTAGTGATGTCGAGGTCCCGCCGGTCTCGTTTGTGATCTTAACAGCAGTCTCTCCCGCGACCAGGGTTCTCGCGGGAGGAGCCACACTGACCTCCTTGCTCTTGGCTAGGGCTGTGGCCTTGAGCTTCTTGGGGAGCGATAGGGCAGGGGGTGCGATAGTCTTCTGATTCTGACCACTTGACTTCAGCAAGGATCCTGGTTCGCTCCTACAGGCCGCGGAAGCGGCCTCCGCGCTGCCTTTTCGGAAGCGAGAGCTTTGCCACTCACGTGAGACGGGTGAAGGGGCAAGTCTCACGCCCCTGCTCATGTAGCAATTAGGAAAAGAATTCTCAACAAGTTTAAAAAAGAAGGGCGAAGGATACCTTCGCTGACGAGCACGGGAAGGCGCGAGTCGGCATCCTCCTCAAGTAAGGGACATCAAAATCCTTCTAGATGAGGAATTGGTGGAGTTTGGCCTCGTGACCACTAAGGCTGGGAGGGCGGTAGGTCGATTCTTCTTGTTGAATATGCGAGAGAGGGAGGTTGCCGAAATCAGCTGATACAAAGATGAATTTTCAGATCTAGTGGTGGTTCTTGTTGGCGAGACCCACGACCTTGAGGTTGTTGCTGGAGAAGAATGTGATCCCAGAATGCTACCAGCAGGGCAATGAAGTTGGGGTTGAGTTATGTGGGAACAACCCCGAAGTACCGCAAGCACTGGCGCACCTCCGACCACAGTGGGAGGCGGAGCCCTACCTAGAAATGTTTGGCGTGTATTGCGAGCGAGACGTAGAACCCGACTAGCGAATGGAACTCCTTCGTCAAATTGCAGTTCATGAAGGGATAGTCGGCAAAGGCTGCCCCGCACATGGTTCGACCATCAGTATCACCCGTCAATCCGTGATGTGGCGGAGCGAGAATGTAAAAACGCGAGTGCAAAAAGAGAAAAATTTGAGAGAGTAAGGTTAGAAGCTTTCATGGTGGTGGTTAATGTGGTGGGTGTAAGGGGCTATTTATAGAAAATTTTGGGCGGGAAGGATCCAAGACAGGGGGTGTGTGGATAGCCAACTCGCCGCTTCCCTCCATGGTCCCTGGTTCGATCCCGCACTCTCCCTACTCGCCGCCGAATCCGGGCTAATACTGGGCTTTAAAATAGGTCAACATTGAAAAAGAAAACTAGGGCGCGAGATCGTATGAAAATATCAAATATGCATGCGCATTTGCCATAAGTCTGAGCCAACACAAGATTAATATTACAAGTACAATCTAGAAAAAGAAGGGGCGAGAAGGCAAGTGTCGGTAGACCTATCTGGGGGTGGTTACCACCTTCCCTGACCTCTCCTCCCCGCCCTAGGCAACATGCGAGAATAATGATGCGTGTGAATGGCTTGCAGCTCCTATTGCTCTAAGCGCAACTGATCTTCGGCTCGCGCAATATGAACCTCAGGGAAGTTCGTCCTGCTGCCAGCTTCTCCCCCTAACTCGGCCATCAGCTGTGTATAGTTGTTTTCCAGTCAGAGAAGTCGTTCCTCATCGGAGTCTTGGTTCTCTTGAACCCAGTTGTAGATCTCGCGCAGCATAAGGGCATGCTTTCGAAACAGTTCGGTCATTCACCTCTTCAATACCACAGCGTCCTTTGGGTCGCCCAGGAAAGCGGCAATTGAGTCAGGAGAGGGGGCGGAGAGAACTCCTCATCGATGTCAACATCAGCCAATGAGACTTTGCGGTAGCCTGTAGTGGATAGGTTCATCCGAGCATGATCTCATTTTAATGAGAGTAAGGCGAGTATGATTATTTACCCGGCATGGTATCCGGGCCCCTGCCTGGGTGCCAGCGAGAGGTACTGGGCTGCTCCTCGAATGGTGTGTCGAAGGTGATGTGCGCCTTCCCAAGCCTTGGGCAGAGAAGCGTCTGATCGGTGGTCGGGTTATCGGCTTGAGGTAGGAAGTTGGGAACCTCATCCGCTGGGGGCAATGAGCCCGAGGCGAGATCCGGGAGAATCGAGCGGGCTGGGGACTTGGGCGGTAAGGTGCCTTTACCCACGGTCCCAATGGTGGGAGCTACGAGAGGTACAAGTAAGAGAAGGGAGTAGAAAAAAGTGTGCAAATGATGACTTACCGGGTGTTTGCGGGAGGTCATCTGGGGTGGTTTGGGAATTGGTCTCCGGGGCCTTCTTATTGCTCCCGACTTCGAACGAATGCAGCCCGACATTCGCTGACTCCTCACGGGTGTCTTTCTCCTTTGAAGGATTCTCTTATGAGTAGCCGCAACGGTGTAAATTGTCATCTTTGAGGGGAGTGGCGAGTGGAGGGGTGAGTGTGGATACCTGTGGAGTCACAGGGCGTGATGGAGTTAGCGGGATGGATGCGCCCACCGTCAGGTCGCGCCTGACCATCTTGGCCTTTTTTATCTTTGGGGATGAGCTTGAAGCCTTCCGAGCAAACCCAGCGACGGAAGATTTGGCCTCCACTCTCGCAGCGGCAAGACAATCCTTAACTTCCTTTGAGAGCGACATTGAGCTGAAGGCGAAAGAGAGAGAGCCGAGAAGGATGAAAAGAGTAAGTATCACCTACCTGGGGCTGGATGTATATATAGCCAAGTTGGGGGACCCACTAGAAGTTCATGTACTCACCGAACACCTGGGGTTGGATGTTTCATTCCGAGCTTGTGCCAATCTCGAAAATAGCGGGGATTGTGTATAACCCCAAGTTAGCTGAGTAGACCCCTTAGAGAGTCCCAGGGGATAGAGGGCTCCATGGCTCAGGGTGGCCGATCAGGCGAGTGGGGTCGTCGGGCCAACACTCACCCCGAGGCCTGGGACTCACGCGCACTATAGGTCAGTGTGGTAGTCAGTACACACTCGCTCAGGATGGTAATGGGGCAGTGAGCGAGTGCTAGTCTCATCAGGTACTCGCACTCGACCAGACATACGCTATTGGCAGACCCATTTGGGTTGCGTATAGCATTTCTGAACAACAAAGTTACGTTGTCTGCAGAGACTTGGAATTCTATAAATAGACTAAGTGGGCACCTTTGGAGGAGATCGAGTTCTTTTGGCTTCTTCTTCCTTGGGCTATTTTGGGTTGGCTGCGAAAGCCCTCCAAGGTATCCGGCTCAGCTTTTGGCTTGGGAGGGGAAGCGCACTTAAGATCTTCCGGGTGTGTGGTGAGACCTCCACGCTGCAGCCCAGAGTAAGTTTTTAAGTTTCAAGTGTCTGGTCAGGAGTGCAAGTTCGTTAGAAGTGCAAGGTACCCCATTGGGTCTGAACTCTCATTGAGACCAAGTTTTGGTTTCAACACCGACAGTTCTTCTTTGTTGCAGACTTGACTCAGAACAGGTGATTGATTTTCACAAGCCCACGCAGACTGAGTTATTGTCCGCTCGCTATGCAGACTGGTGGTTCTTTCCGCGTATGCGGTTAATTTGGTTTATCGTGCGCGGACAGAGTGGTGTGCCCTCACTTCTTTACAGTCAGCTTTTATTAGTGGAGGACTGATGCTTGTATTGCCATTTATGCAGATACGTGATTGACGGGGGGGGGGGGGGGGGGGGGGGGTTATCCTATCTCTATGGGCGGGGACGACAGTACTCCTCCTCATGTTTATAAATAAGTGTCACCGGCTCGTCATAAATAACAAGAACAGTAAGAACTTAGCTCGCACTTTGATCTTGCGGTTAAGATTTTCTAGCCGACGCGACTAAGTGAAGTTGACTATGTGCAGGCTGTGCGGCTAACATCAGGCGGCTATGCAACTAGTGGAAGCTTGGTGTCGAACAGTTCGCAGTTAACAGTCAGCAGTATACAGCAAGTCGCGGTCTCACCGCCCTGAAGTCTCTTCCTCGGGATTGCGATTAAGTCGAGCAGTTCGCTCGATCCATTAGCGGGTTCTGTTGAAGTTCATCAACATTCAATAACAAGCAGTTTGCACGGTTAGTTGTGCTTTGACGACTTGGGCGATTTCCGCGGACAGAGCTTGCGGTTAGCAGTTGTGCGGCCTTGGCGGTTAGAATTTGCAGACCGTGCGACTTCTCTTGTTTGTACTTTTTTGTTTTCATTAGCTACATTGCAAAATCATGCCGCAATGTATGTCTCGCTCTGTAATCAGATTTGTGAATTTCGGATTAAGACTTTTGTTTTGTTGTTGTATTGAATTGTACTTGGCTTTGATTATTGTTGAGTATTCTTGCGACCTCTTTCTCAGCATTTCAAAATTTTTTACAATATTAAAACAGAAAAATATCATTCCATTAAACTTTCAAAATTTAAATTCTACTATCTTTATTGCTAACATTTTCTTTTTTACAACTTTTTCAATTTTACTTTATCTTTTTTATATTATATCAATATACATATTTGAGAGCACACAACCCAACCAACTAACCAACCTAAATCGTTAGATCAAAGTTTTTTTTCTCTTATCCATTGGATGAAGAAAGCGAAAAAAGTTTAGGGAGAGAGGGAGACACAAAGAAAGAGAATATAAATATGTGTCTTAAAGCTATGAGAGAGAGAGGGGAAAAGAGGGAGATAGAGGTGAAAGATGGAGGTATTGTGTGGTCAAATCACTTTAAGAGGAGAGAGAGGGATAAAGAGAAGAAAAGAAGAGAAGAAGGTGGAGACCGCGACATTTAATGAAAAGAGAGATAATAAAAATTAATTTAAATTCTATCATACAATTTTCATTTGTCTGTTTGCGCAATTTTTCATTTTTCAAGATTGCTTTTCGGCATAGACACTCGTAAGCGGGCGGAGCCCAACTAGATGCGGGCACAGCCCACAGCGACGCATCGAAAATGGGCGTAGACCGTTCTAAGATGTTTGTATATATATATATATATATATATATATATATATATATATATATATATATATATATATAGGGAGATATCAAATGCGGGCAGACCTATATGCGGGCGTACGGGCAAGGAGTTTTGGGGGGTCAAGGAGGCTTCAAATCGAAAAGTGATCAACATGAAAGTTGTAGATCTCGGTGATCCGAACAACTTTCATGTTGATCACTTTTTGATTTGGAGTCATCTTAGACCTCGATTTGAGCCCCAAAATCTGGGGCGGCGGACGCTTTACTGTAGCAGTTCCGCCGCCCCAGATTTCGGGGCCCAAATCGAAGTTCAAGATGGCTCCAAATCAAAAAGTGATCAACATGAAAGTTGTTCGGATCCCCGAGATCTACAACTTTCATGTTGATCACTTTTCGATTTGAAGCCTCCTTGACCCTTGCCCGTACACCCGTACGCCCGCACTAGAGTAACCCCCATATATATATATATATATATATATATATATATATAGAAAAATATCCTTTAGTTAAACCTTTAAATTTTCAACTTTACTCTCTCTTCGTTGCAAAATTTTCAATTTTATTTTTTCTTCATTAATTTTATTTTTTATTTTTATGTGTTTTTTATTTTATTTTTAAAAATGTGCTCTCATATAAGTCAATTTTTCTACCAATAATAAAAAATGTGCTCTCCATGTTGCTCACAAACTCCCCTGGCACCTGCACACGGTAAAAACGAGCAACAGCAAGAGTATAGTGCTCGAGGGTATGCGCAATTCCCCTTCCAATAATAATAAAAATATGATCTCTGTTGCTCGCAAACTCTCTTGCACACGGTAAAAACTAGCGACATGAAGAGTATAGTGCTCGAGGGTATGCAAGCGGTTGGAGCGTTATCGCCCCAAAATAATATTGTGATCAGAATATTGTCTTGCGGGGCACAAATAGCCCCCATGCATTGTCACGGTCTGCCCTAGGGCGGAGCCACTTTGAAATATATATAATTTAAAAAATATTAAAGAGCGAGACTTTGAAATAATATAATAGTTTCCGAAGAAGCAGATATTCATGAGAAAGCTCAAACCCCTGCAGAGAACATTCGCGATCGCAGATTCATATGTTTATCACCAAAAGTAACACCAGTACAGAGACTAATCGAGAAGATCGAGGACGCGCATCTGGTGGCCGGCCGGCGGAGCAGTCATCGGCCGGGAAAAGCGACGGCCTCGCTGACATCTTCGGCGGCAGTGAAAGAGGAAACGGGAGGGCGGTAGGAGCTGAAGAGCCTGTAAGAAGACATCAGAGAAAGCACGACATAGCAGGCCACGGCTCCAAAGGTTACCCCCACCGCCGCCGCCGCCTTCCGGCAGAATCCGTCGAAGATGCCGCACGCTCTGCTCCACGTCACATCGTCGTCCCCCTTGTAAGCCAGGTACAATATCTCCGCCGCCGCAGCTCCGGCCGATAGTATTGCGTATGTCACCACCTGCGCGTTCCGATCATAAGTTTAACAGATCGAAAAAGAGGGATTCATTGACACAGGGATGAATTAGTTTTGCCTGGTCGAGGAAGAAGAGAATCCAGGCGCGGGACATCGACATTGGGCGGGGAATCGCTGTGTAGAATGCAGAGAAGATAGAGTATCCCGCACACAGCCCGTTCACATAAACCAAATACCTAATCGAATAACCATTAATTTCTTAAATTTGAATCAGGAGAAGATCGAAATAAGTAGAGGCACGAACTTGAAGGATCCGAGATCGGAGTAGGAGATGGAGCCGAAATCGTTGTCCGCCGAGTTCTTGAGGGTGAGAATAAGGGCGGCGAGGCAGAGACCCATCGGCGCAACGCGTAGCAGCGTCTCCGCTGTGCGAAGCGCGCTGGATCCGCCGCCGGTAACTTCCGCCTCCGGCGTCTTTTCTCCCGGATGCCCCACCGTCATCTTCGTCATCGCGGCCGATTATTCCGTAGGGAAAATGGTGATTCGAAGAGACTTATATGGATCATTAAAGACGACGGTAGAAGCAGGTGGTTGTTGAAAGTTGCAGGCGTAGTAAATGCGATGGCTTAAGAACTAAGAAGGGGGGCCGCCGGGCCGGGCAACTTTGGTGTGCAAAAGCGAAGGAGATGGGTGTACGGAAGAAAGCGAGAATATTTTGCTGTAATGTTAAAATTGTTTTTAATGAAGAAAATAGGAGTTCAATTTTTAATTTGTTTAACCACCCATGTACGATCTTTGCCCCTTTTTGCTATACAAATTACTGCTTGACCCATTCCGTCTTGAAAGATCAAATATATATATATTTTTAATAGGCAATAGCTTCGGCTATTTGCAGGCCAAACAATTTCATAACGATTACGTGGAGGCCAAGATTTACACGATTCGTAACTTTATAAGATTTTTTTTGTTTGGTTTGTATTTATCTTTGAACAACACAGCTAAAAATGACATGCATATAATATCACTTTTTTATATGGTGATAATTTCACTTGAATTATCTATATATCGTTAAAATCACTTGTCGTCGAAATTTTAAGACAATGTTGACTTAGGCTCTGTTTGGGACAACTCTGACGGATGGAAAAGCCATATTTCAATCGTCAGAGCTATTTTTTAGCTGTTTGGGAGAGCTTTTCATGTCCAGTTTTTTGAAAATCAATTTTGATAGAGCTGTTTTTTGAGAAGCTATGAGGGGTCAGCTTTAGCGGTTCGTAAATAGATTTTTTATTAGTGTAGACCTGATTTTTCGGCTCATATGAGATTTTAACGCTAATACGAGGTTTTTTTTTCTAGACACGGTTTTTTTGCACAAACACGATTTTTTTGTCCTGACATAATTTTTTTGCCCAGACGTGATTATTTTCGCCCGAGTGATTTTTTTCGCCCTGACGCGATTTTTTCGCCCATACGCGATTTTTTAAAAAAAAAAAAAACCAACGCAATTTTTTCGTCCGGACGCG
This sequence comes from Platanthera zijinensis, assembly GCA_039513925.1. Taxonomy (NCBI): domain Eukaryota; kingdom Viridiplantae; phylum Streptophyta; class Magnoliopsida; order Asparagales; family Orchidaceae; genus Platanthera; species Platanthera zijinensis. The sequence goes on along the minus strand of CM077091.1, from coordinate 145,366,165 downwards.
ATTTTTTCACCAAGATGTAATTTTTTCGCACGGACGCAATTTTTTCGCGCTGGCATGATTTTTTCGCATGTGTGCGATAATTTAACCCGAACGCGGTTTTTTTTGTCCTGATACGATTTTTTCGCACTTGCGCGATTTTTTTCACCCGGGCGCGATATTTTCCCCTGAGTGCAATTTTCGCATAGGCGTGATTTTTCGCCCGGGCGCGACTTTTTCGCCCGGACGTGGCTTTTTCGCCCGAACTCAAATTTTTTGCTCGAAAATGATTTTTTCTGCTCGCACGCAATTTTTTCGCACATGCATGATTCTTTCGCCCGGGATAAATTTTTTCGGTTGGACGCGTTTTTTCGGCTGGCCGTGATTTTTTTGCCCGTGTGCATGTATTTTTTCTGCCGGTCGAGATTTTTTCACTCGGACGCGATTTTTTTCGCAAGTGCACGATTTTTTCGTCCGGGCGAAAATATCGCGTCCGGGCAAAAAACCGTTTTCGGATGAGAAAAATAGGGCCGAGTGAAAAATTGACGCCCGAGCCAAAAAATTGCTTCCAAGACGAAGAATTGCGTCCGGAAGAAAAAATTTCGTCCGGAAGAAAATTTGTTGTAATTTTCTGAGAGCACTTTCTAAGAACGCTCGAAGTTTTTTCTACCAAATAATCTGTAGCTCTATCTGTAGAGATTTTTAAGAGCTCTACTCCAACTATTTTTCCATCCGTCAAAGCTGACCCAAACAGAGCCTTAGTCGATAAAGTTTTAAGTAGTGGAATTCATCTTCTTGGTCAACATCTACCCATATCTTCTATGTATTTTAAAAGTACGCTTGACATTTTAGCTTTGATGTCCTTAGGTTTGGAGGGATTTTAATTGAGCAAAGGCCTCCTTTTGTGATTCACCTTTGTGCATAGGGGAGACCGATAGTGCTCCTTCAAGCATTCGACCTCTTTTGGCGATCCTCCTTCGACCAACAACCTATTCTGGCGGTACTCCTCTCGTGGTGGTCCTTCGAGCAACAGCCTCTATGGTAGTACTCCTTCGAGCAGTGTTGAGTGCACCACGTGGAATGGACGGTGATGTCCGAGCGTGTGTCACGACTCATTAAAAGAGATGGTTTATCCCACACTGCCTAGAGTCGATGTCAAGACAGCATTCACTCTGAAGCGTGCAGTTTCACCGAAGTTGTTGACCACATCATCGAATGTCGGTCAGCAGCTGAAATCTGGATGGACATGGATGACCTGCTAAACAAAAAGAACGTAGCTCTGCTACTGTTCTTGGAAAATGAGTTGGTGAACGTCACTCAAAGTGATATGTCCATTTCTTCTTTATTCTTGAAGATGAAGAACATTTGCTCTGAGATTACTGCGTTGGACCCGAAAGAGCCGATTTCAGAGTCGAAGCAGAATTGGTGATGAGAAGTAGAAAAACTTCATAGTTAAGCGTGCTCGGGCTTGAGTAGTCATGGGATGAGTGACCTCCTGGGAAGCCCTCATGGTGTGCGTTTGACTATCGAGTTTTGCTCATCTATGTGAGGATGTGTCCTCCAATAACCCGTCAGTGGGCATGGAGATGGGTTGGGTCGGTTGGGCTGCAACCCTCTAAGGGAGTTTAAGGAAAGGCAACCCAGAAACCTTACGAGGTGGTTTGAACCGCCGCACGCCCCTTCTAATAAAAACCGGTTTTTGTTGAAGGCCTCCTTTCGTAATTCACCTTTGTGTAGAGGGGAAATCGACAGTGCTCATTCGAGCATTCAACCTCTTCTTGCGGCCCTACTTTGAGAAACAGCCTATTCTGACGGTACTCCTCTGGTGGTGGTCCTTCAAGCCAGGGGCGGAGCCAGAAATTTTGTTCAGGGGGTGCTAAATTTATTTTTATATATTTTTAATTCAAATTAAGGTTTATCAATTATGAATAATCCAAAATAAATTTAAACAAAATAACAATATTTAAGTATAAAGTCACTTACATTGTAATACATGCTCAAATTTGTACTCTCCTAGTCTTCATTGCTTGAAAACGCTTAATAATTGCTTCGTTATCAACAACTTTGAATGTTTCTCTCTCAATATATGTCAGTAAACTGTCATTAAGCCATTCATCATTCATCCGATTGCGCAATCGGGTCTTTATAATCTTCATAGCAGAAAATGCCCTTTCAACAGTAGCTGTTGCAACTGGTAGCAATAATACCAATTTTATCAGTGAATATACCAAAGGATATGTGATATTCAGCTTCATTCTAACAAACTGTTTAGCAAGATCACTGATACCATTAAGATCAGAAAACTCAACACGTGATCTGACGTCTAAAACATAAGTCTCAAGCTGACTCTGAAGGGTCATAAGCTGAATTTGAGTAAAGTCATATGGATAAAATTTTGCTAAACGTAACAATTTCTGTATGTCAAATGCTGAGAAGTTTTCACCCGGATCAAAACATGCCATGCAAATGAGTAGTTCAGTGTTGACCTCGTTAAATCTGTGATTTAACTCATTAAGCTGTAAATCAATTACTGAATAAAAGACATCAACTCGATAGTGATGCAAATTTATTCTCTCTTCAACCTTACGACGTGACCTTCCCAAAGCTCAAAATGAAGCATTCATATCCAAAGTTTCTATTTGATGTTTGGTACAAAATAGATTGACTTCTGTTATCAGACTTTCCCATCCACTGTCCCTGAACTTATGTAGTTGAGCCTTTGTTATCTTTACCAAATGCATAGCATTAACAATATTCTGATCTTTCTTTTGTAGAGCTTGTGACAAATCATTTGTCATTCCTAGAATAGTTTTCATCATATGTAAATTGAAAACAAATTCATAAGTTTGCACAAAAGTAAGAATAGAAGATGCTTCAGCTCTTTTTTTAAAATCCGTGCCACTCAATCGAATATCATCAAGCACATCTACAACGGAAGAAAACATGAGTATCAAGCTTAAGATTGAATTATAATGTGAACTCCAACGAGTATCACCTGCTCTCTTGATATTAGTTTCTTGATTTAAACCATGTCCACTAGAGATTTCCCCACTACTCAATCCTGCTGTGATTCTAGCAACTTCTTTTTCTCGAAGACTATCTCTTCTTTGACACGATGCTCCAACAATATTAGAAATACTGGTCATCAAAGAAAATAACATTGCAATTTGACAATCATTATTTGCTACTCCAATTAATGCTAGTTGTAACTGATGAGCAAAACAATGTACATAATGAGCAGATTCATTTTCCCTCAGTATTAAACTTTTAAGGCCATTATAAACACCCTGCATATTACTGGCTCCGTCATATCCCTGCCCTCTTAGCCTTGAAATAGATAATCCATGAGTGGAGAAAAACATGTCTAATGCTGTTTTTAATGATAAAGCAGTGGTGTCACTAACATGGATAATAGCAAAGAAACATTCGATCACACATCCTTTTTTATCCACATATCGAAAAATAATAGCCATTTGTTCTTTAATTGAAATATCACGTGATTCATCAATTAAAATTGAAAAAGGTTCTTCACCAATTTCCAAAATCAATTTTTCTCTAATTTCACAAGCAATGACACTCACAATTTCCTTTTGGATTTGTGGTGATGTTAGCTTCAGATTTTCAGGTGCATTTCTTAAACAAACACTTGAAACATTATCATTGTGATCCGCTAACCATTCTAAGAGCTCAAGGAAATTTCCTTTATTTGTAGAAGTCTCAGATTCATCATGTCCTCGGAACGGTAAACCTTGTCTTAAAAGAAATCTTACAACATCAATTGATGCAATCAATCTAGTACGATAATCGGCTTTTGAAATATCTGATTGCTTAGTGAATGCAACTGTAATGTGAGATTTTTGATCTGTAAGCAACTGACATTTTCGCAAGGCAACATTATGTGCACTATCAAATGCCCCAACATGCTTCTGTAGTTTTGAAGTTTTTTTCCAATAAGACCATCCTGTCGTAGCAAATATATTTCCTCCACTTTGTTCCCCATGATCAACTCTAAATAAATAACAGCATAGACAAAAGGCAGCATCTTTAGAAACGCTATATTCTAACCAATCACCGTATAAGTTGAACCAATCTCCAATAAAACGTCGTGGATCTTTTCCAAAATAAGTCCATTTAAATTGATGGTTACGAGGCTGGCAAGGACCTTTTAACCAATAAGCTCTTCGAACTTGGTCGCGTATGTTCACATGAAAATCAGATATTAAAGGGCGTAAACCAGGATCAGATATTATTTCAGAAACATCAAAATCTTCTCGAAGTCTTTTGGAATTAGTGAATGTACTTGATTCACCAATGTTAGCTTTATTAACACAAGAACTTCTTGGAATTTCTTTTGATATTTCTATACACGGACTTGGAACAATCTCTTGATTTGCATTATCAACACATGAACTTTCCAAAGTTTTCATTTTTCTCTTGAAATATTTTTCCATTGAAATAACTTTCTTTTTGCTAAAACCTAAATTAATCCACAAAACATCAACATTAGAAAACATCAACAAGCACACGCAAGATTAATCCAAGAGTACTCCGACCAAAGAGCGAACGAAATGGGTCGGGTAGGCTCCCAAATCCGTACAATTTTAATCCAAGAGTACTCCGACCAAAGAGCGACGAAAAGAGGTCGGGTTGGCTCCCAAATCCGTTCAAAATAATAAAATAGCATATCAAATATAGAATTCATAAGCAACGAATTGTTACCTCGTTGGAGGAACTTAAAGGTTCTTGGCTCTTTTTTCAGCTGCTTCTAGAAAGCGGGGCCTCACCGGCGTCTTTGATGGACTAATCCTGAAAAAAAGAAACACAGCAGCATGAGTGGCAAGGCTGATTGTGGCATCGCTGATCATGAAGTGAAACATACCTAATTGGAAGAGATCCTAAAAGCATGCCACTACAGTTCAGAGCTAGAATGGCCCTCTCAGCCTGTCATGAAAGAGAACAAACATACATATTCAAAATCCTAATGTACAACAAACAACAACACTCGAGCCTGTCATGAAAAGTCATTCGATTCGATTCTTCCACACTCCTACCTACGACTAGAATCAAACATAAACTATATTTTGAATGATTAGTGATTCCAAATGTTCAAAAATAGTGTTTTTCATTTCCAAAAAAACACAGCTGAACAAAAATACCCAAACTAACAGAGCGTTAAATTGGTCATCTTACAAGCCCAAACTGAGTCCAATTCCCACATTCACTGTGTCGAACCATTTTATTTCATTCTATAATTTACGAATGATTAATTTGCAGTTTTGCACACCCAAAAAATCAAATGGCAGACGAAACTTTCCTGTCAACGGCCGCAGAATAATTATATGGGACCCAAAACTTTCTAGTTTCTACAGATTTGATCCGTTTCAACAGATCTGATCTGTTTCAACAGATCAACAGATCTGTTGAAAACAGATCAACAGATCTGTTGAAAACAGATGTTGATCTGTTGAAAATAGATCAACAGATCTGTTGAAGCCTGAAGCTTCTGTCAACAGATCTGTTGAAGCCTGAAGCTTCTGTTGAAGCCTGAACCTAAGCCTAGGAAGAAGAAGAAGAAGAAGAGAAGAAGAAGAAGAAGAAGAAGAAGAAGAAGAAGCTACCTGCCTGCTGGTCAGGAGCGGCGACGGAAGCAGCAGCGCGAGCGGCGACGGAAGCAGCAACGCGAGCGGCGACGGGAGCGGCGACGGGAGCAGGCCGAGCGGCGACGGGAGCGGCGACGGGAGCGATTCTTCAGTGGCTAGGGCAAAATCAATTCCGCGATTTTTTCAGGGGGTGCGGCCGCACCCCCTCGCTCTATATTAATTCCGCCCTTGCTTCAAGCAGCGGCCTCCTCTGGTAGTACTCCTTCGAGCAGCACTTCATCAACCACTTCTCCTTTGAGGTGCGACCTCTAGCGATATTCTTTCGAGCAACGACTTTCTCATGCAGCTCACATTCGTGTAAGACCCCCTACAGGGAAGTCTTAAGTTCAGAGCAAACGAAAATGATCAAACACCTACCACATGACACTTATTTTGTGAGACAAAATACCATCACATAACATTCAATTTATATAGAAAAATTATAAAAATAAGAAGCTTAACAAGCACCAAACACATCACATAAAACGTAGCAAAATATAATTCAGTGCATATGTGGACTTAGGAAGGGACATGCCCGAGCACGTGCCCACCAGTTAACAACAAGTCAATCACTCCAGACTCCTCCAAATGCAACATGAGACAAGCTGTAGAGGATATGACCCTCAGAGCACATCACACAAGCATCTAAGCCGCAGATATCAGGACATGCAAAGCACGTCGCTCACGCTCCCAAGAACCAGTAGAAGACACCAGAATACAACGAGCATCTCGCTTCCCACAACATAAGAAGAAATACTCAGCTCCATGAACGGTGGTCTGTCACCCTCCGAACCATGCTTTATCTCTCTCCATTAAATATAACGAGAGGTGACATGTCGCCCTCGATTCTATTAAAAGTCATGTACAACAACCAACAAATAATGAAAGTTTGGTCGACACAGATCTGACCACATGGTCTTTCACCAAGTTGACGAGTTTTCTACGCTAAAAAATTGTCTTGTCAACTTTCTCACTATTTTGTAACTGTTAGCGTGCTCGACTGCTCTACGGGCTAAAGCGGTTCAATTAGAGTAGTCTACCAAGAACCTCGAGTGATCCGTAATAGTTTGGCGCAGTCTGTGGGAAGGAGTTCCCAGGACTCCTCGAAGATTCAGAAAATAGTATCATCTGCACAACGATACTCTTTGACAACAGCCTTGACAAGAAGAAATGCCTGCATCGTCAAAATAATAGCCCTTGGGGAACTAGCGGCTCCAACTCACTCCCATTCACAAAACAACACGCCTCCCGTGGAAGAGCCATGCTTGCGCCCTATGCGAGATTGGAGGAACGCATGCACCGGTTAGAGGAGATCCAAAATCAAGCACCAGCACTTTTAAGAGAGCAAGTGGTCCCTCTTCCCCCCCCCCCCCCCCCCCCCCCCCCCCTCGCTCAGCTTTTAGGCCTGACAACTCACTTCCGTCAACTTTGGACTGTTCCATGACCGAAGAGTCTGCGTGCAATAGAGTCCTTCGATGCTGCTAGCTCAGTCCGCCCCGTCCCTCAGGCCGAAGAATCCGAAACCCATCAACTCTGTTACCGCACGGGAGTTTCAAGCCCCGACCCTTCGTTTTGAAGGACCGCTCATGAAGAAGTTCGCAATACAACTGCTAAGGAGCACAAACAAGACGAGCGACAGATCACTTTAGCCCGACGTCCCATACACCATCATTCATTGTTGGCACCCAAAGTGCATCAACAACAAATCAAAAGCAGCCAAAAGAAAAATAGGGGACGCGACCCACTGAAGATACTCGAGAAGAGTGGCTGGCCTCGCGGCAAATCCCGTCAAACCGAGGGCATCACTGTCGACAAGCCTACACTCCCCTCAACACCACTCGAACCAACGTGCCACTCGCCATCCATGATGACGATGCCCTTCGCAGGCCCAGACCATTCGCTAGGCCTGCGAGCGGTGCGGTTTGGGGCAAAACCGACATCGATCGGGTGTTGTGCGGTTTGGGGCAAAACCGACACCGATGGATGTCGGTTTTGGCATGTCGGTTTCGATTTTTGGCAGTTTTTTGGGTCTTTTGATTTGTTTTTTTTTTGGTAAAAACAAAACACGAGTGTCAGCTACTAACTATTTAAATGTATACAAAGATACATGAGCTCTATGCTCAACTATAATGGAGGTTGATAAACAAAACAACATGCAAAATTAGGGGATGCATAATCAAACAAAGTCTGCGAGCGTGATCAACTACAAAGCAAGGATGCAAATGGTAATCTCACAAGTCACAGGAGATTCATCGAGTGCACAAATTCGCAAGTACTGACAAGAATGGCAGCATTTCTTACATTCAATATCCCTAACACAAATTCGCGTCCGGGCGAAAAATTCGCGTCCGGGCGAAAAGATCGCATCTGGACGATAAAATTCGCGTGCGGACGAAAAAATCCCGTTCGGGCGAAAAATTCGCGTTCATATGAAAATTTCGCATTCAGACTGAAAAAATCAAATCAGATTGAAAAAAATCACGTCATGGCGAAAAAAACACGTTTGGGCGAAAATAACACTTTTGGGCGAAAATTTCACGTCCGGTCAAAAAATTCGCGTTGTGGTCGAAAAACTTGAGTTTGGGCGAAAAAATCACGCCTCAAGAAAAAATCACGGTCGGGCTAAAAAATCGCATTTGTGATTTTTAATTGTGATCATTAATAGCATTTATCAATGTCAATTCCTATGACAGAAAGTCTTTCTACAAACGAACAATAAAAAAATATCAATGTCAATTCCTATGATATAAAATCTTCATGCGGACGAACAAAAGAATTGGATTTAAATCCAATATCATTTCCCATGTGTATTGATATTAAATTGAAAGACAATACTTAAATGCCAATGTCGTTGAAACGAACGGAGCCTAACACAAATTAGATTAACTACCCTCAATATCAGCTCATTTCCCTTTTTCCATCAAGAACAACACACTTTCTATAATGAACTAGAACAAGTAAAACATGCATGCAGATATTAGCTGACTAAGGCTTCGTTTGGGCGACTTATTTTCACCGGTCAAGCGATTGCGACCGCACGAACCGGACCTTAATTAAGGTCCGGTTCGTGCGGTCGCAACTGCTTGACCGTGTGAAAATACCCTCCCCCCCAGCACAAACGGGGTCTAAGGCTTTGTTTGGGTGGACTTATTTTTACGGGTCAAAAAGGTCTGATTCATGCTGCTTGACCAGTAAAAATAAGTCCCTCCAAACAGAGCCTAAATAATTGAAAGTGTAATAAATCAGTAGCACAATATTTGCTGCAACAACGAATGAAATTAATGTTATGAGATTATACTGCTAAACAAGGCATTATCATTTATAACATGCATGAAAACTATTTTCAGGAAAGTAAAAATTCAAAATAGTTTCAGGAAAGTAAAAATTCAAACTTACGACATTGACATATGAATAGGAATGGCAAATAAAAAACAATCAAGTAAAACTTGAAACCTGCAAAGTAGTCGCACGGTTGCATCAAACCAAATTAAAAATCGTAATTTACGGCGTGGTGCGATTTCCAGGGTTTTTACGAACTGAAAACCGCACCAATAAACATGCGGTTTTCCGAGCCCCAAAACCGAACCGCACCACACCCGATCGGTGCGGTTTGAAATGTAGTGCGGTGTGGTGCGGTTTTGCGGTTTGGTGTGATTTTCGGTTTTTCTGTGCAAGCATACCATTTGCACCAAAAAGTGGAGATCAGTCCTAATATTGCGACTTCCATCAAGAACGTGGTCATAGCATGGAAGGCTGTCATATGCTGAAGATGGAGATCGAGCACCTCGATCAACAAGGACTTCTCGAAAGATTTCTGCAGAACCAGGACCCAAACAGGCGCTCGCCCTCGGCAGATAACTCAATAGAGGACAACACAGCACCCCAACATGGGTAAAGCAAAGACCTCGGGCGAGGGGGCTCTCCCTCAGTAGAGCGCGCAAAACTTGAGGCCTCACCTTTTTCCGTGTCAGTATTTTCTACTAACAAACTACTATCACACACATGTGCGCTTTGATTACTGTAACTACCTGTAACTTTGTTAAAAGTACAGATCTCCTGAAGTTAAATTCCCATGGATAAAATCACAGACCCGGTCTTCGAAAACAAGCAACAGGCTTTCCGACTTCAGGAAGCACAATCTGTCTATAAAGAAGGACAATCTGCTCCTGCGCTGCATGACTTCATTCCCCCACGCTGCAGAGCACCCGCTCCCGCGCAGCAAAGCACCTTCCATAGCGTTACAGAGCACACGCTCCCGCGCTTAGCTACAGAGCACCCGCTCCCGCACTGCAGGGCATCATGCCCTAGGACTACAGAGCACATGCTCCTACGCTGCAGAGCATCATGCCCCCGCACTGCAGAGCACCAACTCTCGCTCTATAGGGTATCATGCCCCTGTGATGCTGAGCTACCTGCTCTGCAGGGCATCATGCCTCCGCATTGTAAAGCACCCGCTCCAGCGTTGTAGTGAAATATTCCCCCACGTTGTAGAACACCCGCTCCCGCGCTGCAGGGCATCAAGCCACGCGCGCTGCAGAACACCCACTGGCTCGTTATAGGGCATCACGCCCCCGCATTACAGAGCATTCACTCCTGCATGGTAGAGAACCTTGTTCCCATGTTGCTTGAGCAACCAGGCATCTTTAGGGCCAACCCCCTCGCGCTCGTTAGCGGTTCAAAGTTCTACCCTTCACCGTCTCTTCAGGACCACGTCCCATCGACCTCCCACTGCTGCCGATTAAAGATTTCCCCTTATCCGCCACAGTTGGTCGCGGCGTTGCCAAGGCTTGCTCCCTCCGCGCTCGCCAGTGGTTTGAAGGTCTGCCCTTCACCATCTCTTCGGGACTACATCCCAGCAACCTCAGCTCCCACCGTCGCTGATCGAAGGTCCGTCATTCTCCTCCGTAGTAGGTCACGACGTCGCCAGGGCCTGCCCCCCTCGCGCTCGCCAACAGTTTGAAGGTATGCCCTTCATCGTCTCTTCGAGACCACGTCCCAGCGGCCTCCTACTATCGTCGATCAAAGGTCTTCCCTTATCTACCACAGTAAGTCACGATGTCTCTAGGGTCTACCCCACTCGCGCTCGCCAGTGATCCAAAGGTTTATCCTCCACCTTCTCTTCGGGACCATAGCCTAGCGACCTCCTACTACCGCCGATTAAAGGTCTGCCCTTATCCGCCGCAGTAGGTCGCATCATCGTCAGGGCCTTCCCCCTTGACCTCGCCAGTGGTTTAAAGGTTTGCCCTACAACATCTCTTCAGGGACACACCCCTGTGACCTCCCACTGTCGTCGATCAAACGTCCACCCTTATCTGTCGGAGTATGTCGCGACACCGTTAGGGCCTGCCCCCTCGTGGTTGCCTAGGGTGAAGGTCCGCCCTATACCGCAACATTCAACGATATCCCTCAGCTTGGTAAGTCAGACCTCTCACTACGCGGCTAAAAGCGCCCTCTCTTCTCCCTAGTTGTAGGTCAAGATATCGTCTGGGTCTTCTCCTCCACCCACCAACATCAAAGAAGCAAGATAGAGTTGTATGTACAAAAAGTCGACTCCAACACCACAGATGCTCTACTATCACAAGCAAATGATCAAAGATTGAGAGGCTAACAAACAATCAAACAATGCACAAAGAGCGACCAAGGCTCCGCAAACAAGGTACAAAGCCACTACATAACGAAGACGTGCAAAGGAACAATAAAGTCAGAGTGCGCTACACCTCATATACATCAACGTTGGAGCCCCCACTCCCATCCACGGAGATATCTACAATACCAAACTCGACGACACCACAACAACGCGTCCACACCATCGTATGGGGGATCTTCCCCTCCTATCTTGTATGAATCCCATATTGCCCCCCCCCCTCAAATATTAACTTGCTCCACAATTGACAATGAGCACAACTACATCAGCCTCCCATGCAAGCAGCTCCTCATTACCTGGAAGATCAAAGATTCACTCGATTCTCCGCCAACGTAAAGCAATGAATGCATACAACACATCCTATACAACGTTGCACACACTACACACATTGCTCCCCGAGCGCAAACTGTGCACATTGTGCCCCGCACGCACATCACGCACTTTACGCTCTGCACACACGTTGCACATACTCCACAATTGCGCACTCTACGTCCCATGCACATCGCGCCTAGCGCGAACTTCGCGCACATTGCACAAATTGTGCGTGTCACTCATAGTGCACAATGCACCCCTTAAACGTACCACCATTTGCACCTCATGTGCATTTTTCCATACACACACCAACACGACCAAGCCCTTCGCTCGGTAGCTTGCCAACCTTCCACGCCTTTGCCAAATCGGTCACCTAGGCCTCGCCGCGCACAAAATTCAGCCTTCAAGTAAAAGTCCATGCCCTCCATTCACTTCGGCTCTATACTATGGGAGCATGCAGGGCAAATGATAGGGTCCCCATAGAGAGTTGTATGCACGCCCATGCATGGGGTGTGGGTATCAGAAAAATCCCCACAATCGCGTAACCGCCGCTAGTGGGGAGCCAACCTAGGCATAATTGCCTCAACCAAACCTCCTGGACCGGCAATCTCTCTACCTCCCAGGCCGGCCGGCCTCTGCCGGCACCCGCGCTGAGGGGCGGCCCCCCATGCTTCCCTAACTGGGCGGCTGTCTTGCTGCTCGGCTCTCCGGACGCTCCACTAAGGGTAGGGCAGCCTCAAATTGGGCGACCCTTTGGCCACCTGGTTAGGGAGGCCTCCTCCCTTCCCTAACGGGGCGGCAGCCCAGCCACCCGACCCTACTAGCGCCCGCCAAAAGTAGGGCTGCTCCTAATCTGGTGGCCATTTGTCCGCCTGGTTGGGGCGACCTTCTAGCCGCCCAAATTGGGTGGCATTCATGCCACCCAGACTTTGCCGGGGGCCGCGTTGCCCCAGCTGCCAGACCCTCTTCGCCGCCGGCCTCGTCAAACTGCTCCTCCCCTCATGGGAGGGGTAGTTGGATTTTTCGTTGGGCTTTAATCGCCCAGGGGACAATTTGTTATTCTCATAAATTTGGTAATCTGTGTGCCTCATTTCAATTGTTTCTATTCGTCTGTCTGATAGTTATTACTGAAAATTACCAGGCCGCCCATCTTAAAATCTATAAATAGATTCCAATCCTCCTCCATTTCTATTCTCTTCTGGCCTCGAAAAATCTTCCTACAGATTTTCTCTCTCCTCCATTTCTCCTCCCAGCACGTGCTCTCGTGTGCTCCCTTTCCTTGTGTGCTCCTGTATGCGCCGCCTCCTTGCGTGCTCCCCTGCGCGCCCCTTCCTTGCGCGCCTCCTCCTTGCGCTCTCTAGCGCGCCTCTTCCTCGCATGCTTCTGTGTGCGCCGCTTCCTTATGCGCTCCTACGCATGCCGCTTCATTTCGCGTTCCTTCCAGGTGCGCCCCCACGCCCTCGGCTCCAAGTGCTCCCCCGCACGCTCAGTCCAAGTGTCCCTCTGTGTGTTCTGCTCCAAGCCTACTATTGGTACGCCCGACTCTCCAGACAACCTCCGAGAGCACACTTCAACGCCAGTAGTTTATAAGAATAACTTTGGAGACCGCCAAAGTGTGCCTTGACGGCCAAAGTTCTTCTTGACGACCAAAGTCCTGTTGGGTTTTGCTATATGTCACAACACTTATGCGCAGTGGAAATGGAACAAGAAAATCAAAAATAGTTCGGATCTAGCGATGAATATTGATCAAGAAGTAAAATGCAATTAATAAAATTATACCTTTGTGGGATTGAGTCAATACTCAACCAATGTGCTCCGATGAAATCCAACGAATGGCAACGACCGGAGTTCCGAGCGTAGAATTGTGTCCATGCCTCTACGGATATCCACATGAGCCCGGAGAACCATAGACTCTTGTCACACAAGATCTAGGTCGGAAGAATGTTTGCCCTCAACGTCTCCACGAACTACTAGATCCATTCAAGGAGAGGCGGCAATGATGAATACAACGCTCAGGAAATGATTTCCGACGACGTACAAGAACGACGGACGGTCGGCGGCGAGATCGGCGTTCACGACCTTGGCGGAACTGTTCCGTCGGGAGGAAGAAGAAGCCGACTCGTGATTAGGTCAAAACATATTGTATATACTTCAGTTCACTGTACATATCGTATATATACTTAGTACCGAACCAGCCGATACCCGCAGACCACGCTGAACCAAATTTAAAGGAAATAAACCGGATGATATCGAATTCGTCGAGTATTCACGTCGATATTCGACGAATCAAAAGTTATTCGTCGAAATAACACGAGTATACTCGACGAATCATGACAGGGCAACTCGTCTAAGTATTAAGGCGATATTCGACGAATCAGGGTCTATCTCGTCGAATCTGTCATGACGATACTCTATGAACCAAGTCCAATTCATCGAGATAACATAACGATACTCGACGAATTCGAACAGACTCGTTGAGATGTCACAACTATACTCGACGAATTCAAGACTATTCGTCGAAACCTTGCGACTATGTTCGACGAATTTCCCTTAAATTCTTCCGACCACTAACCTGATGACCCATATTCATAATATAGGTCTCGGAACGAAAATCCTTCATGTCCAGAACGTCATAGGCTTGGTCCTTCACTCATATCACATATGAGCACGGCCAACACAAACCTTTCCAACTTCTTCAATGCTCATATGTGCGACCTCAAAGACTCGTATTGCATTGACAGTTCCAGATCACCATGGTAACACCAACAAGTCCGTCTTAATCGCCGAAGTTCATCTTGGCGGCCAAAGTCCACCTTGACCGCCGAAGTTCGTCTTGACATTTGATGTCCCTCTTGGCCGCCAAAGTCCATCTTGACCGCTGAAGTTCGTCCTAACGACCAAAGTTCGTCTTGATCGCTGAAGTTTGTCTTGCCGGCCAAAGTTTGCCTTGATTGCCGAAGTTTGTCTTGACCGCCGAAGTCCGTCTTGACAGCCGAAGTCTGTCTTGACCGCCGAAGCCGCCCGTGAGATTCATCGAACACTTTGAAGGTCGCAGGAAGTTCAATAATTTTCTTTTGCCTTCGGCTATCCGCGTGGCGACCGAGCAAACCGCAAACCTCCTCAGTGTCAGCAGAACAAACGCGCTAGCACTCCCAAGTTCATATGGCCTACACCGACAACAGTTTACAAGACCAGCTTCGGAGCCCACAAAATACCGCTCAATAACATTCAGGCAGGTGGCACGCACAGTGTTCCCAACGTCCTTAACTCAACAACAAGCCTACCAGTTGACAACAAGCCAACCACTCCATACTCCTCTAAATGCAACAGGAGACAAGCTGCAGAGGATATGACGCTCAGAGCACATCACACATGCATTTAAGTCGCAGATACCAGGTTGTGAAAAGCACGCCGCTCTCGCTTCCAAGCACCAGCAGAAGATACCAGAATACAACAACCCCTACGCTCCCACATCATAAGAAGAAATACTCAGCTCAGTGAAAGATGGTCTGTCACCCCCAAGCCCCACTTTCTCACTTTCTCCAGTAAATATAACGTGAGGTGGCATGTCGCTCTCAATTCTATTAAAAGCACTGTACAACAACAAACAAATAGTGGAGGTTTGGTTGTCACAGATCCGATCACGTGATTTTCACCAAGTTGACGAGTTTTCCACATTAAAAAAATTACATTATCAATTTTATCACTATTTTGTAGCTATTAGTGTAATCAACCGCTCTGCGGGCTAAGACGGTTCAATTACTCCGATTTTCCAAAAGCCTCAAGTGATCCGTAACATCTATCTTTTGAAATTATATTTACCTCCCCTCTAAATATTCCTAGTTTGCAAAAATGCCCCCCATTTTCAAATATGGATGAAAATGATAACATAAATCAAATTATTTTATGATATTTCAATCTTATCGGTTTATAATGATTCTATATTGATTACAAAAGATAAAGTGCAACACACCCTTCTAAATGCAAAGTTATTAAAGAATAAAAATGGAATTTATCATAAAACAATTTAATATATTTTAAGATCCCACCTTTCAATATAGACTCATTATAAATGATAACATTGAGTATGATAAAGTAATATGATTGATTTATCATTTTTCATCTATATTTGTAACGGAAATGATTTTTTAATAAATTGGAAAAATTTAGACAAAGGATAAATATAATTTCAAAAAAAAAAAGAGGCAGCAGATAATTTATGGGCTTAATCAGGCCCAGCTAAACGCTTATGAGCCTAGAAAATATTAGGGCTATGAGAATTAAATGGGCATTGAAGTTCTTCCGTTCAAATTCGTACTTACACAGTTACACATATAAAAGTCTAGGGCTCTAGGCTAAAATAATAGCTATTAACAACAGTTAATGTTTTACTTTATATACACTAATACAAGTAATTAAATATCATATGCGAGAGCACGCTGAAAACATCTACGCACAAAAAAAATGCAAATGTCTTATAATTCAAATCTCTAATTATAGTATATTTTCTCGCACAAAAGTTATCGTGTCAGCATAGTATTTAAAGCATATCTGATCGTATGTTTCAATATCATCTTTTCAGCACGATTTTTAAAACATCATCATACCACTATATTGTATCTCGTACAGTGCGAGAAACACACCTAAATAGCGCTACTAATTACACGTCTGCCAAAGCGCTGCTTTTCTAGAGAGAAATACTCTTCCACATCTTAATGTGAATGTTAAGGGCTAGGCATTGCCAAGTCATGGTTGAAGGCGTCAATCTCATGTTTGTTAGCCACAAAGGGCATGCATGTAACGACTATAATATCATTTGTTAGGGAGCGAGAGCGAAATGAATATTAAAGCTAAGGCTCCGTTTGGTACTATGGTGGCGGTCATGAACTTGAGGGTAAAATTGTCATTCTTTAATGGCCACCTAAAGAACTTCATCCACTTTTACGTTCAAACGGATGATGTTTGTTAGGTGGTCCTTAACGAATGACGATTTAACTCATGCGTTCATGACCGCCACCACTGTGTCAAACGGAGCCTAAGTCATAAATATAAGTGGCAAAACTTTAACTGTTTAACATGAAAGGCCAAGCCCTGGGTTAATGTTATGATATCTCTTTGTCCGTTGTACTTTCATCATTGTGCCCTTCTACTACAATCTCTTTAGGAGATTAGCCGATTATACCCCTTCAATGACTCATTTTGCAATAATACCGTACTCATCTAAAACATACCAAAAATTCACAAAAAGTGGGTCCCACTCAGTACAAAAACACCCGACTCCTGTAATTAGGTTTACAAAATTGGGAAAATAAGGAGGTCGGGTGTTGTTGTGCTGAGTGGGGCCCATTTTTTATGATTTTTTGATATGTTTCAGATGAGTATATGATATTATCCATCCACAAATAAGTGAGTTGTCTAGTTTTACGCTCCTTATAGGAGACTTTCTACCAACCCCCCCTATTATGAAGGTGGACGGTTATACCTACTATGACGGCCATTTTTCGGACCTTCATCTCAAATAATTTTAATTAAGCTGACTGGTATGCTAATAAGCCATTGTATCACCCTAATCACAAGCACATCATGTCTTCCAAATCATTTAAGATTTCCAAATTGAATCTATTCTAGCCATATCACATCACACTAAGCTAAATAGGTGTCTCAACAGCACTTCGACCGCATGCACGGCTGTCTCAAAATCCTAGAATGAGCGTAAATAAAAACATCACCGAACTGTGACTATGACAACGAAATGTTTCACATACCTGCATAATTAGGAATTTCGTCGGGCTACTAATGCAATTCATGTTGAGGTCGCAATCTTATGCCCTTTACACAGAACAGTGATTGTTATAAATTTATGGAGTATGCGTCGCTACGGTGAATTGTAACATCAAAAAAATTTACTAAATGCAATGACTATAGAAGCTCCAAAGATCGTTTAACTAAACACTATTAGTTTCTAATTGAAGTTTATACTAAATTTATTTTCCAAATTTAAGAACACCACAAATCAAACTTTGAACAAACAGATATACGACTGAAATGCGGAAGCTTAATGTATACCATTCTTAGATTCTTGTTCGTGCTTCATCATGACCGTGATTCCCAAAAGCCTTGACGTGTTCTTCCTTATGAAATCAGCGGGGTTGAAGGAACGCGCTTGCATATAATTTTAATACTTGATCTCTACAATGAATAGGGTTAGCACATAGGATATATGAATATACAAAACTAAATCTGAATATTGCAGTGATCTCTTAATTAGCAAAAATGAACAAAATCTTTATGGATAATTAAAATCAAAGAGATTGCTTCAAGTATTCTATTTGGCAAAACAGTGAATCTATATGTGTAGATTATACGAAATAAAATCCCAATATATTGTTGAGGCTCCGCTCAAAGTATTCTACGAATACACCATCAAGTTTGGAATGGGTATTTATAGTACTTCCAGCGTAGAGCCTAACCCTAGAACGACACGAACCCGAAACCTATTCCGAGTCGGGCTAAACGCGTGCGGACATATAATTAAATATCTAACAATCCCCTCCTATGTCCGCTGTGTACCAGACTTCGGGATAGAGGGTGGTTTGTGCAAAGTTCAACCAAACCGTGAATCATACACAACGTGTCCAGCACCTGTTTCAAACAAAATTAGACTTAAGCACAGAATAGTATGCACGCATAAGTAACAAAACTCAGCTGCAACACAGAAATAGTCTCAGGTACAACAAGACACAGACCCTATACGCCTGGTGTCACAAATCAACAGAGAGCTATATAAAGTCCAAACAAACAGTGCAAAAGTAGAAGAGCTAAACAATGCTCTAACAGAAGTAACAAAAGATAAACTCATAACACTCTAAATCTCATCGTCCAAAAGATCATCCTGATCAGAATTCCAGTCAACCAGTGCTCCTCCTATCCCAGCAGCTCCTGCAATTTCAACAGAGAATTTCATTTCAGAATGAATTCTATCCTTTACAAATTTGCAAATATCTAGTTCTACAAAAAGAACTTAGTATTAATCATTTTTAATTTGGCTGAGAGGACACGTTCACAGAGTATTATAGTTTTACCTCAGAACCTGATATCTGTTTCAACCGAAACGATTTCAGACTTCTGGACACCGCAGCTATATCTGTGATCCTATATGGAATGTCACGGTTACTGCCCTTCTAAAGTCAATTGGAACTCATCAAGTTTGGAATGGAACCAATCTCCAGAAGAAGAGACAAGACCAAGTCAGATTGTGTTATCAAGTTTGGAATAACACTCTCCTCCAAGGCAAAAGCCGAATCCAGGTGAAATTGTTAGCATCAAGTTTGGAATGAAACAACTTACCAGATCCGAACTCAGCAACCAAGAGCATCAACGGAGCACAACAGGCTTGCTTTGACAAAGGAAATCGTAATAATCAAAACATTCGGACAAAGGCTGAACTAAATCGCCAGAGGCTGAACTAAGGCCGAACTAAATCGCCTTTAGTCCCATTTCCCCCACAGTTTTGATTAGTCGATCTTTGGGCATTCCTTTCGTCAATGGATCAGCCAGGTTATCCTTCGAACGCACATCGATCAAAGTGATAATTCCTTGTTCTTTAGATAATTCAACAATGCATGTCTCAGTCGTACATGTCTCCTCTTTGTATTATAGAGAGCATTCTTAACGACTTGAACTTGCTGATTTCATTATCACAGTACAAGCTCAACGAGTTGACTTGTAGCTTAGACAAGGGGATGTCTAGAATCAAGTTCCTGATCCAATCTGCCTCTTCACCGGCCAAGGCTAAGGCAAACAACTCGGCTTCCATAGACGACAATGCTATACAGGTCTGTCTTTTGGATTTCCAAGTTATAGCAGCCCCCAAGGTGAATATATATCCACTGGTGGACTTGCTGTTCCCGGCTTCTGAACACCACGAGGCATCAGAATGTCCTTCCACAGTAGGTGGGTAACCAGTGTAGCACAGAGCATGATCTTTAGTACCTCTCAGGTATCTCAACAGCCTGTCTAGGGCTTCCCAATGCTCTTTGCCTGGATTACTAGTAAAACGGCTCAGCATGCTAACCGAAAAAGCAATGTCTGGTCTTGTACAGCTTGTGGCGTACATGAGACTACCAATTATTTTGGAATATTTAACTTGATCAATGCTGGTCTCTTCATTAGGACTCAACTTGACATTATGATCAAATGGTTGTCTCAGCTGCCCTACAGTTATCATATCCCCAGGTAGAAAGAAGTTGCTCAATATAATGAGCCTGACTAAGAGTAACTCGACCCTTGTCAACTCTGACCTTCATACCTAACAGGGTATCTACAGGACCGAGGTCCTTCATGTCAAAAGCTTCTGCCAAAGTGGATTTAATATCCCTAACTGCAGCAAGATTAGACCCCAAAATCAACATGTCATCTACATATAAGCATATGATGACTGTCTGATTCGATAGAGAGCGGTGATAAAAGCATTTATCTGAGAGACTGGACTGAAATCCGAGGCTCTTTACCACCTGGTCAAACTTCATGTGCCACATCTTAGGCGCTTGTTTAAGCCCATAGATTGATTTATCCAGTTTGCACACTTTATCCTTTTGATCTTTCTGCACATAACCTTCAGGTTGTGCCATGTAGATCTCTTCGTCAAGCTCTCCATTAAGAAGGCTGTCTTCACATCCATCTGATGAACTATAAAGTTCTCGATAGAAGCTAAGGCTAGAAGAATTCTAATAGTCGATAGGTGACACACAGGTGAATAAACGTCAAAGTAGTCTATTCCCCTCTGTTGTTTATAACCTTTAGCTACGAGACGTGCTTTATACCTGGCTATAGACCCATCACTATGAAGTTTTTCTTCTTCAACACCCACTTGCATCCTAGGACTTTAGCGCCTTTCGGCAAGTCAACTAGATGCCAAGTATTATTATGTAGCAGCGAGTCCATCTCATCATCAATGGCTTCTGCCCACATCAACGAATCTCTAGATCTCATTGCTTCCTGGTAGGAAAATGGATCATCCTCTAAGTGGTAGGTGACGAAATTCTCACCAAAGTTCTTAGGGAACCTCTCTCTTGTAGATGCTCTAAGTGGAATAGGTTCCACCTCTAACGGTTGAGGAATAGTGCCAGAGGGGCCAGCTTCAGGTTCTATGATAGATTCTGAAATCATGTCATTAGACCCAGAGACAGATAAACCATGATCCTTGACAAATTTATCTTCAAAGAATATAGCATCTCTAGACTCTATCACGGTATTCGTGGATAGATCGAGAAATCTGTCTGCTGCACTATCTTCTGCACTACCTAGATAGACGCACGTCGTTGTTCTAGGTCCCACCTTAGGCCTCTTAAGGTCTTGTATGCGCACATAGGCAATACAACCCCAAGTCTTTAGAGTATCATATCTACAAGGATGACCGTGCCATAGCTCATACGGGGTAGACGTGAGCTGAGAATGAGGCACTCTATTCAGAATGTGATTTGCAGCACGAACTGCTTCTCCCCAAAAAGAATTAGGCATGCCAGCTGTTAGGAGCATAGAGTTCAACATCTCTGTTAGAGTTCTATTCTTACGCTCGGCAACACCATTCGACTGGGGTGAGTAAGGAGCTGTTGTTTCAAGGATTATTCCATCAGAGGCACAGAATTCCTTAAACCCAGTAACAGTGTATTCTCCTCCTCGATCACTTCTAAATCTCTTGATTTTCAAATTTAACTGATTTTCCACACGAGACTTGAAGGTCTTGAACGTCTTAAAGGCTTCATCTTTCGATTTCAACAGATATACATGACAAAATCTTGAAAAATCGTCTATGAACGTAATCAGATACTTCCTTCCCCCTCTTGTGACATGACTACGAAAATCACAAAGGTCTGAATGTATCAATTCAAGAAGTTTCGTGCTCCTAGAAACCGATCTGAAAGGCTTTCTAGTGATTTTAGTCTGAGCACACACCTCACACTTGTCAAATCGAATCGACAGATCTAAGGGGATGTTATGACTCTTAGCTAACTCTAGCATTTTCCTATAGTTTATGTGTCCAAGTCTGTTGTGTAACAACTTAGGATCAATAAGGTTTGAACTAATTTGGTGAATGCTATCGTTGTTTAAGCTAAGTCTATACATTCCGTTGATCAGGTACGCACACCCAAAGTAATGTGAATTGACCATTAGGGTCATTCTACCATTTTGAGTTGTGAAGGTCATCCCAGCCTTGTCTAATAGACTAATGGAAATCAAATTCTTAGTTAAATTTGAAACTACTTTTACATTATGCAGAAATAAAATTTTACCTGATGAGAGGACCAGCTCGGCTGTCCCTGCATGGGTCACCTGAGTCTCTCCTCCATTGCAGTTCTCCACCTTTTCCTGGACCGCCTTGACCTCGGTGAGTAAAGCTCTGTCATTCGTCACATGACAGGTGGCACCGCTATCGAGCCACCACTCAGAGGACGAACTGCGGTGACTGCTCCCGATCATAGCCACGAATGGTATGGGATCCGGGTCATCGACCGGCAGATGTTCATTATTTTGATCCTCGAGGCGGATAAGTCTCTTGAGATCATCTAGAGTGGTCTCCTCCTCCAGTCGGAATGTGATCCACCTAGGAGGCAGCTTGTGCAGTATCAGACTTACAAAAAGATTATCGGATATTACGGAGACTGTTCGTCCGCCAGCTTGAGACGCAGTTTTTCCAGTTCTACAATTTGGGAGAGTGATTGAAGAGTTTGCATCAAATTTAAGTTAAAGAATTGTTCGCTAAGAGGAATTCCAACGATCCCTCATCCTCTCGGAAGCGTGCGTTCAAGCGATCCAGGAGCTCCTTTGCAGTCTTACTCCACCGTAGGTCATGGCGAGACCGAGGACATAAGATCTTCGGAGGTAGTCCCTGCAAAAACATCGTCTTTTCCCCCACTGAAATAACGTCCACATCCTCTCGTATGGCTGGATCGCTCAGAACTGTGTAGAAAATATCACGTTCTTTCATCCCGAACTTGACGTGCAATTTCCAAACTTGGAAATCATGGGAGCGAACGACGGAAGCTCCATAATGTCGAGTGAGCTACACCTCGACATCTAAATTCAGCTTGAACAGAAAACAATAAAGTCACCTGATCCGGCGATAGATGAGAACGGGTCTTCGGATCCAATCCAAAAATTAATTAATTTGCTTCCCTCTCCGGTTGAAGTCAATAGCCGAAGACTAGACTGATTTGAGGCGTCACCACTAGAGAGGACTGATTCCCTAGAGACAAACCAAAGATCTTCCTCCACTGGATCTAGTAACAGAGTCACACCTCCTTTTGTAGAGGAAAAGAACACCAAAGATTAGCCGAGGCACTCCAGAGATAATAGAGGTACACCAAGGATTAACAGAGGCACACTTCCTCCACTGGATCTGGATCACTGTACAGAAATCGGATCTGGTAAGTGCTCGTAGTTAGGACGCTCTCCCTATTTCACCTCTTCTTCAATAAGAAATCTACTTTTCCGTTGATCTTGGACAACCAGCCAATCTAGAGATCTGTAAAATTTCAGCACTTTGAATAAGAAGTGAACAGGAAATCGGATGGCTTCTCTTCTTCTGGAGATATATTCAGGTGAACTCTCGACGAAGAGTAATCAGTAGCAGCGATTCCCCCAACGAGAAAGACCGAGAAAGCAAATAGAACACTGGATCGTGTTTTAGGAACACTGGTGCATCTTCCTTGCAGATCAGAGGTTCTCTTCCCAGCGATCAGCTTCCTCTCACCAGCGAACACGAGCGACTACAGTGGCGGCGTTCTTCTGATCCGGCGTGGATCTACGATCGGCAAGGCGACAAAAAAAGAAACCTGCGGCCACAGGTCGACGACCAAATCGAACCCCGATCGACTCCTTTTCTTGCAACGGAGTACTTACAATCTTCCTGATCTAGAGCAACTCCCCACCAGATCTGATCTATGTCCCGGGATCTGGCCGGATTTGATGAGCGGCGGCCGGAACAGATGAGCGGCGGCCGGATCTACACCAGAGGCGGCGGCACAGGAGATCTCCGACGGTTGTGCAAAGAAATCGCGGCAGAAATCTTCGATCGAGCACCAGGGGCGGGGGAACTCGGGAAATCTCCCGGGTGTGGCGGAAAAACACCCAACAAAATTGCACACGGCGGAAAATTGCAGAGCGAACACGGAGCGGAGAAACCCTAACCGTTACTTTGAGAATGTTGAGGCTCCGCTCAAAGTATTCTACGAATACACCATCAAGTTTTGGAATGGGTATTTATAGTACTTCCAGCGTAGAGCCTAACCCTAGAACGACACGAACCCGAAACCTATTCCGAGTCGGGCTAACACGCGTGCGGACATATAATTAAATATCTAACATATATACCTGTAGTCAATATGCAGGAAAAAATGAATAGCGCCTGGATCTGGATCAGAACTCTTGACCAACAAGCTTACGGATGAGGGAAGAACTGCGATTTTCCCCGGATTTCTCAAGATGATCGGCCACTGTTGAACTTCCTCCAAAATTGACGGTGGAGAAGAGGATGTTTGGATCTGAACGCCTGCTATTCTTGAGGAGGAAGATGTGTTGGAAACGTGTAAGGGTCCCTGGACAACCTCAACTGGCGACTTAACTCCACTTCACTCGTAAACGCACCACAAAACAGGCCGGCGAGATCCACACGCAAGACCGCCTAAACAGCGAGATCCACACGCGAGACCGCCTAAACCGCGTGGCTAGCCCCCCCCCCCCCGGTCGGGCCTCACTCCGGTCTGACTTAATCCAACTGATATTACTATTTCCCGTATTTGCCCTTCGCAAATCGCGAAAAGCTAAAGCTCGCTCGCTGCTCACAATCGCGAAAACCTAAAGCTGACTGCTCACAATCCCGCAACCTTCGTTCTCCCCCGACCTCTGCACTTCACGTAATCCTCCCCCGACCCCCGCCGCGAACCAGCCGCGAACCAACCGCGAACCAGCGCCCCCTCTCCTCCCCCGACCTCCTGCCGCTCCAATCCCCCGGTGAGCTCTCCCGCCCGACATCTTCTCTTCCTTTGTCCGAAGGTAATCCACGATCGCCCCTTTTCCGATCGCAAACCAGCTCAAGATCTTCCTCCTGGACGGAGTTTTGGGAAGATACACGGTGAGGAGACTCTCCCTCACGGCAAGGGACCGAGCCCTCCTCCTTTTCTTCTTCTCACGGTGAGCACCGCCTCTTCTCTACTTCTCCCTGCCCGTTCTTCTACTTTTCTGCAAAATTAGGAGGTAGAATCCTGTCTTGGAGGAAAATGAAGGTTAATCTTGAGAAACCAATTTTGCATGCCATAGATGTCTTGTATTGCTCTCAAATGAGTTTGCCTGTGGGAAGGTGTGAATACAGTGCAAGTGGAGTTGCCTTTTACCTACTTTTCCTGGCAAAAATTTTGGTCGGGGCTTCGCCCCGAACCCCTGTGCAGGGGGCGCGTTGCCCCCCTGCAACCCCCCAACGAGCTCAGCGCCGAGCTCGACCGGCGAAATCGTGGCGAGTGTCCAGTACACCCAACTAGTCCAAAATTTCTTTGAAAATTTTCTTCCAGGTTGCTACTGAGAATCTGACAACATGAATTCCTCATTTCTAGAAATTTGAAATATACAGAAATTGTTTTGGATACTTCTCAATCTCTTCCTCTGCACCTTGCAATTGAAATATTTGTATTGAAATACCTTTTCACTTAGCGTCCGGGTCAAATGAAAATTCTCGATTTCTGCCGCGAATCTTCTGCATGTCTTCCAGATCGCTTGTGAGAATACCTTTTCCATCTCTCTCTCTCTCTCTCGATCCCTACTTTTCATGGTCGTTTCACAAGACTATAAAGGCCATGTTCTCATCTCTACCTACAAAAAGCCCAAAAATTGGTTTGATGCATTTAGGGGTTTGGAAAAAGGGAAAAAGGGAAGGCTTTTAGGAGGAAGAGAACTCATTGGAACCATATAGAGGAGGGAAGATTTGGACTTTTTAGTGATCTATTAACACATATTTAGTTCCTGTTAAATTCAGAAAGTAAAAATTTTGGTTCCTATTACTTGATTAATTTATTTTATCATTATATTGGATTCCTAAACTAGATTAATATATCAAGTTTGAGTCAACACTTGCTCGACTCATCCATTTGTTAGCTGACTCATTAATATATAGTAGTACATATTACATGCAATCAAATTCTAAATTCAAATGTTTAGGTAGTATCATATCAAACATTTTAGAATATGTAGTTATCTTCATTCTTTCAACTTGAATATGATGATTAGGTGTTGTCCCAATTCAATCACTACCAAAGAAAACATATTACAACATATTATGGCATATTTTGTTTTTTGTGATTACATTACACTTTAATATTGCAAAGAGAAGATCACATTCTTCCTTCATTTTCCTCGAACTCTCGATGATTATTTTTCTGGAGCATTCCGCTCTTCTCCAAGACCTTTGCCTTTTGACGATCCTAGATGTTCACGGTCACACACTGGTGGCCCAGCAATAGGGCATGATAAGCCTTTAAACCATGTTGATGAGGAAGCAGAACCACTCAGAAGGATCAAGAATGTTTCCAAGGAAGAATCAACATGTATAGAGGCCAAATGGAGTGGGTATAATAATGGCGTATCCAAAAAATGCTGCTCTAAGAATCCTTCAACTGAAATAACAGGTGGGGTGGCATACATCCCTGAATTATTTTTGGATAAATGTCATGTGGTTTAGGGAAATTTCCCCACCATTCATTCCAGTTCTGTTTTTTCAGTGCAAGGGCCTAGCAGCTAGAGGGAGTGGGTGACTTCCGTCGATGATGAACTAGCGACTAGTGGGAGCAGTCGACTGCGATCGACGATGATTGAGGGCAACCGTATGCGATCGACGACGATGATAATGTTGTTGTCAAGCTCTTTCATTGAATCCCCGCCTGGTGCATATATTTACAAATTTCCTTGTGTTTAATTTTTTTATAGTGTTCATCTTTGATGTTTTTTTAATAATGCATAAATAGGATGAGTCTCATTGGAAACCTTGGAAATCTCATGAAGGCAAAACGGATGTTTCAAGAGGTAGACTTAAGTGGTTTTACATTGGCAAAATTTTCATTATTCTCTTAAGTTTGATATTAGGTGTTTTAGATAGACTGTATTGGAAAATATCCATTTATAAAGTGCTCCTGTTATATAAGTTGCCAGTTACAATTTTACCAATCCACTGTCTTCTGTTTTTGTAATCGGTGAGTTTTGACATCATATGGTTGGAGTTTTAGTTTAATATTTTTTTCAAGTTTGCAATCAAGTGTTTAACACGGTTTCCACATCCCTACTCTACCCGATATTGGAATTTTGGTGAAAATTTTATAATACCATGCTGAAGATGCATGGTTGTGTGATATTCTAAAATGGTTAACTAATATGGAAGAAAATTTGCCAAAGATACAAATGCCTGAGCTATCGACAAGACGCGAGCTGCTGTGAAGGATCTGCATTCACATGTAAGAGTGATGATTCAAGCAGTTGATTTTATTTCTAGACGAATCAAGAAACTTAGAGATGAAGAATTGCAACCACAGCTTGCAGAATTATTGCAAGGTTAAATATCTGTTACCTGCTACAATTTTTACAGAGCTTGGGAATGTTTGAGGGGAGGTGGGAAAAGGAAATCGTTGAACAACAGATGGTAATAATTACAGAGCTTGCTGTTCATGCTGAAATGAAGAGGATGATGAAATAACAGTTTCAGCTTATTTCCACCAGACAAATTAATTTGCTTAATTTTAGGTGCAATCCATGCAGTTATATATGTATATACTTGAGGGAATATCACCTTTTAATTTCAACTGGGTGTGTATTATTTTGGTATTATCATAATTGAAATAGGAGTATTATTAGGAGCTCCATGCATTGGGCTTGTTCTATTTCTATACTTGAGATGCTGGTGATAAAAAAAAGCACAGTTTTTTCACCTGATGTAATTCTACTTTTGGACTATCAAAAATAAGTTGTTTTCTAATATCTTTCTTCTGCTGATTTCTTCTTTCAGCTTCATCCAGTTTTTATGCTGATTGGTTTCATAGTCATTGGTGGCGAAGGTATGCAAGAAGTTAGGGGCCTCAAATTTTTGCCCGTCTAATGCCTTAATCTGATCTCTTATTTTGTTTTAAAAAACTGATATTGTGTGTGAATAAACATCAACAATAATAAGCTATAAAAGTCTTCCATTGAGCAAAGAAGTGAAGAAGCTGATCCATTTGATCCTTCATGCAACTGCAATTGTTCTTGGTATTGTTGGAATCTGGGCTGACTTCAAGTTTCATAATGACAGTGGAATTGCTAATTTGTACAGCCTTCATTCTTGGTTGGTATTGGAACCATCAGCTTATATGGCATTCAGGTCCACACTTCTCCGAAATTCATCCCATTTTCTTAGCTATACTGCATCAGGTTCATGTTAAAAAATGGTGTCATGATCTTCCCATGCAGTGGATTTATGGGTTCTTGACGTTCTTCAACCCTGGGGGCGCCGCCGGGCTGAGACGTTCCTCGCTTCCCTGACACGTTCTGTTCGGGCTCTTCGTGTACGTGTTGGCCGTAGCTACTGCCGAGTTGGGGTTCTTGGAAAAGCTCGTGTTCCTTCATTGCATAGTTCTACTTTGTCGCGTCTTCTTCTCCAAAGTCAGCTCCGAACTACACGCAATTAAGGTCAGTGAATGCTCGTGATAAGCTTTTCATTATCAGTGAATTGTCCTGAAAGGATTTGTGGATTTGTTGTCTAATTGGAAATGAATCTTGACTGTTGTTTCTGTTGTCCAATTCAAAGAACGCTAGCGAGATTGAGCGGTGCGTGCTACTTTTTTTGCTTCAGTTTCAATCGCTTGTTTCCTCTATCCTAGCGTGCTCAAGTTGTAGGGATTATATATGTATCTTTGAATTTGACTAGGTTTTCATTTGCAGTTTTGAATCTGCTTGCAGGAGTCGTTGGGTGTATGGTTGGAGCTGGGATTAGGAGTGTAGATTGGTTGTGATGAGCGTAGTATTTGGTTGTAAGCTGGGAATTCAACTAGGTTTTCTGGGGAGATTCTTATCCTCTATCCTACCGTGCTCAAGTTGTAGGGATTACATATGTATCTTTGAATTCGACTAGGTTTTCATTTGCAGTTTTGAATCTGCTTGCAGGAGTTGTTGGGTGTATGGTTGGAGCTGGGATTAGGAGTGTAGATTGGTTGTGATGAGCGTAGTATTTGGTTGTAAGCTGTGTTTCATTGTTTTGAAACAAGTGATCAGTCGAGTATAATAAATACCCTCAACAGAGATTGTGTTAGCATGAGCGCAGGACAATGCCGCACGATGGCGGGTGCCGAATGACGGTGTGCCACCCAATCTACCCCGCACTCAATCTGTAATGTCGAGCAGGGCCCAAGTCTCACAGTCATTCTAAGTTCTATTTTGGACCTCAAACTGCCATTGAAGTAAAAAACAACCATATTTACTAGTTTCTTTTTCTTTGCAGTTTTAGAATGTACAATTCGTCAGTCGAGAGATGTTTTGACGATTGCGTGGACAGTTTTAGGCGCAAGACTCTCGATAAACAAGATGAGACATGTGCTCACAGATGCGCAGAGAAATTTCTGAAGCATTCAATGAGGGTTGGCATGAGATTTGCTGAACTCAATCAAGGAGCTGCAACACAAGATTAATGGAATGTATTTTTAATGATGGTGGCTGCTATTTATTTTATATATATTATTGTTGAATTAGATCTGCTTGAACACATTGAGAGTTCATTTCTAGCAGCGGCTTTGTTTTTTTATGATGTTGAGCCCCTCTTTTGTGAATGAGGGAATTGAATTTTTGTTCACTGACTGTTATATTTATGAAATGTTTCAAAATTTCTTGAAAATTCTTCATTTGACTGGCCATTTTTGTTCAATTTATACCATTTTGTTAAAAGCATGAAGTCATCCATTATTGAGAAATTTCAATTCATCGAAACTCTATCTTTGCAGCTTCAAATTGTAACCCCTCCCTGAAAGGCCTAGCAAGGTCCAAAAGCAATGAAATCCCACTAGAAGTTGTTATTATTCATTATCAATCATTGCTCAACACCTTTGTTAAGAAGTGAGAAGATGATCATTTAGTTATATATTAGCAATAATCATTACCAAGTGAATTGGTTCATCAGCACTCAATAAAAAATAATTTTTTTTAGTTAACAGATTACAGTGGCATATTATTATTTATAGGAAAATGTCAAACAGCTGAAGAACTTGCATGCAAAGTGCTCTTAAACAGCTAAGGGTCTGTTCCGATCTGAAGCCATTTTTTTGGTCCATATGCACTCATTTCTATTCACCGAAGTGTTAAATGAAAGTATGTACTTATGTTATTGAAAATTGTGCAGGTACTCATCCTTCCAACTTATATTTTCTTATGAATTTTAATTTTTAATAATGGGTTTATGTTTGGGCAAATGAGGAGTACATGGTATAAGAAAATTTCAAGACTTTCCTAACGTATTTGCCTCTATACTTTTCTCTTTATTTATCCATTGATTTTTTGGCATGCTCTAGGATTTGATAGTATCTAAAATGGATGGAAGAATGCTAAGAAAATATGGGTATTGGTTTTATTTGTTGCAGAGCAAGAAAATGGTATTTTGGACTGCAGTACCGGCTGTTGTGTCATTTTTAACTAAGTTTTTTTAGAATTCTCAACTCGATTTTGATTGGGTTGAATAGACTAAATGACGGTGATAAGTTTTAAAGTGATCATAATTGCTAAATGGACACGAAGAATCAATGGAGGCGTGCGTGCAGTGAAATCAGTGAGAATTAGGCATGATTAAAGTACTTCTGTATTGAATACTTTCTCTTTTTCTTCTGTTGTTTAACATATATGTTTGCATAGTGGAATAATCAATGGAGATCTTTTACTTCTTTTTTGCTTTTCTTATTGATTATTCATTTTATTTTCATACTCTCTTTCAATGCTTTCAAACGAAATAGAACCAAGTAAAAAATTGTTTCAAAACACATGGTTGTTCCAAGTTTCTAAAACACACGGTGAAGGAGAAATCGATCTTTCTAATGTTTTTCTACTTGTAGGATTTTTATAGGGTTCAAGAGCTAATTTGAACGAAGGAGAGAACTCAAATTGAATTTTTTCTCATTTGTATATGAATTATATTTCTTTCTTTATATATGTTCTTTTTTGAATGTAGATGATGAAATATTTTGAGAAGATTTGATATAATCAAAATATAAATTTTATTATTACACCAACTAACTAATCAATAATAAAAATGTCACAAAAGTCAATATAGTAGGATAATTTTTTTGATTCTATGTTATCATTGATAAGTAGTTAGTCACACCAGGTGCACCTAGTTTTAGCCTCACTTGATCAAAGGGAATGCAGAATCAGTGATCGGTTGATTCTATGTTCTCATTCATAAGTAAAGTTAGCCACACCGGGTGCACCTAGTTTTTAGCCTCACTCGATCAAAGAGAATGCAGAATTAGTGAGCGGCTACTAGCTTATCGTGACACGTTCAATTCTAATAACATTGAGTTGATGGAATGTGTAGTGTCTTTAGATGTATCTGCTGCTAAGATATTGGTAGAAGAATATTGTAACATTTATAAAATCACTGCTTTTGACAAAAATATAACACAAAGTTTTTGAAAAAGCACAGCGGTAGCCTTTAAGAGTTACATCACCGTTTTAAAAACAATACGACGCAACAAGCTAGGCTGACTCTCACAACAACGGCGATTTTACGGCAACGTCTCTCCCTTCATTTTTTCTTCCTTTCTCTCTTTCTCCCTCTCCCCCCCTTTTCTTCTCCTCCCCCTCTTTTTCTCTCCCCCTCCCCCCTTTTTTCCCCCTCATACTGGAGTGGAACCCGCGGCCCCCCCCCCCGAGACACCCCCTCTCTCGCACGCGAGAGCGACTACACCCCCGAGTGCACCCCGCGAGACCGCTCCTTCCTCGCGCTAGACCACCACCTGCGAGAACTCACCCCGAGCTACAACCGCACCCGCCCGGCGAGACCGCACCAAAAAACTCGCGGCTAGCCCACAACAACAAGTGCACTACCTGAGCTGCAAAATACACTTGGCGAACACTCTCACCCGCCAATCGCACCTTCAGCGAGAGCCTTCTCGTGCGGCGAGATGAGCAATCCGCTCGGCAACTACTACTCGCTCGGCAAGCTTCTCTTGACCGCTCAGTTAGCAACTTCTACCGGCTAGGCTTAACCTCCTCTTCCCGCTCGGGCCGAGATCAACCACAACCGGCCAACTCGCGTGGCTAGCTCCTCTAGACCGCTCGCAAACAAAAACTCCTTAGCGCTGCTCACTCTCAACTCCAAAATTGGGAAGTTTTCTCTCTATATTGCATCAATCATCAAAAGAATACTTACATGCCGATTTATAGACTATCAAGACCAATAAAAAACGTACAGGTGTCCAACACCATAAAAGCTATCAACTTCTCACCTACCAACATTTAAAACAAAACATAAATCTAATAAAAAACTCCAAACTCATTGACCCGGTCAATGAAGTCAAGTCTAACAAGATGAAGGCCCGATCTGCTCTTTACCTTTCCGGCGATGGTGATCGGGATGAGGGCCGGCTGTAGATCTCCGAAAACTCGGACGAGCTGCTCTCCAAAGAACCGAATGGAGGAGATGTGGAGCGGGCGGTTTGGCAAGGAAGATGAAGAAAGCTCTCGGGATTTCACACCTAGTTCACCAAAAACCTTAATATGCATAACTTCAAAAACAGCCTTAATAGGAAGGGTCTCTTATGAGAGTTAAAAAAATAAATGAATTAATTGAATTCATTAATACTCTCATAAACGTTACAAATATGAAATCCATGAATAAATTGGATTTCTAAATTATGTCATCATGGTGCCTAGGGTGAGACCGAGTTTGCGACATTAAGTACGAGACGATCTCGTCCACCTATCACAAGCTTTGACCGATCGCGCGACTGAATTAACGCGCACTTATAGGAGTCCAAATAGGCTCAAAGTACATGTACAACTTCACCGGGATGCCTCGATGAATCGAGTCCACCTTACGAGAAATTTCCATCATTCTCCCACTTGGACTTGTAATCATCGTAATTTATGACATTCTGATAAAATGTTCACTAAACTTAAGGGTACCAATTAAAGAACGTGATATTGAGTCTACTCCCACGTCAATTTGATCCAATCAAATCCTTCACTCTGAATCATGACGGAAACAACATCATTGAGCGACACTGGACCTTCCATGGTCACAACAGCTTACGGATCTAATCGACATGGACAAAGCACAGTTATATAAACCATAGAACAACATACTGAAAATGTGCACATGAAAGTTTTGATATTCAACGAATATCAAAACTTGATGATATGTAAAATCCCTTCTCCCAGGAATTGGGCACTACCGAGGTGAGATTTTATGCCCAGGACCGTCTCCTTACAATGATACCACCTACGAGTTAGTTGCCACCACAAGACAACAACCCTGCCGGCAAATACGATCATTCACACAGCCAACAAAAGAAGAAGTAAGTTCACACATCACATCATAGATATAATAAACATCTAATCATCAATCTGATCCAACCAAATCCTTCACTCGGAATCATGAAGGCAACAACATCATTGAGCGACATTGGACCTTCTATGGTCATAATAACTTACAGATCTAATCGACATCGACAAAACGCAGTTATATAAACCATAGAACAACATACTGAAAATGTGCACAAGAAAATTATTCTAATTTGGTGGTCAACCAAACTTCTCAAATGAATGCACTAAATCATGTTGTGAGAAATTTTTAATTGTTCAAAAGAACAAGTATGTCTAACCTTATAGTTTCAAAGTTCATATGTCAAAAGATATACCACATGGCATAATTCAAATAAATTGTCCTAGGCCTTATGCTCTGACTAACACGAGTTATGAGACTTTGAATGAAGTGTGACGTGTCACATATATTCAACGAATATCGAAACGTGATGATATGTAAAATCCCTCCTCCCAGGAATTGGGCACGGCCGAGGAGAGATTTTATGCCCAGGACCGTCGCCTTACAATGATACCAACTATGAGTTAGTTGTCACCACAAGACAACAACCCTGACAGCAGATATTATCATTCACACAGCCAACAAAAGAAGAATTAAGTCCACACATCACATCATAGATATATTAACATCTAATCAAAAGGTCCACACGATATAAATGAAAGAGTAATAGGTCTTATGCCCAGTACATAGTCATCATAAATATATCTCTCTCTCTCTCAACTAACAATGCGGAAGCTAAACCATATGACCATCAACCTGACGACAGGTAGTAGTAGTAGTAGTGCGCGACTCCAGCTCCTCAGATCCTGGTGTCTCAATCTCTGGCTGCGCCTGGTGGAACTATAGCAGTGTCTCCACGTGTCCCTAAAATGATATGGTCAAACGACCGTCAGTCAAACTAGACTCAACTATTTGTCCCCACCTCACCCCTGCGACTCTTAGGTACCGCGCGGGAGGAAGAAAGCGGATGACCAATAGTAGTAGAATGTACAAGTATGTGACAGTGATATATATATATATAATTCTCTAGCAGTTCTATATCAATATGAGCAGTAAAGAAGAGCAACAATTAATGCAGTACATAAGTACAGTAAGAGGAGCTAAGTAAAACTAGTAAAGTAAAACAACTACACTACCATCACAGAAGTGTACCCTAACTTATACGAATGCCCATACAAACATATAAGTTAAGGTTTCTGAAAAATGTAACTCATCATATAAAAGATTCCATACTAATTTATATGATGAGGATCTACAAGTGCGTATGTTATGCCATGTTATGTAATGTAATGATTATGTAACTCACACACACAACTCTGTGCACAGACCTTTCATGCATCCCCACTATCTCCATGGCCATCACCCGGGACTCTGGTACAGTAGTGCCGACTCTCCTGCTTAAAGCATCTGATACAGTGTTTGCCTTCCCTGGGTGATTGTTCATGGTATAATCATAGTCGCAGAGGAACTCTAACCACCTCCGCTGGCGTAGATTCAGGTTCTTCTGCGTGTCAATATACTTGAGGTTCTTGTGATATGAGAGGATCTCACAATAAATCTCATACAGGTAGTGCCTCTAGACCTTCAAGACGAAGACTACAACCCCGACCTCCAAATCGTGAACTGGGTAGTTTTGCTCGTGCTTCTTCAATTGGCTTGAAGCATACGCTATAACATGCCCGTGCTGCATCAGTACCACACCCATGCCTTGGTATGACACATCCGTATAAATCTGGAATTCTTCCTTTCCCGAAGGAAGGGCAAGGATTGAGCTGAGGTGAGTCTACCCTTCAACTCCTGAAATGCGGACTCGCACTGCTCAGTCCAAGTGAACGTCGTGTCCTTCTTTGTCAAAGATGTAAGGGGAAGTGCTATCATCGAAAACCCATGCACAAACTTATGGTAATAGCCTGCAAGTCCAAGTAAGCTCTGAATATCCGAAGCCGTCTTCAGATGCTGCCAATCCCTCACTGCCTGCACCTTGGCTGGGTCCACTGCCAACCCAGCTCCACTGATAATGTGCCCGACGAATGCCACCTCTTGCAGCCAAAATTGGCACTTCGAAAACTTCGCATATAGTTGGTGCTCCCTCAACTTCCCTAAGACTAATACCATGTGACGGGCATGGTCCTCCTCGGTCCTAGAGTAGACTAAGATATCCTCTATAAAGACTATGACAAACACATCCAGGAATGGCTCAAAAACCTAGTTCATCAAACTCATGAATGTGGAGGGGGCATTCGTGAGCCCAAAGGTCATCACTGTGAACTCAAACAAGACATAGTATGAGCTGAACGCAGCCTTTGGTATATCCTCCTCCTGAATCCGCAGCTGATAGTAGCCCGACCTTAGGTCAAGCTTAGAGAACCAGTGTGTGCCCTCTAGCTGATCAAACAACTCATCGATCCTTGGTAACGGATAAGTGTTCCTCACCATCAATCGATTGAGCTTCCGATAATCAATGCAAAGTCGGAGCGATCCTGTTCGGTATTATATCCACAATAACCTAGATTTATATGAAGTCACCCTTAAACTAAAATGAATTAAGTTGTATTTGATGTCTTGTTTGAGTTATGTGTTTATAGGACTTAATTGCCAAAGTGTAGACCAATGTCAGTCTACAATGAGTCATCAAAAACAGGACCATACAATAAAATCCCTCATTGTGTGATCTATGATGTTGACTCATGTGTAGCCACTCTATTGGAATTCACTTCATTTTCAAGCATTAAACCTGTAGGAGAAAGACCTGTTGCAGATTTCCTTGAATAAAGAAAATTTTCAAAAAACAGAATTTTTCTATGTGTTTTACTCGAGTAGTAACTTAAGTACTCGAGTAGAATTATAGTCAGTTCTCGTGTAAGCTAAGTCTAGCACTCGAGTAACTGAAGTAGTTCTCGAGATGACTTAAAGTTAGTTCTCGAGAAACTGCTTAGTACTCGAGTACATCTCTGCTTGTTCTTGAGTTATTTGAAGTATCTAACTCAGAAATTCTTCTTAGTATAATACTCGAGTAGCTAAGGCTATTACTCGAGTAATGCAAGACTTTGTCTCGAGTAATAGAAGTCGAGTACTCGAGAAGTACATCTAGTTCTCGAGTAGTGAAGCATTAGTACTCGAGAAGTCTATCTACTTCTCGAGAAGTCAATTCTATTACTCGAGTAGCCAGAAGTTATTTCCAGTTTTTTCTCTAAGGATTGTTCTCGAGAAGTCAAAGTGATTACTCGAGTAGTCATATTCCACTCGAGTAATGCAGACAATTTTTCTGAAATTTCGTTAAGTGTGACGGGATCCGATTTCAAATTAATCTCAATGATTATTGGTCCACGTGTTATGTCATTTATGATTAAGACCGTTGGACTATTACTATAAAAGGTCTTATCATATTTGACTAACCCTAACAGAGAGATAAATTTTTCTGAATCGATTTTCTTCATTCCAAATCGGGAAGCCGCCCCCGCTCTTCATCGACGATCTTGCCGCCACGCCTTCTCCGATTTTAGAGATTCAGAGCAAGATTTGATCAACAGATCAAGGCATTCTTATTCTCACAGATCCTCATCTTGATCGTGCTGATATAGGTTTTCAGATCCAGAATAGTTTTCGGCTTGTCTTCTTCAACCTATTTCTGAGAAAGCTTCAAAGATTCAAGAAAGAAGAAAGGTTGAAGATTCAGATCTGAGATATTCTGTTTTGTGTAATTTTATTTACAAAATCTTTATCTAGTAGGAGATTTTGTCTCTGAGTGTTGTAGGAAGTATTTCTTTCGAGTATAGATCCGTTTTGTGGATCGAGTTATAGGGGCGTTGCTCCGAGTTGTAGGATTAGTTTTCAATCCGAGATAATAGTGAAGTAGTCGAGTCTAGTGTGTTTCTAGATCTATGAGGTGGAGAGCTGGCGTACCCAATATTGGGGAACAACTATAGATATGGTGTACTTTGTGTTGTGTGTGATTATTTTCTGTACTTCATTCGTTCAAATTTTTATTCTGCAAAAAGACGCAGACCTCACATATTCACCCCCTCTATGTGATTTAGGTAGACAACTAAAAACATCAATTGGTATCAGATGAAGGTTGTTCATCAAAAAGGTTAACACCTTGAACAGAACTGCTCCTAGTTGTCTTTAGAGGATTCAAGCATGGACAGAGTTATGGATTTTGCAAAGCTTCCTCTATGCATAAAGATCAATTTTGCTATGTGAAAAGAAAGAATAAAGTTCTTCATGGAAGCTGTGGATCCTAGAATTTTTATGATAGTGGAAGAAGGACCTTATGTTCCTATGACCACCTCCACCATTGAATCAACAAAGCAAGTTCCTAAGAAACTGATGGATCTTGATAAAGATGAGATTGTACTTGTCTCTTTAGAAAAGAAAGCAAAAAATATCATCGCAAGTGCAGTTGATGACTCTATGCTCCAGAATTTAATTCACTGCCAATCTGCCAAGGAAATGTGGCAGTCTCTTATCATCTTGATAGAAGACATTGAAAAAGTTAGGGGTGACAGAAGATCCCTTCTGAATCAAAAATATGAAGCATTCCGGCAAGGTTCCAAGGATTCTATTGTAGATACCTTTGAGAATTTCTTCAAGATTATCAACGGCCTAAGAGTCTATGGTCGGGTTTTCACAAATGGGGAACTGAATGATAAGTTCCTGAGATCCCTGACTAAGGAATGAGATAACAAGGTTTATGCTATCCGGGAATTTGGAAAGCTAGCAGAGACAGGCCCTCAAAATCTCTTTGGAATGCTTATGTCATATGAGATACAAATAAATTCAAGAAAAGCTGAAGAAGAGAAGAACAGGTCTTCATCCAAGGAGAAGTATGTCGCTCTAAAGACAGACACCTCAAGGAAATCTAAGGTTGCTTCTCCTGCCCCAACACAAGAAGAAAGTGAAGAAGAATCTTCAGAGCCAAACACCTCAGACTCAGAATTATCTGAAGGAGAGTTTTCTCTTCTCTCGTGGCAGTTCAAGAAATTCTTGAACAAGAAGAAGCAATGGAAATGCAAGGAAGCCTCATTCAGAAGATCACGTCATGATGGTGATCGTCACAAGAAGGGCTCAAGTAGCCAAGACAAGTATCACCCTAAATAGAACAAACACTTTTCTACTGACATTGTTTATTATTCTTGTAACAAGATAGGACACGACATAATTGACTGCCCTCACAAGGAGGGTGGAAGAAGAGAGGAAAAGAAAACTTCTTATAACAAGAAGAAAACTAAAAGAAGCCTGATAGCCAAGAAGGGCAAGACCCTTAGTGACACAGACTCATCTGAGTCTAGTGATGAGGAGGAAGCCTATTTTGGGCTCATGACACAGACAATTGAAGAAGAAGAACCCCAGTTCACTGGGAAGGTAAACTCTCATACTGATGATTCTGACCATGATCATGAGGAATGTTCTTCTGACTAAAAGTCTGAACTCATGTCTCAATATAAAGAGCTGATCAAATCCTATACCAAATGTCGTAGAATTGCAAGAGCTCAAGCCAAGGAGATCAAATCTCTTAAGGCTGAAGAGAGAAATCCGAGGGAGTAAATTGTAATGATGGACTCACTCAGAAAGACTTCCATAATGCAATGAAAGAGTATAATAAGGCTCTCGAGAACCTAGATCTGAAGGAGAAAATCATCAAGGAATTGGAAGAACAACTTGCAGCTGAAAAGAAACTTGTTGAAAGTTTCTCTAAGCCCAAGACAGTTCTTCCGCTTGTTGCTGAATTCTCTGCTCAAGTCAAAGGTGCTAGATTAGGCCATGTGACATCCCCTAGTAAATCTTCTAGGAGAAATATGGTCAAAAGGAGAAATAAGACCGCTAAGAAAGCTCTAGCCAAGGAGAAGGGGAAAGCTCCTCAAGAACAAACTTCGTTCAAGAAGGTTATCTTTCCAACGAATGAGTTTGACCTTGACTCGTCCTATGGTCACTTTGATAGGTCTACTCATGTAGAGCCCAAGTCTCGGTACCAAGGATGGACTCATCCTCGGAACTTTGGTGAGAGTGTCTTTAAGCCACCTTATGAGGAGATCGCTCTTCAGAGCTACGAACCTTATAATCTTGGTCACAACTTCAGGAAAGCACCAAAAACTAAACCCGTTGTAGAAAATCCTATTATGGAGAAGAAGCCATGTGAGTGTCATCACCATGAAGCTTCTACTTCCAAATCTACTGCCCCTAATAGACCACAAACTCAAAAGGTCAAGCAGGAGATCATTAGGCAAAGATACAACAGATTTGACTGTTGGTGTTGTGGCAAGGTTGGTCACTTCGCCATAGATTGCTGGTTTAATACCAGATATTATGAAACTCCTCAAGTTAATAATGTGAGAAAGACCGCTCACAATATTAACATACATAGGGGGAGTATGCTAACTAGAGACCAAGGGCCCAAACAAGTTTGGGTTCCTAAGGCAACTTGATTCTACTTTTGTAGTAATGTTCAAATGCCACCAAAAATCTCATCTGGTATTTGGACAGTGGATGCTCTCGACATATGACAGGGACTAGAAGCCTTCTCTAGAATTATTCACCAATCATGAACGGACCAATGGTCATCTTTGGAGGTTCCGACAGAGGAATTACTAAAGACTACGGTATGATCACTAATGGTAGTGTATCCTTTTCCGATATGGCTTATGTTAAAGGATTGGAACACAATCTCATAAGCATAAGCCAACTGTACGATAAAGGATATATCATAGAATTTCATGCAGACAAGTGTTTGATAAAATCGGTTGATAATTTAGAAATGATTTTATCAGGCACTCGTAGTAGGAATATATTCTGCTTAAATTTTATTTACATAGACTCTTCTACACCAGTGTGCTTTTTGGCAAAAGATAGTGCGTCTCTTGGTGAACAATGACACAAGAGATTAACACATAAATTTCAAAACTATTAATAAATTATTTTCTCTTAATTTAGTACGTGATGCCTCAAATGTCAAGTGCGCTAAAGATAGACCTTGTCACACATGTATAAAAGGCAATCAAACAAGGGCTACTTTTAAAAGAATTATTGACAAAGATTCAAATAGATGTTTATACCTACTTCATATGGACTTGTTCGGTCCACTGCAAATTAGAAGTTTGGGATTTAAGGATTATACATTGGTTATTATTGATGATTACTCTCGCTTTGCGTGAGTGTTCTTTCTAAAACACAAGTCAAATACATTTGATATCTTTACAAATTTTGTCAAGCAAATCTAGAATGAATACAGCTGCTCTGTTATCAAAATCAGAAGTGACAATGGAACAGAGTTCAAGTCTGGGGCCATGATAAAATTCTATGAAAGCCTTAGTATCTTTCATGAGTTTTCCTCCCCTCAACTCCTCAACAGAACAGAGTAGCTGAGAGAAGGAATAAAACACTCATAGAAGATTGCAGGACCATGTTGAGTGATGCCTCACTACCGGAATATTTCTGGGCTGAAGCTGTCAACACTGCATGCCGCGTGCAAAATCGAGCACTCATAAACAAAAACCATAATAAGACATCTTACGAACTACTAAAGGGCAGGAAACTGACTATCTCATATTTAAAAATCTTTGGTAGTAAATGATTCGTCCTTAACAATGACAAGTATCACACAACTAAATTTAGTGAAAAGAGCTTTGAAGGTATTTTCGTAGGTTATAGTAGTCATAATAAGGCATATAGGATTTTCCATAAGAAAACCCTGGTTGTAGACGAATCTATTCATGTTGTATTTGATGAGACGAGCTTATTGCAAAGCAGTTCTTCTAGTGTGTTCATTGAAGATGCAGGTTCACGACTGAAGGAATTGAGCTTGGATGAGCAAGTTAAGGAAAAATATCAAGAGTTCATCACGATCACCACTCCAACCCCTATTGGAGAAGATGATCACCATGATGAAGACGTCATTCAAATTAAT
The DNA here is from genome assembly GCA_039513925.1 of Platanthera zijinensis. Lineage (NCBI taxonomy): Eukaryota > Viridiplantae > Streptophyta > Magnoliopsida > Asparagales > Orchidaceae > Platanthera > Platanthera zijinensis. The sequence goes on along the minus strand of CM077091.1, from coordinate 145,325,096 downwards.
GAAGTCACTCAAGGATAGAAGAAAATCCAGATGCAAGGAACCTAGAGCTCAAGCACTTGAAGGATCACCCAATTGATCAAATCATCGGAGATCCTTGGGATGGTGTCAGAACTCGTAGAGGTACAACTAATGAAAATTTATATTTGAGTTTCCTCTCGCAGGTTGAACCAAAGAAGTTTGAGGAAGCAAACTCAGATACATCTTGGATAATGACAATGGAAGAAGAATTGAATCAATTCAAGCGTTGCTAAGTCTGGAAGCTTATTACAATACCCAAAGGTAAGAACGTTATCAGAACCAAGCGGGTCTACAGAAACAAGATGGATGAAGATGGAACCATCATAAAGAACAAAGCCAGACTCGTTGCCAAAGGATACCGACAAGAAGAAGGAATCGATTTCGACCAGACGTATGCTCCAGTGGCAAGACTGGAGGCAATCAGGTTGTTCCTAGCTTATGCTACACTTAAGGGCTTCACTGTCTATCAGATGGACGTGTAGTCGGCCTTCCTTAATGGTGACATAAATAAAGAAGTGTATGTGGAAAATACCCCAAGTTTCGGTTATTCTAACTTTCCTAATCATGTTTATCTTTTGTTTAAAGCATTATATGGTTTGAAACAAGCTCCTCGAGCTTAGTACGAGACGCTGTCTAGTTTTATTCTTGAGAACAAGTTCACAAGAGAAATGATAAATAAGACATTATTTCTTAGGGAAATAAAATGCAAGATTTTGCTAGTGCAAATCTATGTCAATGACATTATTTTTGGCTTTATTGACGACAACCTCTGCAAAAAGTTTTCAAAACTTATGCAAGGGAAGTTTTAAATGAGCAGTATAGGAGAGCTGAAGTATTTCTTAAGACTTCAGGTGAAACAATCTGAAGATAAAATTTCCATCTCTCAGACGAAGTCCACCAAGGAGTTAATTAAGAAATTTAGAATTAAGAACGCAACCTCTATGAGTACTCCAATAAGTTCAGCCATGTCTCTGGACAAGGATGAGAAAGGGAAACCTTTTGATAAAACCAAGTACAGAAGCATAATTGGATCTTTGCTCTATCTTATTACTAGTAGACCTGACATAATGTTTTCAACATGTGTGTGTGCTAGATTTCAAGTGAACTGTAAGAAATCTCACTTCGTTGCTGCAAAGTGAATTTTGAGATACCTTAAAGGTACACCAAATCTTGGTTTATGGTACCCAAGAAGTAATGATAGCGAACTAATTGCTTTTTCAGATGCAAATTTTGCAGGTAGCAAAGATGACAGGAAGAGCACTTTTTGGACTTGTCAATTCCTAGGAAGAAGGCTCATATTCTGGTGTAGCAAGAAGCAGAACTGTGTCGTAATTTCAAAAGCCGAGTCAGAGTATATCTCTACAGGCAGTTGTTGTGCACAGCTACTATGGATAAAGAATCAGTTTGAATATTACAACATGAAGTTCCAACCAATGTTTTGCGACTCTTCCAGTGCAATTGCAATCGCCAACAACCCAGTCTCTCACAGCAGGACAAAGTACATAGAGCTGAGGTATCACTTTATCAGGGAGCATATGGAGCAGAGACATCAACCTCTAGTATGTCCCAACTGACAGGAAGATTACAGAGATTTTCACGAAGCCGCTAGATGAGACCAAGTTCTCGTTCTTCAAAATAGAATTTGTCATGCTCAACAAAGAAGAATAAAGAAGGAGAACTCACAACAAAGCTCAAGGATCAGGCAACACTTCAAAAATTCAGAAATTCTCAAGTTTGGACTTCATTTCTCGAGTAAGACCCTTACTACTCGAGTACTAATTTGGACCGCTCGAGAAACAAGTCTGCCTCTCGAGAAATACTTCTCGAGTAATAAGATACTTCTCGAGAACTTCCAGTTATTACTCGAGAACTAGAGTCTATTCACTCGAGTAATGCTTGTCCACTCGAGAAATCTAAAGCAACTTTTAGTCTTCAAGTTCAAATTTTGATATTCACACTAAGATGTTATGCCGCTGAAATACTTGATTTCAAGAGCCTACACACCTAGAGGGAAGGGGGTGAATAGGTTCTAATTTTCTTTGATAAAATTTAGGCAATTATCTTGCTCTAACTTAGCATAGATAATACAATTCACAGCACAACAATCATAGCACAGTACAGTACACCAGATTTATAGTGGTTCCCCAAGTTATGGGTACATCCACTTTCCCCCTTCGACTATCCAGTAGAGAACTAGATTCAGCTCAACTTCCTTCAACTAACTCAGATCTACAGATCTTACACTTAGAACTTGACAGGTTCCTACAGCTCAGACTTATACAAGTCCTACCTCAGATTTTTCCCAAGAACCCTACCTCAGGAAACAACCCTACCTCAGCATTTAACACCAGGCTTACAACTCAGACTTTCATAAGTTATACACCTCAGGCTCTCAGCCTTTATAAACATAGGCTTACAACTCAGATCTAAGAAGATCTTACAAGGAAAAAGAATATTTAGTAATACAGAAATTTCACCCAAATAGAACTTCTCAATTTACTATGAGCTTCTTGATCAATTCTTGAATAACCTGTATACTTCAGATCCAACCTGACTTAGCTTTTCAAAGCTTCTTGATTGAACAAAATGAGGTTGATCTGACTTGGAGTAGAAGTTGATCTTCAGACAGCTCCCTTCCTAGATTAAGAAATAGATCTGAATCTTTCTTGCAGACTGTTCAGGTTCTTCCTTCTTAAGGGTCCCTCCTTTCTTGATGTTAAATTCTCTCTCTGGGTCTGTGTTGATTTGTTCCCTCTTAATTGTTTTCTTAGTTCATAATTGATGTCTTGGTTGTCATGGATTAGTCCTTTAAATAGAGTTTCTCAATGATTACCGGCTGATACGGTTTGTAACAACCTTTTGACAGTTCTGACAAAGGTGTCAGACTTGTTGTTTATGACAGCTGTCAAGTCTTCAGTCATGACAGCTGATTCTGTAATGACTTTATATCTCAGCAGGCACTCAGCACAATACTTTACATATGTTGACACAAATAGACTAAGTGTCGACACAAGCCTTGATGATGTCGATACAGTACTCAATGTGTCGACACAGTCATTCTTATGCTTCTCAACACGGCTTTTGTTAGTATGTATCGACACAAGTCTTGTGTGTCGACACAACTGCTCCTGGTCTCGACATAACTGATGCTGACAGATGGCGTTGAGTGAATGTCCAGATATCATTGAGTGTGTGTCGACACAACTCCTGTGTGTCGACACAACTCTTGTGTGTCGACACAACTCCTGTGTGTCGACACAAACCTTCTAGACTCAGTATATCTGTTGTTGAAAGATGGCGTTGAGTGTGTGTCGACACAAGACCTGTGTGTCGACACAAACCTTCTTCAGGTGTCGACATAATTCTTAGGTGTCGACACATGCCTTTCTTCTGGTGTCAACATAACTCCTAGGTGTCGACACAGCTTCTGCTTTAGGTGTCGACACAATTCCTGCCTCAGGTGTCGACACAATTCTGGGTGTCGACACAGCTTCTTCTTCAAGTGTCGACACAATGCCTGGGTGTCGACACAGACCTTGCTTCTAGTGCCGACACAACTTCTGGGTGTCGACACAATTCTTCAAAAGTGTCGACACTTGTACTTAGAGAATTTTCTTGCAAACCTTACACCTGCATAATGAAACTCAAACATCCATCAAATACAAATTGATGTATATCAATGAGTAAGATGAGACTTCTCCAAATCTGATACATATTTTTCTGTGTACCCAACAATCTCCCCCTATTTGGAGAAGTCATAACCGTTAGTCAAATATATACATCACTCATAATAAGACATAGAAAAAAATAGATGTACATACATTTCACTGCAGGATAACAACTAAAATCAATACTGAAACTGATTTCATTCATTAATCAGAAAATTCTATATTTACATGTTTTTCTTTAGAACAACAAAAAAAACAAAAGATTACATTATTCTAGACATTAGCCTATTTATCCTAAGATAGACTAGGCTCCTTAATTACAATTCCTTTCCCAGATCTGATCTTAGCCTACACAGTAGGTTCAGTATCATCAGCGGGTTTCTTTCATTTCAGATACTTCTTCTTCAGCTCTTCATCCTTTATCCTTTGCCTTTCAAAATATGAAAAGGCTTTGGGAAGTACTTGCTAGGCTCTAGAGCATTAACAGCTAACTTCCCAGCTTTTGCACTCCTCCTGTACTGAAGAATGGCTTCTTGCCTGGCTTGATACTTGTTCCACTCTTGCTCAGAAAACCATTTACCCCTATCATGAGTCTTGTCCTTCACAACTTTCCAGGCAGACAAAATAATATTCCTGGAAGTAGGGCTCCACTACTCAAAATCAGGCTTCAATTCAGCCTGCTCTCTAAACCTTTTCTTGGACAACTGTGCTTCCTTATGAGCTTCCTTGGTAGCCTCTGACATTTCTACTTTTTCAATGATAATATTCTGTGCCTCCTGTGGAGGGATATACATTGTCTGAACTTCTTGTTGGACTATGTCAAAGTCAGCTGTAGGGTAAATGACCTGTGCAACCTCCGACTGTTCCCCTTCAATGTAGGCAGGTTGCACTCCAGACTCAGCAGTATTATCATCTTCACATAGGAGTGGAAATCCAAGTGTAGCTCTGATGGTATTAGATACCCATTTTGCATGATCAGAGCTGGCTTTGACTAATATTCTCTCCCCCATTATGACTTCTCTAGCTATATGATCTCTCAAATCAGTCTTTTGAAACCTTATTTGATCAGCCAGATATTCTGTACCTTCTTTGTAGTAGGCATTGAACTTAGTCAGGTGATCAGAAATAGTCTTTTGAGAGGCTTCAATGGCTATTTGGACAGTAGCTAGATCTGCCTGAATGTGCTTGGAGACTTCAGTTTTCAAATCAGTAGCAATATTTTCCAGTTTTTTTAGAATTTCTTCATGTGAGTCCTTGAGGTTTTCATTTGATCTGAACAGATTTTCTAAGATATATCCTTGCTTAACTGCAATGTCCTCAACTTTAGTTTTTATTAGCTGTTGTTGCTCAACCAAATATACTACAACTTTACCTCCCTTATGGAAGCAATCTGTCATCTCTTTATTATGCAAATTGACTTCAAATCTAATGGACTTGATGTCCTGTGCTAGCTGGAAGTGCATCTCCTTATGTGCCTCATCCATATATTTCTCTAAGGACTGCCTTTGTTCATCCAATTTGACTTGCAGTTGGACCAGTAATGAACTGAAGTCCATGCTTGGAGCAGGTGGTGGTGTGAAAGTTTGCAAGGCTTTCTTGTAGCCTGAACTCCTTTTCCTAATTGCAACTATCTTCCTCTTCTTAGCCATAGAGGCTTCCTCATCATCAGAAGATTGTGATGAGCTTTCTATATCAACTGTTTTATTATTAGAAGGGTAATTCAATAGCTCCTCCCCCTCAGTTCTTGGCAGTTCCTTTTCTTCTATTTGTCGCTCCCCCTAAGTCCTTGCTGCAGGTAAATCAGGAAACAGCTCTTCCATAGTTACCTTCTGTTGCATCTGAATAGGAGGAACAAGATTAGTTTGGGAAACAAAAGGTTCTCCCTGGATATCCAGATTTTTGTCCAGGGCTCTCTCTATAAAGGAGATACTTACTTGCTCATCTTGAGCTTTATCTTTCATCTGCACTGTACAACCTCGTATCCAGCGAGTGGGATAATAGGAGCCAAACCGGCTGGCTCAGACCACCTCAGTCGAGTTCAGCAGAACATGCTGAGCCCAGCGTGCCGAGTACGGGCTCGGCAATCATCGGGCTGAGCTCGGAGTTCGTAGAGTTGAGCCCGGCGGAAGTCAATTCATCAGGCGAGCAGATCCGGCCGAGTATGTGTTTGCCCAGAGCCAAGGGGTGGGCGAGTGCCGACACGCCCGTCACTCGCGAGTAGGGGTTTAAGGGTCAACTCGCCCAGGCCCAAGGCAAGGCGAGCCAGGCCCGTGGCGTTGAGTATGGCGAGCCAGGCCTGTGGCGTTGAGAGAGGCGAGCTCACTCAACGCCTTCCCCCGTGGAGTTGAGTGGGGCGAGCACCCTCACCTCCTTTTACCTCGGCATGGGGGGAAGCTTTCCCGCTCCAGTATTCGCCGCCCTTGCCTAGTGGATGTTATCTTAGGGCCAGCTCGCCCTTCAGATGTGGTGTAGTTTTACCATGTTACCCCCTTCAGACTGCCTATAGTCCTCGAAAAAAGTGATGTTTCGATATTTGCAGACCATCTTTTCCTATAAATAGGACCCAAGGGGTACCTCAGAAGACACGCTTTCTTGTGCCCGGTCTTCTAGCGCTTTCTGAGGTACCTTAGCTTCAATACTTGGCTAAGGAGGGGAAGCGCTCTAAGATCTTCCGGGTGTGTGGTGGGACCTCCGTGCTGGAGCCTTGGTTCTGTCCCTAGTCTTTTTCCTTTGTCATTTGGGCTCGTGAGGAGAGAAGTAAGTGTGCGATCACCCCTTCCCCAAGGGTCGAACTCCTTAGGGACTGATTTTTCGATTTCAATACTTTGGTGCGGTGAGCGTGGAGCGTGGTTAGCATAGAAAATCTTTCGCAAGTCCGATGGCAAGAGATGAAGGGCAAGGTTTAGGCAGGGCGAGCTCGCCACCCCCTCCCCCTCCCACGACGGCAGGGATGCCCGCGGAACTCAGAGAAGAAGTGATCGGGCTTGTCAGGGTCGCACTTGGCATGCGAGCCGAGAGCACGACGCCGGTGGTTCCCGTGGTCGCCGACCCGACACTAGGCAATGATGCGCCCCTTAGGCGAGCGGGGAAGGAAGTCGCGAGCGAGGGGGAGCGTGAGCCGAGGGGGCGAGTCCTTTTCCCGAGCTCGGCAGGCGAGTACCACTTTGGAGAGACAATGGGGAGGGAGCTCCCAACTCGCCCAGCTGAGGGAGAAAACCCCTTCAACGAGTTCGTTTCTTCTGCCCCATTTCCAGAGGGGTTCCGAGAACCGGAGATGTCCTACTACCTAGGGAAGGGGGATCCGGTCCAGCACATCCAGTGGTTTGAGGACATGGTCTCAATCCGACAGATGTCAGATGGCTTCAAGTGCAGGCTCTTCGCCATCACCCTCAGGGAGAAAGCGAGAGAGTGGTTTCATCAGCTCTCGGTCGGCTCCATCTACTGCTTCGAAGACCTGCGCAGAGGGTTCATGTTGAGATTCACCACCTCAAAGAAAAGAAAGAGAGAGGCCGAGTCCTTGTTCCGTATAAAACAGAGAGAAAGGAAGACCCTGAGAGGTTACCTGGAAAGGTTTCAGGAGAAACTGTCCCAGGTACAAGAGATGTCAGGGAACACCATGATGGTGGCCTTCACCCTGGTTCTCCAGCCCGGGTTCTTTTCCATGGAGTTGAAGAGGATGCCTCCAGTGTCTTTTGAGGCGCTCCTAAAGAGGGCGGCAAGGGAGGCCGACATGGAAGCAGCATACCCAGAGTTTGCTCGGAGGTTGGCCATGTGGGCCGTAGAGGAGGAGAAGCCAAGGGGTGGCCGAGCCCAGGAGGAGAGAAGGTTCGAGCCTCGGTAGAGAGAGCAGCAGCACCAGCAGCCCAGTTGGGGGCATTAGGAACCAAACAACCGGTTGGGTTAAAGGCCGGAGTGGCAGGATCAAGGTCCACGAAGAGGTTATCAGGGAGGAGATAACCGCCAAGGTGGGCACGACCAGTTTTACCCCCAAGGGGGGAGGCAGGGTCAGAGACCCCCCCTTCTCGATCAGGAGGAGGCCATGGCTATCGCCCTGGGGGGGGGGGGGAGAAGGAGAGGACAAGGTTCAGGAAGGGAGATCACGTGCCCTGCTGTGACTACCATCAAGAGGAGGGGCACACGACGATCACGTGCCCGGAGTTCCTCGAGATACGGGGAAACAGGTAACAATAGTAGCAACAGAATCGTCGGGAAGTGCGGATTGAGGAAGTCCAGCCTCAGGAGGAGGGGGACCGTTGCGAAGACCGGGCCGATGTGGGGACCCGAGGAGGGATCAATGTGATCCATAGGGGGGGGGGTCGAAGCTTACCGGAAAGCAAGCCTCCACACCATGTACTGAAGGAGCATCGGCTCCACATCCCAGACCCCACCCCTAGAGGAGAGGATCACTTTCTCAAGGGAGGACATGCCGGGTCATGAGGACCCCTTCTGCGATGCGCTAGTCATCCAGATAGCAATCGAGAATTTCACGGTCTCCCGGATCCTCATTGACAATGGGAGCTCCGTCAACATCATCTTCAAGAAGCCTTCGACGCCATGCAGGTAGAAGCCAAGAGGGTGCTAGCCTCCGATGGGCCTCTCTTCGGTTTTTCGGGGGAGAGGAAAGAAGTAGAGGGGGGAGTAGGACTCCATGTCAACTTAGGGGGCAATCCAGGAACTGCCGATTCGTTATAGTGGAGGCCCCTAGCAGCTACAATGCCATTTTTGGACGGCCCCTCATCAACGCCTTCCGCTGCGTCCCCTCCTCCTTCCATCAATGCCTTAAGTTCAATGCGGAGGGGATCCAGGTCCGAGTCCGCGGCGATCCCAAGGCAGCCCAGGAATGCTACGTGACGGCAGTGAATTCCATTTCTTGGTAGGAGGAGGCTGAAGAAATGGGGAGAAGGATGGAAGAGGTGGATGGGCAGGAGGTCGGAGAAGAAATCAGGGAGGAAGGAAGGATGGAGGGGGAAGCCCGTGAGGAGGTACTCCCTGAGGAGTCGGTCGAGGCGATGACCGTAGAAGGAGGATAGGTCCTTACTCCAAGAGGGGAGGATATTGCAGAGTGGGAGGTGCAGTCCCGGTTGGAGGCCGCCGAGGAAGTGGTGGAGATGGAGGTTCTCACCCAGGATGGCAGGGTGGAGAAGGTCCGCATCAGCGGAGGGTTGACCCCGGAGGACCAAGGCAGGATGCTGAAGTGCATCCAGAAAAATGTGGACGTCTTCGCTTGGAGAGCGGCCGAGATGCCTGGGATCGATGCTGACGTCGTCTACCACCGTCTCAACCTGGACCTGGAGGCTCGCCCCATTCAGCAGAAGAGGAGGTCCATCACGGACAAGCTGGCCGAACCAATCAGGGAGGAAGTCACCAAGCTACTGAAGGCCGGTTTCATTTCCGAAATTCAATACCCCGGCTGGGTCTCAAATGTTGTAATGGTGAAAAAAAGGGACGACCGGTGGAGGATGTGTGTAGAATTTTCACTTCTTAGTAAATCATGCCCAAAAGATTGTTACCCCTTGCCTAGAATTGACGCGCTGGTAGATTCAGCCGTTGATTTTTCTGTAATGAGTTTTTTAGATGCCTTTTCAGGTTATCATCAGATCAGGATGCACCCTCCCGACATAAAGGATGTCTCATTCATCACAGGAGGTGGATGCTACTGCTGCAAGATGATGCCGTTTGGGTTGAAAAATGCAGGGGCAATGTATCAGAAGATGATGGACCGTGTATTCCAGGTACAGAAGGGGAGGAACCTGGAAGTATACGTGGATGACCTGATGATAAAGAGTCGGGAGGTCGGATCTCACCTTCGGGATCTGGAGGAGACCTTTGGCACCCTACGTAAATACAAGATGAGGTTGAACCCCCTGAAGTTTGTCTTCGGGGCCAGCAGGGGAAAATTCCTAGGACATCTGCTCACTCCCGCGGGAGTAGAACCAAATCCTGATAAAGTCAAGGCAATAATGGAGCTAGGGGCTCCCCGGAATGCCAAGGATGTCCAACGGCTGATGGGGAGGCTGGACGGGCTTAGCAGGTTTCTCTCCAGGGCGGGAAAAAAGTGCTCCCCTTTCTTCAGAGCCCTGAAGGGGGGCAAGAAGTTTGAATGGTCCGAGGAGTGCGAGAAGGAATTCTAGGAACTGAAAAAACAACTCACCCAGCCCCCTCTCCTCCAAGGGCCCAAGGAAGGAGAAGACTTGTTCCTGTATTTGGGGGTTGGGGTCGAGGCTCTCAGTTCGGTCCTGTTCAAGCAAGAAGGCAAGAAGCAGCTGCTTATCTATTACGTGAGTAGGGTTCTGAGGAAGGTGGAACTCTGTTACCCCATCTTAGAAAAGTTGGCCTTTGCTCTAATCATCTCGGCCCGGAGACTCAAGCCCTACTTCCAGGCACACTCCATCTAGGTGATGACTGACCACCCCCTCCGCAACATCTTCGAGGGGGTGGAGCACTCAGGGAGACTCGCCAAGTGGTCGATAGAATTGAGCGAGTTTGACATCTCCTTTGTCCCTCGACTCGCAATCAAGGCACAAGCGATGGCTGACTATGTGGTCGAGGTAGCAGAGGAAAAACTTACTTATCCCGTCCCTTGGAAGGTGATGGTGGATGGGGCATCAGGGAAGCACTCCTTAGGGGTCGGGGTCGTCTTGGAGAGCCCCCAAGGGACCCAGATTGAGTAGACAGTAGTAATACATTTTTCCATAACCAACAATCAGGCCGAGTACGAGGCGGTGATCGCAGGGCTGCGCCTGGCCAGGGAGCTGGGAGTGCATGATGTGAAGGTCCTCACTGACTCCATGGTGATAGCCTCCCAGGTCAACGGGGAGTTCGAAGCAATGGAGCCTACCCTGCAACGGTATCTGGCTAAGGTCAAAGGAATCATTGGGGGTTTCCAAACCTTCTCCATTCAACATGTGCCACGGAAGGAAAATGAATAGGTCGACCATCTTGCCAAACACGGCCCTCGGGTGGGGGGCACCATCACAGGCCTCTTCCATCCATCCTTGGAGGAAGGAGAGTTGATGGAGATAAATCAACGACCCACATGGATGGACCCCTTCACCACCTTTTTTTCCACTGGAGAGTATCCAGAAGGGATGGACAGAAAGAAACTCAAGTACAAGTCAGCATACTACCTCTTGTGTGACGGACAACTTTACCAAAAGATTCTCTCGGGGCTGCTGGCTCGTTGTGTGGCTGAGGGGGAGGTGCTGATGATTTTGGAAGAGGTCTACTCTGGGAAGTGTGGGAGTCACTCGAGGGGTCAGACCCTGGAGGGGAGAATCATCAGGCAGGGCTACTTATGGCCTACCCTGGGGCGTGATGCCTTCGAATTTGCCAGAAAATGTCATAAGTGCCAACTATTCGCCCCCCTCCAACTGCAACCGGCTCAGCGACTCAGAAGCATCACGACCCCCTGGCCCTTTGCAATTTGTGGAATGGATCTGGTAGGGCCCTTCCCCTGTGCGAGCGGGCAAAGAAGATTCTTGTTGGTGATGATTGACTATTTCTCCAAGTGGATGGAGGTGAAGGCGTTGACCAAGGTGACCTCGCAGATCATCCGAAATTTTGTATGGGGGGGGGGGGGAATTATCTGTAGGCATGGGATGCCCCAAGCCATCGTCACCGACAACGGACCGCAGTTCTCCAGCAACGAGTTCATCAAATTCTGTGGAGAGCTCGGGATTGACCTTAGGTTCGCCTCTGTCCATCACCCAAGAAGTAACGGGTAGGTGGAAGCGGCCAACAAGGTTATCGTGAACCTCCTGAAAAAGAAGGTTGAAAATTTGAAGGGGAGTTGGGTGGAGCAGCTCCCCTCCGTTCTCTGGGCCCTGAGGACTACCCCCAATACCGCCACAGGGGAGACACCCTTCAAACTATCTCATGGAAGCGAAGCAGTGCTCCCCATCAAACTCGAGGTCCGTACTCCCAGGGTCGCCGAGGCGGAAGCTGGAAGAGAGGAGTGGAGAGTTGAAAACGAGGAGGAACAACGACTCTCCTTGGACCTGGTAGAAGAATTGTGCGACCTATCAGCGGTTCGGAAAGAAGAAGTCAAGCGGAGGATGGCTAAGTATTTTGATAAACATGTTCGGGTCAAACAGTTTGTGGAAGGTGACCTGGTCCTAAAAAAGATAGATGCGGCAGGAAGATCGGCTACCGTGGGCAAGATCCATCCAAACTGGGAGGGGCCTTACATCGTAAAAGAGGCACTATGGTCGGGGGGATACCGCCTCCAAAATGTGGAGGGCGAGACCTTGAGCCACACCTGGAGCGGCGATGACCTTAAACGCTTCTATCCTTGAACATTTATATGTGCCTTAGTTTTTTCAATACAATTTGTTTCATTCATTTGAGCCCTTTTTGCATGATAACGGTGACATGAGATGTTGCGGAACTTTCATAGCATAATATCATAAACCCTCAAGAAATGTTCTAAGTCTTCTCGCTCTAGGGTTATGTCTCGATTCTCCCGCTGTCAGGCTCCCTCCAAGCTGGCAGGGCCGGGGTCTCGATTGACGTCGTTATGACCCTGGAGCTGAGCTCGGAGGATGTTCAACACCCGCCCTCATGCTCCCATCTAGCTGACTGGCCTGGTGGTAGCACCCGGGAGAGCAAATGTTCTAAGTCTTCTCACACTGGGGTTAGGTCTCGATTCTCCCGCTATATGGCTCCCTACAAGCTGGCAGGGCCGAAGTCTCGATGGACGTCATTATGACCCTGTAGCTGAGCCCGGAGGATGTTCAACACCCACCCTCAGGCTCCCATCTAGATGACTGGCCTGGTGGTAGCACCCGGGAGAGGCAAATGTTCTAATTCTTCTCGCTCTGGGGTTAGGTCTCGATTCTCCCGCTGTTAGGCTCCCTCCAAGCTGGCAGGGCCGGGGTATCGATGGACGTCGTTATGACCCTGGAGCTGAGACCAGAGGATGTTCAACACCCGCCCTCAGGCTCATATCTAGCTGACTTGCCTGGTGGTAGCACCCGGGAGAGGCAAATGTTCTAAGTCTTCTCGCTCTGGGGTTAGGTCTCGATTCTCCTGCTGTCAGGCTCCCTCCAAGATGGCAGGGCCGGGGTCTCGATGGACGTCGTTATGACCCTAGAGCTGAGCCCGGAGGATGTTCAACACCTTCCCTCAGGCTCCCATCTAACTGACTGGCCTGGTGGTAGCACCCGGGAGAGGTAAATGTTCTAAGTCTTCTCGCTCTGGGGTTAGGTCTCGATTCTCCTGCTGTCAGGCTCCCTTCAAGCTGGCAGGGCCGGGGTCTCGATGGACGTCGTTATGACCCTGGAGCTGAGCCCGGAGGATGTTCAACACCCACCCTAAGGCTCCCACCTAGCTGACTGGCCTGGTGGTAGCACCCGGAAGAGACAAATGTTCTAACGCTTCTCGCTCTGGGGTTAGGTCTCGATTCTCCCGCTGTCAGGCTTCCTCTAAGCTGGCAGGGTCGGGGTCTCGATGGACGTCGTTATGACCCAGGAGCTGAGCCCGGAGGATGTTCAACACCCGCCCTCAGGCTCCCACCTAGCTGACTGGCCTGGTGGTAGCACCCGGGAGAGGCAAATGTTCTAAGTCTTCTCGCTCTGGGGTTAGGTCTCGATTCTCCCGCTGTCAGGCTCCCTTTAAGCTGGCAGGGTCGGGGTCTCGATGGACGTCATTATGACCCTGGAGCTGAGCCCGGAGGATGTTCAACACCTGCCCTCAGGCTCCCACCTAGCTGACTGGCCTAGTGGTAGCACCCGGAAGAGGCAAATGTTCTAAGTCTTCTCGCTCTGGGGTTTGGTCTCGTTTCTCCCGCTATCAGGCTCCCTCCAAGCTGGCAGGGCAGGGGTCTCGATGGACATCGTTATGACCCTGGAGCTGAGCCCGTAGGATGTTCAACACCTGTAACGCCCCGTTTTTTCAGCGATTATTTTTATTCTCGTTGGGCATTACGATGACGCGTTTCCGTGGCTTGTGCCATTTGTGGAGTGTGGTTTAGCTCCTTAGAACTAAGTGCCCTATTCTGTAGCCTGTTGGCAAGATCTCCCTAGCAAACCGAGTCATTTTGGGTGACCCGGTGTGGCCTCTCGGGGGGATGTTGGTGTTTGGCTTTATTTGGGTATAACTCGAGTTCTGTTCGTTGAAAATTAATTTCGACTTCGCCGTTGTGTTCGTAGCGTGGGTATTTAGCTACGGTGCGAATTTCGTCGAATTCCGAGGTAGTTCGGTTTTCGCGTCGATTTGGTGCTTTATGTAATTTGTAATTAATTATATATATATATATATATATATATATATATAGAATGAAAACCCCCGATCCATCATCTTCCCCACTCGAACCGCCACCCCTGTACGAGAGAAACGGAGAAACCGCCTACCCTTCCCTTCGGACGCCGATTCCCGGAGCGTTTGTGGACGGAATTCGATTCCGAGAGTGGATTCGGATTGCTCTCGTCAAGACCTTCATTCCTACGGTAAGAAATTCGATTTTCGTGGAGTTTTGGGAGGATTGGAATTTTCGGTTTTGGAGCTTTCCGCCATTAATGGCCGAGTGTTTGTTTTAGGTGTTGCGACCGTTTTGATCCGTGCGAAGAGGAGGAAAGCAGTCCAAAGCTTCGCTGTGATTTGAGGCAAGTGGTATTCTTGCCCTTGCCAAGTTTTTTTTTTTGATTTTACTTGCTGAAATTGAAATCCCGGTTAGCCCAGGTTAGAGGCCTTGTTGTTCTCATTTTCTTGCTAACTATAGGGCTTAGTTCTTCCTACTGAAACCCCCCTATTTTTGTGATGATTGGAATCCAAATTGTCGGCGTGGAGCCGTTGTTTTCCTTTACTCTGATTGTTGCTCTGGTTCGGGTGTAGCCGAGAGGGAGAGTTAGGAGGGGGGGGGGTGTGGTTGCCGATTTTCGTTAAGGTATTACTCGAATGATTAGGCATAGTTTGTATAGTAGTGGTGCGCGACGTTGGTAGTCTCCTGCTGATATTGCAGTGGCGTGAGTCGTGTGCGCGTTCCGGTGTCGTTCGGGAAATTCCAAATGGTACAGGTTAGCCGCGCACGGTCGTTAACCGTTAAGGCGCACGACCACTGATCGTGTGCCTCTGTTTGTGCGCGTGTAACTTTCAGTTTCCAAAGTTCTGTCTCGGAGATCGCACGAGCGCTGGCAAGCAGTGCGCACGACCACTGATCGTGCGTCACTGATCGTGCGCTGACGCTAAGTTTTCTCAGGTTTTCCAGGTTCGCTTCGCACGATCATCAGCCGAAGAGTGCGCACGACCACTGATCGTGCGTCACTGATCGTGCGCTCTGTATATTTTCTTTTGCTAGGTGAATTTAGCTGGTTTCGAGTGCGGGAGTTTAGATACTCAAGTGGCAGGCAACTACTCGAGTTCTGGATCTTCTGCCTTGGTCGTTCGACTATCGTCGAGCTCCGTATTCTTTAGCGGGTTTGTGGGTAGTGACTTTATTTTGGCGGCGAGTGAGGCTAGCTCGCTCAACGCCAAAGTTTAGGTAGGCACTGAGTGGGTTTCACTCAACGCCTAGTCGTGTTGGTTTATTTCAACACTCTTCCTTTTCCTTGTCTTCCGTTTCCGAGTGGATTTCCAGTTGTATTTCTGGGTTTTCCTTGTCGGCCGTTTTCTTTATTTTCCTAGAGGCCGAATCGTGGGTCGTGGTTAGTAGTGGTGGTTATAGCTCTTTATGGGGGTGGAGTTGTGTGATATAGCCAAGGCCACCCATGTTTTTCTTGCTCCAGGTACGGGCTGGGCATGTCGGGTGGAAGGTCCCTTGTGTTTTCACGTGTTGACCCTCGAGCTTTTGACTTGGACATGGTGGATTGGGGGACTGCGTTTGCCTTCGATCCGGTTCCTCGTTGTTTGTTTTTGCTACTACCACCTCCCACAGTTTAGGGTGTTAGAAGTTTCTTCCTTGGTAGTTTGCAGCACTTTTGGCTCTTGATAGCCTAGTAGGCCCTGCAGGATGTTGTTTCTGGTCTGGGTTGTTGCTGTTTTTCTCGCACGTAGTGCTTTTCTTGTGGTCCTGTTTTGGACAGTTGTGACTCTTTCTACTGCATGTTTTTCTGGTACTACCCCTTTTGGTTGACTCTTTCATGCAGTTTTACTTTGTTTAGCTTGCTGAGGTGTTCTGTTTTCTTTTGGAATGCCTCAGGTTCTGAGCTGTAGCCAGTCTGGTGGCTAGTTAGAGGTGGTGTTGTTGGTGGACTCCCGGACTTTGGAGTTCTGTTTACCTTGTTAGTGAGGTTATTTTCAGTACTTTCTTACAGACATATATTTGTGCTAGTGGGTTCGTGTCAGGTTGTTGGCGCCCACTGGTAGTTTTTACCTTGTACTAGATATATACTATTGCTGCTACCATTTTCTGGAGATAGTCTACTTGCTCTGAGAAGGTTTTATGCTAGGTTGCTAGTTATTTTTAAACTATAATTATTATTATAAATAAAGCTCATGATCAGCATGTTTTATAAGACGTATTCACTATTTTCCAAATCACGTATAAAGACCGCGTTCTTATATATTATATAAATTAAATGTAGAGTCTTGCATAGCATGAGTGGTTCTCTTGGAACCCTTATGCGCCCCTTAGGATGTTAAACCTAAATAAAGTATTTTTCCGCAGCGTATAAATATAGTTTTTATTTTGTGGACTAGGTGATCCACTGAGCCGAGGGATACGGTCTCTAAAATACAACTGATTTTCTAATCATTAATCACATGATTTTCTTTCATTAAGTTGGTAGTTGGTTTTGCCTGAGCGTCAGCAGTTATCCCCTGCTTGACGTGGCATCACGACGCGTGTTTTCTCTTACTCTGATAATTCTTAATTCGGAGAAAATGCGGGTTGTGACAGTTGGTATCAGAGGGAGGTTGCTTGACAAGTTAGTTGAGCAACCTTCCTTTGTTCGCTTATTAGTAGTTCAGCATCATGTCATTCACACACCGATATGTCATCAGCACGTCTTGGCAAAAGCACGAACACTACACTCATAGCATAACATGAAGTATACGGGGCATATTATGTAGTATGGGATGCATAATATGTGTTCGTATATGGATCCACCATAGGGGCTACATGTGAGGGTTATGTAGTATGGGATGCATAACCTCACCATATGACTGCGACTAGCACGTTTCTTTTTCGTTGCATGGAAATGTTATGTAGTATGGGATGCATAACATTTTCATGCGTACGCCGCTCATAACATGCATTAGGGCCTTTTTTTTAGAATGCATAGCACAATCATGCATATCATATCATTGCATAAGCACAACGCGCCGAGCTGAAGATTTGCAGGATGACATATGTACACACATGAGTTTTCAAATTAACATAAATTCATGCATCCGATCTAGGCACAAGAGTTAGTAAGGTGGTGGTTAACCATCCTAGGTTAGGGCATATCATCTAATTTTTTGTGAAGAAGATAAACTCTCAGAGCAAGTTTAGCAGCTTTAAGTCTATATCTACATATGTATTGTCTGTACTGGTAATCGGTTCTAGTCGTTGGATTTGGATCTGATTTGCATTGTATTGATTTTTAGGATGGCTAGGCGTCCTGCGACTCGATCGACTCCCCTGTCTGAGGGTGAATCTTCTGGAGCTCAGAATGATGCGGTGATCGAGAGTCTGCGTCAGAGTAGCGAAGCTATGGGCAGGCAGTTGGAGGAGGTGCAAGCCCAGATTCAGTCTTTGGTGGCTGTTGTGGCAGGTCAGGCTCAGGGTGCGCAAGTTCCTGCTGGGGGGTTAGCTGTTCCTCCTCCTCCTGCACCCTTGAGACCTCCAGTGGTGGTGCCAGCAGAGATGGCCTTCATCTCGCAGTTTCAGAGGCTGAGCCCTCCCACTTATGATGGGAAGGCAGATTTCATGGTGATAGACGACTGGCTGATCTCCATGGAGGAGATGTTCTCGTACTCAGGGATTGCAGATGATCAGAGGGTGATGATAGCCGCCTATCAGCTCAAAGGGTTGGCTAAGAGTTGGTGGCTGAGAGAAAAGGAGAGCTTAGTGGCTGGGTGCTCTTGGGAAGTGTTCAAGGAGATGCTGTTGAGGAAGTTCTTACCCTCGGTCGAGCATGACCGCCTCATGAATGATTTCCTCTATCTGAAGCAAAGGCAGCTCACGGTGGGTGAGTATGAGATAGAGTTTAGTAAGTTGAGCCGTTTTGCCCCTGGATTGGTCAACGTTGAGGCTGATCGAGTTAAGCGATTTCTCGGTGGTTTGAGGAGTGAGGTGCAGCAGTTGGCCAGTGCTTATGGGACAGTGACTTATGCTGGAGTTGTAGAGGCTGCTCTTAAGGTTGAGGCCATTGAGACGACGAAGAGCAGAGGCCAGCAGTTGAAGAAGGATAAGAGGAAGTTGGTAGAGGAGAAGAAACCCCTGGTACCCGATGCTGTTCCGGGAAAGAGGAGTAGGGTGGTGTGCAGTTTTTGTGGCCGGTCAGGCCATCCTGTCGAGAGGTGTTTCAAGAAGGCGGCAGCTCAGAAGAAGGAGCAGGTTTATGCGATTCAGGGTGCTCCTAGGAGAGATGCCTCCTGTTCTGTTTGTAAGCGATCCGGCCATGATGCGGCCCAGTGTTGGACCAAGGATAAAGTCTGCTTTCAGTGTGGGCAGAAGGGACACATCAAGTCGAGGTGTCCTCTGTTTCAGCCAGCTCTTCCTGCAGTTCCGTTACAGGCTTTACCTCCACCTCAGCGTGTGGACAAGGGAAAAGGGAAGCTGAACGTGATTTCTTCCGAGGAGGCTCAGACTTCGACCCAGGTGATCTCAGGTTAGTTGTTTGTTGTTTTTTTTCTTTCTAGCCTGGTAGTTTAGTTGCTAGATTATTTACGGTACTGTTGTGCTAGTTCCTTAGCTTTGTGCGCTCCTATAGGGAAATTTAAGGTGAAGAACCGCTGGGCGCGTGTTCTGTTTGACTCCGGTGCTACCCACTCGTTCGTGGCTAGAGCCTTTGTGGAGCGTCATCGGTTGTCTCTAGATCGTGTTTGGGATTCCTTCCGTGTCAAGTTTCCCTCTGGTGAATCTGTGTTGTCAGATTTGGGTATTTTGGATTGCCCGGTTTTGTTGGGGGATTTTCTTGCGAAGGCGGACCTGAAGATGATTGATCTAGAGGACTTCGATGTCATTTTGGGCATGGAATGGCTCTCTCGGTATGATGCGGTCATTCAGTGCAAAGGAAAGCGCTTGGACTTCATCAGGGACCACGGTTAGCCCGGCAGCGTGTATGCTGATCCGTGTCAGGATTCTCCTGTTCTCTCTGCGGTATGTGTTCAGAGATTGTTTCTTTCTGATTGTTGTGTTTGTTTAGTCTCGGCGGTTGGAACCGTTGTTAGCGTGCCACGCTTGGAGGAGATTCCTATTGTTTGTGGTTTCGCCGATGTTTTTCCTGATGATCTTCCTGGTATCCCTCCTGAGCGGGATGTGGAGTTTGTTATTGATTTGGAGCCGGGTACGCGTCCTATAGCTAAGGCGCCGTACCGGATGGCCCCTCGTGAGTTAGAGGAGTTGCGAATTCAGTTAGATGAGTTGTTGGCTAAAGGTTTTATCAGGCAGAGTTCGTCGCCTTGGGGTGCTCCTGTTTTGTTCGTAAAGAAGAAAGATGGGTCGATGCGGCTTTGCATCGACTATAGAGAGTTGAACAAGGTCACTATCAAGAACAGGTACCCTCTGCCGAGGATCGATGATTTATTTGACCAGTTGCGTGGTAGCTCGGTGTTCTCCAAGATCGATCTTCGTTCGGGCTATCATCAGCTCAGGATCCGTGAGGCAGATATTCCACGGACTGCGTTTAGGTCGAGGCATGGACACTTTGAGTTTTTGGTGATGTCGTTCGGTTTGACCAACGCACCATCAGCTTTCATGGACATGATGAATCGGGTATTCAAGGATTTCCTAGACAAGTTCGTGGTGGTCTTCATTGATGACATGTTGGTTTATTCTCGCAGTGCTGAGGAGCATAAGCAGCATTTGCGTTTGGTCCTATCAGAGTTGAGAAACCACAAGTTATTCGCCAAGTTGAGCAAGTGCGAATTTTGGTTGCCTCAGGTTTCTTTTCTAGGCCATGTGGTGAACAAGGATGGGATCTCGGTTGACCCAGAAAAGATTACAGCAGTGATGGATTGGAGTAGGCCAAATACTCCTAAGGAGATCAGAAGTTTCTTAGGGTTGGCTGGCTATTACAGGAGATTCGTGGAGGGTTTCTCTTCTCTAGCCACACCTTTGACCAAGCTGACTCAGAAGAATGTGGCTTTTGTTTGGAGCGAGAAGTGTGAAGAAGCTTTCCTGGAGCTAAAGAAGAGATTGTGCACTGCTCCCGTTCTGACCCTTCCTACTGAGGGCGTGGATTATGATGTGTATGTGGATGCTTCGCATATAGGACTGGGATGCGTATTAATGCAGGATGGAAAAGTAATTGCTTATGGGTCAAGGCAGTTGAAGACTCATGAGAAGAATTATCCTACGCATGACCTTGAGTTTGCAGCGGTTATCTATGCGTTGAAGTTGTGGAGGCACTTACTTTATGGGGCTCAGTGCAAGATTTTTACTGACCATAAGAGCCTGAAGTACGTGTTCACGCAGAAAGAGTTGAATCTGCGTCAGCGGCGGTGGCTTGAGTATATGGCGGATTATGATGTAGAAATCCAGTATCATCCGGGCAAGGCCAATGTGGTGGCCGACGCCCTGAGCCGAAAGACGGGAAAGATCTTTAACCTCTCCGCCGATCGGTTAGTTGAGGAGTTCCTCCTTATGGATATTTTAGTGGGATGCTGTAGTTTGCAGAGTAGCTTGTCAGTGGCAGAGCCGTCCTGGATTTCTTTGACCAGACTGCACCAGAAGGACGACCCGGATCTGTTGCACTTGTTCATCAGGACAGAGAAGGGAGAGTTGCCAGATTTTGCTATCGATGATGCGGGTACTTTGAAGTACCGCGACAGGTTTTGCATCCCCGCCGTTGGGGATATTAGAAGTATGATTTGCAGTGAGGCTCATGGTTCCAGCGTTGCCTACCATCCAGGATCTACGAAGATGTACCGTGACTTAAGGCAAATTGCCTGGTGGTATGGTATGAAAGGAGATATAGCCCGATTTGTTGCTGAGTGTCACACTTGCAAGCGTGTGAAGGCCGATCATGGAAGGCCTGGTGGCAAGCTGACCCCGTTAGAGATCCCGACTTGGAAGTGGGAGAGTATATCTATGGACTTCATTACGGGTTTGCCAAAATCCCCGAGAGGATTTGATTCTGTTTGGGTTATAGTGGATAGATTGACGAAGTGTGCCCATTTCGTGCCATATAAGATTGATTACCCGATGAAGAAGATAGCGGAGTTGTACTTGAATGAAGTCATCCGACTCCACGGTGTGCCGGTTAGCATCATTTCTGATCGAGACTCCCGGTTTACTTCTCGTTTTTGGCAGAGTCTGCAGGAGGGTTTGGGTACGGATCTGAGGAATTCTACTGCGTACCACCCTCAGACCAATGGGCAGACGGAGCGGGTCAATCAGATTGTTGAGGATATGATCCGGTGCTATATTTTAGACCACGGTGGAGCATGGGATGAGCGTCTGCGACTCATGGAATTTGCTTATAATAACAGTTATCAGGAAAGCTTGCAGATGGCTCCGTTCGAAGCTTTGTATGGGAGGCGCTGTAGGACTCCGTTGTTTTGGGCTGAGGCTGGTGAGAAGCCTTTGTTGGGTCCAGATGCTCTGGAAGAGATGGAAGTCACCGTGAAGCTTATTCGGGAGAAGCTTCGTATAGCTCAGGAGAGGTATGAAAAGAATGCCAATCGGCGTAAGTCTGCTTTGGAGTTTTTAGTAGGGGATCATGTATACCTCAAGGTTTCTCCAATGGTTGGTGTAAAGAGATTTGGTAAAAATCGGAAATTGGACCCAAGGTATGTGGGCCCGTTCGAGATTTTGGAGCGGATTGGTGTGTCTGCATATAGATTGGATTTGCCAGCGAACTTCCCTGGTGTTCATAATGTTTTTCATGTTAGCCAATTGCGGAAGTGTGTGCACAGCAGTGGGCAACTCTTGGATGTTGTGCCCCAGTTGGAGCCCAACCTCTCTTTTGTTGAGGTGCCAGTTCGTATTTTGGATACTCAGGAGCGTGTGCTGCGAAAAAAGTCCATACCGATGGTGAAAGTTCTATGGAAAAATCAGGATTTGGAGAGCGCGACTTGGGAGCTAGAGTCGGCCATGAGGAGGGCGTACCCTCACCTGTTTCACTGATTTGATCGGTATGTTTCCCTTGGTAACTTCTGTTTGTTACTTTTCCTTCTTTAGTAGGAGGGTTGTGCGTAAAGTTTCGGGACGAAACTTTCTTTTAGGGGGAGTGACTGTAACACCCCGTTTTTTTAGCGATTATTTTTATTCTCGTTGGGCGTTACGATGACGCGTTTCTGTGGCTTGTGCCATTTGTGGAGTGTGGTTTAGCTCCTTAGAACTGAGTGCCCTATTCTGTAGCCTGTTGGCAAGATCTCCCTAGCAAACCGAGTCGTTTTGGGTGACCCGGTGTGGCCTCTCGGGGGGATGTTGGTGTTTGTCTTTATTTGGGTATAACTCGAGTTCTGTTCGTCGAAAATTAATTTCGACTTCGCCATTGTGTTCGTAGCGTGGGTATTTAGCTACGGTGCGAATTTCGTCGAATTCCGAGGTAGTTCGGTTTTCGCGTCGATTTGGTGCTTTATGTAATTTTGTAATTAATTATATTATTATATAATTATATATATATATATATATAGAATGAAAACCCCCGATCCATCATCTTCCCCACTCGAACCGCCGCCCCTGTACGAGAGAAACGGAGAAACCGCCTACCATTCCCTTCGGACGCCGATTCCCGGAGCGTTTGTGGACGGAATTCGATTCCGAGAGTGGATTCGGATTGCTCTCGTCAAGACCTTCATTCCTACGGTAAGAAATTCGATTTTCGTGGAGTTTTGGGAGGATTGGAATTTTCGGTTTTGGAGCTTTCCGCCATTAATGGCCGAGTGTTTGTTTTAGGTGTTGCGGTCGTTTTGATCCGTGCGAAGAGGAGGAAAGCAGTCCAAAGCTTCGCTGTGATTTGAGGCAAGTGGTATTCTTGCCCTTGCCAAGTTTTTTTTTTGATTTTACTTGCTGAAATTGAAATCCCGGTTAGCCCAGGTTAGAGGCCTTGTTGTTCTCATTTTCTTGCTAACTATAGGGCTTAGTTCTTCCTACTGAAACCCCCCTATTTTTGTGATGATTGGAATCCAAATTGTCGGCGTGGAGCCGTTGTTTTCCTTTACTCTGATTGTTGCTCTGGTTCGGGTGTAGCCGAGAGGGAGAGTTAGGAGGGGGGGGGGGGTGTGGTTGCCGATTTTCGTTAAGGTATTACTCGAATGATTAGGCATAGTTTGTATAGTAGTGGTGCGCGACGTTGGTAGTCTCCTGCTGCTATTGCAGTGGCGTGAGTCGTGTGCGCGTTCCGGTGTCGTTCGGGAAATTCCAAACGGTACAGGTTAGCCGCGCACGGTCGTTAACCGTTAAGGCGCACGACCACTGATCGTGTGCCTCTGTTCGTGCGCGTGTAATTTTCAGTTTCCAAAGTTCTGTCTCGGAGATCGCACGAGCGCTGGCAAGCAGTGCGCACGACCACTGATCGTGCGTCACTGATCGTGCGCTGACGCTAAGTTTTCTCAGGTTTTCCAGGTTCGCTTCGCACGATCATCAGCCGATGAGTGCGCACGACCACTGATCGTGCGTCACTGATCGTGCGCTCTGTATATTTTCTTTTGCTAGGTGAATTTAGCTGGTTTCGAGTGCGGGAGTTTAGATACTCAAGTGGCAGGCAACTACTTGAGTTCTGGATCTTCTGCCTTGGTCGTTCGACTATCGTCGAGCTCCGTATTCTTTAGCGGGTTTGTGGGTAGTGACTTTATTTTGGCGGCGAGTGAGGCTAGCTCGCTCAATGCCAAAGTTTAGGTAGGCACTGAGTGGGTTTCACTCAGCGCCTAGTCGTGTTGGTTTATTTCAACACTCTTCCTTTTCCTTGTCTTCCGTTTCCGAGTGGATTTCCAGTTGTATTTCTGGGTTTTCCTTGTCGGCCGTTTTCTTTATTTTCCTAGAGGCCGAATCGTGGGTCGTGGTTAGTAGTGGTGGTTGTAGCTCTTTATGGGGGTGGAGTTGTGTGATATAGCCAAGGCCACCCATGTTTTTCTTGCTCCAGGTACGGGCTGGGCATGTCGGGTGGAAGGTCCCTTGTGTTTTCACGTGTTGACCCTCGAGCTTTTGACTTGGACATGGTGGATTGGGGGACTGCGTTTGCCTTCGATCCGGTTCCTCGTTGTTTGTTTTTGCTACTACCACCTCTCATAGTTTAGGGTGTTAGAAGTTTCTTCCTTGGTAGTTTGCAGCACTTTTGACTCTTGATAGCCTAGTAGGCCCTGCAGGATGTTGTTCCTGGTCTGGGTTGTTGCTGTTTTTCTCGCACGTAGTGCTTTTCTTGTGGTCCTGTTTTGGACAGTTGTGACTCTTTCTACTGCATGTTTTTCTGGTACTTTTCCCCTTTTGGTTGACTCTTTCATGCAGTTTTACTTTGTTTAGCTTGCTGAGGTGTTCTGTTTTCTTTTGGAATGCCTCAGGTTCTGAGTTGTAGCCAGTCTGGTGGCTAGTTGGAGGTGGTGTTGTTGGTGGACTCCCGGACTTTGGAGTTCTGTTTACCTTGTTAGTGAGGTTGTTTTCAGTACTTTCTTACAGACATATATTTGTGCTAGTGGGTTCGTGTCAGGTTGTTGGCGCCCACTAGTAGTTTTTACCTTGTACTAGATATATACTATTGTTGCTACCATTTTCTGGAGATAGTCTACTTGCTCTGAGAAGGTTTTATGCTAGGTTGCTAGTTATTTTTAAACTATAATTATTATTATAAATAAAGCTCATGATCAGCATGTTTTATAAGACGTATTCACTATTTTCCAAATCACGTATAAAGACCGCGTTCTTATATATTATATAAATTAAATGTAGAGTCTTGCATAACATGAGTGGTTCTCTTGGAACCCTTATGCCCCCCTTAGGATGTTAAACCTAAATAAAGTATTTTTCCGCAGCGTATAAATATAGTTTTTCTTTTGTGGACTAGGTGATCCACTGAGCCGAGGGATACGGTCTCTAAAATACAACTGATTTTCTAATCATTAATCACATGATTTTCTTTCATTAAGTTGGTAGTTGGTTTTGCCTGAGCGTCAGCAGTTATCCCCTGCTTGACGTGGCATCACGACGCGTGTTTTCTCTTACTCTGATAATTCTTAATTCGGAGAAAATGCGGGTTGTGACAACACCCGCCCTCAGGCTCCCATCTAGCTGACTGGCCTAGTGGTAGCACCCGGGAGAGGCAAATGTTTTAAGTATTCTCGCTCTGGGGTTAGGTCTCGATCCTCCCGCTGTTAGGCTCCCTCCAAGCTGGCAGGGCCGGGGTCTCGATGGACGTCGTTATGACCCTAGAGCTGAGCCCAGAGGATGTTCAACACCCGCCCTCAGGCTCCCATCTAGCTGACTAGCCTGGTGGTAGCATTCGGAAGAGGCAAATGTTATAAGTCTTCTCGCTATGGGGTTAGGTCTCGATTCTCCCGCTGTCAGACTCCCTCCAAGCTAGCAGGGCCGGGGTCTCGATGGACATTATTATGACCCTGGATCTGAGCCCGGAGGATGTTCAACACTCGCCCTCAGGCTCCCACCTAGCTGACTGGCCTTGTGGTAGCACCCAGAAGAGGCAAATGTTCTAAGTCTTCTCGCTCTGGGGTTAGGTCTCGATTCTCCCGCTGTTAGGCTCTTTCCAAGCTAGCAGGGCCGGGGTCTCGACGGACATCATTATTACCCTGGAGCTGATCCCGGAGGATGTTCAACACCCGCCCTCAGGCTCCCACCTAGCTGACTGACCTGGTGGTAACACCTGGAAGAGGCAAATGTTCTAAGTCTTCTCGCTCTGAGGTTAGGTCTCGATTCTCCCGCTGTCAGGCTCCCTCCAAGCTGACAGGGTCGGGGTATCGATGGATGTCGTTATGACCCTGGAGCTGAGCCTGGAGGATGTTCAACACCCGCCCTAAGGCTCTCACCTAGCTGGCTGGCCTGGTGGTAGCACCCAGGAGAGGCAAATGTTCTAAGTCTCTTGCTCTGGGGTTAGGTCTCGATTCTCTCGCTGTTAGGCTCCCTCCAAGATGGCAGGGCTGGGGTCTCGATGGACATCGTTATGACCCTGGAGCTGAGCCCGGAGGATGTTCAACACCCACCCTCAGGCTCCCACCTAGCTGACTGGCCTGGTGGTAGCACCAGGAAGAGGAAAATGTTCTAAGTCTTCTCGCTCTGGGGTTAGGTCTCGATTCTCCCGCTGTCAGACTCCCTCCAAGCTGGCAGGGTCGGGGTCTCGATGGACGTCGTTATGACCCTTGAGCTGAGCCCGGAGGATGTTCAACACCCGCCCTCAAGCTCCCACCTAGCTGACTGGCCTGGTGGTAGCACCCGGGAGAGGCAAATGTTCTAAGTCTTCTCGCTCTTGGGTTAGGTCTCGATTCTCTCGCTGTCAGGCTCCCTCCAAGCTGGTAGGATAGGGTGAAAGTGAGGGAAAGATCTATCTTTACTCTAGAGGGGGGTGAATAGAGTATTTTAAAATAATTTACAATTTAAAACTGTAAAGCAGTGGAAGTCTTAATTTAAGTATATGTGTAGAGTGTTGCAATAAATTAACAATAAAGAAAACACAACACAAAATCACAGCACACAGCAAAGCAAAAGCACAGCAAACCAGATGACACAAGGAGCTATAGTGGTTCCCCAACAACCTTGGTACATCCACTCTTCTACCACCCTAGGTAGGAATCCACTACAGGAATAGTTGATCAGGTGTCCTTGGCACCAATGAGCATTTGATAAGGTGCTCAAAAACCAAACCTAGATTTTTTTGATAAGGTGTCTTTCCACCACTGAGTTTTGACAAGGTTTCAGAAACCAGTCACAAAACTTTTGAAGGGAGTTTTGAGAAACCCTTTTACAGAAGGAATAAAGAAAAACAAAAAGGTTGAGTTGTTCTTCTCTGTCAATAATCTGAGAGAAGACAAGTGGAAGATGTTGTCAAATCTCCCCCTGAGATCTGTAAGGGTTCAGGAAGAGGAGCTTTGCTTAGGGTGATAGGCTTTCAGTTGCTTCAGATCTCTAGCAATAGATGATTTCAGCAGATGTTGAAATGTGTGATGTCTGGAGTCCTTGATGATGAAGCTTTTGGACACTTGATGCTTGAAGGAGTAGAATAGCAGATGATCTCCTTCAAAGTAATGTTCCTTGAGTTCTTGAAGAATTCTGACTCAGTAATTCTGTAAACTTTTGTCTACTGAGTCTATTCCCAGAAGATGAATTCTTGATGAAAAACTTTCTTGTTCTCTCTTCTGTATTCTTTTTCAAATCTTGTCAGTTCTCTTTTTTTTTGAAAATAATTCTCTAGGGAGTATATCAGATTCTGACTTTAGATGGCCATTACTCAGTTATAAATGACTTTCTTAAATTGATATCTGCCTCTGGAGGAAAGTCCTTAAGAAATATTCCAATTAGTCTTCCTTGAAACTTGATCCAGATTAGTTGAAACGGCTACAAAATCCTTTGTCATAAATACTGAAAATAAGTCTGAATGAATTCCATAACTGTCATGAATTTGAATCCTGAAATCGTCGATTTCTCAGAAAAATCGTCGATCTGAGCTCAACGTTCGTCGAACTGAGCTCAGAGATTGGATTTAAACTGGAAACATAAATAGTCGAACTGAGCTCTACGATCGTCGAACTGAGCTCAGAGACTTGGAAAACAACTAGAGACAGAACGTCGACCTGAGCTCGAAGATCGTCGAACGGAGTTCGACGACTCGTTGAACTGAGCTCAGAGATCATCGAATGGAGTTCGACGATTCGTCGACCTGAGCTCGACGAAAATTGTCTTAGTCTTCAGCACTTGAATCCTGATCTTTAGAAGGTCTTAAGGGCAGCTTTCAAACCTAAGTACTAACCCTAAGACTCATTCTAATTGACCTATCAGACTATACAGCAAGGTCAAAACAAATTCCTAAGCACATAGTGATCCTTACCCAAATTAGTAATAGGGTGTTCCAACACAGGGGTCTCGACGGACGTTGTTAAAACCTGGGGGGGGTGGACTAGGAAGTTGTGATCCCACCTCTGGTTGAGAGAAGAGTGCACCTCCCAGGCGAGAACGTTCTCGCGAAGGTCTGCTCGGCAAAGGGTACTTCTCGGTATGGTAGGCGGGCACCGACGGCGGCCTGAACCCAGAAGCGCTGAGAATCTTCGATGAAAGAGAGCGAGGAGTGGCTCGCAGGCAAGCAGAGTGTTCGCGAGTGTTGCCACTGCCGATGCTAGGGGCCCCTCGGCGAGCGCGAATCCTAACTCACGTGCATTCTAGCGCTGAAGGTAAAAAGAAGATAGAAATATTTTTATCATTATAATTTCAAAAGGGGGGGGGGGCTCGCCTCGACAAGATTACAAAAAGGGGGGGGGGACAGATAACACAAAGAATGCTGAATGTGGGGGAGGAGATCCGGTCAGATCTCGCCCTCCTCCACCGAAGGATGGTCCTCCTCCTCGCCTCCGATCAGTGGCTACTTGTCCTTCGCCTCATCGAAAAGGGAGTCGAAGCTTTCCGCTTTCCCGCTAGGGGTGACGGCGGAAACGGACTTGACAGAAGATCTCGGACCGCCACTCCCTCGCAGCCCTCAGCCAGGATCCCCGATCCCCTCATGGCGCCAGGGAGACATTCGGCAGACTCGATCGAGTTGACTCGCAGTCTCTCCATGACCTCCCCCTCGCCGAAAACCCGAGGCTGCTTATAGGGAAAAGGGGGCTCAACGCCATCCTGAGGGAAAAGGGCTTCCGTCAGCCGACAGACCTCGCCTTGAAGACCACGGTTCTGCTCCTTCAGCACCTCCACCTCGGCCGCCGACCGAGCAGCAAGATCCCCCTGCTCGGCAACATGGGTCTCCTGCTCGCGCGAGCTGGCCTCTTGATCCGCGAGGCGGACCCGAAGCTAGGCAACCTCGCCCTCCAACTCGCTAGCACGGGCCTGTAGCACCCTGGCAGACTCGGCATCCTGAAAGGCAACGAGGTCAGAGTCTTGGTGTAATATTTTTCCAAGTTAAAGTGAGAGTTGGATGAATCTTACCAGCCCGCCCGAGGCTTCGTTGAGTAAGCGCTCGACAATGACGAACTGCCGCTCCGCGTCGGCAGCTTTCTCCGTCACCAGGTAGCGCTGCTGCTCGGCCTTTTGCAGAAGCTGGCTGAGCTGAAAGCCACGGCGAACCATCATGTGATGGTGTTTGAAGGCACTCAGATTGTCCTGCAGAACCTCGTGGCCTATCTGCCGAGGAGTCATGTTTTTGTAGGCCTCGGCGCCATCCCGACCGTATAAGCCGAAACCAAGGGCGAACGCGTGGCCCGTGGGAGGCCGGCGAGCTCCCCAAGAGGGGGCGCGAGTAGAGACGGAAACTCGATGGTGCCCCTCATCCCAGCTCAGCATCGGCTCGCCGGCCGCATCCTTGCTTCTTCCCCCCTTACCGAAGTGGGGGTGGTCCTTTGGAATTCCCGGATCGCAGGGAACAACCTCCTCTATGCAGGGAGGGGAGGAGGACCCGCGCTTCTTCCCGCGATGGGATGACGCCTCCTTCAGTGGGCTCGATTTGTCAGAAAAAACCTCCAGCGAGCTCATAAATCTGACGGGCGACGAGGGTTGCTGTGGCTGGCCTCGCGAGATCACCCTCGCCTTTTTCTACTTAGGGGACGAAGGATGGTGGAGAGAGCTCGGCCCTCCAAGCTCCAGCCACCTCTTGCTGGAAGGCTTGCCTCTCACCTTCTCTTCTCGGCACGCCTCGGCCGCAGCCCGAGCTCGCTCGAGCGGGTCCGAAAACACTCCCGGGTCGGCGAAGGGAGGGTTCACCGGGACCAGTCGCTTTCCTATAATAAGTCTTAGCCGAATAATAAGGTTTTGACCGATCATACCGAGTGACGAGCAGAAGGTGGGCGAGACAAACCTTCGCCAGGAAGGACATGCGGCAGGGACTCGAGGCCGCGGCAAAGGAAGACGACTTCAAAGTCCTTGTATAGGAAGAACTTATGAAGCTCGGCATCATTACCAGACACGGACGGTGGGCGGTACACCTCCTCGCTTTTCTGTAGGGGCGAGAAGGGCATATTGCCGAGGTCGCCCCGGATGAAGACAATCTTCGACATCCAGTTGTGGTTCTTATTGGCGACCTCGCGGATTTTTATGGAAGAACCACTGAAGAAGGCGACCCCGTCAGCGTTGGTTCTGTAAGAAAAGAGTTTGCGGAAGACGTTCAGATTGAACTCAATCCGCTCTCGGCGGAGGTAGCATGCAAATCCAACTACCATAGCGATGGCGTTGGGGTTGAGCTGCGCGGGTACGGCACCGTAATACTTAAGGACCTGACGGACCTCCGGCCAGAGCGGCAGGTGCAACCCCACTTCAAAATGCGAGATGGGGAAGGCGAGCTCATCCTCGAAGAAGGAGTTTATGGCCTCATGCTCCGCCGGGAGGCGGGCCCCGAAACCGGCCGGGACACATAGTCTGCCACAAACACGTCGAGCTCGTCCGCCGTAGTATTTCCCTCAAAGAAGCAATGGTCGACGAAGTTCTGGGCGCACTTGACGCGACCATCAGAATCGGGGTGTCCCTTTCCCATACTCGCCGAGTGGAGGAAAGCACGCGAGCAGAAGGCAAGGGAGGCAAGGAGGGGAAAAGATAAGAAGGCAATAAAGGCGTAGCCAGGGGGTAGGTGGGGATCCCTATTTATAGAAAAAGGGGAGGAGAACCAGAGCCGACTGACCAGCCCGGCTCGCTTACTCCGTCTCGCCGCTCTCGGCTCGCTGACCTCGTCGGGTCATGATAAGGAATTCGAAAAGACACGCACCGTTCAAAATAAATAAAATACGCTCGCATAACGAAAACTTATATAATTTATTAGCATAAAGAGAGCAAATTGTCCAGAACAAGGAAAGTTAAAAGCACACGCATAGACCAGGCGACAGCAGGGGCGAGTGCCGGTCGGCTCGCAGGGGAGCCATCCTTAATTACCCCATTCTCGTCGGCCCGATGTCGCCAGCCGCTGTGCAAAGAGTTGCTGAAGCTGCCCCAGGTTCCTGTTCGCCGCTCGTAAGTTCTCATCAATCTCGTCGAAGAGAATGGAGGAAGACATCGCCACATACTCCGAGCTGACCCTCGCCTCGCCAGCAAGCTGCACGCACTCCTCCTACAGCCTGTAATTGTCTTTCTTCAGCTCGTGGAGCTCGCGCACTAACTTTTTGAGGACCAGTTGGCTTCTCCTCGACCGTTCAGGGCTATCCACCTCTGAGTCCAGGAAGATGTCTAAAGCGCGCGACGATGGAAAAGGCGAGTAGCCGGCCCGTTCGGCTGAATCATCAGCCCCAGATCGTCTAGGAAGGCCTGCATAGGGGAGTCAGGATAGCGAGTGGGAGGAGCAAGCACCAATTAGAATCAAACGCAATGTGAGGGGATCAGAGAAATACCTTCAGAATTTCGGGGGGAATCAGGAGCGGATGTGTGCTCGGCGTCCTCCCCAGTAGCTGCGGGAGCAGAAGAGGGTTGTTGTGAAGGGATGCGAGCCGGCGACCCCAGCTTCAGCGAGTCCAGCTCCATGGTTTCGGTGGCAAGGAGCGAGTCTCGCGGACGTGGGTCAGAGGATGGCTCAGGCGCCTTGGCAGGAAGATTCTCGACCCTCGGTGTGGAGACCTCGCCGCCATGGTCTTGTTCGGTGGTAAGGTCCACAAATTCTTTACCGTGGGGAGCCAGAGCAGGACGGTTGGAGGAGTCGGAGCCATTGACCAGGGTGTTTTCAAGTCAGCGAATATGTGCTCGGCCTCGGGAGGAAAGGACCTCTCCCTCTTGACCGAGCCGAATTCAGTGAAGCGGCGAGTCGGGACGTTCAGATCCGTTAGGGCCGCAGCACGAAGGGCGGTCTCCTCGCGAGATTTCGCGAGTCGCTCCATGACCTCTTTGGGGAGCAGCATCTTGGTAGAGCTCAAGCAAAGGGAAGGGCGGAGGTCAGCCGGGTATGCTGGGTATGTATATATAGCCATCGGTGGGACCCACCAAGAGATTCCTTTTGGCTCCTGTCGCACTCGCAGGATCCTTGGGGGTTGGATGTTTCTTTCCGAGTTTGTGCCAACCTCGCAAAGAGCGGGGATTGTGTACAACCCCGTATATAGCGAGTGGGCTAACAGGAGCCAAACCGGCTGGCTCAAACCACCCCAGGCGAGTTCAGCAGAATATGCCGAGCCCAGCGTGCCGAGTAAGGGCTTGGCAATCGTCGGGCTGAGCTCGGAGTTCGTAGAGCTGAGCTCGGCGGAAGTCAATTCATCGGGCGAGCAGATCCGGCAGAGTACGTGTAACACCCCTATCCGTCGCATAGTATATAGTAGTAGGTCCGGTCGGGGCCCGACGCCATATACTACGGACAGACCGGTTGGTTACGCGTTGAAACCAATCAACCAATCATGTCGTCCTACACAACACCTAGTGGAAGCAAATTATTAAGTTGCAAAAGAAATAAGAACTCTGCTACAAATCATGAATGTTCACTACCAACTCAGGAATATAATCATACACAAAAGAGAACTGGCCTTAAGGCCTTACATTGTTCACTTAACAAAATAGCGCTTTCATACTTCGGCTCGCAGGCCGGCCATACATGAAAAACGGGAAAGAAACATAAGCAATAAGGCCTTCGAGGGCCGACACAGCTACAAGGGCTTTAGCCTGCTATTTCCCGCTCGGCTCCGCAGCACCTACAAGCACAATCCACCGCCCGGTGGCAAACAAAAGCAACGGTCAGCTATGCTGACCAAATTATAACGATCCCGCCCCCAAAATCGGGGCGGCGATGCTCTTTTCCCTGCACTTTATTAGTATAGGCATTATATTAATGTGAAAACACATCAACACAGGCGTAGGCTCGCACGGCCACACACCCCGTGCACTCATGGCACATTCTCGGTGAACCGGCCAACGTCACGTCAATTCAAGCCATAGACGTTCCCAATCCACCACCGCCTCTTGGACGGTCGTCCATATGAGCATTTTGCCTTCCTGGCCTTGGTCACGGCAATTCAAGCCATAGACCGCCAAAGAACCTCATCCATGCCAACGGTCCTACCGAACGACATAGACCGGGTACGGTTCCGCCTGACCCGTACTCATATCGCAACGGCAATTTAAGCCATATGCGCAGGTCAAGACTCACCGAGTCCCGTTTCCGCCACAACAAGCACATAACCCGGTTATGTTCACATTGGCTCCCCGGCCATCGTGTTGGCAAAACTCGCTTTTGCCCAGTTTTCCGGGTGCACCTTGGAGTTAATCTCCAAGGCTCCCTGATGCAATCTACCACGTAGAAAACCCGAAAAACGCCCAAACACCCGGAGTCTTCCCCGGTTCATATGCAATGCAACATCACCGATCCGGCTCTACTTGTCCGGATAGGCTTCACACACAATGCCTATGTCCGTTTACGCATACGGACTCTACACAAGGGGGACTTCACATATCTACCCCAAGAAACGCTCCAACTCTTCACTCACTCGCGAGAGCGGGCTTCCTATGCAAAGGAAAAGAGGGCTTCACATGCCCAAGGATGAGAAATCGTTACCCTTGCATTCTTCCGCGGCGCCATTGAAAACTATATGGTTGGAAAGCACCGCAACGGCGTCGCCTCCGCGGATCTGGACTCGGATCGCGATTCGGAGCTCCGAAGCTCTTCCGGCGGCCGGATCTAGCCCTTCTTCCTCCTCCTTGCTCTCTCCTCTCTCTAGCTTTAGAAAGAGAACCACTCAAGAGAAATGAGGGTTTCTAAACCCTATTCCCGGGTAAAACCATCCAGGAGCAGCCCCCCACCGTCGGATCCAAAGCCAAGGAAATGAACGGCCACGATTAAGCCTCAAATTATAAAATCTGGGCCGAACACGGGTTGGCACACGGCCGTGTGCCTGGCCGTGTAGCTCATTTGCCGTCTCGACCCAAATTGAAAACCAGCACACGGCATGTGACACGGCCTCCGACACGCCCGTGTCGCCTGCGACAAGCCCGTGTCGGGACCCGTGTCACGCCCCCCGTATGCAATTTGGCCAACACTTTTAGTCAGAGAGGTACACAGCCTTGCGACACGGCATCGGACACGCTCGTGTCACATCTGACACGCCCGTGTCTGTGCCCGTGTCACGGCCCGTGTACCACTTCGACGATTCCCTTGAGTGACACGGCCTGGGACACGCCCGTGTCCTAGGCCGTGTCCCTCCACACGACCATCGTCGACCTACACTGGTCGACTACACGGCCAGTTCGACGACTCGAGCTCGACATGCCCGACACGGCCTCCGACACGCCCGTGTCGGGGCCCGTATCACCTGCCCAAAAAACTCGACTTGGCCAAAATCGATCCCCGTCGCTCCTACGACAATTTTGGGGTGTTACAATTCTACCTCCCTTAAAGAATTTCGTCCACGAAATTAATAAAGGAAAAACAGGACTTAACGTAAAACAGTACCTGAGCGGAATAATTCCGGGTACTCCTCGAGCATAGTCTGCTCCCGTTCCCAAGAGAGCTCCTCACGCCCGCAGTTATCCCACCGGACCTTAACCATCCGGATCTGCTTGTTACGAAGCCTTTTAACCTCAACATCTTCGATACGAATGGGCTTGACCCTAGTCGTCAACCCTTCGTCCACCGGCACTTGGTCAGCCGCGATCACCTGCGAAGGCTCCTGCACCGCCTTCCGCAACACAAAAATGTGGAACACATCATGTAATCCACTCAATTGCTCCGATAGCCTCAAACGGTATGCCGCTTCGCCGACTCGCTCCAGAACCTCAAAAGGTCCAAGGTATCTTGGGCTCAGCTTCTTCAAGCGTCTCACCTGCGAAACCCCCTTGAACGGCTTCACTTTCAGGTATACCCAATCGCCTACCGCGAACTCCACGTTCCGGTGCTTGGCATTGTAATACTTCGCCTGCCAGTCCTGAGCGATCAACAAGCGCTCCCGAATGATCCGCACTAACGAGGTAGCACTCTCCACCTCTTGCTTCTTGTACAACCTTGCCTCACCCGTTTCAAGCCATGATAACAGCGTGCGACACTTCCTACCATACAGGGCCTCGAAGGGCGCCATTTGTATACTCGCTTGGTAGCTGTTGTTGTACGCGAACTCCACCAAATAAAGGTGGTCTTCCCAATGCTTCCCGAAGTCTAGAACACACATGAGGAGCATGTCCTCGATCGTTCTATTGACCCTCTCGGTCTGCCCATCCGTCTGCGGATGGAAAGCTGTGCTGAACTTTAACTTTGTTCCCAGCATCTGCTGCACCAACCTCCAATCATTTGACGTGAACCGCCCATCGGGATCACTCACAATGCTACGGGGCACACCATGCAGCCTAACAATATTGTCGACATACAACTTTGCCAATTTCTCCACTGGATCATCCTTCCTATGCGGAATGAAATGCGACACCTTGGTTAGTCGATCTACGATCACCCAGATGGCGTCGTTCCCCTTCTGCGACCTTGGCAACCCGTGCACAAAGTCCATAGATATATCGTCGAATTTCCACTCCGGTATAGGCAAGGACTTCAGAAATCTCCCGGCTTTTGGCACTCCGCCTTCACCAAGGCGCACGTTTGGCACTTAGCCACGTACAACGCCACATCTTTCTTGAGCCCCGGCCACCAAAACAGCTTTTTGAGATCACGATACATCTTCGTGCTCCCTGGGTGGATTGAGTACTTGGTATGATGAGCCTCATACATCAACTCCGCCCGGAGGTTACCCTCACTCGGGACGCACAACCGATGACCCTTCCTTAACAAACCATCTTCCACCGAGAACTGGGAATTTGACCCATCCAGAGCGGCCTCCAAGAGCTCCTTCATGGAGTCATCTAACTCCAATGTCTGCCGAACCCGGTCAGCCAGGTCATACTGCACTTCTGTCCAGTTTAACATTGCTTTGGCGCTCGTCTGCCTGTCAACGCAACAGATCTCAAGCTCCTCCAACTCCCGTACTAGCCGCTCATCATGCACCGACAACCAGTTGACTTGGGTGGGAGCCCTGCGGCTCAGCGCATCCGCAACTGCGTTGCCCTTCCCGGGTACATAATGTATTTTAAAGGTATAGTCCCCCAGGAACTCCATCCACCTCCTCTGCCTCATATTAAGGTCCTTTTGATCCAATAAATATTTTAGGCTCTTGTGATCGGTGTATATATCGACCCTTACGCCGTATAGGTAGTGCCTCCACAACTTGAGTGCAAATATCACGGCCGCCAACTCCAAGTCGTGCACCGGATAATTTTTTCATGCACCTTCAGCTGACGCGATCCATACGCTATCACGCTCCCATACTGCAACAACACGCAGCCCAAGCCACTACCCGAAGCGTCGCTATACACCTCAAAGCCCTCGGTCCCACTCGACGAACTAAGCACTGGCGTCGTGGTCAACCGTCTCTTCAGCTCCTCAAAAGCTTGCACGCACTCTTGCGTCCACAAGAATTTCTGATCCTTCCTTGTCAACTTCGTGAGAGGTAATGCTAACCGCGAGAAGTTCTCTACGAAGTGCCTGTAATATCCGGCAAGCCCGAGAAAACTACGGACTTCCGCGACAGAAGATAACGCAGGCCACTCACGTATCACAACAATCTTCGCTGAATCCACCGCTATACCTTCCCCACTCACTATATGACCAAGGAACCCTACCGAGGGTAGCCAGAACTCGCACTTGGAGAACTTTGCGTAAATCTCATTCCTCCTCAAAGTCTCCAATACCAAATGCAAGTGCTTGAAGTGGTCTTCTTCGCACTACGAGTACACCAATATATCGTCAATAAAGACGATCACAAAGCGATCCAGGAAATCTCTGAACGTCCTGTTCATCAGATCCATAAATACTGATGGCGCATTCGTCAGTCCAAACGGCATGACCGTGAACTCGAAATGCCCATACCTTGTACTGAACGTCGTCTTCGGGTTATCACACTCCCTGATCTTCAGCTGATAGTACCCCGACTTCAAGTCCAACTTGGAGTATACCGACGATCCGACTAACTGATCAAAGAGATCATCAATCCTCGGGATCGGGTACTTATTCTTCTCCGTTAGCTTGTTCAACTCTCTGTAGTCGATACACAGCCGCATACTCCCGTCCTTCTTCTTAACGAAGAGGACCGGTGCGCTCCAAGGCGACGAGCTTGGACGCACATACCCTTGCTCCATCAGCTCCTCTAGCTGAACTTTCAACTCTGCCATCTCCTTAGGCGCCAACCTATACGGAGCACGTGACACCGGTTTGGCCCCCGGTACGAGCTCGATGGTGAAATCAATCTCCCGCTGCGGTGGGGCTCCAGGAAGACTATCCGGGAACACATCAGGGTATTCGCACACCACGGGAATGCTATCCAACGTGGACTTTGGCTCCACAGCCCCCACTATTGCGAAGAACAGCTCTGCACTAGCACAAACCGCCTTTACCACCTGAAGAGCAGACATCAGTGTCTTGCTCGACCCCTTTAGCCCCTCGAATGTAGTCTCCCGCCCTATACCCAGCTTGACCTCCTTTCGATCACAGTCAATCCAAGCTTTCTGCTCTGACAGCCAATCCATCCCAAAGATCACGTCGAACTCTACTAGCGGCAGCAATGACGCTAGCAAGTCGAACTCTTGGCTCCCAATGTGAACCTTTACGGTGCACACCCTGTCCGCATGCATCGAGCACCCATTCGGTAGCAGCACATCCAACTTGTCCTTCGCCATCGAAGAAGGGACTCCGATGCGCGATATAAAGCTTTCAGACAAGAAGGAGTGTGAAGCTCCCGTATCGAACAGTGCCCGTGCCGGACTATCACTAATCACAACAAAGCCTATACAAACAATATTAGGCTAACAAGCAATAGATAACGGTATTAAAGCTAACTTGCTATAAATTAACTCATACCTGTCACCACATCCGCTTGCTTGATGGCCTCCTGCTGGCCCAAGTTATAGACTCTCGGCTGAGTCGGAGCATAGTGGGATGCGGTCGACTCCACCGCTTTGCCCTTCTCCTCGTAGGTAGCTCCTTGCTTCCTTTCGGACTTTGAGCGTTCACTCCAGCAATCACGGGCAAAGTGCCCCGGCTTTCCACACGTGAAACAAGCGCCCGGGGTTCGATTGGTAGTTGCCCCCGAGGCACCTGAAGCAGCTGGACCCGACGTCTTAGCTTTCTTATAGAATCTGCGGTAGCCCGACTTTGATGTAGTCGGTGCCTTGAACTCCGCTTTCTTACTACCGGATTCCTTCTTTGCTTGGACATTCTTCATGTCCTTCTCCAAAGACCGAGCCGAACTGACCAGGGTCATGAAACCCTGCGCCTTGGGCCCTGACAGTAGCAATCTTAGATCATCTCTTAGCCCTTCGTAGAAGCGGCTCGTCTTGCGCTCCTCGTCTGCGAAGGTAGCGCCGGCATATCTCCCCAACCGAGTAAACTCGTGGAGGTACTCATCAACGGTGCAATCCCCTTGCACTAACTTCTGAAATTCGCTTTCTAGCGCAATTCTCTGCGCCGAGGGGAGGTATCGAGCCATGAATAGTCTCGCAAACTCCTCCATCGAAACTTCGGCCAACGGCCTTCCCCGCAACTGATGTAGCTCTAGGACTTCCCACCATAGTCTTGCGTCCCCATCCAACAGGAACGTCACTATTGTGGTCTTCTGCCACTCTTCCGTTTCTGTCGCAGTCATCACCCTGTTGACCCTTGAGAGCCAATCCTCTGCTTGGGTCGGGGTTTCTGCCCCCGTGAATACCGGTGGGTGAAAGCCCATCACGTGCTTCAGTTGTCTTTCCGTTGCTCTCCGATGCAACTCTGGCTCCAACACTACTTGCTCAACCCTCCTTTGCTCTGCCGTCTGAAGCGGTACTTGCTCCATAGCAGGAGCAGACTGCTGCACCTGCCTTGCAGGCTGCGCATTGATCATTGCCATGACCGCTTCTGCCACCAACCTAATGGTCTCGGCAGACGGAGGTGTTGCAGGCGCATCGCTTGGCGCACTGCTCGCCTCAGAACCTGGCCGTTCAGACGGCCCAGCACCACTTCTGGTCACCTATAATCGTGCAAAACACCGATAAGCGACCCAAAAATTACTGCAAACAGCAATTATAGGAACACGCAGGTTCCTCAAAAATGTATATTTTCATTCCTAAGTGGACATTCCTGGGTTCTTTTCATGTTATAACGATGACGCACACATGTGCTCACCACCCCTTAAAGTGAATTTGTCCACGAATTCATTTAAGCTTGACCGAAACCAGTAGTCTGATACCAATTTGTAACACCCCTATCCGTCGCATAGTATATAGCAGTAGGTCCGGCCGGGGCCCGACGCCATATACTACGGACAGACCGGTTGGTTACGCGTTGAAACCAATCAACCAATCATGTCGTCCTACACAACACCTAGCGGAAGCAAATTATTAAGTTGCAAAAGAAATAAGAACCCTGCTACAAAGCATGAATGTCCACTACCAACTCAGGAATGTAATCATACACAAAAGAGAACTGGCCTTAAGGCCTTACATTGTTCACTTAACAAAATAGCGCTTTCATACTTCGGCTCGCAGGCCGGCCATACATGAAAAACGGGAAAGAAACATAAGCAATAAGGCCTTCGAGGGCCGGCACAGCTACAAGGGCTTTAGCCCGCTATTTCCCGCTCGGCTCCGCAGCACCTGCAAGCACAATCCACCGCCCGGTGGCAAACAAAAGCAACGGTCAGCTATGCTGACCAAATTATAACGATCCCGCCCCCAAAATCGGGGCGGCGATGCTCTTTTCCCTGCACTTTATTAGTATAGGCATTATATTAATGTGAAAACACATCAACACAGGCGTAGGCTCGCACGGCCACACACCCCGTGCACTCAGGGCACATTCTCGGCGAACCGGACAACATCACGTCAATTCAAGCCATAGACGTTCCCAATCCACCACCGCCTCTTGGACGGTCGTCCATATGAGCATTTTGCCTTCCTGGCCTTGGTCACGGCAATTCAAGCCATAGACCGCCGAAGACCCTCATCCATGCCAACGGTCCTACCGAACGACATAGACCGGGTACGGTTCCGCCTGACCCGTGCTCATATCACAACGGCAATTTAAGCCATATGCGCAGGTCAAGACTCACCGAGTCCCGTTTCCGCCACAACAAGCACATAACCCGGTTATGTTCACGTTGGCTCCCCGGCCATCGTGTTGGCAAAACTCGCTTTTGCCCAGTTTTCCGGGTGCACCTTGGAGTTAATCTCCAAGGCTCCTTGATGCAATCTACCACGTAGAAAACCCGAAAAACGCCCAAACACCCGGAGTCTTCCCCGGTTCATATGCAATGCAACATCACCGATCCGGCTCTACTTGTCCGGATAGGCTTCACACACAATGCCTATGTCCGTTTACGCATACGGACTCTACACAAGAGGGACTTCACATATCTACCCCAAGGAACGCTCCAATTCTTCGCTCACTCGCGAGAGCGGGCTTCTTATGCAAAGGAAAAGAGGGCTTCACATGCCCAAGGATGAGAAATCGTTACCCTTGCATTCTTCCGCGGCGCCATTGAAAACTATACAGTTGGAAAGCACCGCAACGGCGTCGCCTCCGCGGATCTGGACTCGGATCGCGATTCGGAGCTCCGAAGCTCTTCCGGCGGCCGGATCTAGCCCTTCTTCCTCCTCCTTGCTCTCTCCTCTCTCTAGCTTTAGAAAGAGAACCACTCAAGAGAAATGAGGGTTTCTAAACCCTATTCCCGGGTAAAACCATCTAGGAGCAGCCCCCCACCGTCGGATCCAAAGCCAAGGAAATGAACGGCCACGATTAAGCCTCAAATTATAAAATCTGGGCCGAACACGGGTTGGCACACGGCCGTGTGCCTGGCCGTGTAGCTCATTCGCCGTCTCGACCCAAATTGAAAACCAGCACACGGCATGTGACACGGCCTCCGACACGCCCGTGTCGCCTGCGACACGCCCGTGTCGGGACCCGTGTCACTCCCCCCGTGTGCAATTTGGCCAACACTTTCAGTCAGAGAGGTACACGGCCTTGCGACACGGCATCGGACACGCCCGTGTCACATCTGACATGCCCGTGTTTGTGCCTGTGTCACGGCCCGTGTACCACTTCGACGATTCCCTTGAGTGACACGGCCTGGGACACGCCCGTGTCCTAGGCCGTATCCCTCCACACGACCATCGTCGACCTACACTGGTTGACTACACGGCCAGTTCGACGACTCAAGCTCGACACGCCCGACACGGCCTCCGACACGCCCGTGTCGGGGCCCGTGTCACCTGCCCCAAAAACTCGACTTGGCCAAAATCGATCCCCGTCGCTCCTACGACAATTTTGGGGTGTTACAGTACGTGTTCGCCCAGAGCCAAGGGGTGGGCGAGTGCTGACACGCCCATCACCTTTAAGCAGGGGTTTCAGGGTCAACTCTCCCAGACCCAAGGCGAGGCGAGCCAGGCCCGTGGCGTTGAGTAAGGCGAGCCAGGCCTGTGGCATTGAGAGAGGCGAGCTCACTTAACGCCTTCCCCCGTGGCGTTGAGTGGGGCGAGCACCCTCACCGCCATTTACCTCGGCGTGGGGGGAAGCTTTCCCGCTCCAGTATTCTCCGCCCTTGCCTAGTGGATGTTATCTCAGGGCCAGCTCGCCCTTCAGATGTGGTGTATTTTTACCATGTTACCCCCTTCAGACTGCCTATAGTCCTCGAAAACAGTAAAGTTTCGATATTTGCAGACCGTCTTTTCCTATAAATAGGACCCAAGGGGTACCTCAGAAGACACGCTTTCTTGTGCCCGGTCTTCTAGCGCTTTCTGAGGTACCTTAGCTTCAGCACTTGGCTAAGGAGGGGAAGCGCTCTAAGATCTTCCGGGTGTGTGGTGGGACCTCCGTGCTGGAGCCTTGGGTCTGTTCCTGGTCCTTTTACTTTGTCATTTGGGCTCGTGAGGAGAGAAGTAAGTGTGCGATCACCCCTTCCCCAAGGGTCGAACTCCTCAGGGACCGATTTTTTGGTTTCAACATGCACATCTTGTGCTTCCTTCTCAGCAATTTCCAGTGTTTCTTTGTTTATATCTGATATAATGTCCATCACTGTATCAGCAGCATACTCACTCTTCAGAGTAGCTACAACAATGCCTCCCCCTTGGGCAGGCAGCTCAGATAGTTTAGTGTCTTGTACTGCTGGTTCAGCGTGTTCTCTCCCCTGGAGTTGAGGTTATCTGTTGCTTTGGGTGCTGCCTGCTCTCTATTTGATCTTGAGCTTCTTTTTGTTGTTGGTTTTCATCTGAACTAAAGACTACCTCCTCTTCAGAATCACTGGAGGATTTTTTTGCTGAACAATTTCTTTCTTTTTCTTATCCTTCTTGACCTGTTTCTGTAGAGTAAAAACCTCTTTGGTCAATACTCTATCCCATCTGGATAGAATCCTTACATCCATCCTCCTCATATGGTTGATCTTGGATCCTGGAAGTTGGTTCATAATATCTGGGATAGTTGAAGCTAGACATAAGCTTAGGATCCTTCCTAGATTTGGCTTCTTGATTCCTTCTTGGATCTTGTCAAATAATACTGATGACCAGTCTGTCTTTATAGTGAATATGACTCTGGTCATTAGGTTGAACATGTAGGTAGATATTCTGTCATGTCCACCAGTCTTGCACAAAATTACCTTGCCTACGATTTCAGAAAGAAACTTACCTTGGGAATTCATCCCTTTTCTGGTAATAGATGATCCAACTTTGGTATTAGGGTTCAGCCCGCACTAACTTAGTGCATCTTTTGTCATGGATGGAACTATTTTATCATCATCCTTAATCTTGGGAAGTTGGAGTGATTTTCGGATCGTATTAAGTGTGAGTTTTACTCTTGAATCCTGAACTATGGCATTGATCTTCTTTCCCTCAGTGTCCACAGTTGCTGATGAGTAGAATTCCAGTACTTCCTTTTTCCAAATTCTTGTTGGTTCTGAGACAAAGAACTCCAAACCATTTTCCGAAATTAGGGTAATTACACCCTGGATTTCTTGAGAAGCTGTCGATAATCCCCCACGAACCAGCTCATAACCTTCATTCACCTTATCGTCTTGGTGGCGCGCCATTGATGAGAGAAAGAGAGAGAGAAGAGGATAGAAGTGAATATCTATGTCGACACAAGGTCTAGAGTCGAGAATTCTGAAGGCGTAGTCGACCAGATTTTTTCTCCCCCAATTTATAGTCTACTGGTAAAGGGTAGGTCAAAAGACACGCCTATCTTAGTCAGAGTACTAGTCGACATAATTTTACATATGTCGACATAAAAGACTTAGGGTTCGACAAAACTTATTTTTAGTCGACATGTTTATGTGTCGACATACTTGTGTCAGTGTCGACACAGACTATTCAAGTCTCGACAGAATGTGTCGACACCAATTCTTGTGTCGACACAAATACTGTTTATGTGTTGACACAACATACTGAGAGTGTCGACATAATTTGCTTGTGTCGACACAAACTTTCTCACTTAACCAAATTTCCTGATAAATTTTGTACTTACATATTCTACTTAGGAAAGCTTATGCTGACCTATTCTAGGTTCAACATACCTAATTCAATTTTAAAATAATTGAATTTAGTTTCATCCAGAGGTTTTGTAAAAATATCAGCAATTTGATTATTTGTGTTCACAAATTCTAGACTAATATCTCCCTTCTCCACATGTTCTCTGATGAAATGAAACTTAATTTCTATATGCTTAGTTCTACTATGTGAAACAAGGTTTTTAGCAATAGAAATAGTACTAGTAGAATCACAGAATAGTGGAATTCTACTTACCTTGATGTCATAGTCTTCAAGTTGATGCTTTACCCACATCAACTGTGCACAGCAGCTTCCTGCAGCTATATATTCTGACTCAGCAGTTGAGATTGCTACACTTGTTTGCTTCTTGCTGCTCCATGACACCAGCCTTCCACCTAGGAATTAACAAGTTTCTGTGGTACTCTTCCTGTCTTCTTTGCACCCTGCAAAGTCTACATCTGAAAAACCTGTTAGTAAGAAATCTCTATTCTTAGGGTACCAAAGACCTAGATTGGGTGTG
The DNA here is from genome assembly GCA_039513925.1 of Platanthera zijinensis. NCBI lineage: Eukaryota > Viridiplantae > Streptophyta > Magnoliopsida > Asparagales > Orchidaceae > Platanthera > Platanthera zijinensis. Next base: position 145,281,226 of record CM077091.1, on the reverse strand, counting down.
CCCTTATGATATCTCAAAATTCTCTTGACAGCAGTGTAATGAGATTCCTTTAGGCATGCTTGGTACCTAGCACAAACACATGTTGTATGCATGATGTCAGGTCTACTAGCAATCAAGTAGAGTAGAGAGCCAATTATCCCTCTATACAAAGACTCATCAACAGGTTTCCCTGCCTCATCTTTGCCTATAGGCATACTTGTTCCCATTGGAGTTTTCATGGTGGAGGAAGAGTCCATACTATATTTATTAATCAACTCCTTGGTGAACTTAGAATGAGAAATGGACAATCCATCATCAGTCTGTCTAACTTGAAGTCCCAAGAAGAACTTCAGCTCACCCATACTGCTCATTTCAAACTTCCCTTGCATAAGTTTGATAAACTTTCTACAAAGGTTATTTTTAGTAGATCCAAAGATAATATCATCAACATATATCTGGATTAAGATGATCTTGCCTTTAGATTCCCTAAAGAATAGAGTTTTGTCTATCTTTCCTCTAGAGAATTTATTCTCAATAAGATAAGCAGACAAAGTTTCATACCAAGCCCTAGGGGTTTGTTTCAAATCATATAGAGCTTTCCTAAGCCTATATACATAGTTAGGATAGTGAGAGTCTACAAAACCTGAGGGTTGTTCAACAGAGACTTCCTCTTTTAAGTCACCATTTAGAAATGCTGACTTTACATCCATCTGATATACCTTGAAACCTTGATAGGCAGCATAGGCCAAGAAAAACCTTATAGCTTCCAGCCTTGCCACTGGGGCAAAGGTTTGATCAAAGTAAATCCCTTCTTCTTGCCTGTAGCCTTTTGCTACCAGTCTGGCCTTGTTCTTGATTATGGTGTCATTCTCATCAAGTTTATTTCTATAGATCCACTTGGTTCCTATCACATTGTGATCCTTTGGTTTAGGAACCAGTTCCCAGACTTTACATCTTTTGAATTGATTCAGCTCTTCTTGCATAGCATCAATTCAGTTTGTGTCTAGTATGACCTCTTCAATCTTCTTGGGTTCTATTTGTGACAAGAAACTTGAACATAAAACTGTGTTCATGCTCTTGCTCCTAGTTAGTACACCTTAACTTGCATCAACAATGATTGATTAGGATGGGCGAACGAGATTCTTTTGATGGATGAGCTGCATGATCCTTCAGGTGTCTTCTTTTTGGAGGAAATCTGCCAACCTCTTGGCCTTCTTCATTTTCCTCAACCTGATGCTCCTCATTATCTTCTTCATCCACTGAGTCTTGTTCTCCCCCTGGACAACATGCATCCTTTTCATCATCCAGCCTAGCAGGTGCTTCTTCATTAATAGTCAGCTTGTCCAGCCTGTCCTTTAAACCTGCAGAACTACCTGAAGAGCTAGATAATTCACTATTAATCAACTTAGTCTTATCAAATACTACATGGACAGATTCTTCCATAACTTGTGTAGTCAAGTTGTAGATCCTGTATGCCCTACTATTATTGATGTACCCAACAAATATCCCATCTAGGGACTTGGTAGCAAACTAAGTTTGGTAGTGCTTACCATTAACTAGGACATAACACTTACTACCAAAGATTCTGAAGTAGGAAATGTTTGATTTTCTGCCTTTCAAAATCTGATAGGGAGTCATCTTATGTTTCTTATTAATGGAGGCTCTATTGAGTACATGACATGCATTATTTACTGCCTCAGCCCAGAAGTACTCAGGGAGAGTAGTGTCACTAAGTAGTGTTCTACTTGCCTCAATTAGAGTCATATTCTTTCTTTCAGTAACTCCATTTTGCTGGGGTGTTCTAGGTGAGGAGAACTCCTAATGAATCCCAAATTCTTCACAGAACTTTGTCATACACTCAGACTGAAACTCAGTTCCATGGTCACTTCTGATTTTGACCACTGAATTGTTAAATTCATTCTAAATTTGTCTAACAAAGGTCTGGAAAATAATAGGGGTTTCAGATTTCTGCCTCAAGAAGAAAACCCATATGTATCTAGAATAGTCATCCACAATAACCAATGTGTGTACTTTCCTACCAAGACTATGAATTGGCATAGGACCAAACAAATCCATATGCAAGAGATATAAACATCTCATTAAATCTTTGGTATCAAGTACATGGAAAGAGGACTTAGTCTGTTTGCCCTTTTGGCAAGCTGAACACACACCCTCTTTAATGCACTTGACTTGAGGACCATTCCTCACTAACCCCATACTGAATAGCTGCCCTATTGACTTATAATTCAGATGAGCTAGCCTCTTGTGCCATTTGACATACTGTGATGCTTTCTCACCTGTAATTAGACAAATGGGTGAGTTGTTGAACTCATAATCAAGGTTAAGATAATATACATTCCCTTTCCTAGTGCCAGTCAGAATGATCTCTTGATCACTCGACCTCCTTATTTGACACTCCCCTTTAAGAAAAGAGATGTTATAACCTAGATCACTAAGTTGACTTATGCTAATCAGGTTATGTTTCAGACCCTTCACATAAGCCACTTGAGTGATATTAATAGAATTACTAGAAATGTTACCAAATCTTTTGTTGATTACTTTTTCAGATCCACCAAAGATTACTTTGGGTCCATTCTCTGTGGGTGCATAGTCCCTCAACATTCTTCTTATTCCAGTCATATGCCTGGAACATCCACTATCCAAGTACCATATAGGGGTATGACCACTTGGATTCACCTACATCAAAGAAAGATTTACCTATCCTCAGAACACAAATTGTTATTGGGTCCTAGGTTCTTGTTAGTTTGAAATCTATCATGCTTACCTGCAGCTTTTCTGACAGGTAAGCTGTTCTTGTTTTTAATACTTGTGTTGAACCAACAATCTATGGCAAAGTGGCCCACCTTGCCACAACACAAACAATCAAATCTGTTGTACATTCTCTTAGGTACAGACTTCTCAACATTGTTGTCAGCATTCCTTTTAAGAGTTGGTGCTGGAGCAGCATAACCCAAAGATTCCTTAAGAACATGATGAGTTTGCTTATAGAGTGGCCTATTGGCATATACACCCTTGCCAATGAGATCTACATACTCACAATGACCATGAGTAATATCATGATCATACTTTTTTGTAGGTTGCATCACTTTCCTAAAGAAAATAGGGGTTTTGTGGCTAGTGGCTGAACTGGGCCTTTGACTTTTCCTTGAGAATTGGCTGCCCTGGTTCTTTCCTTGAATCCTAGTCCCGTCTTTCCTTTTTGAGATATGAAGTTATCTATTAAAGGCAAGACAGACTTTGACTTTAAAAATTTAGCCACTAGATCCCTTTCTTTCTGGAGTCATGCCTCCAGATTCTTAATATGATTTTCCTTGAAAGAGATTGTGCCCATCTGAATAACAGTAATGTTCTTCAGTTTGGCAACCTTCTTAAGTTTCAAATCCAACATCTTGGCTGATTCTGATGCAGCCTGCTTAAGAGATTCAATTTCCTTGGCCTGCTCTTTGACAAGAAACTTGCTTCTCTTCAGATCTTGCAACAACCCACCATACTCATCAATGAGTTGATGTACATCCCCCTCAGATTCAGAACCATCCACTTCTCTTGAAGTTGATGCTACTGATTCTGATCCAATAAAATAATCAAAAGCTAAGGGAGAACTGTATACCATACTTGGACCAGGCTGGTCCTGGCACTGATCATTTTCTGATATAGCCATCAGCCCTCTACAACAATAGTCTTCAACTCCATTTATAGAGTCCAGTATTAGTAGGAATTCTAATTCCCTAGAATCATATTCTGTAGAGAATCGCCCAACGTATGCTTCTGCATCATTTTCTTCTCCTGATTCTGATGATGAAGAGTCTATCCAACTCTTCTGCTTCTGAGAAACAAGGGATTTCTCCTTCTTGCCTTTTACTTGATGCTTCTTCTTGTCTTAAGACTCCTTCTTCTTGTTAGGACAGTCAGCTATGACATGTCCATACCTATTGCAGCAATAACAAATAATTTTAGAATTAGTTTGTTTACTAGGTTTTTAGGCATACCTGTCCTCCTTGGGAGTCTTCTTTTTCTTGTAATAATCATCCATGGAGAAGGATGTTGAAGGCTTGGTTCTCCATTTCTTATTTTTCATAAACCTTTGAAATTGCCTTGTAAAGGTAGCAAAGTCCTCATCAGAGGTGTGGCTATTTGATGTGTTGTCAGGATTTTCTTCTTCTACCTCAGCACTCTTTTTGGGTGGAGAAGGAGTTTCTCCTACCCTTTCTTGTGCCTTCAGCCTTGAAGGCTACTGACTTATCTTTGTACTCAGACCTACTGCATTTCTCCTCCTCTTTTCTGGCAGTGACCTGCATTTCATAGGATTGCAGCTTTCCAAATAGTGTGGGTGGAGGTGTATCAGCAAGCCTGGCCACCTCTCTGATGGCGCATATCTTTGTGTCCCAGTCCTTTGTCAGTGATCTGAGAAACTTGTCATTCAATTCATATGTGTTGAAGACTCTTCCATAGGTCATCAGCTCATTTACTATCCTGAAGAACTTCTTGTAACATTTAGCTATACTGTCAGACTTGGCTTGTCTAAAACTCTTATATTCTTGATTCAGCATAGATTTCTTGTCTTCTCTAACTTCTCCAGTTCCCTCCATGTAGACAATCAAGGTGTCCCACATCTCCTTAGAGGTTTTGCAATGCACCAGATTCTGAAATGTGGCATCATCTATAACACTTACAATAATGTTTTGTGCTCTTTTACCTAATATTGCCAGGATGATCTCATCCTTGGTCATTTAAGAATAACTCTTTGGACTTTTAATATTTGCATCCAGAATTGATACCTTCATTGGAATGAAGGGACCTTCTTGTACTGTGATGTAGATTCTTGGATCAGATGCATCCATGAACAACCTGACCCTTTCCTTCCATATGCCAAAGCATTTTTTCCTGCAGATAGGCAGTTTCATAGATCCAAATTCCTTCTGATTCTCATTTGAACCCATTCTTGAAATCTGTTAATTGTCTTGGAGATTCACTCAGACTGTTTGGTCAATCTTTGAGTAACCTCTCTCTGATACCACTTGAAATACTTGATTTTAAGAGCCTAGACACCTAAAGGGGGGGTGAATAGGTTCTAATTTTCTTTGATAAATTTTAGGCAATTATCTTGTTCTAACTTAGCACAGATAATACAATTCACAGCACAACAATCACAACACAGTACAGTACACCAGATTTATAGTGGTTCCCCAAGTTATGGGTACATCCACTTTCCCCCTTCGCCTATCCAATAGAGAACTGGATTCATCCCAAATTCCTTCCACTAACTCAGATTCACAGATCTTACACTCAGAACCTGACAGGTTCCTACAGCTCAGACTTATACAAGTCCTACCTCAAATTCTTCCCAAGAACCCTACCTCAGGCAACAACCCTACTTCAGCCTTTAACACAAGGCTTACAACTCAGACTTTCATAAGTCCTACACCTCAGGCTCTCAGCTCTACCTTAGCCTTTATAAACACAGGCTTACAACTCAGATCTAAGAAGATCTTACAAGGAAAAAGAATATTTAGTAATACAAAAATTTCACCCAGATAGAACTTCTCAATTTGCTATGAGCTTCTTGATCAGTTCTTGAACAACCTGTATACTTCAGATCCAACCTGACTTAGCTTTTCAAAGCTTCTTGATTGAACAAAATGAGGTTGATCTGACTTGGAGTAGAAGTTGATCTTCAAACAGCTCCTTTCTTAGATTCAGAAATAGATCTGAATCTTTCTTGCAGACTGTTCAGGTTCTGCCTTCTTAAGGGTCCCCCCTTTCTTGATGTTGAATTCTCTCTCTGGGTCTGTGTTGATTTGTTCCCTCTTAATTGCTTTCTTAATTCATAATTGATGCCTTGGTTGTCATGGATCAGTCCTTTATATAGAGTTTCTCAATGATTACCGGCTGATCCGGTTTGTAACAACCTTCTGACAGTTCTAACAAAAGTGTCAGACTTATTATTTATGATAACTGTCAAGTCTTCAGTCGTGACAGCTGATTCTGCAATGACTTTATATCTCAGCAGGCACTCAGTACAATACTTCACATGTGTTGTTACAGATAGACTAAGTGTCGACACAAGCCTTGATGATGTCAACACATCACTCAATGTGTCGACACATCATTCTTCTGCTTCTCGACACAGCTTCTGTTAGTATGTGTCGACACAACTGCTCCTGGTCTCGACATAACTGATGCTGACAGATGGCGTTGAGTGAATGTCCAGATATCGTTGATCGTGTGTCGACACAACTCCTATGTGTCGACACAAACCTTCTAGACTCAGTATATCTGTTGTTAAAAGATGGCATTGAGTGTGTGTCGACACAAGACCTGTGTGTCGACACAAACCTTCTTCAGGCGTCGACACAATTCTTGGGTGTCGACACATGCCTTTCTTCTGGTGTCGACATAACTCCTGGGTGTCGACACAGCTTTTGCTTCAGGTGTCGACTCAATTCCTGCCTTAGGTGTTGACACAATTCTGGGTATCGACACAGCTTCTTCTTCAGGTGTCGACACAATGCCCGAGTGTCGACATAGGCCTTGCTTCTAGTGTCGACACAACTTCTGGGTGTCGACAAAATTCTTCAAAAGTGTCGACACTTGTACTTAGAGAATTTTCTTGCAAACCTTACACATGCACAATGAAAGTCAAATATCCATCAAATACAAATTAATGTATATCAATGAGTAAGATGAGGCTTCTCTAAATCTGGTACATATTTTTCAGTGTACCCAACAGCCTCCATATTCTCAGGTATGTTACTTATATTATTTCCTTAATTATCATAAATTAAGACTTATATAAATAGAAAAGTCCGGAAATCTCCAAATCACTCGATCTCTAAACCCTTTCTCGAGAAAAGAAGGAAACTTTTCGCCTTCCGCCTTCCGCCATCGAAGAACTTGTCACTGATTCTCTCCACGTAGTAAATTCTCGCTCTTCTATGGATTGATGGCTCCTACTTCCTAGATAGGGATTGGAAGCGAATTTGTTTCGACTAGGATTGCAGAGATTTTAGACGACTTTCAGAATCTTCTTCTCCTTCTGGAAACCGCCGGATTATCCTTTGTTTTGGAGCAACCGTGCAAAATTTTATTTCAAGAGGTTGAAGAGTTCTTTCAGAATGCAAAGGTAAGGAGAAATGGAAAGATTCTTAAGACAAGAGTTCGTGGAATCAAAATCAAACTCTCTAAGACAATTGTTTCTAAGCTTCTTCGACTATCTGTGATTAAAAAAGAAGACAACCTAACTGCCGAGGACTATGACAAAGCTTATAGTTTCTGTGGGATTTCTGTTGTTATAAACACCATTCGTCGACCTGACCTAAATGCAGAGGGCAAACTTCTAGTTGATATTCTTGGCAAAGTACTTCTGTGCAAGACTACTTCTATAAGCTTAATCACTGCCGACTCCTTTTATATGATGACATCAATTATATGTAGGAAGAAATTTCAGTTTGGGATGATGATTTTTGATAAGATAAGAGAAAATATCAAAGCACCTAACTGTATAAGGATTATTTCTCTACTTCTGCATGAGTTCAAGCCAGAGATTTTTGACTTATCCAAAGGTACAACCCTTCACCACATGAAGAAAGTATTTATATCTTCTATACAAAGATGGGAGCTTAAACTTAAGAATCCTGCCCAAGCTGCTAAGGCACAGGATCATCTAGAGAATGAGGACAGGACTCCATCTCCTCCTCTACCTCAAGTAGCTGGCCCATCTGGTGCAGCTGCTCTGGGGAGCCTGCTCCTTCAACTCCAATAAAAAGAGTTTCTACCCCTCCTCCAGCTGTTGTACTCCATCCTGCTACCCCAGAAGAGCCACTCTCAGATGCCCAAGTCAAGGAGAACATTCTATCCACAGAGGAAGACATAAACCAAATGATAGAGGAATTATCTTCCAAAGAGCCTCTTTCCCCTTTTCATACAGAGATGTCTCCATGTCTAGAGTGTCTCAATGTCTAGAGCCATCTCCCTCTCATCATCTTTCTGAACAAGAATCTCCTCATCAATCACCTGCTGCAGTCATTCAAGAGGAAGAACTGGTTCTTATTTCTGATTAGAAAGAAGCCACCCTAGAACCAGCTAAGGCTCCTCTTAAGAGCTTGGATTTTTCTCTTCCCACCATTTTTGGTGAGGAAGGTGATATTTTGATTCAAAAACAAGAGCCAAGAGCACAGTTGTCATTGAAGAAATTGCTCTATGGACTGCTCCTCCTTCTCCATCTCCTCAAGTTCAAACTCTTGCTGCTGATGATATTTTGGATAAGATTGAATTACTGCTAGCATAACAGAGAAAGTATTTTGATGAATCTCTAAATGTTGTGACTGATAAAGTAACTTCTCTGGAAAAAAAGATGAGCAGAGGATTTGTAGAGATCCAGCATAACACTGATGAGCTGAAACATCTATTCCAAATAGGTGGGAAAGCTCTGGACCACACCATAACCAGCATTGGTCAGGTGATGGACCAGTCAGTAACTCTTGCTAATAATCAAATCCAGTTAGAAAAGAAAGCCCAAGAACATAACTTCAAAACTTGTGAAGAAGTTGGTACCTTTAAAGAAGTTGTTATTATCACCCTATCTGTAGAAGTCAGAAAGGGGGAGAGCTTAGTAAAAGAATACTTAGAAAAATCAGATACAAACATGAAAACTCTCTGGGAAGAAAAGTTGAAGGAAATTCATGTTGATGTCAAAACTCAAATAGGTGGTGTAAAGTTTCATACTTATAATACAGCTGTGTGGATGCATAATCAAATATTCCTTGATTTCAAAGCTGATCCAAATGTGATTCCCCATCATCTGAATCCTACTGCTCAGCATCTTCCAGTTCCTCAGCTAACTTTTTCTCCAAGACCTGAAGGCTCAGAAGCACCACCTCTAGATACTTATGCTCAGGATTGGGAAACTGATCAGGCAGATGTGCTTCATCAAGCACCTCCTGAAATTCAAATTCCTAAGAGGAGAAAGTATGGTGATGGAGCATCTGTAAGCAAGTCCTTCCCTAATCTAGAAGCTGAAAAGAGAAGAGCACAAGAATTTGCTGAAATTTGGAGCCCTACTTCTAGTCTTTGATCCTTGATACTCTCAAACTAGTTATGGATTACAATGAAAGCAGGACTAATAATTATAGCTCCTCTGAGTGGGAACTGTATGAGAAATCCTTAACTAAGAGAAGAATTTATGATAGAGAGTATAGAAGGAACAATCCAAATGCTCCTCTTAGACTCCCAAAGTATTATCCTAAACCTTTCAGCTATCAGAGGAGATAGTAGAAACAACAGCAGAGTAAAAAATGACAAATGATCTAGATTGTGTTTTGATATTGTGTTGAAATGGATTTCATGGACAATTCTATACAGATATAAATCTTTAATTTTTATGATCTGATTTTTCTTGTCATTACGTAGCATTTTATTTTATATTATCTCTGTGGTAGCTAGTCACTTTGTTTGTTTATCTTGATATAATTCATCTTAGTGTAGAGGGTTCTGACTTCTACAAATAGGGGGAGATTATTGGATATTGTATCCACAATAACCTAGATTTGTATGAAGACACCCTTAAACTAAGATGAATTAAGTTGTATTTGATGTCTTGTTTGAGGTATGTGTTTGCAGGACTTTATTGCCAAAGTGTAGACCAATGTCAGTTTACAATGAATCACCAAACACAGGACCATATAATGTAATCCCTCATTGTGTGATCCATAGTGTTGACTCATATGTAGCCTCTCTATTAGGATACACTTCATTTTCAAGCACTAAACCTGTAGGAGAAAGACTAGTTGAAGATTTCCTTGAAAAAAGAAAATTTTCAGAAAGCAGAATTTTTCTAAGTGTTTTACTCGAGTAGTAATTTAAGTACTCGAGTAAAATTATAGTCAGTTCTCGAGTAAGCTAAGTCTAGCACTCGAGTAACTGAAGTAGTTCTCGAGATAATTTAAAGTTAGTTCTCGAGAAACTGCTTAGTACTCGAGTACATCTCTACTTGTTCTCGAGTTATCTGAAATATCTAAATCAGAAATTCTTCCAAGTCTAATACTCGAGTAGCTAAGGCTATTACTCGAGTAATGCAAGACTTTGTCTCGAGTAACAAAAGTCGAGTACTCGAGAAGTACATCTAGTTCTCGAGTAGTGAAGCATTAGTACTCGAGAAGTCCAGCTACTTCTCGAGAAGTCAATTCTATTACTCGAGTAGCCAGAAGTTATTTCCAAATTTTTCTCTAAGGATTGTTCTCAAGACTTTATATCCTTTTCTCGAGAAGTCAAAGTGATTACTCGAGTAGTCATATTCTACTCGAGTAATGTAGACAATTTTTCTGAAATTTCGTTAAGTGTGACGGGACCCAATTTCAAATTAATCTCCATGATTATTAGTCCACGTGTTATGTCTTTTATGATTAAGACCGTTAGACTATTCCTATAAAAGGTCTTATCATATTTGACTAACCCTAACAGAGAGATAAAGTTTTCTGAATCGATTTTCTTCATTCCAAATCAGAAAGCCGCCGCCGCTCTTCATCGACGATCTCGCTGCCGCTCCTTCTCCGATTCCAGAGATTCAGAGCAAGATTAGATCAACAGATCAAAGCATTCTTATTATCACAGATCCTCGTCTTGATCGTGTTGATCTAGGTTTTCAGATCCAGAATAGTTTTTGGCTTGTCTTCTTCAACCTATTTCGGAGAAAGCTTCAAAGATTCAATAAAGAAGAAAGGTTGAAGATTCAGATCTGAGATATTCTGTTTTGTATAATTTTATTTACAAAATCATTATCTTGTAGGAGATTTTATCTCCGAGTGTTGTAGGAAGTATTTCTTCCGAGTGTAGATCGGTTTTGTGGATCAAGTTGTAGGGGAATTGCTCCGAGTTGTAGGATTGGTTTTCAATCCGAGGTAATAGTGAAGTAGTCGAGTCTAGCGTGTTGCTAGATCGTGAGGTGGAGAGTGGATGTACCCATGATTGGGGAACCACTATAGATCTGGTGTACTCTGTATTGTGTGTGCTTATTTTCTGCGCTTCGTTCGTTCAAATTTTTATTCCGTAAAAATACGCAGACCTCACCTATTCACCCCCCCTCTATGTGATTTAGGTAGACAACTAAAAACATCAGATCAGTCCTTCTTCTTCACGAGCAAGACGGGAGCTCCCCATGGTGAAGAACTCGGTCTAACAAATCCTGCATCCACCAGCTCCCGCAGCTGAGTCCGGAACTCCGCAAGCTCCTTCAGAGCAATCCGGTAAGGTGCCAGGGAGACGGGCCTCGCACCGGGTACTAACTGTATCTGGAAGTCTACTCCTCTATGCGGGGGTAGTTGTCACATCCCGCATTTTCTCCGCATTTAAACGATATATCAGAGTAAGAGAAAACACGTGTCGTGTAAGGGATAATTGCAGGCGCTCAGGCAAAAACTCGAACCTAACACTTTATATGAAATTCTTAAGTTATTAGGAAGAAATTGCAATTTAAATTACATTTTGACGGTCGTATCCCTCGACTTAGTGGATCAACTAGTCTACAATTAAAAAAATGAATATACGCTGCAGAAAATACTTTGTTTGCATAGATTGACATCCTACATGAGTATAAACATCAAAGTAGGACAACTCATGATATGCATACATCTAGATTTAATATATGTATAGAAAGAGTCCTTTAGGTTGTTAAAATATAATGACTTTGGATTTAAAAGATGTTATGCATGAGATATTCATAATGAGATTTTTATACTTTCAAATAACTAACAAGCAATCTTAACATAAATCTTTTCCAGAGAGCAAGTTGGTACAACAAACCATCTAGAAAAGTAGCACAACAGCTAGCAAATAAACCAACATTCAACAATAATCTCTGGTGGGTGTTAACAACCTTATATGAACCCACCAAACATCATATATATCTGAACATAAAAAAACAAAACAACAAATCTACCTCACAAAGGAGAGGTCAGAACCACTACAGCAACTGCAGAAAACCTGAGGCCACCAACTCTAGCTACTCAATCTACTACAATTCCGAGCCTGAGTCATTCAAAAGAAAAGAATGTCTCAGAAAAAGGTACAAGTGGCAAAAGAAATCCAAAGGTAAATAACCAAGAGGAGTTAAAGGGTTACCGGCCCAAGACAAAAAATAGTTGTCAAACCATAACATATAAATCATAAAATAATAAGCAAATGAAGAATTTACAGAGTTTTAAATATAATAAATTACACCAAGTATGATATGAAGTCATGCTTCGTTAACATCTGCAAGTGTATGCATAAGAACATATATGTATATATATAGAGAGAGAGAGACAAAAGAGACCGATCAGCTCAAAACACATGAATCATTGACACCGGTAAAAATGGTACTAAGTTGGGGGGCCACTTTGTCCAACACCAACCTTCAGACCCAACATCTCAAAAAGGCACTGTGGTGGTGACCACATTGTCCAACACAACCCAACAGCTCATAAGAAGAGAAGAAAACCCACTAGGTGTAATATTTCGCAAACTGGCACTGAGGTGATGGTCCTTTATCAACTGTCAACCAAGGCCACAAAAACATAAATTATATTAATAAATAAAAAAAACTCAAGGCTTAACATCGGATTTCCATGACGATGCATAGGGAAGAAAACCAATATGTACTAAGGTATACTCGATGAATATGACTTGACAAACTCAAAGTCACTCGATGGATACATGAAAATTACTTGACACTAACTCTGAAATCACTCGACACCAAGACTTCAGCCACTTGACGCCTCTCTGCTTCACTCGATGCCAAGACAGTTTCAGTCAAAGCACTCAACGCCTGGCTGCTTCACTCGACGCTCTCGGCGCCATAGCTACTTCACTCAACGCTCTCGACGCCATAGCTGCTTCACTCGACGCCTAGACAGAGACAGTCAATGCACTCAATGTCATAGCTACTTCACTCGACGCTCTCGATGTCATAGCTACTTCACTCGATGCTCTCGACGCCACATCTGCTTCACTCGACGCCTAAACAGATACAGTCAAAGCACTCAACGCCATAGCTACTTTACTCGATGCTCTCGACATCATAGATACTTTACTCGACGCCTAGAAAGATACAATCAAAGCACTCAATGCCATAGCTACTTCACTCGACGCTCTCGATGCCATAGCTGCTTCACTCGATGCTCTCGATGTCATTGCTGCTTCACTCGACGCCTAGACAGTTACAGTCAAAACACTCAACGCCATAGCTATTTCACTCAACGCTCTCGACGCCATAGCTACTCACCCGACGCTCTCGATGTCATAGGGCTACACTCAATGCTTTTACTTTGAGTTTAATTAAATTTTTCTGACAGAAGGACTTACAGCAATTTAACCAAAAGACATTTCTTCTTTCTACCCAAAACTCTGGTTTCTTACAAAAATTCTAGACTTCTACTCACCCTAACCTACACCAAACTTAGATCATTTTATTTTAAAAAAGAAGAAGAGAAAGTTAGGAACACAGTGATTCATACTCAAAACAGTTAAAGGACAAGAGATTAGATTTTCTTCTGACTATCATTTTGACAGATCTTGGTCATGAAAAAACTCAAAACCATATATATTTTAACAGATGTAGGATTGGATTTACAGCAGAAACTGCAAGAAAAATGAGATCTGAAACTTTTAGAATAGAATTAGATGAAGAAGGAGGAGATTTGAAACCACCACTTGCCTTAAACTTCCTCTCAACTTTCCGAACACTCCACGACACAGATCGACCAAAAAGAAAGTGCAACGAGATCTGGAGAGATTTGGACAAAACGAAAGTTTAGGGCTACTCACCCCAATGCCAAAAGGTCCGAGAAAATAAAAATACCTACCGCCAATGTGTAGATCTCGGCGAGAGCTTTCCGGATCTATCCTCAAACGACGATTTCTAGCACCGACACTCCTACAAGCGGCGGCCAAAAGCCTCACGATATCCGTCGCCTCTTTTCTTCTGCATTTTCGGTCCGATGGCTTAGGAAAGAAGATAATGAATAGGATTTTGATTATAAGTATTTATATATATAATGTAATATTATTATTAATAATTAAACGTCCAAACGACTAAAAACTTGAATCAACTAGGATTCCTACGAAATTTGCACCGAGGCTAAATACCAATGCTACAAAACTAACGGCGAAGTCAAAATTATTATTCAACAAACCAAACTCGGGTTAAAATTCCCCGAAGTTACAATTACATAAACCTACTAAAATCCACCAAATCAAAACCTCGGATTCCAAAAAACAAAAATCACGCTCCAACAACGGTACCCGTTAACTACGCGATAATGCGATCTGACGTCATAAATACATCACTAAAGAAACTAAAATAAACATCGAAAAATCAGGGGCGTTATAGTAGTCTGGACAACTTCTCTGGAAATATGTCGAGGAAATCCCAAACCACTAGAATATCACCAATGGAGGTCTCCGCCTCCACCATCTCGAAACAAACCATATATACCTCATCTCCCTGCTCATGGTCCTTAACGGCCTATACAGATGATAATAATAAATGGAAGATATGCATAATACCTTCGAAGACCACCTCTGAGTTCTTGTGTTTCATTGTGATCCTCTTAGATGGGTAGTCGATCCTGGCATGGTGCCAGTGTAGCCACGTCATGCCCAGAATCAGATCATAGTTAGGTAGCGGTAAAATAATCGCTGGCGTGTCAAACAGCTTCCCGCCAATGTCTACAGGCATATTGCACTTTGCAATAGACTGCACCTCTGATTCGTCTAGAAGTCGGATTATCCTGAGGAGTCAAGGGAAACATTGTCATCCATCCAAATCCTTTGCAAAATCTTCCGAGACGAAAGTGTGTGATGCTCCCGTATCAAATAAGGTGAGGGCAGGCTTACCGCACATATGTACTATGCCTGATATTATTTGTTTTGATTTTTATCAATTATCTATATAAAGGGTTGCTAAGATACTATACAAACAATCAAAATATAAAATTGTAAAGTATCTGTGATGACCTCCTCAGGGTTCCTAGGCTAGGCAAGATCTAGCACATACATCTGCTCTGGCCTTTGGTCTCCACCGTGAGGTCCTCGTCCTCGATCTATACCCCTCTGTGCTAGAGGGGCTACTGGAGGTGGAGGAGGTGGAGGGAAACACTGAGGGAAGTGGGATCTGATGTGCCTAGGCTGGTGGCATCCAAAGCATATCGCCGGAGGGCATCCTCTGTCATCAAATCTTCGCGGCTCCTGGATATGTGGTGGTGGGGCTGGCACTGCGGGAGGTCGCTACTCTGGCCTGACACTAGGACGAGGACGTCCTCTACCTCCCTTGTGCCTCATGAACTTGTCCCGCTGCGGCACTCTACTGATCTCACCATGATACATCTCCTCAACTGATCTCTTCCCTCTGTCCTATTACTCCTTCATTTATATCATATGGAACTTTTGATTGATGTTTATTATATCTATAATGTGATGTGTGGACTTACTTCTTATTTTTTTGGTTGTGTGAATGATCGTGTTTGTCGGCAGGGTAGTTGTCATGTGGTGATAACTAACTCGTAGTTGGTGTTATTGTAAGGCGACGGTCCTGGACATAAAATCTCTCCTCAGTCATGCCTAATTCCTAGGAGGAGGGATTTTACATGATATTCCTCAATGAATATTTTTTTAATTTTTAATGAATTGTACAAAGTGCAATACAAATGACAGATAACTAAATTGGAGCTTCATGTAACCTCCCACTAATCTAGTACATCATTTGACTCTTTAAGGCTCATATTCATAACATGTTTTGAAACACCTTAGAGCGAATTTCTTTAGTAAATGGATCGGCTAACATGTCATATGTCCCTAAATGCTCCACCAAAATTAGACCATTCTTGACAAATTCCTTAACAGTTAAAAACTTAATTTCCATATACTTAGACCCTGCAATACTCTTATTATTCATCGAGAACATAACTGCAAAATATTATCACAGTACAATTGGATGGGTCCAGCTATATAATCGACGACCTTCAACTCCGAATTGAAATTCTTAAGCCACACTATGCGAGTAGAAGCTCCAAAATGAGCGACGAACTTCGCGTGCACTGTAAATGAAGTGATGAGTGTTTGTTTGACACTCTTTCATGAAATGGCCCACCAACAAACTTAAATATATAACCTAAAGTAGACTTTCTATCATCCTCAGACCCGACAAAATTAGAATCTGTATACCCCACTAACTCAAGATTTTGAACTATTTGGTCGACCAACTTAACATTCATTATTCCTTTCAAATACCTTACGACTTTCTTTGCAGCCACCAAATGATCAGATCCTGAGTTTGACTGATATTTGGCTAAAAGTTCTACTGCGAAAGCAATGTCTGGTCTGATACTGACTTGGACATGCATTAAGCTGCCTACCGTACTAGTGTAAGGTATATCCTTCATGCACTCTCTATCTATATTATTCCCGATGCATTGTGTTAAGCTAAGCTTATCACCCTTAAGCATAGGTACGTCACCAGACTTACAATCAAGCATGCTAAATCTCTTAAGTACATGCTCGATGTAGACCTTTTGAGAGAGCGCAAATATATGGTGAGATCGATTCATAATGATCTCAATTCCTAGAACGAAGGATGTCTTTCTAAGATCTTTCATATCGAAGTATTTTGACAAAAATTGCTTAGATTCATACAACAATATCAAATCACTATTCGCAAGCAAAATATCATCTACATAAAGAATTAATAAGATGTACTTGCCCCCACTGATCTTAAGATATATGCCACCGTCTACCTTATTTTCCACAAAACTAAAAGAAATAACTATCTCATCGAATTTCAGATACCATTATATAGAAGCTTGCTTTAGACTATATAGAGATTTATTAAGTTTACACACAAGTTGGTTGGTATGACCAGACTTGAATCCCTCAGGCTGCACCATATAGACCTCTTCGGCAAGATCGCCATTCAATAATGCGGACTTACATCCATTTGGTGTAGCTCCAAATCATAATAAATTACTAATTTCATTATTACTCTAAAAGAGTTTTTAAAGGAAATGGGAGAAAAGTCTCGTGATAATCAATTCCTTCTCTTTGTGTAAATCCCTTGGCTACCTGTTTGGATTTAAACCGCTCGACCTTCCCTTTAAAATCTTTCTTGGTCTTAAACACCCATTTAGAACTAATGAGGCCACAATCTTTGGGCAACTCAACCAACTCCCAAATCTTATTCAGCTTCATAGACTCCATTTTATCTTTCATTGTATCCCACCACATATCAGTTTGAGGTCCAAACACAGTTTCATCAAATGTCACTTGGTCAACTACATGACCAATGTCGTAATCACTCTTGCCTAAATAGAATTCATAGTCTGAGAAAATTGTAGACCTTCTCTGCCTTACAGATTTCCTAGCGGGTAGATGAACCTCCTGAACATGTGGAGGAGCCTCAACTGGGATCGATGGTAAAATCGTATCCACATCCTCCACTTATTTCGTCATGGGTTCAGGCACCACGAGATTTCCTACAAATGGCACAGATAAATTAATAGACACAACTTCCTCGACTTCACTTATAGTACGAGAGCAACTCAGTTCATCAGTGACATCCAATTCTAAAAACTTAATTGTTTGAGACTGCACAATTTTGGGCCCTCCTAAAGGAGAATAGAATTTAAATCCCTTGGAGTGATCTGGGTAGCCTATTAAATAACAACGACAAGACCTAGAAACAATCTTACTTTCTGATGGGTTATATAAACAGACTTTTACAGGACAACCCCAAATACGCAGATGATTTAGGCTGGGTCGTCTACCAGTCCATAACTCAAAAGAGGTTTTAGGTTCTGTCTTAGACATAACTCTATTAAGGATGTATATGACAATCTTAAGCGCCTCACCCCACAAAAATTCAGGAAGATTCGTCCTACTCATCATGCTCCTCATCTATTTCTTAAGGGTGCGATTACGCCTTTCAGCTACACCATTTTGCTCAGGACTACCCGGCATGGAGTACTGGGCAATAATGTCGCAACTCTCCAAGTATCTGGCAAATGGACCTTTATGTTGCCCGGAGGCATCATGTCTACCAAAATATTCGTCACCTCTGTCAGACCAAACAATCTTGATGACTTTCTCTATTTATTTTTCAACTTCAGTCTTGAAAATCTTGAACTTATAAAGAGATTCAGAATTTTCTTTAATTAAGTACAAATAACCAAAATGAGAGTAATCGTCAATGAATGTAATGAGGTAGGTGACCCTACATATGGTACTGAAATAAGGGTCGTTGATATCCGTATGAATAACCTCTAATAAATCTGAATAACGAGTTGAGTCTTTCTTCTTAATCTTGGTCATTTTACCTCTACAATAGTCCACACATGTCTCTAAGTCACTAAAGTACACATGTCTCTAAGTCATAGAAGTCTAAAATAGAAAAAAATACTTTGCTTAATTAATCTCTTTACTCTTTTCATATAGATATGACCTAATCTTTTATATCATATCATGGAGGATTGTTTCTTAATAAGAGATCTTTTAGTAGCAATATTTTCTACATTATATGAGGTAGCATAATAATTAATAGGTGTAAGACATATTATATATAGACCATTAGATAGAGAACATGAGCTAATAAATTGTGAATCATAAAATAACTTAATCAAATCGCCAAATATATTAAAACCATAACCAAGTCTATCTAATGCTAAAACTGAAATCAAGTTCCTACTAAAAAAAGAAATATAAAATATGTCTCTTAATAAAAATTCATAACCAAAATCAAGAACTAAATAGATGTCTTTGATGAACTACACCTCCACCTTAATATTGTTGCCTACTGTGAGCATGCACTCACTCTTGCATGGCCTCCTCCTTTTGATGAATCTCTGTAGCATGTAAACAACATGATTAGTTGCTCCACTATCGAGTAGAGCTGTCACTTAAAACTGAAAACCGCAAAACAAACCGGAACTGAACCGGAACCGCAAAGAACCGGACCGAACCGTTTGCAAATTAATCAGGTTCCGATTTGAATTTTGGAACCGTGAACAACATTGGTCCAGGTATGGTTCTTACATTTTATTATCCGGACCGGAATCGGAACCGGAACCGCAACATACAAGTCTCAAACGGTTTCAAGATTTTTAGACCCGATCCGAGCCGGACCGAAGTAGAACCAAACCGCAACCCATTTATTATTATTATTATTATATTGTTATTATTTTATAATTTATCTATAATATTTATACTTACTATCATGAGTGAAGTTGGTGCAGTTTGAACTCAAACCGCAATCGCATTAAAGGGGGTCGATTTTGGACCAAACAAAACTTCACCGCATAAAAACCATATGACATGGTTTGACATTGGTGCGGTTTGAAGTCAATTTTTGCAGTGTATTTTTTTTATTTTTATACAATTATATAATATATTTTCAATTTTACTTACAAATTTTTATGAAATATTTTATTTAAAAAATATAGAAAATATACAACTATTATTTATTAGTAATCATGAAAGACAACTAATTGCAGCCGGTTGTTACGGTTGAGCATGCCGATGAGACGTTCGCAAGCCAACTAGAATTTGTGGCAAGTCTACACACGCAGGAAGGCAGTTGATACTATCCCACCGATCGCGAAAAAGACCGTAGAGAAGTGCACAACGTAATTATTTCTATTTTGATGTTGTTTTGAGTTTTACTATTTGCAACCTGCTTTTATTTCATTCTTCCAAGCTTGATTTTGATTTTAGTTGGAACTGGACCGAACCGCATGGAACCGGACCGAACCGCATGGAACCGGACCGAACCGATACTGACCGGTTTGGTTTTGGTTTTTGTTGAACCGTAACCGGAATCGTTGACACGACGATTCCAAGAATTAAGCCAGAACCGGAACCGGTCAAACCAAATAAGATTTTGGTTCTAATTTGAAGAACTGTTACCTTAGTGGTTCGGTTCATGGTTTTAATAGAACCGGAACCGAACCGGAACCGTGACAGCTCTACTATCGAGCCACCAAGAACTTGATGAGGCTTCAATTAAATTGGATTCACAAAAAACAAAAGCTAAAGGGTTATCTTTATGTGCTAAGCCATGCTTCTCCATCCAAGATATAAATTTGAGACACTCGCTCTTCATATGCCTCTTCTTCTTGCAAAAGAAGCAGCTAAGAGGCTTATTTCCACCAGCATCCTTAGTCCCCGAAGTCTATCCATCCTAAGCCTTGTAAAGAGCTTTGAACTTCTTCTTCTTCTTCTTAAAAGAGGGTTTGGCTACGAGTAATACAATGTTCGTCTTCTCATTCTTCAGTTTCTCCTCCTCAGCAGCACAACGGGTAATCAGATCATTTATCTTCCACTGATTATCCTGGGAATTATAGGTGGTCTTCAGGATGCTGAATTCTACAGGAAGGGTGTTGAGTGCTTGATGCACTATCAATGCTTCAGGGAGAGTGATCTCCAACTCCTGCAGTTTGGTCTGAAAATTGACCATCTTCAGTATGTAGTTGTTGACGCCTCCTCTTGAATGCCTCATGGAGAAGAGGTCCTGAATCAGTGTCTCAATCTCAGTATTAGAAGACACCTTGTACCTCTACCCAACGATAGTCAGAAAATCCAAGGCGACGGTTGTGTCAGAAATACCACTGAATAGGTGCTTTAGAATGGAACGCTTCATAGCCAACAACAAGATCTTATTGGACTTATTTCATGCACCATAATGATCCTTCTCAACTTGAGTGCTGGTCACTGTGAGAGCCATAGGCTGGTTGGTAATCATGGTCATCTCGATGTCCGTCATCTCAAGAGCAAACATGAAGTCAGACTTCCGCCTCTTAAAATTTGATGCAGTGAGTTTCTCAATGGTCACCATATTATTATGGACTATAATGTGACTATATAGAGAGAAATGAAATATCAGTGACAAATAGGGCAATAGTGACTATAAAACCATAAATAACACACTAGTTAGCGAATTCAGACGCGTCAACACACAACACCTTTTGGGCAGACTACACATCACGCAATTAGTAACCCTCCATACAAGAACGAGCAATAGTTATGCTTGAGATTTTCGTAGATCTACCACTTTTGGTCAAATAGATTGCTAGAGCCTCACACTACCTTCCAAATCAGGGGCGGATCTAAGACGGGTCAGCGGGGGTCTGACCCCCCCCCCCCCCCCCCCTCACCCAAGAATTTTGACAAAATAGATGATGAATTTTGGTTCTTCTCGTCGAGCCAATGAATTTTGATTACTTATACGTTACAAGCGATGTCTGAATAAAGGAGAAAAAGACCCGAAAAGTTGGAGACGTTTTATTTTTTTTATTGCAAGATGAGAAAGTTGACATGAGAGTTAATTGGTTTAATTAATTTTTGTGGAGATGAAATATGTAAATCTATTTGAGATAGCTGCAACTAATTTTGATCACGTCAAGTCCACATTTTTCTTTACTTATAGCTTTTTTGAAATCATTGAAAGAAACAATATCGTCATCTTCAACACGATATAACGCGCCATGTTCTTTACTTAAATCTTGTAATTTTATTTATTTGACTAATGTCTCTTTTATTACACCCTAAGAGTACACGGGATCAAAGCAAATGAATTTTGACTACATGCTTCTCAATCTTCTTGAATGGTTTGGGCCCCCCTTGTCAAAATTCTCATTCTATACAGTAGGAGCACAAGTCCACACTTTTGTTTTGAGTTCACTTTAATACGAAGTTTTCTTATTTCGAGGAGGAACTTTCACATGCTCTTAGGAGTGTTGATGAATGATGATGACAATGAGGTCAATGGAACGTTTAAATACTGATGATAATACTTCACATTTTTATTGCAACTTATATTTTGTAGCAAGAAGATCATCTTAAATATTTTTATTGCAACCAATATATTTTTTGCTTAGGATTTTTGTTTCATCACACAAATATTTAACCCAAACACCTGAACTAGAGCTGTCACTTAAAACTGAAAACCTTTAACTGAACCAGAATCGAACTGGAACCGCAAAGAACCGAACATAACCGTTTGCGAATTATTTGGGTTCCGGTTTGAATTTTGGAACCATGAACAACATTGGTTCGTGTGTTGCCCTTTCATTTTATTATCTGGACTAGAACCAGAACCGCAACATACACGTCTCAAGCTGCAATAAGAAACAATTCTTTTTTATGACCCAATTGTGATATCTCTACATGTGTAAATTTTGGTATAGACATTGATCATATAAAAAATTGCCTTTTGATTGGCCCCTAGTGAAACTTTCTAGATCCGCCTTTGGTCCAAATGTCCATGTGTATCCCTCTGAACCTATTATGCAAGCATCACCTTTGAGTAAATGATTTCACACTAGTCTTAAAGAACTTCCTAAAACATGTGAAACCGTAATCTCACAAATTAACTCGAAAAGACCACTTTGACGGTTATTGTTCTTATCAATCCACAAGACCATTTCACATCGGGATATCTGAATATTGTCCTAGATTAATATAATATTTCTTAATTTTGCTTAATAACGTACGAGCACTTTAATCGTCTAAGAAAAACACAAAGTTTTTGTCGGGGATTGATTAATGAAAGTACTTTGAATTTCAATCCCAAATTTTATTTTTCTCTAATTAACTTAATGATTTTTGAAATTATATTCTTTATTTAAATTAATTAGAAAAATTATTTATACCAAAATAATGAAAACTAATAGGTTTGAGTCAATCTCCATCTGATACCAATTGTAATAAAATTTTAAAGTATGCGTCGCTACAGTGAATTTAAAAACACAAATAATTCTAATGAATGCAACGACTAATAAAACTCCAATGGATCAAACACTATCAATTTCTAATTGGAGTTTATAAATAATTTATTTTTCTAAATTTAAAAACACAAAATAAAGCAAACTTGAACGAACAGTAACTGAAGTGTGGAAATTAAATTATACTGTTCTTTGATTCTTGCTCATGATTCATCATGATCGTGATCCCCAAAAATCTTGATGTGTTTCCTCTTATGAAATCCACAATTTTAGTGGATTCCGATAACATACATGATTATCTTAGGTTTTGTACGCTACAATGAAAAAATGTATATATATATACATACATATATATATATGTATGTATATATATATATATGTATATATATATATATATATATATATGTATATATATATGTATGTATATATATATATATATATACATATATATATATATACATACATATATATATACATATATATATATATATATATATATATATATACATATATATATATATACATACATATATATATATGTATGTATATGTATGTATGTATGTATGTATAATAACAAAGAACTTGTAGCATTTGTATGACAGTGACACGTAGAGGATAATGCTTTGAGGGATAAGGAATGTGCTTCCACTTTGTTGTGCTTCATCTTACCAAGCCAATTAAAAATATATAAATGATGTTTGAAGTGTACCTGAAGAGAGGGAGTGTAGCTTCTCAAGGGATTTACTAGAAATCCTGGCTGCTTCCAACAGATCTGGGCCAAAGCCCCTATTTTGATCTTTTCCAAGAAATCATAAATGAAAACCCCTTAGTTTTCTTTAGATCCAATCAAACGGTCGCAGAAAGCTCGAGAGTGATGGTTTTAGATTGAGAGAGGCTCGAGAACTCCTCTTCTCCTAAGCCCAAAAATCTTCTAAGTTGCTTTGCGCAGGATTGGAGATTTGGAGTAGGGCCAACGACGACAATCGGCGAGGAGATGAAAGATCGCCGGAGGTGGTCCAGATTTGGTCGAACGCTACTTGATCGGCTCTTGCCCTAGCCGGTTGTTACATAAAAGAAAAAGGGGAGAGGTAAAACTGAAGTTCACCAACCATCACCCTTATTCACTTCATTAGCCAGAATGAAAAATATTTGGCCTTTTAGAGCTTAATAGGGTAGTCCATGAAGGTTACAAAATATGGGGCCAATGAATCTCATAACAACACAATTTAATGATCAAATAAATTAAATTAGGATTTAATTTTCATATCTATTTTTATGTCAAGGAGGAGACTGCGTTCACGACTGAATTCACAAGACGGTCTGACCCATCTATCATATGTTGAGGCTCCGCTCAAAGTATTCTACAATACCTCATCTATGTATGGAATGAGTATTTATAGTATTTCCAGCGTAGAGCCTAACCCTAGAACGACACGAACCCGTAACCTATTCCGAGTCGGGCTAACACGCGTGCGGACATATAATTAAATATCTAACAATCTCCTCCTATGTCCGCCGTGTACCCAGACTTCGGATAGAGGGTGGTTTGTGCAAAGTTCAACCAAAATGTGAATCATACACAACCGTGTCCAGCACCTGTTTCAAACAAAATTAGACTTAAGCACAGAATAGTATGCACGCATAAGTAAACAAAACTCAGCTGCAACACATAAATAGTCTCAGGTACAACAAGACACAGGCCTTATATGCCTGACGTCACAATCAACAGAGAGCTAGAAAGTCCAAACAAAACAGTGCATAAAAGAAGAGCTAAACAATGCTCTAAACAGAAGTAACAAAAGATAAACTCATAACACTCTAAATCTCATCATCCAAAAGATCATCCTGATCAGGATTCCAGTCAACCAGTGCTCCTCCTATCCCAGCAGCTCCTGCAATTACAACACAGAATTTCATTTCAGAATGAATTCTATCCTTTGCAAATTTGCAAATATCTAGTTCTACAAAAAGAACTTAGTATTAATCATTTTAATGGCTGGGAGGACACGTTCACAGAGTATTATAGTTTTACCTCAGAACCTGATATCTGTTTCAACCGAAACGATCTCAGACTTCTGGACACCGCAGCTATATCTGTGATCCTATATGGAATGTCACGGTTACTGCCCTTCTAAAGTTAATTGGAACTCATCAAGTTTGGAATGGAACCAATCTCCAGAAGAAGAGTCAAGACCAAGTCAGATTGTGTTATCAAGTTTGGAATAACACTCTCCTCCAAGGCAAAAGCCGAATCCAGGTGAAATTGTTAGCATCAAGTTTGGAATGAAATAATTTACCAGATCCGAACTCAGCAACCAAGAGCATCAACGGAGCACAACATGCTTGCTTTGACAAAGGAAATCAGACTAGTCAAAACATTTGGACAAAAGGCTGAACTAAATCGCCTATTGCTGAACTAAGACTGAACTAAATCGCCTTTAGTCCCATTTCCTCCACTGTTTTGATTAGTCGGTCTTTTGGCATTCCTTTCGTCAATGGATCAGCCAGGTTATCCTTTGAACGCACATCAATCAAAGTGATAATTCCTTGTTCTTTCAGATAATTCAGTAAAGCATGTCTCAGTCGTACATGTCTCCTCTTAGTATTATAGAGGGCATTCTTAACGACTTGAACTGCTACTTGATTATCACAGTACAAGCTCAACGAGTTGACTTGTAGCTTAGACAAGGGAATGTCTAGAATCAAGTTCCTGATCCAATCTGCCTCTTCACCGGCCAAGGCTAAGGCAAACAACTCGGCTTCCATAGACGACAATGCTATACAGGTCTGTCTTTTGGATTTCCAAGTGATAGCAGCTCCACCCAAGGTGAATATATATCCACTGGTAGACTTGCTGTTCCCGGCTTCTGAACACCACGAGGCGTCAGAATGTCCTTCCACAGTAGGTGGATAACCAGTGTAGCACAGAGCATGATCTTTAGTACCTCTCAGGTATCTTAACAGCCTGTCTAGGGCTTCCCAATGCTCTTTGCCTGGATTACTAGTAAAACGGCTCAGCATGCTAACCGAAAAAGCAATGTCTGGTCTTGTACAACTTGTGGCGTACATGAGACTACCAATTATTTTGGAATATTTAAACTTGATCAATGCTGGTCTCTTCATTAGGACTCAACTTGACATTATGATCAAATGGTGTCTCAGCCGGCCTACAGTTATCATATCCCCAGGTAGAAAGAAGTTGCTCAATATAATGAGCCTGACTAAGAGTAACTCGACCCTTGCCAACTCTGACCTTCATACCTAACAGGGTATCTACAGGACCGAGGTCCTTCATGTCAAAAGCTTCTGCTAGAGTGGATTTAATATCCCTAACTGCAGCAAGATTAGACCCAGAAATCAACATGTCATCTACATATAAGCATATGATGACTGTCTGATTCGACAATGAGCGGTGATAAAGGCATTTATCTGAGAGACTGGACTGAAATCCGAGACTCTTTACCACCTGGTCAAACTTCATGTGCCACATCTTAGGAGCTTGTTTAAGCCCATAGATTGATTTATCCAGTTTGCACACTTTATCTTTTTGATCTTTCTGCACATAACCTTCAGGTTGTGTCATGTAGATCTCTTCATCAAGCTCTCCATTTAAGAAGGTTGTCTTCACATCCATCTGATGAACTATAAAGTTCTCGATAGATGCTAAGGCTAGAAGAATCCAGATAGTCGATAGGTGACACATAGGTGAATAAACATCAAAATAGTCTATTCCCCCCTGTTGTTTATAACCTTTAGCTACGAGACGCGCTTTATACCTGGCTATAGACCCATCACTATGAAGTTTCTTCTTCAACACCCACTTGCATCCTAGGACTTTAGCGCCTTTCGGCAAGTCAACTAGATGCCAAGTATTGTTATGTAGCAACGAGTCCATCTCATCATCAATGGCTTCTGCCCACATCAACGAATCTCTAGATCTCATTGATTCCTGGTAGGAGAATGGATCATCCTCTAAGTGATAGGTGACGAAATTCTCACCAAAGTTCTTAGGGATCCTCTCTCTTGTAGATGCTCTAAGTGGAACGGGTTCTACCTCTAACGGTTGAGGAGCAGTGCCAGAGGGGCCAGCTTCAGGTTCTACGATAGATTCTGAAATCATATCATTAGACCCAGAGACAGATAAACCATGATCCTTGACAAATTTATCTTCAAAGAATATAGCATCTCTAGACTCTATCACGGTATTCGTGGATAGATCGAGAAATCTGTCTGCTGCACTATCTTCTGCACTACCTAGATAGACGCACGTCGTCGTTCTAGGTCCCACCTTAGGCCTCTTAAGGTCCTGTATGCGCACATAGGCAATACAGCCCCAAGTCTTTAGAGTATCATATCTACAAGGATGACTGTGCCATAGCTCATACGGGGTAGACGTGAGCTGAGAATGAGGCACTCTATTCAGAATGTGATTTGCAGCACGAACTGCTTCTCCCCAAAAGGAATTAGGCATGCCAGCTGTTAGGAGCATAGAGTTCAACATCTCTGTTAAAGTTCTATTCTTACGCTCGGCAACACCATTCGACTGGGGTGAGTAAGGAGTTATTGTTTCAAGAATTATTCCCTCAGAGGCACAAAATTCCTTGAACCCAGTAACAGTGTATTCTCCTCCTCGATCACTTCTAAATCTCTTGATTTTCAGATTTAACTGATTTTCCACACGAGACTTGAATGTCTTAAACGTCTTAAAGGCTTCGTCTTTCGATTTTAACAGATATACATGACAAAATCTTGAAAAATTGTCTATGAACGTAATCAGATACTTCCTTCCCCCTCTAGTGACGTGACTACGAAAATCACAGAGGTCTGAATGTATCAATTCAAGAAGTTTCGTGCTCCTAGAAACCGATCTGAAAGGCTTTCTAGTGATTTTGGTTTGAGCACACACCTCGCACTTGTCAAATCGAATCGACAGATCTAAGGGGATGTTATGACTCTTAGCTAGATCTAGCATCTTCCTATAGTTTACATGTCCAAGTCTGTTATGTAACAACTTAGGATCAATAAGGTTCGAACTAATTTGGTGAATGCTATCATTGTTTAAGCTAAGTCTATACATTCCGTTGATCAGGTACGCACACCCAAAATAATGTGAATTGACTGCTAAGGTCATTCTACCGTTCTGAGTGGTGAAGGTCATCCCAGCCTTATCTAATAGACTAATGGAAATCAAGTTCTTAGTTAAGTTAGGAACAACTTTAACATTATGCAAAAATAAAATTTTACCTGATGAGAGGACAAGCTCGGCTGTCCCTGCGTGGGTCACCTGAGTCTCTCCTCCATTGCAGTTCTCTACCTTCTCCTGGACCACCTGGACGTCAGCTAGTAGACCTTTGTCATTCGTCACATGACAGGTAGCACCGCTATCGAGCCACCACTCAGAAGACGAGCTGCGGTGACTGCTCCCGATCATAGCCACAAAGGACTTGGGATCTGAAGCATCTGCCAGCATATTCGCTACATTTTGTGGAGCTCCCTCCTGCTTTTTATTCGGGGCCTTGCAGTCAGCCGCCCAGTGTCCCCACTTGCCGCAGTTGTGGCACTTGCCCCTCTTCTTTTTAAAAGAGGGCTTTTTAGGCGCCAACTGTGTAGAGGCTTCACCTTTGGGCGCTGGTGGCTTCCGATAGGACTTGCTAGGTTTCGAAATGAAGTTGACAGCCTGTGAGGGCTGAGCAACTTGTTCCGAGCTTTTCCCAGCCATGTTCTGATCCTCAATATGGATGAACCTTTTGAGTTCATCCAAACTGATCTTCTCTTTCAGTCTGTGCATTTCAGTCTTGAAAAAGAGCCACTCAGAAGGTAGCTTACTCAGAATCATGTATACAAAGAGGCTGTCGTCCATCTTCGAATGATCATCATCTAGCTTTTGACGCAGGTTGACCAGTTCTAATAGTTGAGAAGTGATAGGCATGTTCGCTTTGAATCTAAAGTTGAAGAATGTTGAGGCTCCGCTCAAAGTATTCTACAATACCTCATCTATGTATGGAATGGGTATTTATAGTACTTCCAGCGTAGAGCCTAACCCTAGAACGACACGAACCCGTAACCTATTCCGAGTCGGGCTAACACGCGTGCGGACATATAATTAAATATCTAACATCATACACTTCAACCGTTCGCGCGACTGAATTAACCCTATGCTCATAGGAGTTTGAATAGAGTAAATATACGCGAGCGACTTCACCGGGACGTCTCGAAAGAATATGTCCATCAAACAGAAAAATTTCAAACATGACACACTTACGGTTTTCTCTATTCTAGTTGTTGCGACTTTGCTCTTCTTTTAGGTTTGATTCATCAAGTCGAAGTTCGAATGCTCTGTTCCTTTTAGTTCTCTTTGCTCAAATTTTTAACATATTTTTTACAACATTATTTTATAAATTGTGATATTATATTACATTAATATATTGATTTTAAAAATGAAAAAAATAATACTTTTGCCAGCATCTAGTAAATATTTCAACGCGTAAATCTCCATTACAGACTCTTGGTGACACTCAGGTTCCGTTTGGCGCTGGTGGCGGTTATGAACATCGGGTTAAATTGTCATTCGTTAACGCCCACCCAAAAAACCTCATTCACTTTTATGTTCAAACATATGATATTTGTTGGGTGATTTTTAACGAATGACGATTTAACCACCGCGTTCATACACGCCAAGCTGAGCCGCCTTAGCATGCTTATACGGTCATCTCATATGGCAGTCAATCCTCAATATTACATGTTCCCCCATTAATGTGAACGCATATAACATGGCCTTCCCCGATAAGGACTTCTACCAAACCCCTTTATATTTTATTTTATGTTTGAATCCTCTTCCTGCATGTCAATTTTCCATACAAGTTAAAACAATTACTGACTCTTTGGATGCCAATAGACTACCAAAAAGTTCTTGCATGCATAAAAAAAAGTGATTATATGCATATACCCTTGCACATCAACAATATTTCGTTCATGGTAGTACCTCTGCCCGTGCTCGCCTGCACTCGGGTGGCACGAGCTTCTCTTGATGGTGCTCGTGCCGCTCGCAGGCCTCCGAGTGCATTACTCTGACCGTGACTTGATTGCCTATCACATTCAGGGGGATTGCAAGGGGTGCGAGTACCGTGGTGTGAGGCCCGTGCGTCGACTGAGAGTGTTAGAAATTTTGTAATTAAAAATTTAATTTATAATATTTAATTAGAGCTAAGTTTGGTGTTTGGTGTTTGATGTTGAGCTCCTTATAATTGATAAAAAAACTCCAAAATCAAATGGAGGGAATCTAAATGTTTAGAGAAAAATCTTTCATGAAAGAATGGATGAAACCAATAGACTCATCATGCTTATCTACACTCATGATAGTGAATATATATATATATATATAAATGAATTCACTATTTATTTGTTCAAAAGAACATAAGGAGAAACCATGAATCACACAAGCGCGCGAGCGCACCACACCGGTATTTCATATTTGGAATTTGCGGAATAATTGAATTGTAATATATTTTTTTGTAAAAAATAGTTTTTGACACTTTTGTAAATCCTATGTTTTTAAGTTGTGTCGTCTTGTATCGGTGCAACCACCTTGCGTCGACTTGCGCTGATAAGGACTCGACACTTGCGTCGATATGAACTCTGTCGGCTTGAATTGCGTTCATAAGAACTCGACGCAACCTACGTCGTCTTCTCTCTCTACACAGCCCTTGCGCGTAAATTTCTAATCATGTCTTATATGCGTTCTTCTCGCTAATAACTATATATGTTGGAACTCCAATGTTTCTCTGTACGATTAAAACTTTTTAATTATAATCGTTGTAATTATTACGTGGTTAATTTCTTATCGTTTCCGAGGCTCCTATATAAGAGATTTTTTAATTCGTTTTATACATGTTCTTTAAAAAAAATCCACTCTCGAGCACTCAAGACGAATTTCTTCGTGATTCCATTTTTTAACGTTTGCTTCATCAAGTGCGTGTTCGGGTGCTCAGTGCTTCTGAGGTATCTGCGCACATTGGAGTTTTCATGATCAGTGTCTATCAAACTTCACTATTTGCTGGTGTTTTACAAGCTTTAAGATAAGGTGAGGGCGACAGACCGCTCTTCGTTACAATTATAGGTGAGAGATAGACGTTCGGAGGGTGACATGACATCACTCATGAAGCTAAATGTTTGTCTTTATTTGCAGTGGATAGCAGGGGTTTTGGAGACTTGACGGACTTCTTCTAATTCTCGCAGGATGGGATGTAGAATGCTTGCAGTTGTCAGACACGGGCTAGGGGATTTCAATTCGACTCAAAATTCGAGCAATTTTCGAGTGACTTTTGAATTTCGAATAATATGCTCAATCCTAACGAGCGCTGAATGCTGGGAGCGTTGCACGCAGAAGGCTCGCTGGAAGAAGCTTGACGACGGGTGTAGGTCTTCGTGCAATCTTCGAAGTGCTTGAAGATGTTAGAGTGCTCGAAGCATCCGCGTGACCATCAAGTTTGGAATGGTCTCCTCGTTGCCCCTAGCTAGGGTATTTATAGGCGAAACCCTAAATCCCCGACTCGGGTTTGGATTCCTATCGGATCCTAACCGACCCGTTAAGGAGCCCATTAACACGTATATAAATATACCTCAACAATCTCCTCCTATATTGTATATAAGTGTTAGCAAAGAAAAATGGGCTACTTAATCAATAGTTAATAATGACCAAAACAAAAGAGTTTTTCCAGAATTATAAATATGAGTTTTAGATAACAAAATGCTAAACTCAAACCAAAGTTCCAAACATGAAATAAAGCAAGAAAACTGGAAAACTCAAACTGATAATGGATCTAGGCGAACAGCAGATCATCATCATCTGGGTCAAAATCAACTGTCTCTCCTCCAATCTCCATATTGCCTGCAAACAATTACAACAAGAATGTCATGAGACAAATCTCTATGAATTCAAACACTTGCAGAAATAAAGTGATTAGTTCTAACAACAGGTGAACTTAATACTCTAACTGGGAGGAAAGAATCCCAAAAAACAGCATCTCTATCTAATTTACACAAAATTAGATTAATTGATTTCATAGAATCAAACCATGTTCCTTCGATTATTAAGATTATTATTAACGTTCCACAATTGTGCTATATCATCAAGTTTGGAATGATACAACAAGCTGTGACTATTATATCATCAAGTTTGGAATGATATAACTAATAATCATAATATCAGGACACATATCAGCAACCTCAGTACTCCTTTTTGGAATGATACCCAATTCAGCCTTTGGCAAAGAATAACTACGTAAGTCATCAAGTTTGGAATGACTGGCAATTATCTCACCTCTAGCTTTCATCAGATAACATCTGAAATACTTTAGTGTGCTCAACGTAGATGCTTGAATGTAAGCAGACAACGGTTCTTAGATTTAAAACATAAGCTAGGTATTAAGTCCTCCTAAATGGACGTTAATCCCATCTCCCCCGATGTTTTAGATGTGAGAACCTTACATAAGCCCTTAGTAAGGACATCTGCTACATTATCTTTCGATCTCACGTCCAATAGGGAGATTATCCCCTGACTGGTGAGATAGGTCAACCAGGCCTGTTTCATCCTTAGTTGCCTTCGCTTTCCATTGAACAACGTATTTGTAGCAATGGTCTTTGTGGCTTGATTGTCGCAATAAATCGAAATAGAGTTCATTTTTAGACTCGTCATTGGAATGTCCAATATCAGATCTCTTATCCACTCTGCTTCTTCTCCAGCTGAAGCGAGAGCATAGAGTTCCGATTCCATAGAGGATAGTGCAATGCACGTTTGCCTCTTAGACTTCCAAGCTACTGCAGCTCCTCCTAGTGTAAACACAAAACCACTAGTGGATCGACAATCAGCTATTTCCGAGCACCAAGATGCGTCGGAGTACCCTTCAAGCACTGGAGGATGCCCACTGTAACATAAAGAATACTTCTCAGTATACTTTAAGTATCTCATTAGCCTTTCTAAGGCGTCCCAGTGGTCCTTCCCAGGGTTACTGGTGAATCTACTCAACATGCCGACCGTAAAGGCTATGTCAGGTCTAGTGCAGGTAGTAGCGTACATGAGACTTCCTATGAGTTTGGAATAATCCAACTGTCTAATAGCTGAACCTTCATTCGGTTTCAGTCTATTGTTATAATCGTATGGAGTCTCAGCCTTTTTGCTTTTATCATAACCCCACTTTTCCAGTAGATTCCTAATGTAGTGACTCTGACTCAGGGTAATACCCTTTTTTGTGAAGTTCACTTCCATTCCTAGGATGGTTTTCACCTCACCTAGGTCTTTCATGCTAAATTGTGCCGTCAAGGCAACTTTCACGTCTTTCACTTCAGACTGATCAGTGCCCAGAATTAGCATGTCATCAACATACAAGCATATGATGGCTACTTTATTTGCACTTGTTCTTACGTACAGACATTTATCTGATAGACTGGATTTGAAACCCAAGCCTTTTACACAGGTGTCAAATTTTTCATGCCACATTTTAGGTGCTTGTTTCAATCCGTATAGTGACTTAATCAACTTACAGACCTTGGTTTCTAGACCTTCTATGACGAACCCTTCAGGCTGGTGCATGTAGATCTCCTCAGTCAGATCTCCATTAAGAAATGCAGTCTTGACATCCATCTGATGAACAGTGTAGTGTTCAATAGATGCTAGTGCGAGAAGAATCCTAATTGTCGCATAGTGACATACAGGTGAGTATATATCAAAGTAGTCTACACCACTCACTTGAGTGAAGCCTTTGGCAACTAGACGTGCTTTGTATTTTGCGATACTCCCATCAGGATTTAGCTTCTTCCTCAGAACCCACTTATTTCCAATGGTTTTAGCCCCTTTGGGCAAATCGACCAAAGTCCATGTGTTGTTCTGCATAAGAGAGTTCATCTCTTCGTCTATGGCTTCTTTCCATAATAGAGAGTCTCTAGATCGCATCGCTTCCTTATAGGTGGATGGATCAGCTTCAACTTGGTAAGTCACGAAGTCTGTACCGAAGCTTTTGGGCATTTTCTCTCTACTAGATAGCCTTCTGGTATCTAAACCAATCGTGTCTACAGGCTCAGTGTCAGAGTTACGTTGTCCTGGCTCAACTAAAGGCTCAGTACTAGTGGCTGGCAGACCTGGCAGAGTCAGGTTCTTGTCCTTAAGCAACTTATCCTCAAAGAAAACAGCGTCTCTAGATTCTATTACAGTATTTGTGGAGAGATCCAGAAACCTGTCTGCAGCACTATCATCTGCACATCCTAGGTAGACGCAGGTATTAGTCCTGGGTCCAATCTTTGCTCTTCTAGAGTCTGGTATCCTAACATAAGCGATACAGCCCCAGGTCTTCAGATTGTCAAATCTAGGAGGCCTTTTAAACCAAAGCTCGTAGGGTGTCTTAGTCAACTTAGCATGAGGAACTTTATTAAGAATGTGATTTGACGTGAGGACGGTTTCACCCCAATAGGCCGCAGGCATGCCGGCAGTCAGCAACATGGAATTCAACATCTCTGTTAAAGTCCTATTTTTCCGCTCAGCGATACCGTTGGATTGTGGTGAATACGGGGCAGTCGTTTCAGGAATTATGTCATTGCTGGCAAGAAAATCTCCGAACTCCCCCGAGACGTATTCGCCTCCTCTATCACTCCTTAGCCTTTTAATTTTCATGTCAAGTTGATTTTCAACCCTATTTTTGAATATACGAAATTTTTCAAAAGCTTCATCTTTGGTTTTAAGAAGATAAATGTGACTGAATCTAGAGTAGTCGTCGATAAAAGTTATCAGATACTTCCGTCCTCCACGTGTGACAAAGCTTTTGTAGTCACAAATATCGGAATATATTAACTCTAGCAATTGTGTGCTCCTAGAAACCTGACTAAAAGGTGTTCTAGTTATCTTAGTTTGAGCACAAATTTCACATTTTTCAAATTTGATTTTTGTGTCGAGGGGTATATTGTGAGTTCTAGCTAGCAGGAGTAGTTTTCTATAATTGACGTGTCCTAGTCTTGCATGTAAAGTCTTAGGATCTATCAGATTTGAGCTAACCTGATTTACTACTTCGTGTGCTAGACTCAGCCTATACATCCCGTTGACGACATATGCGCAACCAAAGTAATGCGAGTGAACCATAAGGGTTACTCGACCACCACTAATGTTAAAAGACATACCCGCATCGCACAACAGACTAATCGAAATTAAATTAGCAGCTAATGTCGGTATTAATTTAACATTTTTCAAAGTAAGAGTCTTACCTGAGGAGAGAGTCAGGGTAGCGTTGCCGACCTTCAGCACGTCAGCTATAGCTCCATTCGCAACAGTGACAGTCTCTTCCACCTCTTTTGTATCCTCCAGAAGCTTTGGATTGTTGCAGACGTGGCAGGTAGCACCTGAGTCGAGCCACCACTCTGAACTGGCCGTCCCGTTACCGACCATGGCAACAAAGTCGGTAGGCGCAGTCTGATAAACCATGTTGGCTTGATTTTCAGTCCTTGGTGTGCTCGATTCGCCCCGTTTGGGCTGCTTGCACTCGGAAGCGCAGTGACCCCACTTATTGCAGTTGTAGCACTTGCCTTTGAATTTCTTCTTTATCTGTTTGCTGGTGGCAGCAACTGCGGGTGCACTGGTCGGTGGGCGAGTCTTCCCAGGCTTAGGCTTTCGCTTAGGGTGAGTGATCATGTTAGCAGTAGAGGACTGCTTGCTGATCGTCTCTATAGCGTGCCTAGTCCGGTTCTCATCCTCAATGCAGATGAAGCGCTTGAGGTCTTTAAGACTCACCTGCGTCTTCTTCCGGTACATCTCAGTCTTGAAAGAATACCAGGCCGAGGGCAACTTGAAAATAATCGCCCCTGCAACAAATCCATCTGGCAGAGGGATGTTCTCACTGTTGAGCTTGTCCACCAGATTTTCAAACTCAGCAACCTGTGGCAGGATTTCCCTTTCCTCAGTGAAGGTGAATGCCATGAACTTGTCCACCAGGTGCGTCTTGGACATGTTCTCCTCCTCCTTGAACTGCTCTTCTAAAGCTTCCCAGATCTCCTTGGCCCTTTGCATCTTGCCGTACGTCTCTGCAAGCCTGTTGGAGAGGCAATTCAGGATGTAGTCTCTGCAGAAGTCCTCGTCGTTGACCCACTGATCTTCATCTTCGCTTCCTTTGACGTCCTCAAAGACAGTCTGCACTGTGTAGAAGATGTTCAGGTACTTCATGCCGAACTGAGTGTTGCGCTTCCAGGCACTGAACTCGGCGTTGGAGAATTTCTCCAGCTTGATCATCGGCACGGGAGACGAGTGATTGATCGCCTTTGACATTTTGTGTTCCTTTCCACTACGTGTAATTCTACTTGCAGACAAAAAATGCGAGCAGAAAAAAAAACTAGAAAGATATCACCTGAGCGGGCCGATGACGGTCTTCGGATCCAATAATATTGTTTGTTCCTCCACAACTAGATCTTTCACTATGACTGGAAGGTAACCGAAACCAGGAAGAATAACCCTCAACAAGATCTAGGAGCCAAGACAGAAAATCTCAATTCCCTGAACACTTGATCAGGCGGTGACGGGTCAGATCTGGATCAGCGAAAAACTCCTCTTTCACAATCTGGAGCCAAGGGTTTCCGATTTCTCCGGTCAAGAGCGGCGCAGAACCATGGATCGAGCAGGATCAAGCAGCCTGCAGCGGCGATAATCAAGCAGCGGCGGCGATGAAATCCCAGATGGCAACAACGATCGATTTCACGCAGCAGATCGGGAAAAATGGAGAGCGGAAACGAACGACAGTTTCCCGATTTCTTTTGAACAGATCCGGCAAGATCTGGCAAATCCTTGTTCTTCTTCCCGGTCGGCGACTACAGTAGAACACCGAAAACGGGAGCGGGAGAAGTCGGAGAACGAGAGCAGCGACGTGGCCGAACCTCCGAGCCTTCTTAGTTGCGACGATCTCCGGCGCGGAAACACGATCGGCGGCGATAACCTTCTTCGATCCGATCCCGATCGATGGCGGCTGCAGCGATCCAGAGAAACAGGAGCGAGAAGGAAGAGCGGCGAAGGCCCCGATCTACTTCCCGATGGAATACGACGGGCTTCTCCTCCACGATCGGCGACGGCGGGGCAGGAAATTCGCGAACGGGGAGAGAGCGGGCCGACGGCGGAAGCGGGGCTTCCTTCTCTGCGATCGATGATGGCGTACAGCGGCGGAATCGACCGATCGGCTAGGTCACGGGAGCGGGAGCGAGGGCTAGGGCAAAGAGGAAAACTTCGAGAATGTTGGAGTGCTCGAAGCATCCGCGTGACCGTCAAGTTTGGAACGATCTCCTCGTTGCCCCTAGCTAGGGTATTTATAGGTGAAACTCTAAATCCCCGACTACGGGTTTGGATTCCTATCGGATCCTAACCGACCCGTTAAGGAGCCCATTAACACATATATAAATATACCTCAACAGAAGATCTTCAAGTGCGTCTTCAAAGGCAAAGGAGATCTCTGAGGAGCTCTCGAGCGCATAGGAGAAAAAGGCGGGTAGGAAAAAGTGAGAATAAAAGAGAGACTAGGGTCCTATTTATATGACTCACAGGTGATTACGATGGTTATGCGGCTATTCACAGACCGTAATCATCCTAATTACTGTTTGTTGGCCGATACTTTATAAACTATGACACATACTTTTATTGTGTTTTTGTTACACGCAAACCAACATAATCTCCGCTATTTGCACCCATGCATAATGGGTTCTTACGTCAGTTGTTACATGGGTGGTTACACGGTGTAACACTCCTGATTTTTCGATGATTTTAATTAAATGGGCAACGTCATATTTATGACATCATGACATTACTTTTAACGTCGAGTTGACGGCGCAACGCCGTTAAGGCATTTTCGCGTCCGTTTGGTCGAGTCGGCCAATTTCTTGAATTCTTGTTGTAATGGGAAAATTTTGCATTTGGAATTTAAGTTAAGTAATTTTGGACTTGCTCGTCAAGTTTCGTCGCAATCCGAGCATTTTTGGAGTCTCGGCGCGCGATTGAAGTTTTGGATTGTTTATGTTAGCCGTACACTTTGAAGATTAATATCTCAGGAATGGCTCGTCGGATTTTAGTTTTGACTTCACCATTAAATTTGTAGCGTCAGTGTTCACCTTCGGTGCGAGTTTTGTTTCATTCGGCGCGCGTTTGGGTTTCCGTTCAAAGTCTTCTCGAGTAGCTATGGTTCTTCTCGAGTAGCCCGTTTCATATTTCGCTCGAACGCCTTTTTAAGGGTCAAAATGGCGTCGTGTCAAAAAATAGCAAACATAAAATTTGTTCGTATCGACGATATCTACAACTTTCATGTCGACAACTTTTTGATTTGAAGCCATTTTGGACTATTATTTTCAATTTTTCCAAAACTGCTCGTAAATAAGCTGTATTATTGATTTCTACTCGAGAACCTTTGATCTACTCAAGAACTACTGATTTATCTCGAGTATTATTGTTTTATTCTCGAGAAATATTGAATTCTCTTGAGTCCTAGTGATTTTTCTCGAGTACTATATGTTCTTCTCGAGAACTATGCTCTCTTTCTCGAGTAGATCCTTTCCTCTCGAGAAGTCATGTATAGTCTACGTTTGGGCGTATTTTTGATGGTCAAAAAGGCATCGTATGGAAAAATGGTCAACATGAAATTTGTTCGTCTCGACAAGATCTACAACTTTAATGTTGATCACTTATCAATTGAAAGCCATCTTAGACCCCTATTTTCGGTTTTCCCGAAACTGCTCGTAAATAAGCTGTATTATTGATTTCTACTCGAGAACCTTTGATCTACTCGAGAACTACTGATTTATCTCAAGTATTATTGTTTTATTCTCGAGAAATATTGAATTCTCTCGAGTCCTAGTGATTTTTCTCGAGTACTATATGTTCTTCTCGAGAACTTTGTTCTCTTTCTCGAGTAGACCCTTTCCTCTCGAGTAGTCATGTGCAGTCAGAGTTCGGGCACCGTTTTGAGGGTCAAAACGGTGTCGTACAAAAAAATGATCAACATAAATTTTTTTCTTCTCGACGAGATCTACAACTTTCATGTTGGGCACTTTTCGATTTGGAGCCATCCTAGACCTCTATTTTTGATTCCCGCGAAACCGCTCGTAATAACCTATTTTTTGACAAAAAATTTTATAAACATATATATAGAGTAATTATAGAGAGAGAACCAGTTCTCTGAACTTTATATAGAAAATCAGCAAATTGACCCCCAAATGTTTGTTTTTTCAAAAAGTGATAAACATGAAAGTTGTATATCTCATCAAAATCTACAACTTTTATGTTGATCACTTTTTGAAAAAACACTGTTTAGACCCCCGATTTGAGCCCCGAAAAAAGTCAACACGAACATATGTATATATATAGTTCGGTTTGACTTTTTTCGGGGCTCAAATCGGGGGTCTAAACAGTGTTTTTTCAAAAAGTGATCAACATGAAAGTTGCATATTTCGATGAGATCTACAACTTTCATGTTGATCACTTTTTGAAAAAACAAACATTTGGTGGGTCAATTTGCTGGTTTTCTATATATATTCTTAGACTTAAGTTTGAACAGAACTTCTTCTTCTCCGATTCCTTTTCTCCCGAAGTAGAACAGCGAGTGAGAGAGAGTTCTTTTCGTGAATCTTCTGTTGGCCACCGACGGTACTCCGATGCTCGAAATCTTCAACCGAACATAGATCTGGAAAGCTCTCGTGATAATTTTTTCCCTATTCCTTGAGTTTACTCGTTAGGGTTTTTCGGCCCTAACCCCCTTTTTGGTCATTTTTGTTTAGATTTCAACTCCTCTCGTGTTCTTTTGCCTCAATCAACGACGTGTAGTGATTCAGAGGACCTTTCCGATAAAACCAAGACAAGTGGTGGTTTTCCCTCGTTTCTCCTTGTCCGATTTGATGGTAACGGCAATGTTTTCATGTTCCTTAAAATTTTCTACACTTATTCTTTCAAATTATTATTATGATTAACCTTCTCAATGATCACATGAAGTTGTAACGTTTTGTCATGGTGAACTCGATTTTTTGTCCGGATATGTTTGATCATTCTTGAAGTGTCTTATTGATGGCTTCAAACGCGTTAGATTTCGTTATTGAACCGATTAGAGTTATTTAGGATTGTAAATCGTTCCTAAGGGTTGATCAACCATGTCTTGAAACTAGAAGTGTTAAGAAGAATTTGACGAGCCAAATCTCGAGATATATATATATATATATGTGTTGTGGTTTCTTTGGGTTTCTAAAATTTGTGGGAGTTAGTGGATAAAACCACCTCCGTATTGTCTTACTCCTTTATTGTACCTTGTGGAAGTCTACCGGGTTTTGGGCATCTGCGGTGTATGGTGGAGAGTATGAGACTCCCTCACAGTTAAGGGGATAAATGATTCGTGAGGGGTGTGTCCAGTTGAGTGACCACCTCGTCCGTATTTTTTTTGAGCATCTGCGGTGTATAGTGGAGAGTATGAGACTCCCTCGCAGTTAAGCGGATAAATTATTCGTGAGGGGTGTGTCCAGTTGAGTGACCACCTCACCCGTGTTTTTGGGTAGAGTCGACCACAGGTGCTTAGTAAAGGTAGTTAAATTTTATTCCTTATGTTTTTACTTTTTTTTGTTCCCTTTTTGCCTTGGGAAATCTGCTGTATTTATTAGAGTACGTGACGATTCACGTAAGTATTTCTTTCTTTTCCTGTTCGATGCCTTACTTCAGTACTGTTTGTCTTGGGTTGGTCCCATGTTTGACCTTTGTTTTATTTTGCTTACTTCTCTACCGTCATTTGTCCTTCTTGCTTAGATGTTCTATCTTTGGAATGCCTCATGTTCGGAGCATTAGCAGGTAGCGGAACCTGTTTTGGAGCCCTTGCAGCAGCAGGTCGGCTGTGGTTTTTCCCCTCGTCGCAGCGTGGTAGTTGTTGTTTCAGTTTTCTTTCCTAGTTTCAGACATACTTGGTACTGTGGGTTCGTGTCAGGTTGTTGACGCCCACGGGATTGTTGAACCTTGACACTTGTTAACTGATGTGATTGTCTTATATTTGGTTTAGATTACTTGCTCTCTGAGATGATTTATTGCTTGGACTGCATGTTAGATATTTTCAAGCTTATAAAACCTATTATTAGTAAAGCATCTATGCAATCTCTTTTAAAACCAAGTCACTATTTTTCTGATTAGCGTAAACACTTTTCATATACTTATTATAAATCTAGAGTCTGTTTAGCATGAGTTGTTCCTCGGGGACATTTATATTCATGTGGGATGTTAGAGTCAAATTAAACAGTATCTTCCGCAAGCGTATAAATTATATTTTAAATCGTGGACTAGATGATCCACTAAGCCGAGGGATACGGCTATCATCACAACTTAAACAGGATTTCATTCATAATAATTTATGTTTTCTTTTAAAACTGTAGAGTTTGGAGTCTTGTTTAAACGTCTGCAGTTATCCCCTACACGGCGTGACATCACGGCGCGTATTTTCCCCTTGCTCTGATATAATTAAATTGTTGGGAAAAATGTAACACCCCTATCCGTCGTATAGCATATAGCAGTAGGTCCGGCCAGGGCCCGACGTCATATACTACGAACAGACCGGTTGGTTACTTATTGAAACCAATCAATCAATCACAACGTCCTACCCAGAGCACCTAGCGGAAGCAAATTATTAAGTTGCGAAGATTAAAGAACTCAGTCAAGCATGAATGTTCACTACAATAAACCCATAGGAATGTATAATACACAAATATTGGCCTTATGGCCTTACAAAGGTTTGCTCAATGATAATGTCTTCCGAACCTCGGCACGCAGGTCAGTCATACATGAGAATAACAGAAAACACTCAAAATTAGGCCTTCGAGGGCCGGCACAGCAACTTGGGCTTTAGCCTGCTATTTATCGCTCGCCTCTGCAGCACCTGCAAGCAACAATCCACCGCACGGTGGTAAACAAAAGCAACGGTCAGCTATGTTGACAAATTTATAACGACCCCGCCCCCAATACGGGGCGGCGATGCTCTTCCCTGCATTTTGTTAGCATAAACAAGCGGTATAGTGTAAACACACACTTAATCACAGGTGCAGGCACGCACAGCCACACACCCTGTGCATTCAGGGCACATTCACGGCGAACCGGCCAACGTCACGTCAATTGAAGCCATAGACGTTTCCGTCTCACCACCGCCTCTTGGACGGCCAACCCTATGAGCATTTTGTCTTCCTGGCATTGGTCACGTCAATTTAAGCCATAGACCGCCGAAGACCCTCATCTATGCCAATGGTTCCGCCGATCGACATAGATCGGGTACGGTTCCGCCTGACCCGTGCTCATACCGCAACGACAGTTTAAGCCATATGCGCAGGTCAAGACTCCCCGAGTCCCGTTTCCACCACACAATTCACATAACCTGGTTATATTAAAGTTGGCTCCCCGGCCACCATGTTGGCAACATCCCGCATTTGCCCAGTTTTCCGGGTGCACCTTGGAGTTAGTCTCCAAGGCTCCCTATTGCAATCTATCTCGTAGAAAACCCGAAAAACAACCATTCACACGGAGTCTTCTCCGGTTATTATGCAATGCAACATCACCGATGCAGACCAACTTGTCCGGATAGGCTTCACACATCATGCCTATGTCTGATCTCGCATACGGACTCTACACAAGGGGGACTTTACATATCTACCACAAAGAACGCCTCAACTCATCGCACACTCGCATGAGAGGGCTTCCTATGCAAAGGAAAAGAGGACTTCACATGTCCTAGGATGAGAATCGTTACCCTAGCTTTCTCCTCAGCGCCATGGAAATCTATGCGGATGGAAAGCACCGAAATCTCCTTGCCTCCGCGGATCCGAAGTCGGCTCGCAATTTGGAGCTCCGAAGCTCCGCCGGTGACCGGATCTAGCTCTTCTTCCTCCTCCTTGCTCTCCCTTCTCTCTAGGTTTTAGAGAGAGATGACCCAAATGAAATGAGGGTTTTCAAACCCTATTTCCGGTCTAAACTCATCAGGAATATCCCCCAGCCATTGGATCTCAAACCAAGGAAACAGACGGCTATGATTTAGCCTCAAAATAGAAATTCTGGGCCGAACACGGCCTGCGACACGCCCGTGTCCAGGGCCGAACACGGCCTGCGACATGCCCGCGTCCAGGGCCTTATTAGCCATTCGGCGTCACTCCGAAATCCCGACCAGAACACGGCATGTGACACGGCCTCTGACACGCCCGTATCACATGTGACACGCCCGTGACAGGGCCCGTGTCACGCCCCGTGTGCATAATCCAGAATTCTCCCGAGCTGGACACGGCCTATGATACTACATCTGAAATGCCCGTGTCATCTTTGACACGCCCGTATCCGTGACCGTGTCATGGCCCGTACGCATAAATCAGAAATCTCCCGAGCGGGACACGCCCTGGGACACGCCCGTGTCCCAGGACGTGTGCCTACACCCGACGAGCGCTGATCGCCAAAATGTCGACCACACGACCCGTGGCTGAACACACCCTTGACACGCCTGTGACATGTCCGTGACACGCCCGTGACACGCCCGTGTCACTTGCTCCAAGTCCTAGACTTGGCTTAAAACGTCACCCGTCCCTCTTTTGAGTTTCGGGATGTTACAAAAAATGCGGGTTGTGACAGTTGGTATCAGAAGGAGGTTGCTTGATAATTGGTCGAGCAATCTTCCCTTGTTAGTGTTAGGTGTTTAGTGTCATATCATACACACACC
This sequence comes from Platanthera zijinensis, assembly GCA_039513925.1. Lineage (NCBI taxonomy): Eukaryota > Viridiplantae > Streptophyta > Magnoliopsida > Asparagales > Orchidaceae > Platanthera > Platanthera zijinensis. The sequence goes on along the minus strand of CM077091.1, from coordinate 145,237,773 downwards.
GATGTGTCATCAATATATCTTAGCTGAAGCATGAACACTACACTCATAAGCATGATTAGAAGTATACGGGGCATACTATGTAGTATGAGATTCATAATATGTGTTTGTATATGAATCCACCATAGGTGGCAACATGTGAGGGTTATGAGTATGGGATGCATAACCTCACCACATGAATGCCCATTAACGCATTTTTCTTTTTTCGTTGCATGCAATGTTATGTAGTATAAGATGCATAACATTTCATGTGTACGCCGCTCATAACATGCATTAAGGCCTTTTTAGGATGCATAACACTACATACATAGCATAACATAACATAAACACAACATGTCAAGCTAAAGATTTACCTGATGACATATGTACACACATGATTTTATCTAAGAGTAAAGAATCCATGCATTCATATCATAGGCACATGAGTCAATAGGATGATAGGATATCATCCTGAGTAGGACATATCATCATCATATAATCCCAGAGCAAGTGACAGCTTAAGAAAGTATCTTTTAAGTATGGTTTGAACTAGTTTTGTTTGCCCTAGTCGCAATCTAGGATTTTAATGGGTTGTTCGTTTGCCTTTTTAGAAATGTCGCCAAAGCGTATTGTGATGAGGTCGAATCTCCAGTCAGAGGGTGAGTCGTCAGGTGCGCAGAGTGATGCGTTGATTGAGAGTTTGCGTCAGAGCAACGAGGCTCTGTCAAGGCAAGTAGTTGCGATGTAATTGCAAAATCAGACCTTGTTGTCTGCCGCTCCCATGCAACAACCCTTAGTGCAAGATCCTGCCGTGGATCAAGCCATACCTAATGCCCATGTTCCTTTCGTGCCCCCGGTGATGCTATCATTAGAGATGAATTTCATCTCACATTTGCAACGATTGAGACCTCCTACTTATGACGGGAGTCCAACTTTATGGTTTTAGATGATTGGATCATATCTATCGAGGAGATGTTTTCGTATTTCAGAATTCTAGAAGCCCAGAAGGTGATGATTGCAGCCTATCAGTTAAAGGGACTGACAAAGAGTTGATGGATTCGAGAAAGGGAGAGTATGAAGGAAGGTTGTTCTTGGGAATCTTTTAAGAAGATGTTGCTGAAGAAGTGTCTACCCTCGGTCGAGCAGGACCGCCTGATGAATAACTTCCTGCATCTAAAGCAGAGACAGCTCATCGTGAGCGAGTACGAGATTGAGTTTAACAAACTGAGTAGGTTTGCTCCCGATTTGGTAGCTTCGGAGGAGGGTAAGGTGAAATGTTTCCTTGGTGGACTAAGAAGCGATGTCCAACAGTTGGCATGTGCTTATAGAGCAGAAGTTTATGCCGAGGCAGTGGAAGCCGCACTGAAGGTTGAAGCGATTGAAAATGCCAAGAACCGTGGTGCTGTGGCGAGGAAAGAGAAAAGGAAAGGTATTGAGGATGGTAACTCCAAGGCATCTGGCCCTTCTTCGAAGAAGAAAGGTAAGGAAGTGTGTAGTTTCTGTGGTCGTCCTGGTCACCCTTACGAAAGGTGTTTCAAGAGGACTGCCACCCTAAAGCAGTAGCAAGTGCACGCCATCCAAGGTGCACCCAAGAGAGAGCTTGTGTGCTCGTTCTGTGCAAGGAAGGGTCATGATGTGAGTCAGTGCTGGATAAATGAAAGGACTTGCTTCCAGTGAGGGTAGAAGGGACACCAGAAATCTTCATGCCCCCAGGCTCAGTCCCCACTACAGCCTGCCCTGCTTCGAGCGCTGCCGCCGCCACCAACCCTGGATAAAGGAAAAGGAAAGCTGAATGTGATGACCAGCGAGGAATCTCAAACCTCTACGCAAGTGATATCAGGTTAGCCCAAGTTTAAAATATCCTTATTATTTATCGTTGTTGCCCTAGTTATCGTTCGTTTAGTTATGTATGTTATGGTTTTAGGGGAGTTTAAGGTACAGAATAGGTGGGCACACATTCTTTTCGATTCGGGTGCCACCCATTCCTTTGTGGCCTGGAGGTTTGTTGATAAACATCACCTGGATGTGGATCAATTGAGAGACTCCTTCAACGTCGGGCTTCCCTCCGGTGATTCGGTGATATCTAATCAAGGAGTTCTGAGATGCCCTATTCATCTTGGCAATTTCTGGCCTTTGCGGATCTGATGATTTTTGACCTGGCTGATTTTGATGTGATTTTGGGCATGGACTGACAGTCCAAGTATGATGCGGTCATCCAGTGCAAGGCTAAGAGATTGGATTGCAGGATGGACGACGGCTAACCTACGAGCGTCTATGAATTTCAGGACAGAGTTTCCCCTGTCATTTCTGCGGTGCGTGCTTGTCGTGCTATAGAGTCTGGTAGCGAGGCGTTTTTAGTTTCTATTTCTGCTCTGGAAACAGCTTTTGTTACACTACATCTTGAATATGTCTCGGTGGTGCGAGAGTTTCCAGATGTCTTTCCTGATAGTCTTCCAGGACTTCCTCCTGAGAGGGAGATAGAGTTTGTGATCGACCTCGAGCCAGGTACTCGTCCTATTGCCAAAGCATCAAACTGTATGGCTCTGCATGAGTTGGATGAGTTGCGTACTCAGCCCGATGAGTTGCCGAGGTGTGGTTTTATTAGACCAAGTTCTTCTCCATGTGGTGCTCCGGTTTTGTTTGTGAAGAAGAAGGATAGATCGATGAGGCTTTGCATCGATTATAGGGAATTGAACAAGATGACCGTTAAGAATAGATATCCCCTGCCAAGGATTGATGATCTGTTCGATCAGTTGTGCGGTAGCTCGGTATTTTCAAAGATCGATCTTCGCTCAGGCTACCACCAGTTGAGGATTCGTGAGGCAGATATTCCCCGAACCGCTTTCCATTCGCGGCATGGACATTATGAGTTTTTGGTGATGTCTTTCGGTTTAACTAATGCACCCTCTGCTTTCATGGATTTGATGAATAGGGTGTTTAAGGATTTCTTGGACCGATTTGTTATTGTGTTCATAGATGATGTCTTGGTGTATTCCCGCAAAGTTGAGGAGCATACTCAGCATTTGCGTTTTGTTTTGTCAACCCTGAGGGAGCATAAGTTATATGCGATGTTGAGCAAATGTGAGTTCTGGCTACCTCAGGTGTCCTTTCTGGGTCATGTTGTAAGCAAGGACGGTATTTCTATAGACCTGACCAAGATTTCTGTCGTGATGGAATGAGAGAGACCATCTACACCTAAGGAGATTAGGAGCTTCTTAGGCCTGGCTGGCTATTATAGAAGATTCGTGGAAGTATTTTTGGTGTTGTCTGCTCCTCTAACTAGACTTACTCAGAAGAATACTGCATTCATTTAGAGTGATAAGTGTGTAGAGGCTTTCCAAGAGTTGAAGAAGAGACTGTGTACTGTCCCAATTTTAACCTTACCTACTGAAGGAGTTGAATATGTTGTGTATGTCGATGCATCACACATCAGACTTGGTTGTGCTTTAATGCAAGATGGTAAGGTGATCGCGTATGGATCGAGGCAACTAAAGATTCACGAGAGAAACTATCCTACGCACGATTTGGAGTTTGCTACCGTAATTTATGCGCTGAAGCTGTGGCGACACTTATTGTATGGCGCGCTGTGCAAGATATATACGGACCATAAGAGTTTGAAGTACGTCTTCACTCAGAAGGAACTAAATCTGCGCCAACGTCGGTGGTTAGAATATGTGGCGGATTATGAAGTGAAATTCTTTATCATCCAGGAAAGGCTAATGTAGTAGCCGATGCTTTGAGTAGAAAGACTGCTAAAATTTTTAATCTATCGGTACCGTACTTAGTAGAAGAATTCTTGTTGATTGATATTGAGGTTGGGAGTCGTACTGTGCCTGCTAGTTTGGAAGCGAAAGAACCCTCTTGGATTTCCCTTACTCGAGCACACCAGATGGATGATCCTGATTTGTTGCACCTCCGAAATAGAACTGTGAAGGGATAGCTACCAGATTTCTCCTTGGATGAGTTGGATACCTTGAGGTATCAAGGTAGATTTTGCGTCCCCGCCTTTGGCGATATTCGAGCTAAAATCTATGCTGAATCTAATGGTTCCAGTGTAGTCTATCACCCTGGTTCCACTAAGATGTATAAGGATCTAAAACAAATTGTTTGGTGGTCAAGGATGAAGAGCGATATCGCAAAGTTTGTATCAGAATGTTATACGTGTCAGCGTGTCAAGGCTGATCATAGAAGGTCTGGTGGTAAATTGACACCGCTTGATATTCCAAGTTTGAAATGAGAGAGTATTTCAATGGATTTTATCACCGGTATACCAAAATCTCCCTGTGGGCATGACTCTATTTGGGTGATAGTCGACAGATTGACAAAGTGTGCTCACTTTGTTCCATTTAAGATTGGGTATTCGATGAAGAAGATAGTAGAGCTATATCTTGAAGAGGTCATCAGGTTACATGGAGTGTCTGTTAGCATTGTATCAGATCAGGACTCCAGATTTACGTCTCGCTTCTGGAAAAGTTTACAGGAGGGGTTGGGTACTGATTTAAGGTATTCCACCGCCTATCATCCGCAGACGAATGGTCAGACGGAAAGAGTAAATCAGATCGTAGAGGACATGATCAGGTGTTATATTTTGGATCATGGTGGTGCTTGGGATGAGCGTCTCAGACTCTTGGAGTTTGCTTACAATAATAGTTATCAAGAGAGTCTGCATATGGCCTTGTTTGAGGCCTTATATGGGAGACGTTGTAGAACTCCTTTGTTTTGGGCTGAAGTTGGTGAGAGATCGTTGCTAAGTCCGGAAGCCCTTGAGGAGATGAAGTGTGTTGTGACTCATATTCGAGAAAAGCTCAGTGTGGCTCAAGAGCGTTATGAGAAGTATGTTAATCGACGAAGAGTCGATCTGGAGTTTGCCGTTGGAGACTTGGTTTTTCATAAGGTTTCTCCGATGTCTGGCGTTAAAATGTTTGGAAGGAACCACATGTTAGACCCCCGTTACGTAGGACCTTTTCAGATTCTTAAACGCGTCGGAGTTTCAGCGTATAGGCTGGAGTTGCCTGCAACCTTCCCTGGTGTCCATGATGTGTTCCATGTGACCCAGTTGCGGAAGTGTGTTCGTAATGATCGTCAAGTCCTCACTCAATGCCCAAGATTCAGCCCAACCTTACGTATGTGGAAGAACCTATTCGTATTTTTGATTCTCAAGAGCGTGTGTTGCGAAGAAAGACCATCCCTATGGTCAAGATTCTTTGGAGAAATCAAGACGTCGAGAGCGCGACATGGGAATTGGAATCAGCAATGAGAGAATCTCATCCGCACCTCTTCTCTTAGTTTCGGGTATGTCGTTATGTTTGCAGTTATGTTTGATTTTATTGTTTTGATTATGTTTTGGAGTTGTGTTAAGTTTCGAGACAAAACTTCTTTTTAGGGGGAGTGACTGTAACGCCCCCGATTTTTCGATGATTTCATTTAAATGGGCAACGTCATATTTATGACGTCATTGCATTACTTTTAACGCCGAGTTGACGGCGCAACGTCGTTAAGACATTTTCGTGTCTGTTTTGTTGAGTAGGCCAATTTCTTGAATTCTTGTTGTAATGGAAAAATTTTGTATTTGAAATTTAAGTTAAGTAATTTTAGACTTGCTCGTCAAGTTTCGTCGCAATCCGAGCATTTTTTGATTCTCGACGCGCGATTGAAGTTTTGGATTGTTTATGTTAGCCGTACACTTTGAAGATTAATATCTCAGGAATGGCTCGTCAGATTTTAGTTTTGACTTCACCGTTAAATTCGTAGTGTCAGTGTTCACCTTTGATGCGAGTTTTGTTTCATTCGGCGCACGTTTAGGTTTCCGTTCTGAGTCTTCTCGAGTAGCGATGGTTCTTCTCGAGTAGCCCGTTTCATATTTCGCTCGGACGCCTTTTTGAAGGTCAAAATGGCGTCGTGTTAAAAAATGATAAACATGAAATTTGTTCGTCTAAACGATATCTACAACTTTTATGTTGAACACTTTTTGATTTGAATCCATCTTAGACTCCTATTTTTGATTTTTTCAAAATTGCTCGTAAATAAGTTGTATTATTGATTTCTACTCGAGAACCTTTGATCTACTCGAGAACTACTGATTTATCTCGAGTATTATTGTTTTATTCTCGAGAAATATTGAATTCTCTCGAGTCCTAGTGATTTTTCTCGAGTACTATATATTCTTCTCGAGAACTATGCTCTCTTTCTCGAGCAGACCCTTTACTCTCGAGTAGTCATGTACAGTGTACGTTTGGGTGAATTTTTGAGAGTCAAAACGGCATCGTATGGAAAAAATGATCAACATAAATTTGTTTGTTTCGACGATATCTACAACTTTAATGTTTATTATTTTTCGATTAGAAGCCATCTTAGACCCCTATTTTTGATTTTCCCGAAGCTGCTCTTAAATAAGCTGTATTATTGATTTCTACTCGAGAACCTTTGATCTACTCGAGAACTACTGATTTATTTCGAGTATTATTGTTTTATTCTCAAGAAATATTGAATTCTCTCGAGTCCTAGTGATTTTTCTCGAGTACTATATGTTCTTCTCGAGAACTTTGCTCTCTTTCTCGAGTAGACCATTTCCTCTCGAGTAGTCATGTGCAGTTAGAGTTCGGGCACCGTTTTGAGGGTCAAAACGGTATCTCACGAAAAAATGGTCAACATAAAATTTTTTTGTCTCAACGAGATCTACAACTTTTATGTTGGACACTTTTCGATTTAGAGCCATCATAGACCTCTATTTTTGATTCACGCGAAACCGCTCGTAATAAGCTGTTTTTGAAAAAAAAAATTTATAAACATATATATATATATTCTTAGACTTAAATTTGAACAGAACTTATTCTTCTCTGATTCCTTTTCTCCGGAACCAGAACAGCAAGCGAGAGAGAGAGAGTTCTTTTCGTGAATCTTCCGGTGGCCGTCGACGGTACTCCGGTGCTCGAAATCTTCAACCGAACATAGATCCGGAAAGCTTTCACCGAGAGCTATGCTATCGTGATAAATTTTTCCCCATTCCTTGAGTTTTCTCGTTATGATTTTTTGGTTCTAACCCCCTTTTCGTTCATTTTTGTTTCAATTTCAACTTCTCTCGTGTTCTTTTGCCCCGATCTACGACATTGAGTGATTTAGAGAACTTTTCCGATAAAACCAAGGCAAGTGGTGTTTCCCCTCATTTCTCCTTGTCCGATCTGATGGTAACGGCTATGTTTTCATGTTTCTTAAAATTTTCTATGCTTATTCTTCTAAATTATTGTTATGATTAACCTTCTCAATGGTCACATGAGGTTGTAACGTTTTGTCATGATGAACTTGAATTTTTGTCCGGATATGTTTGATCATTCTTGAAGTGTCTTATTGATGGCTTCAAACGCCTTAGATTTCGTTATTGAACGGATTAGAGTTATTTAGGATTGTAAATCGTTCCTAAGGGTTGATCAACCATGTCTTGAAACTGGAAGTGTTAAGTAGAATCTGACAAGCCAAATCTCGAGATATATATATATATATATGTGTTGTGGTTTCTTTGGGTTTCTAAAATTTGCGAGTGTTAGTGGATAAAACCACCTCCGTGTTGTCTGACTCTTTTATTGTACCTTGTGGAAGTCTACCGGGTTTTTGGGCATCTGCGGTGTATGGTGGAGAGTATGAGACTCCCTCGCAGTTAAGCGGATAAATGATTCGTGAGGGGTGTGTCCAGTTGAGTGACCACCTCGCTCGTGTTTTTTTTGGGCATCTGCGGTGTATGGTGGAGAGTATGAGACTCCCTCACAGTTAAGCGAATAAATTATTCGTGAGGGGTGTGTCCAGTTGAGTGACCACCTCGCCCGTGTTTTTGGGTAAAGTCGACCACAGGTGCTTAGTAAAGGTAGTTAAATTTTCTTCCTTATGTTTTTACTTTTTTTGTTCCCTTTTTGCCTTGGGAATCTGGTGTATTTGTTGGAGTACGTGACGATTCACGTAAGTATTTCTTTCTTTTCTTATTCGATGTCTTACTTCAGTACTGTTGGTCTTGGGTTGGTTCCTTGTTTGACCTTTGTTTTATTTTGCTTACTTCTCTGTCGTCATTTGTCTCTCTTGCTGAGGTGTTCTATCTTTGGAATGTCTCAGGTTCGGATCATTAGCAGGTAGCGGAGCCGGTTTTGGAGCCCTTGCAGCAGCAGGTCGGCTGTGGTTTTTCCCCTCGTCGTAGCGAGGTAGTTGTTATTTCAGTTTTCTTTCCTAGTTTCAGACATACTTTGTACCGTGAGTTCGTGTTAGGTTGTTGACGCTCACGGGATTGTTGAACCTTGACACTTGCTAGCTGATATGATTGTCTTATGTTTGGTTTAGATTACTTGCTCTTTGGGATGATTTATTGCTAGAACTGCATGTTAGATATTTTCACGCTTATAAAAACCTATTATTAGTAAAACATCCATACAATCTCTTATAAAACTAAGTCACTATTTTTCTGGTTAGCGTAAAGACTTTTCCTATACTTATTATAAATCTAGAGTATGTTTAACATGAGTTGTTACTCGGGGACATTTACACTAATGTGGGATGTTAGCGTCAAATTAAACAAGTATCTTCCGCAAGCGTATAAATTATATTTTAAATCGTGGACTAGATGATTCACTAAGCCGAGGGATACGGCTATCATCACAACTTAAACTGGATTTCATTCATAATAATTTATGTTTTCTTTTAAAACTGTAGAGTTTGAAGTCTTACTTGAACGTCTGCAGTTATCCCCTGCACAGCGTGGCATCACGGCGCGTATTTTCCCCTTGCGCTGATATAATTAAATTGTTGGGAAAAATGCGGGTTGTGACACCCGTACACAGGACAGAGAAGTTTTTGCAGGGGAGATCAGACGACGGAGGAAAGACAGGGGTCGACCGGGCGGCGGAGCGGGCGGATGTCGCGCGAGGGCTATTCTCGCGAATGCTGAGCGGGGAACGGCCTCGCGGAGATCGGCCGGGTAGATGCCCTGCGGGGTCCGGCCTCACGGAGGCCGCGTCGGGGTCAGCCTCGCGCATGTATGTTGGGCGGAGGCCTTGCGAGGGTCGGCCACCCACGCCCCCTCCCCCCGTGGGCGTGCGCACTAGGGGCGCAGCCGTGAGGTGGTGTCCGAAGGAGCGGCGGCCGGTCGGTCAGCCAGTCGCGGGTGGCTGGTGCGGCGAAGGGATCGTGTGCGGTGGTTTGCGCGCAAATTACGCTTGTATCGAGCGCGCAGATCGCACGCACGACAATTTTTCATAACTCTCCACTTAAGTAGCGGAGAAAAAGGGAATTTTAGCTTGTTCTTCACCATTACAAAGAAGGCGGGGTTTCCTTTTTATGTATATATATATATATATTTATTTATATTTATATATTTATATTGAGGGAGACCCCCATCATGCATTATCCTACATCCAACATTTGGATGTACAAATTACATTTATGCATAACTTGGAAGAAGATCATGTTGATGTAGATATCAATCTTTCAATTTCATGATTCTTCACCTCTTTGAATTACGGTGATGTTGATAGTGATGCATTATTGAGTTGTTTTTCACCATTACAAAGAAGGCGGGGTTTCCTTTTTATGGTTTATCTTTTTTTAGGTGATGTTATTAGTAAATTCACAGGTGTGGGCTCAAACGGTCACACACCCCGTGCTCTCAGGGCACTAACTCGGTGAACCCGGTCGTGACCGTGGTCTCACCACCATCCCTTTGACGGCAAATCTCGTGAACAATTTAGTCTTTCCGGTCTAAGCCTAAGACTCGCACGACCATGACAATGACCAGTCTCTTTTTTCCAGATGTCTGTCACCAAACCGCATAGCCCGGGTCCGCATCCACTTGCCCGTTGCTCACATCGCATAGTCATATTAAGACGTATGCGCGGGCCAAGCTTCTCTCGGAGCCCAAAGTTCGATCACACAAGCACATAACCCAGTTATGTTCATGGTTGGCGCCCAGGCCACCACGATGGCAGAAATCCGTTTCCGCCCAGTTTTCTGGGTGCGCCTTAGGGTTAATCCCCAAGGATCCCTGCTGCAATCTACCTAGTAGAAACCCGAAAATAACAAATAGCACGGAGTCTTCTCCGGCTAAAATGCAATGCACATCACCGATCAAGACCAACTTGTCCAGGTAGGCTTCACACATCATGCCTATGTCCGTACTACGATTCCGGACTCTAACAAGGGGGACTTTACATATCTACCCCAAGGAATATCGCAAACTCGCCGCACACTCGCGGGAGAAGGGTTTTCCCATGAAAAGGAAGAAGAGTTTCACATGCTCAAGATGAGAATCGTTACCCTAGCGTTTCTCCTTGGCGTCATGACGATCCAGCCGGATGGAAAGCACCGTATCGGCCTCGCCTTCACGGATCTGGACTCGGATCAAGAATCGGAGCTCTGAAGCTCCACCGGCGGCCGGAGTTGACCTCCTTCTTCCTCCTAGCTCTCCCCTCTCTCTAAAACTCTAGAAAGAGATTGGACCCAAAAGAATGAGGGTTTAAACTGTAACATCCCATTTCCGGCTAGACCCCTAGGAGTCAGATTTGTCGTGACGGAACCCTAGGAATCCCAAAATTGGAAATAAAGCGACCAGTATTGCGGGTCACGGGTTGGTCACGCCCGTGACCGGCCCGTCACGCCCGTGACCTGGGCGTGTCTACTTCGACGATCGTCGATCTCCACGAGACGATCGTCGAACGCGCTGTCTGGGCATGTCACGCCCGTGACCAAGATGTCACGCCCGTGACTTGGGCGTGACTACTTCGACGATCGTCGATCTCCACGAGACGATCGTCGATCGTGCTGACGGGGCATGTCACGCCCGTGACCAAGGTGTCACGCCCGTGACTAGGGGCGTGACCCCATCGACGATCGTCGATCGCCGTGAGACGATCGTCGAGCTTGCGCCCCGGGCATGTCACGCCCGTGATATGAGTGTCACGCCCGTGACCTAGGGCGTGACCCCATCGACGATCGTCGATCTCAATTCGACGATCGTCGACCTCGAAATCTGCTGTTCGGGCCTGTCACGCCCGTGACCCAAGATGTCACGCCCGTGACCATCCATCGACGATCGTCGATCTCAGTTCGACGATCGTCGAACCCAGAATGGGCTACCCGGGCCTGTCACGCCCGTGACCTATGTGTCACGCCCGTGACATTGGCCGAAACGACGGTTCAGGCCCGAAATAATTTTAACGCGCGTGGAAATAAATGCTGGCTTGGGAAGTTACACCAGGAGTAACTACCGGCCGTTTTCTTTCTGTAATTATATAATAAATGAGGAAAAGGTGGTCCAATAGAAAACCGCCAGCTGGACGCACCTGTTCAGTTTCCACCGTTTCTTATCCCTTCACTGTAACCGAAACGTTAAGGGGAGAACCGTCATGGCCATAATGGATTTACCCATTCATCTTCTCATTATCTGACTTACAAAAGCCCACTTGGGGAAAGAGGAGAGGGTTACACGCTCAAGCAAACGAAGCAGATCCTTGTTCTTGCTGTAAAGAGGAGTTCAGCAACGCCACCACCGCGCCATGGCACCTCGTCGCTCTTCTCGCCTCCAAACCGCGAACAAGGTCCTCCTCTGCTCCTTCTCTTTCATGGGTAGATCTTAGGATTCTTAGGAAGGAGATTCGCGCTCAACGGAGCCGGATCCATCTCTCGTTTTCATGGAAAAACCATGAAAAAGATATTTCGAGTTCGCCGGAAACCGCCACCTCCGGCGGCCAAACCACCGCCGACCGCTAGCCATCGCCTCAACGGAGGTGGTGGTGGTGGTGGCTGGCCAGGGAAGTGACCGGACGGCCGACAACGGATCACGGAATGATTACAGGAAAAATGATTTTTCCTGTGTCTGGTTTTCGGGTTCATGAAGAAGATGAACAGTAGATTATATTATAATACATAGATTGTTATATATTACTTAATGGAAAAATAGGTTATTTGGATATATGTTGAGGCTGCAAAACGAGGCACTTAGAGGCCGATTTAGGAAAAATGACCAGACACAAAAGTTGTAGCCCTCTGGGTCTACTTTAATATAAAATTAATTTTATTCAATTTGGGTGAGTGGTTTGACCACAGCACTCATTTTGGTGGGATCAAGACCTAGGCTAACCAGAAATTGAATTGGTTGCCCACGGTTCATAACAGGTCCAAATGACTTGAAATTTGGACTGGAAGTCTATAATATGTATATCGAGAGGCTGTCCAAAAATGAGAATTTTTGGAGAACTTTTGCCTAAAGTTTTTGTAAAAATTTAATAAACAATATAAAATTAATTAGGAGATGAAATTAAGTCCAAACTCTCCCAAATTTTGGGTGGTGGTCCCTGGCATCAATATTAAGATCTGTACAAAATTTCAACTCGAATGGTCGAGTTTTGAATAGGGAAGTATCAAGTCCTAGATAGGTCTTGGCGAGGGGTACTTTGGGGAAAAGTACGATTGGGGATGGAGTGGACAAATCTCCTCAAAAGAGGCTGATGTTGTTGGCCACTGATTTGTTGGGACTATGTCTACCCTCTTGGGTAACATGGTGTGGCTTAGGGTGGACTTTACCCTAAGAGATTGGCTCAACTCCAACGGGTGGGAGTTTGAGGTTTGTGAAGGACATAGGAGCAAAAGCTCTTGTATGCCCTTGAAATTTGGAGGAGAGGGGGATGATATGATGAAAACCCTCTGGTTGAAATAGTGATGGATTTGGAGGTAGTTAGGTACCTCAAAAGTTGAGATGTAGGATTAGGATGGAAACGTAATTTAGTTATTTTAAGCACTAAAGCTAATCCAAAAATTGTGAAACTCGGGAGGAGGGGTTTTAGGATGTTTTAGACTCATGGTAATTTTTCTGGAATTTTATGATTAATATATATTATACTTCATGTGTTAAAGGATTATTAGCCCAATTTGTTGTTTTAATTAATTTGAGGCTTTACATTAATTATAATCAGTTAAAATTCTGGATTTAGATCTTGACTTGTAGAACATTGATCCCTGAATTTTTATAGAATTTTATGTTGAGTAAATCTAGTACTTTATTCACAAATGATAGAAAGGGCTTTTATGTTTAAAAAATTATTATGGATAAAATGCTTGCTGGAAAATTATGAAACTTAGCCAGTACAAATTTTAGGCCTTATTCATCATGTCATAATTTATTTAGAATTTTTGGAAGAATATTTTCTGTACTTGATTCATAAACTATAGAAATTAGAGATTATTTCCAAAATAGTTTTCAGGTTATTTTGATGATAGAAAATTATGATACTTAGGATTTAGCCTTCTGAGATAGTCTACTAATTATCATAAATTTGCTGGACATTTTGCATGAATAATTAGGATAGTTCATGTTCAAACCGGTGGCCCTTGAGATTTTCGAGGAATTTAATTAAATGCCAAATAAATTAAGAAAATTTCCATTCTCTGGATTTAGGTTATTTATACCAAGATAAGTCTCCAGTAAATAGTTTAGGGCATTTGGATGAGTAATGGATCATTGCATAACCGGTTCGACATGTAGCCTAGGTCGGTCTGCATATAGCAGGTTGTGAGATGCAATAGGACACGATCTGAGAAAGTCTTTGAGGTTTAAACATTTTGTCTGGGTGAACAATTGTGGAAGAAATTACATTAGGAAGATATAAAGAGTAGTGAGTAGTGGTGATAGCTAGAGTTAAGAGGTGCTCGGGCTCGACGAAAGATCGTCTTCCCCGAGGAGTGGAAGGTTTAAAAATCACCCTAGGATAGTCTATCGTAATATGAGAAGGGAATCGGGCTAAGGGAAAACAACCAATAACAATAAGTGCCTTGCGAAAGGGAACTTCGGGCCGTAATGCACCGTCTTGGTTCCTAGTGCCCCTTGAGAGCCCTTCACGGGGTATACCGGGGGCAGTCCTGGGCTAACGTAAACTGTAATAACAAACCGACAAGAGTAACTTAGTAACTAGGGCTGCACTCTTCACAACACTGTTGGCACAGGAAGGTTGATGAGAGCTTCGGCTCGGTTGATTTGGAAACGGACGGGATGATCCGGGGAGCTTCGGCTCGGTTGGTTTGGAGACGGACGTTTTGGTCCGGGGAGCTTCGGCTCGGTTTTGTGTGCTTACGATTTAACTTGCATGTGCATAAAATAGGAAAAGTTAAGGTGGTGGGTCTTTCGATATCGGGGAGTTCGATTGCACCGACACCGATATCGTTGACTCGGCGGGGTGATTAGCACTCCGCCAACAGAAGTCCGGTGCGCCAGCCGGCAAGAGTACGCAGGCGTCCGCTTTGTGCACCAAGCGTTGAGGCGTACGATAGGTCAGACCAGTGTGCTTTACTGGTTTTGGAGGTGGGCGAGGCCCAACCCACCGCTTCCGTTTGCCACTACGGAGGTATCCTGGGAGGTAACGGCTCCGAAAGGGGGAACTAAAGGTCTGTGTGCACAGAGTCGGGTGTGTGAGTTGCACTGCATGACATAACATACCCACCATATAGTTGCATTTCATAATCATTCATAACAACCTTGACACCTAAAGTATAAGTGGAATGGGACGCTTATACATTAGGACCTGCAAAACGACCCCTTGGTCTATAAGCTTGTGTGGGCAAGTTTATAAATCAAAGGTTATTTTCAATATATAATAACCCCTGCTGTTTGATAACCGACACCCCAAGGTATAAGTGGTATGGGACACTTATACGATGGGAGCCTTGTAAAAGATCCCTTTGCTTATGTGTTCTCGCATAAGTGAAGGTTTAAATTCATTTAATTGCTTTTCTTACTGCTAGACCTATTACAACAACTTATTAACTGCTCACCTAATACAACTTGCTAGATTAGTCTCCGCTGCCATCTGTTTTCATGTTAATCTCCACCTTCATGTCCTTCCCTTTCTTCCTCTCCGCTCGGTACCTAGGAGCCATGGGGGGAAGGGGTAGGGGATGATAGGGCTTAGTCTTTATGACTAACGGTTTTCGAACCACATCATTTAGGGGATCGTGGAGCCCAGCATGGAGGAGCAGCCCCAGAGATCGGTGCGCCTAGAGATGGGGCAGTCTAGCTCCGGAGTTCACACAGCCGGGACCGTGAGTCTCGATCCTTGAGTAGTTTACTGTTTCGCTTCCGCATGAGAGACTTGTAGTGAGGACATTTTGTACCGGGCATAAGCCCGTATTTATAGTACTCTGATGTTTCTGTGGACACTCCCTTCGTGGAGCTTACTTATTTATATATGTGGTTTTTGTTATTGTGGACTGTTTACTATTACTTCAATAATTGTGCTACTTTTTGTAATCGATTTGGCCGGCAGAATCGGCGCCTTGTGGCGATGACCCTTCAGGACGTGAAGGTGTCACCGCAAAGCGGCGGTTCTGGGCCTAAGACCCCGGTGGTTGAAAAAGAAAAAAAATGGGGTCTTACAAGTGGTATCAGAGCGAACATCGATCAGAAGGAAGTAGCAGTCCACAAACCCTCGGTCACCCCCGCTCGAGTTTAGTTTGGGGACAAACTAAGCAGCGGAAGCAGTGGTGTGCCCATATGGGGATCACATATAATTTGTCCACCTTTATGTAGTATTTGAACGTTTTCTCAGCGTGTGTTTTTGCTACGCAGCCTCCAGCACGGACTACGCCTCAAGGTGGAGTTCCACAGGCTCAGGATGTTGCACCACCCCCACCGGCCCCCACTCCTTTCCTTCAGTCAGACATGGGTCAGACCCTGACTGCCATTCTGGAGGCCTTCAGGGCCCAGCAGGTTCCGGTTCCGCAGCCCAATCTGGGGGCCAACTGGCTCAGCATCTTCCGGGGTCTTTCTCCCCCGTCCTATCTGGGGACAGAGTCGGCTATTCGGACGGAGGAATGGCTGGATATCATGTACGAGATGCTGACCGGGATTCGGTGTCCATGGGAGGAGAAGGTGGCTCTGGTTGTCTCCTGCCTGGAGTCCCATGCAAAGAGGTGGTGGAAGACGCTGTTGGACACGACATTTGCTGATAGGGAGGTTGCGGAGATCACTTGGGAGGAGTTCAGGGCCGCACTGCTGGAGCATTTCGTTCCGCAGTCGGCTAGGGATGATTTGGAGGAGCGGTTCTTACAGCTGAAGCAGGGTACTCGGACCGTGGTGGAGTACCATCGAGAGTTTGACCACCTGGCTCGATACGCAGATTCCTACCAGCTGGATGAGGCAGGGTATATCAGGAGGTTCTACAAGGGCCTACGTGAGGACTTGAGGGAGGCCCTCTTGTTTGTATCTGACGGGCCCATCTCCCGGATTTTGGAGATGGCCAAAAGGATTGAGGCAGATTGGCACACCACCCGGGGCCGGAAACGGCCAGCAGAGGATCAGGGACGAAGAGGAAGGAATGACCAGCGGCGGGGTGCTGTACCAGAGGGGAGGAGGATAGAGGACCAGCCTCGTCAGGACGTGAGGCCGGAGCCGAGGGAACAGGTGGTATTGGCCCCTCCACCCCTTCGGATGCAGGAGATGCCGAGACCCGGGGGAATGGCGTATCCCCCAGAGTGCTACTTTTGTCATCAGATTGGGCACATTCGGAGGAACTGCCCCATGAGGGGGGCACCACCTCCAGCACATCAGGGCGGCCAACCAGCTCAGCATTACGGAGGCCGAGGACGCGGCCGCGGTCGAGGATACCAGGGGGAAGATCGTAGACAGGGAAGAGAGCAGGTATATGCCTTGGACCTTGCACAGCCGCGGAATCCGGAGCAGGTCATCGCAGGTATGCCGAAATGTTTCTTTGTTTTCATAGAATTTCCCCTTTAAGTTGTTAAAACTTTGAATCGCACTAGATTGATAGCAAGGAAAGTAAAAACTCATTATAGAACCCTAAGATATCTAATCACCCCAGGTATAGTCTTCATCAGCGGCAAGCCTGCCCGCACACTGTTCGATACTGGAGCTACTCACTCCTTTGTGTCGGAGTCGTTCGTGGAAGGACTGGAAGGTGTGGAGCGGTTCACAGGCTCGAGGATGAGGGTGCGACTACCGGATGGATCTGAGCTCCTTACCACGGATCACTGCAATATGGAGGCGGAGATTGGTGGAAAAGCGTTCGAGGCCCCAGCGACGATTTTGAAGCTGACGGACTACGACCTGATCCTGGGCATGGTATGGCTGCACTGGAACTATGCCCAGATTGACTGCCAGGCAAAGAGGATCACCGTGAGACACGGGGACTCTTTCATTACCATTGAAGGTATAAGACCTGTCTCTCGTATACTCTTATCTTCGGTACAGGCCGTCAAGGCCCATCTGCAGGGAGAGGAGGTCTATCAGATTCTTTTTGAGATGGCGGAGGTTAAGGAGTCGGTGACTGACATCCCGGTGGTGCGAGATTTCGCTGACATCTTTCCGGAGAAACTACCAGGACTACCTCCACACCGAGAGCAGGATTTTCAGATACAGCTTGTGCCGGGGGCCAAGCCGGCGTCTAGGGCCCCTTATCGGATGGCCCCAAAGGAGTTGGCAGAGTTTCGGACCCAGTTGCAGGAATTGGTGGAGGCAGGTTTTGTCAGACCGAGTTCCTCGCCATGGGGAGCACCGGTCCTGTTCGTGAAGAAGAAGGATGGGACACTCCGCCTGTGCATCGATTATCGAGCACTAAACAGGCTGACCGTCCGGAATACCTATCCGCTCCCACGGATAGACGAATTATTTGACCAGCTGGAGGGGGCCCATTATTTCTCGAAGCTGGACTTGAGATCAGGATACTACCAGCTGCGGATCCAGGAGGAGGATATCCCGAAGACGGCCTTTAGTAGCAGATATGGCCTGTATGAGTTCACCGTGATGCCCTTTGGGCTCACGAATGCTCCGTCGGCGTTCATGAGTCTCATGAACCGGGTTTTCGAGGCATACTTGGATGTGTTCGTCATAGTATTCATAGACGACATCCTGATCTACTCTAGGACGGAGGAGGAGCACACTCGACATCTGGCACTGACCTTGGAGAGGTTGCGGGAGCATCGCCTTTATGCCAAATTCAGCAAGTGTCAGTTCTGGTTGAAGGAGGTGGCCTTCCTAGGCCACATCATCAGCGGAGCCGGGTTAGCAGTAGATCCAGCAAAGATTCGGGCAGTTCGCGATTGGCCGCAGCTGAGGACAGCCACCGATGTACGCAGTTTCTTAGGACTTGCCGGTTACTACCGGAAGTTCGTGGAGGGGTTCTCTCGGATTGCCCTCCCCCTCACATCTTTGACAAAGAAGGAGGCACCTTTTGTTTGGACCCCGCAGTGCCAGGCGGCTTTCCAGGAGCTGAAGGACCGACTCATCTCGGCCCCTATCCTGGCCCTTCCATCCGGAAGGGAGGGATTCCAGGTGTATACCGACGCATCATACCAAGGGATGGGAGCGGTGCTGATGCAGAACGGACATGTCATAGCATATGCCTCCCGCCAGCTGAAGACCCATGAGAGGAACTACCCGGTGCACGACCTCGAGATGGGAGCGGTCGTTTTTGCTCTGAAGGTCTGGCGTCATTACCTTTATGGAGTCCACTGCGACATCTTCTCCGATCACAAGAACTTGAAATACGTGGACACTCAGAAGGAGCTGAATATCAGGCAGAGGCGCTGGGTGGAGTTCTTGGCAGATTATCAGTATGAGATGCACTACCACCCAGGGAAGGCAAATGTGGTGGCCGACGCGTTAAGTCGGAGAGCGGCCACTTCCGAAGCTGGGCCCCAGGTTATGTCCATGGAGCTAGTCCAGTCATTCAGAGACATGCAGATATCCCTAGTGTCCGAGGATGACCCAGATCTGTATAGGGAGTATCTGGCATCGATAGTGGCCATTGACGATATTCGGGATCGCATTCGGGACGGACAGAGGACAGATGCGTGGGCGGAGCCGATGTTCCGAGCTTTGGAGGAAGGTTCGACAGGGGATTATTCCCTGAGGGATGGGTTGCTCCACTTCAGAGGCAGAGTATATATACCAGCAGGAGGCCAGATCCGAGAGGATATTTTGACGGAGGCGCATTGCAGCCGGTACTCCGTGCACCCGGGGATCACAAAGATGACCGCTGATTGAAGAGGACGATGTTTTGGCCGGGCATGAAGAAGGACATTACGTACTTCGTGACCCATTGCGAGGCGTGTCAGTTGGTGAAGGCGGAATGCAGGAACCCCGCAGGACTGTTGCAGCCACTCCCGGTGCCGGAGTGGAAGTTTGACGACATAGCGATGGATTTTATACATGGTCTTCCCCGGTCTCGGACAGGGAACGACTCGATTTGGGTGATTGTCGATCGTTTGACGAAGGTGGCCCGCTTTATACCGATCAGGAAGGATGACTCGGTGGGAGTGCTGGTACGGAAGTTTGTGGAGCAGTATGTCCGATATCATGGCGTGCCCCGGACGATAGTGTCGGACCGCGATGGACGGTTTACATCCAGGGAGTGGCGGTCAGTGCAGGCATATTTGGGCACCCGGTTGACTTTTAGCACGGCCTTCCACCCTCAGACGGACGGGCAGACCGAGCGCACCAACCGGACCTTGGAGGACTTACTACGGCTGTGTATACTGGACCGAGGGGAGCCGTGGGAGAAGATGTTACCGTTGGTCGAGTTCTCCTACAATAATAGCTACCAGTCCAGCATCAGGATGGCGCCTTATGAGGCCTTGTATGGAAGGAAATGTAGGACCCCGCTTTCCTGGGTTCAGGACGAGGATCCGAAGCTGCTGGGATCGGATTTCGTTGAAGATACCGAGGCTCAGGTGAGACTGATCAGAGATAGGATGTTGGAGGCGCAGAGCAGACAGGCCAAATACTATGACGCCCGGCATCGTCAGGTGGAGTTTCGAGTAGGGGATCGAGTGTTCTTGAAGATCCGACCCATGCACGGAGTCTCACGGGTGCGCGGTCGGAGGAAGAAACTCAGCCCTAGGTATATGGGCCCTTACCGGATCCTGGAGCGGATCGGACCCCTAGCCTACAGGCTAGAGTTGCCACCGGAGCTGGCAGCTCTACACGACGTCTTCCACATCTCTTCGCTGAGAAGGGCTCTACTACGCCCGGAGCAGCGGATTTTGACTACAGAAGGGCCGGTAGCTTCAGACCGATCTGTTCACTTGGAGCCGGTTCGGATCGACGACAAAGGAGTGCGGATCTTGCGGCGCAAGAAGATCCCCTTAGTCAAGGTTCTGTGGAGAAACCACGGTCAGGAGGAGCACACCTGGGAACCGCAGGATCTGATGAGGCAAAGATACCCGGAGTTGTTCAGTCAGGTACATCTCACCACCTCTCGGTATACTATAAACTGCCTTCTTGTTTTGGAATGTTAAGACTAGACAAGGGAAATCTAGGACCTAGGTATGCACACTTAATCAGAATGGTAGGGGCTAATCTTTTGTTTATTGGGGAGATTGTCTTCGTTATCAAACGAACGATCGCCTGAACCCAATAGAAAGATCGAATGGGATGTTACAAGATTAATTCGTTCCGATAGAAATCCCCGTAGGCTCAACCTCAATTTCGGGGACGAAATTTTTGTTTTGTTTATTGGGATTTGTAACATCCCATTTCCGGCTAGACCCCTAGGAGTCAGATTTGTCGTGACGGAACCCTAGGAATCCCAAAATTGGAAATAAAGCGACCAGTATTGCGGGTCACGGGTTGGTCACGCCCGTGACCGGCCCGTCACGCCCGTGACCTGGGCGTGTCTACTTCGACGATCGTCGATCTCCACGAGACGATCGTCGAACGCGCTGTCTGGGCATGTCACGCCCGTGACCAAGATGTCACGCCCGTGACTTGGGCGTGACTACTTCGACGATCGTCGATCTCCACGAGACGATCGTCGATCGTGCTGACGGGGCATGTCACGCCCGTGACCAAGGTGTCACGCCCGTGACTAGGGGCGTGACCCCATCGACGATCGTCGATCGCCGTGAGACGATCGTCGAGCTTGCGCCCCGGGCATGTCACGCCCGTGATATGAGTGTCACGCCCGTGACCTAGGGCGTGACCCCATCGACGATCGTCGATCTCAATTCGACGATCGTCGACCTCGAAATCTGCTGTTCGGGCCTGTCACGCCCGTGACCCAAGATGTCACGCCCGTGACCATCCATCGACGATCGTCGATCTCAGTTCGACGATCGTCGAACCCAGAATGGGCTACCCGGGCCTGTCACGCCCGTGACCTATGTGTCACGCCCGTGACATTGGCCGAAACGACGGTTCAGGCCCGAAATAATTTTAACGCGCGTGGAAATAAATGCTGGCTTGGGAAGTTACACCAGGAGTAACTACCGGCCGTTTTCTTTCTGTAATTATATAATAAATGAGGAAAAGGTGGTCCAATAGAAAACCGCCAGCTGGACGCACCTGTTCAGTTTCCACCGTTTCTTATCCCTTCACTGTAACCGAAACGTTAAGGGGAGAACCGTCATGGCCATAATGGATTTACCCATTCATCTTCCCATTATCTGACTTACAAAAGCCCACTTGGGGAAAGAGGAGAGGGTTACACGCTCAAGCAAACGAAGCAGATCCTTGTTCTTGCTGTAAAGAGGAGTTCAGCAACGCCACCACCGCGCCATGGCACCTCGTCGCTCTTCTCGCCTCCAAACCGCGAACAAGGTCCTCCTCTGCTCCTTCTCTTTCATGGGTAGATCTTAGGATTCTTAGGAAGGAGATTCGCGCTCAACGGAGCCGGATCCATCTCTCGTTTTCATGGAAAAACCATGAAAAAGATATTTCGAGTTCGCCGGAAACCGCCACCTCCGGCGGCCAAACCACCGCCGACCGCTAGCCATCGCCTCAACGGAGGTGGTGGTGGTGGTGGCTGGCCAGGGAAGTGACCGGACGGCCGACAACGGATCACGGAATGATTACAGGAAAAATGATTTTTCCTGTGTCTGGTTTTCGGGTTCATGAAGAAGATGAACAGTAGATTATATTATAATACATAGATTGTTATATATTACTTAATGGAAAAATAGGTTATTTGGATATATGTTGAGGCTGCAAAACGAGGCACTTAGAGGCCGATTTAGGAAAAATGACCAGACACAAAAGTTGTAGCCCTCTGGGTCTACTTTAATATAAAATTAATTTTATTCAATTTGGGTGAGTGGTTTGACCACAGCACTCATTTTGGTGGGATCAAGACCTAGGCTAACCAGAAATTGAATTGGTTGCCCACGGTTCATAACAGGTCCAAATGACTTGAAATTTGGACTGGAAGTCTATAATATGTATATCGAGAGGCTGTCCAAAAATGAGAATTTTTGGAGAACTTTTGCCTAAAGTTTTTGTAAAAATTTAATAAACAATATAAAATTAATTAGGAGATGAAATTAAGTCCAAACTCTCCCAAATTTTGGGTGGTGGTCCCTGGCATCAATATTAAGATCTGTACAAAATTTCAACTCGAATGGTCGAGTTTTGAATAGGGAAGTATCAAGTCCTAGATAGGTCTTGGCGAGGGGTACTTTGGGGAAAAGTACGATTGGGGATGGAGTGGACAAATCTCCTCAAAAGAGGCTGATGTTGTTGGCCACTGATTTGTTGGGACTATGTCTACCCTCTTGGGTAACATGGTGTGGCTTAGGGTGGACTTTACCCTAAGAGATTGGCTCAACTCCAACGGGTGGGAGTTTGAGGTTTGTGAAGGACATAGGAGCAAAAGCTCTTGTATGCCCTTGAAATTTGGAGGAGAGGGGGATGATATGATGAAAACCCTCTGGTTGAAATAGTGATGGATTTGGAGGTAGTTAGGTACCTCAAAAGTTGAGATGTAGGATTAGGATGGAAACGTAATTTAGTTATTTTAAGCACTAAAGCTAATCCAAAAATTGTGAAACTCGGGAGGAGGGGTTTTAGGATGTTTTAGACTCATGGTAATTTTTCTGGAATTTTATGATTAATATATATTATACTTCATGTGTTAAAGGATTATTAGCCCAATTTGTTGTTTTAATTAATTTGAGGCTTTACATTAATTATAATCAGTTAAAATTCTGGATTTAGATCTTGACTTGTAGAACATTGATCCCTGAATTTTTATAGAATTTTATGTTGAGTAAATCTAGTACTTTATTCACAAATGATAGAAAGGGCTTTTATGTTTAAAAAATTATTATGGATAAAATGCTTGCTGGAAAATTATGAAACTTAGCCAGTACAAATTTTAGGCCTTATTCATCATGTCATAATTTATTTAGAATTTTTGGAAGAATATTTTCTGTACTTGATTCATAAACTATAGAAATTAGAGATTATTTCCAAAATAGTTTTCAGGTTATTTTGATGATAGAAAATTATGATACTTAGGATTTAGCCTTCTGAGATAGTCTACTAATTATCATAAATTTGCTGGACATTTTGCATGAATAATTAGGATAGTTCATGTTCAAACCGGTGGTCCTTGAGATTTTCGAGGAATTTAATTAAATGCCAAATAAATTAAGAAAATTTCCATTCTCTGGATTTAGGTTATTTATACCAAGATAAGTCTCCAGTAAATAGTTTAGGGCATTTGGATGAGTAATGGATCATTGCATAACCGGTTCGACATGTAGCCTAGGTCGGTCTGCATATAGCAGGTTGTGAGATGCAATAGGACACGATCTGAGAAAGTCTTTGAGGTTTAAACATTTTGTCTGGGTGAACAATTGTGGAAGAAATTACATTAGGAAGATATAAAGAGTAGTGAGTAGTGGTGATAGCTAGAGTTAAGAGGTGCTCGGGCTCGACGAAAGATCGTCTTCCCCGAGGAGTGGAAGGTTTAAAAATCACCCTAGGATAGTCTATCGTAATATGAGAAGGGAATCGGGCTAAGGGAAAACAACCAATAACAATAAGTGCCTTGCGAAAGGGAACTTCGGGCCGTAATGCACCGTCTTGGTTCCTAGTGCCCCTTGAGAGCCCTTCACGGGGTATACCGGGGGCAGTCCTGGGCTAACGTAAACTGTAATAACAAACCGACAAGAGTAACTTAGTAACTAGGGCTGCACTCTTCACAACACTGTTGGCACAGGAAGGTTGATGAGAGCTTCGGCTCGGTTGATTTGGAAACGGACGGGATGATCCGGGGAGCTTCGGCTCGGTTGGTTTGGAGACGGACGTTTTGGTCCGGGGAGCTTCGGCTCGGTTTTGTGTGCTTACGATTTAACTTGCATGTGCATAAAATAGGAAAAGTTAAGGTGGTGGGTCTTTCGATATCGGGGAGTTCGATTGCACCGACACCGATATCGTTGACTCGGCGGGGTGATTAGCACTCCGCCAACAGAAGTCCGGTGCGCCAGCCGGCAAGAGTACGCAGGCGTCCGCTTTGTGCACCAAGCGTTGAGGCGTACGATAGGTCAGACCAGTGTGCTTTACTGGTTTTGGAGGTGGGCGAGGCCCAACCCACCGCTTCCGTTTGCCACTACGGAGGTATCCTGGGAGGTAACGGCTCCGAAAGGGGGAACTAAAGGTCTGTGTGCACAGAGTCGGGTGTGTGAGTTGCACTGCATGACATAACATACCCACCATATAGTTGCATTTCATAATCATTCATAACAACCTTGACACCTAAAGTATAAGTGGAATGGGACGCTTATACATTAGGACCTGCAAAACGACCCCTTGGTCTATAAGCTTGTGTGGGCAAGTTTATAAATCAAAGGTTATTTTCAATATATAATAACCCCTGCTGTTTGATAACCGACACCCCAAGGTATAAGTGGTATGGGACACTTATACGATGGGAGCCTTGTAAAAGATCCCTTTGCTTATGTGTTCTCGCATAAGTGAAGGTTTAAATTCATTTAATTGCTTTTCTTACTGCTAGACCTATTACAACAACTTATTAACTGCTCACCTAATACAACTTGCTAGATTAGTCTCCGCTGCCATCTGTTTTCATGTTAATCTCCACCTTCATGTCCTTCCCTTTCTTCCTCTCCGCTCGGTACCTAGGAGCCATGGGGGGAAGGGGTAGGGGATGATAGGGCTTAGTCTTTATGACTAACGGTTTTCGAACCGCATCATTTAGGGGATCGTGGAGCCCAGCATGGAGGAGCAGCCCCAGAGATCGGTGCGCTTAGAGATGGGGCAGTCTAGCTCCGGAGTTCACACAGCCGGGACCGTGAGTCTCGATCCTTGAGTAGTTTACTGTTTCGCTTCCGCATGAGAGACTTGTAGTGAGGACATTTTGTACCGGGCATAAGCCCGTATTTATAGTACTCTGATGTTTCTGTGGACACTCCCTTCGTGGAGCTTACTTATTTATATATGTGGTTTTTGTTATTGTGGACTGTTTACTATTACTTCAATAATTGTGCTACTTTTTGTGATCGATTTGGCCGGCAGAATCGGCGCCTTGTGGCGATGACCCTTCAGGACGTGAAGGTGTCACCGCAAAGCGGCGGTTCTGGGCCTAAGACCCCGGTGGTTGAAAAAGAAAAAAAAAATGGGGTCTTACATAAACCCCCAATCCCGGGTATATCCCAGCCAGAACAGCCCTGAGCCATTGGATCCCAAAATAAGGAAACGGACGGCTACGATTTAGCCTCAAAATAGAAAATCTGGGCCGAACACGGGTTCCAACACGACCGTGTGCATGGCCGTGTTACCCATTCACCATCAATCCCACAGCCCGACCAGTACACGACCTGTTACACGGCCTCCGACATGCCCGTGTCACATGTGACACGCCAGTGTCGGCGCCCGTGTCACGCCCCGTGTGCACAAACCAGGAGTTTCCCGAGCTGGACACGGCCTGTGACACGGCCTCCGACACGCCCGTGTCACAAGTGACATGCCTGTGTCAGGACCCGTGTCACGTCCTGTGTGCAATAACCCAGAAACCTTCCGAGGGGGACACACCCTGGGACACGCCCATGTCCCAGGCTGTGTGTCGCACCCGATGACCGTCGTCGCCAAAACGCCGACCACGCGACCCGTCGCTGAACACGCCCGTGTCTCCTTCTCCAAGTCCCAGACTTGGCTTAAAACGTCGTCCGTCCCTCTTTTGAGTTTCGGGATGTTACAACTCTCCCCCTCTTAAAAGAATTTCGCCCACGAAATTACTAAAGGAAAGAAAACGGAAAACTTTAAAGGGTACCTGAGCGAAATAACTCTGGGTACTCCTCCAGCATGGTTTGCTTCTGTTCCCAAGAGAGCTCCTCCCGACCGCAATACTCCTACCGGACCTTGACCATCCGGATTTCCTTGCTACGGAGTCGTTTGACCTCAAAGTCCTCAACACTAACCGGCTTGACCTTAGTCGTCAACCCTTCGCCCACTGGCACTTGGTCCACTGCGATCACCTGTGAAGGCTCTTGCACCGCCTTCCGCAATATAAAAATGTGGAATACATCGTGTAGTCCACTCAACTCCACCGATAGCTTCAAATGATAAGCTGCTTCACCGACCCGCTCCAGAATCTCAAAGGGTCCAAGGTATCTTGGGCTCAGCTTCTTAAAGCGTCTCACCCGCGAAACACCCTTGAACAGCTTTATCTTCAAGTACACCCAATCGCCAACCGCGAACTCCACGTTCCGGTACTTGACATTATAGTACTTATCCTGCCTGTCCTGAGCGATCAGCAAACGCTCTCGAATGATCCGCACCAAAGAAGTAGCACTCTCCACCTCCTGCTTCTTGTATAACCTTGCCTCACCCGTTTATAGCCACGATAACGGCGTGCGACACTTCCTACCATACAGGGCCTCAAAGGGCGCCATTTGAATACTCGCCTAGTAGCTGTTGTTGTACGCAAACTCCACCAAATACAGGTGGTCTTCACATTGCTTCCCGAAGTCCAGAACACACATGCGGAGCATGTCCTCCATCGTTCTGTTGACCCTCTCGGGCTGCCCATCCATCTGCGGATGGAAGGCTGTGCTGAATTTCAATTTAGTCCCCAACATCTGTTGCACCAACCTCCAATCATTGGACGTAAAGCGCCCATCGCGATCACTCACGATGCTGCGAGGCACACCGTGCAATCTGACTATATTATCCACATATAGCTTCGCTAGTCTCTCCACTGAGTCATCCTTCCTATGTGGAATAAAGTGCGACACCTTTGTTAACTGATCTACGATCACCCAGATGGTGTCGTTCCCTTTCTGCGACCTTGGCAAGCCATGCACAAAGTCCATCGAGATGTCGTCGAACTTTCATTTCGGAATAGGCAAGGATTTCAAGAATCCTCCCGACTTTTGGCACTCCGTCTTTACCAAGGCGCATGTTTGGCACTTAGTCACAAACAGTGCCACGTCCTTCTTGAGCCCTGGCCACCAAAACAGCTTCTTTAGGTCCCGGTACATCTTCGTGCTCCCTGGGTGGATTGAGTACTTCGTATTATGAGCCTCGTACATCAACTCTGCCCGTAGATTTCCCCCGCTTGGGACGCACAATCGATGGTCCTTCCTCAACAGCCCATCCTCAACTGAAAACTAGGAATTTGACCCATCCAACACTGCCTCCAAAAGCTCCTTCATACTATCATCCAACTCCAATGTCTGCCGAACGCGATCAGCCAGATCATACTGAACTTCTGTCCAGTTCAACAATGCTTTGGCACTCGTCTGCTTGTCCACGCAACAGATCTCCAACGCCTCCAACTCCCGAACTAGCTTATCATCATGAACCGACAACCAGTTAGCTTGGGCAGGAGCCCTGTGACTCAACGCATCCTCAACTGCATTGACCTTCACGGGTACATAATGAATCTTGAATGTGTAGTCCCCTAGAAACTCCATCCATCTTCGCTGCCTCATGTTGAGATCCTTTTGATCTAACAGGTACTTCATGCTCTTGTGGTCGGTATAAATATCGACCTTTACGCCGTACAAGTAGTGTCTCCACAGCTTAAGCGCAAATATCACGGCCGCCAACTCCAAGTTGTGGACCGGATAATTCCTTTCGTGCACTCTTAGCTGATGCGATCCATACGCTATCACGCTCCCATGCTGCAGCAGCACGCAGCCCAAACCATTACCTGAGGCATCACTATAAATCTCGAAGCCCTCGGTCCCACTCGGCGAACTTAGCATTGGCGCCGTGGTCAACCGTCCCTTAAGCTCCTCAAACGCTTGCGCGCACTCCTGCATCCACAAGAACTTCTGATCCTTCCTTGTCAACTTCGTTATAGGTAACGCTATCCGCGATAAGTTCTCCACGAAGCACCTGTAATAGTCGGCAAGCCCGAGGAAACTACGGACTTCCGCTACAGAAGATAACACAGGCCATTCCCATATCGCAACAATCTTCGCCGGATCCACCGTTATACCTTCCCCAGTGACAATATGACCAAGGAATGCTACTGAGGGTAGCGAGAACTCGCTCTTTTTGCATAGAGTTCATTCCTTCTCAGCGTCTACAAAACTAGATGCAGATGCTTGAAGTTATCTTTCTCGCACTGCGAGTACACCAATATGTCGTCAATGAAGACGATCACAAAATGGTCTAGGTACTCTCGAAACATCCTGTTCATCAAATCCATAAACATTGATGGCGCATTTATAAGTCCAAACGGCATGACCGTGAACTTGAAATGCCCATACCTCGTGCTGAATGCCGTCTTTGGGATATCATACTCCCTTATCCTCAGCTGATAATAACCAGACTGAAAGACTTTGTTTCAAGATCCTAAACACCTAGAGGGGGGGTGAATAAGTTCTAATCTTTTTTTGTCTTTTTGATTTTAAGGCAAACAGATATTTGTAACTTCTTTTAGCACAGAATAATTCTATCTACAAAAATTAAATACAACACAGCAAACACCAGATCTATAGTGATTCCCCATGATATGGGTACATCCACTTTCCCCCTTCGCCTATCCAGCAGATAACTGGATTCAGCCTAACTTCCTTCCACTAGCTCAGATCCACAGATCTTACAATCTCAGAACAAAAGATGGTTCCTATACCTCAGACTTAACACATGTCCTACCTCAAATTCTTCTCCAAAATCCTATCTCAGGCCTCAACCCTACCTCAGCCTTTATAATTAGGCTTACAACTCAGACTTACCACAAGTCCTACCTCAGGCACACAACCCTACCTCATCCTTTATAATTTTAGGCTTACAATCTCAGATCTAACATAAGATCCTACAAGAATTTGTGAGTAAAGAGTAACTGAAAACTTCACCAGCTAGATTTCTCTATTGATGTAGTCTTCTTGATCAGTTCTTGGATTGACTGATCCTTCTGATCCAACCTAACTTAGCTTTTCAAATCTTCTTGATTAGAACAAAATAAGTTGGATCTTCTCTGTTGATGAAGATGATCTTCAATTAGCTTCTTTTTTAAATTCAGATAGAACTCTGAATCTTTCTTGCCGACAGCCCTTGATCTGTCAGAATTCTTCTTATGGATGCTTCACGTTGTTGTTCTTATGTATATCCTTTGTCGTTTCCGATCTGTCTTTTATATAGAGCTTGCTTCATGGTTACCGGCTAATCCAGTTCATAACAAACTTCTGACAGTACTGACAGTGGTGTCAGACCGGCTAGTTATGACAACTGTCAAGTCACCAGTCACGTCACCAAGTTCTTCAATGTCTTTTCAACTCAGCATACAACACTCAGCAGACTGCTTCACATGTGTCGACACATATAAACAAAGTGTCGACACAAGTCTTCATGGTGTCGACACAATTACTCCAAGTGTCGACACAAGTCTTCATGGTGTCGACACAATTACTCCAAGTGTCGACACAGTCATACTTCTGCTTCTCGACACTGCTTATGTTGTATGTATCAACACAAGTCCTGTGTGTCGACACAACAGCTTCTTGTCTCGACATTTCAATTGTAGACAGTTGGTGTTGAGTGTTTGTCAAATGGCGTTGAGTGTGTGTCGACACAAGTCCAGTGTGCCGACACAATTAGTTCTGAACTCGACACAGCCTTTTGAGAGTTGGTGTGTCGACACAAGTCCTGTGTGTCGACACAATTGCTTCAGGTGTCGACATAGCTCCTGAGTTTCGACTCATCTTCTGTTTTAAGTGTCGACACAATTCTTTTTTAAGATGTTGACACAATTCTGGATGTCGACACAACTGCTTCTTTAGGTGTCGACATAGCTTTGAGTGTCGACACAACTTCTTTATAAGTGTCGACACATTTTGCCAGTGTGTCGACACAGCTTTCCTGAGTGTCGACATAGCAGCTGGGTGTCGACATAGCTTCTTCATAAGTGTCGACACATTTCGCCTATGTGTCGACACAGCTTGCCTGAGTGTCGACACAAGTTTCCTGAGTGTCGACACAGTTTCTTCACAAGTGTCGACACTTGTACTTAGAAAATTTTCCTTCAAATACTTAAACCTGTACAATGAAAATCAAACTTCTATCAAATACACATTGATGCATATCATTGAATAAGTTGTGGCTTCTCCAAATCTAGTACACATTTTTCAATGTACCCAACACAGACTTCAGATCCAACTTTGAATACACCGACGATCCGACTAACTGATCGAAGAGATCATCAATCCTTGGGATCAGGTATTTATTCTTCTCTGTTAGCTTATTCAACTCCATATAGTCGATACACAGCCGCAAACTCCCGTCCTTCTTCTTAATAAAGAGGACCGGTGCGCTCCAAGGTGACGAGCTTGGACGCACATACCCTTGCTCCATCATCTCCTCTAGCTGAACCTTCAACTCCGCCATCTCCTTAGGCGCCAACCTATAAGAAGAACGTGACACAGGTTTGGCACCTGGCACGAGCTCGATCGTGAAGTCGATCTCTCGCTGCGGTGGGGCTCCGTTAAGATTATCCGGGAACACATCTGGGTATTCACAAACCATGGGAATACTATCCAAAGTGGACTTTGGCTCTACAGCCCCCACTAACGCGAAGAACAGCTCTGCGCCAGCACGAGCTGCCTTTACCACCTAAAGAGCAGACATCAGTGTCTTGCTCGACCCCTTCAGTCCCGTGAATGTTGTCTCCCGCCCAACACCCAGCTTGACCTCCTTACGGTTGCAATCAATATAAGCCTTCTGCTCCGAAAGCCAATCCATGCCAAAGATAACGTCAAACTCTACTAGCGGCAGTAATGACGCTAGCATGTCGAACTCTTGGCGTCCAATATGAACCTTCACGGCGCATACTCTGTCCGCACGCATCGAACACCCATTCGGTAGTAGAACATCAAATTTGTACTGTGCCATCGAAGGAGGGACTCCGATGCGCGATATAAAGCTCTCGGATAAAAAGGAGTGTGACGCTCCCGTATCGAATAGTGCTCGTGCCGAACTATCGTCAATCAGAACAAAGCCTACACAAACAGTATTAAGCTAACAAGTACTAGGTAATAGTATTTAAAGCTACCTTGCTATAAATTAAACCGTACCTGTCACCACGTCGGCCTGTTTAATGGCCTCCTGCTGGCCCAAGTTATAAACTCTCGGCTGAGTCGGAGCATAGTGGGACGCAGTTGACTCCACCGCTTTGCCCTTCTCTTCATAAGTGGCTCCTTGCTTTCTCTCGGACTTCGGACGTCCGCTCCGGCAATCGCGGGCAAAGTGCCCCGTCTTTCCGCAAGTAAAGCAAGCGCCCGGGGTTCGGTTAGTAGTTGCCCCTGAGGCACCTGAAGAAGGGGCTGGACCCGACGTCCTAGCCTTGTTATTCCATCTTCGAAATCCAGACTTTGAAGTCGGCACCTTAAACTCTGATTTCTTGCCACCGGATTCCTTCTTCACTTGCACGTTCTTCATGTCCTTTTCCAAGGACCGGGCCATGTTGACCAAGGTTAGGAAACCCTGCGCCATAGGACCCGACAGTAACAACCTCAAATCATCTCTTATCCCTTCA
The DNA here is from genome assembly GCA_039513925.1 of Platanthera zijinensis. Classification (NCBI taxonomy): domain Eukaryota; kingdom Viridiplantae; phylum Streptophyta; class Magnoliopsida; order Asparagales; family Orchidaceae; genus Platanthera; species Platanthera zijinensis. The sequence goes on along the minus strand of CM077091.1, from coordinate 145,206,040 downwards.
TAGAAGCAGTTCATCTTGCGCTCCTCATCGACAAAGGTTGCGCTAGCGTATCTTCCCAAATGAGTGAACTCGTGGAGGTACTCGTCCACGGTGCTATCTCCTTGCACCAACTTTTAAAACTCATTTTCCAACGCGATCCTCTAAGTTGAGGGGAGGTATCGAGCCATAAACAACCTCGAAAATTCCTCCATAGAGACATCTGCCAACTGCCTTCCCCTTAGGTGGTGTAGCTCCAGCCCTTCGCACCATAACCTCGCGTCCACGTCCAACAAGAACATCGCAATCGTGGTCTTCTGCCACTCTTCGGTTTCCGTTGCTGTCAGCACTCTCTTGACTCTCGATAGCCAAACCTCTGCTTGAGTCGGGGTTCCTGTTCCCGAGAACACTAGCGGATGGAAGCCCATCACATGCTTTAGATGTTTCTCAGTTGCTCTTCGAGGCAACTCCGGCTCCATCACCACTTGTTCCACCCTCCTAGGCTCCGCCGCTTGGAGCGGCACTTGCTCCACCGCAAGAGCAGGCTGCTGCACCTGCCTCGCAAGCTGTGCATTGATCATTGTAAAGACAGCTTCTACCATCAATCTAATGGTTTCGACTAACGGAGGTGTTGCAGGCGCATCATTAGGTGCGCTGCTTGCCTCAGAACCTGACCGTTCTGATGGTCCAGCACCACTCTGGGTCACCTATAATCGTGCAAAACATCGATAAGCGACCAAAGAATATTGCAAACAGCAATTATAGGAACACACAGGTTCCTCAAACATGTGTATTTTCATTCCTAAGTGGACATTCGTGGGTTCTTTTCATGTTATAATGACGACGCACACACATGTGCTCACCACCCCTTAAAGTGAATTCGCCCACGAATTCATTTAAGCTGGACCGAAACCGGTAGTCTGATACCAATTTGTAACACCTCTATCCGTCACATAGTATATAACAGTAGGTCAGACCGGGGCCCGACGCCATATACTACGGACAGACCGGTTGGTTACTTATTTAAACCATTCAACCAATCACAACGTCCTACAAAGAGCACCTAGCGGAAGCAAGTTATTAAGTTACAAGATAAAAGAACCCAGCCAAATCATGAATGTCCACTATAAAAGTTCCAAAGGAATGTATGATACACAAAATAATGGCCGTAAGGCCTTACAAAAGTTTGCTTAATAGATAATGTCATCCAAACCTCGGCACGTAGGCCGGTCATACATGAGAATAACAGAAAACACTCAATAATAGGCCTTCGAGGGCCGGCGCAGTAACTTGGGCTTTAGCCCGCTATTTACCGCTTGGCTCCGCAGCACCTGCAAGCAACAATCCACCGCACGGTGGTAAACAAAGGCAACGGTCAACTATGCTGACCAAATTATAACAATTTCGCCTCCAAGCTCGGGGCGGCAAAGCTTCTTCCCTGCACTTGTTAGCCTAGCCAATCAAATAGAGAATAAGCATAACATCACAGGTGCGGGCTCAAACGGCCACACACCCCGTGCTCTCAGGGCACTAACTCGGTGAACCCGGTCGTGACCGTGGTCTCACCACCATCCCTTGGACGGCAAATCTCATGAGCAATTTAGTCTTTCCGGTCTAAGCCTAAGACTCGCACGACCATGCCAATGACCAGTCTTTTTTTTCCAGATGTCTGTCACCAAACCGCATAGCCCGGGTCTGCATCCCCTTGCCAGTTGCTAACATCGCATAGTCATATTAAGACGTACGTACGGGCCAAGCTTCTCCCGAAGCCCAAAGTTCGATCACACAAGCAAAAAACCCAGTTATGTTCATGGTTGGCGCCCAGGCCACCACGATGGCAGAAATGCGTTTTCGCCCAATTTTCTGGGTGCGCCTTAGGGTTAATCCCCAAGGATCCCTGCTGCAATCTACCCAGTAGAAACCCAAAAAAACAAATGACACGGAGTCTTCTCCAGCTAAAATGCAATGCACATCACCGATCCAGACCAACTTGTCCGGGTAGGCTTCACACATCATGATATGTCCGTACTACGATTCCGGACTCTAACCAGGGGGACTTTACATATCTACCCCAAGGAATACCGCAAACTCGCCGCACACTCGCGGGAGAAGGGTTTTCCCATGCAAAGGAAGAAGAGCTTCACATGCACAAGATGAGAATCGTTACCCTAGCGTTTCTCCTTGGCGCTATGACGATCCAGTCTGATGGAAAGCACCGTATTGGCTTTGCCTTCACGGATCTGAACTCGGATCGAGAATCGGAGCTCCGAAGCTCCACCGGCGGCCGGAGTTGACCTCCTTCTTCCTCCTAGCTCTCCTCTCTCTCTAAAACTCTAGAAAGAGATTGGACCCAAAAGAATGAGGGTTTAAACCCCCAATCACAGGTATATCCCAGCCAGAACAGCCCTAAGCCGTTGGATCCCAAAACAAGGAAACAGACGGTTACGTTTTAGCCTCAAAATAGAAAATCTGGGCCGAACACGGGTTGCAACACGGCCGTATGTATGGTCGTGTTACCTATTCGCCGCCAATACCACAGCCCGACCAGTACACGGCCTGTGACACGGCCTCCGACACGCTCGTGTCACATGTGACACGCCCGTGTCGGGGCCCGTGTCACGCCCCGTGTGCACCAACCAGGAGTTTCCCGAGTTGGAAACGGCCTGTGACACGGCCTCCGACACGCCCGTGTCAGGACCCGTATCACGCCCTGTGTGCAATAACCCAGAAACCTCCCGAGGGGGACATGCCCTTGGACACGCCCGTGTCCTAGGCCATGTGCCGCACCCGACAACCGCCGATCGCCAAAACGCCGACCACGCGACCCGTCGCCGAACACGCCCGTGACACGCCCGTGTCACGCCCGTGTCACCTGCTCTAAGTCCCAGACTTGGCTTAAAACGTCTCCCGTCTCTCTTTTGAGTTTCGGGGTGTTACACAACATAGGGAGAATAGCCCCACCACTACATCTGCTCGGCAAGGGCGGCGAGTGCTTGATGGAGCTGGCACTCGCCGCCTCAGCTCGGCACCTTGGCGAGCTCGGACCCGAACTGCTCTACTCATCTACCGTAGCTTCGACAAACGGACTGGAGTTCGTCGAACTGTGCTCGACGAACCCTTCTGCGAGTTGGGGCTCCCTGGTCGCTTAGGCGAGCTGGACTGGGTGTCGAGGCGAGCTGGGGTCACGACGGCATGGCAGAGGCATCGAGTATACTCAACTCACTCGATGACGGGCTGAAGGCGCCGAGTGAACTCGTCGCTCGGGCTGGGGGCGTCGAGTGGACTCGAAGCCCAGGACCAAGTTCGCCCAGGGTTTGGGCTGGGCTCGGCTGCCCCCACTCGCCGGATACGGGGTTGTATACAATCCCCGCTCTTTGCGAGGTTGGGACAAGCTCTGAAAGAACCATCCAACCCCACAAAATTCGGCTAGTGGGGCAGGGTCTAAGGTAATCTTTCGGTGGGGTCCCACAGTGGATATATATACTTGCGTCTGCATACCTGGCTGACCTTTGCCATTCTCCTTACTTAGCTTTGTTAAGATGTCGCTTCCCAAGGAGGTCGTAAAGAGAGTGGCGCGTTTTCGAGCGGAGACTGCAGCTCACGTCGCAGGCTTGACCGATCTCAGTGCACCGCCTCGCAACCTTGCCGAGTTTAGTTCGGCCAAAAAGGCGAAGCCCCTTCCGAAGGACGCCGAACCCATCTAAAACGAATTCAGGACAACCCTGAATAACGGGGCCGGTTCCTCCACTCAGCCAACTCCGGAACCCCAGGGTAAGGATGTCATCGTCCTTTCGGCCGATCAGACAAGCCGAGGTCATAGCGGCGAGATATCCGCACCGCAGGCCAAGGACCCTCTTGACAGCCCGCAGAACCAGGCGTCTGACGCACATCTGCGGGCCTCGCTTCCTAGCTTTGGGGCCACGGGGCTGAACTCGCAGAATTCGAGGTCGCGGACTCATCTTTCTCCTTAGCAGCCTCTCGCTTTTGCATCTGCGGGGGGAGGTACTGAGGTCATCCCCACCCCCGGATTTATCCGCCTCTCTCCAGAGGCTCCCTGACATGGTCGTGGCAAGATTATAGGCAATCCCCCTTCTCGCGTCGACCTGGAGGAGCGGGGTTTGCACGGTAGGTTTTTAACTTTTCTGAATCTTGTTCGGCTTTGGCGATACTCGCCCCTTTTACTCAACCCTGCAACTGTTCGCGCAGAACTCACCGTGGATTCTGAGGCCGGCGAGTCCGCGAGCCAGATTTGATACTCGCCTCTTCCTTCCTCATGTACTCTGGACGCCTTCCTGGATTCCGAGCTGGAGGGACCTGAACGCTCGAGGCGAGAACAGCTGGTTCTCAAAAATCTAGTGCGCGAGTTCCACGAGGTGCGGAGGGACAACCTCAGGCTGTTGCGGGCGTGTGCGCGGCTTGCGGACATGGAAGGAGTCAGCCCGGCGTTTGAGGAGGCGTCTTCTTCCATGCTTCTGGATGAGATCAACGAGAGCCTACAGAGCGTCCACTGAAACCTGGGGCGACCCCGCGGGCGGCAACCCGCGGCGACAGGGTCGCGAGACCAGGGTAGCTAGAGACTGCCCCCCTTATGGGCCTACCGGTACTCGCCTCTGTTCTCCCCTGGTCCGCACGCATCGGGGGTTTTAATTCCTGCTTTGGGCTTTATTTGGATCTGTAATAATTTGGACAATTTTTCGATTATTGTTAATATGTTAAATCATAACAATCAGCGTCCCATCAATCTCATCTCGCCATAGTGCAGGGTTAATTTGCGGCGGCCGACGAGCTGGAGGCGGCGAACTTGACTGGCCAGCCGGTTCAGTCCCAAATTTCCCCCTCTATAAATAGGTCTCCCCACCAACCCTTGTCACGTCTTTATTGCCTTCGTACTTTTTCCCTTTGCTTACGCTACCTCCGGTGCTCGCGCTTTTAGTTTTGGTAGGCATGGGTAAGGGGAACCCCGATTTTGAAGGGCGGACCAAGGGTGCTCGGCACTTCGCCGAGCACTACTTCTTCGAGGGGAATACAACCGCGGAAGAGCACGCCGAGTGCGTGGTTGACTTTGTCCCCTCCGTCTTCACAGCTCGCCTCCCGGCTTAGCATGAAGCCATCAACTCCTTCTATTCGGATGAACTCGCCTTCCCCATCTCGCATTTCGAGGTGGGATTGCGCCTGCCTCTCTGGCCGGAAATCCGCCAGATGCTGAAGTATTACGGCGCGGTGCCCCGGCGTTGTGAGCCCAGCTCGCCTCGGCACCCAGTCCAGCTCGCCTAGGCGACCAGGGAGCCCCAACTCGCGGAAGGGTTCGTCGAGCCAAGTTCGACGAACTCCAGGCCATTCGCCGAAGCTACGGTAGGTGAGTAGAGCAGATCAGGTCCGAGCTCGCCAAGGTGTCGAGCTGAGGCGGCGAGTGTCAGCTCCATCAGGCACTCGCCGCCCTTACCGAGCAGACGCAGTGGTGGGGCTATTCTCCCTATATTGTGTGAGGTATTTTTTACCATTTTGCCCCTGCGGGCCTGCCCATAGCCAGTTAGAATAGCGGAGTCTCGCTGTTGGCAGACCCAGGTGGCCTGCATTTTGCTGTTCCAAACAGCAGAGGTTGACTGTTTGTAGACCGTTTTCAGAAATCTATAAATAGGACCCAAGGGGTATCTCAGAAGGGCATGCTTACTTGTGCACAGTCTTCTAGCGCTTTCTGAGGTACCTTAGCTTCAGCACTTGGCTAAGGAGGGGAATCGCTCTAAGATCTTCCGGGTGTGTGGTGGGACCTCCATGCTGGAGCCTTGGGTCTGTTCTTTGTCCTAAGTTTTTTGCTATCTAGTTCGCATGAGAGAAGTAGGTGCACGATCACCCCTTCCACAAGGGTGAATTCCTCGAGACCGATTTTTCGATTTCAACACAGATGATATTTTGTTGAAAAGGGAGTTTTGGACATACTGAACAAAAATTTGCGGCATTTTGACTCATTTATAATGCTAACATAAGTGGTTGAATGAATACATTTGAAATCATTTGTAATGTCATTATATGTAGTGAGTTATTTTGAAAGAACGAATGTTTTAAACAAAATTTAATTTTAAAAAAAAAATTTATGTAGGTTATCTATTAATGTTTTGCTAATAGTAATGGTTTGTTAGAAATCAAATTAGATTTGGTAGTAACATCACCCTTTTTTCTCTCTTACCGAATTAGGACAATATCCTATTTGTTGATATTCTTCTGGTGTACATGCAACTCATGTTTGTCAAGATGGGCCCCGACTCAGTAGTGAGCCCCTTATCTCCAAAGAGTTGTCATTAGCTCAAAGAGGCGAGAACAAGAAACACAGCCAAAGGGGTTTGAGAACTCGTTTATACTACTAGCGAGCTCATTAAGCTGAGGATCAAAATCTCACCTATATTACTGTCATGCTCATCAAGCACGAGATCAAAGACTCTCACATACTATTGACTAGTTCACCAGAAAGCTTTCGCTTCTTCAGCGAGCATACCGGCTTACTCGAATAACCAGACCGAGCTCGCCAAAGCAAGCTCAGTGAACACGACATAAGGAGGCTTCGCAAAAGGAGACAATTAACGAACTCGCGAGGTGTCAGGTTCCCAGTATCTCCAGAGTTGGGATGACTATTTTCAATCTATATATACCTCCCTCCCCTGTTGCCTATAAATAGAACTCCAAAGGTACAAGTTGAAGGTGCGTTAACAATTCCTGAGGTTCTCAAAAATCTCTCAATGCCTTCCTTGTCCCCAGCACAACTCTGATTTAGGAGGAAAAGTTCATACATACTTCTTAATACGTGGCAGAGCCTCATCGCTATAGCTCGCAAGATCCTATTTACACACAATCTCTTATTGATCACATCCGGTCCCAATGTTTGTGAACCGAGACAACCGTGGTTCCAACATCTGCCATATCTGGGTGCATCTCGTTCATAATTAAGAACTTATGTTATTTTCTACTTTCTTACTGCACATCTAACGGTACTGTTAATCTCACAATAAAGAACATTGGTTTTTTCCCCTACTTTCTTATCTGGATAATTCTATACATATCTAAAATATACCTAAAAAATAAAAATTACAAAAAGTGTGGCTTATACATAATAAAATAATTTATTTTATACACACAAAAAAAAACCAAAAAAAATTGTGGAAAAACAAGGTTATGAAAACCGGACCGCCGACCGGTGAAATAGGCGGTCCGGTTTGGGCTGTAAAACCGCCCTGCCAAGAGCCGGGGCAGAATCGGCGAACCGGCCGGTCAGCCCGTAAAAACCGTAAACCGGGCGGTTTTGGCTCAATCGACCGGCTCATTTCGCTCTGGAATAAACGCGTTTTTTAATAAATGTTTTTTTAATACTTATCTAATCTTTAATTATATTAAAGATATACGATGTCTCATTTTTCTTATAAATTATATAACTTTTTTTATATTTACATTTTACATATATATATATATATAATTATATAATGTAAATTGTTATGTACTTTTATATATATATATATATATATATATATATATATATATATATATATATATATATATATATATATATATATATATATATATATATAGGGGCACTGAATTTCCGCGCAGCGCTTTTAGGACAAAAAAACGCGCTCCCCGGAAAAACGAAAAATAGACCCCCTTAACAGCATTTTTAGAAAAAGTGGTCAACATGAAAGTTGTAGATCTCGACGAGATCTACAACTTTCATGTTGACCACTTTTTTTAATAATGCTGTTTAGGGGGTTTATTTTCAAAAGGCGCGAAGGGGGTCCGCGCAAAAAAAAAAAATTCATAATATTTACCGGGCGGAACCCCCTTCGCGCCTTTTGAAAATAGACCCCCTAAACAGCATTTTTAGAAAAAGTGGTCAACATGAAAGTTGTAGATCTCGACGAGATCTACAACTTTCATGTTGACCACTTTTTCTAAAAATACTGTTTAGAGGGTGCTTTTTCCGTATTTCCGGGGAGCGCATTTTTTAGAGCAAAACGTGCTGCGCGTTTTTGCATTAATATATATATATATATATATATATATATATATATATATATATATATATATATATATATATATATATATATATATATAGTTACACTTAGATATCACCATATATCTCAAGTGATTGGAGACATATCAGTGGGGGTGCAGACAAGACATCAACTCCACCAGGACTTGATGCATGCCTGCTTCATATCTCAAACTAAGCCCCAATCCATAAAATATGCTGAGCAAGATTCACACTGTATCATTGCAATGCAAGATGAGCTCAACCAGTTTGAGATGAAGAGATAAAACCTGGTGGTTGTTTCACATAGACCTCTTCTTTGAGTTCACCATTAAGTAATGCATTTTTGAAATCCATTTGATATACTGTGAACTTCTTGTAGGCTGCATAAGCTAGAAATATCCTGATTGCTTCAATCCTTGTAATAGGGGCAAATGTTTGGTCATAATCTATGACTTCCTCTTGTCTGTATCCTTGAGCAACTAATCTTTCTTTGTTCCTGATAATAAGACCTTGAGCTTATAGTTTGTTTCTAAATACCCATTTAGTTTCAATCACTGGGTAGTCTTTGGGTCTTGGAACTAAATCGCAGACTCTATATCTCTCAAACTGGTTTAGCTCATCTTGCATTGCAATGATCCAGTGTGGATCTTGCTCAACATATTTTATGGATTGGGACTCAGTTTGAGATATGAAGCAGACATGCATCAAGTCCTGATGGAGTTGATGTCTTGTCTGCACACCCACTGATATGTCTCCAATCACTTGAGATACATGGTTATATATATATATATATATATATATATATATATATATATATATATATAGTGATCCGCGTGATCGAAACGAAGCGACGTCATTTGTCAACACAAATCACTTCCCGGTGCAATTACTGACGCGTCCCTCCACAAAATTATAAACAGGCCTTAGGGCCTTCATTTCAAGTCAAGCAACTCCAGAGGCAAGAGGGTGCTCTGAGGTTTTCTAGCATGATCGTGGACTTAGACCGATCATTCAGTCAAGAATCCACTCTGCTCCTACCCCTAGCGCTACGGATTCCTCACACCTCACGTGATGTCAACCGCCTCTGAGAGAGCTCTCCAATCTAGGCCTCGTATCAACGAAAGCGCAATCTTCTGAAGCCCCGTGGGCTTAGAAGATTTTCCAGTCGGAACGCTCTCGACAAGGTTCAGTGAGCTCGATGTCATCTCAAGGCCGCGATGCTTCCATTGGGGCTCTAACGACTTAGCCATTTTTTCTCTTTTTCTGTACTTGTAACGGAGTAGCGGTCTATCACCCTCCGAGATCAAACCAATTTCTGTAATACTAAAAAAAAATAGTGGATTTTGGCTCGGCACAGTTCCAGTCACGTGTTTTTTCACCCTTTCCTGGTTGTCCACGTCAAAAACATCCCTTGTCCATTGTTGCAGTTTTCTTTAACTGATTGCGCGTCTGACTCGACTCTGAGCTAAGACGGTCCGATTCTCCGGACCGGGGAAAAGGTCCCGTGACCCGCAATAATTATAATCCAAAAAGAGATATGTGTGCCCCATCCCCCTCATTTCTTTCGCAGCCTCCCCTCCTAGTTTTGCTCACGCCCGACAGAAACCCTCCCCCCTTGCCCCGCCTCCTTGCTAATTTCGGGTCGACGAGACCTCTTTTTCTGACGATTTTGGCTATGTAAACTCTCTCCTTGCGGATGTTTTGTCTGACGCATTTAAATGTCAGATATGATAACCAACCTCATCTCCTACATCACAATTTCTTGCTTCAACAACCATCCTTGCAATCGTCACTACAACCGTGCATAAAATAGTCTGCAAATTTTCTTCGAGAAGAAATAAGGGTACTTGAGAGCTTTTTCCCGCCGCATGATAACAATGGAGATAAAGATGTAATTCACATTGCTTCTGTCAAAGCTTAGGTTAAAAAAACGTACTACGGCAACTGTGTTTATCAACCAAAGACTACAAAAATAGGTGCCCTAGTGTGGCACGAGGTGAATACCACCTCCAGTGTCTCTTAATATTATGCTATATTTTGAGAGTTTTTTTGGAGATTTATATGATTAATGGTTGAAGAATTTTAAGAGATTTTTGAATACTTAATATATATATGCCTAATTTGATCTATAAATTCAATTTATAATTTTTTTGGAATATAAATAGTATAATTGGATACAATTATAATTCTATGATATATGAATAAAAGCGAATTAGGAATGACAAAATAATCATTGTCTTACCAAACATATATTGTATGAAAATAACTTTTTATCAGAGCCTAAAAGAGCACTCCAGAAAAAAAGCAATTGTTTTTTTTCTGGTTGTGAAAATGTCAGGCTATATGAAGATAACATATATTCTATTGGAATTCATGATGAAAAATAGACGCGGTGGCCGCATGGACGCTCGGACTCCTTTCCGTGTTTTTCATACTGAAGCAAGATCAAGACCCAAAAACTAATCACTTTCGGATTATTATTAATTAATAATATCACAATTTCTTAAAAGTAATTAAAGAGGTCAAATTATGCCATGAAACGAGGAAGGCTCACCGCACGTTTCCCCCACACCCACCACCAACGGGATAAATTTTTAGGTGTATTTTTCCCAAGTAAGATTACGGGGTTGGCGTGCTTCAAAACGTTGGTTTCTGTAAAAATAATATGATTGGTCTAAATACTGTCATATTTGGCAATACTAACAGTATTTTTTAGAATACTGCGGTATATCGCAAAAAACAATTCTGCTATATGATACCAACTCATCCGGTTATGTTTAATTCCGCGCCTGACATTAGGCGGAAAGACACAAAATTTGGGGTTGATATAAGCACTGTATTTTTTGGCTATCTGCCCAGACGGTTAATCGCAAACATAGTTTTAAGAGGTTGAATATATGCAAACAGTTTTCTATTAATAATCGTTCTTTTAGGAAGTTTGCTATCTGCAAATATTTTTTCATTCTTCACAACACTTAAAAGATAATGAAGGATCATCAGCCCCATGATTTTCTTTTCTCTATTTCTTCCGGAAACAGAAAGATCAAATCCACCATGTACAACCTCGTGTTCGCCGAGTGGGCGACCCAGAAGAACCTAAAAAAGAAAAGAAGGGTCCTGGACTCATGCGAGCCGAATAGGCGAGTATGATAGGCGGGGCGAGCCGAGCTGTAAGGCCGCACTCGCTCCAAGTCGCAGCGAGGAGATGGGCGAATGCTAGCTTCATCAGGCACTTGTCACTCCGGGTGGGGCGTGCCAGAAGGAGCGGGTGCCAGCTCCATTGGGCACATGTCCCTCCAAAGAGGAGCAAGTGCCAGCTTCATCAGGTCCTCGCTCGCCCCAAGAGGCGAGCCAGAGAGAAGCGAGTGACAGCTCCATCGGGCACTCGCCGCCCTCGGGGGTTGAGGCTCCATCATTAACATGTTTTAGGGGGATTTTTCACAGGATTCTATATACTCATTTGCCTGCCAATAACCTTTCCAAACAGCGAAGTTTGGATGTTGGCAAGTCAATTTGGGGTGCATTTAGTTAAACCATAAAGCGAGATTCTGTTATGTGTAAATAAGACTTGAAAAACTATAAATAGACCCATAAGGGCACCTTGAGAGAGGATCCTTTTCTTAGCTCCTTCCTCTTCTGATTTACTTTGTTTGGTATCTAGTGCCCTGCCGGAGTACTCGCCCTGCCAGAGTACTCGCCCTGCCGGAGTACTCGCCATGCTCGAGGGTCTGCTATTTTGCCTCTGGTGGGCTGCGAATAGCTGTTCAAAACAGCGGAGTTTTACTGTTGACAGACCAGCCCAGGATGTTTTCAGTAATTTCAAAGTAGCGGAGGTTGGCTATTTGCAGGCCGTTTTCAGAAATCTATAAAAAGACCCTTAGGGGTGCCTTGGAGAGGATCCGTTTTCCAGGGTCTGTTCCTTAGTTCAAACTCTTTGGCCAAGAGTTTTAGCTCAAGATAAGTAAGAGCAGACAACCCCCTTTGGGTCCGAACTCTTCTTGGTACCGGGTTCCGGTTCCAACAGACCATCCTTACTTTCAGTACGACTGAAAGAAGAAGCACTCGAACGGTTTTCAATGTTGCGATCAGGCGGGCGAGAAGTTTTTACTAACAAAATTTAACTAAAATACTTTTTTAATACATGAGAAGAGGGAAAAGATGATTTTCTAGAGTGAAAAAAATTAAACTTTGGGATCAGGAGAGCAACAATGGCTTAGGAGAGATTGGCAGCGACAACGGGAGGAAAAACAAAATGCACTAGGGAGATATAAAAGTCGGGAAAGTTCCGGGCTTCCAGTGGTGGGGATTTTGGAGGTGTCTCCGTCGAGCTTTATGTCGTCGACGTCTGCGGAAGCTGGAGGATGATAGTACGTCCATACGATGAAAGATTCAGGCGGTGCAATTAAATGATTGCGGTGGTAATTTGAATTTTAAAAATCTAAAAAAAATTATTTTTAGAACAGACAACTTTTATGGTTAACACTTTTCCTAAAAATGTCAGTTAAAAATTTAATTTTTGGGCTGCTAGTATCTATGGGGCTGCCAATAATCATTTTTTAGGCTGTCATTATCTTTGGGCTGTCAATAGCCATATAAGAACTGCCAATATAAATGCCCTAAAAAATCAAAAAAAATTTAGGTGCACGCGGACATATGGAGGATGGTGCTCGCGATGCATTGGGAGCCGTCCGATCAACAAAAACTTTTGCCTATTTTTAAATACTTTTTCCTCCCTTTAATGCTGATAAAATATATTGCACCTAACTCTATGTACCTAAAAATTACTCTAAAAAAACAGGATACGTACTAACATGGGCGCCCAAAATTTTCCACCAACTGTGATTTTAACCGCCACTAACCAACAATTAGAAGATTTAAAGCTATAACCTCCTAATTTCCATCCCTTTCACAACGTCAACGCACGACTTTTGGAGCAGACGACGCTCCTATAGTTTTTAGGCAGCCATGAAAGCTTTTTCCGAGCAGTCATCCATGATTACCAGAGTTCCACGAAGAAGAAGAAGAAGAAGAAGAAGAAGCACGATCGATAGAGGCCATTAATTCTAAGCCATGATCTTACTTCAACGCATCTTCTTTCTTTCGCACCTATTCATCTTCGTCTTCCTCCTCCTTCCTGTTCGCCATGACGGCTGCTCGTCGTCCGCGAAGGCCTCTCTGCTCGTTTTCCGATCAAACGTTACCTTCAGTTTCAACAACACTCTTCTTCCATCTTGGGTCTCCATTGACGACTGCTGCAAGTGGGAAGGGATTTCATGCGACGGCAATGGATCGGTTACAGGCCTCTCGCTGCCGATCAGAGGTCTCGGCGGCAAAATCTCCAGTTCGATTGCCGGGTTGCCCCATCTAGCTCTACTGAATCTGTCCTATAATCGGCTGACGGGAAGCCTCCCCCCTGAAATTCTCTTGCTGCCGAGCCTCGTCATCTTGGATCTCAGCTTCAACCGTCTCTCCGGCGAAATCTCGCCGCCGCCTCCGTTCTCAGGCAACAATTCCTTGCAGGTGCTTAACCTGTCGGCGAATTCTTTCACCGGCCCTTTTCCTAATCTGGGTAGTCTTGCTGGATTCCTCAAAGCACTAAATGTAAGCAACAACAGCTTCTCTGGTTCATTTCCATCCTCTCTCTGTCGCTCGTCGCCTAGGCTCAAAATCATGGATCTCTCTCACAACCAGTTCGCCGGGGATATTCCGCCGGGATTAAGCGGCTGCTCGTCGCTGACAGAATTTCAAGCAGATTACAATAATCTGTCAGGATCAATTCCAAAAGATGTCTTCGATTTGACCTCCCTCGATCTCCTTTCGTTGCGATTTAATCAGTTATCCGGGATTCTTGACGGCAATCTTATCACCAAGCTATCAAATCTGGCAAGCCTCGACCTCAGTAACAATCTTCTTACCGGCGATCTGCCGGCGTCTATCAGCCATATGCCATTTTTATCAAACCTGGTTTTAAACAACAATAACCTAACTGGAGTACTGCCTCCAGAACTAGCAAACTGCGTCAATCTTCAGATGCTTAATCTCAGGCAGAATAACTTCGACGGCGATTTGGGCGCCATTGATTTCTCCGGCCTTTCCAATCTTAGCATGCTAGATTTAGGGAACAACAACTTCACCGGAAACATTCCGCCGAGTGTGTACAAATTGAAATCCCTGAAAGCGTTGAGGCTTGCTAAGAACTCCCTGGACGGAGAACTTGATCCGGCGATGAGGATGCTTCAATCCCTGTCCTACCTTTCTCTGTCGTGGGATAATCTGACCAACATCGAGGCAGCCCTAAATATCACAAAAGATTGCAGGAACCTCACGGCGATCCTTCTGGCTTACAACTTCATTAAAGAGGAGATGCCGACAGATAATGATTTGGGAAATTACTTCCAGAATCTTCAGGTTCTGAGCCTGAAAGGCTGTGAACTGACCGGAAAAGTGCCTCTCTGGTTATCAAATCTCAGAAATCTAATGGCTCTGGACTTGTCTGAAAATCTGCTTACAGGTCCAGTTCCTTCATGGGTGGGCTCCTTGCCATACCTTTTCTATCTGGACTTCTCCGGCAACCAGCTCGTCGGAGAGATTCCGGCAGAAATTACAGGATTGCAAGCACTGGTGACGGATGGATTCGAATTCAAAATAAATCAAGGTTTTCTCGAGTTTCCAGTATTCAACAACAATGGAAGCTTACAGTACAATCAGCTGACGGGGCTCCCCCCTGCAATATTTCTCCAGAACAATGGCCTCCATGGCTCAATACTCGAGCAGATCGGCCGACTAAAGAATCTCCATGTTCTTGATCTTAGCAAGAACAATTTCTCAGGCACCATCCCGACGGAGCTCAGCAATCTCACCAATTTGGAAAGACTGAATCTGTCCTCGAACAACCTCGTCGGCGCCATCCCTTCCTCGCTCAACAGACTGCATTTCCTGGCTTCGTTCGACGTGAGTTACAATAATCTGGAGGGCTCAATTCCATCGGGAGGACAGTTTGATTCATTCCCCAACTCCAGCTATGAAGGAAACCCCAATCTATGTGGAAAACTTCTCCCGCGCAAGTGCTCCAACCATTCACAAACTCAAGTTATTCCTTCATCGGCAAAGCATATGAACAAGAAGATCCTAATCTTCATGTCAATCGGCATCTGTTTTGGAGGAGCTTTGATTATCGTCGCCGTCTCTCTCATCATACTTCATATACAGAGAAATCGGCGAAGAAGACGCAATAACGCTAAGATCAAATCGCATACAATTTCGAGAAGCTCATTCCCCAATCTTCCGCCGATCGACTCCGTCTTCATCATGGTGCCAAATCCACTCAATTCCCTGCCGAAGAATCTCACCATGGCCGACATTCTGAAGGCCACAAATAACTTCGATCAAGAATACATCATCGGATCTGGAGGATTCGGGATGGTTTACAGAGCTACGCTCACAGATGGATCGAAGATCGCGATCAAGAGATTATCAGGCGAAATGCGGCTAATGGAAAGAGAATTCAGAGCAGAAGTAGAGGCTCTATCCAGGGCTCAACACAAGAACCTGGTCTCGCTTCAAGGTTACTGTATGCATAGAAATTCATGGCTGCTGATCTACTCATACATGGAGAACAACAGCCTCGATTACTGGCTGCACGAGAGAGAAGACAGCGGATCCATGCTCGATTGGCCGACCAGATTGAAGATCGCACAAGGCACGGGGCGAGGCCTGTTCTACATCCACCGGATCTGCGAGCCACACATAGTTCACAGGGACATCAAATCCAGCAACATTCTTCTCAACGAAGAATTTCAGGCTCATGTTGCAGATTTCGGATTGTCTCGCTTGATCCTTCCATACGACACGCACGTGACCACCGATCTGGTCGGCACGCTCGGCTACATCCCGCCGGAGTACGGACAGACCTGGGTTGCGACGTTGAGGGGGGACATCTACAGCTTCGGGGTCGTCCTGCTGGAGTTGCTCACCGGACGGCGGGCGGTGGATCTGTTCCAGCCGAAGGAGGCGTCGGAGCTGGTCGCTTGGGTGAACCGGATGAGGTCTCAGGGAAAACAGAACCAGGTTTTTGATCCTCTGTTTAAGGGAAAGGGGTTTGAGGAGCAGATGCTGAAGGTTTTTGTAGTAGCTTGTATGTGCGTTAATGAAAATCCACTAAAGCGGCCCACGATTGGTGAAGTTGTAGATAGGTTAGAAACCGTTGGTGCTGACGTGGAAACATGTTAGTGGTTTTTGGCTTCATTTTCCGGCCACGGATTTTAGATACATTAGAGTTTGGGGTTTAAGGTTTGAGTTGTATATGTCATAGATCTATGTTAATGAATAAATTAGTAACATTCTCATAGAACTGTTGATATTCGGAGCTTTGAATGCTGTTTGAAAATTGCTTACAATTTATTGAATTGAATTGGAATTGATTACAATTTATTCGTCTTAAATTTGAGTTGATTTAATTTGACTCAAATCGTATTTTGAGTTGTTTTCAAGTCAACCGTGAATCACCCGAAATATGATTCAAATCAATTTGAATTGATTTGGATGCAAAGATCACTTTTATACGTTCGTCGCTCGTGAATCCTCCAAGGGGGCGTTGGCTTTCCTGTAAGGGTGCAAGAGGTTCGGTTTGGGTCAGTTTAGAACAAAACCAAAACCGAACCGACATGCCTCGATTTTTGGTTTGTCCATGCTGACCCGAGCCGACCCCGGTCGGCTCGGTTCGGTGTCGATTTTTTTACGTGCTTAACTCCAAAGGTAAACTCATGTTGGGGACAACTGCAAACTCATATTTCTCCACATATACGATCAAGACCACCTTTCATGCAACCAATAAAAAGATAGATGAAGATGATTTTCATAAATGGATTCATAAGAGAGCTCAAATCAAATAACTGTTAATGTCGAGAACTAAGTTGACCATGGTTAAATATAGATTGATCCAAAAAAACAACTAATTCCTTGATTGATTTATTTTAAAGAACAAAATATGTTTCATGTTTAGGGAAAATAACCATAAAATGCTTCTAAGTAAATAAAATGTTCCTATAAAATATGTTATACATGATAAATCAAATATATATCTAGTAAGAGTAGAAGACACAACCCACTTGAAAAGTCAATCTTATTTATTTCAAATATTAGCTAAGCTATACATAATTTAAAAATATTATAATATTAGTCGGTTAGGTTCGATTTGATCGGTTTTTACAACTTGTAAACTGACCTGAACCGATAAACCTTCGCTTTTCAAAAGCTCAAAACCGAACCAACACCGGACAGGGCGGCTCGGTTTTAAAATCGGCGCGGTTCGATAGATTTGGTCGGTTTTGTCGTTTTTCGGTTTTCACTCGTCACCCCTACTTTCCAGCATTTCCTCCGCTTACTTGGAACCCTCCACTTTTGGGGGTCGTTGAAATTAATTTTGATGGCGCTCTCCGAACTAATCCACCTATTGTTGTTGTGGGTGTTGTCACTCGGGATTCTTCCGGTCGATGCTTGGCTGGGGCTCTAGCACTTTGGATCATGTGTCCTCTCCGGGGGTGGATGAGGGAGGCGCTTGTGGCTCGTTGGAGGTTGATGTGGCGACAAAGTTTTGTTGGCCTTCTGTTATTGTGGAAGAAGGGGATTGCTCGCCTCTAATTGGACATTTGGCGGTGGGTTTGGCGCCTTTTTTGCTGGATCGCCACATTATTCTTGTTATTTTGCTCATGGCTCGAGTGCTTCTGTTTGTTGAGTTTGTTTTTCGGAGCGTTTGTCTAACCGAATTGCGCATGTGATTGCGGTATTTTCTTTTCTTTTCCTTCATCAATATCTGCACATGTTTTGGACCTGATTCACATGGATTCGTTCTTAAATGATAATACTTGCAGTCTTGCTTTCAAAAAAAATTATGTATTTATTAATTTATTATTATTTTAAAATTAAAAAAACAACAATTTTAAAAAGTAAAGTCATTTAAGTGTATTTGCTAAATTTAGAGATTGCACAATTAAATTTTGAGTCAATTAGTAATAAAGAGAAAAATGTCTCAATTTTGAGCTGGTTCATTTCGATTTTGAGCCAGCTCCAAATCGAGTCCTTTCAAGTTGAGTCTCGGCTCCCCTCAAAATCTATTTCGAGCTGAGTTTAACTTGAAATTTTCGATTTCGAGCCGAGCCTCTAAATCGCTCGAACTCGACTCGATATCAATCCTATTTTGGCATGACAAAAGTTATGACTGCCACCAAGAAAAGAAAACTATTTATGAACATAATAATGAACGAAATTCCTTAGATGAGGTCGAGCATTCAGGAACGATGATTCATAAAAACGAATACCGACCTACCGTATCACCAAACGCCTCCTTTAGTAGAATCTTGTTAGGATTGTTAAGCATATATTGTACCAAACATCCCAAACATCTTCTACTCATGTAATCTTGGGTCTGTCTCTTCTGTCTTCTCTCACTAAAGTATGTTGTATTAATTGCTATAACAATGCACTAAATAAATGAGGAAATTATAATCAAAAATAAATTTTTGGTTAAACCTGACCAAAGCGATTGAGCAAGTCAATCCGACCAAGTGAGTCACGCATGAGTCGCGCTCGCTGGAATAACCTTGAAGCCGCACCAAATGCGACTCGTCGCACACTCACGTAGCCATTGCCGCGCACAAGCGTGTGGGGCCTGCACCACGCGTGCAGCTGGCAGTGGACATAACCTGCGTTGCCCCCCCCCCCCCCCACGGCACACACACCCAGGGCGGGCACACGCGCTACCCCTTGTGTGCGCTTGTGCACGCAGCACAAGCTCCCTGCGCTTGCAACCGCGCTCCCTACGGGCGCGCGCCGATGGTCCGCCGTCGTCGCCTCCGGCCGTCACCGTTAGCGTCGCCGGGCAACTTTCTCGGGCCACCCTGGAGTCATGTTCGTCATTTTGAGCGAATTCTTGATCCAGGTGACCGAGATTGAGCGACTACATTTGTCAACTCAAGGTTCAGCCTGACACAATTACCAACACACATATTTAAGAAAGTAATAAAAGAGCTGACATGCCTTCATTTGAAGACAAACAACTTAAGAGATCAAACAGAGCTTTGATGTTTTCCGACAAGGACGTGAGACTTAGATCGTTTTATCGCTCAGAACTCGTTTTGCACTCTTTCTAGTTTGTTCATGCTCAACACTCTCATGTACGTAGCAGCTGGCGTGGGAAAAGACTTAGACGAATGCACTCATAGACGCTCATGTGGATGCTCTCTCCAAAGCTTGGCAGACAACATTTTTTCCTTTTTGTACCTATAGCTTGTAAACAGAGAGATGACATGTCACTCTCCAGGGAACTCAAACACTTGTAACATCAAAGAAGATAATGGATTTTGGCTCGGCACTAATCCGATCAAGTGGTTTTTTACCTTTTTGAAATTTTTCACG
The DNA here is from genome assembly GCA_039513925.1 of Platanthera zijinensis. NCBI lineage: Eukaryota > Viridiplantae > Streptophyta > Magnoliopsida > Asparagales > Orchidaceae > Platanthera > Platanthera zijinensis. Next base: position 145,186,635 of record CM077091.1, on the reverse strand, counting down.
CTAAAATGTCTTCATGTCATAACTACTTAGTTTTACTTTTGACGGTTTACGCGCCCGATCGATTCTTGAAGCTAGGGTCGGCCGATTCTCCAAACCGGAGGAAAATCGGGCGACCCAGAGAAATCAATATAAAGAATCATATCAGAAACACTGTTGATAAAACAAAATGAATTCTTAGAAAAATCTCAAAAACATATGTCCATCAAGCAAACCTGGGATGTAATGACCAGATAGACCTCTACAACTTATCTTGCGTGACAATCCTGGTCGCCCGGGCTGCAACCCATGTGCAACCTCAACCCCTCTCCGCACGTGTTTCTCAGCCGCGGCGAGTTGTTAAGGCAGAGGATTGAACCCGAGATCTCATTGATAAGGAGCATTCAAATCATTCCTCATCACCAAATGAGCTCCATCTCGCCTTGACATTAGAATGACACGAGGTCCTCTCTCTAGAAAGTGCAGAAGGATATTCGTTCATCTCGCCTTGAGAGTAGGAGGTGGTTGAAACTAAAGATCGCAGCATTAATGCTGAAAGAATATACATGTGCACGCAAATCCTGCTGTGCGACTCATTATTCTAGCAAATACATGACAATAAATTGTGTATGGCGGCAAAGTTTCTTCCATGAGCCCCGTGCATCAAGTCACGGTGGCCCGCTTGGAAGTTGCGTAATGTTATCAGATCTCCATTGAGATGCCTTGTGTGAGGGCGTCAGCCCTTAACATTCTCAGCAGTGGTCCCCAGAACGGTGCTGCACTTTAAGGCGCCTTGCACAATGATGATCTGGACGTCGTACATAGATCGTGTCAGAGGGGAGTCAGTGGTAGGATAGTTTTCCACAAGATGGGGATTGTTGGGCCTGCTATAGCATATGCACCCACGCACCTAGCTGAGCGTTTCTTCTAAAGATTGCTAGTTGGAGCAGGATTGATAGGTGTAAGACCCCATTTTTTTGCTACGCTACCGGGTCTTACGCCAAGAATCGTCGTTTTGTGGTGACACCAACACTCGGGGAGGTTGTCACTACAAACGTCGATACTGCCAGCATTAGTGATCACCAAAGAAGTAGAAATAACAACTAAGACAAATATAATCAAGTCCACAAAAATCACAACATATTTATAAATGAACATGAATCACAGCAAGTCCATAGATATAAAAGTACTGAAACCGAACGGAAATGTAGAAATAGAAATATAAGCGGGCTCATGCCTGGTACATCAAGACCTCACTACAACACTCTCGCAGAAGCTAAGTAAAAACTAACACTCACTGAGCCAGAGGCTGGTGCTCCTGTGCTAGACTGGCCCACCTCCATGTGCACTGTACTCCGCTGGTTCTGCATCTCCTGCTGCTGCTCCCTGTCTCTCATCCGGAGCACCTGAAATGTTTGGTCCACCGACCGTTAGTCATAAAGACTAAGCCAACTATCATCCCCGCCTCGCCCCCGCGACTCCTAGGCACCGTGCTGGAGGAGAGATATGAAAGCTTATGAAGGTGGAGAGTAAACAAAATAGGTGACAACGGAATTATCTAGCAGTCATATAGTATATCATATACAAGAGTTTAAACTACCAGTTTTATAACAAGTAGAGCAATAATAAAGGAGAAGTAAAAAATAACAAGCTATATTTAAAGGTAACCTTAATTTATAAGGATGCACATACAAACTTATAAATTAAGGGATCGTTTTATAGGGCCTATTATATAAAAAGTCTCATACCAATTTATATGATAGGGGTAGGGGTTTAAATGCAATAATGACATGTTATGCTATGTTATGCAGATTTAATGTTATGTTTATACAAGTGTAATACACACACCAACTCTATGCGCACAGACCTTTAGTTTCCCGATTTTTGAAGCTAGCTTCACTTCCAGGAGCCTCTGTAGTGGCCACCAGAGACAGTGGGTTGGGTCACCCCACTCCTAGGCGGGTATCCACACTACCAGGCCTAGCCCTTACGTACGCCTCTGAAGGACACACTAGAGTCACCACGTATTAATGCTGACATACCCTCTAGTCTTTTTCTTGGGTAAGTGTAAACCACACCCGCCGAGTCATCGTATCGACGTCGGTGTGAACGACCGTCAAATACCGAAGACCCACCACCTTATATACATGCAACCATGAATTCCCGATCCATCGGCTCTACGGACTAACCTGTCTGTTACAACTACCTTCCGAGCCTTCGACTCGCCGGGATAACTTGCCCATTTCCACAACCACTGATCCTACCGCTCGGATAACCCAACCAAGCTAACCTCTCGAGTCATCAGGGTGAGTGAAGGTGAAGCCCTTAGTTTTTACTAATTACTCTTTAACATTTTAGTCTTATGGTTTAAGGTTAACCTTGGAATGCCGAGGACATTCCTTGTGAAGGGCTCTCGAGGGCACTAGAAACTATGATGGACTGAAGCCCAAAGCTCCCTTTCGTAAGATACTTATTATTATTGGTATCTACCCATGTCCCAACTCTTATGATCTTACACTTGAACTAAATCTAAGTGTATTTAGGCTTCCTCTAAGGGAAAGACAATCCATCGCTGGTCCCGAGCACGACCTTAACTTAGCCAACCAAGCTCTTTGTAATGCCCCGAAACTCAAAAGAGGGACGGGTGGCGTTTTGAGCCAAGTCTGGAACTTGGTAGAGGTCATACGGCCTAGGACACGGGCGTGTCATGCTCGGGTTCAACGATGGCTGTATGGTCGACAAAATTATAGATGATTGTCGAACATCAAACACGGTCTGAGACACGGGCGTGTCTCAGGCCGTGTCCTACTCGGGTTGTTTGCCGAGTTGTGTCGGGGGAGAGACACGACCTGAGCACAGGCGTGTTTGGGTTCGACATGGGCGTGTCGAATACCCGTGTTCTCCTCGGGTTGGTGCTGGACCTGTGTTGATGGAGGAACACGCCCAGCTACACAGGTGTGTACTGGATGACACGGGCGTGTCAAGCTTGACACGGGCGTGTCGAGAACCCGTGTTATTTTCGGGACGCGACGGTTTTGGCGTCGAATGAGGAACACGGCCTTGGACACGGGCATGTCGCAAGCCGTGTTCGGCTCAAGAAGTTCATTTTAAGTGCGAATCGTGGCCGTCCGTTTCCTTATTTTGGGATCCAACGGCTCAGGGCTGTTCTTGCTGGGATATACCCGGGAATAGGGTTGAAAACCCTAATTTCTTTTGGGTTCAATCTCTTTCTAAGTTCTAGAGAGAAGGGAGAGCAAGGAGGAAGAAGGAAGAGAGATCCGGTCGCCGGAGGAGGTTCGGAGCGCCAAATCGCAAGCCGAGTCAAGATCCGCGGAGGCGAGATCATCGCGATGCTTTTCATCCGTGTAGATTTCCATAGCGCTGAAGAGGAATGCTAGGGTAATGATTTTCTACTTGAGCATGTGAAGCTCTTCTTCTTTGTATAGGGAAAACCCGCTCCCGTGAGTGTGCGGCGAGTTTGCGGTGTTCCTTGGGGTAGATATGTAAAGTCCCCCTTGTTTGCATTTAGAGTCCGAAATCAAGAAACGGACATAGGCATGGTGTGTGAAGCCTATCCGGACAAGTTGGTCTGGATCGGTGATGTTTTGATATGCATGATTAGCCGGAGAAGACTCCGTGACTTTGGTTGCTTTTCGGGTTTCTACGTGGTAGATTGCAGCAGGGATCCTTGGGGATTAACCCCAAGGCGCACCCGGAAAACTGGGCGGAAACGCATTTCTGCCATCTTGGTGGCCTGGGAGCCAACCTTAAACATAACTGGGTTATGTGCTTGTATGATCGAATTTGGGATCCGGCGAAGCTTGACCCGCGCATTTGGCTTAAGATTGCCAGTGCGGTGTGAGCAACGGGCTTGTGGAACCGGACCCGGGCTATGTGGCTTGGTGACAGATACCTGAAAAAGGGACTGGCCATTGGCATAGTCGTGCGAGCCTTAGGCTTAGGTCAAATAGACTAATTGCTCACGAGATTTGCCGTCCAAGGGATGGTGGTGAGACCGCGGTTTTGACCGGGTTCACCGAGGTAGTGCCCTGAGAGCACGAGGTGTGTGGCCGTGTGAGCCTTCACCTGTGATGTTGTGTTTTTTCACTATATTGCTTGTTACACTAATAAGTGCAGGGAAGGAGCTTTGCCGCCCCGAGTTTGGGGGCTGAATCATTATAATTTGGTCTACTTTAGCTGACCGTTATTCTTGTTTGCCACTGTTGCGGTGAATTGTGCTTGCAGGTACTGCAGAGCTAAGTGGCAAACAGCGGGCCAAAGCCCAAGTTGCTGAGCCGACTCTCGAAGGCCTTATTTGTTTACTTGTTTAAATCATGTGCGGCTTGCCTACAAGCCGAAGTTTGTAAGACACTGTTTAAATTTGGTGAACTATTATAAGGGCATAAGGCCAGTACTTTTTGGTACTTTGTATTTCATTCCTGTTGGTTCTGTTAGTGGACATTCGTGCTTGTGGCTGGGTTCTTACTTTTGCAAGTTAATAAATTACTTCCGCTAGATGCTCTGTGTAGGACGTGTGTTTTGGTTGAATGGTTTCATCTAGTAACTCGCCGGTCTGTCCGTGGTATATGGCGTCGGGCCCCAGCCGGACCTACTACTATATGCTATTTGATGGATAGGGGTGTTATAATTTGGTATCAGACTACTGGTTTCGGTCAGACTTAAATGAATTCGTGGGTTAATTCATGGGACGCGACGGTTTCAGCGTTGAATGAGGAACACGGCCTTGGAAACGGACGTGTCGCAAGTCGCGTTCGGCCTAGGAAGTTCATTTTAAGTGCGAATCGTGGCTGTCCGTTTCCTTATTTTTTGATCCAACGGCTCAGGGCTGTTCTTGCTGGGATATACCCAGGAATAGGGTTGAAAACCCTCATTTCTTTTAGGTTCAATCTCTTTCTATGTTTGAGAGAGAAGGGAGAGCAAGGAGGAAGAAGGAAGAGAGATCCGGTCGCCGGAGGAGATTCAGAGTGCCAAATCGCAAGTCGAGTCCAGATCCGCGGAGGCGAGATCATCGCGGTTCTTTTCATCCGTGTAGATTTCCGTGATGCAGAAGAGGAATGCTAGGGTAACGATTCTCTACTTGAGCATGTGAAGCTCTTCTTCTTTGCATAGGGAAAACCCGCTCCCGCGAGTGTGTGGCGAGTTTGCGGTGTTTCTTGGGATAGATATGTAAAGTCCCCCTTGTTTGCATTTAAAGTCCGAAATCGAGAAACGGACATATGTATGGTGTGTGACTACCCGGACAAGTTGGTCTGGATCGGTGATGTTTTGCTATGCTGATTAGCCGGATAAAACTCCATGCCTTTGGTTGCTTTTCGGGTTTCAACATGGTAGATTGCAGCAGGGATCCTTGGGGATTAACCCCAAAGCGCACCCGGAAAACTGGACGCATTTCTGCCATCTTGGTGGCCTGGGAGCCAACCTTGAACATAACTGGGTTATGTGCTTGTATGATCGAATTTGGGATCCGGCGAAGCTTGACTCGCGCATTTGGCTTAAGATTGACAGTGCAGTGTGAGCAACGGGCTTGTGGAATCGGACCCGGGCTATGTGGCTTGGTGATAGATACCTAAAAAAGGAACTGGCCATTGGCATAGTCATGCGAGCCTTAGGTCAGATAGACTAATTGCACACGAGATTTGTCGTCCAAGGGATGGTGGTGAGACCGCGGTTTTGACCGGGTTCATCGAGGTAGTGCCCTGAGAGCACGGGGTGTGTGGCCGTGTGAGCCTGCACCTGTGATGTTGTGTTTATTCACTATATTGCTTGTTACACTAACAAGTGCAGGGAAGGAGTTTTGCCGCCCCGAGTTTGGGGGCAGAATCGTTATAATTTGGTCGGTTTTGGCTGACCGTTATTCTTGTTTGCCACTGTTGCGGTGAATTGTGCTTGCAGGTGTTGCGGAGCCAAGTGGCAAATAGCGAGTCAAAGCCCAAGTTGCTGAGCCATCCCTCGAAGGCCTTGTTTGTTTACTTATTTAAATCATGTGTGGCCGGCCTACGAGCCGAATTTTGTAAGACACTGTTTAAATTTGGTGAACTATTGTAAGACCATAAGGCCAGTACTTTTTGGTACTTTGTATTTCATTCCTGTTGGTTCTGTTAGTGGACATTCGTGCTTGTGGCTGGGTTCTTACTCTTGCAAGTTAATAAATTACTTCCGCTAGATGCTCTGTGTAGGACCTGTGTTTTGGTTGAATGGTTTCATCTAGTAACTCGCCGGTCTGTCCGTGGTATATGGCGTCGGGCCCCGGCCGGACCTACTACTATATGCTATTTGACGGATAAGGGTGTTACACTCTCACAAGCTGACTTCTCTTGGTGACCATATATATTCCAACCAGACCTGGTACACCAACTATCCTTTCCCATATAAGTTCCACATTCTTCCCTACTTTTACAATTTCTACTAAGTGGAGACCATTTAACCTATATGATGTGTATGAATGGTGATCCCTTCAAATATTCATCCAAATGTCCTAAGATAATTATTGGAGTTCTATCATGATATTTTAGGAACAAATCCAGAAGATTATAACTTCAGTGCTTCATTTGGTATTTATTTTAATTTCTACAAATCAAGCCTCATGAGCCTTTGAACACCAAGTGCACTTTCCTAACTAAATATGACCTTAAAAATTTTTGATAACCTAATAACATCAAAGTAACAGTAAATACTAAAAATCTCAATTTTTCAAGGTGGATTTGACCTTCAACAATTTATGAAACTAACAAACACAATATTAATTTAATTAGGGAAAAATTAGAATCAGTCATCCAAAAATTATGAGAAAATTACTGGATGATAAATATGACCAGAAAAGAATACTTACCAAGAATTATTATTTTTCAACTCCAATTAATCACATAAATGAATTATATTAAAATATTCAACAAATGTGCACTTATGAAGGAGCCAATATGAAAAGTCTTCCAATATTTTTATAAAAATTCACAGAGCATTATTTTATCTTAAAATGTTTCCTCAACAAGTTTCATCCTTTTTCAGTAGGAAATTAACCCTAAAATAAATATCTTGTGATTAGCTCAAACTTAGGGTTTATGAATGAAGTACTATGATTACTAATCCAAAATTCACAATAAAATTTCTAGGAAACATTATCATCCATATAAGTTCACTTCTTAAGTTTCATGAGCATCCAAGTTCATTTGAGCATTTAATTATTCATTGGATCAAAGTGCCCTAAACTATCCATAACTATTTAAAAGAGGGTATATGTTACTAAAAATACTAAAACCACTTTCTAGATCTTATTTTTACCCTAAGAACATACCAACCAAGTTCCAAGACCATCCAAGGACATATGGTCCCGTGTCCTTCAATAGGCTCCAAACCTCAACCCTAGGGCTCTCCCTAGAGTCTTAGGGCATCTCCACCCCAAACCACTCAAAATCTTTTGAGGGGGTGTTTTAGAGGACTAAGCGGCAGTGTCCAAAGTTTCATCTCTTTTGAATGAGGATTGGTCACTCAACCCATCAATTTCACCTTTGCCCTAATTTACCCTGAAGGGACCAATTTTTGGTCACACCAATCCCCACTCAATCCAACCCCAAATGGGCTGAAATTTTTACCAGAGTCATGATCCTAATGGACAACCACCAAAATATTGGATGGTGTTGAGGTCATTAGACCAATTAACTAAATCATGCATGATTTATTAAATGTTTTCTAAAACTATAGAAAATGTATTCCAAAAATTCACATTTTTGGATATGTCTGAGATTTAGATTAGACTAACCTATGATCCAAATTTCAAAGTATTTGGATGAGTAGATTAGTGGGGGCACACAAATTTGTGTCTGCTTAACCCTAGGTGTAGCTTGCACCATTTGGAGTGTTGTGGCCAAACCAGTGACCCAAATTGGTTGAGACCAATTTTAAAATAAATTAGAATCAAAGTACTACAACTTTCATATAGATCATTACCTATGATTTAACCATTAAGTATTTTTAATAAATTACTCGAGGTACATCATAATATGTAACATATATAAAATTAAAATGAAATTAATATAAAATCACAACACGAATCTTAAAGCGCCTTGGACAGAATCGGTTCGTCTTCAAGCTTGAGCCGACGGTCCCGATTCCTCCGTACTGGAGCACCTTGGTCGTGAATTCCCGGCCACCCGACCACCTCTCTGGCCGGCCACTGCCACCACCACCTTCGTTGAGGCGGGGACTACCGCTGGGCGGGAGCTACCGATGGGCGACGACACAGCCGCCGGAGAGGTCATTTTCGGCGATCCCACAACCACATTTTTTTCGTGGAAATTCTCCGAATTTTCTCACTGAATCGGGCTCAATTGAGCCCGATATTACTTCTAATCGAGCTAAGATGTTAACACAGAGGGAGAGGGGGAGAAGTCGACCTTCTAGGGTGGCTGAAGCCTTGCCGATCGCTGTGACATCATTTCCAGTGGTGGTGGTGTCGGGTGCTCTGTAACTTCTACACTAGAGATCTCGAAATTTTCTGGGGAAGAGTGAAAATGACACATCTGGCCTTAGGGAAGCTTTTAATTGAACCAAAAGGGGGAGGGGGGGTCAAGCTTCAATGGCCATTAATGACTATGGGGGAGAGGTTTCGGCCATGGTGAAATTCTCCTCCCCTAGGCATGAAATCATCAGAAAACTCTCATAACTGATAGAGGGAGTGAATCTCCATCAATTGGGAGAGGAAATGAGGAGTCAATGACATTCAATCACCATGAATGACCATTCTCTCTCTCTCCTCCATTAAAGGGAAAGTGAGGTTTCTCCCTCCTAGTCACCATTTCCAAAAAATGAATGACATTTTAAGTAATTCTCTGCCTCCTAAGGTTAATGTGTCACTCACATTGGGGCTTAGCCCAAGTGGCTTGGGTTGGTTAGGTCATTTAGGCTAGTTTGACCTAATTTTTGGGGTTGACTTGACTTTGGTTAAATTGACCTTTTGGGTTGACCTCAATAGGTCCTTGGTGACCTTTTGGCCTCTCCTAAGGTCTAGGAAGGCTTGGGTGGGGTTGATTTGGCACCTTGGAGGCCACTTGACCCTTAATAAGGCATTTTGACCATTTTAGGGTTAGGGTTGACTTGGTCGACTTGACCTTTTTAGTTGACCCCAATGGATCCTTGGTGACCTATTGACCTCTCTTTGGGGTTAGGAGAGTCTAGGTGGGGTTCTGGAGTCAAGTTGAAGCCCTAAAGTCAAACCCTAGGGATGGTGCTTGAATTTAGCTATATTCAGACCATGGTGATTTCCACCTTCATGCCTTGGTTCACTTGGTCTCTTGAGCTTCCTACGGTTTTATCATGAACTAGTCATGACAAAATCACTCTTAGGGTTTTAGTTATTTGAGGCATGTTACAAATCCCAATACATAAAAATAAAAATTTCGTCCCCGAAATTAAGGTTAGGCCTACTGGGTTTCTACTGAAGTAAAAACATGTAACATCCCTAGAAAATTAAAGGTATACCTGACTCGAAGAGATCTGATTACCTCTGATGTATCAGGTCCCATGGCTCCCAGGTGTGTTCCTCCTGCCCATGATTCCTCCACAATACCTTGACCAGAGAAACCTTCTTGTGTCGCAAGACCCGCACTACCGAATCGTCGATCCTGACCGGCTCTAGGCTAACCAATCGATCTGAGCTACTGGGACATCTGTGATAGAAATTTGCTGCTACGGTTGTAGTAGAGCCCTCCGAAGGGAAGAGACGTGGAAGACGTCGTACAATCCCGCCAACTCCGGTGGTAGCTCAAATCTGTAAGACAAGGGCCGATCTGTTCCAGGATCCTGTAGGGCCCCATATACCTCAGACTGAGCTTCTTCTACCCGCGTATCCGCGAAACTCCATGCATCGGATGTATTTTCAAGAATACCCGGTCTCCAACCTGGAACTCCACATGACGATGCCACACATCGTAATATTTGGCCTGCCTGCTCTGGGCCTCCAACATCTTATACCGGATTAGTCTTACCTGAGTATCTGTGTCCTCAACAAACTCCGAGATGAGTGCTTTTGGATCCTCATCCTGGATCTAAGATAGTGGGGTCCTGCACCTCCATCCGTACAATGCCTCGTAAGGGGCCCTGCCTATATTGGACTGATGACTGTTGTTATACGAGAACTCATCCCTCACCGACTGTCTTACCTTAACTGTAGGAACCTGTCCTCCAACTCATCCCTCGCCGACTGTATTACAAAATGCTCCAATAGAGCTGATCTGAACTCCTCCCAGGAAATCTCCGTGCAATCCACTCTAGCGAAGGTGGTTTCTAACAGTGACTTCCACCATCTCTTTGCGTGCGACTCCAAGCAGAAAACTTCCAAGGCTACTGCCTCCTCCGTCGGCCATCGAATTCCAGCCAGCATCTCGTAGATAATGTCCAACCACTCCTCTATACGAACTGCTGACTCCGTCCTGAGGTAGGATGGAGGAGAAAGACCCCGGAAGACGCTCAACCAGTTAGTCCCGGGATTTGGCTGAGTTGGAGCTTGCTGATTCCTGAAGGCCTCTAGAATAGTCATCAGTGTCTGCCCCATCTCCGTTTGCTGGAATGGAGTCGGAGCCATCGGGGGTGAAACCGTGTTCTGTGCATGAGGTGTACCCTGATGAGGGTTAGGATTTGTCGAAGGCTACAAGAAAAATTCCAATTGTTAGTTGATGTACAAGTGGAACTAATATACAAGTGGAACTAATGAAAAAGTAGACTTTTGCATGTGATTCCACTTATGGGCACAGTATTGCTTCCGCTGCTAGTTTGTGCTCAAACTAAGCTCGCGCGGGGTGGCTTAAGGTTTTGTGGACTTCTCTTCGGATCGAGGTTAGCTCTGATATCAGTTTGTAAGACCCCATTTTTTGCGACGCTATCGGGCCTTATGCACAGAATCGCCGTTTTGTGGTGACATCAACACTCGGGGAGGTCGTCACTACAAAACGCTGATCCTGTCGGCATTAGTGATCACCAAAGAAGTAGAAATAACAACTAAGACAAATATAATCAAGTCCACAAAAAACATAACATATATTTAAATGAGCATGAATCACAACAAGTCCATAGATATAGAAGTACTGAAACCGAACGGAAATGTAGAAATAGAAATATAAGCGGGTGTTGGTACCCTAGTTTGGATTTGAGTTCAGTCTTCTCTTTTAGTTTCTTGACCCAAGATTTATCTATGGTCAAAGGTTAGATGTTTATTTAGATTGCTCTAGTTGTAGAGTTGTCACTTATCCAGATGAATATTTGGCTAAGTTATTTTCGGTTCGACTATAGTCGAACGCCGCTCGACTATCATCGATCAACTGTTCGACGATCGTCTAACAGTTGGTCGACTATCGTCTGTCAGCAGATCGTCTTTCTCTGAGTTAGTTCAACTCTTGTTAGCTCGACGTTCTGTGGAATCTGCCTCGTCGATCGTCGAACCCCGCTCGACTTCTTTTGACCAGACAGATTTCTTGATAGTTCAACTATCTGCTTGGATAGTTCAACTATCTGATAGTTCGACTATCTGTTCTGTTTGATAGTTCGACTATCTGCTTGGATAGTTCAACTATCTGATAGCTCGACTATCTGTTTGATAGGTCGACTATCTATTTTCTTTGATAGTTTGACTATCTGTTTGATAGGTCGACTATCTGTTGTCTTTGATAGTTCGACTATCTGTTTGATAGGTCGACTATCTGTTTTCTTTGATAGTTCGACTATCTGTTTGATAGGTCGACTATCTGTTGTGTTTGATAGTTCGACTATCTGTTTGATAGGTCGACTATCTGTTTTGCTTGATAGCTCGACTATCTGCCTTGATAGGTCGACTATCTGATAGCTCGACTATCTGTTCTGATAGGTCGACTATCTGTTGTGGTAGTTTGACTATCTTCTTTGATAGTTCGACTATCTGTGTCGTTCGACTATCTGTTCTGATAGTTCGACGATCTCCTTAGTTCGTTCGACGATCTTTGAGGATCGTTCGACGATCTTTTGTCTGCCTTTAGTATTGTTGTATTCTGTCTCTTCTGAGATTTATTTCCTAGTTATTTGGCATATCTTATAAAAAATTATTTCAGTGATTTTATGTCATCATCTCTAAGCAATACTTGCTTCCTTCTTTATGCATAAGTCAAGCTTTTATCTGACAAAGTTGTTTGTCTTATTTGTTGAAATATCTTTTTGCTTTATCTGGCATGCTGTCCTTTATAGCCGTTAGACACAAAAAGTCTTCTCTGGCTGTAAAGAGTCTCTTCTGATGTGACTTTCTTTAATACTCTTTTATCAGATTAGATATGCAGCTTTTTAGAAAGCTTTATCCCCTTATAGCATGTCTGCTTGCAGGATATATTTTGCTTTATGCTTTTTGCAGCCCAGATTGCAGATTTCAGAAGAAGACAAAGTTCAAACTCAAATTTGAGCCGTTACAAAGGCCCATATATAAAGTGCTTTCAAAAGATAGATAATTGACAGCAATATACAGAGAGATAACAAGTTGGCATAGAGATTGAACTCAAAGGATCTACAGCTCTCAGAAATTGATACATTCAACTGAGAAGATCATCCCTCTTCAACATTCTTCTTCAACCCTGAGTCCATCCTGCTTACAGGAACATTTACTCAGTGCCTAGAAGAAGAAGAAGAAGAAGAAGAAGAAAGGAAGCTAATTAAAGAAGAACCGCCTATTACAAATCAAGAGTCTTCTTCAAGCTTCTCCTTCAGAATTTTCAAGACAGTTCTCTGTCAAGAATTCAGAAGAGTTCCTGCACCCTGAAGAAAGACTTCTTTCTAGATATTCTCTAAGCCAGGGGGAGCCTTGATTCTTTAGAGCTTTCTAGCTCTGTGCAATCCACTAGCTTCTCTAATCTGTTTTAACAATAGAGAAGAAACTTTAACTCTCTCAACCTCCTGTATAAAGGGTTATTACTCCCTTCAAAAGTGAACCTTGGTGGCAGGGCACCTTAGCAAAAACCTGTGTTGGATTTTGAGCTCCTAATCAAAAGCTCAAAGGGTCTACTTGATCTACCTGAAGCAGATCAGTTGGTGGCAGGGCACCTGAACAAAAACCTGTAGTGGATTCCTACAAGGGTGGTAGAAGAGTGGACGTACCTATTTAGAGGGAACCACTATAAACTTCTTGTGCCGTCTGTGTTGCTTTATTTAATTTATTGCACTGTGGCTGTGAATAGAAATAACTAGGATTGCTAGTTGCTATGATAGGACCAAAGCTCAACTGTAATTACAGTTAGCTTTCTCTAGTGCACTTCACTTTGTGTTAGGCTCTAGGGTTTCAAATATCTATAAACTCATTCCGCAAATTAACTCTAAGGGAGTTGAGTAGGGTGTCATAATTTTTGAATACTCCATTCACCCCCCTCTAGAGTTGTATCTATCCTCACTTTCAATTGGTATCAGAGGGAGGTTAATTGATTGTACAGGCTAGCACCTGAGTCACAAGATCCTGATAGATACCAAGCTTATAGATATTCACTTCATGGCCCAGTCCAAGGATTACTCTAGCACCAGACCTCCAGCTTGCAACTTAGCTAAGTTTAGCATCTGGAAGGCAAGAATCAAATTATATATGAACTCTATTGATGAAGACATTTTTTCTTCTATTTTGACAGGACCTCCAACACCTCCTGCTGCAGCCACTGCCACAACATTTACAAATCTCAGTGCAGTGCCTCCTCCAGATTACAATGATGCCTACAAGAAGGCAAAGATAGCTGATGCCAAAGCTATGAATATTCTGGCTCAGACTATGTCTGATGAAATCTTCCGGAAAGTGGCTGATTGCACCTCTGCAAAAGCCATGTGGGACTCACTGAACCAGATTGTAGCTGGTTCAGCTGATGAAAGGAAGGACAGAAGGTCCAACCTTATATCCCAGTATGAAAACTTCAAGAAAACTGAAGCTGAATCAGTTGAAGCCATGTACACCAAGCTCAGCTCAATCATCAATGAGCTGAGAACCCTTAATAAGGAGATTACATTGACAGAGGTTAATGATAAGATACTGATGTGCTTCCCAAGCACATGTGATCTTAGGATCTGGCCCATCAAGGAGGCCAGAAGTACAACTGAAATCTCAACAGAAGCTCTCCTTGGCAAGCTCAAGTCTTTTGAGCAAGTGCTGAAGACCAGGGAAGCTGAGGCTGAAGCAAAGACTCCAACTCCAACAAGGAAAGAGCAAACTCTTGCTCTCAAAGCTGCTGATGCTTCTGAAGGAAGCCAATCCAATGAGGAGCTGATGACACTCTTTGCCAAAAGGTTTCTCAAGACGGGAAGAAAAGACTTCAGAAAGAAATCTTCAAGATATGAAGATAAACCAAGGTATGACAGATCTCCTGCTAAAGAAATTATTTGTTATGGTTGCAGGAAACCTGGACACATTCTACCAGAGTGTCCAGAGGAAAAGAGCAAAGAAAAGAGAAAGGAAAAAGAACATCACAAGAAACACTCAAGTATTCCTCCTATAAAAATAAGAAGAAGGAGAAAGGGTTTGTTGCTGAGACCTGGAGTGATTCAGATGAGGAATCTTCCTCCTCAAGCTCCAGTGAGGATGAGGAAGAAAAGAAGGCAAAGGAAATCTGCCTTATGGCAATTGATTCCTGCAGCAATCACTCAGCTGCAGAGAGTTCTGATGATGATGAAGAAATTCCTACAGAAGATCAGGTGAAGACCTATCCATATACTAAAGACAAATGGTATTTGGATAGTGGCTGTTCCAAACACATGACAGGAAATAAAGACAATCTATCAAGATTCAAGGCCAAGCTTGGACCAAAGGTGATCTTTGGGGATTCTAGCTGTGGTCAAACTGAAGGATATGGTAGGATTACCATTGAAGCAGTAACTTTCAAGAGGGTTGCATATGTAACTGGACTGAAGCATAACCTTATATCAGTAAGTTAGTTATGTGATACAGGGTATCAGGTATCTTTCACGAACACTCTCTGTAATATTACTTTAAATAGTAATGTTGTGTTAGTAGGTATTAGACAAGGTAATATTTATTTAGTAGATTTTAACTCAACTCATTCTGAAATCTGCTTATTTAATGAAGTAATAAATAATAACACCTTATGACATAGGAGGCTTAGCCATGTTAACCTTAAGAATATATCTAGGTTATCTAAATACAACCTTGTTAGAGGTTTACCTTCTTGCCCCTACAAGAAGGAGAGTCTATGCAAGGCTTGTCAACTAGGCAAGCAAACCAAAAATTCCTTTAAATCTGTAAATAAAAGTGATTCACCTAGAATCCTGTATCTATTACACTTGGACTTTTTTGGCCCAATAAATGTACAGAGTCTAGGAGGGAAGTATTACACTTTAGTGATTGTAGATGACTTCTCTAGGTTCACTTGGGTGTTCTTTTTGAGAACTAAGTCAGATAACTTCAAAGTTCTTACAGATTTTCTGCTATGTGTGCAGACTGAGTATTCTACTCATGTTGCCTTGATCAGAAGTGATCATGGTACTGAGTTTGATTCTCTTCTCATGCAAGAATTCTGTGAGAAAGAAGGTATCAAACATAGCTTCTCTGCTCCTAGAACTCCCCAACAAAATGGGGTAGTGGAAAGGAAGAATAGAACCCTGATTGAAGCTGCAGGAACACTGTTGGCAGATGCTAATATGCCTCTCTCCTATTGAGCAGAAGCTGTTAGCACAGCTAATTATGTTCTGAACAGAAGCCTTATACACAAGCTTAAGAGTAAAACTCCTTATGAGTTGCTTAAAGGAAAGAAACCTAAAATTAATTATTTTAGAGTATTTGGTTGTGTAATATACATTCATAACAATAATAAAGAATACCTTAGAAAGTTTGAAGCAAAAGCTTCAATGGGAATTTTTCTTGGATATTCCCAAGTAAGCAAAGCTTATAGGGTATTTAATAAATCAACTTCTAAAATTGAGGAGTCTGTACATGTTTCTTTTGATGAATCTCAGATGTATTACAAGGAGAAGGAAACTGCTCCTTCCTCAAGTTCATTGCAGGTACCAGAATCATGTAAAGATGTCACTCAAGAGATTCTCCATCTATCAACTCTTCATATCACTGATTCAGACAGTGATGAAGACTTTGCAGAAGTTGTTGTTGTACCACCAACAGTTGATCCAATTCCTCCTGAGGAATTAATCCCAACTATTGCTGAAGATCACATCCCACCTGCTGATCTTGTCACACTTAGAGATCATCCTACATCTCAAGTGATTGGAGACATATCAGCTGGTGTGCAAACAAGACATCAATTAAGACAGGATGTGATGCATGCTTGTTTCCTTTCACAGGTTGAGCCCCTCACCATAAAAGATGCTGAGCCAGATCCCCACTGGATCATTGCTATGCAAGAGGAGCTTAATCAGTTTGAAAGATGTAAAGTATGGACTTTGGTTCCAAGACCTAAAGGCCAACTGATCATAGGCACCAAGTGGGTGTTTAGAAACAAGTTGGATGCAAATGGAATTATTGTAAGGAACAAAGCTAGGCTTGTAGCTCAGGGCTACAGACAAGAGGAAGGTATAGATTATGACCAAACCTTTGCTCCTGTTGCAAGGCTAGAGGCAATAAGGATCTTTCTAGCCTATGCAGCCTATATGAAGTTTAAGGTCTTTCAGATGGATGTCAAGAGTGCCTTCCTAAATGGTGAGCTAAAGGAAGAGGTGTTTGTTGAACAACCTCCTGGGTTTGTTTCTTCAACTCAGCCCTCATTTGTCTACAAGTTGCAAAAAGCTCTTTATGGATTTAAACAAGCACCCAGAGCCTGGTATGAGACTCTAGCTAATTTCCTGTTAGAGCACAACTTTGTCAGGGGAGTAGTTGATAGAACCCTTTTCGTTAAGCACCACAAGGACACATTCCTGTTAGTTCAAGTGTATGTGGATGATATTATTTTTGGCTTCACTGATCCCAAACTGTGTAAAAAGTTCTCTGACTTGATGCATTCTAAGTTTGAGATGAGTAGTATGGGTGAGCTGTCTTACTTTCTTGGTCTCCAAGTAAAGCAAGATGCTGATGACATCTTTATCTCCCAATCCAAATATGCCAAAAAATTGGTAAAGAAGTTTGGGATGGCTGATGCTTCAGCAATGCATACACCTATGGCTACTAATGTGGTTATAGATTCTGATGATCAGGGTAAGCCAGTTGATCAGAAGAATTATAGGGTCATTGTTGGTTCCCTATTGTATTTAACTGCAAGTAGACCAGATATAATGTTTGCTACATGCCTATGTGCTAGATTCCAAGTCAACCCCAAGGAATCTCATTTGATTCTTCTCAAGAGAATTTTGAGATACCTGAAGGGATGTCCAATTCTAGGACTATGGTACCCAGTAGAATCAGAATTTGAGTTAATTGGATACTCTGATTCTGACTATGCTGGTTGTAGAGTTGATAGGAAAAGTACCTCAGGAACTTGTCAGTTCCTGGGAGAGAGATTGGTCTCTT
This sequence comes from Platanthera zijinensis, assembly GCA_039513925.1. NCBI lineage: Eukaryota > Viridiplantae > Streptophyta > Magnoliopsida > Asparagales > Orchidaceae > Platanthera > Platanthera zijinensis. Next base: position 145,169,189 of record CM077091.1, on the reverse strand, counting down.
GGTTCTGTAAGAAGCAGACTTCTGTCTCAACTTCAACTGCAGAGGCTGAATATATAGCAGCTGCTAGTTGTTGTTCACAGATCCTGTGGATTCAAAACTAACTTTTGGATTATGGGTACACACACAAGAACACAAAAATCATGTGTGACAGTAGCAGTGCTATCTCCATTGCACAAAATCCTGTGCACCACTCTAGAACCAAGCACATTGAGATTAGACACCATTTCCTGAGAGATTGTGTGGAAAAGAATAAAATCAGCCTTGAGTTCATATCCACTGACCTTCAGAGAGGTGATATTTTCACCAAGCCCTTAGATGAACAGAAGCATCTGTTCTTTTTGGTTCAACTAGGCATGATTAATGGAAAAGACTAAGTGTGACTTTTGCCTTTGTTGAAATCTGTTTGAAGATCGTCGAACGACATTCGACGATAGTCGAACAGGTCGAGCTTATCGTCGACCTACGGGCGACGACGGCTTATTTGTTTGTGAAGACAGAAATAGTCGAACGATTGATCGACTACTCTGCTTCAGGAAACGATCATTTTTGGATATGTCTGAGATATAGATTAGACTAACCTATGATCCAAATTTCAAAGTATTTGGATGAGTAGATTAGTGAGGGCACACAAATTTGTGTCTGATTAACCCTAGGTATAGCTTGCACCATTTGATGTGCTGTGGACAAACCAATGACCCAAATTGGTTAAAACTAATTTTAAAATAAACTACACTCAGAGTACTACAACTTTCATATAGATCATTTTCTCTGATTTAACCTCTAAATATATTTAATAAATTACTCAAGGTACTGCATAATATGCGACATATATAGAATTAAAATGAAATTAATATAAAATCACAGCACGAATCTTAAAGCGCCTTGGACGGAATCGGTTCTTCTTCAAGCTTGAGCCGATGGTCCCAATTCCTCTGTCCTGGAGCACCTTTGGCCGTGAATTCCCGGCCACCCGACCACCTCCCTGGCCGGCCACCGCCACCACCACCTCCAGTGGGGTGGGAACTACCACTAGGCGGCAACACGTCCGCGGGAGATGTCATTTCCGGCGATCCCACAACCACATTTTTTCATGGAAATTTTCCAATTTTCTCACTAGATCGGGCTCAACTGAGCCCGATATCACTCCTAATTGTGCTAAGATGCTAGCACAGAGGGAGAGGGGGAGAAGTCGACCTTCTAGGGTGGCTGAAGCCTTGCAGATTACCGTGATGCCAATTCCAGTGGTGGTGGTGTCGGGTGCTCTGCAACTTCTACACCAGAGGTCTCAAAATCTTCAGGAGAAGAGTGAAAATGACACATCTGGCCTTGGTGAAGCTTTAATTGAACCAAAAGCGGGAGGGGAGGGGTCAAGCTTCAATGGCCATTAATGTCCATGGGGGAGAAGTTTCGACCATGGTGATATTCTCCTCCCCAAGGCATGAACTCATCAGAAAACTCCCATAACTGGTAGAGGGAGTGAATCACCATCAATTGGAAGAGGAAATGAGGAGTCAATGACATTCAATCAACATGAATGACCATTCTCTCTCTCCTCTATTAAAGGGAAAGTGAGGTTTCTCCCTCCTAGTTACCATTTCCAGAAAATGAATGGCATTTTAGGTAATTCTCAGCCTCCTAAGGTTAATGGGCCACTCAAATTGGGCTTAGCCAAGTGACTTGGGCTTGGTTTGGTCATTTAGGCTAGTTTGACCTAATTTTGGGGGTTGAGTTGACTTTGGCAAAATTGACCTTTTGGATTGACCCCAATGGGTCCTTCGTGACGCATTGGCCTCTCCTAAGGTCTAGGAAGGCTTGGGTGGGGTTGGTTTGGCACCTTGGAGGTCACTTGACCCTTAATATGACATTTTGACCATTTTAGGGTTATGGTTGACTTTTGGTCAACTTGACCTCTTTAGTTGACCCCAATGGGTCCTTGGTGACCCATTGACCTCCCTTGGGGTTAGGAGAGTCTAGGTGGTCCTGGAGTTAAGTTGAAGCCCTAAAGTCAAACCCTAGGGATGGTGCATGAATTGAACTATTTGTATACCAAAGTGATTTCCACCTTCATGTCTTGGTTCACTTGGTCTCTTGAGATTCCTAGGGTTTTGTCATGACCTAGTCATAACAAAACCACTCTTAGGGGTCTAGTTATTTGAGGGATGTTACAATAGGAACAACGTGTTGGTGAACACATCATCATCAATCAATATCCCACTCACTTCTATGAGGGGAAATCCAATGATTACTGAATGTGTTGAGGGCTTTTCGAAGATCCCCGTGCGTCGAGAGGGGTTGGCCTGACCATCTCTTGACGCACTTCGGGGGGGAGCTCCTCCGTAGTCCTTCCCTCATGTGAGCTTGGTCGAGGCAGACTACGTCGCCACATTCTTTCTCTGAAATTCCTTGAGCAAGCCAAGGTGCACGAGTCGCTCGACTTATTCCTTCAGGTGACTGCATTCCTCTGTGTCATGTCTATGACTCTGACAATAGAGGCAATATCTAGATTGATCCTACTTACCAGGGGGAGCTCCCCGGGCCTCCATAGTAAGGGGTGGTCCTTGATGACACGTAGAAATTTTCGCGTTATAAGTGTTAAGTGGAGTGAAATGAGGTTCTTGTAGCTACCCTCAGTCCATAGAGCGTCATCGAGGTGACCGCCTCCCTTTTTGGATTTTGGTATCAAACTCTGCTCCTTCTTTTGACTTCTTATTCCCTACTGGAGAGCGGCTCCTTTATGGGTGATGTCTTGTAGGTTGGTGCCCCTCCTCCTCCCCCCCACATGAGCCCATGAACTCGTAGCCAGACACGTAGTGTTACCCCTTCGTTGAGTGAGTGATGGTTTGAAGGGAATATTGTGTGATCCGTGGCCGCAAGATATGCGCTGGGAGGCTGAGAAGTCCCTAAGTCCTTTAGCAGGGAAATCCCCCGAGCTTGGTGTCCCTTCATCTGATGCATCTGCTCTTCCAGTGCGGCGATTATCTCCTCGAGGCAGGGCACGCTGCTATTACGTGAATTGTTAGAGGCTTGATTGTTAGATTCCTTGCAAGTTGTTTGGTCTGTGAATTGCACGCCTCCTCTTGTCATTGTCGTCATGTGGGGGTGTTTGTGCAGGGCATGCACTGTTTCTAGGGAGTTGTTGCAGAGTTTGGAACACCTTCCCATAGGCGGCGCCAAATTATTGTGGGTCGCCCGATTTTACTCCGGTCCGGAGAATTGGACTGCCTAAGCAGCAATAGTAAGATGCATTTTTAACGTGGAAAACTTGAAAAGGGTGAAAAATCACGTGGTTGGTTCTATGCCGATCCAAATCCACTATTTTCTCTTTGCTTATAAATATTGGAGTTCATCAAAAGGCGATAGACCACCTTTCCATTACAAGCTTTGGGTGTAGAGAAATGGAAAAATGACTAAGTCCACAAAAAATTGAAGAGATCGTCCGTAGGAGCTTCCATGAGTGTCTTTTTCCACGTTCCTTCATTCATCTGATGTTGCATCCGTAAGCATGTTTAGCGTGAGCGAACTAGAGAGAAAGCAAACCGAAATTCGAGCGATAGAACGATGTAAGTCACGCGTACTCGCCGGAAAACCTAGAGCTCTCACTAGTCTCTAAAGCAGCTTTCTCTCAAATGAAGGTCTGATGCTTTTTTATAGCTTTCTTAAAGGGTCGCGTTGGTCATTGCTTATGGGGGGGGGGGGGGGGGGCTTATGCCCGCTCGCGTGCATGCGGCGTGGGCTCCGCGACCTTGTCTAACGAGAGTTACATGTTCGTGGAGAGAACCCTCTTCGGGGAGACTTTGAGGTTGTTAGAGCGAGCGCTGCTTGTGCACGCGGTTTACTTGGTCGAGTCATCTAGCTCGACCGCTTCGGCTCTGTCAACCTCGAAAATCTTTAGGGGGAACCCCATCATTAATAACACATTTCCAATGAAAATTCGGGAAAGTATTAGTTCTAAAACAAAATCATATTTTGTTTTGTTTTTTTAAATTTATAAAATATAGAACCTCAATATTAAATTATAAGCGTCTCAAGCACTGGGCTCCGCCCATATCCCTACCTACGACAGTACCCTGACCACAATAGTGCCATTATGCAACGATAACCACATTTCACAACATTTATCTAATAAAAAATATACCACTCCGACTGCAATCTCATGTGTGACACCCCCTTTCACCTCTCTCTCCTCAATTTTCTCATTTCTATTTGCAAAATAATGTTTATTTATTTGATTTGACGGTCACGTTTTTAAATAATATAACAATTACAATAACTTGAAATTTTGATTTTGACATTTTTTTTCACTTTTTGGATGCATAATTATATGGATGGAAATTATAATTTAAACAATTTTAAAATGAATAAAATTTTTTTTGACATTAGTTTACAAAAACAATGTTTGTATTAGTAATATGAATATTTCATCAAAGATGAGTAGTGACTTTTCTCTTTTAATATAAAAGAGTAACAGGAATGGGGCTTCGCCCTTATGATCAATCACAAGAGTATCCTAATCGAGACCGACACTATTAATTAATTAATGCAAAAATAATTATATATTACTTTTCAATTTTTGTTAAATAAATCTCAAACAATATTAATTAATGTTAAATACTTAAATCAACTTTAATTGTAGCCCTTCAAAATTACCGCTAACATATATAATGATATTATTCCTCAAAAATATCGTTGGCATACATAATGACAACCTATCATAGTAGGTATAGGAGCTCTACCAAAAACGATTTTGATTTTATGAATTTTCATCCTTACTTTTTATTTAGTGATGAGTATAATTATTTAAATAGACATTGTAATTTAAATTTTTTAAAATAAATTATAATACATGCTATTACTTTTTGTAATGAGGAGGATACCTTTGAAAACTTTGAATGTTTCACCAAAAACACATTTTTTCTTTTAATATGGTAAATATATAGATTATAATTACCTTTAATTTATGTGTTTTAAAAAATATAATTTTAATATGAAAGATAGAGAAAATGACAGTTGGCTGGCCGGAGACACTCCATCTCCGGGAGCTTGGCCTGAGACTCCTCCATCTCCGGTAGCTTGCTTAATAGCAAAGGGAGAAGCGGGTTCCAACGGCTAAATATGGATGTTATTAAGCGATGGTCTCCATTAATCATCAAACGTCAACCATTTCCCACGGGGATCTCCATTTCGTCGAAAACTTCGACCGCCCACACCCTGTTCAGTGTAATTAATGCATGAGCGAAAAGAGAGATAGATTGGGTAGAATAGAAATAAGGGAGATACGCCGGTCTATTTAAAATAATTATGTTACTTTATTATTTTAAAAATAAAATAATAAAGTAAAATTACTTTAAGTTACTTTTTTCAAAATTTATATATTTTTAAAAAAATAAAAATATATAATTGTAATATATTATAAAAGTAAAATATATTATAATATATTATTATAATATATTACTGTAATAATACACTATTATTATTTTTAAAAATAATAATATTAAAAATATATTATTATATATTATTATTTTAATATATTATATTTTTTCCATATTTTTTTAAAAATATTATAATATATTATTATAATAATATTATTATTTTAATATATTATATATATTTTTCAAATTTTCAAAAATTATATTTTTAATATGAAAGACAGAGAAAATGACAGTTACTAATCGGTGGTCTCCATTAATTATCAAACGCCAACCATTTCCCTCATGAAACTCAATTTAGTCAAAAAAAATATTATTATTATTAAAATATATATTATTATATTTAACCCTTAACCCTATAAAAATATAATAATATATTATTATATTATTTTAATATATTATATTTTTTACATATTTAAAAAATATATTTTTAATATGAAAGATAAAGAAAATGACAGTTGGCTGGCCTGAGATTCCTCCATCTCCGGGAGCTTGCTTAATTTCAGAAGGAGAAGCGGGTTCCGACGGCTAAATATGGATGTTATTAAGCGGTGGCCTCCATTAATCATCAAACCCCAACCATTTCCCCGGGGATCTCCATTTCGTCGAAAACTTCGACCGCCCACACCCTGTTCGGCGTAATGCCTGAACGAAAGGAGATAGATTAGGTAGAATAGAAATAAGGGTGATACGCCGGTCTATTGGGCGAGATTCGGCGGTGTTTCAAAAATAATCTTATGTAGCTGTTTACTCCAGGAAAAGGAAGAATTTCTGATCTGAATCACCTGCCTTCCCTGTTTCAGAAGGGCATAAATTTGTTTATCAGGATCTCTCAGCACTGTTTCAAAAATGGTAAGTAATTTGTTGGATCATTGTAACAGCAATGTTGCTCTCTCTTTTTTCTTCTGAAGAATAATTGTAAAAATCTGCTAACTATTTGAAGATATGCAATAGAAAAGAAAAACAAATCTGCAAACTATTGGAAGATATGTTTTAATGTAAATGATGATAATAATATTGATTGCTGATATTATATTAAGGCTTCGTTTGGCACCGCGGTAGCAGCCGTGAACGCGCGAACTCGCCTTAAGAAGCCTGATAAACATACATTCTATGATGACGGCGTTTTTGTCCGAGCTCACATGAGCAAAAATGCCTAAAGAACCCTAACTTTGATAGGTTGGAGTGTGATTTAATGGTGCATGTAGAAGATCAGACATCTAAGAGCTAAAGATTGTTCTTCTTTGGTTGTAGCATTTTGTTTGTGCCATGAAATGTTAACAAAACAAAAATATCCAATAAAGATAATATGAAATTAGTATAACTGATCAGGGAAACAAATTTGAGAATAAGATTAGCATTTTAGCAATACATCAAATGACCTTAATTATCGCTTAAAATAATTGAGTTACTTTATTGTTTTACTTTGAATACTTGTAAGTCATGAATTTACGTCTATGTATCGAATCAAAACACGTAAAACATATTTCCATACATAAAAATTATATCCCGCACGATGGTTATGCCCTATGATATGCTTCCTTTCATGACACACAAGATCGGTCACATGAGCTTGATGAGGCCAACCATCATTGAAGAAATTTCATGCATCTTTTTTTTGCAAGTTATTGTATGTTGTATAGGTTAATAATAATGAGAGTTGAAATTAAGAGGAGAGAAATAGAAAGTGCGGGTTTATTCTTCTCTTTAAGGGGTATTTAAAAATTACAAATACTCACTAAATACACATAAACCTAGAGACTCTAATACATAGACAGGACAATGATATTAACTCATAAATGTGATACTTGTAACAACGAGAATGAGTTTCAGAAATAGATTGATAAAAAGTTAAAAGAAAAAAAACTGTTGATTGGAGGATTATTAGTGTTGTGATATAGATAATTGCTATTAAGATAATTATCATTGAAAATATTATAAATGTGATTATTGTTTAAGCTTAAATTTGCATATATATATATATATATATATATATATATATATATATATAGGGGGCACTGAAAAAACGCGCAGTGCGTTTTTGTCTAAAAAACGCGCTCCCCGGAAAAACGAAAAAAACACCTCGTGGGTGCTAAACAGCATTTTTAGAAAAAGTGGTCAACATGAAAGTTGTAGATCTCGACGAGATCTACAACATTCATGTTGACCACTTTTTCTAAAAATACTGTTTAGAGGGTCTATTTTCAAAAGTCGCGAAAGGGGGTCCGCGCAAAAAAAAAATCGTAATATTTACCGGGCGGAACCCCTTCGCGCCTTTTAAAAATAGACCCCCTAAACAGCATTTTTAGAAAAAGTGGTCAACATGAAAGTTGTAGATCTCGTCGAGAACTACAACTTTCATGTTGACCACTTTTTCTAAAAATGCTATTAAGGGGGTGTTTTTTGCATTTTTCCGGGGAGCGCGTTTTTTTGTCCAAAAAGCGCTGTGCGGAAATTCATTAATCTGATATATATATATATATATATATATATATATATATATATATATATATATATATAGAAGCAGCCGTGCACTGGGGACCCCGTGCGGGCAACATTCGTCGTGGGTGCTACATTTGTCGATGACCTTTGTCATGAGGGCGATATTTGTCGTGGGGGCGACATTTTTCGTGGGGACGTCATTTGTCGTGGGGGTGATATTTTTCGTGGGGGCGACATTCGTCGCGGGGGAGACATTCGTCGCGGGGGCCACAATCGTCGTGAATGACATTTTTCATGGGCACTATATTTTTTGTGGGGGCTACATTTGTCGCGGTGGAGACATTTGTCGCGAGGACGACATTTGTCGCAGGAGTGACATTTGTCGCGGCGGCGACAATTGTCGCAGGGGGCAACATTTGTCGTGGCGGCGACATTTTTCGTGGCAACGGCATTTGTCATGGGGGCAACATTTGTCATGGGAAGGCGACATTTGTTATGGGGACGACATTTGTCGTGTGGGACGAAATTGGTAATGGGGGCGACATTGGTCGTGAATGAAGACATTAGTCGTGGGCGGCAACATTGGTCGTGGGCGGCAACATTGATCGTGGGCGGCGACATTGGTCGTGGGCGGCAATATTGATCGTGTGCGATGACCTTGGTTGTGCACGACGACCTTGATCTTGGGCGGCGACCTTAGTCGTGGGCGGTGACATTGGTCATGGGCGGTGACATTCGTCAGTGGCTGCGATATTCGTCGGTGGCAGTGACATTCGTCGGGGCGGCGATATTGTTTGCGGTCAGCGACATTGATCGCGGGCGGCGACATTGGTCGCGGGAGGTAAATTTGGTCACGGGCACCGACATTGGTCGCAGGTGGCGACAATGGTCGGGGGCGGCGGCATTGGTCACGGGCGGCGACATTGGTCGCGGCCGCCGACATTGGTCGCGGGCGGCGACATTATTCGCGGGCAGAGATCAATAGGGGGCGACATTGGTCGTGATCAACGACATTAGTCATGGGCGGCGTCAGTGGTCGTTGGCGGCGTCAATGGTTGTGGATGGCATCATTGACCGTAGACGACGTCATTGGTCGTGGGTGGTCAATGGAAAAATTGAAATGAAAGAGCTGCTAGAATCAGAGAGGGAGAAGGATCCCATGGCTGCAAACTGTTGTAGAGGGCATAAGTTGCATGTTAGCTTCTTCCTATGATCAAAAATGATTCAAACTTTGACATGACCACACCAATGAATTTATTCTTCCTGAACAAAATTCAAAAATGAATAGAAATTAAGATTAAAATGAAAATTATTAAGATAGAACTCGGTGATAGAAAATGTGAAAGAAATGCCTCAAACCTACAATAGGATTATATATCATAGCTACTTCAGAGAATCCAAGCTAATTTACACCTAAAATATAGCCGCAGAAACGATGACTTAAATGTTTCAAAGGATCAAATAATGTTAGGAAGATCGAATTTGTGGTATCTTGAATTTTAGAGAAGTTTATGATTGAACTTAACTAAACTCATGTTACATCAAATATTTTATATCTGAAAGTTCATGAATGAGAATATTTAGTGACATATTTCACATTAATAAATAAAAAATTGTCAAATAATAAAAATTATATAGGATCTTTAATCAATTTTTCAATGACTTAGGCATTCTATCAAATAGGTTATACGCATGTGAAAGAAATTCACTTAATAGGCAAAAATGTTGAGATTATGGAGAACATGAGAAATAACCTAGGTGGAAAAATGCAAAACTGAGGAAAAAACCAAGTTTGACATGTGTTGATTAAGAATTAATACATTAGAACGTCGAATACTTGATTCTATGGTCTGAAAAAAATCCTTAAGAGCTAAAATAGTCTCTTTGACCCTTCCAAAATAAGAGGAAACCAAAAAGTAACTGAGATCAAACAAAAATAAAGTAGGAAAAATAGTTTCATCGATCAAAACTAAGATCAAACAAAAACAAAATAGGAAAAATAATTTCAGTCAAGAGAGGAAGGAGTGAATAGGGGATGAAAGAATACCTGTAATGTTGGAGGCAGAGGTGCAGAGATTTCTCGACGCAGAGATTGTAGGAATACCTGCAATGTTGGAGGCAGGGGTATAGGGGAAGAAGGAATACCCGATGCAGAAATTTTCCGGCACAGAGGTATTGGGAAAAAGATAAAAAAAAAAAGTAAAAGAAAAAAGAACCTGGAATGTTGGAGGCGCGCGAATGATGAAGGAGAGGAGCTTTATTTTCTCTCGAGATGCAGCAGGAGCATGGATGGGAGATGTGGAGGAGTCAAGCATGGCGGACGGTGTTGTCGTTGGAGAGAAAAGGTGATCCGCGGGCTAAGAAGGAGGGGAAATGTCTGAGGTGTAGTTCTGCACACCCGGAGCAAATCAGAAATTGAGGAAACAAAAAAGCATATTCGGACTTCTCTGAATGGTAATTAAAAAAGCATGCTTATACCTAAAGAAAGAAAGACATTGGAAGTAATGAAGATTTTGACTGCAGGATTGACAGCAGGAAATTAATTTGGTCGGAAAAATGGGCGGAAAAAGCTAAATGACTAATAAAAACTGTACGTTTTGAATGGGAGAAAGATTTTTTGAGGGCATTATTGATAGTGCAAATGTTACACCATCTCACTTTCTTTTTTCTTATACTATAAATATATATAAATATATATATATATATATATATATATATATACTATATTAAAAGAAATATGGTGGACTACTAATAACATTTTCACAAAAATCTTTAAAATATTCTGATCGTTTGATATGATTACATTAAACAAGAACCGTTCATTTAAAGTCAAAACCTAAATAAATAGGGAGGGAGAGATGGGACCCACTATCATTAATGAGCATAAATTGAGTGGTGACAAAATAAGGTGATTGTTATCCGCACTGCAGTTTTGGTTATTCGCAAGTATTTTTTTCCTAATTTTTCGCGTCTTTTGGAAATACGTCTTGTACATGCATTTTCAGGAAAAGTGTTCAACATCAAAGTTGTAGATCTCATCGAGATCTACAACTTTCGTGTTGAACACTTTTCCTGAAAATGCATGTCCAAGACGTACTTTGGAAATACATCCAGATTTCGCGCCTTTTAGAAATACGTCTTGTACATGCATTTTCAGGAAAAGTGTTTAACACGAAAGTTGTAGATCTCGATGAGATCTACAACTTTGGTGTTGAACACTTTTCGTAAAAATGCATGTACAAGACGTATTTCTAAAAGGCGCGAAAAATTGGGAAAAAAAAAGTGCGGATAACCAAAACTGTAGTGCGGATAACACTCACCCAAAATAATTGGAGGGAAAGGATAGAGAGAGAAAGAGAGAGGAGAGATGATATTTCTTATATATATCATCATTTGATTATTCTTAAAAGAGCCTGTGACTAATATCCCTGAGAATTCCAATTTTGACGTTGTAAATTTATAGGAAATTTTCAATGAAGAGATAATTAATGGAGAAACGCTCGCATTAATTAGAAAAAAATAGCTTTCATGATTGAAGATTTATATTTTATTAATTAAAAAAAGGTGATTGTTATCCGCACTGCAGTTTTGGTTATTCACAAATATTTTTTTCCTAATTTTTCGCGTCTTTTGGAAATACGTCTTGTACATGCATTTTCAGGAAAAGTGTTCAACATCAAAGTTGTAGATCTCATCGAGATCTACAACTTTCGTGTTGAACACTTTTCCTGAAAATGCATGTACAAGACGTACTTTGGAAATACACTCAGATTTCACGCCTTTTAGAAATACGTCTTGTACATGCATTTTCAGGAAAAGTGTTTAACACGAAAGTTGTAGATCTCGATGAGATCTACAACTTTGGTGCTGTACACTTTTCGTAAAAATGCATGTACAAGACGTATTTTTAAAAGGCGCGAAAAATTGGGAAAAAAAAAGTGCGGATAACCAAAACTGTAGTGCGGATAACACTCACCTAAAAAAATTGTTCAGAATTAGCTTTGACCTATGCAAATAATATTATATATATATACTATTATATGAAAGAAAAATACTCTTTCATGCAATATTGGAAGATTTAATATTGGAGAGAGAGAGGGCATGCACGAATCACCATTTAAACATTTTTTTTAAATCTTTCTATTTTTATTAATAGAAATCTATATATAATTGTTTTGTATTCTTAAATATCGTTAAAAAAATTGTGAGCGGTGGCCGCGGTATGGGTTTGAGTGGCGGGAGCGCCATCACATCAGGGCAATGTCGTGACCAGAGTATTATAATGCGGGGCACTGGGGGCCCGCCTCATGTTTTGTCGTGATCAGGATACTGCCGTGATTTCCCAAGGGGCTGAGCCCCGTGCTTGTCACTTGTGTATGTGTGTGTGTGTGTGTGTGTGTGTGTTATAATAGAATAGTCTATGTGAGGATTCATAGTGTATATGTACTGCTAGATATAAAACCGTTTGAAAAGGTATCCATGATTTCTGTGTTGATTGTGATCCTGCAATAACAAATACTCTATTTTTAAAAATTAATAATACTTTATAGGATGCTACTTGCAGACTACGTACCCTCTGGTTTGCCTATAAATAGAGCACAAGCACAAGTTGAAGGCACATTTACTCCCCCCCCCCCCCCCACACACACACACACAAAGGTCCACTTCAGACAGTTTTGTGCCTTGTGCTGAGCTCAGCCTTGGCTTAGGAGGGGAAGTTCCTATCACTTCCGGGTAAGAGGTGAGACCTCCAAGCTACAACCCGAGGTCCAGTTTATAGGCGGTTCGAGAACTTTCCAACTCTTCAACTCAATTTTAGTCTCAATTCATTCAAGTCGACTAATAAACAATTAGCCTTTGGTTATCCTTTCGGTCCAAACATTGGAATATATATTTTTTGGATCCAACGCTTTGGTGCGGTGAAAATGGACTGTGATCAAAGGAAAAACCTCTAGCACGAGGTCCAATGACGAACGAAGGGTAGAGGGAGAAGGAGATCGGAAAAAATTGAGCTCAGAGAGAGTTCATCACAATGTCAGAACTTGCAAAGATCGGGAGAGGAGTGAAGGAGACGTTGCGAGCTCTAGTGATGGCAAGTGTCGAGGTCATAGCGGCCTCGCTACCCATCACAATCTCCTCAGGGGTGGGCGAGTCGTCCAAGCAAAATGGTGAATGGGCCTCCACGTCTTTGGAGGAGGAGTGATCTCGTTTCAATTGCAATTAGTGTGTTACCTTGCGAGCTCATCATTTCCGCAAGGACGATGCAGCTTGCCCACAATCATCTCACCAAACTGGCTCTACGTGCCCATTTTGCAAGGACATTTTGAGTGTGCCACTCCCAGATGGATTTCATGAGCCCGTACCAAGCTACTATACGGGGAAGAATGACCTCATTCAGCACATGCAATGGTTCAAAGACATAGTTTAAATTTGAGTTATGACTAGCTCTTTTAAGTATAAATTCTTCACGACCACCTTCAAGGGGAAGGAAATGGACTGATTCTATCAACTACTGATAGGTTCCATCTAGTACTTTGAGGATCTGCGCAGGGAGGGCTGATATTTCACTTCACAAAATCAAAGAAGAGAAACAAGGGACCAACAACACTCTTACTCCTCAAGCAAGAACCCAACAAGACATTAGGGACTACATCGACCATTTCCAGAAGGTGGTACAACAGATCCATGAGGTGGATAAATACATCCTCCAACTAACGCTCACATTTGGCTTGCATGAAGGATTGTTAGGAATGGAGTTAGACCAAGGGACAGGTTCATCCAGGTAGAAGGAAACAACAAGAATTTCTTAGCCACACTTACGAGGCTAACAAATTTGGATGAGGCGAAGACCTTTGGAGGAGGTAGGAATCAGGAAGAGGCTCGCAACCATGAATAAGATTTCAAGAGGCAGAGAGCTATTTTGGAGCATAGAGAACCCGAGAGGAGGTTCCAAACCCTGACAAACAAACCTCCCTAGATGCTAGCAGGAGGAGGGAATCGTCAATTCAGACCTGTTCTGCATTGTTTGCCTAAGGGTTGGGCTCATTTTAACACGCCAAAGAGGCAGCTGGAGTTCAGGAGTTCCCTTAGGTCTCTGCCCCTAAAGGCTATGGTGATTAATGGTCATGCCTACAATCAGCAAAGGAGAGCTCCAGGTTGGGAGCAGCAAGGAGGGAATGCAGTCCCCTACTGCTATTTTCATAAGGTGGAAGGTTATGCCACCTCAACATGCCAGGAGTTTTAGAAATGAGAAGAATAGTTGGAGGAGCCAGAGGGACCTAGGAGCGGGGTGAGAAGAGCAACAACAAGAGGCGGTGTCCGAGGGGCGTTCTATCCACGCCCCCCGCTTGAGGAAGATTTGAAGAGTGAGTTTACATTGAGATTCGAGGAGGTATCCGCTCCATTCATGGCAGAGACAGAGTGGAATCCTCCAACAAGGGGAGCCTTCATACCATTTTCAGAAGGAACGCTTGTTTGATGTCTCAAAACCCATTGTTGATCGGGGAGATCACGTTTTTGGCAAAGGATATGCCGGAGAATGAGCATCCATTTCACGGCGCCCCTTGTCATCCAAGCAGCGATTGACAACTTCACAGTTGCTCGGTTCCTGGTGGACAACGAAAGTTCGGTAAACATCATCTTCAAGATCATCACTGTCATGTCTATGGAGGAGAAGAGGGTAATGGCCTCTGATGGACCATTGTTTGGCTTCTCAGGAGAAGTAAAGGAGGTTGAAGGAGGAGTAGAGTTGTTGGTGACCCTTGGGGGAACATTGAAGAATTTTCGGTTCTTCGTTATAGACGCTTCGTGCAGTTACAATGCAATCTTTCAGAGGCCTCTTATCAGCGCCTTCTAATGTTGTCCCTCCTTGCTCGTTTCACTAGTTTCTGAAATATAATCAGGAAGGGGCACAGATTCGGATTAGGAGCAATCTTAAAGTGTCCATGGAGTGTTACCTACATACAACCAACACCATCAGCTGGAGGGAAGACGCAGAAGAGGTCGACTGGGTGTTGGAAGGGATGACATGCCTGAAAGTTATTGAGGATGTACATGAGGAAGTGGTTGAAATGAGCTAGAGTCATGGAAGGATGAGGGTGTGCAAGGAGACAACGGAGGATCGGAAGAAGTGTCTACAGAAAAACATTGATGTAGTCCATCCGTGAAGAGATGCAGAAGCTGTTGGGGGCAGGTTTTGTATCAGAGGTCCACTACCTAGGCTGAAACTCCAATATTGTAATGGTAAAGAATAATAAAGGAAGTGGAGAATGTGTATCGACTTTTCAATATTGAATAAATCTTGCCTGAAGGATTGTTATCCATTGTCTCGAATCGACGAGCTAGTTGACTCATCTGATGGTTTCCTTTGATGAGTTTTCTTGATGCATTTTTAGGATATCATTAGATTTGGATCCATCTCCCTGATGTGAAAGACATCTCCTTCATACTGAACATCGAGTGCTACTCCTACAAGGCGATGTCGTTTGGTTTGAAGAACACAAGGGAAACATACAATCGAATGATGGATTGGGTGTTCAAATACCAAAAGGGACACAACCTGGAGGTCTACGTCGACAACATCATGATCAAAAGTAAAAGCATCCAGGAACATCTAAAGGACTTGGAGGAGGCTTTCACGATGCGGCAGAAGTATAAGATGAAATTTAACCTTGCTAAGTGTATCTTCATAGCTATCATGGGGATTTCATGGGATATCACCTCACTCCCGCATGAGTGGAATTCAATCAGGATAAAGTGAAGGCTATCATGGAGACATCTTTAAAAGACACCAAGGAGGTGCAACGGCTGATCAAGAGGCTCTCTACTCTAAGTTGGTTCTTATCCAAGGCAAGGGAAATGTGCTCTCCCTTCTTCAGAACACTCTACAGTAATCAAAAGTTTGAGTGGACTGCCGAGTGTGAGTTGGCCTTCCAAGCCCTAAAGCAGAAATTGGTGCAAGCCCCTATACATCAAGGGAACCGCGAAGGGGAGGACATCTTCCTCTATCTGCAAGTGGGAGCGGAAACGATCAACTCATTGTTGGTTAGAGAGGAAGTGGGGCATCAGTTGTCGATCTACTATACGAGTAAAGTTCACAGGAAGGTGAAGCTATGCGATCCGATATGGGGGAAGCTAGCTTTCTTCCTCATCATATCGACAAGGAGAATAAGGCCATATTTTCAAGTTCATGCCATCAGGGTGGTGACAGATCACCCCCTGAGAATGATTTTGGAGAAAGTTGAGCATTTGAGCTAGTTCATTAAGTTTTCTATAGAGTTTGGAGAGTTTGACATAGTTTATGTACTGCGAATGGACATCAAGTAGCAAGCAGTCGCAAACTTTCTAGCGGACTTCTCTGAAGGAGCAGAGGAAGAGAAGGCAGAATAATTCGTCCCCTAGTAAATGTTCGTATAAGAAACTTCAAAAAGGGATTACATAAAGTATTGATCGTATTAGTAAGCCCACGTGGAACTAAAATCGAGCAGACGATGGAGATCCTCTTGCTAGTTACCAACAACCAAGCTAAGTATGAGGCAATCTTAGCAGGCCTCCTCTTAGACAAGGAGGTGGGAGTTCAGGATGTTCATGCTTACACAGATTCGATGATGGCAGCGTCTCAGATCTGAGGGGAGTTTGAGACAAGGGAGCTCATTCTGCAGGAGTATCTTTTGGATGTCAATGGGTTGATTAGCACCTTTAGATCTTTTTATGTGCATTGTGTTCCAAGGGAGGATAATATAGTAGCTGATAGGCTGGCCAAGTATGGTCCGAGTGTGGGAAGCACCCTAACTGAACTATTCAGACCATCTATTGAAGAAGGGAAACTAATGGATATCAAGCAACATCCCTCTTGGATAGATCCCTTCATCGCCCACTCACCACTGGAGTGCTCCCAATAGTAGTACAAGACAAGTGGTGCTTCTAGTACAAATCTAACTACTACTTGCTCCATAACGGAGCTCTATATCGGAGGATCATTTTTGATCCTTTTCCTCAGTGCCACTCGGAGGTTGAATTTCCTCGAGTTCTAGAGGAGGTATATGCTAGTGAGTCGAGAGCCTCTCGGGAAGTTGCACGCTAGAGAAGAGGATCTTGAGACAAGGAAACTTTTGGTTGACCATTAGAAAAGATGCTTAGAGCTTCACTGCAAACTATCAGAAGTGTCATCTCTACGCTCCGCTACAGTTATTACCGGCTCAGCGGTTGAGGATTGTCGCCTCCCCCTGACCATTCGAAGTTTGGAGGATGGACCTGATTCGGCCCTTTCCTCAAACTAGTGGACAACGATGGTTCATCATAGTGATGGTTGACTACTTTACGAAGTGGATAGAAGCGAAGGCCTTGGCAAAGACCACCTCTCAGGTCATGAGGAACTTCTTATGGGGAGACATTGTATACATGTTTTGTTGGGTCTGCAGGTGCCCTTAGAGGGATACATAAGGGATTGAAAAAACTCTTAATAAAAATATTATTTCAAGTCATATTAAGTTTAAAAATAATTAATTAGATGAATAAAAATAATAATATATGATTTTATATTAATTTAAATAAGAATCCAAAATTGTGATTTTTATGATGTTAGAAATTGTGGCGACAATGTTTACTCTTGGGTTTTCTATACCGACTCTTCTCCCTAAAAATCGGTTGGTCATAACCTATCTCCCTCAGATAGGTCTCGGGACCCCCTAGATCTAGTATCCTAATACACAAGGTGAATTTTCTGCCCTAAATAGACCTAGTCGTCAACACGGGTGAATTCTCCCTAAGTCGCTCACGGACCTAGTCGCCAACATGAACGAATTCCTCTATCGTACAAGAAAAGGTAACCAAAAAGAAAGATGATATAAAACAGATAATATATCTAAAATATGCAGTAGAACTCCCTGTGAAGAACTTCTGAAGGTGAAGAAGACTGTGCGAGAGAAATTATCATTGATGATGCATTAGTCATTAGAGTAGAGTAACCGATGATGCGCTTCTCCTTCAAGTTCTCCATTTGATCTTCATTTTTACCCAAGGGAGTACTTTGGAATAAAGGGACGAGGCTCTGAAAATAATTTGGAGTGCTTGAACAATATGCGCTCTCTCTTGGTGCTTGTGGAAGGAGTGAACCTGTCTTTAATTAGACTCTGTGAGTTACCGTCGATGCTAAGTCCTACCTCCATGTAGAAAACTTTATGGAAACATTTTGGCATGCAACTCGAGAAGACATGATATACATATTTCTTCATTTTAGGTAACACCTACCGTACAATGGTATGTGTTTGCGTTCAACGTTAATTTTTTTTACATGTTTGCTGCTTTGCTCCCGCCAGTATTTTCATTGGAATGCAATTTAGCGTTCACCCGAAATTGAACGATACAGCCAAAGGTAGGTACTACCGTGTCACAGTAAAACACATAAAAATGAATGTTGGTCCAAATCGTCAGTTAGTTCAATTATTTGCTCTAGTTTGTCATGCTTTTTAATTACTACAGGAAATGGGAGATCAATTGTTTTATTCCTCAGATTTTTCTCTAGAGGGGGAGGGGGGTGAATAGAGCTTAAAAATTATTTCCAAATACTTAGTTTAATTCACAGAATTTGCATTTACATAAACTATTAATCAGAATCAGATGCAGTTAAATAAAATCACAGCACAACAAAACAAAAATAGAAATAATATCAAAAACACAGCAGACACGGAGATTATAGTGGTTCCCTCTAAATCTGGGTGCATCCACTCTTCTACCCCTAGTAGAAATTCATTATCACAGTATCTAAGTCTTTTGATCAGAAGACTCTTTGAACCAAACCATATCTTTTTATAAGGAGATTTTGAACCAATTACAATCTGAGTCTTTTCTCAAGAAGACTCTTAAAACCTATCATTAAATCCTTTGAAAAGGGATTCTTAAAACTCTTTCCTCAAATGTGAAAAGAAAATAAGAGAAGATATGAGTTAGAATGAATCTTCTCTATATGTCCTCTCAGCAGATTTCTGAGGACAAGTTGTGATGATCTCTAGAACTTCTGATGAATCTCTGAATATCAAAAATACATAGATTATAAGCTCAATCTCCAGATGATCCTTCAAGCTTTTTTTAATCTTGTTCAATTTTCTCTTGAGAAGAACTAATTCTCTTAAAAAATTCAACAATTATCAAATCAATAGACTTATTCAAATTAAGTTGCTCTTACTTCAATTCAAAGTAGATCAAATTCCAGTCGACGTTGCGTCGATATCTAGTCGACGCATGTTGGAAATTCATGATTTTTCTCTTCAATTCAGTATGCCTTACATATGTCATTTATATCAATGACACCCTAGGACTTTTAAGACCAAATTACCCTTACTATACATCATGGGTAATAGATCTACGATGTAAAATCTCTAAAAAAATAATTTGTTAAGGTAAATCATAAGACTTTTTCCCAACACTACAGATTATAAACATGAAACAAACTTGATCAACTACATAATGAGATTTGTAATTCTCAAACCAAAGAGATGTTGAATGAATATTACAAAAAATTCCCCCTTTTGAATAAGAAATCAATCATTTTAGAATAGAGTTGTGCTTATAAAGTAGTACGATAAATAATAATCATGAAATAAACAGGTTTTGTAAATAGAATCAAGTGCATAACAATGTTCGTTATTAGCTTTGTGTACTCCCCCAAAATGAGTGCTCCCCTACATAGATGCTCTCATGATTGTATCTATTCTCTCTCTTAGGTATTGATTATTCTCCCCTTTTAGATTTCTCAATTTATTTAATATCGTCCCCTTTTGGATTTCTCATTTTATCCCCCCCCCACCCCCTTTTAGTATTATCCAAGATAATTACGATCGAGCATAAGAGAAAAAACAACAAAAATACACCATGAAAATAATGCGGAATGATAAGGAGGAAGCATAAAAAATGTGGGGATTGCATAGTAGAAAACACAAAGGATTAAAATGAAATTATATGCTATTACTTGTTGAATATAATCATGTAATATTTGAGATTCATTTCATAGATTTTGAAGAGATGTCAAACAAGATAGTTATATTCAAAAGAATGACAAACTACAATATACAAGGATTTGCAAATCAAATATGTAGAAAATATTGTAGCATTCATGTTTAGCTATATAATACTTTTCTTAATTTTGTAGAGAATAGTATAATCATGCATTATAGTACAATTCTCATGAGTGAAAAATTTGTGCAAGACAATGATGTGTATAAAAGGTGTTTTGATTAAGTATACACTAAAATAATCAAGATTTATAAAAGATATAATGATTACGTACACATATTGTCAATATGCAAAGTAAAATTACTTCCACATGTTCAATGCATAAGATAACATAGTACAACTACCAAGGCGTTTCACACATACAATGTCTATTAAGACTTATCATGAAGCAAAACAGTGATTGGGGGATCACATGAGTTTGATTTAAATTTATTTTTGGTGATCTGGTGTGCAAGAGAGAAGCAAGTATAAGTAGAGATGTCACGGTTCCGGTTCGGTTCCGGTTCTGCTAAAACTAGGAACCAAACCACTAAGGTAATGATTCTTTAAATTAGAACCAAAACTTTATTTGATTTTACCGGTTCCGGTTCCGGTTCAAGCTTAATTTTTTGAACCGTCGTGTCAACGGTTCCGGTAACGATTTAACAAGAACCAAAATCAAACCAACCGCTAACGGTTCGGTCCGGTTCCATTCGGTTCGGTCTGGTTCCAATCGGTTCCAACTAAAACCAAAATCAAACTTGACGAAATGAAATAAATGTGGGCTGAAATAGTAAAACTTAAAACAACATCAAAATAGAAATAATTATGTTGCACACTTCTCGATGGTCTTTTCCACGATCAGTGGGATAGTATCAATCGTCTTCCTACGCTTGTCGACTTGCCACGACATCTAGTTGGCTTGCACATGTCTCGTCGACATGTTCAACTGTAACAATCGGCTACAATTAGTTGTCTTTCATGATTACTAATAAATAGTAGTTGTATATCTTCTTTTTAAAAAAATAAAATATTCCAAAAAATATGTAATTAAATTGAAAATAATTATATAACTATATAAAAATAAAAAATGCACTGCAAAAATTGATTCCAAAACGCACCAATGTCAAATCATAAGACACGATTTTTATGCGGTGAAGTTTTGTTCGGTCCAAAATCGACCCCCTTTAATGCGATTGCAGTTTGTGTTCAAACTGCACCAGCTTCACTCGTAATAGTAAGTATAAATATTATAGATAAATTATAAAATAATAACAATATTATAATATTAATAATAATAATAATAAACGGGTTGCGGTTCGGTTCTGTTTCGGTCCGGTTCGGATCGGGTCTAAAAATTTTGAAACCGCTTGAGACTTGTACGTTGCGGTTCCGGTTCCGGTTCCGGTTTCGGTCCGGATAATAAAATGTAAGAACCACACTCTGATCAATGTTATTCACGGTTCCAAAATTCAAACCGGAACCGAATAATTTGTGAACGGTTTGGTCCGGTTTTTTGCGGTTCCGATTCGGTTTTCGGTTTTAGGTTTTATTGTTTGCACAAGACATTTTATAATTTTTTCAAGGTGATCAACCTCACAATACTTATGAAAACTTATCAGGAGGAGAAGTAGCACTTGATGGAGTTATCTTTGTCATTTATTTGTTTGAGATTTATTTTGTGACAAAGGTTTCCGAATTATTGTAAAACATAAAGCAACACTCATACTTATAAGCATATTTAGCACTGATCAAACACATGTTTTTGTATTTATCATTGTACATGAAGATATAATATGCAAGACATGAATATCAAGACAAGATTTTAAGAATTTGGAATATGAAATCATACATTATGATGAATCATAAAGTGATGTACCAATTCATCCTTAGTTTTATCAATAAAGAATAAGTTTTTATGATTTTTGTATTTTTTATAAAAACAGGAAAACTGCATGTGAAAAGAGAAAAACATGTTTTTTTGCAATTTTGGATTGTTTTGTAATTTTTTTATTATTTTTGAGAAAAAATGAACCAAAAATATGTAAAATTTATTGAAAGCTGAAAAGAATAATGTGTAAAGTAGTAAATTATTTTTCAGAAAATAGAATGCAAAGAAAATAAAATTTTCGATAACACAGAGCTACCACTACCACTGACGATAAGTGTTAGCGTCGGGTGGTAACATGGAAAGAATTGATTTTTCTCTTTAAAAACTTATTTTTCATCATTTTTCTATTCTGATTTTTCATGAGTGTGATTCTCCACTATAAGGAGTACTTATTTCAGTAAAAAATCAGAGAAATAATCAAAACTGTAAATTTTAATATTAATGAGTTCAAAAATTTATGCACTTTCCATGATCATGAATGCTCATACATATGAATCAATGTAAATGATCAATCATAATAAAATATTATTGAAGAAGAATGTTCCAAACAAATCAAATATATGAATGCTAAAGACCAAACTACCCCAAATACACATTTACACAATAACCCTGTAATAAGTGATGGATGGGCACGAGGAGCTGCACACATGTCACAAGTTCAGATGTGGGTCACTTATGCATGCATAAAAGGTCAACAACCTAACACACTTTCCCACCAGTGTCTTGCAAGACGCACTAGAACCCTCCACGGTCAAGGAAGAGACATGACTTACAGGTTAGTACCTCTAATGTACACAAACCTACGCCCCCACTATTGACACATAACCTGAGGAGATGATCACAAACACACTAATCATTAATCCATACTTAAGACAGACATAGGCTTTGTTGAAAGATGAATTATGAAATATCATTGCATTAGAGATAGTTTGTTTTAAAGACATTTTAACGATGTAATTCATACATACTTTTTTAGAACATAAACATGAATAATTTTTTAAAAGTATGAATTACTCAAATCATAACATGACGTAGCATGATATCATGAATGAAAACTGGTACAGACAATGCATACTACATGCTAGTGCTTAGAGTTATAATTCAAGATGTTAACATAATGTTAGGATATTTTTGATCAAAATTAATTTCAATATAAGATATTACAAAGAGTTGATATTGCATGTTTTCAATGGAGTTCAAATATACTTGTTGCGGCTCACTTGAGGCTCATGTAGACCGATCAAGATAACATTGTCTTAGCCCGGGAGCGGTCGAGCATGCAATCAGACACAACCAAATGAGATAGCCAACAAGAATTTTTTTTAATGTGGAAAGCTCCAGAAAGGAGTGAAAAACCATAGGGCCAGATCGTTGCCGACCAAACTTCACTATTTATTATTTGTTGGGGTTGTGGAACACTTCCGGTCCTCTTGTTTCTCACACTGGGTTCGACGTTCGTCGAACTCAGCTCGACGTTCGACGTTCGTCGAACCCAGCTCGACGTTTGTCAAACGTCGAGCTGAGTTCGACGTTCGACGAACGTCGAACGTCGAACGGGTTGTGCTGAAGCCTATTTAAGGCGTATTCCGGTTGTTTTTTAGGGATACGATCGAGACGACGGCTTTCGTCTGATATACCTTTTGGAGGCGCATACGAGGTTTTTGATAGAGGCGATCCAGAAGGGGTTCTTCCTTTGTTTCTTGTCCAGAAGCAAGAGTTAAGGTAGGATCGGTTTAGATCCTTGAAACCTTTGTAATCTGTATTTTTTTTAGTGGTTACAAGAACTGAGAAGGGAAGGGATAGGGGACGTAGCCCGGTTTTGGGTGAACCTCTGAAATCTGCGTGTTTGTGTGCTTGCTCTGTTTCTTTTGTTTACTACTTTTATTCGGATTTTTGCTTCTCGGCGTTCCGAATTTCCTACATTATTTGTGCACACAGCTTTTGAGAGAATTCAATGGTGATAGATTGATCCACATTACATTTGTCGGGAAGAGAGAAATGGGCTTGAAGGGTGACAGGACACCGCTCATGGAGTTTAGTTTTTTTTTTCTCAGCTGCGGTGGGGAGCACCATGATCTAGAATCTGGACGGTCTTTGGTTGTTGCTAGGAGGCTTGTGCGGTGTGTTCAGCGCGTTTGGGTGTCAGCAGCTTGTCTCTTGCAATGTGCAGAGGAATTTGGTGTGGAGCACTTGCTGTTGTCTGGGGTTTGTTACCGACTGGAGGGCGCAAAGCGTGTTGAGCGTGCTGGAGTACGCTTGTGAGGTGCTTCGTGTCCTCAGTAGTGAGTCTTGTGGACTGTCAGCATCGTTCAAGTGCAAGGCGCGGGCTCGGGAGGAATCTTGAGAGGGGGGCGCGCGAAGGTGCGTTTGGGAATAGGGCGCGCGGAGGCACACTTAGGAGCGGCGCACGCTAAGGAGCGCCTGGAAGCGAAGCGCACAAAGGCGCGCCTAGTAGCAGAGCGTGCAGAGGCGAGCTTAGGAGTGGCACACGCGGGGGCGGGGGGGCACTTATGAGCGACGCACACGAAGGCGCGCTTAGGAGCGGCGCGAGCGGGGGAGCGCTTGGGAGCGGAGCGCACGGAGACACGCTTTGGAGCAGCGCGCGGAGGGGCGCGCTTGGTAGCGGAGCGCACAGAGGTTCGCTTAGGAGCGGCACACACGAGGCCGTGCTTGGGAGCGGAGCACACAGAGAGGCGCTTAGGAGCGATCATGTGAAACTTAGGAAATTCTCCACTCGCGAACCCTCTTTTCTCCTCCACTCTAAATGAGGGCCTTTGGGCACCTTTTATAGATTTTAGGAGGGTCGATCTAATAATTTTATCTGGTAACTTCTAGACGGATGAATAGGAATGCCCGAAACGGGGTACGTGGATCACCAATTTTATGAATATGATAACTTACCCCCGCGAGAGATTTGGACCCAACGGGTGGTACAAACTCCTATTCGACGAGGGGAGGGCAGCCCGACCTGCGACCGTGAGAGGCGGCGGCCAGGAATTTGCGCCCCCGGCCGGAGTCAGCCAGAAAAGGGGTGGGGTGGCCCTTAGCATGTCGGCGGAGGGTCGAGCGGCTAAGGGGCCTCCCAACTTTGGCGGCAAAGGGGTTGCTCGAGCGGGTGCCGGTGGAGGAGCGGGTGGCCAAGAGGTCGCTCGATCTATGCAGCGAAGAGGTCGCTCGATCTGGAGCTGCCCGATCTTGGCGGCCTCACGCACTTGGTTGGGCTCCGACGGAGGGGTGGGCGGCCAAGAGGCTGCCTGATCTGGGTGACCAAAGGGCCGCCCGATCTGTGCGGCTTTGCGCGGCCAGTTGGGCACCGACGGAGGGGAGGACGAACAAAGGAGTGCCCGTCCAGGCAGCCAAAGGGGCGGACGTCCCGGTGGACAAAAGGCCGCCAGTCAAGGAGGCCAATAGGCCTCCCGTCCCGGCTACCAAAGGGTTACCCGTCCCGGCGACCAAAGGGCCGCTCGATCATGGCGGCCAAAGGACCGCCAAATCTGGGTGGCCTTACGGGCCCGGCTAGGCGTCGACGGCTCGCCCGGCTGGGCGCCGCCAGAGGAGAGGGCAACCAAGAGGCGTCCCATCTTGGCGCCCGTCCCGGCTGTCAAAGGGCCGCCTGATCTAGGCGGCCTTGCATGCCTAGCTTGGCGCGGGCGGAGGGCCGGTGGGCCGCCCGGTTTGGGTGACCAGAGGGCTAGGCGGCCAAGGGGCCGCCCGGCTCGGATGGTTAGGGCAGTGCGGTTACGCCTAGGTCGCTCCCTCACTATCTGTATTCCGTAGTGGGGAGGTTTTTTGATTCCCGCACACCGTGCCTGGGGTGTTTAGCATTGCTCAAGCCGTATTTTATGCATGTGTATCAATATTTAAGAGAGCTCCATCAATACTTTTCCTAGACCTAGAATTAATTGACTAATCTTTTTGATTTGTTATGAAAAGTACATGATTGACTCTAGAGTCTAGATAAAAATGAGATACATACAACTACAAGACATAATGCATTCACATAATCTAAAATACACAAAACAAATTTTGAAATCAATAGTATCTTATTCCAATTGTATTCATTAATTGAATTAATTGATCTTTGATTATTTAAAAGCTTAAATGTAACAGAAATAGTTGATCTTTTACTTCATTAAATGATAAATTATGGCACATGATTAAAGATTGACAAATATGAGATATTAAGTATTCAAAATATGAAATTGAGAGTGCATAATGATCATTCATATTCATCCAATTGGATTTCTTATAGTGTAAGCTTATGCAAGGTGAAAGTGTCATACTGCAACATATCTCAAATTTAAGCATGGAACATGTTGGCTCAATAAAAATAAAGATAAAGCAAACAAAATTGCACAAAACAATAAAGAAAGAAAAGAAAAAAAAATTTATTGTTATATTCTTGACTAGGGAGCAAAAATAGGTTTGATAAATTTGTTATCATTTTAATGCAAACAAACTATAACATGATAAACATCTCCCTAGACAATCAATAATCTCATGATACATGAAGACACGTTCCAAGAACCCATATAAATTCAAATATTTTGGATAATAAAATTTTAGGAACCCAAATTTTTTGAGATGTGCAAGATTTTTGATTTGTCATTACAACAAGATGAAATATATCTAAATTTGAAACATATGGTGCACTTGATGTAAGGCGTGCTTTCATGATTAAATATTCTACTGGTTGTATGTTGTTTTACAAATTGTCACACTAATAGGGACCTTACACAAATTTGTAGAAATATTATATATATAAGATTTTTTATCATTTGAAAATTTTTGAGCAAACAATTTTAATGAATCTAGTTTATTAATGAGAGTATTATTTTCATTTAGCAATTGTTCACCATGCTCTTTTGCAATAGAAAGCTCATATTTCAAATACCTTGAATTATTTTTTAAGTTTATTGCATTCAAGACAAGATATAATATTTTTCAAGTGAAGAGCATGAGGGAGATATAACTATAGACACATCAATATTAGATTTTATATCAAGTTTTGCTTTTTAAAGTTTTTTTTCTAACCGTAATGTAGAATTAATATTTTCAACTTTTTAAAATTACGTTTAAGCAACTCAAGCACACGAAATGCAGAAAATAAATTTGTAATAAGAAGGGATGAATTCGTTTTGCTTATAGTGCTGTCCAAAGAGGTGCCATTTAAATAGTAAGATGTGTTGCTATCTTCCTTTCCACTTGATGCGCACTCCATAGGTTCGTTTGAAGAAAAATTATCTTGAATATTTTCGCAAACGTGTATATTCTCCAATTCTTGCAATTATTCCATACATGTAGATAGAGAATCATAAGTTTCTTCAAAAAAATTCCAAAACTCATAAACTACAGAAAAATATAAATAAGTTGAAATTTTTTTTATCAATGGCACAAAATAAATTATTCATGACTTTAGCATTTAAAAAACATTCATTCCAATTCAATTCGCTTGGAGGTTTTATTATGGTTATATTTCCTTCTTCAATATCTAAGGATATAAGAAGATGATTTATTAAGATTTTTCACCCTTTCATAATTTTTATCGATAAATAAAGATGGTGCTAATGATTTTATTTTATTTGAAAATTTATCCCCTATAGTTGATGCGAGATCATAATGTGCTATTATTTCAGGTGATTAATCTTATTGAAATAAAGTTACTTATGATACCGCTTGTTGTATTTACAGACGCTTTTAGAGAGGGGTGAATAAGGGAGTACAAAAAACTCTTAATAAAAATATTATTTAAAATCATATTAAATTTAGAAATAATTCATTAGATGAATAAAAACAACAAGACATGATTTTATTTTTAACTTAAATAAGAATACGAAATTGTGATTTTTATGACGCTATAAATCGTGGCGACAATGTTTACTCTTGTGTTTTCAATACTGACTCTTCTTCCTAAGAACCGGTTGGTCGTAGCCTATCTCCCCCCCCCCCCCCCCCCCCCCCACCAAAGCATCAGGCCGCCCCTAGATCTACTCCCTAGATCTAATCGCCTAACACAAGGCAAATATTCTGACCTAAATCACACACATACCTAATTGCCAACACGGGCGAATTCTCCCTAAGTCACTCACAGATCTAGTTCCCAACACCGGCCTACCATTATAAAAACGGTAACAAAAATAAAGATGATACAAAATATATAATAGATCTAAAATATGCAGCAGAACTCCATATGAATAACTTCTGAAGGTTAATACGAAGAAGAGAGAGAAATCATTTTTGTTGATGTGTTCGTCCTTCGCGTAAAATAATAATTGATGCTCTTCTCCTTCAAGTTCTCCTTTTGATCTTCATTTTCCCAAAGGAGTGCTCTAGAATAAAGGGATGAGACTCTAGAAATAATTCGGAGTGCTTGAACAATACACGCTCTCTCTCGGTGCTTGTGGAAGGAGCAAATCGGTCTTTCAATAAACCCTGCAAGTTACCGTTGGCGGTAAGTTCTACCACCACGCAGTATCCTTTAAGGAAACATTTTAGCGCAAGGATCGAGCGGACATGGTAAGGGTATTTCTTCATTTTAGGCATTCTTCATCTTATGCAATACCTACCGCGGCGCGACATGTGTTAGCACACAACACTAACTTCAGTACATGTTTGTCACTTTGCTCCCGCCAGTATTTTCATTTGAATATGTTTTGGCACTCGTCTCAAAATTGAATGCTACCGCCAGCAGTAGGTGCTACCGTGCGGCGGCAGGACACAAAAGATGGAATGCTGGTCCAAATCAACAGTTCGTTCAATTGTTCGCTTTAGTTTGTCATACCGTTAATTCTTGCACACTATAAACACGAAACAAACTTGATCAAATATATAATGAGATTTGTTATTCTCAAATCAAAGAGATATGAAATGCATGTTCTAACAAGTTCGACATATTGTGGGTCATTGTCACTAACAACAACCCCCCCAGTTCGCCAGTGTCGAGATCGAAGGGTTTTGCAAGCAGATAGGGACCGGCCTACTCTTTGCCTTAGTACATTACACACGAAGCAATGGCCAGGTGGAGGACTTCAACAAGACCATTCTTAAACTCTTGAAAAAGACGGTTGAGAATCTTTGGGGAAATTGGGTGGCGCAACTTTCATATGTCTTATGGGCGCTGAGGACCACCTTGCATTCATCTGGCAGAGAAACTCCGTTCAAGTTATCTCATGGGTCAGAGACCCTCATTGTGATCGAGTTCGAGGTCAGCAGCCCCCGAGTGATTACGGTTGAGGATGGAAACAAAGAGTGGCTACTATAGAACGAGAAGACTCTGAGGGATTCTTTGGATTATATAGAAGAGCTCCGGGATCTCGCCACGGTAAGGCATGAATTAGTCAAAAGAAGGATGGATGGATAATTCAACAAGCACATATGAATCAAGCCGTTCGAGAAAGACAACCTGGTCTTGAAAATGGTCGTCGCTGCCACCAGATCAGCGACTGTGGGCAAGCTCAATCTGGAATGGAAAGGACCATTGATCCTTGAAGCTCTAAAGACTGGAAGTTACCTCCCGCAAAACCAGGAAGGTGAAGCACTTGGAAATACCTAAAGCGGGGGTGACCTAAAAAGGTTCTATCCTTGAACAAATGGCTCAGGCCGGGCGTTAAACGCAAAGGCGGGTCAGGGTAACCTTGTACTTTTATATTCTCATTTCAATACAATCTTCCTTATTTGTCTTAAGAAAGTGTTTTGGCTTAATTTCGTGTTAAAATGACTAGTTCAGAAGCGCCCAATCTCGGCAAACATTCTAGATTATAGACGTTTACCTCCCTGCTCGGGACCTTTAGTCGAGCGATGAGATGACCTTTTGGGTTTCATGAGTTCTTCTATGTCAAAGCCTATGCAATCGGGGTCGAAATCAGCCCCACATTGTATGCTAGCTGACGACCCCCAAAGAGCTCATCCTCCTCACCCGTCTATCAGTTGTTACAAGGGAGGACAAAGTCGATGT
Organism: Platanthera zijinensis; assembly: GCA_039513925.1. Classification (NCBI taxonomy): domain Eukaryota; kingdom Viridiplantae; phylum Streptophyta; class Magnoliopsida; order Asparagales; family Orchidaceae; genus Platanthera; species Platanthera zijinensis. Next base: position 145,139,488 of record CM077091.1, on the reverse strand, counting down.
CTAAAAAGTCTGGGAATAGACAGAATCCTTGACAGCCACAGAAGAACAATCTAACGCTTCATCATTATTCTAAAACCATCTGCGACTGAGTAGATGCTGGAGCATATCAATCGGGCATACTTTGCGTCAGGGGTAACCTAAAAGTTAAAGAGAGATACACTCATCCCCTCTTTTGGTTCGTTATAGCTTTCAAATTTCAAACAACATGACAATGTGTGTGTTTCTTCTCAGTGTTATCCTTCAAAGCCTCAAATGCGTGAGTCGATCTAAGTCCAGACCTATGATATGTCTATTGGCCCCCCTGAGTGATCCTTTGTTTAAGTATCGAATGTGTGAGTCGATCTAATTCTAGGACAATGAGTTGGTTGTTGACCCCTCAAGTGATCTTTTTTCAAATCCCCAAATGTGTGAGCCGCTCTAAGTCCAGGCCTACGAGCTGGGCATTGACCCCTCGAGTGATACTTCGTCCTATGGGCTAGCCTTGACCCCACGAGTGATCCTTTGTCTAAGCCTCGAATGGGTGAGTCGTTTTAAGTCCAGACCTACAGGGTGGTCGTTTACCTCTCAAATGATCCTTCATCTAAGTCTTGAATGTGTGAGTCGATCTAATTCCAAACCTATGAGTTGGTCGTCAACCCCTCGAGTGATCCTTTGTCGTGTAAGCAGATCTAATTCAGGCATACGGTTTGGTCGTTGGCCCTTCGAGTATTCCTTCGTACAAACATCGAATACGTGATTTGATCTAATTCCTGGCCTACCGGCTTCCTGTACCGCGAATGATAGTACAGGTACAACCTCTAACATGTTAGAGGCTGTACCGGTACTATCATTCCCGGTACCACTCCAAGGTCTGCAGTCCATATACTCCAACCCGTCTCCGACCGAGCGCGTAGTCAGGCTCACGGGAGCGCTCCTGGGCTCCACCCCTCCGACGGGTTGTGCGTGGGGATCGAACCAACGACCTTTGATAAGGTGCATTTGATGCAAGCCTTATCACCCAACTGAGCTGCAGCGCAGTTGGGTGATAAGGCTTGCATCATATGCACCTTATCAAAGGTCGTGGGCTCGATCCCCACGCACAACCCGCCAGAGGGGTGGATCCCAGGCGCACTCCCGTGAGCCTAACTACGCGCTTGGCCGGAGATGGGTTGGAGTATATGGACTGCAATCCTTGGAGTGGTACCGGGAATGATAGTACCGGTACAGCCTCTAACAAAAACATCATTCCTCAACGGCGATTAATCAATGAAGAAAGCATTGGAGAGGAGAATTTTACCGCGGCGGTACCGCGGGATCTTCTTCTTCACTTGAGGAGAATGGCAACGATGTACCTTTTCCTCGTGACTACGCAGGAGATCTCGTGAGTCGTGATAGTGGCGAAGCCCGTTGAACTCGACCCGGTACCGCGGGAACTATCTCATGAAGTCTCAAATTTTGTTTCTAAAGTTAGTTGCTCAGTGCAGAAAAAAGAACTATTTTTCTTGATTTTGATGATTACTTCCATGTTATCTCTGATACCTACAGGGAACTCCAGTTAACATCACTGTTGGATCTCATGTCTGGATTGAAGATTCTAGTGTTTCCTGGATTGATGGACAGGTTACTAAGATCACCGGGCAAGATGCTGAGATTCAAACTACTAATGGGAAAACAGTAAGCTCATTTTATAGTCAAATTTATTGTCAAGTTACCAACAGATAATTTGTTTGTTTGTTTTTGTTATTCATTACCTTTGCCGTTCGAGTAACATTGCTGTTTGCTTACAATTTGATCTGCATTACCTTTTAAGATTACATAGCATTAGGACTTGGCTTTCAAACAATAATAAATGCTTGAAACAATCCCTGATTGAAACAAACCCCTCATCTTCCATTTGTTTTTGTGGAGAGCTCCATGAGGTGCTAAACATATTGTTGACAAATCATTTTGAAAAGCTTTTATCTATGTTAATTTAGGTATGCTTATTCTCCTTCAAATCTTTTAACACTAAATATACCACATATTTGTTATTCTCCTTCAAATATTTGTTAGTAAGGAAATGTTTTTCAATCAGGTTCAACTAAGAAAATTAAACATTATATGTTGATTGTCTCTTATATCTAAAAGCATAATGCATCACCTTGTAATTTGTACAGGGTATTTTCAAACATTTTATCGGCCAACCTAGGATAGAAAAAAAAACTTTTAAAGAATGAAATTTGACATTGCATGTTTTTGGAAGGCTGCCTTGACATGAAATTCCTCTACACTTTCAGGTTGTTGAAAAACTTTCAAAAATTTATCCCAAAGATATGGAAGCCACTCCAGGAGGAGTTGATGACATGACAAAGCTTTCCTATCTACATGAACCTGGAGTTCTTCAGAACTTGTCGACCAGATATGAACTTAATGAAATTTATGTATTATTACATCATCCTTATCTCATACAATTCTAAAAATGAATGCATCCTTTGCCCTGCCTAGATTTAAGTGTTTTGTCTTGCATTTAACCAAGTTATATTTATTCCACAGACATACACAGGAAATATTCTTATTGCTGTGAATCCTTTTCAAAGATTACCTCATCTCTATGATCCGCACATGATGGAACAATACAAAGGAGCTCCTTTCGGAGAATTGAGTCCTCATGTTTTTGCAGTTGCAGATGTTGCATATAGGTAATCAGACTTGGTTTTTGTGGCATGTTTTTCCCTTCCATAGTGTTCATAGTTTATATTGTTTTTCCATAAAAATTGTTAACATTTAGTCCCGCATGGGCTATTAGGCCTTTGGGCTGTGTTGTACTCTCTCTCTCTCTCTCTCTCTCTCTCTATATATATATATATATATATAATATCCTCTTTGGGACTTGTGAATTCAATAGCTACATTCTCATGATACGACTCGTTTCATCTATGAAAACAAAACAGAGCTATGATACATGAGGGAAAAAGCAACTCCATCTTAGTCAGTGGGGAAAGTGGTGCAGGTAAAACTGAAACCACTAAGATGCTTATGAGATATCTTGCCTATATGGGTGGCCGGGCTGCAACTGAAGGACGAACAGTGGAGCAGCAAGTTCTTGAAGTAAGATATTTGAGCTATTTGTTATCTAATAAAATTAGAACTTTTTTGAAGTCCTTCACTTTATTTCTTGGTTTTTTGGTCAAGTTGCACTTTTTTATATTGAATCTAACTCTTGTTCATGCCACTGCAGTCAAACCCAGTTCTTGAGGCATTCGGCAATGCTAAAACTGTCAGAAATAACAATTCCAGGTACTTAATCGTATTAACTTTCTGCATGGGAATAGTTATGTTTGCTTCATATATGTAAGAGATAAATTAATATTTTGGAATACTAACCTTATTCTTAAATTCATGCAGTCGATTTGGTAAATTTGTTGAAATTCAATTTGATAATAAAGGAAGGATATCTGGCGCTGCAATCAGAACATACCTTCTTGAAAGGTCAAGAGTTTGCCAAATTTCAGATCCTGAACGCAACTATCATTGTTTTTACCTTTTATGTGCAGCCCCTCCTGAGGTATGTAAGTGTGTTTAGCCTCAGGTTTGAAGAGGTATAACTTGCTATTACTTCAATTTCAATTGTTGCATATATTAAATTTTTTAGGTGATTGAGAAATATAAGTTGGGGAACCCTAGAACATTTCACTATCTGAACCAATCAAATTGCTATGAATTGGTTGGTATAAATGATGCAAAAGAATATTTAGCTACTCGGAGAGCCATGGAAATTGTAGGGATTAGCTCACAGGAACAGGTATTGTTTTCATTGTACATCCATTTTATTATGATGATGAAATTAATTCGATTATAACCTCGCCTACTCTATGTTCCAGGATGCGATTTTTAGGGTTGTTGCAGCTATTCTTCATGTAGGAAACATTAATTTTGCCAAGGGCCAAGAAATTGATTCATCTGCTCTTAAAGATGACAAGTCTAAATTCCATCTGAAGATGACTGCTGAGCTTCTCATGTATACTTTCTCAATTAAGCTGTGGTGAGCTCAAATCCCCATGTTGTGTTTGACTCTAATGTACTGCATTTCAGGTGTGATCCGCAAGCCTTGGAAGATGCACTATGTAAGCGTGTAATGATAACACCTGAAGAAGTTATACAGAGGACTCTGGATCCCATTGCGGCAACTGTGAGTCGGGACGGTTTCGCAAAGACAATATACTCACGTTTATTTGATTGGTATGATGATGCGAAAAGAAAATATTACCATAAATTTAAGTTTATTTTCGAGTAAATGATGGGCATAAAAAATTTTATCCTCCAGGCTAGTTGATAAAATCAATAACTCAATTGGGCAAGATGCTACATCGAAGTCTCTCATCGGCGTCCTTGATATATATGGTTTTGAAAGTTTTAAAACAAACAGGTGGACTTGCTTGCGAGTGTAAAAGTCAATAAACTGTAAATTAATTAATTTACTTGATTGTCTTTTATCTGAACTTTCTTATCATTTTGAAGTTTTGAGCAGTTTTGTATTAATTTTACAAACGAAAAACTGCAACAGCACTTCAATCAGGTAATCTCACTTTTAATGAGCCGTTCAACTTTCCCATTTTCTTTCCTTTTGCATAACTGAGATCAGTTCACGATTTTGGTGCATTTTCAGCATGTCTTCAAGATGGAACAGGACGAGTACACCAAAGAGGAAATTGATTGGAGTTACATAGAGTTCATTGATAACCAAGATGTCTTGGATCTTATCGAAAAGGTTGTAATATTATATGTGAAGTTAACTACAATAAGTGCTTTGGGTAGCAATAGTCAAAATTTTATGTCCATTTAAATACAGTTTCATATACATGTATTTATGCTCATGAAACATACTTTAGAAAGCATAAATTGATTTCTTTATGAACAAATTATGACATGTCCGCCTACTGACTGTAGCCTAGCTTGTGTTTAAATTGATGAGTCATACCATGAAACTATGAGAAATGAGTAATAGAAATAAAGTGTAAGATGAGGGACTAACATCTCGGAGAATCAATTTGGATTCATGCCAGGGCGGTCGACCATGGAAGCTATACATCTTTTAAGGAGACTCATTGACAACTACCAAGAAAGAAAACAAGATTTGCATATGTTGTTTATTGATCTTGAGAAGGCTTATGATAGAGTTCTAAGAGAGATCTTATGGAGAGTTTTAGAAAAAGTGTAAATGTATCATATATTGACATAATCAAAGATATGTATACAAATTCAGTGACAAGGGTGACGGACATCTGGAGGATTAACACAAGAATTCCCTATCACCGTTGGCTTACATCAAGAATCAGCTTTAAGCCCTTATCTCTTTACCCTTATCCTAGATGAGCTCACCAGGCATATCCAACAAGCAATACCTTGGTGTTTATTGTTTGCGGATGATATCGTTTTGGTTGATGAGACGCGTGAGGGTATAAACGCAAAACTTGAATCTTGGCGAGACAAGTTCGAAAAGAAGGGTTTTAGGTTGAGCAGGGCAAAAACAAAGTATATGTAGCTTAAATTTAGCAGTACAAGGACGAATGACTTCGTTATTAAGTTGGGTGATCAAGATATTTCCCGTAGTGAGTGTTTTAAATATCTTGGATCGATAGTTCAAAAGGACGGAGGCATTGATAAAGACGTGACACATAGAATTCAAGCAAGTTGGTTGAAGTGAAGAGACATGTCAGGAATCTTATGTGATCGTAAAGTACCATTAAAACTTAAGGGCAAGTTTTATAGTACTGCAGAAGTGAAGAGGCATGTCAGGAATCTTATGTGATCGTAAAGTACCATTAAAACTTAAGGGCAAGTTATATAGTACTGCAACTAGACCAGCGATGCACTATGGTTCTGAGTGTTGGGCAGTGAATTGTGTGCATGAGCAAAAAATGGGAGTTGTGGAGATGAGAATGCTTAGGTGGATGTGCGGACACACGATACTGGATAAATTAGGAATGAATGTATCAGGGATAAGACAAGAGTAGCACCAATTGCGGAGAAGATGCAAGAAGCTAGACTAAGATGGTTTGGACATGTACAAAGGAGACCATTAGAGGCACCTGTTAGGCGTTGTAAGAGTCTAGTCACTAGGCATGTTAAATGAGGGAATGGGTAGACCAATAAAGATTTGGAATGAAACAATAAGGAAAGACATGATATACTTAGGCATTAGTGAGATTATGACAAAAGATAGGGCACAATGGCGACAAAGGATCCATATAGCTGACCCCACTATAGTAGGATAAAGGCTTGAGTGTTGTTGTTGTTGTTGTTGTATGTTCATTAATATAAAGATGCATATTTAATCTTTTCATATAACATATTTTTTTTTCTAGTAGTTAGTATGAACAACTCAAATAATTTATAACTTCAATCCTGTAGAGAGCTTAGCTTATTTTGCTTCTATTTCTTTTTTGTCCATACAGAAACCTGGAGGGATTATTGCTCTCCTCGATGAAGCATGGTACGAAAATATGCTTTCCTATGCAACTTTAATCTTAAGTATTTCTGTTTGTTTGTGATTTTCCAGTATTGGCTTTGAAGATGCTTGCTTCTCATATAACTTTAGTTGAGTTCTTGTTCTCTTAATGACTTTAGCTTGATTGTGACCATTTCAATTTTATTGTAGTATGTTTCCGAAGTCAACATATGAGACATTTTCTCAAAAGCTTTATCAGACATTTAAAACGCATAATCGTTTTGTCAAACCAAAGTTGTCTCGATCGGATTTCACTATTTGTCATTATGCTGGAGAGGTTAGGTTCATAAATTTATTTTCTCAAAATTTTGAGCTAGATTTATTACTAACTTGTCTGGACAAAGTCGGGAATAATCTTCTGTAGGTTCAATATCAATCCGAACAATTCCTAGACAAAAACAAAGACTACGTTGTCGCAGAACACCAAGAATTGTTGAGTGCCTCAAAATGCCCATTTATCGCAGACCTCTTCCCTTCGCTGCCCGAGGAGACATCAAAATCTTCTAAATTTTCTTCCATTGGTGCTCGTTTTAAGGTGAATAACTTCCTCCAATCTTGTAGTTTTTGGTGGCATGAATTTTGAAATGCTTAATGACTACATATTGTATATTTCATGTACTACATTTTGTATTGTTAGTTTGTTGTTACCTAATATATCCCCGGGCTCATAATTTCAAAATTGCATGTATGTTGCAGCTACAGCTACAATCTTTGATGGAGACATTGAATTCGACTGAACCACATTATATTAGATGTGTGAAGCCGAACAATCTTCTTAAACCTTCCATATTTGAGAGTGTTAATGTCATGCAACAATTACGTTGTGGTGTGAGTGCATTTTTGAGTTTCCAAGTGATGTTATTCTATGAACTCAATTTTTATATCATTCTAAACGTCGATATTTGTTTTGTCATCAGGGCGTGCTGGAAGCTATCAGAATTAGCTGTGCTGGATATCCTACTCGTCGCACATTTTATGAATTTCTTCATCGTTTTGGTGTTCTTGCTCCAGAAGTTCTAGAGGGAAAGTAGGTTCCTCTACCTTTTATGGTAGAATTTTACTTCTTCAGTGTATGTCCTTCTAGTTGAATATTGTTGATAATGTTTTGCTCGTCTTAATACTATTATTGGCGTGTTGAACAGATATGATGAAAAGGTTGCTTGTGGAAAGATTTTAGAGAAAAAGGGACTAAAGGGCTGCCAGGTGATTTGATTAGGCTAACTCCATCACTCTACACTTATTTACTTCTAACCACTTCTTGTTAAAATGGCCATACATTATTCATGGAAACATAATTATTAAAATTACCAATTTTTTGCCAAAAACCATCCTTTAAGTTCTTTAAAATATTTCTTCGCTCTCATCTCTACTCCATTTTAAACTGTTTTTGGCTATTTATTACATACTATCCTAGCTTTGCAGTTAGGAAAAACAAAAGTATTTCTTAGAGCTGGTCAGATGGCTGAATTGGATGCTCGGAGAGCTGAGGTACTTAGAAATGCTGCAAAAACTATTCAGCGCCGTATACGAACATACATTACTCGGAAACAATTTGTTGCTACTAGGAAGGCCGCCATTCATGTGCAGTCATTATGGAGAAGTGAGTTTTACAAAAGTTTTCATCTTATCTGTAATTTATTTCTAAGAATATTATGCTTTTAACATTTCTGTATGGTTATAGGAAGGCTGGCTCGAAAACTTTATGACCACATGAGAAAGGAGTCCGCTGCGATTAAAATACAGAAAAAAACACGGTGTTGCCAGGAAAAAAACAAGTACACGAGTCTACGTGCAGCAGCTCTTGTCCTTCAAACTGGTTTGAGGGCTTTTGCTGCTCGAAATGATTTCAGATTTAGGAGACAGTCAAAAGCATCAATACAGATTCAGGTTTTTTATTCTAGTCCTTAAGGACTGATGTTATTGACTCAAGTTTGTTTTTAACATTGATTAACTTGGTAAAATTTTCCAGGCTCAATGGCGCTGTCACAAAGCTCGCTCATATTACAAAAAGTTAAAGAGATCATCAGTTGTTACTCAAACTAGATGGAGAGGAAGAGTTGCAAGGAAAGAATTGAGGAAGCTTAAAATGGTTAGTAATCCTTTCAGATGCTTCTGTTCCGACAAGGAAATTTAATTTAAGGAAGTACATCTTCTGATAGCATAGTAGCTGTTTCAAAGCCGATTGAACAAACAGACAAATCCATCCTTCAGGTCAAGCAACATTCATTTACTGTACTTAGCATGTGGTATTTGTTATCCAAGACATATAATCTTGTTTTCAACATAGATTTACTATGAAGTTAAACTAAAACTTCACATCAACCTATCAATATCATCACAACTCTCCAAACATAAAAGTTTGAACTGAATAGCTTCTTTTATGTGATTTTCATTTGTGGGTTTAACCTCCATTTTCTAACAGTAGAATAGTAGGATAAATTATCACTTGTTGATATTGTACAACCCCAAATTTGGCGAGCCCAACCCGACTCACCCCGAAGGATGACGGGCAAGCTCAAAGCGTTACAAGCAATGGCAATGGTTTGCCTAGTTACATAGGGCGAGTGCACCCTCGCGAGACCAGACCCGACGAGCCCGGGGTTGGCGAGCCCCGAACAACAGCGAGCTCAGGGCAGTAGCAGGCCCCGCCTCGATGACTCCGCGCCTTGTGAGTTCTAGCCCTTGGCGAGTCTGGGCTGGCGAGTTCCCGACTATTCTAGTCGGGGAACTACATTTAGCTATTCGGAGACCGACAAGGTCTGCTTATAGCCTTCTCAAACAGCAGGATTCCGTTGTTCGCAAGTCAATCTGGGCTGCTAATAACGATGACAGAAAGGCGAATGCCGCTATTTGCAGGCCATGAAAGACCATTTTACCCTAGATAGGAGTTTGCCTATAAATAGGCCCCAAAGAACCTCGGAGAGGCAAGCTGAGCCTCCTAGAACTCCTCTTTCTGGAGACTTCTTGCTCCGTTCCATCAGAGGTGCCGAGCTCAGCCTTTGGCTTTGGGAGGGGAAGTTGCGAGTAGCGCTTCCGGGTGAGTGGCGGGACCTCTACGCTGCAGCTAACCGGGTTTGTGTGTTGGCAACCAGCTTTCACCCAGTGAGGCCCGACTCCGAGCTCAGAATTCTTCAATCTTGTGCGCCGACGGCGAGCCTAGTAACTCGAACTGCTCCCTCTTAGTCTGAACTCCGTTGAACCGGTATCCGGGTTTCAACATACAACAGATATATATTCTCAGATCCATCACAACCAAATAGGAGCAGAGTTAAAAAGTATCTATCAACGATGATTCCTTGCACCTTGAATTTGAAAGAAAAATCCCTATGATACTTAAACTCTTGTTAGAGAATCAGAATGGTACAAAAATAACTTCAAATGAAACCAAAATAAGAACTTAGTTATTGTTGAGTATGTCAGATTGGAAGGAACACATTTTTAGCATGGCAATGTTTTCTTATTGTAATTTTGATCATACTTAGGTTTTTTTGAAAATGTCAATCTTCTCTCATTGCTTGTTTGGAGTTAAGTTTAAACAAATAATTCTGACTAAATAAAACTCTATTTGCATTCAGGAAGCCAGGGAAACAGGGGCACTCAAGGAAGCAAAGGATAAACTTGAAAAAGCAGTGGAAGAGCTTACATGGCGTTTGCAATTGGAGAAGCGCTTGAGGGTAATTATCATCCTTCAAAATATACACTTCCCAGAATATAAATAATGTAGAAGTTTCAGTTTTCTTTCTGCTAAGGGGAAAACTTGTTTACTCAAAATCCTCTACTTATAATAGAGGTGCAATATGTATGAACATAAAATAAAGATGATAATCCATGGGGAAGTATTTTGATAGTTACAATAAGACATTTTCCTATTTTCTATCTAACACTTTTTCTAGGTATATGAGAAAAAGAACAATGAGTGTCATGCATGAATTGAAAGGTAGCAAAGGATCCTTGATACTTTATGTAGAGTAGCTTATCAACTTTTCTGTCACCTCTAGCTTATTAAATTTTATTAGTAATGACAGAAGTTCTAATTTTTTTAAAGTTGGACGAGTTTAATAATCATCATGACCAATTCTAGTCACTCCTCTGCTTACAGGCAGATTTGGAGGAAGCAAAAGCACAGGAGATTGCAAAATTGCAGAGTTCTTTGCATGGGCTGCAGAATAAGGTGGATGAGACTAATGCATTACTTGCTAAGGAACGGGAGTCCATGAAAAAAGCAATTGAAGAAGCACTTCCTGTCATTAAGGAAACTACCGTTCTTGTTGAAGATACTGAAAAAGTTGATTCCTTGACAGCTGAGGTTGAACAATTGAAGGTAATGGACTTGTCAAGGTTTATAGTGGACTAATAACAAGCCATGTTTGTAAATTTATTGATTGATGAATGAAACTACTTTCAAATTTTAGGTGAATTGAAGAAATTTCCTAAATATGTTATTTCTTTCTATAAAGAAAGTAAATAGGAATTGGAAAAAACAGATGTTGCTTAACGAAGAATTCTTTTTTTTATTGATCAAAACCTGCTTATAACACAAGCATTTTGGGGACTCCATCAGACTGTGAATAAACCCATTTTGCCAGCACTTGGAGTTTAGTTCCTCGAAAAGGAACATCATTTCTATTGTATTATTCTATTATAACTCATAAGTTCCTCGTGTTACAGGCTTCTCTGGGCTCAGAAAGGGAACGAGCTGATGACTCCGAAAGAAAATATTGCGAAGTACAAAAGACAAGTGAAGATATAATGAGGAAGTTAGAAGAAACTAAAGAGAAAGCTCGCCATTTGCACGAGCTTTTGACCAGGTTATCATATATTTTTTCTATTGTTTCCCTATTCTACTTTCTACTTTTTCTTTTGAAATTAATCTCAGTTGCAATTAGCAAAATTATCATGAATCTAAATTCATTGATAAGTTTGCCTAACTTATTATGTTACCTTATTATGTTATCATTTAGATGCTTTGCTCTTAGTTTTGTCAGCTAGACCACACCCTGAAGTTGTTGTAAAATCACAATGAAAAATGGATTGAATTTAGAGTATGCACTTAAATTTAAAATGTGTAGGTCTCCTTGTAATTGAGGTCATCATTCTATAGCTTTGGGGAATATTCCTCAATTTTAAAAACTTTTTATAAACTCTGACACTTAAAGTCCTTAATGATTATTGAAATATCATTAGTTAATAATTTTTCCACTCATTCCAAGTTGCTTGAATCCACATCCAACCAAATTAATTGATATCGGAATCATGCTTGTGCCGATGTCGAACCTGTTATTGGAATCCACAGGGATTTCCCTCATGCTCCAAGGGGATCACACATGTGCTTTTATCATTGAGATCCCATCTCTCCACACATGGATCCAATGGAATATGAGCATTATAAAACTCTTTTTTCATTCCCTTAACCAATAACTTTCAGCCTACTAAAAGGTCCTGTCAACAGACTTAGTGATGTAGGGTAGGTTATGGGGGTGCACAAAACCAAGACTACTAGGGGTGGGATGTGGATGCGACACACAAACCTTAGTCTAAATGCAATACAATCGTCGGTGACGGCGACGATTAATTTTGAGCAATAAAAATATTAACACCACGCAAGATGATTAAAGAACAAGGAACTAGCATTTAATTTAACAATTTTGTAATGGTCTTCCTCGCTCGGAGGGACAAGGCCAAGCGCGCGGCGAATAAACCCTTCCTGCAAATTATTAGTGAATCGAAACAAAGTTCCACAAGCACTAATCCAAGCAAAGCACGAAAACAATCCAATTAATAATGAAGATTCAAATATTCCAATACAACAAAGGCTCACCAAAGTAGCGGGCTGACCGAGACACTGAAGACTTTGTATCCGGATGCGTAGATTGGCGATCGAAGGTGGAACCGGCGGCAGGGAAATGATGCAGTGGCTGTCCTCAGCGGTGGATGGCGAGATTGGGCCGGAAATAGATAGATCCGGCCACATGGGAGTAGATCCGAGCAAGGGAAGGATAAATCCGATATTTTGGGATCGGATTCGGGCTAGGGATTGATGTACGGCCGGTGGAAATAACGGATCGGGGTGCTAAGACTCTAGATCTTGACTGATCTAAAGATTTATGGTTGTGAGGAGGTGGATCCGCGGGAATAAGGGTTAGGGAAATTGGGGGGTCGGCGGTTGGAGGCTTGTCGGGTGCTGGGAGGACAGTTGGGGGTTGGTGGGGTTTAGATCTGAAGGGAGATGGCTGTCGGGTGTTTAGAGGAAGAGGAGTGATCGGCATAGGTAGAGGATTAGCCGGGTGGGGTGGTGGAGGGCACGGGAGGCTTCAGGCGGTGGCAGTCAGGCAGAGGATTGGCCGACTAAGGGGAAAACTAGGGAGGGCCTGACTGTTGTTTCCAGCGGCATTACACAGGGATTCGGTTGGCTGTTAGGGGTGGTTCTGGGTGGTGAATGGATGGGGGTACCTTTGTGGGAAGAACGGGCACCTAGGAGTCGTCACCTAGGGTTCCACGATGTTGGCACTGAGGGGTGATCGCTAGAATCCGGGAAGAAGAGTCTCCAAATTCTGCAATGTCTTGGTTCAGCCCCTAACACATCTATTTATAATAATAAGAAAACTAGGACATCCCAATCAACGGCTATGATTGGTCGGGAGCAAACCACTTAAATATAACAATAATAAACCAAAATATATAAAGTAATATATGATCTTGACTCGCGACGTGGATCCGGACACATCCGCGGAATCGGATCGGCGATCCGGTCAAGTCCTCCTGCGCGAATATATGAACGTGAGTCCCGCCTTGCGGAGAACCCCTCCTGGCGCACGATGTGATGGATCCCCATCACTTAGCTTAGTGGATAAAACTAAATCAAAAAAACTAAGATACTCAAAAGGTAGGAGAGGCAATATGCATAGCTTATCTTATCTCCTTTAAAGACCGTCTTTCAACTAATCATTCTCGAGCCCAAAGAAAAGGATAAAGTATGTAATCTAATCTTAGAGATATATTACTATTGTAGGGTAAGCTACGGGAGTGCACAAAACCAAGACTACTATGGGTGGAATGCAAATGTGACACACTAACCCAAACCTAAATGCAATGATACTGTCGGTGACGGCGACAAATTAATTTAAGCAAATGAAATTTCAACCCACGCATATATTTAAAAGAATAGAAATAGCATTCAATAAGCAAATAATTAATGACTTTCCTTCGCTCGGAGGGCCAAAGCTAAGCGCGCGACGAATAAATCCCACATGCAGATTATAAGCGTATCGAAAAAGAATTCCCACAAACACAATTCCAACAAATGCAGTGTACAATCCAATAAAAATGTTGAATCAAATAATCCAATACAACAAGTGACTCACCAAAGCAGTGGGCAGACCGAAGCACTGAAGATTCTGGAGCCGGATACGTGGGACAGCGATCGAATGTGGAACCGGCGACGTGGAAATAGCATAAATGGTTGTCCTCGACGGTGGAAGGTGGAATCGGACCGGAAATGGATAGATCCGGCCACGTAGGTATAGATCCGACTGGGGAATGGTAGATCCGACCGGGGAAGGGTAGATCCGACAATATGAGATCGGATCCGGGATGAAAAATTCAAAATATGGGCTGATCCAGAAGGGGAAGGGCTATCAGAGGTGGTTCTACGAGAGGGGTGGCTGTGGTGAGGAGAAACCGACTGTTGAAATTAAGGCCGACTGCTGAGGAATAGGGGGGCTGGCGATGCAGCGAGGGTCTTAGGAGGGGTGGTGGTGGCTGCTGAAGTAGGAAAGGGCAGTGGTAAAGAGAGGGGAGGCGTGAGGGAGCGGCGGCCTGCAGAGATGATGTAGAGGCCGACGGCTGGATGGCTACAGGAAGGGAAGGGGGTCAGCAAGGGCTGCGGTTTGGTGGAGGGGCTGATGGGCCGACGGTTGTAGGTAAAACTGAGGCAGCAGGCTGCCGGTTTTGGGGAGTGATATAGGGGGGCTGCAGCGAGTGGAAGAGGGGTTTGAGGGGTGGAAAATGGAGGCTAGGGTCTGGGGAAGACTTGGGGAGGGAGATACCAACCTAAGAGTCGTCACCTAGGGTTCCACGGAGTCAACACCGTGGTGGGATCGCGGGATTCCGGGAAAGCTTTCTCCAAAATCTACAATGACCTAAAACCAGCCCACTACAAGTCTATTTATAATAAAACAAAAGCTATGGTCTCCCACCTTCAACGACTATAATTGGTCGGAGGTAGGACCACTCAAATACACTAAAAAAACCAAAAATACTAAAGCAATATATGAATTTGACTCACAACACGAATCCGGACACATCCGCGGAGTCGGTTCGGCGATCTGATCAAGATTTCTTGCGCGAATACACGAACATTGGTCCTGACTGCAGCGAACCCCTCCTAGTACATGATCTGATAGATCCCCATCAATTACCCTTAAACTTTAGAATAAAACTGACTTCATAGCTACTTACATTATCCATTCCTTTCATAAACTAGGTGATGTAGGGTATGCTATGTGGGGTGTACGACTAACATGCAATCCTAGGTGAGTAGTATATGCAAGATGCAAGATCCGATGGCAAAATCAAATTAAGTAATAAACAATTAAATCACCTTAGATAATTGAAGCAATGCAAAATTATTTCATTAAGCGAATAAGCTTTGGTTTTCCTCCTCGTTGAGGGCCAAAGCAAGAGTGTGACAAATAGATCCTGAAAAATCACGAGAATAATTAATCCAAAACAAACAACTATAATTCAATAGATCCAATATAACATGAAATCATAACACCATATATTAATAATGAGAATTAAAGTTCCATAAAATTATAAAGTACTCACTAAGTAGAGGGGGTGTCGTAGGGTGGAGATTCAATGTCCCGACAATTGTAACTACGATCTGGTGTAGATTGAGACTGGAAATGGCTTACTATCAGTGGGGACGGGATGTAGGATGGGATGTTTTGAGAGGTATTGGGGAGTGGGTTTCTGGAGGGGAGAATAGGGTTGGGGAGGGTCTGGCTGAATGAGACAGGGAGGGGATGTGAGGATCGGTGGGGGGATTTTGATAGAGGGGTCCAAGAGTTGAATACGTGGACAGTAGAGACGTGAATTGTTGGATAGGAAGTGGGAACCTGGGTAGGACGGAAGTGCTGAGATCTAGATGACAAGGGATTGGTGGGTTTTTTTTGTTGGCTGGATTTGGGTTGTTGGGAAGGAAAAAAAGCAGGAAAATTTGATTTGTGGCTACGGGAATGGAGTCGACAGAGATTTGGTGGGGATTTGGGGGCAGGTTGAGGCTTGGGAGGGGGAAGGAGGCAATGGATATGAGATCCTTGGGAGGAGAAAACACGCCTACGAGTCGTCACCTAGGGCTCCACGGAGTCGGCACCGTACAGGGATCGCTGGAATCCGGGAGTTGAAATCTCCAAACTCTGCAATGTGGTTAGCAGCCCCCATATCCTCCTATTTATAATAAAACACTTAGGGCACTCTGCATCAACGACTATGATTGGTCGTGGATGCAACAACAAAGTAATATGTGAAATCGTAGGTAAACGATGAGCGAGACGCATCCGCGAAATCGGATCGCCGATCCAGAGATGCTATATATAGCAGGAAGCCAATTGTCCCCGAACGGGCTCAAAACTCGTCCATCGTTGTGGATTCGAGTCTCCATTCTGTATCACTAGGTATCTCACTTTAGGCTCCGTTTGGCGTAGCTTTTTTGCTCTGGTGAGTTTGGAAAAAAACACCACCGTTAGATAATGTATGTTTGACATAACAACGATTATGACCGCCACCAAGAAAATAAACTAATTTTGAACATAAAAATGGATGAAGTTCCTTTGATGAGGTCGGGCACTCACGAACGATGATTTATAACCACCGTGTTCACGACCACCGTCACCACGCCAAACGGCACCTTAATGTATGGTTAATTATCGGGACTCCCCGTAGGAGCTTGCATAATTACAGGAACCTCCCCTCTATATTCGGAAATTAGAAAGACCTCCACTATAAGTTTGATATACTTTCAAACTCCCTCCTGTTACAATTACCGATGTGAAGTGATAAAATTAGCTAAAACTTTTTTGGATATTCCATGTTTACCCTTTGTAATAACTCAAAATTTGAAGGGGTATGTAATATTGTTTACTTTTTACAAGGTGGGGGGGTGTTTTCAATATTTTTTTTTTGTGAAGAGGTCAATTGTAACATAATTTTACAAGTAATAACATGAATCTTAGTATTAAAAATTAAATACAATTTAATATTTTTTATAGAATCAGGACAGTATTCATGAACAAAAAAATTCTTTGATAAATTGAGCCAAAATAATTTTAGCAACTATTTTTTCTTTCTATTTTCTAAGGATTTCCTTATTGATTTTTTGGGTTTTACAATTTTGCTAGTGATTTCACTTGCAGTGATTATATTTTGCTTAGAATTAATGAATCGCCAATAATTTTGTTAACAATATATATTTCTGAGAGTGTCAATTAGCTTAGTTCTAAACATTTTTGTAATTTCGAAACATATAATATGTACACACATTATATTTGAATTCATGTTTCAGTGTATGAAATAATAACTTGATTAACCAATCTTGGTTCGTAATATTAATGGGCAGGGGTAGAATCTCTTTCTTCATTCTTCTTTCAACCTATACACAGCATTGTAATGGTGCTCATATAATATCCTATAGTTTATATTTATACTCACGTTTGCAATCGACATTGAGGCTCTGTTTGGGAGGACTTATTTTCACCAGTCAAGCGGTTACAACCGCATGAACCGGACCTTAATTATGGTCCGGTTCATGCGGTCGTAACCGCTTGACCGGTGAAAATAAGTCCCCCCAAACAGAGCCTAAATCTTATTTCAAATAGACTTATGGAGTCATATTTTTACACTCCAAATTTATACTTGTAATAATCATGGTCTTCAAGTTTCTCAAACTTCGTAGACATCTCAACTATTGCATAACTCATTTATATAATAGTACTACTTATCACTCATCTATATGTAAAAACAAGGCTACATCAAATATGCACAATACATCAAATATAATTCCAATCTTCCTTATATTTTAGCTGACTATTTGCAATATTTAATTCAATATTTTCTTGATGAAATGCACAATGTTACACTAACTAGTACAAAGGTATTGATTCCATTTCTGATTATACACATTTGTTTACTTATGATCAGGCTAGAGGAGAAGGTGTCGAACCTGGAATCTGAAAATCAAGTTCTTCGTCAGCAGACTGTGTCAATGGCATCCAACAAATTCTTGTCAGGGCGCTCTCGATCTATTATACATGTCTGTTTGTACTCAAGCTTTGTATATGTATTACATATTTTAACCTAATTCTCCGCGTTTATTGAATATGTCTAGTGATTTGCATCTTTCTGTTGATTAAACAGAGAAGTACAGATAGCGGTCATCACGCCATTGATTCAAGAACTAGCTCGGTAAGGCAAAAACTCTTTTTACCCTCTCAATTTGACTGGTGTTATTCATGATGGCTAGCTATGATTGAATTTTATTCTAGGATGGTCATGTCTCCTCATCTTCTTTGAAGGAACTTCCTGAGGTAGAGGACAAGCCACAAAGATCACTTAATGAGAAGCAGCAGGTGAACTTATATTATTTATTTTCCATCCATTACTTCCTGCTTAGGTTGGCTACTGTTGAGTTAAATTTAGGTGATAACCTAAATTATATGTAAGTGCACACGTCAACAACTAGTATAAAATATATTGATCCCATGGAAAAAAGTTACTATGATTTCTAAGTACCAAAATTAGACAGACTTTATTTTATAAAAGATCGAGCTTGAGCGATGTATTATAAGCTAAAAACTTAAATGCAACTAAAATTTACAAAAGTGATTGCTTAAAAATTGGGAGAAATCTGTAATTTCACTTGAATTTTCACATAAATAGAATGCATATTTGATTCATGTTATCTGTAAGAGCAGTAGATAATTTATGTCTATGAGAAAAGCAAAATCGCTGAGTGCATTAAACTCGTGATGGGGATCAGCCGCAGGATTGATAGTGGAGATCTCGCGGCCAATTGGAGGTAACCGCTTATGTGTACTCTTGCAAGAGGCGTTGATCGGGTCAGTGATCCGAGACCGTCGTGTCCGGAGCGCCATTTTCCAACTTTTTTGTATTTACTTCTATTTTTTGAACATTATTTAATAGTAACTGGACACCGGGCGTGACAAACAATAATAATTGTTTACGTTTGGTGCCCTAATCCTCTTTTATTATAAAAAAAGGACTAGGGCAGCTGGTTGGGGGTGTTGTTAACCTTGTGAAAAATCCAGAGCCAGCAAAAAAATTGTGGCGCGACGCCGCGAGAGCATAGGGTGCGATGTCCCGGTTCTTTCCCTTTCCCATCCCATACCCACTCCAATAACCCTAACCACTACAACCCGTCTTCTCTTGAACTCTTTCCTCAAGCCGCACACCTTCTCTCCCGCTCCTTCCACAAGACACATGTCTTCTCTCGTGCTCCTGCCACAAGCCACACACCTTCTCTCACGCTCCTGCCGACGCACGCCTCTCTTTGTGCATCCACCCGCAAACCACCATCCATCCCCCTCTGCTTCCAACCAGTGTCGCCGACCCTTCCTACTCCTACCAGCGTCGTCGCCCCTCCCTGCTTACCACCAACATCGTCATTTCTAAGCTTCCAGCACCCCGCACCGCCGTCTCCCTGCTTCCTGCCCCAGCGCTGCCGACTCCATGTACCAGCCCCAGTACCTCCTGCTCTACCTTGCTACCAATCCCAACACAAGCCTTCAATTCCCTGCTCCCTGCCACCAAAGTCACCACCTTTTACAAGCAACGACCACCTGCTATCATACTCTGTCGTCGGATCGCTTGCTTGTAAGTTCTTGCAGTGTTTCTAATTTTATTTATTGTATATGGTTTGAATTTTCATGCTCCTGTAGGATTGGTGTCTGTTATTAGTTGTAGCCCGTTTTATTATTCTCTTATAGCCTAACATGAAGATTTCTCTTATAGCCATTTGTGAAGGATGTTGTGCAGGTTTGTGTTACTTATAATTGCGAAGAAAGTTTGTGACTCTAATTGTGCTTCACTATTCATTATTGTTCAATTCAAACCTGGTGTAACTTGATTTACATGCATTGCATCATATAGGATAGTCCTTGGTGAGTCTCCGCGACACCTCACACGTAGGATTGCATTTGAATTGTGCACCTCCACAATCTACCTTACATCAGATTTGGTATCAGAGCCAAGGTTTGAGCCACTTGCACAATACGTAGAGGTAGTACTTTTCATTAGTCCATGTCCAACATGAACCTAACCGACGAGAGAAATACCAATTTCAACTCTGAAATGACACTAGCAGAATTCCAACTGTTGATGCTAAATTAGTTCAATCAAATGAACGCTCAGTTCAACTATCTTCGTACTCGCATCGATACCCTTGAGGACCAGGGCGATTAAGCCACTACTTGGAGGAGAGAGGACGCTACCATCTCTTGATGACCATTATAAGAAAAGCGGGACACCCTCCCACCCCAAGATTGGCGTTCTAGGAATATCTACCCCCACGAGAGTCTGCCCCATCTATGAGGCAACCCCTTGATAACATTCATCACTGTCCACTTGGACCCGTGCAGGATAGACCGTTCCATCGTCAGGAGGATTATACCCAGGCCCTCGTGATTGAGCCCTGGGCCATTCTGATTATGGGTATGGGTGGGATGTCTACAATGATGGTTACCCCGAGCTGTGTAGAGGAGCACTGTATGTTGAGTACAACATTACTCAATATATACGAATTGACACTCCTACCTTTGATATTCACCTGGACCTGAAGGCCTTTAGCGACTTTCTATAAGAGATGGACCACTATTTCTAGTGGTACTATATGATAGACAAGTGAAGTGTTAGATTTGTGAGGATGAAGATTATATGACCGACGAAGATCTTTTAGACTAGCCTGGAGAGATCACTCCATCGGAACGAATACCACCCTATTATCCGTAGGGAGAACGTGAAGCGACAATTAAAAGCAAGTGACTTCTTGCCTACTGTTGAAGGAGCTCAAAACCTGTATGTATTGCTTGTATATCTGAATACAAAGAGAGAATACATATATATAGGAGAGAGAAGGAGAGAAGATATCCTATACATGATGTGGGACTAAAGGAAGAGAAGAAGAAAACAATAAATAATGGGCCCAATAATGGGCTAATTACATGGGCTTTTCTAACACTCCCCCGCAAGCTGGAGCGTACAAATCGTACGCACCAAGCTTGGACAAGCATTGGTAGAAGAGTGAACTGGGAAGAGCCTTAGTGAGCACATCCGCAACCTGTTCTGTCCCGGGAACATGCTTTAGGTCGATCTTCTTCATTTGGACTTTTTCTCTGATGAAATGACAGTCAACTTCAATATGTTTAGTCCTCTCATGGAATACCGGGTTTTTGGCAATATGTATAGCCGCTTGACTATCACAGAAGAGGAGAGCAGGAGAATGGAGTCTTACACCAAGATCGGTAAGAAGACTTTCCAGCCACGTTAGTTCAGACACAACTGAAGCCATTGCCCGATATTCGGCCTCTGCAGATGATCTAGCAACCACTGCTTGTTTCTTGCTCCGCCAGGTAATCAAATGTCCTCCAAAATATGTGCAGAATTCACTTGTTGACCGACGATCATCAAGAGACCCAGCGTAATCAGCATCTGAGTAGGCAACCAAAGTAGGAGCTGTAGGTGATGGTTTGTAAACTAAACCTTGACCAGGAGCCGTTTTGAGATATCTTAGAATGCGTTCCACGGCGTGAAGATGAGATTTTCTCGGGGAATGCATATACCGGCTAACTATACCAACCGCGAAAGAGATGTCCGGTCTTGTTACCGTGAGGTAGATCAATTTGCCAACTAGACGGCGATAGTACTCAGGATTCTCGAGTAAGAGATCTGAATCAGAGGCCTGAGTGCATAATTTGTGATTCACATCCATTGGAGTATTGATCGGCTTACACCCAGAGTAACCTGCGTCATGAAGGAGGTCGAGACAATACTTCCGCTGTGAGAGGACGAGACCATCTGGCCGTCTAGCAACCTCTAGACCCAAAAAATACCGGAGGGGCCCCAGGTCCTTTGTTTGAAAAACTGTACCAAGATGTTGTTTGACCTCCTGTATTCCTTTTGAATCATCTCCCGTGATTATGATGTCATCAACATACACTAACAGCAGTACCGTCCCAGCAGTGCGGTGGCGACTGAACATAGAGAAGTCTGCTGTACTGCGAGTAAAGCCAACCTCCCGAAGGGCCTTACTGAATCGGTCAAACCATGCCCGTGGTGACTGTTTGAGGCCATACAGAGCTTTCTTAAGGCGACACACCCGAGACTCCCCCGTGGTCTCAAACCCGGGAGGTTGCAGCATATAAACCGTTTCCTGCAGGTCGCCATTTAGGAAGGCATTTTTAATATCGAGTTGTAGAAGGGGCCATCGGCGATGGACAGCGACGGAGATCAGAACCCGAACGGTGTTGAGTTTGGCAACGGCAAAGAAGGTTTCCTCATAGTCCAGAAATTCCAGAAATTCTTTGGAACATGCATCTGAAGCATGAGGGAGCGGGCAACGTCAAGAAGGTGACGGTTCTTGCGCTCGGCAACTCCATTTTGTTGTGGGGTGTAGGCACATGAGGTTTGATGAATGATGCCAAAGTCGGCACAGATATTGGCAAATTCGCGGCCGGTGTATTCACGAGCGTTGTCGGTGCGGAAGGTTTTGATGGTTGTCGAGAATTGTGTTTGAGTTTCTTGTATAAAAGCACGAAATAGGCGCGGAATCTCAGAGCGATCATGAAGTAAGTACAGCCATGTCGTGCGGGAAAAATCATCAATGAAAGTCATAAAATATCGATAGCCAGAGATACTAGTAATTTTAAACGGACCCCAAACATCGGAGTGTATCAAATCAAACGGAGTAGAACTCCTAGTACAATGGGCAGGAAAAGAAGTACGCGGCTGTTTGCCATAAATACATGACTCACACTGAAAAGCATGAAAAGATACATCAGGCAGAGCCTTTTGAAGGATGGGTAGGGGAGCATACCCAAGACGGCGATGCCAGTCAGCAGAGGAGACAGAAGATAGGATTGTTGAAGAGGCGTCGAGGAGGTAGAGCCCGTTCTGCAGGCGACCCTTACCAATGGTACTCCGCGTCCGTCGATCCTGTATCAAAAAAGTAGATGGAGTAAATGTTACTGAGCAATCCATATCATGAGTGAGGCGGCCAACAGATAGCAAATTAAACGGAGAGCCCGGAACATAAAGAGCCGAGCGAAGAGAGATGAAAGGATCAAGCGTGATGTCGGCGCAGCCGGAGACAGGGACGATCGCACCATTAGCCACGGTGATAGACTTCGGATGAGGAGCATCCGAGTACTGGTGTGGCCGCAGTGAGGTGATGTGATGAGTTGCACCCGAGTCCAAGATCCAACGCGGACCAGAGGAAAGACAAGTAATACCTGCAGGAGAGATGGAGGCAACAGACGCCGACGATGGGCTAAGAAGCCCCTGGAGGTGCTGTAGTTGGAGGCGAACGGCCTCAAGGTCGGTACCAGTGGAGGAGGAGCCATCAGTGGCAGCAGCAGCAGCTGGACGAGGAGGATAACCGTGTTTCTTGTAGCAGACCGCATCAGTGTGGCCATCCCGGCCGCAGTATGAACACCTGCCACGGCCCCGACCCCCACGGCCCCGTCCACGGAAGCCAGAACGACCGCCACGGTTAGAGGGCGGTGTGGACAGTAAGGGAGGAAGGGTCTGCTGGAGAAGGGCCGGAGAGGAGGGAACAGGAGACTCCAGGGGGGGTGGCACACGCAGGACCATAGAACACACATCTGAGAGGGAAAGAGTGGTCGCAGAAGCAAGGACATGAGTCCGGATACCCTGAAGATGCGGTGGGACTCGAGCCAGCATCATAGCTATGCAAACGGCTTCCTTCTGTGCCCGTTGGACTGCATGATCCGAAGTAGAGGGCTGATGCTGGATCCAGGACTCCGCAAGAGTCTTAACCCGAGCAACAAACGAGGTCATGTCCGTAGCCCCGTCAGCATCGAGAGTTTGAAGTTCTGTAACAATATCATAAAGGTGCTGAAGACTATCCTTGCCGGAGTATAAGGAGTGCAGTTCCGTCCACATATCCTTGGCCGTCTCATGGTACATGACCATTTGGTAAGGCTCACCCTCCAGGGAATTGAGGAGCCAAGTCTGAACTCTACCGTCATTACGAAGCCACTCGTCGGTGAGAGGAGAGGGCGGGCCCTGAGTCAAATGATGAACAAGGCCTTTGGCCTGAAGAACGCGGCGGACAGAGTGCACCCACGGAAGGAAGTTCCGTTTGCCGGAGAGGGAAATAGTGGTGATCCGAAGTTCATCTCGAAGTTCTGGAAGAGACGGCGGGCGATCATCAGAGGCAGTAGCCGGCTGGCCGGTAGAATCGACTGAAGAGCCCATGATAACCGCGCGAATAGAAAAGGAGACCGCCGGAGAGGAGAACAGGAGAGAAGGGGAACCTAGGCACACAACCCGCACGGGTAGAGGAGGAGACCGCAGCGGAGAGGCAGACCGCGGCTAGAGGAAGGGCAGACCGCGGCGGGAGGAAAAACAAGGGCGCTGCAAGAAGGGGGCATGCAGACCGCGCGGCTAGAAGAGGAGCCGGGCGAGAGAGAAGAGCAGTTCGCGAGGAGAGCTCGAGCGGATAGCGGGAGGAGATGCGGTCCGCGAGAAGAGGAAAGCCGCGCGAAAAACAAAGAGGCCGCGAGTAGGAATACTCGAGCGGCAAGGAGATGCAGACCGCGCGGCAAGGAGATGCAGACCGCACGGCAAGGAGATGCAGTCCGCGAGAAGAGGAAAGCCGCGCGAAAACAAAGAGGTCGCGAGTAGGAATACTCGAGCGGGAAGGAGATGCAGACCGCGCGGGTAGAGGGAGGGGGGGCCCACGGGAGAGGAGAAGAGAGGCTATAAAAGACGGAGGAAGGGTGGATCCACAAGAGGAGGAGGCTGGAGGGCAAGCCACGGTTAACACACAATAACCGCAAGGGAGAAGCGAACCCGCTACCCGGAGCGAGTAGAGGGAGAAGCCGCAAGGGGGGGAGCGAGACCGCCTGGCCCGGGCGGTTAGAGAAGTAGAGACCGCCTGGCCCGGGCGGTTAACACACAGGAACCTGGCTCTGATACCATGTTGAAGGAGCTCAAAACCTGTATGTATTGCTTGTATATCTGAATACAAAGAGAGAATACATATATACAGGAGAGAGGAGAGAAGATATCTTATACATGATGTGGGACTAAAGGAAGAGAAGAAGAAAACAATAAATAATGGGCCCAATAATGGGCTAATTACATGGGCTTTTCTAACACCTACTATCAAGGGCACTTGTTGGATCAGTTTTATGTGTTGCGCCAGGGCACGTTATCTGTGGCTGGGTACATGTCTTGATTTGTCGAGTTGATCGTGGGGAGTGAGTCGAGTGACTTTCGTGAGGGGACAAGTGTCATCGCTTCCCTACTCTATTCATGAAGGGGGGTTAAGTTACATAAGAGATTAATCCCCATCGCTTGGATACAGTAAAGCAAATTTTCCAGATGTTCGTCTAGTACAAGCAATACCTTCGATTAGTGGATACCCGCCATGTTCCCTTCAGACTTGACGGATTCAACTTTAGGAAACCGCCTCCAATTTTTACTCCTCACAGAGCCCCATCATACTGTTGTGGGCAAGAAGAGAATCGAGGTCGGCATTGGACCTCCCAAGACCACTCAACCACGGAATGTCCAATGCTCTCGTTGCTCCGACAGAGGACATATGGTCTCCTAGTACCCTATGAGAAATTTACCAAATGAGGAAGGCGACCTAGTGTTGACACTGAGGAGGTCGTTAATGAGAAGATTGTTGCCACCGTCAAGGACAATTGGGAGAGTGATGTTGAGCGCTCCTTCAAGGTGGGTGTTTTTTGACGTTTCCTTCCACCTTGTGTATCAATGAAATTTAGCATCATACAACAATTTCTTATACCCTTTTCCCCAGCATAGGCAATTCCTATACGACAACCATCGATAGCGAGAGATGTGTGAACACCATGGCTCGGAAGGCCCTAGAGCAGATGCAGGTGACTTCTGAGTCTCATCTCCATCTATATCGTGTGATCTGGGTCGACAAGACAGCCATACAGGTTACCCAATGGTGTGTGGTTCTTATTTTTATCACCACTTTCGAGAACCGTGTTTGGAGCGACATCATCTTGATGGATATCGCCCACGTGCTACTTGGGAGACCCTAGCTCTTCAACTATGATGCCATGTGCTTCAGTCGTTCGAGAACGTGTATTCTACGACAAGGGTCATAAGATTACATTGACACCAACTCGAGGAGAAGTTCAAGGGCCAGATTGCACACTTGCACCCTCCACTATCACAAGTTCATCCAGTCCGCTGTACATTCTGCGTCATGGTGCATTTATGAGAGAGCACTGATATCGGCATATTTTTCGCAGTGGCCGCCACCATGACTACTGAGGACCCTACGAAGATTCCTAGGTCACCCCCTGAGGTCCGGTGTTATCTCGATGTATGCTGACATTATGTTAGACGACCTACCCAACGAGTTACCTCATTTCATGACATCCAACACGCCATAGACCTGATAGGTTGATACCGGGAGCTTTGTTCTGAATCTACAACATTATTGAATGAACCCTGATGAGCATGTTGTGCTCATGAGATAGGTTGATGAGCTGCAGAAAAAGTAGTTAATTCGAGGGACTCTGAGCCCATGCATGATTCTTGCCCTTCTCACCCGAAAGAAGGATGAGAGCTTGTGTATGTGTATCGATAGCAGGGCTATGAATAAATTAAGTATCATTTCTTTATTCCCATGCTGGATAATTTACTTGACATGATTTGGCCCCATGAATTCTCCAAGATCAATCTTCGCAATGAGTGTCGTTATATTACAGTCTGTGAGAGAGATGAGTGGAAGACAACATTTAAGACCAAAATTGGCCGTTATTAGTGGTTCTTCATGACTTTGGGGTATCCAATGACCCGGGCACTTTCATGCGGGTTATGACTCAGTCTTTCGACCCTACATGGGCAAGTCCTTGGTCGTCTATTTTGACGACATCTTGATTTATAGCCACTCCCCCATCGACCTCATGCGTCATCTAAGGCTTTTGTTTGGGATTCTCTACAAGGAGAGGTCATTTATGAACTTTAAAAAGTGTACATTCCCGACTGATTTTGTGCATTTTCTTAGGTTCATCAAATCTGCATCCAGTGAATCTGTTGACCCAGACAAAGACTGTTCCATTTGTGGCTGGCATGTTCCCTCCACCATCACTAAGGCTCATAGCTTTCATAGACTAGACATCTTCTATAGAAGGTTTGCGGCATTATTACCATCATGGATCCCTTCACGAGCTATCCGCGGAAAGGAGATTTTCAGTGGACGAAAGCAGCCACACAGGCTTTCAGAGAGATTAAGGAAAGACTGACGACTGTCATGTTCTAAGATTGCTTGAGATCTCAAAGGTGTTTGAGGTGGCCTGAGACGCATCTGGCATTGGAATCACCGCATTTCTTACTTTAGTGAGAAATTGAACGAGGTCCAACAAAAGTACTTCAAATACGATAAAGAGTTTTGCACGGTCGTGCAATCATTTAGATATTGGAGACACTATCTCCTCCAATGAGAGTTTGTCATATACTCCGACCATCAGGCTCTGTGATATCTTGACTCAAAGAGGAAGTTGGGGCATAGAAGTGTCGAGTGGGTGAGTGGGTCAAATACTTTAGGATTTCCACTATGTTTTCAAGCACCAAGCTGGTGTTGAGAACAACCTATTGATGTTCTTAGTCGTTGTATCACCCTCCTCCGCACACTGAGCGCTAAAACGGCTAGTTTTGACTAACTGTCTAGGGATTACCCTATTTGCACCGACTTTGGCGAGATTTATTCTGAATTCTTGAGAGATTGCTTGAGCCCATTGAGGAGTTCAATATTATCAAGGGATACTTATATCGTGGGTCTTGTCTCTATATTCCCCCAACCACCTTTCAGAACTATTTTATTTAGGAGATGCATGTGGGTGGCATCGCCAGTCATTTCAACAAAGACAAGACGATCGCTTTGGTTAAATGTCGCTTTTATTGGCGGGCACGAGTCTTACGTCACTGCGACACCTTTTATACTGCGAAGGGATCAAAGTAAAACACTGGGCTTTATACACTCCTTATCCACACCAGCCTTGGGTCAATATTAACATGAATTTCATACTAGGCCTTCCTCGTACTCCGAGGACGCGTGATTTCATCTTCGTAATGGTAGACCAGTTTTCGAAGATGGCTCATTTTATCCTCAAAAACAGCCTACATGGTGGGCCCTCTTCATGCTTGACATCTTTCAGTTACACGAGTTATAACTAAGTCTATGTGTTCAGCCATGATATATGTTTCACGACTTATTTTTTGAGAACGTTTTGACATAAGATAGGAAAGACCTTGAAATTTTTGACGGCTTATCACCCTCAAAATGATGGTCAAACTGAGCTAGTGAATAGAAGTTTAGGGAATCTATTGCAATGTCTAGTTGATGAGCATCCTTCGGTTTGGGACTCTATGTTGTCGGTCACCGAATTCGCATGCAATAGCTCCACCAATAGTTCTACTTGCATGAGTCCATTTTATATAGCTTTAGGTTATGAACCCAGAAAGCCTCTCGACTTAGCCCATGTAGTCGCGTTCGAGTGACTTCGCTAAGCCTTTCCTTCATCATATACATGGACTGCATTAGTTAATCTAGAGGAAATTGCAAATAGTAATGAACTATATAAAGCATAGGCAGATGGACACAAGCGTGAGCAACATATCCAGGTAGATAAGCAGATTCTTGTTAAAATTTGCATAAAGAGGCTCCCAAAAGTAGTTGTTAAGAAGTTGAAACCCAGACGGATAGGTTTGCATAAGATTAAAAAAGGGCATTGTTATATATATACCGTGTTTGTCTATATACAAACCCAAAACTTGATTTTTTTAATGTTTTTTTCTACTATATACAAACCAATATATTACTTCTCCTCACTCAAAAAAATCAAAAAACCATTTGCAATTTCAGCCATAGCCGCCCCGCTCTGTGTGCTCTTGCTGAAACCCCTCCTGATCCCGTTTCCCGCACTCATGCCCAGGTCACTGGCGGCCAAATGTCGCCTGAAAAATCTCTAGCGTCCACTCCAGCCACCTTCTTCAAGGCCGGCGAACACCCATCTTCCGATGATGGTGACAAAACACATCTCTGGTACGGCTGCGACCTAGATTTTTGGGCACCAACACCATCATCCATTTTTTGTTCTGCTCCTTGTATTTTGAAACTGTGATAGGGATTTTTGTTTTGCCGTTGGGTAGGGATTTTCATTTTGCGAGCCCTTGATTTCATTTTGCTAGCCCTTGATTTCATTTTGCTAGGTCTTGAAAATAGATTTCTTCCTGATCAGTTGCACCTTGCAGTTATTACTAATACTAGCAAGAGTTGAAACCTTTTTAAATTTTTACATTGATCTGCATATAATAATGTTGTCTACATATAGCTGGTTTTGAATTAGTAATACTAATACTAGCAAGAGTTGAAACTTTTTTTAATTCCATAAATTTTTTGGATCCACCAACACAATAGGTGAGAGCTGAGAGTATTTTTACCATTGTGACACATGAGTGCACTGCCACTCCAAACGGACTATCTTGTTGTTACATTGTGCACTAGAGAGGACGCCTCACCTTTGACAACACCTAAATATTGTCGACCGAGATTGATAGACTCGCCCCCGATATTCGACGTCAGTACAATCATCTCCATTCACTGGAGATGAATGTTTTTTATTCGGGGGGAGTTGATGGTGATTAGTCGTAGGATCGACAGTGGAGATCGGGCACCACTTGGTGGGACACGCTTATGTGTACTCGTGCAGTCGGCGTTGATGGGATTAGTGATTTGAGACTGTTGGCATGTACAGATCGCTATTTTCTTATGTTTATGTTTTTTTTACATCATTTCGGATCACTGGCGTAACATCCAATCACAGTCATTCACATTGGGTATCCTAGTCCTCTTTTATGATAAATAAGAGGTGATGAAAACCGGTTGGGGGTACTGTTAGCCTTGCAAAAAATTCAGATCCATCAATCAGATTGTTGTGCGGCGCCGCGAGATCCTTAGGTGAGACGTCTCGATTATTTCTCTATTTTCGGCAATATCCCCTTCGGTAACCCTAACCACTCCAACCCGCCTTCTCTCTTACCCATGGTGCAAGTTACACGCCTTCTCTCATGTTCCTACCACAAGTCACGTGCCTTCTTTCTCGCTCTTGCCACAAACTACACGTCTTCTCTCCCACTTATGTCTCAAGCTACACTCTCCTCTCCTTGCATCCACACGCAAACCGTTTCCCATCCCTGCTTCCAACCAGCTTCGCCAACCATCACTGCTCCTACCAGCGCCCCACCCCTCCATGCCTACCACCAGTGTTGATGTTTCCCTGCTTACATCCCCCAGTGTCATCATCTCCCTTCCAGCCCCGAACATCGTAGTCTCCCTTCCAGACCCAGCACCACCGACTCCCCGTTCCAGCCCCTGTGGCGCCTGCTCCACCCTGCTATCAGTCGTCACACAACTCCTCCATTCCCATGTTCCCTACAACCAAAGTCGCACCTCCTACAAGAGACAACTGTCTGCCATCATTCTCCGAAATCAGATCTCTTGCTTGTAAGTCCTTGTAGTGTTTCTGATTTTCTTTATTATGCATGGTTTAATTTTTTCATGTTTTTGTGGATTAGTGTTTGTTAGTAGTTGCAGCCCATTTCTTATTCTCTTATAAAACCCTAACTTGAAGATTTTGCTTATAGCCCTTCGTGCAAAGGACGTTGTGTTTGCTTGCGTTACTTAATTGCCACAAATGTTTGTGACTCTACGTGCACTTAACTATTCATTACTGTTCAATTCAAACCTGGAGTAATGCAATTGACATGGATCACATCATATAAGATAGTCCTTAGTGAGTCTCCCCTGAGTTTCCTCGACGCCTCACACATAGGATTGCATTAAGTTATGCACCTCCACAGCCTACTCTGCATCAACACAGTTCTCCAAAATAGACAATGAACACAATTATATTCCTATGATGATTTTACACGAATTAATATTTGTTGCTCCTATTCACATAAAATCGCTTACGTATTTTAGCAATTTTACAATCATCCAACTTTTGATTAGAAAATCAGGAGCATTAATGTTATCAAAAAGACTAACCACAACTTATAACACAAGTAATTAATAATATACACAACTATTCATGCTTTTAATAAAGGGTGTACCATAATTTCTGAATTAAAATTAACTCATGCTTATAGTATTATTAAAATACATCATGTAAAATAGACTGAAAGACAACAAAATGTGATAGCATTTCCTTGTTTGTGCGTTCCTGCCGGAGTGCACGAGTGCTATTAAGTGTTGTTTTGGAACATGCTCACCTTTCCTTTTAATTTCAACTTGCTTGGCAGGAAAACCAGGAGCTTTTAATCAGGTGTATCGTACAGCACCTGGGATTTGCAGGGAACAGGCCTGTTGCTGCCTGTATTATATACAAGTGTCTTCTTCAATGGAGATCATTTGAAGTTGAGCACTCAAGTGTTTTTGATCGAATTATTCAGACAATCGGGCATGCTATTGAGGTTTGATACCGACATACCGTGCAATTTCCTTGCGCTTTATTAATCAATACACTTGGACTTTATTCTTTTGCTCTCTTTTTTTAACATTAAGACGCAGGAAAACAATGATGTCTTGGCTTATTGGCTTTCCAATGCCTCAACATTGTTGCTACTTTTACAACGGACTTTAAAAGCAAGTGGTGCGGCGGGTATGACTCCCCAGCGCCGTCGATCATCATCAGCTACTTTATTTGGGAGGATGACTCAAGTATAAATCACATAAATTTAATGTTTAGGTTTTTTTTTTGCATTATTTACACTTCCAAAGTCTCAGATTTCTCAATACTTATCATGAATTATTTTCTTTATGTTCTATTTAGAGTTTCAGAGGAGCCCCTCAGGGTGTGAATCTTTCTTTCACTAATGGCGGATTGGTTGGTAGAGTTGATAATCTGCGGCAAGTGGAAGCTAAGTACCCTGCATTTCTATTCAAGCAGCAACTTACAGCATATGTGGAGAAAATATATGGAATGATCAGGGATAATTTGAAAAAGGAGATCTCTCCCACTCTTGGCTTGTGCATTCAGGTACTGGTTCCTTCCTTTTGATGTTAGTATTGTGTAGATTTATGGTGTTTTGGCCTTGTTCTTTTCCTTTTTGTAGAATAATACTTCGCTTCTAATTGGTTTGTTCTTGGTGAGAATAGTCTCACACTTTGAAGCAAACATACTCTTGTGTGCTTAACATAAATCTTTGGCCTCTACGACCAATGTGTGCTTAACATAAATCTCTGGCCTCTACGACCAATTGCTTTTATAATAGATGTTTGGATTCTAACATGGTAATTAAAACTGGCTAGGCCTAAGAGCCCACTCTCATGTAACACAATTAAAAAAGTAGTTCCTTTGTTAGAGAACAAAGACACTGCACGTGAAGAGGCATGTTGAGAATAGAGCTCTGTAGGGAAACTAGCATAGCCTTGTGACTTAATACAGATGTCTGGCCTCTCCACCTACAAT
Organism: Platanthera zijinensis; assembly: GCA_039513925.1. NCBI lineage: Eukaryota > Viridiplantae > Streptophyta > Magnoliopsida > Asparagales > Orchidaceae > Platanthera > Platanthera zijinensis. The sequence goes on along the minus strand of CM077091.1, from coordinate 145,107,247 downwards.
TAATTGGTTTTAGGTTTGTTGTTTTGATTTTAACATAATATGAGAGCGGGTTATGCCTAAGAGTCCACTCTTACGTAACAATTAAAAAAATAGTTCACACTTTAGAGGCCAAAGACCCTACACAATAGAGGACATGTTGAGAACAGTCCCATATCCGAAAACTAGCATGCCCTTGTAGGTTTAATATAGACCCGGAGACTCTCCACTTACAACCAATTAACTTTAGATTGGATGCTTGATTTCTAAGTTTCTATCAGAATTAATGTATAACATACAAGGTCCTAAATGCATCCCGTTGTTTTTGTCTCAAAATGGAGACACTGCAGGCACCAAGAACTTCAAGAGCAGCCCTAGTTAAAGGTGCTATTCGTTCGCCACGAAATGGCTCAACAAAACAAACTCCGACCGATCACTGGCAAGAAATTGTGACACATCTAGGGAGTTTCTTGAGTATATTAAAAGGAAACCATGTCAGTGTAATATTTTCCTGTTACATTTTTTCATGTTGTTCATGATATAGACTCAATTTGTTATTTTCATTTGATCAGGTGCCCCCGTTTTTAGTTAGAAAAATGTACACACAAATATTTTCCTTTCATCAATGTGCAACTATTTAACAGGTTCATCTTTGTCAATTGTTACATTTCTATGCAACATCTATGAAATTGTAATGGCAATTTTGATCTCTCCTTTACTGTAGCCTTCTGCTAAGGAGAGAGTGTTGCTCATTCAGTAATGGGGAATATGTTAAAGCAGGACTTGCTGAACTGGAGCATTGGTGCTACAATGCAACTGATGAGGTATTTTTCATTATTATTTTATTTTTCTTATACATCTATACTATATATTATGTGAAAAACATCCTTTGGTGAAATATTTATCTTTCAAAATTACCCCTTTTTATTACAACTATTTCAACTTTTTAAAAGTGGGCTTAATTTGTGTTTTTTTATTTTATTTTAAAAATTGTGCTCTTATCCCATCAATTTCTACTAATTTTGTATTCGGCAAAACAAAAATTATCACGGGGACGATGAACTGCGGGTATATTGTCGATGTTGAAGCACGTAGGAACCCCATGCACGAATGCTTGGGTATCTAAAAGGGAATAGTAACTTCAGTTTGTTTAACAAGATCAACTGAAAAGTTGACCAGTGTTTTATTCTCATAATCGTGATAATACTATCAGTTTAATTGTTCTTTTTGTTTGCTTGCTTATTAACTTTTTTTTGTTTACTTCAGTTTTATTGTATTTTCAAACCAACGCTGTTATTGGTTGCTACAATCTGTTCCTCCTTTGAATATCTATACCATCGTGAAGCAGTCTATAATCTGTTTGGACAAACGTTTTGATTATGGAAAAGATTTTGGATCTCTTGCTAGTTTCCACCTGAGATGTTCATGGTTTTGGAGTATTTTACTTACCTTGGATTTCTCAAACTATAACTGGCAGTCCCTAGATTGGTCTTGACTGCCTTAATCAATTGTTGTGACATGCATTTGGCTTAATACCTGATCTGATAATGAGAAATATGTTGGTCGAAAATACCAAATAGTTGGCGCCCTTTATTCCACATCCCTATCACCAACAATACCAAACTAGAATTCCCTTAAATGTTCCTTCATCAGCATCTGCGTGTTTTTACCCATCGGCCCGGGTGTGTGAGAATTAGTGTTGAGTGGTGCGTCATTAAAATTGGCTAGTTTAACTGCTCATCTAAATACAATATTTATCTAATTACTTTTGAAATTGCAGTATGCAGGCTCAGCCTGGGATGAGTTGAAGCATATCAGGCAGGCCATTGGATTCCTGGTAATAATTCATTTCCTTTTCACCATACTTTGTAAGAAACATGTTGCAATCCACTTCAAAAAATTATTACTTTAACTTCAATTCTAGGAGAGTTCTTCAGTTCTTAGCTCAGAAAATTGAGGCCCTCCTACCCTATATTGCACAAAGATGGGGTATAAGATACGATAAGGATATCGGAATCGCGGTTTTTTAAGAACTTTGGATACGAGATACTTTCAAAAAATTAATTATTTAAATACATATACAAATTTATATAAAGACATTTGTGGCATTCACATCTTTATTTTTTCAGTCATTTATATCTCACATATTATACAGTAAATGTGGTCGAAGTTTCTCTCTGCACAAAATCGTATCGTATCATTGGTATGAGCAATCAACTTGACTCCCACCACTTATCATCAAACACTCTTTCACATTGTTTACTCCATATCTCATCACAATATATACATTTATGTGTTGATTTTCGAGTATATTCAGACATATCCGGGAGTACGCGAGAATACACGGAAGTCTCCAAGATTTTTTTAATTAAAATTGAAAGAAAAAAAATCGGAGAGTTTAAGGGGCGGTTTTTTTAGAAACTCCGTAATATTTCAAATACTAGGCCATTGCAAGTATTTGTGCCTCCTAGTTCATGCCTCATTTTCTCGGCATATGGGGCCATTTATTATTTCCTTTGTTGATTCTCAGTTTTCTTGGTTTAGGATTTAAGGTAAAATTAGAAATGAATGTATCAGGGATAAGACAGGAGTGGCACATATTGTAGTGAAGATGCAAGAAACTCGATTAAGATGATTCGGACACGTAAAAAGGAGACCATTAGAGACACATGTTAGGCGTTATGAGAGTTTAGCCACTAGGTATGTTAAATGGGGGAGGGGTGGACCAAAAAAGACTTAGAATGAAACTTTAAGGAAAGACATGACGTAGTTAGGCATTAGTGAGATTATGACTACAGATAGGGCGCAATGGAGACAAATTATCCATATTGCCGACTCCACTATGGTGGGATAAAGGCTTGAGAATTGTTTTTGTTGTTGTATTCTCGATTTTGTGGTGCTTACCATGCAAACAAGGAAATTTCAGCATGATATAGTTGCACATCCTAAAACTTAATCATAAAAATAAACACATTGCTAAACAATTTATCTCCATTGCAACTTGTTCATAACTACTTTTACTTCCCGCTGTACAGGTAATTCATCAAAAACCAAGAAAGACATTTGATGAAATCAGCCATGATCTTTGCCCAGTAAGTCAATCCTAGCATAATTCTAAGGGATTATTTGAAAATAATAATGTTATTCAAATTATAATGCTATCAATCAAATTCAGTGTGTTTGCTTCAATGTTATCTTAAACAATTTTATCATCAAGTTCTTGCTTATTATCTCCATGGACACAACCTTTGGAACTCGCATAATTACATAAGACTTCCCCTCCATATTTTGAAATTAAAAAAACTTCCCCTCCGAGTTTTTATAATTTCAAAGGGGAGATTCTTGTAATTTCAAAAATTAAAGCAGATTTCCCTATAATTATTCAAAGTTCCAAGGGAGATCTTGGGAACTAAGGCTAAGTTTAGCCATATTTTTGCTCCGGTGAATTTGGACAAAAACGCCACATTCATTGAATGTATGACTAGCATGACAACAGTTACGACCACCAACAAAAAAAGAAAACTAGCTTTCAACATGAAAGTGCATGAAGTTAGGTGAGATCAAGCATTCATAACCACTGCGTTCATGATCACCACTGTTGTGCCAAACCGACCCTAAACCTACTTAAACATTGTTTGAAAAATTATGATTTAGGCTGCGTTCCACACGGCGGAAATGTGGTTGTGAACGCGGTAGTTAATGATCTGTCGTTCGCGAACGCCCGACCTCAACTATCCAACTTCGTTCACTATTTGTTCAAAACTAGTTTTCTTTTCTTGGTGCATTGTTGTCATGTCAAACATACATTCTATGACGGTGGCGTTTTTGCCCAAACCATTGGAGCGAAAACATCGGAGCACGCCGCCGGCGAAACCAAACAATAAACATCCACTAATAACAAGAAATTACCTCGGTGGATATAATTTCTCTAAATTCAACCAACCATGCTTGCTATGTCCACAGGTGCTCAGCACGCAGCAGCTGTATCGAATCAGCACCATGTACTGGGATGATAAATATGGAACCCAGAGCGTGTCTCCTGATGTAAGTGTTGTAGGCCTGCATTTTTTATCACTTCTAGATCGATCCCCGGAATTAGGGTTTTCTAACAGAGGTCGGATTTCTGGGCTGGGATTTCAAATTAGGTCATATCGAATATGAAGGTGCTGATGACCGAAGACTCCAATAACGCCGTCAGCAGCTCCTTCTTGCTCGACGACGACTCGAGGTCACATTCCCTCTCGCCATCGCCGATCTTCCGTTCTGCGATCCGCCATTTCCGGCTGACATTGATGGGGTTTCTTCTTCTTTTTTTGTGCAGCATTCCATTTTCGGTCGACGATATATCAAAATCGATGGCACATATTGACATTTCTGACATCGAACCGCCGCCTCTCATTCGCGAGAACTCGGGATTCATGTTCTTGTTGCCGCGATCTGAATGATTTGGTAGCAGGCATCACCACGAAGCTTCTAATGGCGTTTTGAAATGTTTGCAATCAAATTTATGAGGAGGTGGGAGACGATCAAAGTCAAGTTCAAATGTAAACTAGAAGAAAACTACATTCTGGGGCTTCAGAGTGTGGACTGTGGAGGAAGAAGGAAGGAAATCAAATGATTTTTGCTTGAAACAGTTACCAGCGGCTCCCTTCGCTGTCCCGTGTTTGTGTTCATCCAGCGTATATAATACTCAGGCCCGAAAGTCGATTTCTTGGTTTTACTCTTTTTTTTTTGCGATTAATTCGGTGCACATGACTCAAATGAAATGAACATGTAAACTAGCAAATGTAATGGATTGCCAATTTTATCATCAGTTTTATTATGTTTTTGAATGGAAAGCCTTCACACATTGGTTGAGGTTTGAGTTTTAGAAGCAGATTCTTCTAAAAATACAGGATAAGAAATGCCTACATTTTAGGCTTGTGAGTTGTGACTGAGACTCTTCCCCTGCCAGTCGATGTGAGGTGATGCTTTGAGCAACGGGCTGTCATTTTACGGGAATTTTTTGGGTCAGGACAGTGGATCATGAGCATGGTCAGGACAATCAATGAGGAGCCATAAATTATGAGGGCCTCGCACAAAAATGTATGACACAAGCCAAAATTTTTGGGCCCCACCTCCTTTGCAGGCTCCTCATTAGTACAGGACCATAAGTATCCTCCGATATCCTGACCCAAAAATTATTCGTCATTTTGCTGTCATTTTGTTTTTTTTTTCAATTCATAGTAAACATTATTTTTTGCTCGTTTGGATAACTTTCATTTTGGAATAAGGATAAAAGTACCATAATTTTATACACAAATATCTAGTTGCGTGATGGGAGATACATTTGCCTTACCTCCATCTTCAACTACTATGGGTTTGTTTGGCCAGGTTGTTGTGGTCATGAAGTGTGGTTACAAATCATCCTTCCGTGAATGTCCGGCCTCATCTACACAAATACACCCTCTTTTATGTTCAAAATAAGTTTTATCATTGATCACAGTTATAACCGTTGTCATGTCAAACACATAGTTTATTATTTATGACAGTGACAATTTTGTCTCATTGTACCTTACCAAGGAAATAAACTGACGCAGGACGGCGCGTAGGGTTTGCGGATCTGTCAGCTATTTCTAGAAAACCCTAAATGCATGCGATTATTAAATTTATTTTGCAATATTTTGAACGTGCATTGCAAATACTTTGAAAAATTAAGTAATTTTTTAGGGAAAACATAAAATTAACTATTTTGTTTCAAATTTGAATTTTCTTAAGAAAATAGTTTGGAGAATGAAGTTCGCAACTTTTGTTTTGTACCTCTTGTCGTAGCAAAACGGAAATCATTAACTCCAAATACGTTTCCATTTGGAGTTTTCGACGTAGCGTTCGTTGACAAAATTCGGGCGAAAATCCAACGATGAATCTAATTAACCTAAGAGAAAATTTAGACGCACGCAAAGGAAGAGAAAAAAACAAGTTACCCACGAAAAGAGGCGTCTTTCCATAATCGAAGTCGATAGCGATCCCACAAGAAGTTTCCTCGTCACCTTCGATCTTCCACTCCGAGGTCGGCCGGTATCACACACGGGCACCAAGGAGAAATTCGCTCACTCTCACACTCAAGAGTGTATCCACAAAATCTAATTCACTCAATCTTTAGAGAAGCCACAAAACTGAACTACACGATCTCATTCACCTACACAGAATTGCTAAATCATTAACCACTTCCACGGGTAATCTTCCCTACCAATTGGAGGCAAGCAGCAGATCATTCCACTCCTATTTCACACAGGATTATTAAGTTTCCATTGTTCATCCACACAAAGAGAAACAACATGCAGCACTCTACTACAGCATCAAACAATCTACGCCAACTTCCCTAAATCGAAAGCAAACACTAATCACTGAAATTTCATCACAACATCACCCCTGCAACTCTTAGGATCTGTTTGGGAAATCTTTTCAGAAAGGAGAATGAGTGGTGACAAAAAGATGGTAGAAAAAAGGCACTTTTGGAAAATGTCTATTAGAAAAGGAAAACTGTTTGGGTAAATTCAATTTATAGAGCTTTTCAGAAAAAGAAGCATTTTATAGACTGTTTGACAAATCTCCGTTACGGTAACTTTTTTTATTAAAAATGTGCGTCCGGGGGAAAATGAGAGCGCGGGAGGAAAATGCGCGTATAAGAGAAAAATGCACGTCTAGGCGGAAAATAGGCACCCGACCAAAAATACACGCTGGGGGGAAAAGACGCCATTTTTTTCGCCCTGGCACATTTTTTCGAGCGGGAACTGTTTTTACGCCCGGACGCGGTTTTTTCGCATGGGCGCGATTTTTTCGCACGAGCTCGATTTTTTCGCACGGGCGCGGTTTTTTTCGCCCGGACGAGGTTTTTTCGACGGGACGCGGTTTTTCGCGCAGACGCGGTTTTTTCGCTTGACCGTGAATTTTTCACCCGGGTGCGATATTTTCCGCCCGGGCGTAAATTTTTCGGGCGGCCGCTATCTTTTCGCCCGAGCGCCAATTTTTTAGCCGGACGCAAATTTTTCGCCCGGGTACGTTTTTTTCGCCCGAGCACGAATATTTTGCCCGGACGTGATTTTTTTGCACGGACGTGATTTTTTAGCCCGGACACAATATTTTCTCACAGACTTGATATTTTCGCCCGAAAGCAAAAAAATCATTCGAGCGTCCGGGCGAACAAAATACGCGGTCGGGAAAAAAATCACGAACGAGCGAAAAAATCGCACATAGACAAAAAATATCCGTCGAAGCAAAAAATTCGCCCTGGGCGCGCTCATGGCGACAAAATCTCGCCCGGACCAAAAAAACGCGCCTAGAAAAAAAAATCGCTCAAGGGTAAAAAATTCGCGACCGGGCGAAAAAATCGCTTTCCGGCGAAAAAACAAACTCTGATTTAAAAATATCGATCTTGGGTGAAAAATTCGAGCACGAGCGAAAAAATTCGATCCCGGGCAAAAAATCGCGCCCGGGCGAAAAAAACGTGCCCGGGCGAAAAAATCTCGCTCAGGCAAAAAAATGTCGCCCTGACGAAAAAATTGCACCGGTGCGAAAAAATCACGCCCGAAAGAAAAAATCGGCCCGGGCGAATAAAACGTATCCGGGCGAAAAAAAATCATGCACGGGCGAAAAAACTGCACTCGTGCGAAAAAAACGCACTCAGGCGAGAAACCCTGTGCCCGGACGAAAACATCGGGCTCAGGTAAAAAATTCGCGCCCGGGCAAAAAATTCACACTCGGACGAAAAAATCGCGCCCGGACAAAAAATTGGCCCAGACGAAAAAAAACCTTTCCGGACGAAAAAGTTCAAGCGCGGGCGAAAAAACCGCACTTCGGGCGAAAAAAATGCACTTGGGCAAAAAAGCCTGCACTTGAGCGAAAAATGCCAGCCCAGGCGAAAAATGCCAGCTCGGGCGAAAAATTTGTGCCCAGGGCGAAAAATTCGCACCCGAGCTTAAAATTTGTGTCCGGTTGAAAAATTCGCGCCCAAGCAAAAAAAATATGTTCCAGGTAAAAAAATTACGCCCCCGAAAAACATCGCGGCTGGACAAAAAAATCAAGTTGGAGATTTTTTTAAGAGATATAGTTTTTGTGATGAGTAAGTGTTTTTCGAAAAGGTTAAAAGTAGGTGACAAGTGACTTTTTCAAATGATGAAAAAATGGAGTTTTCTGCGGTAGTTTTTCCCACCGGTAGACAATCCAAACGGTTTCATAAATTTGATAGCGTTTTCCAGAAAATGGAAAGAAGCTAAAAAGCCCTCCCAAAGAGGCCCTTAAACAGGGAATCAAAATTAGCAAAGCAGCAAACCAGAAATCTCATCTACAACTCTTACAGGAAACAATCACATGCTTCAATGTTTCATTTTCACAACTTTCATCAATCATTAATCACCATCAACAACTACTACAAGTACCTCCCTTTATAGGGTTTAAAAAACAGAACCGAAAACTCAAAAAAAAACTGAAAAGAAACGGGGGACCAGCCATGGCAGAAACAGAAATCGTGGGAGGTGGAGATTGTGCAGAAACTGCCGGGAGAAGTTGCGCCCTGCACATACGTGTAGGGGAGGAGCTGCGACAACGAATGGAGGGCCGGATTTGTCGCCAAAATCAACGGAGCAAAGCTTCAGCAGCAGCATCGTGCAGGATTTAATGGTGTGCAGCGATATTGCCTGGGGCGTGCGGCCGGAGCCTAGCCCTAATCTTCCAGGAAAATAAACAGTTGCACGGGTTGGCTGATCGTGCCAGCTGGTTTCCACCAACTCTTCCCCTCTTGAAATAACTCCTCTTTGGTGAGTGCTCCGAACGGAAGTGTTGTAAGAGATCATCATTCATGCGCTGTAACTCCTCAACCAAGACCACATCTGTCCTTAGTCTCAAGTATATAATGCCAACGAATCAAGTATCTCTGAAAATCACCATCATTGGTGGTAACTGTCTCATCATCCAATATCTGCTCGGGAACTATGATCTGACGTGAAGTCTTTTAGTAGAAAATAAAAGAATTGTACGTGACGTGTCAGTAACTAAATGAGTGTCAGTATGTCTTGAATGGGGCTCATCACTAGCACTCACAAACCCAGAAATACGACGATTACCGGTGTAGGCTCCAAAAACATATGAAGTGCTTCCATATAAACAATAATGCACGTGAAGTGTAACAATCATGATTAATTTACTAAGAAAATGTGAGGCATTAGGTTGGTCACCAGGGTGTATGTCCTGGAACTCCTCTAAGAGTCTCCTAGTAGGTATAGGAATAGACTCAACCTCTCTAATAACTCAGATGCATGTAAGACCACTAAGGCATAATAGAATCCACCATCAAAACTCTCTCGATGGAACTCAGTGCCTCATATAATGTTAAGAGTCTTTTTTTCCTTTCAGTGGGAGGAAGAGATTCTTCCGCACTATCTCTCGCGCGGGAAGTTGGTGTTGTGGGTCGCATCGGGTTCAACACTACTCTCTTTCCTTCTAGGAGAAAGGAGCAAGTGTTGGACCTGCCATATATGAGTACATCTCGGCCATACAACCAAGGTCGCCCAAGTAACACGTGATACACATCCTTTGGCATAACGTCACACCAAATTTTATCGGAGTACGTACTGATAGTGATGGGCACTAAACATCTCCTAATCACTGATAATATAGTCTTGGTGACCCAAGCTACCTGAAATGGGGATGGGTGCGACTCAGTAGTGAGTCTCGTGTGGGGTAAAGCTGTCTCAGTTATCACATTCATACAATTTCTGATATATACTACTAAACAACACACTTTCTCCCCAGCCTTAAATTAGGTCTGGAAGATGTTCATTCGCAAATAATCGGCGGATTCTTATGGTGTAGATAACATGCATCTCACCACTAAAATGTCGGGATCTATCTCTTCATCACTAGGCGTACCGTACACTTCATCATTCAAAATGTGTGAGTCCCTCTCAACTCCAGCTTCATCTACATGCTCATCCTCTTCAGTCACCTCATGAATCATTAGCGTGTCATTCCTCTTGGGACAATCCTTAGATATATGGCTCATCTGTTGGCACTCGTAACATCGGATCTGTGAAGGGATCACTGTTCTCATGGGGGATTTCCCTTTCTGCTCTCTTGTATAGGTCGAAATAGGTTTCGATCTAGTCTCCTTACCTTTCTTCTTTCTTGTAAGGAGTATTTGCTTTAGGTTGAGATTTGAACCGGGAGGTTCTCTTCTGGTGCTCTTCGATATTGATGACGATAGATATGGTCTCAGCTAGAGAATAATGGTCATATCGAATCAACTCATCATGAATCTCAAGTCGTAATTCACACTTAAATTTAGATAAGGTGTCTCGTGGATGTACTACCACGTTGCATGTAATCATAAGGTCCTTCATCTCAGTTAGGTAGTTAGATACTGTTTTGGACCCTTGACGTGGTGACGTCAACTCGTCTCATATACTGGTGTGATAGTACTGGGGAATGTACTGCTCCTCCAATATGATTTTCATCTGAGGCTAATGGGTAATGGTAGGGCGTTCATTCCTCTATAGAATACGTTCTTCACCTATCCAAAAGATTTTTGCTCGCCCAGATAATCTCACTTTGGCAAACTGAACATTTCGGTTCTCTATCATACAGTACCACTCAAACTAGGTCTCTATGTCTATAACCTGGTCTAAAAAGACCTTGGGATCCATAAAACCATCATAAAGTGGCGGATTTAATTTCACAATTCGTGTGAGATATGGTCGCCTATCCCGGGGAGGATAGTCAAAATCATCATCGTAAGTATCATGATTGTCTCGACGCCACAGGGGTGGCAGATGATGTCAATCTCTAGGACGATCATCACGATGCATGGTCGGTATAGACCGACAATGGTCTTGCTTATGATCTTCTTTAGCTACGTCATTATAGGGTCTCTCCTGATAATGATCTCGTGTACCTACGTTGGGGTTCAGGGAAATTCCTCGGGAAATTCCTATCCTGGCCATGTTCATAGTCAATCCTATTTAAGGGATGTCTAACCTCTTCCTCAAAAAGAGGGTTCCTCCTAAATATAGATCTTTCTACATAGTGTGGTGAGTCTTCGTGACGTGGACAGACAGAATGCTCATCTCAAATTGGAGGTGACATTGATGCCCGATGAGGTACTTCTAAACTATTCATCATAACACTAAGGTTTTCAAATCTCTCTTATTTGGTAGACGCTCTTGGTTAATGACGTTATTTGGTGGGTGAAAGGTAGAAACCACGGGAGTGGTTCATTCCTTTCGTTTCCACGACTCGGTTGAACATGTTCAACTCATTGTAACTCCGAGTTATCCTCGTAAGGGTTTTCATGTGGTGAATTATGATATTGTGAACTCATACTCACTAACTTACCACTACATAGATGCATGCAAACAAACAAGTAAAATGCAGATGTATGATTATGCTAAAAAAATAAAAAAAAATGTTATTTTTTTTGTAAATTTAAAATGCTATGCGAGTTCCTATTCTACGCAGGGCAGATTCCGAAACTTAGAAAAATTTTGGAACCTACCTTTGATATTTAATTGACGCAGGATGATGCGTAAGGTTTGCGCGTCTGTCAGTTATTTCTAAGAAACCCTAAATGCATGATGTTGCGGACTAACTCGACGTCCCAGCCGGACCGGAATTCTTGAACCGTCTTAGCTCTCGAAACGATTGAGCGCGCACACAATCAATGAAAATAGAAAGTTGATACAAGAGGTTTTAACGTGAAAAAAACCCCTCAACTGGGTAAAAAACCACGTGACCGGATCTGTGCCGGTCAAAGTCCACTATCAGGTTGTGGTTGCAATGTGTTTAGAGAATCGAGGGAGACAGACCGCTCCTCGTTACAGCTTAGAGGTGAGAGAGAATTTCTGACTCGTAACGGGCAACAGGCTGCGTCGAGGGAGTACTAGATGCTAACTTGGTGGCTGGTGTGTTTGAGCACTGGTGGTGAATGTCTTCTTCCCTTCTCCGTGCACTTGGAAACTTGACTCGTTGGCGGGTTGAATTGAAGGTGACCCGAGGGAGGAGTTCGACAGAGCTCTGGCTTGAGGAAGAAGAAAACTCCGGAGCCAAAAGTTGAAAAAGGAGGAAGCCTGAGGCTCCTTTTATAGCCTCTTGGAGGTGGTTATGCCCCCCCCCCCCCACTAACTTGATGGTTTAGTGGGTGGTTACCTGTAGATCGGACGGCAACAAATGCTCAGTAATGATCAGACGGTGGCCAACCTGCAGACGGCGGCGGCGGCCGGCAGTGACGGCCGACGGCGGGAGGCAGGCGGTGGCGGGCGGCGGCGGCGGCTGGCGGTAGTTGTTGAGTGGGTGGTCACCATGATCTCTCCTATTGTGGTAGAGATCATGGGGGAGATGGTTAAGTGCACACTCAAGCCTATAAATGTGATTTCATCCCCATCACATGTGATGATTAAATTAATTTTGCAAAGATTTTAAGCGTGCATTGCAAATACTTTGATAAATTAAGTATTGTTTTGGAAAAGCACAAAATTAACTATTTTGTTTCAAAATTGAATTTTCTTAAGAAAATGATTCAATTCTAATTTCGGGAAAGGAAGTTCGCAACTTTCGTTTTGTTCTCCTTGTGGTAGCAAAACAAAAATCGTGATATCTAAATACGTTTCCGTTTTGAGTTTTCAACGTAGTGTTCGCTGACAAATTTCGGGCAAAAATCCAACGATGAATCTAATTAACCTAAGAGAAAATTTAGACACACACAAAGGAAAAAAAAAGTTACCCACAAAAAGAGGCGTCTTTCCGTAATCGAAGTCGATGGCAATCCCGTGAGGAGTTTCCTCGTCACCTTTGATCTTCCACTCCGAGGTCAGTCGCTATCGCACACGGGTACCAAGGATAAATTCGCTCACTCTCATACATAAGAGTGGATCCACGAAATCTAATTCACTCAATCCTTGGAGAAGCCACAAAACTGAACTACACGATCTCATTCACCTACACAGAACAACTAAGGTTCCGTTTGGGGGGACTTATTTTCACCGGTCAAGCGGTCACGACCGCATGTACCGGACCTTAATTAAGTCTCAATTCATGCGGTCATGACCGCTTGACCGGTGAAAAAAAGTCCCCCCAAACGGAGCCTAAATCACTAATCACTTCCATCGGTAATCTTCCTTACCAATTGGATGCAAGCAGCAGATCATTCCACTCCTATTTCATATAGGATTATTAAGTTTCAATGTTCATCCACACAAACGGAAACAACAGGCAACACTCTACTACAGCAACAAACAATCTACACCAACTTTCCTAAATCGGAAGCAAACACTACTCACTGAAATTTCATCGCAGTATCATCTCTACAACTCTCAAACATGGAATCAAAATGAACAAAGCAGCAAACCAGAAATCTCATCTACGATTCTACGACTCTTACAGGAAACAATTACATACCTCAATGTTTCATTTTCACAACTTTCATCAATCATTAATCACCATCAACAACTACTACAGGTACATCTCCCTTTATAAGGTTTCAAAAACAGAATCGAAACTCAAAAAAAAAACTGAAAAGAAAAAGAGGACCAGCCATGGAAGAAACAAAAACCATGGGAGGTGGAGATCGTGTAGAAACTGTCGGGAGAAGTTGCGCCCTGCACATACGCATAGGGGAGGAGCTACGACAACGGATGGAGGGCCGGATTTGTCGCCAAAATCAACGGAGCAGAGCTTCGGCAGCAGCATCACGCGGGCTTTAATGGCGTGCAACGACATTGACTGGGGTGTGCGGGCGAAGCCTATCCCTAATCTTCCGGGAAGATAAACAGCTGCATGGGTTGGCTGAGCGGTGCTGGTCTCCACCATAAACCGCTAGGTCAAATTTAAGGAAAAAATCGCTAGGTCAAATTTATGGAGAGTGCCTTACCAAGGAAATAAACCATAGCCTAGAAAAGAACAAAATCTAAAAGCATATTATAAAGAACATGGTACAAAAAGCCCAACTACAGAACTGGCCCAGTGGACCCAATCTTTGATCAGTTGATGGCACAAATGAAAATGTATAAATTAAATACAATAGAAAGGAATTAAAAAAACATGAAAAAGTTGAATCTTTTATGTTTGGCGCGGCATTTTTGATCATGTACGCTCAAACAAAAAAGTCGTCATCATAGAATATATGTTCGGCATGATAACGGTTATAACCACCATCAAGAAAAATATATATATTTTGAACTTAAAAGTGGATGAAGCTCCTTAGATGAGGTCAAGTGTTCACGAATAGCGATTCATAACCACCGCGCTTACTACCCCCACCGAAGTGCCAAACAAACCCTAAGACGCTTTGATTAAGCCATTAAATAAGACTAATAATTATAATTTTAATAGTTTAAGTGTAAAAATAAAAAAAAATCTGGTATGCTCAACAAGCCCAAAATAGCAGAAATATACAAAAAATTGTAAATAACCTCAGAAAGATGCATTCAATTGACATATATCATACACCTTAGAAAGATGCATTCAATTGGCATTCTGGGCTCCATCCTCGACCCGGAGCACATAGTGAACACATCGAGATTCGCATTACTCATCACAAATTGATCTAATTGCTTAACTATATATATATATAGTTAAGAATTTACTAAGCATTAAATTTAATATATTATACACCCGAAGAAAATTTTGATAAGAAAATCTCACCAACTCAATCTGCATCATGAGAATTAATATTTGGAAGGGGCGAGCACAAACACATTAGCTCTTCTTCTCCTTCTCCTTCTTCACTTCTTTTGTAGTCCGAGCATCAGGTAGTAATCATGAGGGTTGGGGTTAGATTATCTTGTTTCTGATGTCCTCAAGTTTCTTCAATATCTCGCCCGGAGTTCTGTCCAGCTCGTCCGCAATCTTCCTCTGCATATCTGGAGGCAGCGTCGGATATTGCTCGCAAAGGTCACCGTCAATTACGTCCTGCGGCGATTTAGAAGATAATCAGCCAGATGAGTCATGAAAAATTTGTAAAATATTCTGAAGACCATACAGCATGAATTGATTTTCTAGTAAAATAAAAAATAAAAAAAATTCTCTTTTGGCAAAAATCAAAAGAAATCTTAGTGTAGGGTTTAGCAATTAAATAAACCTGTGTGTTATTTATGGCAATAAATGAAAAATTAATCAAAAACTACTTTCCCAGTCACATAATAATCATTTTTTTCAAAAATGAAGACATGAACCATAGAATGAAACTCATCAAAAGTAATTAAATTTGATCAAAAGTGGCTAAAGATTATATTTACCTTCACAGGAAGATAAGCAGATCTGTAGGCCATGTGGTCTCTACCACACAAAGGAGGATGCTCCTGCCTCAGGTGCATCTCTAAATGAGAAAAGAAATCAACATCTTCCCGGGATGTGAAAGCGAGCAGCGCCCCCAGACTACCCATCACAGTGCCGTAAATTACGCATTCGCCCCCTCCGGGAATAAGGGATGCTTTCTGAAGACAGGTCACCACATCGCCGACGTGGAACTGCACTATTTCCTCCACCTTGTTTGGCGCACCATTCAACTTCCCTTGCTCCCATTTTATCTTGCCTCCGGTTGGATCTTCTTCTATCTCGTCAGAGACATCCTGGGGCAAGCGCACAAAGTAAATGTTGCCCAATTTGTCGGCCCCGGCCATTGTGTCGAAATCAACATGGTGAGACGCCGTCAGACACCTGGGAACGGAATCATCTGCAAATATGTACAGCTGGTTTTCATCCCGCCTATATTTGCAATAATGAAAAGACTGCAAGCAACAGCAAAATTCAGCAGAGGTTAAAGAGATGAAGAGAAATTAATTGAATAATAATGAATGACACTGTTGCGAAATGCAACTAGAAAAAGCCAAAAAAAAAATCATCTCCCAACTATTTGGGATCAGCTCATGTTCATTGATGTGTAGGGTGTTTAAACATAAATCATGCAAACCCATCTTGAACAAAGGTCATCCTAAGTTACCTTAGTACTACACCTAATCCCTAAATACTAACTTCATCTACTAGCAGAATTGGGTATTTCCTAATTTTTTGTACATGCAAAGATCACCCAAGTGTAATTTCTAATATATTTATCTTCAAAAAATATTTCTAAGGCTCCGCTCCGTTGGGCGGAATTGCATCTTTGGAATTAAAATCAGAGGTTAAATTCAATTGAAAAGACTTTCAATTCTAATTCCAAGTCCACAATTCAGTCCGAACGAACATGCCCCAACTATTCCTCTAAAAATAGAATACTTAGAGCACTCCAATGCAAATAACATCTTTAAAACCCAACTTACATATCATCCCAAGTAATCATATTTGTACAGAACACCAAATACTTCCTCGATTGAAAGCATCCATAAATAAATTTATCATACCATACACGCAAAGGAATAATTGCAAAAACTACCCTGCAACCTTGCATAATTTGAAGGACCACCCCTCTACAACATTGCATAATTACAGGGACCACCCCTCTACTTTTTAAATTAAAAAAAAACCTCCCCTATAACTTTACATTGTAAACTTAGAGGAGAGGTTTTGGTAATTTTATAAGTTATAGACGGGAGATACATATAATTATGCAAAGTTGGAGGGGAGCTCCAAGCAAATGACCCTATATAATACTAAAATATTGAGATACATATCTGTGGCTTGTTTGTACATTGTGAATAAGCAGCACGCATTTGATGCTTACATGAGCAACCAACAAGTTTCAAACACAGGTGGAATAAAGTACACCGCAGAAGCAAACGAGACAGGTTTACTTTCTAGGAGCATGAAACGATCTCGTTAAGATTATGGCATTTCATTGGATTGTAATCAAGTTGAAGGTGTTCAAAAAACACATGGGATTATCCCTTTAAGATTATGGCGGTTCATTGGATTGTAATCAAGTTAAGGTGTTCAAAACAAACATTGAGGATACTCTTAAGTGTTCCAGTAGATTGTAATCAAGTTCAAGGTGTTTTCGGTCCGGGGCCCGGATGTAGACATCAGGCGTTGATATATATCGGGAATGGCACCCAATAAATCCAAGTCAATCATCTATAAAACACTTTACAGATGGGGCGCCATTATTGGCCCCGATTACAACCGGGCTCCGAACCAAGAAATCAGGAGTTAAAACCATACATTGTTGACTCACTTGAAATATGATACTTGAACAAATCTGACAAACTGTTATGTGCCTCGGGCGACGGGCCTAGTCATTGCACGGTATCCTTCGCCACAGTCATCCCCGCCTCTGGCCATCCTCCGGTGACGCTACTGTTATTACGGGGGAAAGACCCGCAACACGAACATCCATAAAAAAGTACATTATGCATAAATCCCTGCACATATGCATATATGCATGTATAGACAATGCATATCATAATCATATTGATATCAAATATTTATTTTTCAATGATTTAGTTATCACGTGCAAAAGTGGAAATACACATTAAAGGTATCGGAGTTTTATGACTGTCTGTGAGGATAAGTGCAGCACAACCATTAAGTCGGGCGAACAATGCTGGGAAAATGAATAAATGAAGCTAACAAAAATTTCAAATGCAACATTTTGTTATGGGCCGCATGCCCGCGTATCTAGTTATGATTATTTCTAGTAAGTTTATGTTATAATTATGTAGGGAGACCTCAAGCACCGGGCTTAGTTATTAGGTGTTATTATTATCTTTTGTTTTGTTATATGTTGTAAGCCTATATAAAGGCATTTGGGGTATTGTATCAAGGAGGAAATGAGAAGTTCTAGTTCCCATCATTAATGTGAGGTCTTGGCAGCTCTCTCCTCCAACGAGCAAGCCCCGCTTAGGCAGACGCGGTCACGGCTCTGTAGTATCTCCACCATCGCCATCTCCACCTCCGAGCTAGGCTCATAACAACTTTGGTATCAGAGCCAGTGGTCCTCTTCGGCACGCCATCCCTCCGGTTCCATCAGCCCCGAGTTCCAGTGAACGCACCTCCATGGAGCCTGCATCTACCACGACACCTGCATATTCCATGGCCGTTGTCGACTTCATCTTCCATGGCGTTGTCTACTTCATCTTCCACGATGCCTGCATCGAACACACCTCCAACACTGTTTGTCGACTCCATCGCCAGTCCACGCACCTCCCAGCACTGCAAACCGCCACCCCCGAGTTCCAGCGAGAACGCAGCTCTGCTCCTATACACCATCTGACATCCTCGTCCAGAATCGGCGCGGCCTTTCCCGCCCGGATCGACGACCTGCCCTGCTCATTCCTTTGTCAAAGCCACCACAGAAATTCCCCTGCTCTTCCGTCACCCGACACGCAACCGCCTCTTCCATCGAGCCGACAGCCATCTCCCGTGACATCGACAACAACACGCCGCTCCTCATCGAGCCCCTCCCGCTCTTCTGCCTCAGCCGTTATCGAGTATTGTCCCTCCTCGATCCACCCGCCTTCTGTTGTTATTCATTTACTCCCTGTAAATAATCCTTTTTCATACCTCCTTTATTCATCTTTTGATTAATCTATTAGCAATAGGCCCCACCCCCTTTCCAAACCATTAACCACATTTCTAATTTAAACCCCCCGATCTGTCCTTCTCCATACACATTTCTAATTTCCATCAGCCCCTTCTCTTTTGGTACATAATTATTTGTGCCAATATTGGGTGCCCCCGCGGCGCTCGTGGCCACTCCCAGTCAACCGACTCGGCGCAATCCGACCGCCCGGTCACCCGCTCCTCTTCTCGCTCATCTCCCACTATGGGTGACTCGTCTGACCAACTAAATCAGATTATGACCATGCTGCAGGCCGTAATGGTGCAACAAGCTGCGCAAACTGCTCTCGTGGACCATCATCATGAGGCCATTACTCCGCTCTCCAAGCGCCTCGATCTTTCTACCGCCCCTGCACACGATCATACAAGCAGCAATCAGGCACAACCGCTTCTGCGCCACTTCTCCGCCAAGCACCGCCGCCCCTGACCGTCCGCGAGCCACCACCACCAATCCTCGCGCACCCCGACATTGCAATTGTACCACGCTACACCAGATTGGAATTTCCAACCTATGATGGGAAAAATGATCCCTTGGGTTGGCTCACCAAGTGTGAGCAATTCTTCGGCCACCAACAAACTCCGGCAGCAGACCGGATCCATCTAGCATCTTTCCATCTGCTCGACTTCGTTGTATTGTGGGCCTCTCGACATCTCACTGATTGGCCGAATCTGCTATGGGACGACTTCAAGCGGCTATGCAACTTGCGTTTCGTACCTACTATCAGCAGCAACCCACTCGGCGAACTCACATCTCTACGACAAACGGGGTCCATGGACAAGTACCTAAAACAATTTCATCTTATCTTGGCGCATGTCACCCTTGCCCCGGATATGCAGGTCGATATTTTCACCGCTGGAGTTCGCGACCGCCTGCGACTGGATGTCAAGTTTGAGGCCCCTCCAGACTTAGTGACTGTTATAAGTATGGCCCAACTCTGCGATTGTCGCCTCCAACTAGCACAGGAGGCCTACCCGTCTGCCACCAACATCGTTCCACAAGGCCATATCGAGGGTCCTCCAGCCCCACCGGTCTGCCGCTTATCTCGGGATGAGATGTTGCAACGACGCACCCATGAATTATGTTTAATTATGACGAGCGGTACACTCGCGGCCACAGGTGCAACCGGCTTTTCTACCTGTACTTCGAGGACTCTGACGACAAGGGCATCGGATAAAGCTTGAGGCCAAGCTCTTTTGGAGGAAGGGTGAGATGTTACGGGCTGCGCGCCCATGTATCTAGTTATGATTATCTCTAGTAAGTTTATGTTATAATTATGTAGGGAGGCCTCGACCACCGGGCTTAGTTATTAGGTGTTATTATTATCTTTTGTCATGTTATATGTTGTAAGCCTATATAAAAGCATTTGGGGTATTGTATCAAGGATAAAATGAAAAGTTCTAGTATCCATCATTAATGTGAGGTTTTGGTAGATCTCTCCTTCAACGAGCAAGCCTCACTTAGGCAATCGCGGTCACGGCTCCGTATTATCTCCACCATCACCATCTCCACCTCCGGTCACCTCCGAGCTAGGCCCATAACACATTCCTCAAACAAAACTTAATAATTTGGATGAAAATCACATAAAGAAGCATTTGGAACAATATAAAAGGATAAATTTTGTTGCAAAATATCCAAACCATCTAAGTCAATCTTTTATCTTATGTTTGGTAGATGTCACTCCCCATTTTCTTTAATATAATTCTTTAAATATCTAACCTTATTATGTTTTATCAAATTTATTTTTGAGTCTCCAAGGTATTCTTTTATCGCATGATACTCGTGAAGCACATCTCTGGCTTAACCATTATGTGGTAACTCTAGATATATCATCAAACATTCTTCTGGATAGTTGATTTGAGGTGTTTAACAATAACAACACTCAAGCCTTTATCCCACTATAATGGGGCCGTTTATATGGATCCTTTGTCGTCATTGTGCCCTATCTTTTGTCATAATCTCACTAATGCCTAAGTACATCATGTCTTTCTTTCTTTCCAAGTCTTTATTGGCTTACCCCTCCCTTGTTTAACATGTCTAGTGACTAAACTCTCACAACGCCTAACAAGTGCATCTAATGGTCTCCTTTGTACATGTCAAAATCATCTTAGTTGAGCTTCCCGCATCTTCTATGCAATTGAAGCTATTCATGTCTTATCCCTGATACCAAGGTTGTCAGGATCGAGATCCTAGATGAGATCGTTTAGAGGTAGGATCGGATCTGATTGTAGGGTCGGATCGAGGATCGCTTTACAAAATCAGGATCGATTTATAAAATCTGGATCGTAAGATCCTATGATCTAGATCGCGATCCTAACTACCTTGCCTGATAGATTCATTCCTAATTTTATCAAGTCTCGTGCGTCCACACATCCATCTAAGCATTCTCATCTCCGCAACTCCCATTTTTTGCTCATGTACACAATTCACTGCCCAACACTCAGAACCATAGAGCATCGCAGGTCTAATTGCAGTACGGTAAAACTTGTCCTTAAGTTTTAATGGTACCTTACGATCACATGAGATCCCTGACGCGCCTCTCCACTTTAACCAACCCGCTTGGATTCTATGTGTAACATCTTTATCAATACATCCGTCATTTTGAACTATCGATCCAAGATATTTAAAACACTCACTACGGGAAATATCTTGATCACCTCAACTTAATAACGAAGTCAACTTCCCTTCTTGCACTGCTAAATTTAAGCTTCATATACTTTGTCTTTGTCATGCGCAACCTAAAACCTTTTTTTCTAAAGTGTCACGCCAAGATTCAAGTTTTGCGTTTACACTCTTGCGCGTCTCATTGACCAAAACGATATCATCCGCAAACAGTAAAAACCAAGGTATTGCTTGTTAGATATGTCTGGTGAGCTCATCTAAGATAAGGGTAAAGAGATAAGGGCTTAAAGCTGAACCTTGATGTAAGCCAACAGTGAAGGGAAATTCCTTTGCTAATCCTCCAGATGTCCTCACCCTTGTTATTGAATTTGTATACATATTTTTGATTATGTCTGATACAATTACACCTTTCTTTTCTAAGACTCTTCATAAGATCTCTCTTGGAACTCTATCATAAGCCTTCTCAAGATCGATAAACAGCATATCCAAATTTTGTTTTCTTTCTCCGTAGTTATCAATGAGTCTCCTCAAGAGAAGTATAACTTTCATGGTCGACTGCCCTGGCATGAATCCAAATTGATTCTCTGAGATGTTAGTTCTTCGTCTTACTCTTCTTTCTATTACTCGTTCTCATAGTTTCATGGTATGACTCATCAATTTAATTCCTTTGTAGTAAACACAATTTTGTAGCTTTTTGTTCTCATAGAACAAAGGTACCAAGATACTTTCTCTCCATTAGTCTAACATCCTCTTTTGACTTCAGTATCTTACTGAAAAAACATGTAAGCCACAAAATTCCTTCATCCCCTAGACATTTTTATACTTCGATGGGTATATCTTCTAGCCATACTGCGCTTACATTTTTTATCTTCTTTAGAACATCATTTACTTCTGATACTTGAATTTTACGATAAAACGTTATGTGCACTTATACTATTCTGATTTACTTAAATTTTTCAAGTTCAATTCATTGTCTTTTGTTTCATTATAAAGTTGATAAAAGTATTTTTTTATCGCTCTTTAGTATCAACATCATCCGTCAAAACTGTATCTGTTTCATCCTTTATGCATTTTACTTGGCTTAAATCTTTTAACTTCTTTTCTCTAGCTCGAGCAATTTTATATATATCACACTCTTCATCATTGGTATCAAGTCGCTTATAAAAAAAAAAGTGATTTATAGTTGACTCTCTTTGCCCTCACTTTGTCTTGCACTTGCTCTTTCCAACACCAAGATTCTTTATTTGGGGGCGCACAACCTTTTGATACTTCAAGTACGTTCGTTCTACTTATCCTTAAATGTGAAGACATAACTTCCATGAGACACTATAATCAACATAAAAGTCATCAACTAGTTGTTTCATAACTGCTGTCTTGAAAGCAAACTGTTTTTTCATCTTCAAGTTCTACCACCAAATGTTTGGCAATATTAATGTTCTTATCTTAAATTGATTTTATTTAATTTGTATGTCTAACACCACTAACATATGTTGTGTTGTCAAACTTTCTCCTGGTATGACTTTGCAATCTTTACAAATCATTTTATTCATTTTGCGTGTCATAAAATAATCAATTTGTGACTTATTTGGTTTGCTTTTAAACGTAATTAAATGTACTTTCCTCTTTATAAAAAACGTATTTGTCACAATTAACTCATGTGTTACGACAAAGTCTAAAATGGTTCGTTATTCTTCATTTTTTCCTACATATCCAAATCCTCCATGACCGGCTGTATAATCTACATTTTTCTTTCATATATACCCATTTAAGTCTTCTCCTATGAAAATGTTCTCTCTTTATGAGATTTCACTTACTAAATCATCTAAGTCTTCCCAAAATTGCACTTTAATAGTTTCACGTAATCCTACTTGTGACGCGTAAGCACTGATCACATTAATAATTTTCTTTCCTATGACTAATTTAAGAGCTAAGATTTAATCATTTTTTTATTTACTCAAACAAATGCATCCCTCCAAGTAGTATCTACAATAATACCTACTTCACTGCTTGTTTTATTTTTTCTTGTGTACCATAATTTAAATGCTGAATTTTCTAAAAAATTAGTTTTCTCACTCACTCATCTAGTCTCTTGTAGACATAAAATTTGTACCATTCTCCTAATCATTGCATCCGCTACATCCATCGTTTTCTCTGTTAGCGTATCTATGTTCCAACTTCCAAACCTAAGTCGGTCATAATTCCTACGATATACTTCCCTAAGACGTCTAATATGTGAGGATTTTTGCTTATTTAACACCACACTCAAGTCTTCTTGGAGGTGCAACGATCCTTATCAAGACGCCGCATTCGGACCATGTGACGAAAACTCTTGCAAATTTAACACTACACCCAAGCCCTGGAGATACAGCGGTCATTGTCAATACGTCGCATTCGGACCATGCGATGCGTTCCTTAGAGGAAACAACTTGGCTTTGCACAATTTCTCAAATGATCCATATTCAAAAGAGTGACTAAATTTTACGCTACTGCCGACCAGCTTATCATCACCTTCCTTATAACTATATAATTAGCCATTATCCTTATAACCACAACCTATTTCCTTCATAACTGTCTGATCCTACAAAACTCAATAAGTAACTTCTTGTAACTGCCCATGAATTGGCAGTTTTCTCCATCTAATTGAAATCTGGGATGGGGAAGTCGAGGCCTGGGATGGGGAATTCGAACCCGCAGCTCCTCTGTTGAATTTACTATGCCTAATTCCTCCACTGGAGAAAGAAACGTGACTCATTGTGTGCGTCTACTGCATCCCAACCCATTCAAGGCACTGCTCCATCATTCCAAGACTAGTTCTGATGAACTACTCCATCATTCCAAGGCCAGTTGATCATCAGTTCCTGTTCTACATAAGAAATCCCCCCCCCCCCCACCCCCACCCCCCGAAGTCATGTCTAAGGGCAGGAGCAAATTGTTGGCCCTGTTTAGTCACTCCTATATCTTTTTGCAGAAGACTGGTTATATTTGCAGGGTTTATTCTTAATGTTTAATTGAAGCACTCTCTATTTTAATTCAACATCTTGCTTGTGTTTTTAACGCCTAATCTTTAGACTAAAAGATTGTGAACTCTACTATTAATCTCAAATTTTATTATAATTAATTGTTAGGCAATTGCATGTGCATCGTACATTCTACAGTCCTACAACACTCCATAAACACCAACGCATTAGAGTTTTCTTAAGGCACAAATTACACAATTATTAAAAAAATCCTGCATCAAAATTCCTCACAAAATCAGTTATAACTGCACTATACCATAAACAACAACACTCAAGCCTTTATCCCACAATAGTGGGGTCAGCTATATGGACGTTTTGTCGCCATTGTGTCCTATCTTTAGTCATAATCTCACTAATGCCTAAGTACATCATGTCTTTCCTTATAGCTTCACTCCAATCCTTTATTGGTCTACCCCTACACCGTTTAACATGCCTAGTAACTAAACTCTCACAACGCATAACAGATGCCTCTAATGTTCTCATACTAAGAACCATAGAGCAACGTTGATCTAATTGCAGTACAGTAAAACTTTCCTTTTAAGTTTTAATGGTACTTAACGATCACATAAGATCTGTGACGTGTCTCTCTACTTCAACCAACCTGATTAGATTCTATGTATCACATCTTTATCAACACCTCCGTCCTTTTGAACTATTGATCCAAGATATTTAAAGTACTGATTGCGGGAAATATTTTGATTAACCAACTTAATAACAAAGTCATTTGTCCTTCTTGTACTGCTAAATTTAAACTTCATATACTCCGTCTTTATCTTGCTAAACATAAAACTCTTCTTTTCTAAAGTGTTTCGCTAAGATTCAAGTTTTGTGTTTACACCCTCACGCGTCTCATCAACAAAAATGATATCTGCAAATAATAAACACCAATGTATTGCTTGATGGATATATCTGGTGAGCTCATCTAAGATAAGGATAAAGTGATATAGGGTTTAAAACTGAAACTTGATGTAAACCAACAATGATAGAGAATTCATGTGTTCATCCTCCAGATGTCCTCACCCTTGTCACTAAATTTGTATACATATCTTTGATTATGTCAATGTATGATACATTTATTTCTAAGGGTCTCCATAAGATCTCTCTTGGACTTTATCATAAGCCTTCTCAAGATTGATAAACAGCATATGCAAATCATGTTTTCTTTCTCGATAGTTGTCAATGAGTGTCCTCAAGAGATGTATAACTTCCATGGTCGACCTCCCTAGCATGAATCCAAATCGATTCTCTGACATACTAGTCTCTCGTCTTACTCTTCTTTCTATTATTCTTCTTTATTACTATTTTTCAAAGTTTCATGGTATGACTTGTTAATTTAATTTCTCTGTAATTAACATAATTTAGTATATCTCATTTGTTCTTATACAAAAGTACCAAGATACTTTCTCTTCATTGGTCCAACATCCTCTTTGACTTCAGTATCTTATTGAAAAAATATATAAACCACAAAATTCTTTCTTTCCCTAAACATTTTCATACTTTGATGAGTATATCATCTGACTCAACCGTCTTTCTATTTTTTTATCTTTTTAGAGCATCATTTACCTCCAATACTTAAATTTTATGACAAACAAATATTTTGAAAATCGGACCGGAAATTGAACCGGCAGAGGGAAAGATTCAAGGTTAAACCGGTCCAACCGGCTTAACTGGGGTCAAACCATTATATATATATATAACAATATTAGAAAATAAAAATAATTAACATTATAATAAATATTTGCATATATATTTGATATTTATTATTATTATTATATTTTGGTACAAATAAAAATAAAAATATTCATTATCATCACATGCGTATATTTTTTAATCTTATTTGAATGATATTATCAAGATTTTGAGAACCGGACCGAGCATGGAACCAGTCTTGAGAGAATTCAAGGTTTAATCGGTTTGACCGATTGAACCAGGGTTGAATTGGGGTTGAACCGGAGTTGAACTGCTTTGACATTATTGACTAGAATTGTAGCGTATGATATACAAATAAAATATATAATATAACAGTTTTGAACATTAAGATAAATAACAAATATAAAAATGTGATATATAAATAACAAATATAAAAATGTTGATGAAATAACAAATATAAAAATGTTGATGAAATAACAAATATAAAAATATTGATGAAATAACAAATATAAAAATATTGATGAAATAACAAGGAAGACCCAAAGAAAACATCATTATTTACCTCCACACACACAAAGTTAGAACACAACTAAATTATAACAACTACATGTGGCCATTGCTGAATTCTATCATTTATGTCATTACATTTAAGGAAATCTATGACACTTAAAAAAATCCCAACACTTCATACTTAACAAAAAAAACCAGAAAGCTGAAGTAAAATGAAAAATAAAGTAATAAAACTGCACTGATCTAGGCACTAACATAAATCAGCAATTCTACTGTTCTACACTAAAATATATCAATTTAAATCTCGACTAATCTCATTTTAGCCGGCTGCCAGCATATAGAATTTTATTTTTTTAGACGGTTGTCAACATCGAGAATCTTCTTTTTTCTAGCTGGCGAAAATGTACAAATGCAGCAAAAGAAACACCACAAAAATACCTTTACGAGGAAGAAGAGCAGTGATATGTCGGTGGGGGAGAAGAGTAGTGCTACACCGGTTCCAAATCAACCTTTAATCTACACGCACACGAGTAACTGGACGGTCGCACACGAGGAAGACGAAGAAACTGGAGAAGGTATCAGTTATCGGTAGTTTCATGCAGACACGCAAGGGAACATCTGGTTGAATGCTTGTTTTGGAGGAACCAAATAAGTTAACCCTAGCCTCAGAGGACTCTAACATTTAATCTAAACTATTCGATCTAAAATCAATGGTGATTTTGTGAACAGCCCTAGCCAAAAACCGGCCCGGTTTCGGTTATCCGATTCAACCGGCCGGTTTCCTGATTCCCAGACGGTTCTTGGCCAGGGCAATTTTAGGAACCAGATCGGACCGCCCGAAGGACCGGTCGGTAGTTGGACTGGTTGGACCGGCCAGTCCGGTCCGATTTTCAAAACGTTGGATATTATATATATAATTACAAATATATCATAAAATATAATTTTGTTAAAATAATTTAATATAATTAAATAATATAAGAAAGATCAAATTAAACATAGTTTTGTAAAATTAAAAATTAAAAAAAAACTAAATTAAAATTAAATATATAATACATTATTATATTTTATATTAATTAATAGAAATATTAGTATTATATATATAACATAGTTTGCATTCACTAAAACGCGCTGGCTAAGTGGATTGGCAGTAAGGATTATACTCTAATGGTGAAGGTTCAAAACTCATCACTTTCAAATTTTATAAAAGTTTTGTGGTTCGGCAGTACATATTTGACGCGCTCGATTACGAGGAACCGGCTACAATTCCCGGTTTCCTGGTGAACCCGCCCGATTCCCCGGTTTCTGGGTGGTTCATATATAAAGCGATTTTCATACCTGGACCGGACGGGTTATGGGTCTGGTTGGCAGTCCGACCGGTTGGACCAGCCGGTCCAGCCTGGTTTTCAAAAGTTTGGATAAAACATTGTGTTCTTATACTTCTTCGATTTACCTAACCCTTTCAAGTTCAATTCATTGTCTTTTGTTTCATTATACAGTTGATAAAAATATTTTTTCAATAGTTTTTTAATAGCATGATCATCTGTCAAAACTATATCTGTTTCATCATTTATGCATTTATTTTGGCTTAAATCTCGTGTTTTTCTCTCTAACTCGAGCAATTTTATATATGTCGCGTCATTTATCTTTGATATCTAGTCGCTTATAAGATTCTTCATAATTTTGACTACTTGCTTTACCTACGGCTTGTTTAACTTATTTTTTGATGACTTTATACCTTGTCAAGTTTTCATCATTCCTACAAGCGTAGAGTGTTTATAGCTGGCTCTCTTTGCGCTCACTTTGTCTTATCCATCATCTTTACACCACCAAGATCTTTATTTGGGGGCGCACGATCTTTTGATTCTTCAAGTATGTTCTTTTCACGTATCCTTAAATGTGAAGACATAACTTTCCATGAAATACTAAGATCAACATAAGAGTCATCAACTAGTTGTTTCATAATTGTTGCCTTGAAAGCAGCTTGTTTTTCCATCTTCAAGTTCCACCACTGAATTTTTGACAACACTTTTATCTGTCTAAAATTTATAATATTTAATTTGCACACCCAACACCATTAACATTTGTTGTGTTGTCAAATTTTCTTCTGATATGAGTTTGCAATCCTTATAAATCATTTTATTCATTTTGCGAGTCATAAAATAATCAATTTATGACTTATTTGGTCCGTTTTTAAATGTAACTAAATGTTTTTCCCTTTGTGAAAACATATTTATCACAATTAGCTCATGTGTTATAGCAGAGTCTAAAATGATTTTTCATTTTTCATTTTTTTTCTATTTTTCTTTCATATATGTTCATTTAAGTCTTCTTATATGAAAATTTTCTTTCTTCGTAGGATTTCTGTTAATAAATCATTTAAGTTTTCTCAAAATTACACTCTAATAGCTTCACTTATCCCTACTTGTGGCGCATAAATACTAATCATATTAATAATTTACTTTCTATGATTAATTTAAAAGGTAAGATTTTATCACATTTTTCTACTTATCCCAACAACTCTATCCCTTAAAGTAGTATCCACAATAATATTGGCTTCATTGTTTGCTTTATTTTTCCATGTGTGCCATAATTTAAAACTTGAATTGTCTAGAAATTTAACTTTCTCACTCACTCATCTGATCTTTTACAAACATAAGATATTTATCCTTCTTCTAATCATCGTATCTACTATTTTCATCACATTTCCCATTAGCATACCTATATTCCAACTTCTAAATCTATTTCAATAATAAATCTTACAATGCACCATACCATATATAAGAAAATTCTAACTAGGACACAACGCAAAATTTTGATTAGAAGAACAAATCTCTCAACTGAAAAACTCATTCTAACAATGTTGTAAAGAAGAGACGAAAAGAGAAATAATCCAAATTTTATTAATTTCTTATACTTCTATATTTTTGGGTACATGTATGCATACATTTATATAGGAAGAGAGAGTAGGAGAAAACTCCAATCCTATGATGTGGGACTAAAGAGAATGTGCATGGGCTCCAAGAATGGGTTTTTCATATTAGGCTTTTTCATTTCTTCTTAACACTCCCGCGCAAGTTAGAGCATACAAGTCGTAGGCACCAAGCTTGGATAAGAACTGATGATATAACGGTCGAGAAAGGGCTTTAGTTAAGATGTCAGCAACTTGCCTTATAGCAGGAACATGCTCTAATTCTAACTTCTTTGATTGAAATTTTTCCCGAATGAAGTGATAGTCAACTTCAATATGCTTAGTTCACTCATGGAATACGGGATTCTTGACAATATGTATAGCAGCTTGAATGTCACAAAATAGGGTTGTCGGAGATGAAAGTTTAGGTCCCAAATCATTAAGAATACTTTCAAGCAAGGTTAACTCAGATACAACAGCTGTCATAGCATGGTACTCGGCTTCAGCAGACGAGCGAGCAACAACAGACTGCTTTTTGCTACGCCAGGTAATAAGGTGTCCACCGAAATATAACAAAAACCAGTTGTGGAACGTCTATCATCAAGAGAACCCGCATAGTCAGTGTCCGAGTACGCAACAAGAGATAGAGAGGAAGATGGCTTATAAACAAGTCTTTGTCCCGGAGCAGTCTTCAAATATCTGAGAATGCGCTCAACAGCCTGGAGAAGAGATGTCTGAGGAGCATGCATAAAGCGACTCACAATCCCAACACCAAATGAGATATCAGGTCGTGCAACCGTAAGATAAATCAGCTTCCCCACCAATCGTCGATAGTACTCTGGATTTATAAGCAGTGGGTCGGAGTCAGAATTATGTGTAGAGAGCTTGTGATTTACATCCATAGGGGTGTCTGCAGGTTTGCACCCTGAGTAACAGACATCTTGAAGATCAAAACAGTATTTTCGTTGGGATAGAACAAGGTCATCGGGTCGCCTCGCGACATCAAGCCTAAGGAAGTATCGAAGATTCCTCAGGTCTTTTGTCTGAAATGAAGAGTTTAAATGTTGCTTGATTTGTTGAATCCCCGTGGAGTTGTCGCCCGTAATTAGAATATCATCAACATATACACAAGGAGAATTACAGTGCCTGTTGGCTGATGACGAGTGAAAAGGGAGAAGTCAGTTGAGCTCCGTGTAAAACCAACTTCTCAAACAACCTTACTGAATTTTTCAAACCAAGCTCGAGGAGACTGTTTGAGACCATATATAGACTTTTGGAGATGACATACACGAGACTCCCTCGTGGTCTCAAACCCGGGAGGTTGATGCATATAAACAGTTTCTTAAAGGTCGTCATTGAGAAAGTCATTTTTAATATTTAGCTGATGTAAGAGCCACTAACGATGCACGACCAAGGAGATTAGGACTCGAACGGTATTTAACTTGGCGACCGGTGAGAAGGTTTCATCATAATCAAGACCTTGTTGTTGAGTGAAACCCCGGGCAACGAGATGAGCTTTTAGGCGGTCAACAGTCCCATCCGGAGCATGTTGATAGCAAGGACCCACTTGCAACTAACACATAACTGGACGGGAGGAAGAGGAACCAGATCACAGGTATGGTTAGCACAGAGGGCAGTCATTTCGTCATCTATGGCCGCACGCCACCCCGGATGTTGAAGAGGCTCCTGCACAAAGTTAGGAATAGAAATGGAGGAAAGAGAGATGACAAATTTTAAGAGTGGCGGAGAGAGGCGATGTAAAGATACACAAGTCGCCAAGGAATGAAGGTTGATGCGGGATCAACGGGCCGCAGGATAGCGCTGGTAGTCGGGAGCTGCTGGAGGGCATCAGTCTTGGAAGGACGACGAGTATAGACACGAAGAAGCAGTTTAGATATAGCTGGCACCGGGAGTGGCGGAGGAAGAAGTGGGAGAGACAGAGTCATGACAGGGACAGCCGGACGAGCGACTGGGGAAGGGAGAAACGGTGGGGAGGGAGAGGAGTAGAACAGTTGATCCTCAAGGAAAGTTACATCAGCCAAAACGATCAGCTTGCCATAAGTAAGAGAGTAGCAGACATAACTATTCTGAGTGCAGGAGTAGCCAACGAACATGCATTTGATGGCGCGAGAAGCAAGCTTGTCAGTAGGCTGACCAAGAATGTGGACATAACATTTACAGTCAAAGACACGAGGCGTGAGGGAGAACGGAGACTTGGAGAGAAAGAGTAGGCCAAACGGAGATGTGAATTCGAGCATGGAGGAGGGCATGCGATTGATGAGATGACAAACATCAGAAATGACAAAATTCCAATATTGTGTGGGCACCTGCATTTGAAACATGAGGGACCAAGCGACATCAAGAAGGTGACGATTTTTTTGCTCAGCCACACCGTTTTGCTGGGGGTATAGACATACAAGGTTTGATGTAGAATTCCAAACTCGGTGCATAAATTTGAGGTGTGACTAATATATTCATGAGCATTGTGGTGCGGGTTATTTTAAAGGTAACAGAGAGTTGTGTACGTGTTTCAGTAATAAATGCATGGAAAACAGATGTGAGTTCAATACAATCATGAAGTAGATATAACCAGATGAGACGCGAGTAATGGTCAATAAAGGTAACAAAATAGCGATATCAAAAAACACTAAGGAGTTTATAGAGCCCCCAGATATCAGAATGCACTAAAGATAAAGAAGTATTACTCCGAGTACATTTAGAAGAAAAAGAAGTATGATGTTGTTTGTTATAGATACACGATTCACAAGTAAACTCTTGCAATGAGACATCAGAAAGAGCCTTCTTGAGAATCGGGAGAAGAGCATGTCCAAGGCGACGATGTCAATCAACAGATGAGACTGCAGAGAGAAGGGTGGGTGGAACATCCAACAGATAGAGCCCATTCGACAACCGCCCTTTACCAATGGTATTTCGCGTTTGACGATCCTGCACAACAAAAGAGGAAGGAGAGAAGGTTATACATCAATCAAGTTTCTGAGTAAGGCGACTAACTGAAAGCAGATTAAACGGTGACTTCGGAACATGAAGAACTGAGGAAAAAGAGAGAGTGGAGGTAAGTCGTAGATCAACAGCGCCAGAAACCGGGATGGTGTCACCATTTGCTACAGTAATGAACTTGGGATAGGCATACTGCATGTACTGAGGTAATTTCTGGGATGTAATATGATGAGTAGTCCCCCGAGTCCACAATCCAGTGGGGGTCATGTGAGAGACAGGATATACCTTCAATGGAGAAAGACTCAACAGAGCTAGACAAGCGACTAATCACTCCTTGGAGTTGTTGAAGCTGGGTGCGGAGAGCGTTGATGTCTTGTCGGGTAAAAGAATCAGAATCCTATGGAGCAGCAGCAGTGGGACGAGGAGCAAATGTAGTAGAGGCAGTAAGATGTGGAGGTAGGCCATGCTTGCGGTAGCAGGTGGCTTCAAGATGACCATCTCGACCACAGTAAGTACATTTCAAAGTAGAACGCCCAGCACATCCTCGTCCCTGAGACGTGATGTGACCTCCTCGAGCTGAAGCAGGAGTAGGTAAAAAGGGCTGTTGGAGGAGAGCCGGAGAGAAATTTCCAGGGACCTCGGATGGTGGGGTAACCATGAGCAGCATAGAACAGACATCGGATAGAGAGGGTGTTGTAGAAAAGGAAAGAATCTGAGCCCTGACATTGTGAAGATGGGAGGGAACACGAGCCATCATCATAGCAATCCCAACATCTTCCAGATCGGTGAAGGGAGACTGATGTTGTATTCAGGCCTCCACCAAAGTTTTAGTCTTGGCAACGAAGGAGGTCAAATCTCTCGGGACCCAGTGTTTGAAGCGCAGAGATGATATCAAACAAATGCAGTAAGCTGTCTTTGCTAGAGTAGAGAGAGTGAGGCTCCTCCCACATCGTCTTGGTCGTCTCATGATACATGGCTATTTGGTATGACTCAGTGTCCATGGAATTGAGGATTCAGGATTGGACCCGGTCGTCATCACCGAGCCATTCGTCAGTGGGGACAGTAGGAACATCCCGAGTACGATGATGAAGAAGACCTTTGGTCTGGAGAACGAGACGAACAAAATGCACTCATTCCACAAAATTTTGTTTTCCACTGAGAGAGATGGTGGCAATACTAAGTTCATCACGAACTTTAGGAGAAGGAACAGCGGCACGAGCGGGAAGAGAAGAAGCAGTCGTTGAGTCCATGTCGGCAAGAGAAGTGAGGGGCGGCCTGGCGAATAGACGAGGGCGGACTGGAGAGAGAGTAGAGAAGAGAGAACAACAAGGTCGCAGAGAAGCTCACAGCGGGCAGGAGGCACGCGATCTGAGAGGAGTCCGCAAGAAGCACGCGACCTGAGAGGAGAGAAGAGAGCAGCAGGTAGAGGAGTCCGTCGCGGGCAAAAGGCACGTGACCTGAGAGGAGTGAAAAGAGCAGTGGATAGAGGAGACCGCAGCGGGTAGAGGAGTCCGCAGGAGGCACGCGACGTAAGAGGAGAGCAGCAGGGAAGAGAGAGCGGCAAGGGCATAGAGAGAGCCCGCAACGACTAGAGGAGAAACTGCAAAGCACAACCTGAGGAAAAGAGGTCGGCGAACAAACAATCCGCAGCGAGAAGAGAGATCAACGGCCAGACCGAAGCGGGGCAACAGAGAAGGGCCAGGAAGCAAGAGCAAGTTGCGGGTTGGCGGTCAATGCAAGCGGGTAGCACAATTGAGATTAGATAAAACCGCGAATAGAGCAAGTCGCAACGAATAGAGAAGAGTCCGCTCATGCAAATAAAGAAACCGTGAATAGCAGAGTCCGTGAATAAAGAAGCCACGACGGACAGACTGCGAGCAAATCGGAATGGGGAGAGAAGAATTTTGGTTACTCGCAATGGCGAGGCAGTTCGTTAACGCAGGGGCAAGCAGGGGACCCACAAGGAGGAAAAACTATAAAAGGCCAGCCGAAGTATAAAAAGGGAAAAGAGAACTAAGAGAGACCGCACACGGGTTGCAGATAGAGATTCTCAATCCGCCCAGTACAAAGGGCTAGGGAGAGGCGGGTAGAATTGCAGAGTCCGCAGGGGAGAACAGCGGGCAGCGAACAGAACTGGGAGACCGCTGGCTCTAATACCATGTAAAGAAGAGCCGCAGAGAGAAAAATAATCCAAATTTTATTAATTTCTCATACTTCTATATTTTTGGGTACATGTATGCATACATTTATATAGGAAGAGAGAGGAGTAGAGAACTCCAATCCTATGATGTGGGAAAAAAGAGAATGTATATGAACTCCAAGAATGGGTTGTTCATATTGGGTTATTTTCATTTTTTTCTTAACACGTGTGATTAAAAAAACATTAAAATGGTAATGCAATGAAATCACTAATTGAAGGCTCTGAGATGTTAGAAAGCCAAGTATGCTAGTTCATTATTCAATAATGTAATAGAATGACAAAAATCAACTTGAATTTTATTTGGTAGAAGCATCAAACAATCAATTTTATGATAGTGTGGTTTACCAAAGGTTCAAAGACAGCTGGGATTTTGAAGGACAATGCAAAGTATACAAATACATACAAAGGAGCTTCAATGAAAGCCAACCATTTTTTATTTATCATTGCTAGTGATACACGTGGATGCACTTAATAACACTAATTGGAATTAAATGAAAAATTATAACTTGAATGAACTAATACCTCTGATGGATAATATTATGTGAGCAAGTAAGCAGGAAAGTAATAATAAGTTAAGAATCCTAGAACATCTAAAATTTAATCTTAAAATCACTCGCATTCTTGGAGTACTAATAGCACATTACTCAACTGTTTGCATAGCTATTGTCCCAATGATATAACTTTGAAATGCTTTCTCCAAATATAAATAATAGTTGGATGGGAACTAGAGAAATGCAACTAAGCCACTATTTGAAACTATAGGAATAATTCCGGAGGAAATACAACCTCTCAAAGAATATCAAATGGAAAACAGAGTCAAACTCCACAAAACAAATTTCTCCTAAAAGTGAAAAGCATGTTCAGAGCATACCTCCTGAAGGTCACCAACATAAATCCTATCACGATAAGTGTGAATCGAGTATAGCACATTTGGGAAAAGCTTGTTTTCACATTTCCTCAGAAGTCTCCGTTTCCCCAGATCATATAACCTGAGCACTGAGCCAACACCAGCCAGAAGTCTCCCTTGAAACTGGCACAAAGCAAGAGGAACTCCTTCCACTTGTGTTTTGTGAAGCAATTCTAGAGATTTTCCTTCATCTATGAACCTATATATGTGAATAAAACCCGCAGTTAAAGATTTCTTCGGAAGGAATTGCAGTCCCTTGGCAGTACCAACAGCAAGCAGAGTTCCATATTCCTTATCATGAAAGTTCACGGTACATAAACTGAAGGCGGACTCATTATCCTGCAGCTCCAGAAGACATGTCGTGTTACCCGATTTCGGATCGAGAACTCTAATGCAAGAAACCCACCTGTCGGACTCTGCTTTAGGGTATCCATACTGCTCATCAGAAAGAGGATCCTCCTTCTCATCATCATCATCTCCCTCTCCTCCTCCATTCTCCATTTGTTCTCTATTGTTTGCATTTCCATTCTCAAGTCCAGAAGCTTCCAAACACTCTTTTCTGGCGGCCTCTCTCTCTTCTGCAGTAAACGCTCCTTGATCGCTCTCGATGATAACCAAATACTTCTTCTTGGGATGTAACACAAACTTCCTAGGAGTATATCTTAAATGGATGATTGTCTCGTTGAACGTCTCCCCCAACCGTTCAATAGTGAAGATGCGCAGAGCATCCCCAGCCACAGCGACTACACCTTCTGCACACTGATCAGAAGCAAATGAAGCAGCAAATTCAAGCGTTTCATAGGACAAAGGAGTCAGCAAAAAATGACCTTGGTGTATGTAACCAAGCCAAGGTCTACTTGACAAACATAGCATGGCCTGCCTGCCCCTTACAATTGCTTTAAACAGTTTGGGGGCTCTCAACCCCAAGAAACGAGAACGAGTATCCGAAAGCTGGCCCGTGACCATATCAACAACAGTTCTGAAAAGAACACCATTTCGCAAGCCCGCATTGAGGAAAACACTGGCAGGGTGATCAGCACCATCCTCTCCCCCTATAGAAGCCTGAACTTCAAGCAAGAGCAGAGATTCAGGAGGAGAGGAAACACTCTGCACACTCAAGACTTGCATACAGTCATCTGGATCCAAAGAAAGTATCCGTATTGTGTTATCGTAAGATCCCACTGCGAGGAAACGGGATCTTTGCTTCCCCTCCGGAACCGGAGCGATATCCAAGCAAGCCACATCTCCGGTCATCTCATGCTTCTCCACCTCCATCAACTGGCCAGTCATGTCCATTTCGAAGTAGATGAGCTCTCCTCCGCTCAACGCTATCACAACTTGGAGTCTGTTTGAACCAACCTTGACAATCGTCTTCTTCCCAGGAGTTTTCCACTCATTAATTCGCCCGTCCTCTCTGATGTGCCTAATTCCATTTGGATGAACCTGCATAAGAGAATCATCACCTAGTAAAGAGACTGCAAGAGACGGTGTAGTATCCAGAAAACCACTGTCACTGACTTCCTCAACGGTCTCTCCAATGGAGAGCACAAGAGTGCCACTAGGAAATGACACAACAATATATGCATCAAACTCATCACTAACACTCTTCTTCACCGTCCAAACAGCGTTGGGAACTCCGGGCAGCTGTGACACAGCCATCTCACTAATGGCCAGCCCGGGCCTCAATATCCGAAGTGAAGATCTCGGTCCACGGCCACAAAGCGTGAAAATTTGAGGCGTTTCCTCTTCAAAAAGGTTCAGAACCTTCATATCCATAATTGGCATGAGGCTTGCGATATGATCGATCCTCACAAGATTCTTCAATCCTCTTGGCTGGAAGAACACTGGCTGAAACCCCTCATCCGTTTCCATGAGGGTTGAAGATGAAGCCTCCACATCGTCCCCATCACCAATTGCCTGAAACTGGTAGAGGGCATGATTGCCAAACTCTGATGCAGCAAATAAAAATCCAGTCTTAAGGACACACATGGCTGCCGTGACTGGTATTGTGTCGAAGTACTTGATCTTGAGCTCCATGACATGAATGCGTTCCTGCTCATCCCGCTTATGATCAAGAGTGACCTTGAAGATGTCTCCATACTCAGTTTGAAGGAGGAAGAAGAACATGGACTTCTGGCGATGGGTGGCCGCCGATACAATGAGAACACCACGCTCCGCGGGGAGATCAGCGCGACGGGGAATCACTGCACGAACATCAGGATGGCCCTGGTTCTTATAGATGACAAAATTTTCAGCACAGACAAGAACACCGCTAGGGCCATCTTCACCACCAGGAACTGTTACAAGAAGATTAGCTCCATTATCAATGGGCTCAGTCCATTTTCTAGATACATGATTGAGACCTAGATCAAGTTCATAGAAGGTGAGGTGCTTCTGGGCCTCGGAAGCCGCCTGCCCAGTTGAATCCTGGTCAGCTTCAGAGTAATCAAGCTCAATAGCCGCAAAAATGGGGTTATCAAATCCACAGTCAACTCCAGTGATGGAATAAGTTATGGTATGAGATTTATGGGCTTCCAGTGGAGAAGAGATTGTGAGGCGGGCGGCGGTGTCCCGGTTGAGAACGTAGACGAGCTTTTGCTTCTCGCAGGCGGCGATCATAACGGCGCGGCCCTTGGGATCAACGGCTAGGTACTGTCCGGGAACAATGCGCCGGCAGCCGGACTTTCCAAAAGTCTCCTGGTAAAGCTTATGGAAGCAATTCTTCTCTTTATGGTACTCCATGATGATGATGCGGCCGGAATCGGTTCCCACCACCACGTGGTCTTTTTGGGAACCGGTGAGGCGGAAGTGAGCAAGGCAGCGGATGGTGCCGAACACCTCGACGGAGTGAAGGGTCTGGATCTTGCCGGCCTCGTCGGGACGAAGAACGTCGAGACTCTTTCCGCGGGCAACGACGATCTCCTGGGACTTGCCGCCGATGAAGTTTCCATTGATGGCGCAGACGATTCCCGTTGCTTGTTGAAGGGTGAGGCTGTAAAGGTACATCGCGGCGGCTGCCGCTCGCCGGAGAGTGTAGGGAGAGGGTGGAGAGAGCTAACAGGACGGACCGAGCACGAGAATAAGTTAGGGTTTTAAGGATGGGACTGGGCGAGCCTGGGACATGGAAACCAGAGATATACTCAGGTGCGTCACTCGCACCTCATCTACTTTTGCGTCTTTGCTTGTTAAAACATGTCCATTGGTGATCTACTTTTGAGTTGAACAAATTTTTAATATTAATTTGGTTAATAAGAAACTATTTTGAATAATTTGATTTGTTATAGGACTCATACTAGTATCGCTAAATAATGTCTTGAATAACCTATATCTAAATATGTCAAAATTAGATTACTTGATTTATTATGATACTGGCAAAATGATATGGCTATTGTGTGTTGGGATTTCACATAATCCTCAGGATAGTCATAATAGTCGTAAAGGTACAAAGAACATACAATAATTCAGAGAAAAATTGAACGCATGATAATTAATCAAAAATTACAAATAGAGGAGACGAAAGTATCAATCCGTTACAAGTGCACGACAGATGAGACGGATTAGATTAATCAGCGGGTGAACAATGATCTTGGACTGTAATCTTTAGAAAGACGCACAAGGTTTGCTCCGGTAAACGATCTGTCGTCGTCAGACGACCAACCACCATCACCGCCACCGATGAAGTCAACATGGAATAATGCTCAGCTCGTTTGTGAACCCGCTAATCACTACGTTGCTTGCCCCATTATAGCCTTTTCGCACTCATTGAAGCCTCTCCTTCTTCTTCCTCGTGAATCCACCTTCAAGGGCATCTCTCTCCAAGATGAGAACTGACGGTGTGTCCATCCAAGCCATAACTCAATCCTTTATATAACCATTTCATTTGCTTTGACCACTTTTCTAGAAGTTTTCAAGCATTTGAAAAACATGGGCGGCTTGAAGAGTCATCATCGGTGGCTGGTAGGTGGAAGCATGATACACATGAAAATTGACTTTTAGTGAAGAAATTTTTTGTCACTAAATATTGAATTGTAGTCACTAAAGACATTTAGTGACCAAATTTAGCCCGTCACAACGTGGTCACAATTGCCCCGCCACTAAATGTCTTTAGTGACACCCAAAATGTTCGTCACTGAAAGTTGTTTTAGGGACCAAATTAAATAGGTCACTAAAAGAAGTTCTAGTGACCAAAATACAACAGTTACTAAAACAACTTTTAGTGACGATGTATGACCCATCACTAGTTTTCTTCAATGACCAAAAAAACATTTGTCACTTAATGTGCATATTTTGTGACCAACTCATTTCCGTCACTAACAGTTCCTGTGACCAAAACACACTAGTTAGTAAAATAATTTTTAGTGACGAAGCATGCCTCGTCACTAAGTTTCTTTAGTGGCATACCAATTTCATCACTAATTATACATATGTAGTGACTGCATTAATTCAATCATTAAAAGAGAATTTAGTGACCAAATAAATTTCATCACTATATTTATTTTTAGTGATGAAATATTTGGTCACTTAAAAGATGAGACAATAGTGATAATTTGACGTTAAAATCTCTTCAAATTTTCACAAAATATCATATAATTATTTCATTTGTTATTCACTAAAATTCGTATTTACTCAATTGCAACAAGAAAATTGTTTAACATAAATTATTTCATTAATAGGAAAAAAGAGGGTGGGAGATAGCTCAAACCCCTCAATACAAAGTAAAATTATTTTCAATTATAATTAAACTGAATAAATGAAAAAATATCTATACATAAGAAAAAGGTCTCAAGCCCAATGTCTCATGGCCGGCGAAAGTCTTGCACTCGTTCATCATCAATTGAAGGTTGTAACTAAACGCATCCTTCTTTTACGTCTTCGGCCGATCTTCCATCTCCTCGACCATCTATAATCTTTATTAGTAACTCATCCACAATAAGACATGCAACTACACAAAGGGAGCATCAATCAATAGTAAACATTATAAATATAAAGAGATTTATGTTTATAAAGCCTCAACCACTTTACAAAGCAAGAGAAGCATAGTCATGTTCTCCACTGCCACCTTCATGATTTTCCGAGGAGATTCTAGAGGAAGAACCTCCTTTCTATTCATCAAATTTTAATATTTTGAATGCATTTCAATAGTGGATATTAAGATGATATGACTAAACCATATAATTTAAGGAAGAAATTCGGTGATCCTGATCCATTAGCAAATACAGTATTAACAAAAGATACGAACTAGGATAGCATTCCCTTCGGCGTTCAAAGAGGATGCCAGAATTTAAAATCTCGCACAATCAAAACTATAACTCTAATCATTTTAGTAATTAAGGCTTTGTTTGGGATACCGGTGCCGTTTTAAAACGGGAAAGTTCAAAAAGGAGATGTTAAACTGTATTTTAAAAATCGTGGTTTTAAAACTGAGACTTTATTTGGGTAACCTCCGTTTCAGTGACGATTTAAATTATTTTCAAAATTATCTTCGCATGAATTTTATTTATTTCGCATCAAATTTTTCTGAATTTTTTAAAACAAAATTATATTTGTGGTTTTTTTTACAAATTTATGGATATAATTATATTTTTATAGGGGTTAAATTGATTAAATAAAATTAAATTAAATTAAAAAATATTTCAAACGGTCATTTTGAAAGGGAGAATGGAGGTCTCCCTGACTTTTTCAAAACGGAGGAAAACGTAGGTTTTAAACCGGTCGTTTTAAAATAACAACATTTTAGTTCTTCTCAA
This sequence comes from Platanthera zijinensis, assembly GCA_039513925.1. Classification (NCBI taxonomy): domain Eukaryota; kingdom Viridiplantae; phylum Streptophyta; class Magnoliopsida; order Asparagales; family Orchidaceae; genus Platanthera; species Platanthera zijinensis. The sequence continues at coordinate 145,066,232 of CM077091.1, read as the reverse complement.
ACACCTTTCCTCCGGTCCGTTTAGAACGGAATGGAGTTAAAACGGGCTCTCAAACATAGCCTAAGTGAACGGCTTTGCTGCAACATTAAGCGGAATTGCAGATTTCGAGGCGGAACTGGATGGCTTCACTGGGGCATTCATACAAACACCCGTTGTGTTGTTTTGTTCATTAACAGTAAACATAGCATTTTTCCTTCCTGCAACTGGCGAAGAATCTTGTACAGATTTCAATGAGCTTGATCTATGAGATACCATTTCAGAAACATCATCAAGAGGTGCCGAAGAATCTGTGGAGGCGGGCACCCCAACACCCACTTTTCCCTGTCGGAAAGCTGGGGCGAGCAACCGACCACCATCTTCTTAGCTTTGCCCTTCCGCTCCATTGGAGTAGCAGCTCGTGAGGGGGAACCAGACACAATGGCAGGGGGAGCACCCCAACCCAAATAAGGAAGACATACCTTATGAAAAACGCCCAACACCTACACTGAACCTGAGTAGTCTCGCCAAAGAGGAGACCCTGCTCCCCGCAACACCCCATGTCGGGCGGCCACAGAACTAGCACACCGCCGAGCCCGCCATTTAGCTTCCGCCACGTCGGGTGCTCCTCTGACGGTTTTCAGCGGCAGGCGGCAAGGATTTGGCAACCGACGACGAGAATTCGGCGGCCGGCAGCCGGTGGCGAGGATTCAGCGACCGAGAAGAAGAGCCAAAGGGGCCACAGGAGAAATGGGGGCAGGATTTCTGTGGGGCGTGGGAGATGTAAAAAGGGGTTGCTATTAGAGAGGATACAACTGAAATATTTGGCTATTTTTAAAGTTTATTGGGGCTGCCAATATCGATATAGGAGCTGCCAATATAAACGCCCTTGAAAAAATGCATCGTTAGGATAAAAGGTTAGCAGTTTGCAAACAATAAATGACGATGAAAAACCATACAAGGTAAATTTGGGGGAGCCTGCTCTCAAAGTATTTCAACAAATTTCATGCAAGCCCCTGTAGGAAATTTCATGCAAGCCCCTATAGGAAATTTCATGCAAGCCCCTGCAGGAAATTTCAACAAATTTCAAGCACTTGATAGATGAAAAGAAATGTACAGAAATCCATACAATTTCAAACAGAAGTATTTCAGTGGACACAATTAGGTTAAAATAGACAGTTGATATCAGCATATCTTTCAAATTATTCTAGTGTTCATCATTTGGAAATGATTATATTCCTTTGTTGATTTCGGAATCTAGAGATCAGTAACGTTGAGTCCGAATACTATCTTGAAGATGAGAAGTAACCCTAGAAATGTGTATCAACAGACAGCTATGAAATCATTCGAGCGGAAAATAGAGAGCAAGCGTTGCTCATATTTATACCTGATTAGGTGAGGATAGACCAAACTAATCTATCAAAGAAATGATATGCCTGATTAGGTGTTGCTGATTTTGTATTGAGAGCAAGGTAGTGTGCAAACGTTGGAGCACCTGTTCGAGAAACGAAAAAAAGAGTAAGTTAAAAGTGAAGAAATCTATCATAGAACCTGTTCAAGCCCCTGTAGGAAGATGCTCACCACATGGTAATGTACGAAGGGAGGGGAGCGACACTAAGAGTACGCCCGAAGCGTGATGAAGGCTATGTGGGAGCACGCACTGAGAGCACACCGAGTACGAAGAAAGAAAGAATCGGGAGCGGCACTGATAGAGAAAAGAAGAGTTATGAAGAGAGATTACCTTAGCATTCAATGTCGAGAGAGCATGCCCGAAGCGGAGGAGCTACAGAGGAGACTTTATGGAGGAGGAACCGCCGAGGAGCTATGTCTGTGCTCGATGCTCTCGGGAGGCCTTCGGCCGCATCCATGCGGGCGTTGCCCACCTGCGCACGGGCTTTGCTCGTGCTTGATGCTCTGTGCGGCCTTTGACCACATATTATAGTGAAGGCAAGACTTTAATTACTTAGTAATGATAACATTCTCTTCATCTTCTTATTGAGATTGATTTGCCAGCAGGACATGTGTATGTGGGACCGTGTTATGGCTTCCCCACCGCGTTATAGGTCTGGGTGTTGACTCCGGTGGGCCCCTATGGCGGAATATCCCTGCGATCCTGTGGTTGGGATTAATCCCACATCGCCTGCAGATTTCTCCCCTCCGTGTTCATGTACCCCGCCACCCTTCATCTCAATACCTGGGTTTTGAGATGAACTGTTGGGTTGGTGGGTTCTTTCATGTTATCAGAGGAGGTTGTCCTGCTGTGGGGGTGTGTTGAGATTGATTTGCCAGCAGGACACGTGTATGTGGGACCGTGTTATGGCTTCTCCACCGCGTTTCAGGTCTAGGTGTTGACCCCGGTGGGCCCCTGTGGCGGAATATCCTTGCGGTCCTATGGTTGGGATTAATCCCACATTGCATGCAGATTTCTCCCCTCCGTGTTCATGTACCCCGCCACCCTTCATCTCAATACCTGAGTTTTGAGATGAATTGTTGGGTTGGCAGGTTCTTTCATGGTATCAGAGAGAGGTTGTCCTGCTGCTGGGGTGTGTTGAGATTGATTTGCCATGAAAGAACCCGCCAACCCAACATATCATCTCAAAACCCAGGTATTGAGATGAAGGGTGGCGGGGTACATGAACACGGAGGGGAGAAATCTGCAGGCGATGTAGGATTAATCCCAACCACAGGACCGCAGGGATATTCCGCCACAGGGGCCCACCGGGGTCAACACCCAGACCTGGAACGCGGTGGGGGAAGCCATAACACGGTCCCACATACACGCGTCCTACTGGCAAATCAATCTCAACACACCCCCGCAGCAGGACAACCTCCCTCTGATACCATGAAAGAACCCGCCAACCCAACAGTTCATCTCAAAACCTAGGTATTGATATGAAGGGTGGCGGGGTACATGAACACAGAGGGGAGAAATCTGCAGGCGATGTGGGATTAATCCCAACCATAGGACCGCAGGGATATTCCTCCACAGGGGCCCACCGGAGTCAACACCCAGACCTAGAACGCGGTGGGGAAGCCATAACACGGTCTCACATACACGTGTCCTGCTGGCAAATCAATCTCAACACTTCTACATTCTACAAGAAAAACTATTTATAAGAAGATAAGTGTTGCAAGTTTGGCTGCAAAAAGTAATTGCACGAGCAAAACATTAAACAAAATTGAAATTAGTTATAATTATGAACTATATTCACACATGTAGAAAGAAGGCATAAAATAATTTTGTGCATACCATCAACATGCCACCAGTCACCATCTTTCTCCACACATTTTTTGAGTCTTTCTATAATAGACACCCTCTATCCAATTGTTGTAACCACCGTGAATCCAAATATTTGACGAACAATTCAGTGGACGAGAACATCAGTTGTAAATGCCATCACACTTTTACAAGCTTTGCGCCTTTTCTCCGCCTCCAATTTCGCATGTGCTATGTCAGCTTCCATGGATTTCTGTTCTATGTCCCTACGACAATGTTCTTCAGCTTGTCTTTCCCTCTCAGCTTGCTCGGCAGCAAGGTTTTCGAGTTTTCTATGTTCCTCTACAACCACAAAATTCTCAAATGCATGCTCATCCATCTCACCTTCAACAGAATGAGAAAAATCCTTCAGGTTATTGTTGTCATATACATTACCACCATTGAAGAACACAAAATCCATCTTGTAAGCCTGCTTGGGAACATAAATTTGGCAAGACCACCAATCCCCTTGAAGATCACACTTATGCATTTTCTCAACGAAATCTTTCCATTTCCAGTCATTTAAGGCGTGTACTTGTGTGGTTTTCTGTAATTGTCGAGCTCTCGCTTTCATTCGCGACTTTTGTTTCATCTCTCAGTCCTAAAATCTTTAATGGGTGAAACTTTGTACTTTAGAGAGTAGTAAGAACTAAGAACTGATTCTCTAGTTAGAACATTTTCATAATAGACATATTAGTTTGAAAACACAGTTAGCTAAACATCATAAAAATAAAAGAGATACAAGTTCATGAAGATCCTTCCCCTATTTAATAACATAATGAGAAGATTCTTCCAAAGAGTCAAACAATATAAAAGTGAAAGAAAAACTTGAAAAAGACCGAGATTTTTACAAAATATAAAAGTACTTAAAAAGATAAAACATAAAGTAAGAAAATCCATATCAGGAGTCAATGTCAAATGTTAAGTTAAAATTTCTGGTTTTAGCCCCAACTTAAATGGATTAAATATTAATTAGTGTTGTCTGCTTGGTCTTCAGGTTCCCTTTGTTTCAGAAGAGCCAATATCTTAAACTCCATTCTGCATGCCATCTGATCTTCCATCTCTTGTATGAGTCATTCTTTGTGTCATCTGATCTTCCATCTCTTGAATATAAGTCATTCTTTGTGTCATCCGATCCTCCATCTCTTGAATACGATTGGTCATCTCAACTTCAAACTCAGCTCGAATTTTTGCTCGTAACTGTTGTACATTAGTACGCACACGCTCTGAAGGTCTTGGTCCCGATCCCATTCCAAGAATATAACCCAAACGATGTCCAAGTACGACGGTGTAAGCGTCTTTTAGGGTCAACTTATCTTCATTTTCTCCCTTATTTGAGTGTCGTGAAGTTCCAATAATTTTTTTATATATTTCCTCTGTTGTTTCATCTTGCCACTCATTATCTTTCCCCTTGTGAGCTTTCTCCCACAACCTTATGTACATGCATGAGTAACTCATCTTGTTTCTGTGGAGCTTCTCTCTACATATAAAAAACAATAAAACATTAATTATTAGTACTAATATTATTGTTAAGTTTAGTCAACATTATAATTGTTAAGAAAAATACTTGTCATTTTGTATATTGTTCTTGCAATATACTTTGTTCTAACATGAGAATTTATTTTTTGTTGGCTCCTATTTTGTTTATTGATCTCGCTAATCCTTTATATTAGCAAATCAATAAGAAAAATAGTGTATGAGCAATGTACATACATAATTTAAGAATAATTAATGTATTTCATACCTTGAATCGGGCACTGTCCTAGTAGCTAATTATCCAATTCCAGTAAGTAGGATCGATGTCTTTAGGGCAATTTGCACGCCGTTGTGCATCAGTATTCCATTTTAGGTAATAATTAGCATGCAAATGAAAACGCCAAATATTATAGTGTCGACGAAGTGAAGATATCAGATCACCGCGAACATGAGACTCATTTGGGAGATTGAATTCAGTATAAAAAATATTAAACACCTAAAATAATAATTAAAAATACACAGCTATTATTAAATTAAAAATGTAATACTCACATAGATGACATTAATTAATTTGTCAACAATATCGGTTGGAATGTTAGACCATTTCTCCACATTCAGAGGAGCATGGTTTCTTACATAGCCCTCACTTTTTGTAATAAGCTCTTGAGCTCTATATCCAATCAATCTTCGAAGTTCTTTTGGAAGTTGCACATCTACCCTCTCCGTATTATTTTGTCTCCTCTTTAACCACTCAAGCCCAATGGTCGGACCACATTTCTTTTTTTTTGTTATATTTATACCTGTCATTAAAAACTTTTGTGTTAACATGTTTTAAATATATCGAAGTAAAAAAATATATAAGAGAGTTATACCAATATCAGTATCATGCTCAAGATTTGTTGGATTTCAGGTACAAGATCAGCACCAGCCTGAATAGAAACGCGTTCAACTACACTTTCAGTATATGCATGTGGATTTTCATTTATCAAACCTCGATCCAAATGTAACGATATTGGTGTTTCTGGTTCTTTTGCTTGATCCTTGTTGGAAGGTTCACAATCCTGTTTAGTAAGAAATCTAACAAAGAAACGAGCTCGTGCTGTAGTGCATCGCGGATGTAAAGTGGTAGAGCCGGTTTTCCAATCATGCGAATTTCTTCTAGCACTTGTGGCAGGTATTGGTGAATTATCTGTAAGGCTTTCAATGCGAGAAGATTTAGTATTACAATCATAAGTTATACTCCTCTTCATTTTTTTGATTTAAATAACCTGAAAAAAAGTACAATTACAATTTATAGTAAATATTTAAAATGAAAGAAATATTTTAAACTACAATTACATTTCATAGCAAATATGGAGAATTTACAAAACTTGGCAACCAGATACATTAAAGGTTTGTAATTTATGTATCACCCGCATACTCAAAGTCATCAATATCATCACCATCTTCTTTTTCTTCAGTTCTTTGTAATGAAAGCACAAAGTTATCATTATCTAAAGCATTATCAAGCGTCGATCCTAACCCAACGTTTAAATCATACAACTGAAATTCATCTTCAACGAATTCTTCAAATTCTTTGGTTGGAACATCATAAAAGTGGCGTGCAACTGTCTTTATGATCACTCGCCACTCTTTGTTTTTGTTATCAGGTACGTAATACACTTGTTCAACTTGGCAAGCTAAGACATAAGGTTCGTTGCTTCTTAAATTATGTTTTGTATTAACAGAAATAACTCCATTGTTTTCCTTTTTGTAACCTCTATCTTCATTGTATGTATCCCACCATTCACATTTAAATAAGATAATTGCTAGTCCAACATCATACTCAAACTGAAGAATATCTTTTAGAACCCCGTAATATTATCTGTCACATGCTTGCCCATCCCCTTTAACAAAAACACCACTGTTTTGAGTTTTGCGTCTGATTTCACGTTCATAAGTATGAAACCTAAAGCCATTGACAATATAGCCAGAGTAATGTATCGCCCCTCTTTTTGGGCCACGAGCTAACTACAAAAGTTCTTTGCTAGCTTTTGAGTCTCACTTATAATATAACTCAGATATCTGTTGAAAGCGTAAAGTAAGCACACATATTAAATATAATAATAAGTTGACGTTTAAGAACTAGATGTTATACTTACCAGTGACTCAAACCATCTAACAAAAGTAGCCTCGTGTCTTTTTCCAATATTTTTAGAGTGTACATTGTGCGAACAAAAAACAAGAGACCAAAAAACTGGAGTAATAAAATTTTTATTATCCAAAAAGGTATCTATTACAAAGGTATGACATCTCTTTTATAGAATGGAGGAGAGAAGAGAGATTACAAATAAGCAATGTTGGACTAATAATTATATGAACATAAAACAATACAGGCCGCATAAGCTGCACGATTAGCCTAACTGCACGACCACTACAACGTGGAGGACAAGCGGCCAATATCCCCAAGCTGCCATAGACAAGCTGTCAGATCGCTCAGACCGCCAGACACCAACCAACAACATCTCGGCACCAAGCCACTGGGAGAAGCCTCCAGACCGCCCGGTCTCCAACCCGGTTACCAAACTGCTGGGACAAGCCTCCAGACTGCCAGATCTCAACACTCCACCTCAAGCTAGAGCATAGATATCAATCATGCCCAGCTTGTCGTAAATGTGAAACAAAGAAGCGGACATTGGCTTGGTGAAGACATCTGCCAACTCGTTGTCAGAAGTGACGAACGGAGTACAAATCTGTTTCTTCAAAATCTCTTCTCGAATAAAGTTACAGTCGACATCTATGTGTTTTGTTCTCTCATGAAAGACCAAATTTTTGGAAATGTATATAGCAGCCTTATTGTCGCAGAACATAGGAAGTGGATAGTTGTAGACCTCTCCTAGGTCAAGCATGAGAGCCCGTAAACACTTTAACTCACATGTGGTCGATACCATACTATGATATTACGCTTCTGCACTAGACTTGGAGACAACAGACTGTTTCTTGCTCTTCCAGCTCACAAGATTTCCTCCAACAAATGTGCAAAAACCAGATGTTGACTTGCGGTCTCCTTTATCATCAGCATAACTTGAATCTGAGTACACTTCAACCCTCAAGTGACCATTCTTCTGAAAAAGCAATCTTTTCCCTGGAGCTTCTTTAACATACTCCAATATCCTCAGGGCAGACTGTAGATGACCCTCCCTAGGAGCTTGCATGAATTGGCTAACCTTGCCTACAACATAGGAGATGTCGGGTCTGGTCACTGTGAGATAAATGAGTTTGCCCACCAGACGCCGGTACCTCGAAGAATCGAATAGAGGAGGCGAGTCATCTGTCCAAGTTTTGTCTTCCCCAATAGCCATGGGACATCTGGCAGATTTAGCATCAGTCAACCCTGCCTCTTTTAGCAAATCAAGAACATACTTCCGTTGGGAGAGAATTAAAGAGTTGGGCTTCCGAGATATTTAAATCTCTAGAAAGTATTTGGGGGAGCTCATATCCTTAATGACCAGGTGTTGCCGAAGGTGTTTCTTTGTCAAAGTTACCCCAGCCTGGTCATCGTCAGTCAGAAGAATATCATCCACATATACAGTAAGAACCACCATACCAGAGGAGGTTTTGCGAATGAATAAGGAGTGATCGGCTGAACTTCTTGCAAAACCAATAGCAGCAACAATGTCGCTGAATTTGTCAAACCAAGCCCGAGGGCTTTGCTTTAGGCCATAGATAACCTTCTTCAGATGACATACTCGTGTCTCCCCCTGAGCAACATACCTAGGAGGTTGCTCCATGTATATGTCCTCCCGAAGATCACCATAGAGGAAGAAATTCTTGACATCCAGCTAGGAAATGAGTCAATCCCTATTGACAGCCACAGAGAGAAGAACCTGGATGGTGTTGAGACGAGCAACTATAGAGAAGGTGTCGAAGTAATCAACCCCATAAGTCTGAGTGAAGCCTTTGGCGACTAAGCAGGCCTTGTATCGATCCACGCTGCCTTCCAGACAGAACTTCACAACGAATACTCATCGATAACCAACCACATCAGTGCCCAAAGGGGGAGGAACAAGGGTCCATGTACCCCTTTCAGTGACGGTAGCAATTTCCTCATCCATGGCGGTCTTCCAATGAGGAATAGTAAGAGCTTCCTGGTAGGTGCGGGGAGTGGCAGTGGCAGAGATAGACAAGGCAAACGTACTGCGAGAAGGAGTTAGACGATCATATGAAACAACAACAGCTAGCGGGTATTAAGTACACATCCGCACCCCTTTGCAAAGAGCAATGGGAATATCCAGGTCGGCGAGTTCCTCAGTTTCCGGGGCATCTGTGGCAGAGAGAGCTGGCCCAGGAGTAGAGAGAGACGATCACGTAGAAGAGGGAGATATCTCGGTAGGTGGATACGGTGGAGAGGGGGGAGGTGGCGGAGCCTCGGTAGGTGTAGAGGGAACAGAAGGGGTGGTAGGAGAAGGAGGAATATCAAGAGAGGAAGAGGAGTCGGGAGAGAAGTAGGACGCATTTTCAAAGAAGGTGACGTCCGTAGAGACAAACTGCTTGCGGGAAACCGGGTCAAAGCAACAATAGCCTTTCTGAGTGGTAGAGTATCCCAGAAAGACACACTTGGTAGCCCGTGGTGAGAGTTTGTCACAGGTGGCAGAAGGAGAGTGCACAAAGGCTGTGCACCCAAAGACACGGAGAGGGAGAGAAAATGGATCCTTCCCTGGATAGAGAATGGAGAAGGGCGTTTCGCCGTGGAGAACGGTGGAGGGAATGCGATTGATAAGATAGCAGCAGCAGGAGACATGGAGGGACGAGCAAAGAGGTCCATATATAAAGTATAGATGCGAGACGTCTGAGCCCCCTTGGAGTAGAGAGCGGCAAGATGAATCCATGCAGCCTTGACCGTCTCACCATGACGGATGACTGGTAGGCATTCATCAGAAAGACTGTTAGCCAGCCATGTGCGGACAAGGGCATCGTTGGCATCCCAATCATCAAAAAGAGGATAATCTTGCGGAGGAGGGTCATCGGTGAGATGATGGCGTTTGGGTTGAGAGCGGAGAAGGAAGGTGAAGGAGACACTCCAATCCGGGTAGTTGGGACCGACGAGTTTGGAAACGGTGCCAAGGTTTCCTAAAGGAGTATGAGGAGTAGGAGGAGGAGCGACAGCGGGAGTAGTGGAGGTAGAGATATCAGAGGTTGTCATAGAAGAGAGCAGAGATAAGAACAAGTCACGCAGTTAAAGAGGAGGTCGCGGCGACTAATTAGCAGGAGCGGCTAGAAAAGGAGGCCACACAAAGGAGAACAGGTCGCGACGACTTAGGAGCAGGTCACGACGACTAAAGAGCAGGAGCGGTGAGAAAGGAAGCTGCACCAAGGAGAACAGGCCGTGACAACTTAGGAACAGGTCGCGGCAACTAGAGAGTGAGAGCGGCTAGAAAGGAGGGGCAGAGAGGTCGCCCACACAAGGGAAGAAAGAAACCGTGCGAATAGGGCGCGACAAGAGAAGAAACAGGTCGCGAGAACAGGTCGCAAGAAGAGGAACAAGCCGCGCGGACAGGTCGCACGGACAGAGAGGGTTCAAAAATCAGGAGGAAAAGCTCGAGTCCTCTGATACCATGTGCAAACAGAAAACAAGAGACCGAAAAATTGAAGTAACAAAATTTTTATTATCCAAAAAGCTATCTATTACAAAGGTATGACCTCTCTTTTATAGAATGAAGGAGAGAAGAGAGATTACAAATAAGCAATGTGAGACTAATAATTACATGAACAGAAAACTATACAAGCCGCATAAGCCGCACAAGCCGCACGGTTAGCCTAACTGCACGACCACTACAATGTGGAGGACAGGCGACCAATATCCCCAAGCCGCCATAGACAAGCCACCAGATCGCTCAGACCGCCAGACACCGGCCAGAACCATCTCAGCACCAAGCCGTTGGGAGAAGCCTCTAGACCGTCAGACAAACTGCCAGACCGCCCGGTCTCCAACCCAGCTACCAAACTGCTGGGACAAGCCGCCAGACCGCCAGATCTCAACATATTAAATATAGCCATAGTAATGTATCGCCCCTCTTTTTGGGCCACGAGCTAACTGCAAAAATTCTTTGCTAGCTTTTGAGTCTCCCTTATAATATAACTCGGATATCTGTTGAAAGCGTAATGTAAGCACACATATTAAATATAATAACAAGTTGACGTTTAAAAACTAGATGCTATACTTACCAGTGACTCAAATCATCTAACAAAAGTAGCCTCGTGTCTTTTCCAAATTTTTTAGAGTGTACATGTTGAAGCTCTTGACGATGTTGTCTATTAATCCAAATTTTATTAAATTACTTACATTACATAAAAATAATACAACTATAAAGAGTAATAATTTGAAACTCACTTTATAAATGGTTTTACTTCTGGACAATTCATTAGTATATACAGTTGAGCTTGATGTCAATCTTCATAATTAAGATCTTTTTCTATTCCTTTACCTAATGACCTCCTAGTTTTTTGAAAAATGGACAATTTCGAATCTTGCCCAAAATTTTCTTCTTCATTTCTATTTGGGCGAATAAGCTTTGTTTCAATTTTATTTATATATCTCGAACAAAATGTCAAACACTTGTGTACAAGGTATCTATTTGCCATTGAACTTTCTGGGCATGCTTTATTTCACACAAATGATTTAAGTGTACGTAAATATCTGTTGATTTCAAATATTTTAGTATACATAACTTGACAAAGTAAAAATATTAATTAATTAATTAATAAACATACCTCTCAATTGGATACATCCATCGATATTGTACTGGGCCAGCGATTCTTTTTTCTTATGCAAGATGAATTGGTAAGTGCATCATGATTGTAAAAAAAAGGAGGAAATATTCTCTCAAGTTTGCAAAGTGTGATAACAATATCTTGCTCGAGTTTATCAAACACCTCTGTACTTAGTACCTTAGAGCTCAACTCCTTGAAAAATACACTTAATTCAACTAGAGGGTCATAAACTTCTTTGCGAACAATGTCACGAAAAGCAGGAACAAGTTGATCCAACATGAAGACATGACAGTCATGAGCTTTCATTCTTGACACTTTACCCTCTTTTACATTTACACATCTCTTTATATTTGATGAATACCCATCTGGAACTTTCAAATTCTCTAAAAAACTATATATTGCCCTTCGTTCAGCCAATGTCAATGTATAACATGCTGGTGGAATGACATAATGATCATCTTTTTCTATCAGGTGTAATTCTGATCTCAACCCAATTTCCATAAGGTCAAGTCTAGAATTTAAATCATCCTTTACCTTTCCATCAATGTTTAACATAGTACCCAATATATATCAGTAATATTTTTTAAAATATGCATGTAATTTAACAATGACGTATTTCAAGTGTACTCCAATACGGTAATTGAAAAAAAAAATACTTAATTTCTTCCAGTTGTACGGAAGAGAAGTTTCATCCCGCCTTCTTTTCTTTTGCAGCTTTCCAAAAATCGCATTATCATATTCTTTTAGCAACCCTAATATGTCATCCCCTGATAGGACTTTTGGAGCGGGCCAAGTTTCAATTGTTCCATCAAAAGACTTTTTATCTTTTCATCATCTATGATTTGAATCCAGAAAACGTCTGTTTCACATGTAACACATCTTAGAACCATTCTTCAACCGACAATGCCATGTATCTTTATTACAACATGGACAAGCAAGCTTACCCTTTGTGCTCCAACCTGAGAGGCTAGCATAAGCTGGAAAATCATTTATCATCCACAACACAGCAATGCGCCTGTTAAAGTTGCACTTACTATAGACATCATAAGTGCATATCCCAACTTCCCATAAAATTTTTAACTCATCAATCAAAGGTTGTAAATATACATATATATCATTCCCAGGTTATCCTAGACTGGGAATAATCAAAGATATGATAAAATTAGGCTTTTTCATGCATAACCATGGTGACATATTATATGAAACTAAAACAACTGGTCATACACTATAATTTGTGCTCATAAGACCAAAAGGATTAAACCCATCAATTGCTAAGCCAAGCCTAACATTTCGTGCATCGGATGAAAATCCTAGGTATTTCTCATCAAATGACTTCCAAGCAAAGACATCAGCTGGATGTCGCAAATTTCCATAATCGCAACGCTTTTCTTTATGTCATCTTATATCCTCGGCCGTCCTAGAACACGTATACAATCTTTGAAGTCTAGGTATCAAAGGAAAGTGTCGAAGAATCTTGTTTGGTATATTTTTACTCTTTCTTGACAACATGTTACTTTCTAAATTATTATTTATCTTGCTCGATTGCCACCTGGACGTACCACAAGTTGGGCAACTTTCAAAATCTGCAAACTCACCATGATAGAGAATGCAATCATTCAAGCAAGCATCTATCTTCTTAGACTCAATCCATTCCAAGCTCTTGTATGTAATTGTTGGCTTCATAAAAACTACTTGGTAGTTTTTCACTACAAGGGATTGCTCTTTTTAAAACTTTAAGTAATTCAATAAAAGATCGATCAGTCCGGCCATCCATAATCGGATTTAAGTGCAAGTAATGTAACCATAAATTAAAATTTTGAAAATTCTTTGCAACCGGGATATAGTTCTTGTTCAACGTCATTTAACAAATTATAAAAAAAATTAGCTGCTTCATTGGGGTCATCATGATCTTGTTCTTGTCTAATCTCATTATTATCAGTAAAACCAATATTAACATCATGTAGCAGATCATGCATATCATCATGCTCTAAAATCTCCTCTTCATCCTCTTTATAAACATCATGATCACTCACACCAGTTGGGCTAGTGTAATAATCTTTTCCATGACATGACCACCATCTATATGTCTTTATAATTCCATTCAAAATAAGATGCACAAAGACAATCTCTCTAGTGTGAAATTTACTATTTCCACATTTATAACAAGGGCATCGAATATTGTTTCCTCTAGCAGAATGAGTAAAGGCAAAATCAAGAAATGAATTCACTCCATTAATGTAAGCAGGATGTCTTCAATCACTAAGATCCATCCAACTCGTATCCATTGCGTTATACATAAAAAAACAAAGAAAAACAAATTGCATCAACATAAATAAACTTCAAGAAAATTAATATAAAAAATTATTACATTGGGGGTTTAGGATTTCTAGGATCATCTGACTTCTCTCTTTTGTCTTGTCGGGTGATGTAATTTTCTAAGTGTAATTAGGTTTTGATTATGATTGATAAAGGAGTTAGTAGAAGGGTCCATGGGTATGCATTATACAATTATGCATCTATTAGATTCTAGGTGTCTTCTTCCACCTGCTTCCCATTTATTTACATCATTCTCCATCGAATCCTTTTTTTCATAAAGATTGAATTTTTCTGCCAACTAGTTAAGTAGCAGTTAATTAAAAGAATATTATGAATTGAACTACAATTTGGAGTTCTAAATTAGGTGAAGAGAATGACTTTTTATTACTAGTAATGGTGTGAGCATTTTGTGTCGTGGTATGATTTTGGGGTTAAAGAGTTGTGTCAAATTATTTAAATTAGTTGCGATTAGTTGACATCGGTTCAAAGGATTTTTTTAATAGATTTTACATTCTTTATCATGCTCCTGCTACTTGATTTAGGTTAGAGGTCCAAGACAAATTAAACAGACAAAAATTTTAAAGCCTTAAAGGTTTGTGTGCAAGTTATATTTGAGACTTTACATGAACTAAGAGAAATTATCATATAAATGGTCCTTATGAAATTATCCCTTCATCATGAAATAAGTAAGAGTTATGAGTGAAATATCAAAAATAAGGTCCAAACATGATTAAGCATACAAAACGAAACTTAGCAGCATTCTGAAATTACATAACTTAATCATTAACCCTTACATTTCAAGGACCATGATCATAATATCTATTAAAACTGACTAGAAGGCCAAGAACCTTGAAGAGACCGTGATTAACGAAAAAAATATCCTTGATTTGTCGTGGATGTTATGTCGTATGTTGGTGACACCATGATGTTTACTTCTTCTTTACTGTCAACCCTTTTTTGCTACAAATCAAAGCAAGAGATGCCTCTACTAGGATGTTTGATAGACAAATTTTCATTCACTTTCTACCTTTTTGAACAATCTTCTAGCAGTAATTATGCGCAACTACAAAGGTAAATCATAATTTACGACTTAGAAAAATGTGCGTAACTCGTGTTAAGCATTATAATTGAAGTGAAAATAAACATTTTATTTTTGCATAATGAATGATTGCTTTAGAACATAATATGAAGATAGATTTAGGGGGTTCTACATGGCCAGGAGTTGGGAATTTAATTCTAATGGTCTACCTTTTTGTGGTGCTTCCACTAATTTATATTCCTTTCCTTATAACAATTTATCCAATAAGTCCTATAAATTCAACCACTTTCAGGTAAATCGAATGGCAGAATTTATATACAACTGCTAAATGATTGAATGTTTTGGGCCATTTATAAATAAGGTAGATGACTATTATCATATTTACTACAAGTCAGCAATTTCAGAAAACTATGATTTTCATTCTCCAAATAAGGAAGAGGCAAAGACGCCTAAAGATCAAAGAATTAGACAGAGACACATCTCATACCTAATGAGATTCTTGGATGTAATTCTTAGAGCTTTAACAGCAACACCAATCAAACTGCTTCAAGTGATGTATATGCCCCTGACAATGATGGAAGAAAAACAAGAAAACATTCTCACAGTTATAAATTGACAGAGGAATGATAGCAGAAAGAAAAAGAGTTCACATATTTGATTACCAAATCGTCGGAAAACTGTAGGATCCAGGCTGTTGGATGCAGGCAAGGTGCGAGGATTTTCCATTGAAGGAGAGGCAGTGGCAGGTGTTGCGAGTTGTGGATATACTGTTGTGGCAGTGGAAGAGGAGCGGAAATGGCGTGGGAGATGGAGGCGAGGAGCAACAGAAGATGGAAGCGATGGAAATGGCGGGGGAGATGGGGGCGAGGAGCGACGAGGGAGATGGAGGCGAGGAGTGATGGGGAAGATGGAGGCGAGGAGCGACGGGGAAGATGGAGACGATTGAATCATTGTGGGAGATGGATGCGAGGAACGCCGAAAGAAGGAGGCGAGGAGTAGTGGGCGACCTATTTTTTCGTGGAAATGATTGGGAGCGATGACGGATTATTAGGAAGTAGGAACCGTCATTTGTAGTTATACTTAATTAATTACATTAACTGTTATACTTAATTAGATATATAGTGATAGAATTAATATTAGTGCGGAAAGGTTTCAGATTATTAGAAACCGTCATTGCAGTTATATATTCTTAATTATTAGACAGTGACGGAATATATATATATTAATGCGGAAAGATTTCGGCCCGTGTGAGTTTTTTATCCGCACCTCAATTTTTCTAAAACATTATTTGTTTTTTAAAACTTTACTCGCAACCCTAAATCTATTCACCGCTCTGTATGTCCCTCCTCGCCGAGGATCTCCCGTCCTTGAAGCCGCCCGCGCCTCCTTCCTCCCCCGAACAAGCTGGCGCCTCCTTGCTCTCCCTTGAACAAGCTGACGCCTCCTTCCTCTCTAGTGTGGCGTCGTGATTGAGAGTTAGGAGAAATTAGGGCATCACCCACCCATGAATTGTGAAACGCCGACGATACAGTCTCTCGTGACCCCGTCTTCGCCTCTACGGGCCTCCGGCTCCAACATTTTTGAATCTTCCTATTCCTGAAGTTCCTGGTATGGTTTCAATCTCTGTCTCTATGATCTTTCGGTTTCCATCTCAGTCTTATTGATCTCTCCGATCTCATGCAAGTTTCTAAATAGAAGAGTTGGCAGAGGCAATGTGGAGAGCACTTGAATGATTTTGTGTAGGGATGAGGGTCTGTTTTACCTGATTGCACAATAATATCTGATTTTTTGTAAAGAAATCATGTTCTTATAATGTGTCGTATTAATTTCTATTTGTTTAATTTTGTGTTTGAAAAAACAGCTAGTAAGTAATGTGTATTGTTTGGACTGCTAATCTTGTATGTTTTTTTTCACATTTTGACACATAAAAAAATGCTTCTTTACAGTAAAATTAGAAACTGTGCGTGGCCTAAACTCAGGATTTAAGCTTCGCCAGCAGCTGACTATTATAATATGTATTATCAAATTTAGGCATAATCATTATGCATATAGCAGGTTGGAGAGATCATAATGAACTGAGAGTGATGATAAAGCTTTTAAGTCCTTCATAATGACACTTTAAATGCAAATTGTTGGAAGAATTTTGAAATTATTGGGTCAGTTTATGAAGATAATTCATCATGATATTTATGACAATGAACATTATTATTGACAATAACAAGTTGTACGTGCTGATGCAATTTAAAAATTGTTCAAATTGAAAATATTGGGGTGCGGATAAATTTTTTAAATATTTTGGGGTGCGGTTAACAGCGGGGTGTGGCAAGCAAAATATTGGGGTGCAGTTATATTTTCGGGTTGTAGTTAACAATATTGGGGTGCGAACAGCCAAATCCGAGTTGCGTTAACAATCGCATTTATTTATTGGAGTCTGCAATTTAAATTTTGTAGGACCTAATTATATTATTATAACGAACAATTCAAGATATATAACTAAAGTTATTGAAGAATCATTGCATTATGTACATGCCGATAGATTATATAAATTGGAGGATTATCATTATCAGTTTCGTCTGTCTCTACTACTATACAATACCGAGATATATATATATATGATTATATTCAGGCATGTATATTCAGGCCTGTAATTACCAATAAGCTTATATTTTGATATTAAAGTTACTTCTTTAGTGACCAAAACTTTATTGTCAACTAAAAATATGTTTGCAGTGACGAATCTTTTACTTCGTCACTAAAGGTATGTTTTTAGTGAATAAACTATCAATTCGTCACTAAAAAAATGCCTTTAGTTACAAAATATATTCTGTCAGTAACAATTCGTCACTAAAGTTTTGTCTTCAGTGACAAACTTTTATTTTATCACTAAAATTTTTTCTTTAGTGATCAATTTTTAATTGTCACAAAAAATGTGTCTTCAGTGACTAACATTTTACTTCGTTACTAAAGATGAGTCTTTAGTAACTAAATTTTAACATGTCACTAGAGATATGTCTTTAGTGATTAAACTTTTACTTCATCACAAAAGATGTGTCTTCAGTGAGTAAACAATTTATTTCGTCACTAAGGATGTGTTTTTAGCGACAAAAACGTTTTGTCACAAAATTTTCTTCACCTTGGTTTGAATTTCAAAAATATCATATTTTGCATCAAACACAAAATTACACCGAGCATTTGCACGAAGCACCATCTGCACAAAGCACCTGATGAGTAGAATTTGTATATATTTTTAGTCTATAATTTATTTTAATATTTAATATAAATTAGTTATATTTTATGTCTTTTAATTTATAAATCGTTCCTTTTTATATTATTATATTAATTTATGTTTTATTTTATTTTGCAGGAATAATGTTGATGTCGCGCTCCCGACCATGAAGAATGGAGATTTTACTGAAGATGTTACATGCATGCCCCAACATTCACGTCGATTGGATTTCTTTCACGCCGCCAACTCTACAAGCTCATGCCGCACAAGTTCAAATCGTCTGCTTCACCTCGCCATTGCCGCCATATGCCTGTTCATGATGCTCTCATCCAAGATTAATGTAGCCGTCGCGCCATCTCCGCCTCCTTCACAATTATTTCAGTCTCACTGCCACCTTTGCTTGTTGCCGTCATCTTTTGCATGCATATATCTTATTTTAATATTTCATGGCATGCCACATCTTTAATTAAATAATATCCAACCACTTCTTCATATTCTGCCACCTCATGAAAGACCCACTTCCTCCACATAAATTCACCATGCCACCACATCTCTCTCCACCCCTTCAACTCCTCCATTTATTTTAATATTATTGCATGACACCATCCTCCATCTTCCACTCTTTATTTCTTCAAATTAATTCAAGGTGGTCAACTCATCCTTATTCCCTAATAAAATCATGTATGCATGTCCCCTTTTATTCCCATTAATTATATGAAGTCACTCATTCATCTCTCCTTCTTACATCTTTTCCTTCCAACCATTCATATTATTCACATTCATCCTCTCATTTATCTATAAATAGAGGTCATATTACAAGCATGCTCCCCCTCTCTCCCAATGCCCATTTGAGCATGTCAGGTTCTCTTTTCTCATTTCTTGCTTAGTTTTATTTTGTTCTTTTTTATGCAATGTAATTTTTTTTTTCTCGTACCTCTTTCATTTTATGAAATGAAATAGTACTTAGTTTTTTTTATTTTCAAGTAATATTTTTGTCTTCTTTTATGTTCTTTCTATTCTGTAGATATATAGTAAACTAATTCTTGTTCGTTACAAGTTTTGGAATGAAATTTTCGTTCTCTTTTTAATCGTTCTTTTCCACCTTCGATTTATTTCTGATTTATCATTCATTGAGTTCATATGCCGGTTATTAATTTTGGTATATGTTTTCGTACTCTAGTAGCCGAAATGATCATGCATACGAATTGAACGCTCAGGAATAAAAATAGTTGATCGCAACCCTCGAGAGAGGATGATGAAAATCTTCTGGATATGAGTCAAATCCTATAACGGGATTCACTTTGATAAAGCGAGTATTAAGTAGTTATCGATTAGAACGAGAGTTCAGTCAATATTCTTAATCTTAGTTGAGTGTATTCCTCGAGAGAAGTGCGTTCATATGTTGGGAATCTCCAAGGTCAAGGATCGGATTAGACGTTTATAAAATATATTTTATATTTCATTCAAAGTGCGTTTTATTCAAGAATAGATTTCTTATTTCACATTTTTAATTTAAATACAATTTCTCTAAAAAATTTTCCGATAAAATAATAAATGTTTCCTCGAAGTAGAAGTACTCGACAGACCCGAATTTTAATACGATATTGATATCTTTTATATTCTATGTTATATTTTGATAGGTACACTTGCCTTAATCGAGTATAGATTTGAGAACACGATTTTCTCTATCAAGTTTTTGGCGCTGTTGCCGGGATCGAACCCGAATCACCCGCATTTTGGCGTCATTGCCGGGGAATATTTTGTCGATATTTTGAAAAGAGACGACGCTATTACTTTTATCTATTTATTTTCTTTTTCTCCCTAAATTTTTTTTTAAAATTATAACTAAATTCTTGGAAAGGGAGATTTGGGGTGTCATACCATAGTATCTCTTAGTACCATGCAAACCCTTTACCGCGTAATCCTTGGGAAGTCCAAGACTAATTTAAGCCGAAAAAAATTCTTCTCTTTTTGTTGTTTCTAGGAAGTTTAAAAAAATCCAAAAAAATTTATAACTTCGAAATAAAATAAAAAATTAAAAACTTCAAAAAAAATATTATAAAACTAAAAAAAATACAAAAATATTTTTGTGTGTTTGTTTTCATTTTATTTTTTTTGTTTTTATTTTAACGTGTTTTTGCAGGTGTTCGTGGTGGTCGTCCGTCTCCAAAACAGGGACGTGTTTTCTCCCCCCCCCCCTCTTTTTTTATGTTCATGTTTGTATTCCATTTGTTTTTTTTTTCATACATAGTTTTCAGCATTGGGGACAATGTTGAACTTTAAGTATGAGGGAGTGTTTTTCTTTTCTTTTTAAGTTTTTCAAAAAAATCCAAAAATTTTTAAAAAAAAGTTTGTTTTTTTCAACCCTTTAAAATTTTTAAAATCACACAAATTTAGAAAAATAAAAATTCAAAAAAATTAGAAAACTCTGAAATATAAAAAGATTTTTAGTATTATTATGCTATTTCTTTTCTAGTATTTATATCTTATAAAATAAAAAAAATTCAAAAAAAGATCATATTCAAAAATCCAAAAAATGGAAAACACTAAAAATCCAAAAAAATAATAAACTCAACTTTATTTGTGCTATTTTCAAAATTTTAGTTTGAATTTATTTATAAGCATTTTTATTATTTTTAGTTTACTAATCATTTATGTCATCATGGTTAGTCAGATTTAATTTTTAGGTGATTTAGTTTTAAGAAATATTTTATGATTTTAATTTGTTTAGAGTAATTTCTTTAGCATCTTTTCTCTCTTATTTTAAATAGCTTCAATTTTGTAGTAATTTTGCTTAATTTTTTTAGATTTTAGTTATTTCTACCTCATGCTTTTAGATTCTTAGGAAAGTTTAATCTACTAGTAGTTGCTCTCTAATATTTTTGTTTTTTTCTAAATTTTGTTTAACTCATTACCTTAGCCCCTCCCTAGCCTTGTTTTTCTTTTTTATTATTAGATCATGTCATGTGAATAAGATGATAAAATTCATTATTCTTTGGTGCAACCCCCCAAAAAATAAAGAAAAACGTACTTATATGTCGTGGAAAATGATAGGATAATAATCTATCATTTTTTTGTAAACATATAAAAATTTAAAAGCAAAAAATGAGTGGTGTGAGAGGATAAAATTCATTACCTCCCAATAAAGACCTCTTCACATGCCTTATTTTCCCCCCAAAAAATGTTTAACCAATATAATTATTTTAGATTTAAATTAAAATATTGAGAGATCATAAGTAGTATGTTGCATTTTTTCTTCAAGTTTCTTTAAAATTAGGATTTTTATAATTTTAATCTAATGTTTGCTAATTACTCAATTTTGAAATGCTAGTTATTTTATTTGAGAATTTTTGGCTAAATATTTCTCTTTTTTCATTTTAATTTCATAATTTAGGACTTATCTTTTAAACCCCTAAATTTTAATTTTATCTTTTTTTTATTTAATAAATTTTTTATTTAATTGAAATTTTTATTAATATCTTATAAATATTTCTCATTCTTTTGCTCTGGAATAGCAAAAACTCAAGTATGAGGATATTTGATGAGTAGAATTTGTACATATTTTTAGTTTGTAATTTATTTTAATATTTAATATAAATTAGTAATATTTTATGTATTTTCATTTATAAAACGTTCCTTTTTATATTATTATATTAATTTATGTTTTATTTATTTTGTAGGAATATTGTTGATGACGCGCTCCCGACCATGGAAAATGGAGATTTTACTGAAGACGTTACATGCATGCCCCCGCATTCGCGTCGATTGGATTTCTTTCACGTCGTCAACTCTATAAGCTCATGTCGCACAAGTTCAAATCGTTTGCTTCACCTCGCCATCGCCGCCATATGCCCGTTCATGATGCACCCGTCCAAGATTAACGTAGCCGCCAAGCCATCGTCGTCTCCTTCGCAATTATTTTAGTCTTGCCGCCACCTTTGCATGTTGCTGCTACCTTTTGCATGCATATATCTTATTTTAATATTTCATGACATGCCACCTCTTTAATTAAATAATATTCAACCACCTCTTTATATTCTGCCATCTCATGAAAGGCCCACTTCCTCCACATAAATTCACCATGCCACCACATCTCTCTCCACCCCTTCAACTCCTCCATTTATTTTAATATTATTGCATGACACCGCCCTGCACCTTCCACTATTTATTTCTTCAAATTAATTCACGGTGGCCAACACCTCCTTATTCTTTAATAAAATCATGTATGCATGTCCCCTCACATTCTCATTAATTATATGAAACCACTCATTCATCTCTCCTTCTTACATCGATCTTCCCCTTCCAACCATTCATATTTTTCACATTTATCCTCTCATTTATCTAAAAATAGAGGTCATACTCCAAGCATGCTCCCCCTCTCTCCCATTGCCCATTTAGGCATGTCATGTTCTCTTTTCTCATTTCTAGTTTAGTTTAATTTTGTTCTTTTTTATGCAATGTAATTTTATTTTCTTGTACCTCTTTTTTTTATGAAATGCAATAGTACTTAGTTTTTTTATTTTCAAGCAATGTTTTTGTCTTCTTTTATGTTCTTTCTATTCAGTAGATTGTAAGTTAAGTCTTGTTCGTTATAAGTTTTGGAATGAAATTTTCGTTCTCTTTATAATCGTTTTTTTCCACCTTCGATTTATTTCTGATTTATCCTGCGTCGAGTTCATATGCCGGTTATGAATTTCGATATATGTTTTTGTACTTTAGTAGTCGAAAGGATCATGCGTACAAATTGATCGCTCAGAAATAAAAATAGTTGATCGCAACTGTCTCGAGAGGATGACGAAAATCTTTTAGATATGAGTCAAAGCTTATAGCGGGATTCACTTCGATAAAACGAGTATTAAGTTATCGATTAAAACGAAAGTTCGGTCAATATTCTTAATCTTAGTTGAGCGTATTCCTCGAGAGAGGTGCGTTCATACGTTGGGAATCTCCAAGATCAATGATCGGATTAGACGTTTATAAAATATATTTTATATTTCATTCAAAGTGCGTTTTGTTCAAAAATAGATTTTTTATTTCACATTTTTAATTTAAATATAATTTCTCAAAATTTTCTTCCGATAAAAAAATAGTTGTTTTCTCAAAGTAGAAGTACTCGACAGACCTGAGTTTTAATACGACCTTGATATCTTTTATATCCTATGCTATATTTCGATATGCACACCTACCTTAATCGGGTATAGATTGGAGAACACGATTTTCTCTATCAGTACCATTTGCATAAAGCACCAAATTGTACTTAACATCTACACGAAACACCAAACTGCACTGAGCATCTGCACAAAACACCACCTCACTAATAGAGGTATCAATCGACATGCTCCAGTCAACTTCATCCTACACTGGCTTAACCTGAAAAAGTCGATGCTAATGGATCGTGAAAACTAACTCGTCGAACCCGAGTCCCGGGAAGGCGATCAGATGCACCGCCACGACTATCAATCTTATTACCGCCAGAAATCATGGGCCCACCATCTCGCACTGTGGTCCCCATCGGTCGGTATATTCTATTATGCTATACAACTCGCATAACTGTGGTGCGCCCTCACATCACCGTTAGAACTCTACGTCTAGCCGGCCAGCAGCAACCTTCTAAGTCCAATCTATTAGAGCATGCGTTTCGCTCCTTGGTTTGATAATAACAAATCTCAATTATATTTAATCATAATGTGTTTATGGTGTGCAAATAACATAGGTATAACACTCTGATTTATTTGGATTGGTGACGTACAATAAAAATTACAAAGCAGAGATATCACTGGTGATATGCACCTATCGCTAAGCGATAGCTTGATGACTCGACGCCATGCGATAGCTTTATGACTAGACGTCATGTTCTCGATGCCTCGATGGTTTCGACACACGTAGCGCATAACTCAATGATATCGTCACGCGATATCCAGCTACCAAAACACAATAGCTCCACGTTCTGTACACGATCTCCATCTTGACGACACAGTTATTATAGAGTGGGACACGTGTCAACAAATAGAGATATCGCGGGTGATATCTACCTATTGTCGGGTGATAGCGCAAAAACTATATAAGGGCTGAATTTCGGGAAATTGATGTTGCACACCTGGTGTAACATTCCATTTCCGGCTAGACCCCTAGGAGTCGGTCTGTTGTGACAGAACCCTAGGAAGCCCAAGAATTGAAATACATCGACCAAGATTTCGGGTCACGGGTTGGTCACGCCCGTGACCGACCCGTCACGCCCGTGACCAAGGGAGTGACCCCTTCGACGATCGTCGATCTCAGAAAGACGATCGTCGAGCGCAGAATTTGCAACCCGGGCCTGTCACGCCCGTGACCTATGTGTCACGCCCGTGACCTAAGGCGTGACCCCCTTCGACGATCGTCGATCTCAAAAAGACGATCGTCGAGCGCAGAATTTGTAACCCGTGCCTGTCACGCCTGTGACCTACGTGTCACGCCCGTGACCTAGGGCGTGACCCCCTTCGACGATCGTCGATCTCAGGAAGACGATCGGCGAGCGCAGAATTTGCAACCAGGGCCTGTCACGCCCGTGACCTACATGTCACGCCCGTGACCTAGGGCGTGACCCACCTTCGACGATCGTCTATCTCAGGTAGACGATCGGCGAACTCAGAACTTTCCACAAGGGCCTGTCACGCCCGTGACCTATGTGTCACGCCCGTGACAAAGGCCGAAACGTCAGTTCAGGCCCGAAATTATTCTAACACGCGTTATAATAAATTCTGGTATGGAAAGTTACACCAGGAGTATTAAATGGGCCGTTTCTTTCTCTAATTACATAGTAAAATGAGGAAGTGTTGACCCAATAGGAAATCACCACCTGGATAAGCCATTTCATCCTCCACCTTTTCCTCTCCCTCCACCGTAACCGAAATATTATTAAGAGAGAGCATTCATGGCCATGAATGCTTTACCCTTTCCCCTCCTCACTTGGAGATCTATAAAAGCCCCCTTAGAGTAAGATGAGAAGTTTACACTCTTGACCAAACGGATTTGAGATATTGTTCTTGTTGTTGGAGAAGTTCGGGAAACGCCATCACTGCGCCATGACAATCCGACGTTCATCTCGCCTCCAAACCGCGAACAAGGTCCTCCTCTAATTCTTCTTTTGTGGGTAGATCTTAGGATCTTAGAAAGGAGTTCGTGCTCAACGGAGCCGGACCTATTCTGTGTTTTCATGGAAAAGCCATGAAAAATATATTTTCGGGTACGCCGGAAACCGCCACCTCCGGCGGCCAAACCACCGCCGACCGATAGTCATCGCCTCGACGGAGGTGGTGGTGGTGGTGGCTTGCCAGGGAAGTGACCGGACGGCCGGCGACGGATCACGAAAGAGCTACAAGGAAAAAATATATGTTTCTGAGTTCTGTTACGGGTTCTGTTTGGTAGGGAAGATGAACAGTAAAACATTTTATGATATAAAATTTATGTATATAGTATATAAAGGAAATATACATTAAATAGTCTATATTGATGTTGTAAAACGAGGCACTTAGAGGCTGATTTAGGAAAAATTGTCAGTCATAAAAGTTGTAGCCCTTCGAGTCTAGATTAATTTAAAATTGATTTCAACTCGTTTGGGTAAGCGGTTTGACCGCAGCACCCGTTTTAGTCGGGGTTGTACCTAGAGTTGGGCAGGAAATAAAATGAATGTCCACGCTTCGTCCCTTGTCCAAATGACCTGAAATTTAGGCAGGGGGTTACCCTTAGTCATACCTAGAGAATTTTTAAAAATGGGAATTTTTGGAGACATTTTGCCTAAGGTTTTTGTTTTAATTTAATTAAGTTAGAGGAATTTATTTAAGTAGTCAAATGACATCCAAACCCTCCCAAATTTTGGTGAGTGGTCGCTAGCAATAAAACCTAGCTCTGTACAAAATTTCAACTCATTTGGATGAGTTTTGGATAGAAAGTCACCTATTCTTAACTAGGCCTTAATGAGGTGTTTTTGAGTAAAAAATGCACTAAGAAGTTGGAACAGTCAAATCACCTCAACAGAGGCTGATATTTTGACCATTGACTTGGAAGGGTTATTATAACCCACTTGGAGAAAATGGTGTAGTTTAGGGTTGGTTTACCCTAGGATCCAAACTCAAACCCTAAATGGAGGGTTTTGAGGGTTGTGAAGTACATGGGGCAATTGCTCTCATATTGCCTTGAAATTCAGTAGAGTTGACACTAGCATGATATGAATCATCTGGATGGAATCTTGGAGGATTTGGAGACAGGTAGATATCTCAAAACCCTAACCTTAGTTTTAGGGTAAAATACTAATTAAGTAAAATCTATCACTAAACATTATCTAAAAGTTGTGAAACTCAGGTAGAGTAAGTTTTGGGGCGGGTATAATCTATAGCAATTTTATTGGAATTTTATGATGTTTATTTCATGCACTTTATTTATAACGATTGTTATAGCTTTAATTGATGTTTTAATTATTTGAACCGTTCTGTTCATTCAAACCCCATAAAATCTTGGATGTAAATGTTTTTGGTCAGAATGATTTCTCCTGAATTTTTGTATAATTTTTAGTTGAGTAAATCTAGTACTTCCTTCACAAATGTTTAAAAAGAGTTTTATGCTTTGAAAATTAATTATGGATGGTATTGCTGCTGAAAAATTATGAAACTTGGCCAATGCTATTTTTAAGGTTGTACATGCATAATATAATTAATTTATAATTTTTAAATGGATATTCTTTGTACTTGATTCATAAGTGACGAAAGATAGAAAATATTTCTAAAATAGTTTTAGTGTTCTTTTGATTATAGAAAAATTGTGATGCTTTGGATTTACCATTTTGAGATAGAAAAATATTTATAATAATTTTGTTGGACATCTTGCATGAGTACTTAGGGTAGTTCATGTTCAAACCGGTAGCCCATGGAATTTTTGATGAAATTAATTAAATGCCAGATAAATTAGGAAAATTATAGTTTTCTGATTATAGGCTAATCATATCATGATATACCTCCAGTAAATAAATTAGGGCATTTGGATGAGTATTGGATCATTTCCTAACCGGTTCGACATATAGTCTAGGTTGGTCTGCATATAGCAAATTGTTAAATTGCAATAGGACACGATCTGAGATAGTTGTTGGAGTTAGTCATTTTGTCTGGGTGGGTAGATGTGGATGATTTCGCAATAGAATGATATGAAGAGTAGTGAGAAGTGGTGATGGCTAGAGTTAAGAGGTGTTCGGGTTCGACGAAAGATCGTCTTTCCCGAAGAGAGGAAGGTTAAACTCACCCTAGGTTAGTCAATCGTAATATGAGAAGGGAATGAGTAAGGGAATCAACCAATAACAATAAGTGTCTTGCGAAAGGGAACGATGAGCTTCAGGTACCATCATAGTTCCTAGTGCCCTTTGAGAGCCCTTCACAGGGAATACCGGGGGCAGTCCTGGGTTAACGTAAACTGTAATAACAAACTGAAAAGAGTAACTTAGTAATTAGAATCTCACATTTCACAAATACTATTTGCACAGGAAGATTGTTGGGAGCTTCGGCTCGACTGGTTAAGAGACGGACGGAATGATCCGGGGAGCTTCGGCTCGATTGGTTAAGAGACGGACGTTTTGGTCTGGGGAGCTTCAACTCGGTTTTTGTTTGATTACGATTAAACTTGCATGTGCATACAAAGGAATATCTAAGGTGGTGGGTCTTCGGTACTGGGTTGTCGTAGCACCGACGTCAGTACGATGACTCGGCAAGTGTGGTTTTTACACTTCGCCAAAGCTAAGTTCGGCGGTCCAGTCGGCAAGAGTACGCAGGAGCCCGCTTTGTGCACCAAGCGTTGAGGCGTACGATAGGTCAGACCAGTAGTGCTATATTGGTTTTGAGGTGGGCGAGGCCCAACCCACCGCTTCCGTCTGCCACTACGGAGGTATCCTGGGAGGTAACGACTCCGAAAGGGGGAACTAAAGGTCTGTGTGCACAGAGTCGGGTGTGTGAGTTGCACTTGCATGTTCCATCATACCCACTTGTATGTCATTACATAATCGATTCATTTAACCCCTGACACCTAAAGTATAAGTGGAATGGGACGCTTATACATTAGGACTTGCAAAATGACCCCTTGGTCTATAAGCTTGTGTGGGCAAGTTTATAAATTAAGGTTAAATTCAATATATATATGCTGTTGTTTGATAACCGACACCCCAACGTATAAGTGGTATGTGACACTTTATACGATGGGAGCCTTGCAGAAGATCCATTGGCTTAGGTGCTTCCGCACGTAAGTTAAGGTTACGTTTCCTACTTTCCGTTATTGCCATTATTTATTATTGAATTGCTAGATTAGTTCCGCTGCCACCTGATTCTTGGATTTAATCTCCACCTTCATGTCCTTCCCTTTCTTCCTCTCCGCTCGGTACCTAGGAGCCATGGGGGAAGGGGTAGGGGATGATAGAGCTTAGTCTTTATGACTAACGGTTTTCGAACCGCATCATTTTAGGGAATCGAGGAGCCCAGCACGGGGGAGCAACCCCAGAGATCGGTGCGCTTGGAGATGGGGCAGTCTAGCTCCGGAGTTCATACAGCCGGGACTGTGAGTCTCGACCTTGAGTAGATAATCTGTTTTTGCTTCCGCATGAGTGATTTGTAGTGAGGACATGATGTACCGGGCATAAGCCCGTATTTTAGTACTCTGATATATTATTATGTGGACACTCCCTTCATGGAGATTTTATTTCTATATATGTGATTATTCTTGTGGACTTGCTTTTACTTCATTTTGTGCTACCTTTCTGTGATGGATTGGCCAGCAGAATCGGCGCTTTGTGGTAATGACCCTTCAGGGCGTGAAGGTGTCACCGCAAAGGGGCAGTTCTGGGCCTAAGACCCCGGTGTTTTAAAAGAAAAAAAAGGGGGTCTTACAAGTGGTATTAGAGGAAACATCGATCTGAAAAAGGTAGCAGTCCACTAACCTTGGGTCACCCCCGCTCGCATTTAGTTTGGGGACAAACTAAGCAGCGGAAGCAGTGGTGTGTCCATAAGGGAAATCACATGTAAAAGTCCACTTCATCATTAATTGGAATTCTTCTTTGTAGCCTGCGGTAAACCCTGCCCCCAGCAGGGAACACCTCTGGCTGCAAAAAAGTCTCATCTTAATTCTCTAGCCAATGCGTTAGACTCAACCCATTAGGACTCATAACTAACCACGATAACTTATAGTATACCCTAGTTCAAAATAGACCTTGGGGTATGAACTTGGTTAAGGTAAGGAGATACCCAAAGAGAATAAAGGAGGAGTTTAGCATGAGAATGACTACAGAAGACATAAACTCAGGTGTCCCTACTATCCCAATAAAGGATTACTCAAACTGGTAGGACGACCTTAAGGAGAATTGAGGCCAATGATCTATTAGCAGAATGACAGAAGACATTTTATCTCGACCCTCGTACCAATAACAAAATTACCCTAGGGATTGTGCACCAGAGTCGAAGAGTAAAGTATGGAGTATGTTGACAAGTTTCAGGTTGGAACCCCAAGTCGAAGATTGATGCCCTAGGGATTGTGCACCCAGCTGGGATGGATATAACATGGTAATATCAAAGATGCTTAGCCCAAGGTAGGTAGAGGCTTATCTTTTGTTTATTGGGAAAATTAGTATTGGCTTGAGTTCCCTTGTACCTAGTTTAGGGAAAGTGACGTAATAAACATAGTGAGATTGAAGTCGATATAATTCGACGTTATTCGGGCGAAGATAAGATTTTATAAAAATATGTTTGGAATGATGACCCGTAGCATTACCAAGACAATGACATGATAATAAGACGGAGTAATTATGAGAATTAACTATTATCACGTGAAATTAGATGACGGGTAACAAGATTCAGGATATCTGAGAAGGTAAAAATTTAATCATTATGTTGTATCATCAGAAGGATGGTGTATCTCAGAACATGTACCCTCGGAGTGGAAGTTTGAGGACATCGCGATGGACTTTATTCATGGACTTCCCCGATCACGGATGGGAAACAACTCGATTTAGGTCATCGTCGATCGGTTGACGAAGGTGGCCAGATTAATTCCGATCAGGAAGCATGACTCTGTGGGAGTACTAGTGCGGAGATTTGTGGAGCAGTTTGTTCGATACCATGGGGTGCCCAAGACGATCGTGTCGGATCGGGATGACTAGTTCACTTCCAGGGAGTGAAGATCCGTGCAGGCTTACTTAGGCACGCGATTGACCTTCAGCACCACATTCCATCCCCAGACGGATGGGCAGACGGAACGCACCAATCGGGCGCTGGAAGATCTTTTGAGGCTATGCATTTTGGACTACGGGGAACAATGGGAGAAGCTCTTACCCCTGGTCGAGTTCTCCTATAACAACAGCTACCAGTCCAGCATCAGGATGGCGCCTTATGAAGCCTTGTATGGAAGGAAAAGCAGAACCCCGCTTTCTTGGGTTCGGGACGAGGATCCGAAGACGTTGAGACCGGATTTTGTTGAAGACACCGAGGCTCAGGTGAGACTTATCCGAGACAGGATGTTAGAGGCGCAGAGCAGATATGATAAGTACTATGACGCCCGACATCGTCAGGTGGAGTTTCAGGTGGGGGACCGAGTGTTTTTGAAGATCCGGCCCATGCATGGAGTTTCACGGGTGCATGGTCAGAGGAAGAAGCTCAGCCCTAGGTATATGGGCCCTTACAGGATCCATGAGCGGATCGGAGCCCTAGCTTACAGGCTAGAGTTGCCACCAGAGTTGGCAGCTCTGCACGACGTCTTCCACATTTCTTCGCTGAGGAGGGATCTAATACGCCCGGAGCAGCAGATTTTGACCACCGAAGGGCCGGTAGCTTCAGACCGATCTGTTCACTTGGAGCCGGTTCGGATCGATGACAAAGGAGTACGGATCTTGCGCCGCAAGAAGATCCCCTTAGTCAAGGTTCTGTGGAGAAACCACGGTTAGGAGGAGCACACCTGGGAACCGCAGGACCTGATGAGGCAAAAATACCCGGAGTTGTTCAGTCAGGTATACCTCACCATCTCTTGGTATACCATAAATTATCTTCTTGTATTGAACCAGTAGGACTAGATAAGGGAAATTGAGAACCTAGGCATGCGCAGGAAAGTAGGGGCTAATCTTTTGTTTATTGGGGAGATTGCATTCGTTTATCAAACAAGTAATCTCTCTTCGACTCAATTGGAAAAACCATATGGGATGTTACAAGTTTATTTTATTTCGGTAGAAATCCCCGTAGGCTCAACCTCAATTTCGGGGACAAAATTTTATTTTTGTTTATTGGGATTTGTAACATTCCATTTCCAGCTAGACCCCTAGGAGTCAGTCTGTTGTGACAGAACCCTAGGAAGCCCAAGAATTGAAATACATCGACCAAGATTTCGGGTCACGGGTTGGTCACGCCCGTGACCGACCCGTCACGCCCGTGACCAGGGGCGTGACCCCTTCGACGATCGTCGATCTCAGAAAGACGATCGTCGAGCGCAGAATTTGCAACCCGGGCCTGTCACGCCCGTGACCTACGTGTCACGCCCGTGACCTAGGGCGTGACCCCCTTCGACGATCGTCGATCTCAGAAAGACGATCGTCGAGCGCAGAATTTGCAACCCGGGCTTGTCACGCCCGTGACCTAGGGCGTGACCCCCTTCGACGATCGTCGATCTCAGGAAGACGATCGGCGAGCGCAGAATTTGCAACCAGGGTCTGTCACGCCCGTGACCCACGTGTCACGCCCGTGACCTTGGGCGTGATCCACCTTTGACGATCGTCGATCTCAGGCAGACGATCGGCGAACTCAGAACTTTCCACAAGGGCCTGTCACACCCGTGACCTATGTGTCACGCCCGTGACAAAGGCCGAAACGTCGGTTCAGGCCTGAAATTATTCTAACACGCGTTATAATAAATTCTGGTATCACTACTAGAAAACTGACTTTTAGGCACGACAGATTGCCGTGGCTAAAAGTCCAAAACCGTGGCTAAAGACTTTTAGCCACGGTCTACCCACGGAAAATGGGCGTGGGCAATGCGAGCGTGGCTAAAAGTCCAAACCGTGGCTAAAAGTCGAAAATCGTGACTAATACTGGACTTTTAGCCACGGTTTGATTGTCGTGGCTAATACTGGACTTTTAGCCACGGTTTAATTGTCGTGGTTAAAGGGCCACTCATAACATAAAAAATTCAGACCAGCCATCGCCGCCGGCCGGCCGGCGCGCCGCCCCCGCGCCGCTGGGCCGCCACCGCCGCCGGGCCGCCGCCGCCGCCGGGCCGCCGCCGCCGTCGCCGTCGCCGTCGTCGCCGCCACAGCCGCCGCCGCCGCCGCCGTCGCCGCCGCCATATTTATTTCAAATACTAATTGAAATAAATTCCTTATAAACCCAAAATTTCGTTTTGTTTTGACGGTGTAGGACTAAATGTAGCCACGACCTTTTGCCACGGTTCAGGCAAACCGTGGCTAATACTAGACTTTTAACCACGGTTCAGGCAAACCGTGGCTAAAAGTCCAATATTAGCCACGGATTAGTCAACCGTGGCTAATACTAGACTTTTAGCCACGGAAAAAAACCGTGGCTAATACTCACTATTTGGCACGATTTTTCTCCCGTAGCAAAAGAATTTGTGGCTAAAAGCCATTTTTCTAGAAGGGTATGGAAAGTTACACCAGGAGTATTAAATGGGCTGTTTCCTTCTCTAATTAATTAGTAAAATGAGAAAGTGTTGACCCAATAGGAAATCGCCATCTGGATCAGCCATTTTATCCTCCACCTTTTCCTCTCCCTCCACCGTAACCGAAATATTATTAAGAGAGAGCATTCATAGCCATGAATGCTTTACCCTTTTCCCTCCTCACTTGGAGATCTATAAAAGCCCCCTTAGAGCAAGATGAGAAGTTTACACTCTTGACCAAATGGATTTGAGATATTGTTCTTGCTGTTGGAGAAGTTCGGGAACGCCATCACCGCGCCATGACAATCCGACGTTCATCTCGCCTCCAAACCGCGAATAAGGTCCTCCTTTACTTCTTCTTTTGTGGGTAGATCTTGGGATCTTAGAAAGGAGTTCGTGCTCAATGGAGCAGGACCTATTCCGTGTTTTCATGGAAAAGCCATGAAAAATATATTTTCGGGTACGCCGGAAACCGCCACCTCCGGCGGCCAAACCACCGCCGACCGATAGTCATCGCCTCGATGGAGGTGGTGGTGGCTGGCTGGTTGGCCAGGGAAGTGACAAGACGTCCGGCGACGGATCACGGAAGAGCTACAGGAAAAAATATATGTTTCTGAGTTCTGTTACGGGTTCTGTTAGGTAGGGAAGATGAACAGTAAAACATTTTATGATATAAAATTTATGTATATAGTATATAAAGAAAATATACATTATATTACCCATTTTTATATTACAAAACGAGGCAATTAGAAGCCGATTTAGGAAAAATGGCCAGTCACAAAAGATGTAGCCCTTCAAGTCTATATTAATTTAAAATTGATTTCAACTCGTTTGGGTAAGCGGTTTGACCGCAGAACCCGTTTTAGTGGGGGCTGTACCTAGAGTTGGGCAGGAACTAAAATGAATGTCCACGCTTCGTCCCTTGTCGAAATGACCTGAAATTTGGGCAGGGGGTTACCCTTAGTCATACCTAGATGCTTTCCAAAAATGGGAATTTTTGGAGACATTTTGGCT
This sequence comes from Platanthera zijinensis, assembly GCA_039513925.1. Classification (NCBI taxonomy): domain Eukaryota; kingdom Viridiplantae; phylum Streptophyta; class Magnoliopsida; order Asparagales; family Orchidaceae; genus Platanthera; species Platanthera zijinensis. Next base: position 145,032,518 of record CM077091.1, on the reverse strand, counting down.
AAGGTTTTTGTTTTAATTTAATTAAGTTAGAGGAATTTATTTAAGTAGTCAAATGACATCCAAACCCTCCCAAATTTTGGTGAGTGGTCGCTGACGATAAAACCTAGTTCTGTACAAAATTTCAACTCATTTGGATGAGTTTTGGATAGAAAGTCACCTATTCTTAACTAGGCCTTAATGAGGTGTTTTTGAGTAAAAAGTGCACTAAGAGGTTGGAACGGTCAAATCACCTCAACAGAGGCTGATATTTTGACCATTGACTTGGAAGGGTTATTATAACCCACTTGGAGAAAATGGTGTGGTTTAGGGTTGGTTTACCTTAGGATCCAAACTCAAATCCTAAATGGAGGGTTTTGAGGGTTGTGAAGGACATGGGGGCAATTGCTCTCGTATTGCCTTGAAATTCAGTAGAGTTGACATTAGCATGATATGAATCATCCTGATGGAATCTTGGAGGATTTGGAGACAGGTAGATACCTCAAAACCCTAACCTTAGCTTTAGGGTAAAATACCAATTAAGTAAAATCTGTCACTAAACATTATCTAAAAGCTGTGAAACTCGGGTAGAATAAGTTTTGGAACAGGTAGAATTTTACTGGAATTTTATGATGTCTATTTCTAGCACTTCATTTATAACGATTGTTATAGCCCTAATTGAGGTTTTAATTATTTGAATCTTTCTGTTCATTGAAACCCCAGAAAATCTTGGAAGTAAATGTTTTAGGTCAGAATGGTTGCTCTTGAATTTTTGTATAATTTTTAGTTGAGTAAATCTAGTACTTCCTTCACAAATGTTAAAAAAGGATTTTATGCTTTGAAAATTAATTATGGATGGTATTGCTGCTGAAAAATTATGAAACTTGGCCAATGATATTTTTAAGGTTGTACCTGCATAATATAATTAATTCATAATTTTTGAATGGATATTCTTTGTACTTGATTCATAAGTGACGAAAGATAGAAAATATTGCTAAAATAGTTTTAGTGCCTTTTTGATGATAGAAAAATTGTGATGCTTTGGATTTACCATTTTGAGTTAGCAAAATATTTATAATAATTTTGTTGGACATCTTGCATGAGTACTTAGGGTAGTTCATGTTCAAACTAGTAGCCCATGGAATTTTTGAAGAAATTAATTAAATGCCAGATAAATTAGGAAAATTATAGTTTTCTGATTATAGACTAATCATATCATGATATATCTCCAGTAAATAAGTTAGGGCATTTGGATGAGTATTGGATCATTTCCTAACCGGTTCGACATATAGTCTACGTTGGTCTGCATATAGCAAATTGTTAAATTGCAATAGGACATGATCTGGGATAGTTGTTGGAGTTAGTCATTTTGTTTGGGTCGGTAGATGTGGATGATTTCACAATAAAATGATATGAAGAGTAGTGAGAAGTGGTGTTGGCAAGAGTTAAGAGGTGCTCGGGTTCGACGAAAGATCGTCTTTCCCGAAGAGATGATGGTTAAACTCACCCTAGGTTAGTCTATCGTAATATGAGGAGGGAATGGGTAAGGGAATAAACCAATAACAATAAGTACCTTGCGAAAGGGAACGATGAGCTTCAACTACCATCATAGTTCCTAGTGCCCTTTGAGAGCCCTTCACAAGGAATACCAGGGGCAATCCTGGGTTAACATAAACTGTAATAACAAACTGAAAAGAGTAACTTAGTAATTAGGATCTCACATTTCACAAACGCTATTTGCACAGGAAGATTGTTGGGAGCTTCAGCTCGACTGGTTAAGAGACGGACGGAATGGTCCGGGGAGCTTCGGCTCGATTGGTTAAGAGACGGACGTTTTGGTCCGGGGAGCTTCGGCTCGGTTTTTGTTTGATTACGATTAAACTTGCATGTGTATACCAAGGAATATCTAAGGTGGTGGGACTTCGGTACTGGGTTGTCGTAGCACTGATGCCAGTACGATGACTCGACAAGTGTGGTTTTTACACTTCGCCAAAGCTAAGTCCGGCGGTCTAGTCGACAAGAGTACGCAGGAGTCCGCTTTATGCACCAAGCGTTGAGGCGTACGATAGGTAGTCAGACCGGTAGTTCTATATTGGTTTTGAGGTGGGCGAGGCCCAACCCACCGCTTCCGTCTGCCACTACGGAGGTATCCTGGGAAGTAACGGCTCCGAAAGGGGGAACTAAAGGTCTGTGTTCACAGAGTCCGGTGTGTGAGTTGCACTTGCATGTTTCATCATACCCACTTGCATGTCATAGCATAATCGATTCATTTAACCCCTGACACCAAAATTATAAGTGGAATGAGACGCTTATATATTAGGACTTGCAAAACGACCCCTTGGTCTATAAGCCTGTGTGAGCAAGTTTATAAATTATGGTTAAATTCAATATATATATGCTGCTGTTTGATAACCGATACCCCAACGTATAAGTGGTATGAGACACTTTATACGATGGGAGCCTTGCAGAAGATCCCTTGGCTTAGGTGCTTCCGCACATAAGTTAAGGTTACGTTTCCTACTTTCTGTTATTATCATTATTTATTATAGAATTGCTAGATTAGTTCCGCTGCCACCTGTTTCTTGGATTTAATCTCCACCTTCATGTCCTTCCCTTTCTTCCTCTCCGCTCGGTACCTAGGAGCCATGGGGAAAGGGGTAGGGGATGATAGGGCTTAGTCATTGTTGGGGCTGCGGTCCGGAATCGCCCCCGCGCTGCGGTGTTATGCGGTAATGGCTTAACTGGCTGCCCCGTGGATCCGCCCGAGGACCTTTGATATAAAGATTAGTTGCGTCGTCCTCCATCAGTCCGGGCTTTTGGTGCGAGTGGTTGCGCTAAGTCCTCTCAAGTGGTATCAGAGGGGGCCGCGGGTTCGAAACCCCGGGGTCGTTTTCGGGGGGGGGGGGGATTGTTGGGGCTGCGGTCCGGAATTGCCCCCGCGCTGCGGTGCTATGCGGTAATGGCTTAACTGGCTGCCCCGTGGATCCGCCCGAGGACCTTTGATATAAAGATTAGTTGCGCCGTCCTCCATCAGTCCGGGCTTTTGGTGCGAGTGGTTGCGCTAAGTCCTCTCAGTCTTTATGACTAACGGTTTTCGAACCGCATCATTTTAGGGAATCGAGGAGCCCAGCACGGGGGAGCAGCCCTAGAGACCGGTGCGCTTGGAGATGGGGCAGTCTAGCTCCGGAGTTCATACAGCCGGGACTGTGAGTCTCGACCTTGAGTAGATGTTCTGTTTTTGCTTCCGCATGAGTGATTTGTAGTGAGGACATGATGTACCGGGCATAAGCCCGTATTTTAGTACTCTGATATATTATTATGTAGACACTCCCTTCGTTGAGATTTTATTTCTATATATGTGATTATTCTTGTGGACTTGCTTTTACTTCATTTTGTGCTACCTTTCTGTGATGGAATTGGCCGGCAGAATCGGCGCTTCAGGGCGTGAAGGTGTCACCGCAAAGGGGAGGTTCTGGGCCTAAGACCCCGGTGTTTTAAAAGAAAAAAAGGGGGTCTTACACCTGGCCTCCAGGAGTCTTCATCCCGTGCATCTCCAGCCTGATAACTCGGTAGAACTAGAGATAAACTCATATGTGTTCAAGCAAGTTCAAGAGCGAAGAAGGGATTGTTCGTGCTTTTCAACTCTGGCGACCTTTGCAAGGATTTGTTGTCTTCTTCAGCGCTCAAGACAAGAGGGAGTTTTCATTTCAGATTTCTTTTTCTTTCCATTCATTTTGTAAACTGTAGAGAAATCGCCATCGTGTGAGTGGCGACTAGGCCCTTATGTGATTTAGGGGGAAATCAACGTCTTGTGTGCAGCGACTAGGTCGTGGAGAGATCTAGTGGAGACTTGTAGTTGTATCTAGTGGAGAGATAGGCTTTAGCCGACCAGTTCTTGCGAGAAAGACCGTTGAATTCCAAAAAGAAGATTTTTCATCTTAGCTTCATTGGAATAACTTGTTCTTGTTTTACACCGCTTATGAAATAAAGTTCATTTCAATTCTCTTATGAATTTCTAAGTGTTTTGTTATGTATTTCTAATTGCGTAAAAAATTTGTTTGATTTTCATTTATATTTTGTTAAGTAAAAAAGTAAAGTAAAAAATATTGTTTACCCTTATTCACCCCCCTCTAAGGGCGCCTCAAGATCCAACACAATCTACCCAATAATACAAGATTCTTACGCAGCATGTGCACCAGATACACCCTCTAAAGCCTATATATCGCTCCATCATGCATCTGCAAGTCCACCGTCCCCAATCCCCATGACCTTGCATCTCAATTCGTCGCCCAGTATGACCGACCTGGCCGCCACCTCTAAGGAGCTGAACATTGACGCATCTGAGAAAGCGTGTTGCGATGCATCAGAATCAAACATACAACTATCATAGTCACCCGACTCCTAGTGGCACAATAAAAGTTCTCATCTCCTGCCAAGTACAATGTCATCATGCCTGTATCCTGGACGTCACCTGAAGTACAAGAACTTTCAGCACACTGCGGACAATGTCTCCTAATATGACCAAATTGTTTTTAGCAGAAACATGTCACTACCTTCTTAGAAGCCAACCGAGCCCTTGCAACACTCGATCTTTTATCGAAACACCTTTCTCATCCATGTGCTATCAAGATCTGGTCACCCCTAGGAGTGGGGTCCTTCAACATTTGATTAGATAAAAGCATCAACGTGACTTCTTCCAGCCCTACTGCATTCTTCCCATACAGGAGTGTTGTTACCATGTGCTTGTATGACGTTGGGAGCGAGGTAAGAAGTAAGAGGGCTTTGTCTTCTTTGTCTACCTTCGAGCCAACCACATGCAATTGACTCATAAGTCCGTTGAATACATTGAAGCGTTCCTACAAGTTGCCACCTTCCTGCGTCTTCAACACATAGAGGCGTTGTTTCAATAATAATCTTGTCGTCACAAATTTTTCCAGGTACAACTGCTCCAACTTCTCCCAAATCCTGACTACCGTCTCTTCAGTCCTAATGTTGAAGAGCACGTGGTCAGTAACGTACATCCTGATTATGCTCGTGACTCTTTCACCAAGATCTTTTAAGTATTCATCTTTTATTGTCACGAGCAATTTGTCGCGCCCCGCAATACTAGAATCAAAACATGTTGAACCAGCATTTTTGTTACTCAAATCTGTCATTGGATAAAATTTCCGCCACCGTCAAATTTCTCCACTAAAAATCTCTCCAAAACTATGTTCTTTCCTATCATGACTTCCCTCGACAAACTAGAAGACCTGATTTATTTAAAGGTGGAATATGAAAGAGTGGGAAAAGTACCTAGTCGTTCACCACTACAGTCAAACTCTTCCTAGAACGTCCAATTACGGTCGTCTACCGGACTTGCATCTAATACCACTTGTTGGGATTTCACACAATCTCCAGGATAGTCACAATAACCGTAAGGGTACAAATAACACAAAATAATCCGGAGAAATATTCAACGCGCAATAATTAATCAAAAACTACAAATAAAGGAGAAGAAAGTCCCAATCTGTTATAAGTGCACCGCAAATGAGACATATTAGATTAATCCACGGGTGGACAATGATCTTGGACTGCAATTCTTAGAAGGATGCACAAGGTTCGGTCCGGCAAACCTTCGTCGGCGTCAAACGACCAACCACCACCGTCGTCGGAGAAGTCAACGCGGAATAATGCCCAGCTCGTGTGTAAGCCTGCTGCTCACTACATTGCTTGCCCCAATACAGCCTTGCCTCACTCACTATAGCCCGCAACAGCCTCGCCTTCTTTTTCTTTGGGAATCCACCTTCAATGGTTTCTTTCTCCAAGATGAGAACCGGCGGTGTGTCAATCCAAGTCATAACCTAATCTTTTATATAGTCATTTCATTTGTCTTGGTCACTTTCCTAAAAGTTTCCTAGCGCGTGAAATACATGAGAGAGTTGGAGAGTCAACATCAGCTGCTGGTAGGTGAAAGCATGATACACATGAGTTTGAAAGATCAAACCAACTCAGCATTGTGCACAATATTGGATAATGTTAGTATTTTAATTCGGATAATTATATTCGTAGACCTCAAATTGATAGTTATGGCTCCACGATATTTGCAGCCCTTATATCGATATTTGTAGTACCACATGATATTTGCAACTCACTTTTGAAAATAGACCCTCTAAACAGCATTTTTAGAAAAAGTGGTCAACATGAAAGTTGTAGATCTCGTCGAGATCTACAACTTTCATGTTGACCACTTTTTCTAAAAATACTGTTAAGGGGGTGTTTTTTTCATTTTTCCGAGAAGCGCGTTTTTTTGTCCAAAAAGCGCTGCGCGGAAATTCATTAATCTGTATATATATATATATATATATATATATATATATATATATATATATATATATATATATATTTATTTATATATTTATATATTTACATTTATATTTTTTCTTGTGCACTTAGAAATCTCATTGACATTATCGTAGTAAATTTGTGGCCTTGGGGGTATAAAGACAAAATAATAAGTTAGCATTCAAAAATTAAATGTTTAAGCAAATTACAAAATATCAGTAAGTAATCACAAGTAATAAAAAACAATCACAACTCATTGTCTCACAATGATCATCAACTTGCAAGAAATAATAAACAATGTCTAAAATCAGTTTAAAATTGATTTGCTTTTAATCATCATTATAATTGAATTAGATTTACAAAATAGTCAAAATTTAACCCCAAAAAAATTACGATGTCATTGATTCTTGATGCTCATAGAATTCAAAAATAACAATGGAGTACGGATGCTAATAATTCTACACCTGCAATGTTCATCACACATCACGTCAATGTCGTCATTAATGTTGATGGGGTTTTCCCTGATTTTTCTAAGTCAAACTAGGAAGATTTCGACCAAACACGTGAAGGGAAGCCAACCCATCCGAATGAGTTGCACGCACTCGCCCAGAGCCTCAAAAATCACTCCGAAAGAGGGGGCGAAGCCAAGCACAATGCAACCTCGCGCGCGAACAATGCACGAGCGCGCACGCAACACATAAGCACGTGCTCCGTGTGAGCTCGCCCGTGCGCGGGCTCCCTGCGTGTGTGCGCATGTGTTGCGCATGCGCGTGCGCCGGCAGCCGGCGGTGGCGGCGGCCCCCAACGCCTCCGGCCGCCGTTGTCGTCGGGCACCCTGCCCGAGCCGTCCGAACCACCTGGGGGGCACTTTTGTCATTTTGCTAAATTTGGTGATCCAGCTGACCCAAACGGGGCGACGTCATTCGTCAACACAAATTCCGTCTCAGCGCAATTACCAGCATATCCATCCATAAAACTATAAATATGCACACAGATCTTTATTTGAAGACAAGCAACTCCAGAGGCTAGAAAGAGTTTTAAGGTTTTTCCTCGAGGTCGTGGACTTAGACCAGTCCTCCGCTCATGAATTCGTTCCGCTTCCCTTCTAGCGAAAAAGCTCCATCAAGTTTCCAAGGCACGATGTTCTTCTCCGCGGGAGCGCTCCCACCAAGGCTCCGCTTCTGCAGGAGCGCTTCCATCGAGCCTCGGCGGACTTAGAGGTTTTTCCTAGTCGGAATGCTTCCATCGAGATTTCGTGAACCTAGCAATTTTCCTAGCCATAGTGCTTCCATCGAGGCTCCGAGAACTTAGTTTCTTTTTCATCATTTTGGTACTTTGTACTTATAACGGAGAGTTGGTCTGTCACCCTCCGAGGAATCATCCAAAACTCTTGTAATCTCCAACGAAATAGTACGGATCTTGACCCGACACAGATCCGACCATGTGGTTTTCACCCTTTTTGGGTTTTCCACGTTAAAAAAGGTTTTTGTCATTTGCTGCTATTTTTTATATTGTTTGCGCGTCCGGTCAAATTCCGAGCTAAGACGGTCCGATTCTTCGGACCGGGGAAAAACCGGATGACTCACAACAAATGTGTTGAGATGTTTGTCGACATTTATGATCACACACGTTCAATCAAATTATTTCTTGTGCCCACCATCCATTGTGCAACTTTTTTAATATTTATCATTGATCAAAGGTTCTCTTTTTGTTAATTTGTAATTATCTACCATTTTTTTCAAACTCCATTTAGGCCATTCCCTCAATTTTCATGACATTTTAGGTTCTTAAGTTTGACTTAATGTTAGAATCACTATTTCGCGGAGCTTTCTTTTCAATTCATTTTTGTGCGGATCACTATATTTGTTATACCTTTCTAACAATCATTCAATATCATTATCAAGATTTTTTTTTTCTATATCTTCCACTTTAATCAGGCCTGTCCAAAAAGCTTGTTCGGCCTGGGCCGAGCCCGGGCTTTTACTACCCGAGCTCGGGCACGAGCCTCTCTTTAGCCGGGCTCAACCCGTGCTCAGGCACCACCTCCAGCAGTGGGGCTGCCAAGTCCCCCAAGGCTGAGGCGGGCCAAGGCGGGCCAAGGTTGGGCCCAATTTTTTTATTTTTTCTAACGTTTTTTATTAAATAAAAAAATTAGGCGGGATTTTTTATTGGAAATCCCGCCTTTAGGCGAAATCCCACCTTAGGCGGGATTTCCTTAATGAATCCAGAATGCGGTGCTGCCCACTACAACAAAGAAAAGACTTGGTTCTGCGAGTGATGGTCTGTCAATCTCTGAGTTCATCTCGTTTTCTCCCCCTACAATTGTAACGAGGAACGACATGTTGCCCTCATCTTCTCTACAAAGCTCTGTACAACAACAAAATAGTGGAAATTTGGTCGGCGCAACTCCGATCACGTGATTTTTCACCTTTTTCCGAGGTTTTGTACTTAATTTTTTTTCTTTTCAGTCACTTCATTCTCATTAACTATTTGCGGGCTCAATTGCTCTGGGTTAAGACAGTGCAATTCAGATCGGTCTGCATAAGCCTCGAGTTTGCCGCAACAATACTCAACTTTAAGAAATGAAAGTTAAGATTATGTTTGAATTTTCATAGTTTATTCATTTACTAAATTTTTTTTGCATAATTTGTTACTTTAATATAAGGGCACGAGATTTTGAAAATTATAAAGTTAATTTTATTACTCTTCATAGATTTTGAGAACAGCTAGAACCATTTCATAATGCTAAAATATATAGTTTAATGCAACTGCTAATTTGAAATGAATGAGTGTAATTTATTATACTGTAATTTTTTTAAAAAAATTTATGATTTGCTAATAATAAAATAGTTTTTAAATAATGAAATAATGATTTCCTAAAATTTTTATATTTACTAATAATTAACACAAATTGAGAGGAAATAATTTTATGACGTTGAAGATAGCTTTTGAGGGTTGGGAGTTGAGCATTCCGCTATTTCCAAACCAAGGCTCGCTTTGGTGCAAAATTTTTTGGTAGATTCTGACGCGTGACAGCTTTTTTGTTTTTATTTTGTTTTTTTTTCTTGGGAAATCTCTCCGTGACAGCTATTAAAATATGTATGCATATATATTACTCATGCAAATAACTGAAAGATTGTACTTTTATCTCAGATATTAAAAATAAATGCTGAGAGATTACACTCTTATTTCAGAGATTATAGAAAAAATTGAGATAATATATTTTTAACTCAAATAATACGAGATTATATTTTTTTGTTTGCTTTCTTTGGGAAATCTGTATATGCCAACTATTTTTGTAATATATGAGAGAAAAATATAGCTTCTCGGCTATTTTTCTTAACTTTGTTTATGAGATAACATCTTTGTAGTTCTAGTTGCGAACAAGAGAACTTTGTTGTATCCTAGATAATTTTTTTCTCTCCGATATTGTGCTAGTTGTATCTAAGCAATTTTAGTCATGACTTAGAGATTTTAGTTATTTCTGGGTTGGATAAATTTGTATCTGAAAGTTATAGTATAGTGTATCTGAGCGATTATAGTATTTACTTAGGGATTTTAATTGTATCTGAGATTGAAATAGTTGTATCTCAGAATTGTATTATAATGTATCTGAGCAATTATAGTCTTAACTTAGAAATTTTAGTTATATTATAGTGTATTTAACTGATTAAAAATATGAAATGTCTGTAATAAAACATTGATTATATATTAATCTCAGATATCTTGATAGATCCTTCAGTAAATATCTAAGTTTAGATTTTTTCATTGACTGAAATGAGTATTTTTTGAGTTAAAATTGTAATGTATTAGCAATTTTTTATAATATCCAGGATTAAAAGGTAACATCTAAATTATTTTTTTGTATATCCACTGATAGATTCAGGAATTTAGAAATGGGGATGCACAAATTTTTTTTAATAACATAATATAAAAAATAAAAAATGCTTGATATTATAAAGTCATACACAATTACATATAAATATCTTAATTGAAAATTACAAAATACCAAAAGAAATTACAATTGCCACGACGAGTCTTCATTTTTTGAAAACAATCAATCACATCATCATCAGAAACTTTCAAAAATACGTCTCTTTCAATGTAGGTAACCAGATAGTCATTCAATATTTGATCTCCCAAACTATTGAGTAATCTGTTCTTGACATAATTCATGCCTGGAAAGACTTTTTCAACACTTGCAGTAGCCACATGAAGAATCAGTATGAACTTCAATAGCGTGTATAATTGTTGATAAACAATATGTTTTCCAGTTTCAACAAGTTTCATAGAGAGATGACCAAGGTTGTTCAAGTCAAAAAACCTATCATCGTTTCTCATATCCACAATGAAATTGTCTAGCTGAAAATCATGATTAAACAATTCCAAACTTGAAAAATCATTAGGATAAAACTCTGCAAGTCTGAACACATTTTGCTTGTCAAAACAACCAAAGGGGTTAATGAGATTCAAACAATTCATACAATGGAGCAACTCCATACTCACCTCATAAAACATGTTATTAAGCTCATACAATTGTAAATCAACCACTTTTAAGAAAATTGACACCCGATAATGATGCAAATATGTGTGGTCTTCAACAAATCGTCTTGATCTTCTGCGCGGAATATACATATCATCCATTTTAGGATTATGAATATCATATTTACCACAAAAAAGTAAGACTGTATTGAACAGAGTGTCCTAACCATCCACTCGCAAGTTTTGCAATTGTCTTTTTGTCAAACTAACAAAAGACATAGTATTAATAATATCCTGATGTTTTCTTTGCAAAACAAGATTTAATTCATATGTATAGCCAAATATAGTTGTCATCACATAAATCATCAAAACAAAGGCAAACGATTCTAATGCAAACAACACCATGTGCCTTCACCCGATCATTTTTCTTACTCTTATTAATCTTCAAAAGTCTAGCAACCATATCAGGATATAAAGAAATAATATGCATTAATGTCTTGTGATGTGAGCCCCAACGAGTATCCTCGACCGACCCAAAGAAAGTTCCTGATTTAAACCCGACCCAATTTTTTGTTCACTATCTTCTAGTGCCTGAGCAACCTTTTGCACTTGACTTTCTCTAAACATCTCATTTTGCTTGCAAGAAACTCCAAGCACATTTAATAACGTCGAAATGGCTTCAAAAAATCATTGCCAATAATCATTTATTTTAGCAACTACAACTACGATTAACTGAAGTTGATGAGCAAAACAATGAATGTATTAAGCTGATGGATTTTCCTTCAAAATTAGACTTTTGAGTTCATTTATCTCACCACTCATATTACTTGCACCATCGTATCATTGCCCACGGATTAGACAAATTCAAGGAATGGTCAATTAATAATGATTCAATTGCAGCTTTAAGAGACACGATAATAGTATCATGAACATGCACAATGCCACGAAAACGCTCTATTAATCTTCCTTTCCCATCAACATAACACAAACAAAGGGCCAATTGTTCTCTGTGTGACACGTCACTAGATTCATCAGCTAAAATTGAAAAGTAGTCATCTCCAAGCTCTTGCATTAGTATCTTCGTAGTTTCTTTAGCAAAAGCATTAATTATATCTTTCTGAATTGAAATCACAGTCAGTTGATTGTTTCTCGGAGCATTTTTCAATACATATTTACCAACTTCTTTATTGATATCTGCAAGCCACTACAAAAGCTCGAGAAAATTTCCCCTATTAAGTGAATGGTGACTCTCATCATGCCCACACAGGGACAATCCCTATCGCAAGAGAAATCTCAAGCATTTCAAAGAAGCTTGTAGTCGTGATTTGTTTTCAAACTTTGTTTTATCTGATTGTTTATCAAGAGAAACAATGATAGACTTTTGTGGTTTTTTTAAACCTTCAAATTTCTGGAGTACTAGCCGATGAGAACTATTAATCTTGCCAATATGTTTTGTAAATCCGTCAGGTTTTTTCCACGACCTATATCCTCCCCACTGACAAAAGCATCTCCCCGACAGCATTACTTGCGATATCATTCTTGAATAAGTAAAAAACAAAACAAAACACATCATCCTTTTCAACACTATATTCTAGCCACTCAAACATATGAAACCATGTGACTACAAACCTACGTTCCCGGGCACCTATTGAGAAAATGAATGCAATTTTGGTTGTTATGGACCTCTTAGTATATAAGTCTTTCTTACTGCATCTTACTCATTTAAAGGATACACTGATAAACTTTTTCTCTTTTTCGGATCATGTGGAAGCATCTCCACATCATATAAAGTTCCTATTATAATGTCTTGAGCATCAGTTGATGATAAATGCAACACATTCTCGATATCTTCAGAAGCACTAAGGGATAACTCTTCATTTTCATTATTTTGACTTGAAGGTTTACATTTCGAAGTCTCTTGAGATTTTAATTTCTTTTGAAACATAGATGATATAAGACTGGGTTTTTTGTCTCTCCATATCACAATATTCTTCAATTCTATTTCTATATGGATGCTTGAAATAACAAAATATTAACAAATGAAGAGTATTTACAAAATGCAAAGTATTTAAAAATCTATCTACTCCGCTTGACCCTCTACTGACCAATACTATGGAGTAACCCAAGGGATAAACATTCAACACAGAGACTATGTGTGTTGCTTAGTCACTACCTGATTAATACCTTAAAACACCCCTAAAAATAAAAATACACAAATATAAATTATGATAGAGTATACAGGTGCAAAACCTTGGCCACAATCTATAGCCAGAGAAGAATGTCCATCTCCTTCTTTTGTTGTTACGTCCTCACGAGAAATGTATTTCACAATCTGAAAAATGAACATAATAAAATTAAACATAATATAATCTGAATTCTGAAACCTAACATCTGAATAACTATAACATAATAACATTTTCCATCATCGGATCTCAGCTAATGAAATTGTTGGTATTCAAAAACCCAACCAAGGAGAAATAAAATAGAGTAAAATAGAGGATCAGATATTAATATTAGGGTAAGAAAAAGCTCTCCAATAGAAAAGAAAATACTTAAACAATATAGAGTACATGTTGCCATATAAATTCTTCATTAAGAGTGAGTCAATCACAGACCTAATTAAGTGAAATAAAGTATGTCCAGTGACAATGAAAAATTAGATATAGCATTTATATCTAACATAGTACATGTTTCAACAAGTTTTAGTAACGTAACATTGTAACGATTCTACCTGCAGGTTGCTTGCTGCAGCTGACTAGCTGATAAGCTGAGAGCCTGAGAGAGTGAGAGAAGGGAATCTCCAGATCTGGAAAGACCAAAAGAGACGAAAGAAAGCGTGAAATGACTGGCCTGGACCGCTGCCCACTGCCTACTGGAGTGAGGAAGAACTATGTCAAAGGCAGTAGGCACAACTGCATAGAGTCGACCTGTCAACGGTGAAGATTGTCGGCGTCGATCGCCGGGGAGGGGAAACGCTCTAGAGAATGGAGATTTTGAGAAGTGGAGCGAGAAGAAAATCACGATATATGGGAGAGTCAGAGAGAAATGACCTAGCACCGCGGAAGGGAGAGGAAATGACCTAAGGCGGAGCCGCCAGGGTTAATTATAATAGGGAACAAAATTGGAACTTCGAAACAGGTCCCGTCCCGGGTCGCTGATTAAGAAATTTAGGGGTGCACACTTTAAAATTTTACCCTACCTATATATATATATATATATATATATATATATATATATATATATATATATATATATATATATATATATATTTAGCCTACAAATATAACACTTAGTAGATATGCGCAAAAATGGGGGGTACCAGTGTCCCCATGACCCCCCTTTAAATCTGCCCTTGTGTATATCTAAGATAAAAATGAAATTTCTCAGCTACTTACATATGTAATATAATAGGCATGCATATTTTAATAGTTAGCATAAAGATTTCCAAAAAAAGACTAAGAAAGAAATTTTAAAAGCCACGCGTTAGAATCAGCCAACCTTTTAAAAACCACGCGTCAGAATCAGCCAAGCCCCGGATGATGCAGTTTGTTCAGGACGTAGACCAAAAAATTTCGCCGCTTTGGCCTGGGCTATCAGTATTACGCTCTATTTATTTGGGCGGTTTTCCATCATCTCAATTGGGAGGAAAAACATCAACGCTAAAAAACTCATTTGATAACCCTCCAATTGTAATGACCTCCCCAACACACGGCTCGAAAGAATGACCTCCGACACGCCCCAACATCAAGCTCAAAAAGGTTCAGCATCAACCGGTCTTGATAGGGATGAGATCCTCATTTAAGAGCTTGGGTGTGCACATAGCCGAACCCCCATGATCTCCACCAAAATTAGTGGGATCATGGGTTTGACCGCACGCGCGATCGCCGCGCCCTATCCCCCCGCACACGGATCCCATCACGCATGACGTCAGAACCGCCGCGGGCATAGCCTTGTCGGTGTAAAGAGGCTGGCGTCATACCCGGACATCGGCTGCCCCTCCTCTCGCCGCCGCCGACCGCCCTCTTCCAGCCGCACGCTCTCGCCGAAGGTGTCGGCCAAGCCGGTCGCAGGCGCGAGGAAAGAAACCGGGTAGGCCTCCCTTCCTCGGTCACGAACGCGCGGTCGAGAACGCGGCTGAGCTGGCCGCCCTTCCTCGGCCGCCGGAGCGCGGCCAAAGGGGCATCCAGGTCGACCGCCCTTCCTCGGTCGCCAGCGTGCGGCCGAGGAAGCGGCTGGGCCGGCCTCCCCTCCTCGGTCGCCGGCGCACGGCTGAGGAAGTGGTCGGTCGTCCCCTCTCCACCGCCGGCTTGGTCCCCGCGCGCTCACCCGGCCGTCGGCGGCTGCCTCCCTCCTCGCCGGCGGGTTCAACGACAAGTTCGTCGGCCGCCCGTGGGAGCCCATCCCCAACGTCCGATCATCTCAGTTTGGTCTACGCTGTCTGATTCGCAGGTAACCACCTACTAACCACCAGGTTAGCAGATGAATTTTATTATTAAATTAATTGGTGTGTGGGTAACAAAATAAATGATCATAATATGCGCCTTTAAACTATGACAAAAATATTTATGTTAATTGTTATGGTGTGCGGATAGTCGCGTAACCACCATAACCACCCTCTAGAGGCTATAAAGGAGTCCCATTCCACCTTATTTCTTACCTTTCTCCTCCCAACTTTCTTCTTCCTCAGGTCGAAGCTCTGCCAAATTTCTCCCACGAGCAGCATTCGAGCCACACCCAAGCTGCTCCCGAGCCATATTCAAGCCATCTCCAAGCCACGTTCGAGCCCCCTTCAAGCCACCGGACGAAGCCCGATCTCTCCGCTTCCGGGAGGCCTTCGCGTTCGCAAACTTAAGTGCTCCGCTCCCGCGTTCAGTTCCAGCGGGATGCGCAATAAAACCTATCGCCGCAAAGTACAAGTTGTAACAAATGTCGGGCGCGACAGTCTGTCGTCCATCGTGTGCTAAGTGTTTTCTCATATCCAAATTGTAACGAGGAGCGGTCTGTCTCCCTCGATTTAACGAACAAGCTGTAATAACAAGAAAATAGTTGACTTTGACCGGCACAGATTCGGTCACGTGATTTTTTACCCGGTTGAGGGATTTTTCCACGTTAAATTTTTGTGTGTACGATCGGCTTACTTCATTGAATGTGTGAGCGCTCGACCGTTCTGAGAGATAAGGCGGTCCATGTTATTCTAGTCCGACCGGAACAACGAGTTTGGTCGCAATAGTTTGACGCCGTCTGTGGGAAACGATTCCCGACACCAACCTAGAGATAGTTTCTTCAACCCCGAAGCATTCAAGATCGACTTCAATGGCGAAGAGAAGCTATCGAACAACCGAAGAACCAATCCCTGAGGGACACGTCTAGTTGCCCCTCCCGCATGGGCAAAATAAATCAAGTAGCGGCAATCAGTAAGCTTGAGGGCATATCCGCAAAACACGTAAGCGAACTCCAAGCCCTGATGCTCGCCATCTGTCAAGAAGCAAAGAGGTCCCATGTAACGCCACCCAAGCAGCCAATTCATCACCATCAGGAGAACTCTCCACCCCAACCAAGCTCTCCCCGTACAAGGAGTACGACATAGAAAAGGAATTCTCTAGCACAAGTAGCTCCCCCACTCCGACAACGCTAACCCGAGACACGCATGCTCATCACCTCGGTGATCCTCACCATGATGGGAGCATCAAAAACATAATGAATCACAGAGCTCACAAGAGGAAGCAAGAGAGAAAACCCTACCAGGAGCCTAAAAGGAACTGCAACCATCGCACAAACTCACACCGAATAAGGGAGTCACATCAACATCAAAAGTTCGCGCCACTTAACACCCCCAAGACAAGATCTTCCAAGGAATTCGTAACCACGCGGCACTGCATAAGCCTAGACAACTCGCCCAAAGTTGAAGAAATTCATCAGAATATTGTGAATATCACCGGGGGCACGACCACAACACCGATAAATGCAATTAACTGAAGGAAGAAATTCAGCGACTCACCAATCTTGGGGCAGTCAATCAATTCTTATCAAAGGAGGAGCAGCCTCCTGCTCAGAACATGAGAAGCATAACCATCAGCATCGGTGAGTCGTCAACCAAACTAAACCGAGTCTTGATAGACGAAGGGATTACAGTTAACGTATTGTTTCTGTCAACACTACTTCGGCTCAAACTAACCACTGACAATCTCAAGCTAGGATCGACTAGCGCACGCATCCCGTGGGGCACTCTAATACTGATCATAGGCACCATCATTCTTCATGTCACTCTTGGAGAAGAGCCCGAACAAGCAACCTATGATGTGTAGTTCGTTATCATACAGACTGATTCTGATCGCACTGCGATACTCCAACAATCACTCTAGGACATTTTTCAAGCCCACTCCCACAACTTTTTCCCCTAAATCATAACTTTTTATTCCCAATTCTTATTGCCATTTTTTGGTTAACTATTGTAAAAACCGCAAGCCCGGACTTGCGTAGATAATCGTTTACTTAAATATTGTATAGTGTTTTCTTTTCGGCGGAGCCCGATCAGTTTCAAGCAAAGCCGCGAGCGACCCTCGTGCAAACTAAGCTGCGAACGATCCTCGTGAAAACTAAACCACGAGTGATCTTTGTGCAAACTAAGCCGTGAGCGATCCTCGTGCAAATTAAGCTGCGAGTGATCATCGTGGAAACTAAGCCGCGAACGATCCTCGTGCAAACTAAGCGGCGAGCGATCATCGTGCAAATTAAGCCGCGAGTGATCCTCGTGCAAACTAAGCCGCGAGTGATTCTCGTGCAAACTAAGCAGCGGGCAATCCTCGTGCAAATTAAGCCGCGAGTGATCCTTGTGCAAACTAAGCCGCGAACGATCCTCATGCAAACTAAGCCGTGAGCGATCCTCGTGCAAAATCAGTACGACTGCGCTTGCAGTTTGAATACAAAAGCTATTCACCGAACCTGTCTTTCTATGCCACGACATTGTCAGGGCCTCCCCCCCCCCCCTCACGATTAAGCCGCGAGCGATCCTTGTGCAAACTAAGCCGCGAGCGATCCTAGTGCAAACTAAGCTGCGAGCAATCCTCGCTCAAACTAAGCTGCGAGCAATCCTCATGCAAACTAAGCCACGAGCGATCCTTATGCAAACTAAGCCACAAGCCAGACGCGAACCAACTAAACCGCAATCACAACCTGCGCAGAGAAATGTCACGGGTCAAACAACATTCAGGCAAAAAAAAGAAAGAGAACATCATCGCAGCAACATACAAATACATGCGCAAATGCGCTGATCAGAACTGTCAAACAATAAAGGCAACATACAAGATATCAAACTAAGAAAAAAGGAAAAATGCAAACACGCAAGTACAAAAAACATAATGTCACTACACATCAGCCGTATCAAAATAAGAACTCTCATCGCCTGAGATATCATCAAAACTAAAGCCAGATATGTCGCATCCCAAGTTCCTACCAACAAAATGAAAAGTCTTCGAGACTCCACGCCTAAGTTCCAATTCACAAACATCCTCCATCTGATGATCCAACTCCTTTGTCCAAATCTCATCAAGAACCTCCTCGTTAATCAAGCAAAGATCCCGCATATAATCTAAGGACTCCATGTACTCTGCAAGTCCGACAGCCTTCAACTCTGACACGCAGCTATCAGAGGATAATATCTCCACCTGAGCCTTCACCGCACGAAGCTCTGTCTCTAAACAAGAAGTCTCCTCATGAGCATGCTTCAGCATCTGCGCGGTTCTATCCACCAGAGACTTCTTCACCTCCAAGGACGCCCAAGTCTCCTCCAATTATGCCTTCAGCTCCAACCCAATCCGACGAAATCGGGCAATATCCCGATCATGATGATCCCTCAAAGTAGTAAGCGAGCTCCTCGCTGTCCGAAATTTCTCTTGAAGGGTCAAGTACCCATCCTTCAAGCTCATATAGTGGTCCGCATACCATGTACCCCAACCCCTCTCTGCGCTTGTTTCTCAGTCGCGACGGGTTGTTGAGACTGAGGATCGAACCCGAGACCTCCTTGATAAGTAGCTGCAACTCAATTGGTGATGACCAGTGGTTTGAAGGTTCCTTATCAAGGAGGTCTCGGGTTCGATCCCCAGTCTCAACAACCCGTCGCGGCTGAGAAACAAGCGCGGAGAGAGGTTGAGGTGCATGGTCAGCAGACCGGTTAAGGCCGAACCCTTTCGAGTTGGATGCAGGGGGTGCCGACGGTCGTCCTTTCGAGCCGTGTGCTGGGAAGACCATTATAATGGCCTCCCCAGCACACGGCTCGAAAGGATGACCCCTGATACCTCCCAGCATCCAGCTCGAAAGACTCAGCCTCAAATAGTCTGCAGACAATGCACCCCATCTACTCTTCATCCACAGGCGGGTTGTTGGAAGTCACAGCCTCCCTTCGATGAGAAGTGATCCAGTTAAACACACCTACAATGACTTCATAAGAGGTCACCTACCCCGGAACTACTCCAATCTGAACACGCTTGACTATAAAGTGTACTTTTTGTAACGGCCTCCCCAGCACACTGCTCGAAAGGACGACCACCGGCACCCCCAGCATCCAGCTCGAAAGGCTCAGCCTCAACCGATGGTCGTACTTTCGAGCCGTGTGTTGGTGAGGCCGTTACACCAATTCTCATCGTCATCGCTCCGCAACGCCATTTGATCCTTTTTTTAAAGAGAGCAACCACCCCCTCCATTACCCTCAAGGGGATCCTCTCCATTTGAAGTGAAATAGATAGCGGTCGAGACCTATTTCTTGCTGATCCGACAAATTCACTAATCTCATCGTTATATTATATATTTCTTTTAATCAAAAAACTCTCCATTAGATCAAGTGAGGATGCATTCACATCATGAGTTCATGAATACCATCCATTTCCCTCAAACGAAGAGAATCCGAATCCTCATTCCCCACCATTTCATTGTCACCGTTCTCACTCCCAACGCTTCAACTCTCACAGCCAAAACAAACAGACCCTACAAAATTCTTATTGCCATCCTCTATTATTATACAGAGGACTGCAACATAGTCCATTATTTCCAATGGCGTTGGCCCTGTCGGGACCAGAGAGAGCGGGGACGAATAGCCATAAGTTCCGGTCAAGCCATTAACCACAGCATTCCTCGCATTGAATAAAATATACACACTGAGAAGAAGGAAGACAATGTGTAGGAATTATTTCCCGATGCTATTAACTACTAATCACAACAACAATTGTACAGCCAACTTTATTATGATTCGACTCCCAATGATAACATACATATGTATATATAATTCTACGGAGAAGAAAAAGAAAACATTAGCAGGTAAAACTCCAGCTCCTTTCTTCACTTCGCCGGCGTTGCTGCTTGCTCGCCGGTAAAAAACAGAGTGTTGATAACAATTGATTTAATAACGGAAACTAGATGCCGTGAAAAATGATAACGATGAACTAGGTAGAGCATACTTTTTAGCCTTTTGCATCCTGAAATGCAGGGTTTTGATACTTTTGGTCCAAATTTTTAAAAATTGACATTTTGCATTTTCAAATACTAATTTCTGACAATTTATATTCTCAGGTCAAAATTTTAAGAATATTTAGATTTGGGCAACACAAAAAATACTCATTTTATCACTTTACATCCTGAATAATTGATGTTGCTCGGACTTAAATACTCTTAAATAATCATTTTTGTTGCTGCCCAAAACTAAATACTCTTGGAATTTCCGTCTAGAGGTACAAAGTGTTGATAAATCGGAATTGCAAAATGTCAATTTTAATAATTTAGACTCAAAAATGCCAAAACACCGTATTTCAAGGATGAAAATGCCGAAATGCCTTACGGTTCCGGCAGTTGGCCGCACAAGAACACTGACGGCGGCGAATTTGGGGGTGACGACGAATTGACCAAGTTCAGTATGCTGCTCCAGTAATTCTTGTTCTCCTCCCCTCCGCCGTCGCCGTCCTCAACGTCGACGCAGCTGCCGCCGGCGTTATCCGAGTCATCGTAGTCTTCCGTCGAGTTCCGCTGGTTAGCGCCGCCCATAATCATCCCGGAGAATCCATGGCCGAATCCGCCGCCGATGGGACCGGTGAGCCATGAAGATGCCTCTGCGCTAGAAAAAATTGCTGCTGTGTCTAATGAGAAGCTCAAGCCTGGTTTTTTGTAACATTTCCAGTCCGCCTCCTCTCTGCTGCCGTCTTCCTCGGTCGCCATAGTTGACATTATTTGCGGCATCGTGTTGTTCTCCGAGAAAGACAGAGTGGAGGTGGGCGACTCGAGATCAACGCTATTGGCTGCAGGCTTTGACCACACGCCCTGCCATGCTCGCAGAGCTTGGAGAGATGGTGATGCTGCCATTGGCATGGCGACATGCGGCGGCGGCGGCGGAGGAGGAGTTGACCGGAGCTTCGACTCGCGCACAAGGCGGGCCTCTGCCTCCAGACGTGCGCTTTCCCACTGGGCCATGTGGTTGAGATTGGCGGCGCTTCTCGAGTGGCCGTCGGCGGTTGCAAGAGCGTCGTTTTTCGATTTGTGGGTCACCGGATCGATCCCCATCTTCGCCAGCTGCTTTTTCAGGTGAGTGTTCCAATAATTCTTGATCTCGTTATCAGTTCTCTTTGGGAGATGTGTGGCAATTGCAGACCATCTGAAAAATGAACAAAAAACAGAGTATGATTGACAACAGTGTAATGATCCTAGCCGATTCAACGGGATAACGCCACAGCCTAAGCATCCCAATCCCTCTCCATTCACTGACGGATTGTTGGTGGACACAGTTTCCCTTCAATAGGCGAAACTCTCTGATCTCACTACTACTTCAGCCCGAACACGCTTAACTATGAAGTTTTTCAACTCCTTATCACCAATCGAGCTGCACTTAAAAGTTTCACTCATTGTCATTGAAGGGAGGTTGTGTCCATCAACATCCCGTCAGTAAACGGAGAGAAGTTGGGGTGCTTGGGCTGCAGCCCAGTAACATCGCCTAGAAAAGGGCCCTGACGTTGTCCCGTTGGATTGGCTAGAGTCGTTGCAAACCGAAAGCATGAATCATGCAAAACAATCACCTGTTGCCAAGCAGAGCATGGAGCTGGATGATGATCTGCTCCTCCTGCATACTAAATTTCCCTCTCTTGATATCCGGCCTGAGATAATTCGTCCACCTCAGCCTGCAGCTCTTCCCACATCTTTGGAGCCCTGTTAATTGATGAACATCAACAAAAGATGCAAACTTTGAAGTAAAAACTAGTAGAAAAAAGACAAACCAGTAACCGTCAAAGGGCTCACCGGCTTTCCCCGGCAATGCTCTCCAGCTTCCATGGCCGTGCTCCTCAATGTAGGACAGCAGCTTCTGATCTTCCTCCGGCGTCCACGGCCCCTTCTTCAGGCCAACTTTCTCGCAGCACGGCGATCTTCCCATTTTCTCAGGTCTCTTGCGGCAGTGCTCTCATGAAAATGGGAGTGAAATTCTGAAACAGATTGGGAACAAGGGAAGGATAAATAGTGAGTAGTGACACAGGGGAGAGGGTAAACAGAAATGTCAGTAGCTTAAATGCCATGCGGATATATATATTTAGTATTATTTACACAGATTTCACACTCCATTCTTCTTTCATTCAAAGTTACCCTAAAATTCATAGACAACTTAATAAATATTTTGTAGAAATTTCTCATTGGTTTGATTTTGGAAACCTGCTGGAGTAATAATTTGAGGTAAACAAATGAAATTATACAGCTTCAATTCCTAGCTTCCCCCTTTTGAATAAAGCCTGTAGATCTAGAATTTTCATGGCCCAACCCTCAAATGAAGCAGGCCCTACCTGTGTAAATCTGAAATAGAGGAGATGGAGTTTTCTGATTTCTTGTGAGATGGTGATTTCCTAAAGAAGTAAAACTACAAAAGGTGGCTCTTTGCTCTCTTGCTTCCATTTATTTCTTAGGGTTTAATGATTTGTTCGTTGATGTTGGTGCAGGGGATGATCAGACTGCCAGCATTTGAGCCTTGCTGGAGGAAGAAGAAAAGCACGTTTTTTTTATTGTTTTGGGCGGATATACAGCTAGAGCTGTCACTTAAAACCGAAAACCGCAAACTGAACCGGAACCGAACCGGAACCGCAAAGAACCGGACCGAACCGTTCGAAAATTATTCGGGTTTCGGTTTGAATTTTGGAACCGTGAACAACATTGGTCTGGGTGTGGTTCTTACATTTTATTATCCGGACCGGAACCGGAACTCGAACCGCAACATATAAGTCTCAAGCGGTTTCAAGATTTTTAGACCCGATCCGAACCGGACCGAAGTAGAACCGAACCGTAACTCATTTATTATTATTATTACTGTTGTATTGTTATTATTTTATATTTTATTTATAATATTTATGCATACTATCACGAGTGAAGCTGGTGCAGTTTGAACTTAAAGCGCAACCGCACTAAAGGAGGTCGATTTTGGACCAAACAAAACTTCACTGTATAAAAACCGTATGGTATATATGGTTTGACATTGGTGCAGTTTGGAGTCAATTTTTATAGTGCATTCTTGATTTTTATAAAGTTATATAATATATTTTCAATTTTATTTACATATTTTTTTGAAATATTTTATTTAAAAAATATAGAAGATATACAACTACTATTTATTAGTAATCATGAAAGACAACTAATTGTATGCGGTTATTACGGTTGAGCATGCCGACGAGACGTGTGCAAGCTAACTAGAATTTGTGACAAGTGTATACGCATAGGAAGGCAATTGATACAATCTCACAGATCTTGAAAAAGACCGTCGAGAAGTGCGCAACATAATTATTTTTATTTCCATGTTGTTTTTATTTTTACTATTTGTAGTCCGCTTTTATTTCATTCCGCCAAGTTTGATTTTGGTTTTAGTTGGAACCGGTTGGAACCGGATCGAACCACATGGAACCGAACCGAACCGATAGTGACCGGTTTGGTTTTGGTTCTTGTTGAACCGTAACCGGAACCGTTGACATGACGGTTCCAAAAATTAAGCTAGAACCGGAACCAGAACCGGAACCGGTCAAACCAAATATGGTTTTGGTTCTAATTTGAAGAACCGTTACCTTAGTGGTTCGGTTCATGGTTTTAGTAGAACCAGAACCGAACCGGAACCGTGACAGCTCTATATACAGCCGTGTGAATGCGCGCTTTGATCATAGAGGTTTTATAATTTTCAAACTTTACTCCTATTATAGAGAGATTATTTATAAGCCGCGCTAGGTGGCGCGTCGGCAATGTTGCCTTGGATATTAGGTAATTATTTAAATAATAGAGTTAGGCTTCATTTGGTTTGGCGGTGGCGGGTCAATTCGGTGGGTGGAAACAGAGTGTTCGAATCGGAGGGGGGGAGGTGGCTGCTTCAAACGGAGCTTTTTGGGGCGTTTCTCAAGGCGGGCGGGTGGAAACGAAGCAAACGCCGCTGGAGGTTCATTTGTTTACCCTCCTTCCAGCGGCGTTCATCCAAAACGGAGAAGCGAAACGCCCAAACAAATAGAGCCTTAGAGTGAACTGCCAGTGTGTGTGCCCCCGTGCACCCTGTGCAGTAGTATCCAGCTTATGGCAGCGGGTTTTATCCGGAGCGGGCGGGCTTGTCTAAAATTGGGTTTTAAGTTATTTTAATTTTTTTTTGTTTCATTATTTTTAATTATTGTAATTTTTGCATTTATTTTTTTTTATATATTTTTCATTATTTAAATTATTTTTTTTTTGAATTTTTTTTAAAAAAACAAAACGCAACACACCCATGGTAGGTGGTGGCCCTGATCGTGAGGTCCAGACTGGACTCTACACGGTCAGGGCTACCGTTGATGGTGGCTTTGTTGGAGTACCAGCGGACTACCCCTGACTTGTTTGTTGGGGCCCGACCACCCCGCCAGTGGGCTTCGGGCAGGTAGCCGCCGACAATTGAAAATCGTGAAGAATGTTATGTGTACGGGAGACAATCAAGAGGGAATTATGAGAAATTAATGAGTGATGCTGAAACTTCATTTACTTTTATGTTCAAAACTAATTTTTTTCTTGGTGGTGGACCAGTGGTGATAACAATTGTCATGCCAAACATGCATTTTATGTCAGTGACATTTTTGTTCAAACTCATCGGAGCAAAAATATTGTGCCAAATTGAGTCTAAAGCTCTATTTGAGGCGGTGGTGGCAGTCCTGAATGCGGTGGTTTTTTAGTCCCCCTTGTTAAAATTTCTAAACTCAGGGGCAGATCCAGAGGGAGGCCCGAGAGACACTCCCCCCTCCCCAAGTCAAAAGCGGTGGCCAGATGAAAAAGAAACAACTTAAATAAGATGAAAATGTTCATTTTTTTGTTGGAGGAAGTTAATGTCTACCTCTCATTGTTAAAATTTCTATAACTCAATGATGCATTCTTATGGTAAAGGGCGGACGTAAAAAAAATATAGTGCACTCGACGTACATGAACCAAGTGTATCGAGCGCAATCTAAGACATCGATCGCGTGGATCGACATATTTCACACTACAATGGTGCTCCATAGATTTTCTGAAAAAAAATGCTCCTTCAATTTAAAAAGTTATAATAAATGTTTGTGCTATTTCATTTAAAAAAAAAATTGTGCACTCACATTATCAATTTCTTGGATCCGCCTCTGCCTAAACTCCTGATCTCACCTAAACTTCATCCATTTTTATGTTAAGAATTAGTTTTTTTATATCGGTCATAAATATTGTTATATCAAACAAACTTCCTATAACACTGGTGTTTTTGTCCACTCACCGGAACAAAAATACTGTGCCAAAAGACCCTAAGTTAGACATATGGGGGGAACACCATTCTCGGCTCCTAATCGTTGCTTCTCATTTAACCAAAAAACTTTGGCTCGCCCGATGAGCTTTATCCTGGCCACTTGAACCTTCTGCGGGTCCAGCAGATGATACCACTCAAAATAACACTCCATATTCATAACCTGATTTAGAAAAATTTGAGATTCTCCTAAGCAGTCATAGATGGGGGCCTTGATCTTAATGATGCAGGTAAGCTCAATGTCTCGTTCTGGGCGACAGTGTTGTGGACGAGCACGTGGGGATATTTCATTGAGCTCAGACTGTTCGATTCTCTAGGCCGGGAGAGCGCTAAGAGACCCACAATAGTTTGGCGTCATCTGTGTTAAAGGGTCCTCAAAGCTCTGAAACGTTTCTATACACAGTGTTTGTCTTGTACAAGCACTCTTGACTAACAACGATGACAAGGAGTATTCACACTACAGACAAAGGGGCTCAAAAGGAGAGCGCAGACCTGGCCCCAGCCAACTTACCTGTAAGCAATGCTCCACATCTTGAAGGAGACGATGCCGCACCATCAACCTCTGTGGAGGAACGTGTGCACATGATAGAGGAGCACTGGGTTGGGGCACTCACCCTCCTGCAAGACTTAAGATCCGCTAATCCTCCTAACCCCATTGTTGCCCAAGGAGGACGACCATCATTCCCCTGGGCCATGTCTTGCCAGAAGATATTATCCATCTTGACAATTCCTCTACAGATAAGGTGTTTGATGTAGCCAGCTCTATGTACACCACATGCCCAACAGAGTTCCCAAGGCGCACACAATTCAATGCTTACCCAGTGGAAGTCGATGGTGACCAGATCAATCGAAGGCTCACACGTGAGGATATGAGAAATATGACTGGGGAAGAATATATGCATGACAAGTGCCACACCGCGAACCCGCATCTCTCCTATCATCACGATTCCCCTTTGTCTTCTCAGGTTCTGGCATACCCCATTTCAAATATGTTTAAGCTGCCTAACTTCAAGACGTTCGACGGGATGGATAACCCACTAGAGCATATCAACCACCTCGCCACAATCATGTGCATCTACAACACTCCTGATAACCTCTTGTGCCAACTATTCCAGGCAACTCTAAAGGGACAGGCACACACTTGGTTCTAATCACTAGATGAAGGAGAAATTGACAACTTCATAGAGCTAGCGAAACAATTCATCAACCAATTCATAGTTAACTGTTGAATCGTAAGGAACCTCTCTCATCTCTCTGGGATCCGCCAAAGCGAGCGGGAGACCTCATGAACTTCCTTCATTGCTTTACTATCGAAGCACAAAATATTCCAAGAGTCTACCTCAAACTTTTGCGGGAGTCTTTCTCAGAGGGCTCCATTCTAGTCAGTTCTACTTTGTGTTGATGTGTGAAACAATACTAAGCTATATTGACCATGTACACTGAGTCAACGCCTAGATTGCCTCAGACGAGGTGTAATGCCCACATTTCAAAATTATTATTGGGGTCCGAGTAGCGAATGTGGTTGGTGGTTAGAGGTTGTATTTTCGGTGTGCGTTTAGAGGGGCAGACTGCGGTTAGCAGTTTGGGTTGCAGATAGCGACTTTGAGTTAGGGTTTTTATAAAACCCTAAAATCCCCTACCCTCTTTCTCAGCCGCACACCCCCCTCTCCCGACCTAAGTTTTCTCTCCCGATCCCTCTCTCTCTCTCTCTCTCTCACGTTGCCTGCTAGAAGGAGCACCCCGAGTAGTCCTCCCGTCGCCGCTGGAAGGGACCGAGCCCCTCTCCCACTTTCTCGGTCTCTCTCTCCCTCTCAAGTCTCTCCTTTCACGTGCCGCCTAAAGGATCCCGAGTCGCCTGGAAGGAAGAGCTTAGCCTCCCTTTCTCTCCCATTTCTGGGAGCCAGCGCCTCCTAGGAGGAACTCCTATTGGCCAATCCTCCTCCTCTCCTCTTGGATGACCTAGAGGGGTTAGGGTTGGTCTTACACTTGTTAGAGGTGGCCGACTGGTGGCAGTAGAAGTAGGACAACTCGTGTTGGAGCTCAAATCGGTGTGTGTAAGCCAGATCCATGCGTGGATAGCCGCTACGAAGGTCGTCCGGGACTGAGCCATGCCTCTGAAACGCACATCAAGGGTAACGAATTTTCTTCTTGGGCAGGTGAAGCCCTTAATTAGCATATTTGCATGGAAGCCCCTCTCCATCGACGGGTGGGGAAAGGGTGCTCTTTGACGGGACGATGTTTATATCTCCGCTATTAATTGCATTAGCACCCAGAAGTACGAGTACGGTTTAGGCATGCTGCGTGAAGCCCATCCAGACATGTTGGTCTGGATTGGTGATGTTCTGGGGTTCCCCGAGAAGACTTTTTTGGAAGTTGTATGTTTGGAATTTGGGAGTTTGTACGAAGCTGCAGTGAGTACTAGAGGTGTGCTCTAAGAAACACCGTAATGTTTGCACGAGGTCATTGGATCGTCGAAACTAACTCCCGAGGAGTTTCGTCGTTTTTGTGTGAAGCCCGTCTCTCGGAGACCATAGGGCTAGTGTGTAGAGTTGCGCGCCTTGAGTGCCCAACTCAGGTGGCAGCGAGTGCCACCCTTGTTACATAACAATCAGTTATGTAGGCGATAATAGGCAAGGGGAGGTTGACCCGCATCGTGCATGTTGGGTACGACGATTTGAGCAACAGGCTTAACTGAACTGTACCTGCACTATGTGGTGTAGTGCGACTACCTAAGGAAACTGGTGGGTTGCTACATGCATAGGAGAGAGCCGAGGACCTTGAGTCACGACTAGCGAATGCTCAATGTATTGCCATCCAGTCTAGGATTGAGGATGGTGGTGGACCCCGAGGAAGTCCGGTACACTGATAAGGTGCCTTAAGTGCACGAGATGTTGGTCTGATTGCGCCAACGTTTGTGGTGTTTGGTTCTTGAATGACACATTCTAGTTTTATGTGATTATGTTAATCCGCTTGCAGGGAAGAAGCACCGCCACCCAGAGAAAGGGGTGAGATCGTTATAATTTGATCAGCTCTTGCTGATCGTTGTTATATTTTCCACCGCTTGGTGGAATGTTTGCTTGCAGGTACTGTGGTGCCAAGCGAAAAATAGAGGGCTAAAGCCCTTCTTGCTGAGCTGGCCCTCAAAGGACCAATTGTTTGTTTAGTTGTTTTTATGTGTTGTCGGCCTGCGTGCCGATGTATGCAAACCATTTTATTTTGTTAAATGCTATTGATGTAAGGCCTTAAGGCCAAATATGTGGATGTTGTTATTTCATTCCTAATGTCATGGTTAGTGGACATTCACCTTTAGACGTGATTTTTTTTATAACTCATTTTATTATTCTGCTAGAATGCAACCATGTGTTAAGATGCAATTTCAAAATGTTGCGGGTTTAGGGTTTCATTTAGTAACCCTTTTGTCTGTCCGTTTCCTATGACGTGAGGTCCCTACCGGACCTTCTATTATATTACTCGTGACGGATGGGAGGTGTTATAATTTGGAATCAGACTCTGGTGTCGTTCTTCCTTATTTGAATTCGTGGCCGAATTTCTTTTAAGGGGTGGTGAGCACTCATGTTCGTTGCCATTATAACATGAAAAAAACTCATGAATGTCTACTTAGGAATGATAAACACACATGAAACATGTTAAAAAAATTGTTTGTGGAACCTGAGTGTTACTTTGTTTGTTGTTTGATATATCTTTTAGTCACTAAAGTGCTTGTGGAGCAACTATAGGTGACCAGAAGTGGTGTTGAACAGTCCCATAATCAGCATTCTGTAGAAAATAATGCACCGGCGGAGGTGCCTACACCTTCACCTTCTGCCGAGACAATCCATTTAGTTGTGAAAGCTGTGTTCACTATGATCAATGCGAAGCTAAGAGAGCAAGTACACCCTGTGGTGGGCTCGGTGCAAGCTGTCGTAGTTGAGCCAGTGGCGGCGAGGCAAGTGTCTGCTGAGCCTTTGGAGGCAAAGAAAGCAGGTGAAGCATGTGATGAGCTTCAATCCTCCTACATTTTCGGGAGTGGAATCACCGACACAGGTCGAAGATTGGCTCTCCCGTATAAAGAGAACCATGACGACGATAGAGACGAATGAAGCACAGAAGGTGACCATACCCACTTTCCTACTAGATGGAGAGGCAAGGCTATGGTGGGATAAGGTGGAGTTGTGCCAGCTTGCTGACAGACAGCTATTTGACGTTTTGATGGAAGAGTTCTCGAGACTGTTCTTGTCCAGGTACCTCCCTTTCATGCAGAGAATTGCATTGGAGAATCAAATTCAGCACTTGACCCAGGGAGAAGGTTCCGTTGACGACTATTTACATGAGTTTACAAGGTTGGGGCGGTACGCCGGCTTCACGTTTGCAGACAGGAGCGAAAGACCAACAGATTCTACAAAGGACTGCGGGATGACCTGAGGTTGCTTCTCTCAGGCCCGATGACGTAGGGCTTTCAGGTTTTGGTAAACGCTGCCCGATCTTTGGATCAGGACATGAGGAGAGTGAAAAGTAAGGACTTGGCTGTGAAGAAGCCAGAGTACAAAGTGCTTACCTCTTCGAAGTCTGGGTTCCGCAGCAGGTGGAAAAAGAAGGCTAGGTTGTTTGGACCAGCCCCTCCTACCGTTACTTCTGGAGCTACTTCAAGTCGAGGCCCATTTGTGTGTTATACATGTGGCAAGGTGGGCACTACGTCCGAGAGTGCCGCAGTGGCCTGCCGAAGACTGAGAAGAAGATATGAGCATCTTATGCTTAAAAGGGGAAAGCAGTGGAGTGAATAGCTTCCCATTATACTTATGCACAGTCTCGAGTCTACAACCTTGGCCAACAAGAGACAATAAAACAGAATGACATGGTGACATGTACAATATAGTATACAGTTTTTACTGCTTTATATGCTTGTTACCTTGTGTCTTCCTTAACTTATTTGAATTAGGTTTTGTCCTAATTTGGGACTATCCGACAAGAGCACTGTTCGATACAAGCGCTTTTCATTCCTTTTTATCCAAGGACTTCGTATTCCACATCGGAGTTCCTTCCATTTTATCAACTAATAGATTGGATGTTTTGCTTCCTAATGGATGCATGATACGTGCGGATAGGACCTGCTGTGTTCGGGTACGGATAGGGAATCATGAATTTAAGTTGGAAGCATTTGTACTGCTCATATCCGAGTTCGACGTGATATTTGGCATGTACTGGCTTTCGGAGCAGCGTGCATGTATTGACTGCAACTCGAAGGAAATCACACTGGGACAGGGTACGGAATGCGAGACCAAATTCGCTGGTATGCGAGGTTCGAGCAAGATACTGATGTATGCTCTCCAAGTGGTCAAAGCGGTTCAGAAGGGCGCAGAGTTGTTCTTCACACTATTGGAGGCTGTAGAGCCGAAATCCCGTTTGAGTGACATTCCTATCGTGTTAGAGTTCGCGGATGTGTTCTCTAAGGATCTCCCTGGGATTCCACCCCAGCGAGAGATCGACTTCCCTATTGATCTAGTGCCAGATGCAAAACATGTGTCCCGTACACCATACAGAGTGGCGCCAAAGTAGATGGCAAAGCTGAAGGTTTAGCTGTAGGAATTGCTAGAGAAGGGTTACATACGTCCAAGTGGTTCACCTTGGAGTGCGCCGGTCCTTTTCATGAAAAAGAAGGATGGGAGCCCGCATCTATGCGTTGACTACCGAGAGCTGAACAAGCTGATAGAGAAGAACAAGTACCCGATTCCAAGAATTGATGATTTGTTTGATCAGTTTGTTGGATCAACCGTCTACTCGAAGCTGGATCTGAAGTCCAGCTACTATCAGTTGCATATAAGGGAGAGTGATATTCCCAAGATAGCGTTTGACACACGCTATGGTCAGTATGAGTTCACTGTGATGCCGTTCGGGTTGACAAATGTGCCATCGATATTCATAGATTTGATGAACAGAACCTTTCGGGAGTATCTGGACCGATTTGTGATAGTCTTCATAGATGACATATTGGTGTACTTGTAGTCAGAGGAGGATCATGCAAACCATTTGAGGTTGGTTTTGCACACCTTGAGGAGGAGTCAACTATATGTCAAGTTTTCTAAGTGCGAGTTTTGGCTATCGTTTGTGGCATTTCTCGGTCATGTCGTTAGTGGGGAGGGTATTACTGTGGATCCGGCGAAGATAACAGCTATACAAGAGTGGCCCGTGTTTTCTATATTGGCGGAAGTACGGAGTTTCCTGGGACTTGCCGGCTACTACAGGAGATTCGTGGAGAACTTCTCGCGGATAGCTTTACCTCTCACTATCTTGACGAGAAAAGATCAGAAGTTTGTGTGGTCGCCGGAGTGTACACGAGCTTTTGAAGAACTGAAGGGTCATCTGACCACGACGCCTATTTTGAGTTCACCATGTGGTACGGATGGCTACGAGGTCTATAATGATGCCTCAGGGAGCGGCTTAGGTTGCGTCCTCCTATAGTTTGAAAATGTTATAGCATACGGCTCACACCAGCTGAAGGTGGATGAGAGAAACTATCCCGCCCATGACTTGGAGTTAGCGGCGGTGATATTCGCCCTAAAGTTGTGGCGATATTATTTATATGGCATGAAGGTTGACATCTTTACGGATCATAAGAGCCTTAAGTACCTGTTGAACAAGGAGTTGAACAAGGAGTTGAACATGCGACAAAGAAGGTGGATGGAATTCCTCGGAAATTACATCTTCGAGATACATTATACACCCGGGAAGGGGAATGTGATCGCTAATGCTTTGAGTCACAGAACTCCAACTCGAGCAAACTGGTTAAGCAAACTGGTTGCGCATGCATGATGAACGTTTATTCCAGGAATTGGAAGCCTTGGGTATCACCTGTGCCGACAGGAGTACTAGTGCAAACGCATGCTTGAACTGGATGGAGGTGTAGTGTTACCTTGCAGACAGAGTTTGAAGAGCGTTGGAGCTCGATGTGAGCACGAAGTGCTATGCAGCGAAAGGGTCAAATTCTCAGTTCTTGGTTGAAGACGGTCTTCTGCGGAAAGGTGATCGATTATGCGTCCCAAAGTCTAGCACTCTACGGGAAGAGTTTATGTATGAGGATCACAATACCAAGTACTCAATCCACCCGGGGAGCACAAAGATGTACAAGGATATGAAGACACTGTTCTGGTGGCTAGGTATGAAGAAGGACATAGCCCTCTATGTGGCAAAATGTAAAACATGTGCGCTAGTGAATGCTGAGTGCCAACGACCAGGAGGCTTCTTAAAATCGTTGCCGATCCCGGAGTGAAAATTTGATGATATTTCCATGGATTTTGTGCACGGTTTGCCAAAGTCATTGCAGAAAAATGACTCTATCTGGTTGATTATTGATCGGTTGACCAAAGTTACGCATTTTATCCCAAATTGAAAAAGCAATCCAGTGAAGAAGATAACAAAGTTGTATGTGGAGAACATCGATTGATTATATGGCATCCCTCGCAGTATAGTTAGTGACCGTGATGGACGGTTTACGTCCGGTGGTTGGAGGCACGTTCATCGGTCACTAGGCATAAAGATCAAGTTTAGCACAGCCTTCCATCTGCAGACGGACATGCAAACTAAGAGGACAAATCAGACGATGGAAGATATACTACGAATGTGCGTTTTGGATTTCAAACAGTGTTGGGAAGATCACGTTCACGTGGTAGAGTTATCCTATAACAACAATTACCATGCGAGTATTCAGATGGCTCTGTACGAGGCGTTATACGGCAGGAAGTGCCGCACTCCGTTAGCATGGGCAGAAACCGGTGATACCAAGCTATTGAAGTGAAAAGATGTTTATGCGGTGAATGAGTCCATACAGACCATTCAAGAGCGGTTGATGACCGCCCAAGATCGTCAGGCGAAGTATTACAACGTCAAACATCGGAACATGGAGTTTGCGGTTGGAGATTGGGTATACTTGAAGATAACGCCTTTCAATGGAGTGTCAAGAGTTTGATGCTTGAAGAAGCTGAGTCCTAGGTATTTAGGGCCATTTGAGATCACCGAGCGCATCGGCAAGGCAGCTTACCGACTTGCTTTAGCGATGGAGCTGAGTGGGTTGCACGACGTCTTCCATATTTCTGTGTTGAGGAAGGCAGTGCGGGAACCCGATTCTATGTTGGAGGCCGATAGTGTGCTAGTGGATAGTGGCCTATCTACCAGAGTGGCCCTAGTTTTCATTGTCGATAGTGACATACGATAGTTGCGGAGAAAGGCAATCAAGATGGTGAGAGTCCATTGGCACAATTGTGGCCGCGAGGAGCTCTCTTGGGAGCCAGAAGAGGTCATGCGCGAGGAGTACCCTGATCTATTTTACTCAGGTATGACGAGTTTCATTTCGTTATTCATATTTTAAATTTTGGGACAAAATTTCTTTAAGGAGGAGAGAATTGTAACGCCCCAATTTCAAAATTGTTATTGGGGTGCGAGTAGCGAGTGTGGTTGGCTGTTAGAGGTTGTATTATCGGTGTGCGCTTAGAGGGGCAGACTGCGGTTAGCAGTTTGGGCTATAGATAACGACTTTAAGTTAGGGTTTTTATAAAACCCTAAACTCCCCTCCCCTCTTTCTCAGCCGCACACCCCCTCTCCCGACCTAAGTCTTCTCTCCTGATCCCTCTCTCTCTCTCCCATCGTCGACTAGAAGGAGCAGCCCGAGCAGTCCTCTCATCGCCGCTGGAAGGGGCAGAGCCCCTCTCCCCTTTCTCGATCTCCCTCTCCCTCTCCCTCTCACGTCTCTCCTTTCACGTGTCGCCTGAAGGAGCTCAAGCCGCCTGAAAGGAAGAACCCGGCCTCCCATTCTCTCCTATTTCTGGGAGCCACCGTCGCCTAGGAGGAGCACCTATTGGCTGATCCTCCTTCTCTCCTCTTGGCCGACCAAGAGTGGTTAGGGTTGGTCTTGCACTTGTTGGAGGTGGCCGACTGGTGTCGGTAGAAGTAGGTCAACTCGTGTTGGAGCTCGAATCGACATGTGCAAGCCGGATCCGTACATGGACAGCTGCTACGAAGGTCGTCCGGGACCGAGCCATGCCTCTGAAACGCACGTAAAGGATAATAATTTTTCTTCTTGGGCAGGTGAAGCCCTTAATTAGCATATTTGTATGGAAGCGCCTCTCCACCGACGGGTGGCAGAAGGGTGCTCTCTGACGGGTCGATGTTTACATCCATGCTATTAATTGCACTAGCACCCGAAAGCGCGAGTATGATTTAGGCATGCTGTGTGAAGCCCATCCGGACATGTTGGTCTAGATTGGTGATGTTCTGCGGTTCCCGAAGAAGACTCCGTAGAAGTTGTATGTTTGGAATTTGGGGGTCTGCACGGAGCTATAGTGAGTATTGGAGGTGTGATCCAGGAAACACCCTAATGTTTGCACGAGGTCGTTGGATCGTCGGCACTAACTCCTGGGGAGTTTTGTCCTGTTTGTGCGAGGCCCGTCTCTCGGAGACTGTAAGGATAGTGTGTGGAGTTGTATGCCTTAAGTGCCTAACTCAGGTGGCCGTGAGTGCCACCCTTGTTATATAACAATCGGTTATATATGCGATAACAGGCAAGTGGAGGTTGACCCGCATCGTGCGTGTTGGGTACGATGATTTGAGCAACGGGCTTGACTGAACTGTACCTGCACTATGTGGTGTAGTGCGACTACCTAAGGAAACTAGTGGGTTGCTACAGGCATAGGAGAGAGCCGAGGACCATGAGTCACGACTAACGAATGCTCAATGTATTGCCATCCAGTCCAAGACTGAGGATGATGGTGGACCCCGAGGAAGTCCGGTACACCGATAAGGTGCCCTGAGTGCACGAGACGTTGGGTCGATTGCGCCAACGTTTATGGTGTTTGGTGCTTGAATGACACATTCTAGCTTTATGTGATTATGCTAATCCGCTTGCAGGGAAGAAGTACTGCCACCCCGAGAAAGGGGTGGGGTCGTTATAATTTTGTCAGCTCTTGCTGATCATCGCTTTGTTTGCCACCGATTCGTGGAATGTTTGTTTACAGGTGTTGCGGAGTCAAGTGGGAAATGGCAGGCTGATGCCCTTCTTGCTGAGCTGGCCCTTGAAGGCCCAATTTTTGTTTAGTTGTTTTTCATGTGTGCCGGCTTATTTGGTTAAATGCTATTGATGTTAGACCTTAAGGCCAAATATGTGGATGTTGTTATTTCATTCCTAATGTCATGGTTAGTGGACATTCGCCTTTGGACGTGATTTTTTTTTATAACTCCTTTTATTCTTCCGCTAGAATGCAACCCCGTGTTAGGATGCAATTTCAAAATGTTGCGGGTTTAGGGTTTCATTTAGTAACCTTTTTGCCTATCAATTTCCTATGACGTGGGGCCTCGACCGGGCCTTCTGTTGTATTACTCGTGACGGATGGGGGGTGTTACACAAGGCGATCGAGGCACGCCGCCAGTGGTTTGAGGGGAGCTCAAAAAGAAAGTGGGGATAAGAATAGCCGACACCAATCCCCCTCCCCTTGAAGGAATAATTAGCATCATGACAACCCACGTAGAGGCCAAGTCCCTTGTCAAGACCAGAACTACACTCCCCTAAACACCACCCATGTAAATGTGTTAATAGAAATCTAGGACTTCGATGTACTCCATAAACATAAGTTGCTTATCCGAAACTAGGAAATCATACATAGTATTGTGATTACCAACACGGGAACGAGCACAACACTAAGGAGTGTACTCAGTTAAAGGAATAGATCAAACATCGTATCAGGCAAGGGCACTTTAGGAGGTTTTTGCAAAACTAAGTGTTGAATTGACCCACACCGACGTTGTATGGAAGAGATCAACCTCCCACACTTTGAGGGGCGCATAGGGGCATGGTGTGTAAAGATGGTTAGGGAAGTATAAACTATATCTGAATTGTAATTCTCCACCTCCAATGTCCTTTCCATCACTTAGCTAGAAAAATATTCTGGCATCTAGAGGTTGCAACAGAGTACTGCCATCAGCTTTGGGGATAAAGATCCGGAGGGACTGCGCCTACTGCACCAGGATATCATCATCATCAGCGCTTGAATTGATGACCCCCCAACATCAAGGATAAAAGGATACTGGTCAATAATGGGAGCTCGGTGGACTTCATGTTCACATCCACCCTCCATAACATGAAAATCATAAAAGAGCACCTTAATCCAGGTAGGAATTGTGTGTAGGGGAGGGGACCTGGAAGCGACCAAACTCTGCTACTTACCATCTCATATTTGTTGCTTTTCCAAGTAATTCTAGTGAACCATAATTTTCAAGACTGAACCTACGCGCACTTGTATGCTTTCCTTTTATATTGTAACTATTTCTAGTTTAAGATAAGGCTCTTGTCCTTAATAATAGAAAAATCAGTAAGAGTGAACTCCAGTCTTTCTATGCCACTAGTAAGAGCATATTTTCGTCCCTCTATGCCTTCTTGAAAGAGCGGACTCTGATCTCTCTACACCTAATGGTAAGAGTGAACTCTAGTCCCTATACGCCCTCTAGTAAGATTATACATTTGTTCTTATACGCCCAATGGTAAGAGCAGACTCCAGTCTTAATCCCTATTGATAAGAGAGGATTATGGTCCCTCTACGCCCAAGAGCAGACTCTAATACCTACCCCTATTGGTAAGAATGGTCTCTAGTCCCTCTACACCCTATATTATGAGCAAACTTCGGTCCCTATGCACATTAGTAAGATCAAACAAAGGTTCCTTTATGCTCTAATTGAGTGATAATCTCTAGAGCCTCTTCACACCGAGCAGGAAGCTCACTAGAGCCGCAACCATTTGGTGTCGATTCCAAGTGGGAAGATAACAAATGGTAAGAGCAAACAAAGGTTTCTTTAAGACCTTATTGAGTGACGATCTATGACGCCCCCTTGCATTGAGTTGGAAACTCACCTGAGCCACGATCCTCAGGTTCAGACACCAAGTGGAAAGCTCACAACTAGTAAGATCATACTTCAGTTCCTCTACGCCTTTTGGTAAGAGCAGACTCCAGCCCCCTACACCATCTACTAAGAGAAGACTCCGGTCTCACTATGCCCCATGGTAAAAGCGAATAAAGGTTCCTCTATACCCTAATTGAGTGATGATCACTGGTGCTCACTTGTGCAAGGCATAAAGATCACCCGAGCCAAGCCCCTCTAGTTCCATCACCAAGTGGAAAGCTCACAACTTGTAAGAGCGGATGCCAGATCCTCTATGCCCTCTGGTAAGAATGGACTTTAGTCCATATATTCCCCTTGGTAAGAGCAGACTTTGGTCTCTCTAGCCTCTTATGCAAACGTGAACTCTGCTCCCTATACACCCTTTCGTAAGAGCAGATTCTACTCCCTCAATACCCCTAGTAAAAGCGGATCCCAATGTTGGATATGGTGACAAACCTTAGAGAGGGGGGGGGGACGAATAAAGTTTTTAAAGTAGGTTCAAATTAAAATAAGTTTTATTAAGAAAACCGAGTTCATGAAGCAATTGCGGGCGGTAAGGCTAGCGCTCGACGGTAAGTCACACAGATCAATTTTCTTTGTAAAACTTCGTTTTCAAATTTTTCACACAGCACTCAAACCTCTAGCAACATGTAACACCCCAAAATGTTGTAGGAGCGACGGGGATTGAATTTGGCCAAGACAGGGTTTTGGTGCAGGTGACACGGGCCCCGACACGGGCGTGTCGGAGGCCGTGTCGGGCGTGTCGAGCTCGGGCCGTCGAGCTGGCTGTGTAGTCGACCAGTGCAGGTCGACGTTGGTCGTGTGGTGGAACACGGCCTAGGACACGGGCGTGTCCCAGGCCGTGTCACACCTGGGCTGTGCGGTTGGGTACACGGGTAATGACACGGGCACGAACACGGGCGTGTCTAGTTTGACACGGGCGTGTCTGATGCCGTGTCACCAAGCTGTGTACCTCTATGACTGCGAAGTGTTGATAAATTGCACACGAGGGGCGTGACACGGGTCCCGACACGGGCGTGTCGCAGGCGACACGGGCGTGTCGGAGGCCGTGTCACATGCCGTGTTGCTGGTTTTCAATTTTGGTCGAGACGACGAATGAGCTACACGGCCAGGCCACGGCCGTGTGTGAACCCGTGTTCGGCCCAGATTTTGTGATTTCAAGTCTAATCTCGACCGTTCGTTTCCTTGGCTTTGGATCCGACGGTGGGGGGCTGCTCCTGGGTGGTTTTAGACGGGAATAGGGTTTTGAAACCCTTATTTCACTTGGGTACTCTCTCTCTAAAATCTAGAAAGAAGGGAGAGCTTGGAGGAGGAAGAAGGAGGTCAACTCCGGCGGCCGGTGGAGATTCGGAGCTCCAAATCGCGAGCCGTCTTCGGATCCGCAGAGGCAAGGAGATTGCAGTGCTTTTCATCCGCATAGATTTTCATGGCGCCGCGGAAGAACGCAAGGGTAACGATTTCTCATCCTTGGGCATGTGAAGCCCTCTTTTCCTTTGCATAGGAAGCCCTCTCCCGCGAGTGAGCGAAGAGTTGGAGCGTTCCTTGGGGTAGATATGTGAAGTCCCCCCTTATGTAGAGTCCGTATGTGTAAATGGACATAGGCATTGTGTGTGAAGCCTATTCGAACATGTTGGTCCGGATCGGTGATGTTGCATTGCATTTGAACCGGGCAAGAATCCGGGTGTTTGGGTGTTTTTGGGTTTTCTACATGGTAGATTGCATCAGGGAGCCTTGGAGATTAACTCCAAGGTGCACCCGGAAAACTGGGCAAAAGCGTGTTTTGCCAACACGGTGGCCCTGGAGCCAACGTGAACATAACCGGGTTATGTGATTGTTGTGGTGGGAACGGGACTCGGTGAGTCTTGACCTGCACATATGGCTTAAATTGCCGTTGCGGTGTGAGCACGGGTCAGGCAGAACCGTACCCGGTCTATGTCGTTCGGTAGGACCGTTGGCATGGATGAGGGTCTTCGGCGGTCTATGGCTTAAATTGCCGTGACCAAGGCCAGGAAGACAAAATGCTCATATGGATGACCGTCCAAGAGACGGTGGTGGATTGGGAACGTCTATGGCTTGAATTGACGTGACGTTGGCTGGTTCGCCGAGAATGTGCCCTGAGTGCACGGGGTGTGTGGCCGTGCGAGCCCACGCCTGTGGTGAAGTGCAAATACTTTATATAATTGCCTATGCTAATAAAGTGCAGGGAAAGAGCATTGTCGCCCCGAATGTGGGGGCGGGATCGTTATAATTTGGTCAGCATTGCTGACCGTTGCTATTGTTTGCCACCGGGCGGTGGTTTGTGGCTTGTAGGTGCTGCGGAGCAGAGCGGGAAATAGCGGGCTAAAGCCCTTGTTGCGGTGCCGGCCCTCGAAGGCCTAATTGCTTATGTTTCTTTCCCGTTTTCATGTATGGCTGGTCTGCGTGCCGAAGTTTGGAAAACACTTCTGTTGTTAAGTGAACAGTGTAAGGCCTTAAGACCGTTTCTCTTTTGGTGTATGTATACATTCCTGAGTTTGTAGTGGACATTCATGTTGTTGTGGCTGGGTTCTTATTTCTTTTACAACCTAATAAATTGCTTCCGCTAGGTGTTGTGTAGGACGTCATGATTGGTTGAATGGTTTCAACGCGTAACCAACCAGTCTGTCCGTAGTATATGGCGTCGGGCCCCGGCCGGACCTACTGCTATGTGCTATGTGATGGATAGGGGTGTTACACAACATACAACCATAATTTTGAGATGTAATAAACAAAATATAATTTTATTCAAAATAAGAACAGTTGTTTATAATAACAAAACTGGATTTTCGTGATGTCGGAGATCGAAGACGATGAATATAATCTTGTTTTTGTTTCTATACTGACCCTCTCAGGACTGATTGGCTCTCGCTCTTCTTCCCAAGAAGATTGACTAGCCAGCTCTTCACCTTCCTCCCCGAAAGGGTCTTAGATCCCCACTAAATCTCTCAAATCTAGACGTCCTCCCAGGACGTTTTCCTGTAGATTCCTCAAGAAAATCTGATGACCTTCCAGACCAATTTCTCACAAACTCCTCCCAGAAATTGGTCGTTCACACCGGATGATTTCTCCACAGAATACAAAAAGGTTAAAGAAATTACAAAAATAAGAGAAAACTCCTCTCTAATTAGAACCCTTGATATTGATGTCGGTTTGCTTGCAAAGGTTCGATATTTGTGGCTTGAGAGTCTTCCTCTACGATTTCCTTTAGATTCGTGAAGGTGTGCGCTTGATGAGAGTTTTTCATAGCGAGGATCCTTTGCTTGAATATTAGGAAAAAGGCTTCTTGATCATGTTGAAAGCTTTCAATCCTTGCACATGAATTTCTTTTGATCTCCTTTGAAGAGATCTCCTCCTCAATGAGTTGGGAAGACCCCTTTCTTCCCTTTAGACGGCTAGGGCGAACTTCCCTTTCAAATTTCATGAAAAACTGTCTCCTAAAACTCAATTTCAGACTGTTTTAAATAGGGAAAACTGTGCTGGAAGCTACATCGCGGCAGTAGCTTCAACGGTAGCTCGCAATCTTTAAATTCCTTCCTTTTCTTCTTTTCTATTTCATGAATTTTGTCTTTATCATTAGAAATTATTTCCCATGAAAATAAGATGTATTCTTTCCTTCCAAATGATATTGGATGCTTCTTCTTGTTCCTCAATCAAATCATGATATATTTTTGGAGTTTCCTTGAGATGGGGTGAGGAGATTGCTTTGTATGCGCTGCAAGTCAGAGCTCTTTTCTTTTTTGC
The DNA here is from genome assembly GCA_039513925.1 of Platanthera zijinensis. Taxonomy (NCBI): domain Eukaryota; kingdom Viridiplantae; phylum Streptophyta; class Magnoliopsida; order Asparagales; family Orchidaceae; genus Platanthera; species Platanthera zijinensis. Next base: position 144,991,267 of record CM077091.1, on the reverse strand, counting down.
TTCTCAATAGGCTGAATTTTTACGGGCTTTTATACTCTTCTTCAAAATAGGCTACCGCCCGCTGTAAAGCTAGCGCCCGACGGCATGTCCTTTCCTGTGCTGTTGACAGCTATCAATCAATTTTGGAAAAATATCCGAAAAATATTTGCTCTATTTTTTGATACTGCGACGCGGTAAGAAGCTATCGTCTAGCGATAGGTCACATATCGGCTATTCTTTAATATACCTAAGCTAGCGCTAGTGGTAAAGCTAACGCTCAACGGTAGGTTACAAAGATTGAAATTCTCGTTCTTCATACCTGAAAACTTGCACACTATAAATACACAACAAACATGATCAAATACACATTGAGATTTGTTATTCTCAAACCATGAGATTCGGAATGCATGTTCCAACACCCAATCCCTTTACGCCCTTTGGTAAGAACGAATTATAGTTCCTCTATGCCCTCTGGTAAAAGCAAATTTCGGTACCCCCTACACCCTCAGACAAGGGAGCACAAAAGTCACACTGAACCGCTTTAAAGCAACAAACTCGTGCGATCAATCTTATAATAAAGTGAAAGCAACTTATGAGACTCAAGAAAGAGACCATTTATATAATCTTTAAAAATGCCATCAAGGCTACATGATGAATAAAAGTATACAACAATGCTACACCGCATCAATCATTACAAAATCAAAACATAAGTAAAAAAACAATGAAAGCCTCAAAGGTAATACATGCACAGTAAGACTCGAGGATTACCCTTTGATGTCCACGTCAGGCTAATCATCCTCCGAAGCGTCATCCACTCCTAGATCTATCACATCACACTTCAGTATCCTCTGTTCTAAGTTGAGTCCCTTTTCAAAACCTCGATGGAATATAACCTTGCTCTCATTCGCTAGAAGCTTCTCCATCTCAGTAGCCATCATATCTGTCCGAGCCTCATCCGAAATTTGAGTGTACTCCACCATAAAATCCACAAACTCCCAATACTCAGTAAACGCGACCGTAATGATCATCTCGATGTCCAGCAGTATAAAAACCAATCGAGCTATCTCATTCTTCAGCTATGATACCTCAATCTCCAAGGAGAAAATCTCCGCCTGGACTGCCATAAGCTTATTGAAGGCCTCATCTCTAGCCACCTCACCTTTTTTAAGCTCCATTCGCAGTGCCTCTTTCTTGGCTCTGGACGCAACATGATCTAACTCTAATATATCCAAGCAAGAGACGACCTTCCCCCTTCTTTTCCTAACATGCGCCAAGGATGATTTCGCCTAATTGAGTTTCCTATTTAGGGACTCAAATTTGACGTTCATGCCCACATAATAATCATTCCAGGTATGAGTGATAAAACACGTCTCACTTAATTGAACCAGTATAAGCACGAGATTAGAATCACTATCAAGTAAAAACAAAACTATAAGACAATAAAAAATAATTTACTTGCCCTCAATGTGAATTCCTGAAGGGAGGATAAAGCGCGCTTCTTACCTTTGGTAGTCACCGACGTTAGGTCCTGCCTCGTGGGGAAGCAGATCAGCAGTTGGTATCTTAAGAATCTCCACCACATCGGAGTCTAGAATTGGGGCACCCCCTCTAAGTCACAAAACTATCATCCTCTATCTCGACGAGAGGCACAGGAAGCTAGGACAACAACCATACTCCCTCGCGGTTCATGGTAAAAACGATCTTCGGCTTCCTTTCCCACTCGAGGGGCATGACTGATGTAGGCCTACATGCCGAGGTTATTGTGATGATTTTTTATGCGACGATTCTCTCAAACCCTTTCCGACCGACCACGCACACACAAGTATGTGTAGCCACTCCAATATGGCTCTAATCGAAACACAATTGCAATATTTACCAAGAGAAAATCCAAACAAAAGGATATTCAAAAAGAGGTCGGTTTTACTCCCAACAAGAAGCAAGCTCAGGATTTACCCAATCCTTTTAAAATCACAAGAAAACTCTATTAAAACCACACAAATGAATTCAATGAAATCCCAAAGATCGCAACAAAATTTTGACGGCAACTCCCGACCTCTTCCACCAAAAATCATGTAGAGAAAGATGAACAAACACGATGGAATAGAGAAATCGTTACCCAAGCACTCAAAATAATTTTTGTGGAGAGTCTCTCTACCCTGGGATATCCACCGAAATCTTACCGGACAGAAGAGGAGGCGTGAGCTCCACCGGAGTCCCACCGGGAAGAAGTCGAGATGACGCTGCAGTCGCCTTCAGATAAGAGGGAGGTTGTCGACGGGTCGACATCAGGCTGATTCGCACAAACCATGACATAGGTGTGAGGAAAGGCCGAACCCTAAAGTAAAATCACGGGTTTTTGTTCTTTGTTCAAAAGCATTTTTTCCATTCCTCCCAAGTCAACATATATATAACGTTTTACAATATAAGAAAAACATTAAAACAAAACATTGACTTAACAAGATTAAACTTAAACTAAAACATTAAACTGAGTATTAGCTTAAAGTAAAATTGTCGTGATTAATTAAACTAAAAATAACACATGTAATGGCCATCCCAGAGCTATGCGGCAGCACATGGCTGTGCACAAAGGTCATAACAATGTTTGTGGTTGTAGCGGGCATCAACACGGTCTGGCAGCACGGCTCCATCTCCATCAATCCTTCCCCGCTCAAAAACACTCATCACTAGTGAGTGGTCATAGTGATATTGTTGAAGGAGAGAATCATCTAGTTGTTCCAATTCAGCTTATGGGACCTAAGAATCATCCGATGCAGGGGATCACACCAATGAACAAGGTAGTGATGGATGCCACCATCTGTAGATTTTCATCGTCCAAAATCCTGTTAGGCACAAAAGAGGTTTTAAGAAACCTTAAAAAACGTTAGCAGTAAGTGGAGTAGTCATCATATCAATATCTAGTGTAAGAATGGAAGAATCCAATGTGGAGAGAGACATGTGAATTATCTCACCACCCACCCCAAGAGAAGATGTAAACGAATAAGAAAAATGAGAGTGCAGTAATTCTGGCAGTGGAGAGACATAGGACGTTAAATTAGAAAAATTGAAGATATTAGAAAGTCCCTAATCAGTGGGAAAATCTAAAACAAAAGCATTGTCACCAAATTTCTTGATAATTTTATTTGGGTTGGCTCTCCTATGGGCCAACTTCTTTATGGTGCCCGAGGATAACCGCTTGGGAAGTAAACAGACCAAAACCAAATCGCCAACATTAAAGTTGGATGCTCTCCGATGTATATTAGCATGCGATTGATAAGAAGCATATTGGGTGACTAACGTTTCTTGAATGTGTTTGTAGAGATTGTGAACATATTGAGCGAAATCTTGTGTAAAGTGACTTGATTTATAAGTAGGAGGTAGTGGAATCAAGTCAAGTGGCACGGGAGAATTGTAATCATGCACAATCTCATTCGGCGATAGATCGGTAGATTGACTTTTAGAATTATTATAGGCGAGTTGGGTGTGGGGAAGGAGTAAATCCTAAGTACCCTTGCGGTCACCCACAAGACACCGCAAAAGGTTCCCAAATCTTTTAGTAACAACCTCCGTTTCCCAATCCGTTTATGAATAATAGGCTGCAAAAAAACAATAGTTTAGTGCCCATTAATTTCCATTGAGTTTTCCAAAAATAGCTTGTGAATTTAACACCTTGATTGGTGACAATGGTCTTAGGTACTCAATGATGACTAACAACCTCTTTAAAATATAATTTGGTGATGTAAGAGGTGTTGTTCGTCTTACTACACAGGATAAAATAAGCCATCTTGGAAAAACGATCGACAATGACTAGAATAGAATCATGTCGGCAAACGGTCAGAGGGAGGCCAAGGATAAAGGTCATGCTCACGTCTTCCCAAGGGATGGGGGGAATGAGAAGAGGAGTATACAACCCAACATTAGTCTTAGCACCTTTGGCTAGTTGGCAAGTGCGACAACTACAAACGATTTTGGTAACAAGTGATTTTATTCTTGGACAATAGAACTTATCCTCCACTAACGTAACAGTTTTATCACGACCAAAATGACCACCAAGGCCACCACTATAGATCTCCCAAATAACAAAGTGGCAAAGGAGAGTGAAATACATAATTTGGAGTGCCTAAAAAGATACTCATCGCGAAGGTAATAAGTGGATATTGTAGAAGTAAAGTCTTTTTGGGCGGATAAGTAGACGTCCTTAAAGTCCAGACATTACGCATACTCATCTTTAATCCTTTCAAAACTAAAGACATTTACTTTCAACGTGGATAACAACAAAGATAAGCGGGTAAGAGCATCCACAACTCAATTATGGTCCCCCTTAAGATATTTAATTATAAAAGTGTACTCTTGTAGAAAAGAAACCTATTTGACGTCAAGGGCTGATTTTGTGTTGGGAATTAATAAACCGTAGAGCCTCATGATTAGATTGAAGAACAAATTCCTTGGGGAGAAGATAATGTCGACAATGTTGGAGACTACGAATAACCACATAGAATTCTATATCGTAGTTGAATAGTTTAGCTTAGGGCGTAAGCTTTTCACTAAAATACCCAATGGGGTGCCTTTCTTGACTTAATACGCTGCCAATTCCTACGCCATAGGCATCACAAGACAATTTAAAGACTTAACTAAAATCCGGGAGGTGAAGAATTGGCGCTTCCGACATTTTTGTTTTAATTATTTGGAACGCATGGGTGGCCGATCTGGTCCATGTAAAATCACCTCTCTTTAAACATTTCGAAATAGAAGCCATGATACAACTAAAATCTTGGATAAAGAAGCGATAAAAAGTGGCAAGGCCATGAAAGCTACGCACATCATGAACGGTTTTAGGCTTGGACCAATCTTTAATGACTTGAACCTTTCCTGGGTCCACATGAATACCCTCCGAACTTACAATATAACCTAAGAATTCCACATAAGGTACAAAAAATGTGCATTTCTTAAGATTAACAAATAATTTCTCATCACACAATGTGGTGAACACAATCTTCAAGTGAGAGTAGTTATCCATAGGAGAGGTGCTATACACCAAAATGTCATCAAAGTAAACGGTAATAAACTTACTCATGAAGAGTTAGAACATGTGAGTCATCATATATACAAGAGAAGATACTTGGAGCGTTGGAGAGTCTAAACGGCATGACGAGCCATTCATACAAACCATCTTTGGACTTGAAGGCGATTTTCCATTCATCCTCTCCCCAAATCCAAAATTAGTGATAGCCACTCCTAAGATCTGACTTGGAGAAAATCGTGGCACTGACTAACATATCTAATAAGCCATTCAACCGAGGAATGGGAAACCGATATTCTATGGTAATCTTATTAATGACGCGACTATCCACACACATACACCAAGAACCATCTTTCTTGGGTGCAAGTAAAGTGAGGACAACACAAAAACTCTTGCTATGCCTAATAAAACTCTTTTGAAGAAGATCTGAAATTTGTGTTTGTAATTCTTGGTGGGATGTGTGATTCAACCTATAGTGAGATAGATTGGGTAAGGAATAACCCATGATGAGATTGATAATATGTTGGATCTAATGTAAGGGTGAAAAAGTAGATGATAAGTCATCCGGAAAAACATGCTTATACTTGTCTAGTAACGCTCTCAATTTTGGCAGCAAAGCTTCCAAATTATTAGCTTCATCCTTAAATTGTAGAGACACTAAAGCGTAAATAACTCCACCAAGAAAAGAATCACAGGAAAATTCCTTACGGCTCATTAAACTTAAAGTGTTCTTCTCAACTGTAAGGGTTGTATCCTTAGGGGTAATAGTAGGGTCCTTAGGAGGAGTGAGTTTTAAAGATATCTTTTTGCCATTAAATTTGAATTCATAAATATTTACTCTCCCAAAATGCGTCACATCATGCCAAGGACGACCAAACAAAACTTGGCAAACATCCAAGAGGATCACATCACACCAAATATTTTCCGAGTAAGACTTGATGGTGAGGGGTACAAGATATCTTCGTGTAGCAGGTAGAGACGTCTTGTTGACCCAAACTACTTAGTAGGAGTGGGGCTGGGGCTCCGTGGTGAGCTTCATATGCTTGGCGGCATTTTCTGAAATAACATTCATACAACTTTCACTATCGATAATTAACTTACAAAGCTTCTCACCGCTCCAAAAAATTAAGGAAAAGCTTGGTACGATGCCACACATCCAATGCACGAGGGGTCATCAAAATACAACGCATCACTATAAGGTTGAGATCGTCCTATAAATCACTAGGAACTACTTTTGGTTCTGACTCATCTGTGGCCTCATAAACAAACTCAAGTGCTTTACTAGTAGGCTCAACCAAGGACAAAGACTTGGTCTTTGTCTGGAGCTCAACGACATAATGGCCGGGTACCCCGCAAGCGTAGCAAGTGGCATTAGTTTTGATAATCTTTTCCACGGGAATGTGTTCACCTTGAGCATTCTTAGCATTCCTAGTCGTGATAACGATATTAGTGGAATCCATTGTATTAAATTTCCTTTGTCCTTATAGGTAGAGGTAGAGGAACCATGTGTGGTTTTGACTTTATGTGAATTGTTTTTTTGCTTTAGATTTAAAGACTAGATGTTTTTAAATGTCAAGTGTGGTGTTAAAGGTGATGTTCAAATCGGTGTGACCGTAGCAAAAGAGCTTTTGTTGGATGTTAGAACTAAGACCCTTACAGAATCTAGAGAGAGTAACTTCTAGCATCTCTTGAACCTCACATTGGACCATTTTATCTTATAAATCTCCCATGTAATCGCCTACAAATCTTTGCCTTGACGAAGGATGGCTAGTTAATCTCGTGGTGGTGGTGACAGTTGGCTTGCCTATGACCTCTAGGTGGTCAGGGGGTTCAGTTGGCCAAAAGTTAGATCAACATTCCCTGAAGTTCCTCTATTTGTTGGTTGGTTTCATAGCGAAGAACATCAACCAGAGAGGGATTGAGATTAGGTTATTGATCGTCAGCCATACTCGAAGAGGAAGTGGTGTGATACTCTTAACCGGATCTAGTGGGCATAAAATGGGTGATTTTTTTTGTACAATATAATTAAATTTGAGCACACTTGAGACATAGCGTAATGAGCATGCAGATCGGGGTCAAGTTAAGAAATTGGCCAACCTAGCTCTGATACCAAATTGATGTTGGTCTACGTGCTGAGGTGATTGTGATGATTTTAAGCGACGATTCTCTCATACCCTTTCTGACCGTCCACACACGCACAAGTAAGCGTAGCCACTCCAATATGACTCTAATCGCAACACAAACACAATATTTACCAAGAGAAAACCCAACCAAAAAGTGATTCAGATTGAGGTCGGTTTTACTCCCAATAAGAAACAAACACAGGATTTACACAATCCTTTTAAAATCACAAGAAAACTCGATTAAAACCACGCAAATGATTTCAATGAAATCCAAAAAATAGCAACAAAGTTTCGAAGGCAACGCCAGACCACTTCCACCAAAAATCATGTAGAGAAAGATAAACACATAAGATGGAGTAGAGAAATCGTTACACAAGCACTGGAGATAATTTTTATGGAGTGTCTCTCTACCACTGGTTCCATCGGAATCACACCAGACAAAAGAGGAGGCATGAGCTCCATCAAAGACACACCGGGAAGAAGCAGAGGTGGTGCTGCAGTCGTCTCCGGACAAGCAGGAAGTAGCCGGCGGGTTGACAGCGGACTGCTTCGCACAGGCCACGACACAGGTGGGATGAAAGGGCCGAACCCTAAAGAAAACTCACAGGTTTTTTTGTTCTTAGTTCAAAGTTTTTTTTTCCAATCCTCTCAAATCAGCATATATATAATGTTTTACTATATAAGAAAACATTAAAACAAAACATTAACTTAACAAGATTAAACTAAAACTAAAACATTAAACAAAGTATTAGCTTAAACTGGAACTATCAAGATTAATTAAACTAAAAACAACACATGTAATGGACATCTCAAAGATATGCGGTCACACGTGGCTGTTCACGAAGGTTGTAGCGATGCTTGCAGTTGCGACGGGCATCAACAAGGTCTAGTGGGATAGCTCCATCTCCATCAATGACACAACTCCGCTCAGCATATGTAGAGAGGCCTGCCAAGAGCATCTACTTCTCATCCACAAATGCGCTGATATGGTAGAGCGCATTCGCCATGTCGCACACATCTTCAAAGCCCAACACAGGAGAATAGTCTTCTTCCCACCACGTCAGTCGACGACAATGTCTGATAAGGGTCCACCACACCTTAGGAAGACTCTGAGGGTTTTGATGATATCAAAGAGTGTGCCCCTATGGAAAAAATTTGTATTCTGCTCAAACACAAGCCACTTATTGTTGCTCCTAACCTCAATCTGGTCCTCAATGCTAGGGTATACCTCCCACCAATCCCAAAAAAGCTAGATAGAAAGTCGAGAATCATGCTCTCGAAAGTTGCAGACAAGGCCCATAATCTTTGTCATTCCCAGAGGAGAACTATGTGATTGGACATCACAACCCGAATATCTCAACCAACTCCTCGGTAGGAGGGATTCGAACTCCCGTCTTCAAGCACCCCTTCGGGATCATGGCGTAACCCTGATGAGGGGATTGGGCACGTTCTCTGGGAAGGGGTATGTTTGTTGAAACCAAAAACTTGGTATCTCGTGGAGTTCGGGGTCCCAAAAGAGGGGTGACCTCAGACCTACTACACTCGGGGGAATATCATGGACTAAAGACTTGGGAAACTAGGAACAGACCATCGGCTCTAGCGTGGAGGTCCCACCACACACCCGGAAGGCCTTTGAGGTCTCCCCCCTAGCCAATGCTGAGCTAGGTGCCTTGGAGAAAGAAAGTAAAGAGATTCAAGTGATGAAGAAGTGATCCCTCCAAGACACCCTCAAGGGTCTATTTATAGTTTTTTGGGGATGACCTGCCAATATCCAACCTCAGTTGCTCTGAAGTTACTGAAATGCCCCCAAATTGGTTTGCCAACAGCCAAATCCCGTTGTTCCAAACATCTAAATGCAGTCTACCAAGGGCAGACCCTCAAGCCGGGCGAGCATGAGACAAGGCCTGGGGGGTACTCGGCGGCCTAGGGGGTACTCAGCGGCCTGGGTGGTACTCGGCGGCCTAGGGGGTACTCGGCGGCCTGGGGGGTACTCGGCGGCCTAGGTGGTACTCGGCGGCCTGGGAGGTACTCGGCGGCCTGGGTGGTACTCGGCGGCCTGGGTGGTACTCGGCGGCCTGGGTGGTACTCGGCGGCTTGGGTGGTACTCGGCGGCCTGGGGGGGTACTCGGCATTCTGGGGGGAGCTGGGCGAGCTCGAGGCTGGGTGACCCCCCGAGGGGGTCGCGGGGGAGAAAAATATTTCCTCCCCCTACTAGTATATTTCCAAGGCCAAGTCAAAATTGGCCACCAAGAGTGCAGAATCTCTTAAAAGCTTAAAAAACATAAAGTTGGTCCTACGTCTATCGAGGGGACCCTACTCTGCGAATACGAGTTGTACACTATCCCCTCTCTTTTCGAGGTTTGCACAAGCTTGGAAAGAAATATCCAACCCAATATATTCGCTGAGTGGCCTTTTATCACGGTTGGAAAGATTACAGGACCTTTCCGAGGGGTCAACTTGTCACGCCAGATAATGGGAGCTTGGGTGACGAGACCACCTCGGGGTGAAAATCACTTGGCCTCCCTGAGGGGTCAACCTGTCAGGCCATCTAATGGGAGCTTGGGTGACGAGACCACCTCGGGGTGAAAAACACTTGGCCGCCCCGAGGGGTCAACCTGTCATACCAGCTAATGGGAGCCTAGGTGACGAGACCACCTCGGGGTAAAAAACACTTGGCCTCCCCGAGGGGTCAACCTGTCCGACCATCTAATGGGAGCCTGGGTGACGAGACCACCTCAGGGTGAAAATTACTTGGCCTCCCTGAGGGGTCAACCTGTCAGGCCAGCTAATGGGAGCCTGAGTGACGAGACAGTCTCGGGGTGAAAACACTTAGTCTTCCGAGGGGTCAACCTGTCATGCCAGCTAATGGGAGCCTGGGTGACGAGACAACCTCGGGGTGAAAAACACTTGGCCGCCCCGAGGGGTCAACCTGTCATGCTAGCTAATGGGAGCCTGGGTGACGAGACCACCTCGGGGTGAAAAACACTTGGCCTCCCCGAGGGATCAACCTGTCCGGCCAGCTAATGGGAGTCTGGGTGACGAGACAGCCTCGGGGTGAAAACACTTAGAATCCATGAGAGGTACCACTGGACCTGCCAGCTAGTGGGAGCCTGGCAGCGGGACCGTCATTGGAGCAAAGGACTTGGGCTTCCACGAGATGTACCACCGGACCTGCCAGCTAGTGAGAGCCTGGCAGCGGGACCGTCATCGGAGCAAAGGACTTGAGATTCCACGAGAGGTACCACCAGACCTGCCAGCTAGTGGGAGCTTGACAGCGGGACCGTCATCGGAGCAAAGGACTTGGGATTCCACGAGAGGTACCACCGGACCTGCCAGCTAGTGGGAGCCTGGCAGCGGGACCGTCATCGGAGCAAAGGACTTAGGCTTCCACGAGAGGTACCACCGGACCTACCAGCTAGTGGGAGCCTGACAGCGGGACTGTCATCGGAGCAAAGGAACTTGGGCTTCCACGAGAGGTACCACCGGACCTACCAGCTAGTGGGAGCCTGACAGCGGGACCGTCATCGGAGCAAAGGAACTTGGGCTTCCACGAGAGGTACCACTGGACCTGTCAGCTAGTGGGAGCCTGGCAGTGGGACCATCATCGGAGCAAAGGACTTGGGCTTCCACAATAGGTACCACCGGACCTGCCAGCTAGTGGGAGCCTGACAGCGGGACCGTCATCAGAGCAAAGGAACTTGGGCCTCCACAAGAGGTATCACCAGACCTGCTAGCTAGTGGGACCTGGCAGCGGGACTGTCATCAGAGCAAAGGACTTGGGCTTCCACGAGAGGTACCACCAGACCTGTCAGCTAGTTGGAGCCTGGCAGCGGGACTGTCATCGAAGCAAAGGACTTGGGCTTCGACGAGAGGTACCACTGGACCTGCCAGCTAGTGGGAGCTTGACAGCGGGACTGTCATCGGAGCAAAGGACTTGGGCTTCCATGAGAGGTACCACAAGACCTACTAGCTAGTGGGAGCCTAGCAGCGGGACCGTTATCGGAGCAAAGGACTTAGGCTTCCACGAGAGGTACCACCAGACCTGCCAGCTAGTGGGAGCCTGGCAGCGAGACCGTCATCAGAGCAAAGAACTTGGGCTTCCACGAGAGGTACCACCGGACCTGCCAGTTAGTGGGAGCCTGGCAGCGGGACCGTCATCGGCGCAAAGGACTTGGGCTTCCACAAGAGGTACCACTAGACCTGTCAGCTAGTGGGCTGACAGCGGGACCGTCATCGGAGTAAAGGACTTGGGCTTCCACGAGAGGTACCACCGGACCTACCAGCTAGTGGGAGCCTGGCAGCGGGACCGTCATCGGAGCAAAGGAACTGGGCTTCCACGAGAGGTACCACCGGACCTGTCAGCTAGTGGGAGCCTGGCAGCGGGACCGTCATCGGAGCAAAGGAACTGGGCTTCCACGAGAGGTACCACCGGACATGCCAGCTAGTGGGAGCCTGACAGCGGGACTGTCATCAGAGCAAAGGAACTGGGCTTCCACGATAGGTACCACTGGACCTGCCAGCTAGTGGGAGCCTGGCAGCGGGACCGTCATCAGAGCAAATGACTTGGGCTTCTATGAGAGGTACCACCGGACCTACCAGCTAGTGGGAGCTTGGCAGCGGGACCGTCATCGGAGCAAAGGAACTTGGGCTTCCACGAGAGGTACCACCGGACCTGCCAGCTAGTGAGAGCCTGACAGCGGGACTGTCATCGGAGCAAAGGACTTGGGCTTCCACGAGAGGTACCACCAGACCTGCCAGCTAGTGGGATCCTAGCAGCGGGATCGTCATCGGATCAAAGGACTATGGCTTCCTCAAGGTATCCTCAACCCATCTAGCCAGTGAGAGCCTGGCATGGGGAGGTTCTCTTGGAGGGGGGGGGGGACTAAGCATCTCAACCAAACCTTATCAAATCCAACATCCTCCAAAGGGAAAAACATGATGGGTTACATGACCCCCCGACTCAACTGGTCGGGGGCTGAACTCATTACAACATAAGGAAAAATACAAGACTCTTCCAAGGCGAGACTTCTTTAGGGGGCCTGAGCATGATGGTCATCATCCTTCTCCTCGGATACCTCCATCTGGCTCAGTCTCTCCATGATCTTCTCCATCTCCTCTGCCTTGGCCAACTAAGAGATGGTGTTGACGGCCGTGACATAGCACTGCCTCGCCATCCTGGAGTCTCCCTTGACTCTGACTTAGATCCCTCCTGAGCTGAACTTGAGGCATTAGTGGAAAGAAGACGACACACAACGGATGGCGCTGATGAGGGGCCTTCCGAAGATGGAGTTGTAGCTGCTTGGAGAGTCAACTATGACGAATCGGCAGTTCCTTGACGTCCCTCCCAACTTTACTTGGAGTCCTACTCCGCCTTCAACCTCCTTCCTCTCCCCTGAAAAACCGAACAGGGGTCCGTCTGAGGCCAACACCCTCCTTGGCTCCACCTTCATCTCGTCAAACACCTTCTTGAAAACGACATTGACGGAGCTCCCGTTATCAACCAAGATCCGGGAGACGGTGTAGCCTTCGATGACTGTCTTGATGACCAGCGCATCGCAGAACGGATCTTCATGGTCCGGCAGGTCCTTCACTTAGAAGGTGATCTTCTCTTCCAGGGGCGGGGCCTGGGATGTCGAAGCGACGCTCCGTCGGTACTTAACATGGAGGCTCACCTTCCGATCGGCCTCGATCCCCACTCCACCGTGGATCACTGTTATTCCTCCTCGGTGTCCTTTATCGGCCCGATCCTCACATATGTCTTCCTCCCCCACTCGGGGTGGAACCTCTTCGACCTGCGCCGGCGGCTGAGGCTGGGCAGGGCCTCTCGCCCCCCTTACCTATAGGAACTCAGGGCAGGTAGCTGTGGCGTGACCCTCCGCCTGGTGGAAATCACAGTATGGCAACGCTCCTCCTCCTCCCCTTCGGCGGGTCCGACGATCTCTCATGTTGCCTCTTCCTCCTTCACCTATGACAAGGCTTGCTGTGGTGGGGGTAGGAGCTGTCTCGGGGCTTGCCTCTGGAAGTTGAACCTCCCTTGGCCCCCGTGAAAGTTTCCCCCACCCTGGATGAGAGCTCTTCCTGGACCCTGGGCAGGTCCTCCCTGCTGCCTCCAGCCTAGTTCTAGACCCTCCTGTCCCTTGAACCCCTGAGCTCTCTGCTCATCTCTCCATCTTCCTTCCTGATGCCTTGAGCCACCTTGCTCCTTTGACTCCGCCTCTGTTAGCTTTGCCAACTTCTTGACGAATGCCGGGTTGGCCGCCTCCATGGCTATCTCCTCTGCGACCCTTTCCATAAGTTCCTCGAAGGAAAGGGGGGCCTTTCGGGTCAAGCTCATCTTGAAGAACCCCTCGCACAACCCCACCGTGAACGCCATCTGGAGGGCATACCCCCACATCTCCTGGATATCAAGGATCTCCTCTTGGAACCTGTCAACGTAGTGGGCCAGCGAATCCTAGGCCCTCTTCCTTATCAGAAAGATGGACTCAGGATTCCTCTTCCTCTTCTTGGAGGTGGAGAAGCGGAGCTGGAAGTTCCGGCTCAAGTCCTCAAACCCATAGATTAATCTCGGAGGGAGTTGATGAAACCAGTCCCTTGCCTTCTCCTTCATTGTGATCGCAAAGAGGCTACACTTGAAGGCATCCGTCATCAGCCTGATGGAGATGGCATCCTTGAACCATTGCAGGTGCTGGACGGGGTCATCCTTTCCGGTATAGTAAGCCATGTCTGGCTCTTTGAACCCCTCGGAAACGGGAGCTGAGATGATCAGCTCACTAAAGGGGGACCCCCTGAGGGGTGGTCTCGCAACCTCTACTCACGCGACCTGCTCGCCTTGAGGGCTAGCACTCGCCGGGCTAGGGAATAGCTCCCGGCCGGGGAGGTCTCGCTCGACCCCCTCTCCCATCCTTTCCTTCCCAGGTCGCCTACCTGGTGCACTTCCTTCTCCCCCTGCTGGGGTGATCTCGCTTGTGCCCCTGGGAGGCAGCTCGCCGAGACGCTCTGGGTCAGCTCGCTGAGACCCCTGGGAGCTAGTCCCTGGGGGGTGGGGGTTGAGCTGTCAGCCCGAGGGGCAATGCTTCTAAGCATCTCCATGATGCCTTGGATGGAAGCCATGAACTCCTCCCTTCCTACGAAGGGTCCGGGGTTGTGGAGCTCGCCGAGATCATCACCACCTCCCAGATCTCCAGCCATGGCACTCTCCCGAGATCTTCTGTGTTGGTCACTCTCCACGCTCACCGCACCAAAATGTTGAAACCAAAAACTTGGTCTCTCGTGGAGTTCGGGGTCCTAAAAGAGGGGTGACCTCACACCTACTACACTCGGGGGAACATCACAGACCAAAGACTTGGGAAACTAGGAACAGACCCTCGGCTCTAGCGTGGAGGTCCCACCACACACCTGGAAGGCCTTTGAGGTCTCCCCCTCCCTAGCCAATGCTGAGCTAGGTTCCTTGGAGAAAGAAAGCAAAGGGATTCAAGTGATGAAGAAGTGATCCCTCCAAGGCACCCTCAAGGGTCTATTTATAGTTTTTTGGGGATGGTCTGTCAATATCCAACCTCAGTTGCTCTGAAGTTACTGAAATGCCCCCAAATTGGTCTGCCAACAGCCAAATCCCGCTGTTCCAAACATCTAAATGCAGTCCACCAGGGGCAGACCCTCAAGCCGGGCGAGCATGAGACAAGGCCTGGGGGGTACTCGGCGGCTTGGGGGGGGGGGGGGGGGTACTCGGGGGCCTGGGTGGTACTCGGCGGCCTGAGAGGTACTCGGCAGCCTAGGGGGTACTCTGCGGCCTGGGGGGTACTCGGCGGCCTGGGTGGTACTCGGCGGCTTGGGTGGTACTCGGCGGCCTGGGTGGTACTCGACGGCCTAGGTGGTACTCGGTGGCCTGGGGGGTACTCGGCGGCCTGGGGGGAGCTGGGCGAGCTCGAGGTTGGGTGTCCCCCCGAGGGGACCGGGGGGAGAAAAATATTTCCTCCCCCTACTATAGTATATTTCCAAGGCCAAGCCAAAATTGGCCACCAAGAGTGCAGAATCTCTGAAAAGCTTAAAAAACATAAAGCTGGTCCTGCGTCTGCCGAGGGGACCCTACTCTGCGAATACGAGGTTGTACAATGTTCACCTCCAAACCTGCCATGATGCCAAAACACTTCTGCCATGCTCTAATTCGATCCTCAGTTAAAGTCGAAGGAAGACACAATGAACTTCATTGGGATGACTCGCTTCGGGGCCTGAAAAAAAAATCAACACAAGAGAAAATTAAGATAGTAAAAGCCAAAATAGTCGAAAGCAGATCCGCCCGCCGCATGCGACAGAGCAGGCTACGCGCACCGACCAGCCCGTGCGTACCACAGGCACGCAGGGGCAGACCACACTTGACAACTCACTCAAGGCAGCCAATGCACGGCGGTGCGCGTCTCCCACTGCGCCACGCACAAGCCAGTGCGTGTTCCGCACGCGTGCATGACCACCCGCGTGCACAAGGCAACCCACACGCTACATAGGGCGCACACGCTACCCGCGTGCAACATTGGTCGTGCGCGACACCACCCCCGGTCGGTAGCACCGCATCGCCCACTTGCAACAATGCCGCGCCGCGCCGCTTGCGTGGTGCCGACTGCGCACAACTATGCCTCCCGCACACGGTCATCGTTGTCTTCCTCCTCGCCAACTTATCAGATTCGCTCAAACTTTTCGCCCCAACTCCTTTGCCCTCCTCTCTCAAGCGAAGGAGCTTAATTTTATATTCTACCTTATTGCACGAGAGACATCATGCTAGAATCCCTCCTAAAGTGTCAAGCTGGCTCTATCCAAAATCCTACAAAAACAATTAAAAGAAAAAAAAGAAAGAAAGAGTGCCTTCTGAATTTATAAGTCTTATCCAGTCCTGCACAAAAAGGCTGCCGGTCTGATCCCGGACCGGTCTTTTGACCGACCGGTTCCACTCAAACCAATCCGGGACCAGTTTTCCTCCTCATGGGGATGACCGGCTGGGACAGGAGGACCGGTCCTAACCGGTCCCGCACCGGGTTTTTTTTATTTAAAAAATGTTTTTTTATTAAAATTCCAAATTTGCATTACAAATTTGATTTTTAATAAAATTCAAAATTCGCATTCAAAATATAAAAATTCAAAATGAAATAAAATTTGATTTTTATAAAAAATTAAATAGCATTACAATTTTGCATTTTACATTTTGACAAAAATTAAATAACAATGAACGAAAATGAAAATTACATTTAAGTTAAAATAAAATTACATTCAAATTTCAAAATGAAATAAAATGATAAATGAAATACATTTTGCCTAATTATTCTTCGATCGCGCTGTCCAAACTTAAGCTATTCATCTCGTCTTCCACTTCAGACTCACTATCTTCAATTGATGAGATCATGAGACGTGTTGCCTCCTCCTTATAACATTCAAATGATGCTTGTAGCAAATGTAAATCTCCAAAGATTCCTCGTTCAAACGGCTTCTTCGCTCGTTTAGAATCCTGCCTCTCAAAAAAAACAAAGACTCTGAAGCTACCGTACTAGCTTGTATTGTTAGTAAATCACGGGTCATTAAGACCAAAATATGATAAACAATTGTTTTAGTTTTCCACCATTTTAAAATATCAAAATTTTCTATTTCGCTTGCGGTTATATAATCTTGAAATTACATTTTTGTATATAAACCTAATTCATTTAAAGTACTCGAAGTTCGTTGTTTTTTCTAGAAGTTAATTCTAAAAGTTTGTTTTTTAAAATATCTTTTGTTTCAGGTTGAGTGGATTATTCGTGAGGTGGCGATCCATACATATGATCATAATAATTATAAAAAGGAGTAAAATCAGAATTAAATTACGAAACGCTTAAATAAACAAAATCACTAGCCGATTCGTTTAAATTTAAATTTCGATTAATTTCTTCTATGAAAATTTCTACTCCATCCACACCCATTAAAATGTTTAAAGCTGCGATGCAAGAAAACATGAGTGACATTTCTTTGTAATATTTTTAAAAAATTTCTTTCATTACTAATATTAACGGACGACGCATTTCGTTCGTTTTGTATGTTTTAAATGTTTCAGTAATTAATAAAATATTTTCAATAACTAATGTGGAAGTAGGATAATAAATTCCAGATAAAGTTATTATTGATCGATAAAAACATTCTAATAAATTTACGTAATCTTCGAGAATGACCCAATCCGACGCGACTAAATCATGTGCTTCTACATTATTATAAAATTCTATTAGTAAGTTTTTGTGTGCCAAAACTCGCTTTAGTATTTTATAATTTGAGTTCCAGCGTATAGACATATCATAAGACGGATCTAAAAATTATTTCCCTTGTGAAATAACAAATTTTTTAAAATCTTGTTTTCTTTTTTTTGAATTGTAAATAACTCTTAGTATAGTTCATATTTTAATTGCATACTCGTTCATATAAACTAAACTATCTTGTACAATTAAAATTAAAAAGTGATAGACGCAACGTGTATGAAAAAAATTCCATCTAACATTGATTGTAAATCCGAAATCAAATATTTGATGGCAGTCGCATTATTTGAAGCGTTATCAAAATAAATACTCATAATTTTTTCTTTTATTTTAAATTCTCTAATACACTTAATAATTACCTGGTAAATAGCTTTACCGGTATGCGGTATTCAAATCCTTCAAAACAAATTATGCGTTTATTTAGTTCTCAACTATTGAGATCGATCCAGTGACAATTAATGCAAATATAAGAGTGTCCCTCAAATATACCGATTGTCCAGACGTCGCTCGTTAAGCTAACGCGACCATCAAAAATGTTTCACAATAATTTTTTAAATATTCTTTAGATTGCATATAAGCTGCTAAAGCATCTCGTCTAGTGGTAGAACGACTTACCTCATGATATTTGTGTTGGAGTACCTCGTGTATGTAGGATGTCATTTCTTCATCGTCGTAGTGGCTGAATGAAAATTCCTTTTTGATGACGTTCTCCATTTGTCGCTCTCGCTGCCGAGCTTGATCGTATGTCCAAATGTGCTCGGACGCCGAAATTTAAGCTTGGGTAGACTCTGGAGCTTGTTTTGAAATGCACGATTTAACATGTCAAACGAGCGTTGTATTGCTGCCAACGACCATTAGCTTCCCGCAAAGTTTGCACTTCTCCATCAATTCGCCGTCGATCCGCACTTTATCGAATTTCTCCCAGACCACCGCCTTGTGGTGTTGTTCTACTATCTCGTGCGCGACGGGCGCAGAGGAGGACCCCGACATGGATGAAGAAGAAACCATTTGAGAGTGGGTGAGACTTGAGACTTGAGAGAGAGAGAGATGAAAGAGGGGGGGGGGGGGTATTAATAGGTTTTTAATTTTTAAAAATTAGATTTTATAAAAAAATTAAATTTTATAAAATTTATTATTATTATTATTATTATTGAAAACACATTTGGTGGCTGCCATAGCCGGCTAGCACATGGCTGCCACCAAATGTGGCTAACGGCTCTTTAAAGAGCTATGGTTAAGCTCTAAAAAGAGCCGTTTTTAATGGCTCGGGACTGGTTTTTGAGGTGAAAGGGGGACCCCTCGGGACCGGTCCGGGACCGGTCTTTAGCCGGTCCCCACCGAGACCGGTTTTTTTGTATACCACTAGTCTTATTTAAGACTCGGCATGAAAGGTTCGCTTAAAGTGAAAAAAAAATTATTGTCATATATTTCTCTCTTAAACGAAGAAAATTTTTCAATCTTAATTCAAGACAAATATCTTCCAAATGTGATAGATAATATTAAATAGATTTGCAAAAATCTTAGAATTTTAGTAGTCTCATACAAAAAGCCTGGATCCGGAAAGCCCGCCCGGGCTCAGCCCGAAAAAGCACGGATAGGCCTGGCCCGAAAAAAAACTAGCCCGGGGCAAGGCCGGGCTTGGGGGCCTTACCGGGCCCCCATTTTAGCCGATTGGCCCGACTGAGCCAGGATAACCCGGGCCCGACACCCAGGCCAGCAGAAAATCCCGCAAATTAGGCTGGATTTTAATCCCGCCTAATTGGAGGGATTTCTCAAGAAATCCTGCCAGAAATCCCGCCAATTAGGCGGGTTTTAATTCCCCATATCTAGGCGGGACTAAATCCCGCCTCATTGGCGGGATTAAAATCCCGTAATCCATGCGGGATTAAAATACCACCTGGAAATCAGGCGGGCCCTGCACGAGCCGGTCTGGAGGGCCTTATCGGGCACCCTCTTTGGAGGGAGCCCGATCCGACCCGACTCAACCATGGCCCAGGTCGGGCCCGGTTGGCAAAAAATCCGTCCCCGATCGGGATTTTTGTGCACGAAATATTTATAATTTCACTTCTTAAAGTAATAACAATCCATCCAGCGCGCTTATTAATTTATTTAAATCTATCGGTTCAAGATTAACATGTTTGCAGAGAAAATTTTTGGGCTTGTACTTTCGCAATTCACGACAGACAAAAATTTGGGGACATTTGTTAGAGTTCCTCTGAAATTATTCAAGTTGAGCCGGTTTGGACTTCGACCAAGTCACCAAAGTAGGACAAGCCAACAAAGCAAGGCATACAAGCGTCCACTCGACGCACACACACGGTAAGCGCACGGCCAGCATCCGCGTGCGTCCAACACACGCGCACGTGCACGGCTAGCACTCGCGCGCTCTTTGCCCTTATGTGCACGCCCTGTACCCGTGCACGTGTGTGCGCTCTGCGCACAATTACGCTGTGGCACCAACTCCCATCACCGTCCCCGCTGGTCGTCGCTCGCCATCGTCGCCTTCGGCAAGGAACCTGCCTGAAGTGTCAGGGGCATGCCCGTCATTTTTCGAAAATGGGTGATTCAGGTGAGCAGAATTGCGAAGCCTCATTCACTGACTCAAACTCCAAAACAACGCAATTGTGAAGGTGCCCATCAAAAAAACTATAAAAGACTCATAGGTCTTCATTTGAAGATAAGTAACCAAGAAGAGAGAAAAGAGCTCTGAAGGTTTTCCAGCAAAGACTACGAACTACGAAAATTTTGCGGTGAAGACTTGGAATTCTCTTGCTCTCCTTCTCAAGCGACCGCTCAAGTGCTTAGTCGAGTGTTTTCTCTAGTGCCTTCTCAAATGCAGAGTTAGCATTCTATAGTGCCTACTCCAGCGCCTTCTCCAGGTCCTGCTCCAATGCCTTTTCTTGAAGCCTCTTGACGGCGCGCCACGACCCACTCGCGTATACACTCGCAGGAGGCGGTGATCCACTGCCCGGACGGGTGATCGGAATTCATGATCGCGCCCGGACGCTCGATTCAAGTCACTTTTATGTTTTGTGTTTTTTATTTGAATGTGTATGTAGCCCCCGATCGGCCCAAACATTGTGAGCCGTCCGATCGGGATAGTTTTATTTATTTTGTATTGTGTAAAGGTGTTTGGTGGTTCATTTTGGGATGCACCAGTTCACACCCCTAGGGTTATATAACCCGGCGGTTCTTTGGAGGGGGCATTGATGGTTGGCAGCAAACTTGCAGCCGCTCGGTCCGAAGGAGCGATTCCTTCTACTCCCCGTTGTGCCTGGTGCGACGCCGGCGAACCCGCCTCCTCCTCTTCCCTCCTCCCGGTAAACTCGCCGCCTTCCACTCCAACTTCCTCCTTTCCTTTCCCAACGCCCTTCCAACCGACGTCTTCCCCCTTTCCTCTCTTTCTCGTGTAGCCCGCCCCATCGCCATCTCAAAATCCCACCTCCCTCGGCCCTCCGCCATCCTGCTGCCCCGCACCAGCCCTATCCCGCCCCAACCTACCACCTTCAGCCTCCACTTCCCCCGTCGGCCAGCCACTGCCCACCTCCACCCCTCCGTACAGCAACCCCACCACTTCTCCATTCGGAGCCCCACGTTTTCCCATCCAACAATTCCCCTAAACCCATCCTTCTCCCACCCTCTCTCCCTACTGCCGCTCGTCAACCGTCACAGCAGCTCCCAACATCCACCACCGCCGCCGCGTACACGTGTGAACCGTGGTAACGGTTATTGTTCCTTTATTATTTGTTTATTTGGCACCTGTACTATGTGTTGGATCTTGTCTCGTTGTTATTAGTATTGCCCACTAAATGGCTTGCAGGGTCCCTTCTACATCTGCTTAATTATTTGCACCTCTAATGAGTTGCAATTGATTCTTGCTTTCTTGTTTAATTATTTGTAAGCGCGCGTGTCTCTGCTAATTTTTTATAATCTTAATTACTGGTTTTAATTTGAGCGGACCGCTCTCTGCACCAGCATTCCTCTACATTTCATTTTAGGAAACATTTAGCACGTCCATTGTGTTTGTCTTACCACTGCATCAAATTGGTATCAGAGCCCTAGGTTCGGGTCATTGTATGTTACGTAGTGGTAGGGATTATCGTCAGTCCATGTCAAGTCAAACTTTTCCCGACAATAGGACCGCTAGCTCCCAGACGGACATGACGCCCGCGGAATTCCAAAGACTTGTCCTTGATCGATTTGATCAACTGGGCGTCCAATTCGACACACTTAGAGGTGATGTCGCGAGGGTTAGTACGAGAGTAGATCAGTTGGAGACACCTAGAGGTTGAGCGCCCCGTCCCATCGATGAGGAGCCCCATAGATATGCCACACCTCCACTTGAGCGTGATAGAAACAAACCCCGTCATGACCCTCCTCCCGCAAGAGGGAATTATCGTCGGGGCTACGAGTATCGTCGAGATTTAGGGAGGAATCGTCGTCCCCCCGACGAACCCCGCCCTCCCCCGCCTCGGCGTAGAGACCGAGCACGCTATGATTACGACTTTGTTGATGAGTTCGGTGACTATCGTGAGCCACGTCGTGGGATGAATCCAGATGAGGATGATATCACTCGACGGATCCGCATTGATTCCCCCACCTTTTACGGTCACCTGGACCCAAAGGCGTTTAGTGATTGGCTCATGGATATGGACCATTACTTTGAATGGTTTGAAATGAACGACGAGAGGCGAGTACGATTCGCCAAGATGAAGTTGATCAGGCAATAAAAATTATATTGGTCAAGTTTGAAGAGATCTTTAGAGCGGGATGGCTATTATCCCATCACCCGATGGGATGAGATGAAGCAGCGTCTGCAGGACAAATACCTCCCGACTTCATATCGCGATCAACTCTTAGATCGGCTTTACTCTCTGCGACAGGGGACCCTCTCGGTAGCTGATTACATGTCCCATTTTGACGAGCTCGTCGTTCGCGGCGACATTATGGAGGAGCCCAACGCCACTGCCTCGTGCTTCCGCGCGAGACTTCGATCAGATATCCGATGGGAACTCATTCCCCATAGGATGGAGTCAGTTGAGCAAGTCTTTCAGCTCGCCTTAGAATACGAGCAATATTTATGTACTGCGGGCCCGAGGCAGGTTTCAACACGAACCGATGCTACTGCGGCTAGGAGGCCCTCTCCTACCACGACTACCATCCCCCGCGCTTCCACAGACGTGACGGGGAAGGCTATTGTTCCTGAAGGCCCCAAGCCAGGGGGTGTCCAGTATTATCGATGTTCCGGTAGAAGGCATTTTGCCGCTCAGTGCCCGACTAGGAATTTACTGATTTAGGAGTCCGGTGAGCCCAGCACTGAGGCTGAGGATGTCACCATCGAGGAGATTACTGCGGTAGTTGAGGATAGATGGGAGAGCGATGCTGACAGATCGCTTGAGTTAGGAGTCGTCCGTCGGGTCCTCCACACCCCACGTGTCGAGGAGGATTGGCGTCGCACCACTATTTTCTTTACATATTTCCCGAGTGCAGGAGGTCCCTGCAAACTCATCATCGATAGTGGGAGCTACGTCAACATTATCGCAAAGAAAGGGTTAGAGAGGATGCAGCTCACTGCCGAGCCCCACCCGCATCCCTATCGTGTCCTATGGGTGGATAAATCCACCATTTATGTTACACAGTGGTGCCTGGTCCCAATCCGTTTAGGTACTACTGAGGACCGGGTTTGGTGCGATGTTATCCCTATGGACGTTGCCCACGTTCTTCTCGGGAGACCCTGGATTTATGACCGAGATGCCACGTGTTATGGCCGATCCAAAACGTGTGTATTCTTCGACAAGGGTCGAAAGATTACTCTTACCCCGACTCAGCCCAGGGATCCCCCCAAGGGGAAGATTGATTCATCCGTTAGTAAGGGGTCTTCAAGGCCCCTACATATTATAAGACGAAGTGATTTCCTGAAAGAGAGTGAAGAGACTGGGATCGTTTACTTTGTGACGACCACTTTAGCCCCTAGTGAGACTTCGATTACTGACCCGGATGTTCGGCAGTTACTGGATGATTTTGCCGATATTATGCCCGAGGAGCTCCCCGATGAGCTTCCCCCACTGAGGGACATCCAGCATGTGATTGACCTGATCCCTGGGGCATCTTTGCCCAATCTTCCGCACTACCATTTAAACCCAACTGAACATGCCGAATTAAAGCATCGGTTGAGGATCTTCTGCGGAAGAAGTTTATACGAGAGAGTTTGAGCCCCTACGTCATTCCAACCCTCCTGACTCCGAAGAAGGACAGAAGATGGTGCATGTGCATTGATAGTCGTGCGATAAACAAGATCACTGTGAAGTATTGCTTCCCGATTCCCCGCCTCGATGATCTCCTGGACTCGATGGCTGGTGCCCAGGTATTCTCGAAGATTGATCTCCGTAGTGGGTACCATCAGGTCAGAGTTAGAGAGGGGGACGAGTGGAAGACGGCCTTCAAAACGAAGGACGGCTTATATGAGTGGTTAGTTATGCCATTCGGGTTATCGAATGCGCCCAGTACATTCATGAGGGTGATGACCCAGGTTCTGCGGCCCCATATGTGCAAGTTTTTAGTGGTATATTTTGATGATATCCTGATATATAGTTAGGGCCGCATCGAGCACTCGCGCCATATTCGTTTGGTGTTCGAGCTCCTTTGGAGGGAACACTTTTACATCAACTTGAAAAAGTGCTCGTTCCAATCCGCGTCCGTTCATTTCTTGGGATATGTTGTATCAGCTTCCGGGATTTCCGTTGACCCGGAAAAGGTTAAAGCGATTCGAGAGTGGCCCGTCCCCACGAACATTCATGAGGCTCGTAGTTTTCATGGACTCTCCACCTTCTATAGGAGGTTTGTACGAGCCTTAAGTTTGGTCATGGCACCCATTACGAGCTTCCTTCGTAAGGGTGAGTTCGTTTGGACGAAGGCCGCCACTCGAGATTTCGAAGAGATTTAGGAAAAGCTATCTACCGCCCCCGTTTTATGTTTACCCGATTTCACCAAGCCCTTTGAGGTAGCATGTGATGCGTCAGGGGTGGGCATCGGCGCAGTGTTAGGTCACGAAGGTCATCCGATCGCATACTTCCGCGAGAAATTGAATGAGGCTCGCCAGAAATATTCGAATTACAATCGGGAGTTCTATGCCATTGTGCAGGCTTTGCGATATTGACGACATTATCTCCTGCACACGGAGTTTATTTTGTACTCGGACCACCAGGCACTTAGATACCTAGATTCTTAGAAAAAGTTGGGTCATCGACACGCCAAATGGGTGGAGTATATGCAAAAGTTTCACTATGTTCTCAGGCATCGAGCTGGTGTTGAGAACAAGCCGGCCGAAGCCTTGAGTCGTTGAGTCAGCATCCTCCACACCATGAGCACACACGTTGTGGGATTCGAGCAGTTGGTACATGCTTATCCTAATTGCCCTGATTTTAGTGCCACTCACGCCGCACTATCGAGGGACCCTCCCGAGCCCCGAGAGGGTTATTTGATTTCTGATGGGTACTTGTTTTGGGGCACGCGCCTCTGCATACCGCAAACCTCCCTCAGAGGTTTTCTTATTTGGGAGCTTCACGCAGGGGGTGCAGCGGGACATTTCGGGCGAGATAAGACAATCATGTTAGTATAAGATCGCTTCTTCTGGCCCGGCCTGAAGAAAGACGTCACGAGAGTTGTGAGGCATTGTCGAGTCTGCCAGATTGCAAAAGGATCCTGCCAGCCCACGGGGTTATATACTCCTTTACCCACCCTCGAGAGACCTTGGTCGGATATTAACATTGACTTTATTCTCGGGCTCCCTCGCACTTTGAGGAAGCTAGAATCGATCTTCATGGTAGTGGACCATTTTTCAAAAATGGCCCATTTCATCCCCTGCCGAAAGACGGCGGACGCCTCCCATGTGGCGGCGCTATTCTTTCGAGAAGTATTTAAGTACCATGGTCTCCCCACTTCGATAGTTTCAGACCGTGATGTACGCTTTATGAGTTACTTTTGAAAGACCTTATGGAAGAAGACCGGTACACTACTAAAGTTTTCCTCTGCCTACCACCCACAGTCGGATGGACAAACGGAAGTGGTTAACCGTAGTCTTGGGACTCTTCTTCGTTGCCTCATTGGGGATAGTCCATCAACCTGGGATTTTGTCCTTCCCGTAGCCGAATTTGCATACAATAGCTCAGTCAATAGGACCACGGGCATGAGTCCATTTCACATCATCTTAGCGTATGAGCCTAGGAAACCAGTTGATTTGGTGGATATTCCCCTAGGATCCATACCTAGTGAGTCAACTGAGTCTTTCATCCAGCATGTGCATGCATTACATGAGTCGGTCCGTAAAAAAATTATAGCTAATAATGATTATTATAAGAATCAAGCAGACCAACACAGGCGAGAGCAAATCTTTGAGATAGGAGAACAAGTGTTGGTTCACATTCGTTCTGAGAGGGCCCCACAAGGGCCAGCAAAAAAATTAAGCGCACGTAGAATGGACCCGTATACAGTCGTACGGCGGATTGGTATGAATGCATATGAGGTAGATATCCCTCTTGGTATGGGCATCAGCCGAGTATTCAATGTAGAGAATTTGACTCCTTGCTACGTGGAGCATGTGTACGTGGACCCGCTCTCCACACTGCCACCTAAACCTTCATCTATCATATCTCCAACTCCTGAGCCTTCTCCTCCTGTTGTGCTTGTCCCTCCTTGTCATTCCCCGCGGTGTCGCATCAGGTAGATGGGCTTGCACCATCAGCGGTTCCACCGACATCATTGCAAGACGGAGATACATTAGTGCCAGATGGAGACACATTGGTACCACCTGCTTCTACAGACAACGTGCATCAAATCATTGGCCACGACTTCCATGCCGTGGGAGGGCAAGATTCCCTACGCTACCTTGTCCGTTGGAGCGGCCGGTCCCTGCACGATGCTACTTGGATTTCCCCGGAGGAGCTTAAGAGACTCTCCCTGCGGCTCCGCAGCTACTATGATCACGCACACTCATCGGAGTTGAGTGCTCTTAAGCCCGGGGGAGTTGACAGCGCACCACAACCCATCGCGTATACACCCGCAAGAGGCGGTGATCCACTGCCCGGACGGGCGATCGGAGTCCATGATCGCGCCCGGACGCTCGATTCCAGTCATTATTATGTTTTGTGTTTTTTATTTGGATGTGTATTTAGCCCACGATCGGCCCAAACATTGTGAGCCGTCCGATCGAGGTAGTTTTATTTATTTTGTATTGTGTAAAGGTGTTTGGTGGTTCATTTTGGGATGCACCGATTCACACCCCTAGGGTTATATAACTCGGCGGTTCTTTGGAGGGGCATCGATGGTTGGCAGCATATTTGCAGCCGCTCGGTCCAAAGGAGCGATTCCTTCTACTCCCTGCTGTGCCTAGTGCGACGCCGACGAACCCGCCTCCTCCTCTTCCCTCCTCCCAGTAAACTCCCCGCCTTCCCCTCCACCTTCCTCCTTTCCTTTCCCAGCGCCCTTCCAACCGACGTCTTCCCCCTTTCCTCTCTTTCCCGTGCAGCCCTCCCCATCGCCATCTCCAGATCCCACCTCCCCCCGCCCTCCGCCCTCCGCCATCCTGCGGTAACGTCCCGATTCGCGCTAGGCCCCTTGTGCGTGTTTTTGGTGTCAGGAGAGTTGGTGTAGACTCAAGGTGGTGCAGGTGATCAGGTGCGCACTCGGGGGGAAAAAGGAAACAAGGCAGAAAACTTGTGTTGAGCCTGACACGGGTAGGGACATGGGCGTGTACCTACCCGTGTTCAGTAGCGTTGAGTGACTATTGTGCTGGGTGATTCCAGAATGTCTTTGAGTGAATTGTCCCGAGAAGGACACGGGTGGGGACACGGGCGTGTCCCTACCCGTGTTCAGTGGCTTTGAGTCTGGCCAGAGAAGGACACGGGTAGAGACACGGGCGTGTCCCTACTCGTGTGCTCCAAGGCAAGCAAAACGAGCAGTGCCCCGAGCAGGACATGGGTGTCGACACGGACAGAAACACGGCCGTGTCACTTGGACACGGTTACAGACACTGGCGTGTCAGTACCCGTGTAGGAGCACGAAACGACAGTCGAGCCGTTTCGTCAGAGCAGGATACGGGTAAGGACACAGCCGTGTCACTACATGTGTCACTTCTGTATAAAATGGAAAAGTGAAACCCTAGCATCCTCATTCTTTTCCCAAGCCCTATTTTCTGGAGAGAAAGTTCTGGAGCAAGCTTTGGAGGAGGAGAAACGTCGCTGCCATCAAGGAAAAAGTGATGTCGCGGAGGAGGATGACAAGATCCATGGTCGAGGATGGTGTTACCGCTAGAAATGAGGTGAGCTTCCTACCCTCTCCCTTGGTGCTAGATCTGTAGATATCTAGGTGATATGTCAACTCAAGAGAGTCTAGACATGAGAGATTAAGATTTCTCTAGGAAGGGTCATGCTAGAGCTTTTGTTCTAATGACTAGACATCTTTAACCTCCCCATCTTCAAAGTGATGATGGGGGTGGATTCGTGAAGAGGAATGGCCTTGAGAGGGAGAATAAGGGTGGAGGAACTTCTGGTTGCAATTTGGGGGAAATCTCCTTGAGGAGGAAGATGAACCGATGCCGTTCATTCCGCTTCAAGATGCGTGCAGAATCTGTATTCTGCACGCAGCAACCTTCTTTGCTGTTTTAAGGCACTAAATGATCCGATCTGGGCTTTCAACTAAACACAAAAGTTGTAGCCCTTGAAATTACCTTTCCAACGAGTGGTTACACGCCTTCGGGTGAATCCTGCAGCCACGGGAATGTCTGGTCTAAGTAAGGGCTGTAGGCTAAGTGCACAAAATTGTATTCTGTACGCTGCAGGCTTGGGAGCCAACTTCAGATGATATAGTCTGATCTGGGTTGCAGGATGAACATAAAAGTTGTAGCCGATGGAAAGAACTTTCCATCAAGGGGTTACACACACTCACCGAATTCCTGTAGCCACGGGAATCTCCGGTTGAAGTTGTTGTCCAGATTATTGCTGCACCTAAATTTCTGGGTAGTGTATAACATGGATTTAGATTTGGTGGAATTAATGTTGCAATCTAACTCGAGATTCAGGTGAACTCTTTTGCGGCAGTCATCATAGTGATATAAAGGTTGAAGTCTATTAATTTGAATTCGAACAACGAGTTGTGAAGCAAGCTTGAATTGAACGAAATGGGTTGATATAAATTTATAGATTATTATTTATGCGCATTTTGTTATGATGTTGAAATCATTCGATATGACATATAGATGAATAAACTATGTCCATGATGTATGTTGAATTGATTGAATGAAACTAAGTAGTCCAATGCTTAGAGTGTCGTCTCCCTACGGGTAGCATTGTGGAAGTTAATAAGTGCGGTGTTGGCCGTCACTAGTCGGGATGTGTCGAAGTGAGTAAAGTGGATGGTTGAGCGTGATCCTCGTGCTTCCTCCGAGGCTCCTTCCATACCACGGTGTTGTGGAATTGCATGCGGTTTGAGTCGACACGCGGTGTCGTAATCCTGGGTTAAGGATAGTGTGGCAATTCTACGGGCTCGCCAATCGTCACACCGATGGGAGTTGACAGATAGAATTTGGGCGGTTGGGCTTGTCCCTCGGTGTTCATGTCCCTAGGCTCCTTCCGTGCCATGTGAACGGTTGGGTTTGATCCTCGTGCTCATTTCCGAGGCTCCCTCCGTGTCACACATAGGCCAGTTCGGGGCCAGGATCTTAGTGCACATCTACCCAAGTTAACCCGTTGGGCCGTAGTACGCATGGGCTCCGCTGTTGTGTTCTTAGTATTGAGGTGTACGGAGGCCTAAGTGAAGTAGTGTGGATACCCACTTAGTAGTAGAAATGTCCGTTCTACTGTCACCATCTGGCTACGACGGTTGGCGCCTGAGAGGTTAGCTACCTGCTCGAAAAGTGGGAACTACTAGTTTGTGTCGACATAGCAACTGCATATGCGTGATCATGGGTGTGTCATTGCATCGCATACATAACATTGCATCTCATTACATACACAAGACCCTCATCGTATAAGTTTGTATGGGCACTCCTATACGATGAGTTACTTACTGCTGAACGATCCTCAACTTATATGCTTGTATGAGCATCTATATAAGTTGAGTTACCTTTTGTTATAACTCTATATTCATATGCTGTGATAGTTGGTAGAAATGCTAGGATAACTTATTACTTGATTATACTCTGCTTTATATACGTAGTGATACCGTACATATACCACTGGCTTGTTTATACTCTTGCTTTATATAGATATATTGTACCATGTCCCTTTCTCCGCCTGGTACTGAGGAGTCGCCGGGGGAGCGTCTTTATGACTAACGGTTGTTACGTCTTCCTTTTTAGGAGGAAACCCCGCAGGTGGAGCAGCAGGTGATGGAGCCGGTCAGCCATTCCAGGACGACAGGGCCTGAAGGGACGGTGTCATCGCTACCGTCAGTTACCGACGTGAGTATATGAGAGTTTTGTTGTAGCCCTTTTGGGGCAACTTTATAGCTGTACTCTAATTTTGTAGAAGCATGTGTAGCTTCTAATTTGTTGTACTTTTGGACTTATAGCTTGTGTGGATTTGACTTCTTCATATTATTTTTGGTTGGGTTGACATTGTTGGGTATTGTATCCACAATTACCTGGATTTGAGGAAGCCTCTTGTCAAGATAAGATGAATTCATAATGTATTTGATCATTTGTCTTCAAGTTATGTTTGCAGTTATTCCACGCTAAGTACACACCAATGTCAGGGTGCAGTAGGTCAATATACACGGGTCTGTGCAACGTAATCCTTC
Source organism: Platanthera zijinensis (assembly GCA_039513925.1). Lineage (NCBI taxonomy): Eukaryota > Viridiplantae > Streptophyta > Magnoliopsida > Asparagales > Orchidaceae > Platanthera > Platanthera zijinensis. The sequence goes on along the minus strand of CM077091.1, from coordinate 144,961,094 downwards.
GTTGAGCAGATCAGTGTGTTGGCTTACGTGCACTCTCTCTATTGGAGTGTACTTATGTTCAAGTACAGGGCTTAGATAGATCAAGAGTAGACAAGGAGCAAGGATGGGTCAAAGACCAGCTCACGGGAAGATAGACAAAAATTCGTCTGAGGAAAATTCGACGAGAATCACTAAGTGATTCTCGCTGATTCGACGGGAATCACTAGTGATTCTCGTCGAATCGTCGAGAATCACTAGCCTACTCTCGCCGAATGCATCCAGCTGTCTCAACGCCGTCTAGAATTCAGCTAAGGCAGAATCGACGAGAATCACTAAGTGATTCTCGCCGAATCGTCGAGAATGACTTTGCATTCTCGCCGATTCGTCGAGAATGGATTGTGATTCTCGCCGATTCTCTCTGGATGGCTTGCTTTTCAGCTAGAATTCTTCTAAGGAGAATTCGACGGGAATCATAAGTGATTCTCGCCGATTCGTCGAGAATCACCAATGATTCCCGCCGAATTTGCCTTAGGCGTTTTCCGTCGACTCACTGGACCGGACCATGTACTCAGGCGCTGTTTGAACCGGAATTAGGGTTTCGTCTTGTGGGGCCCACAACGGTCATAAAGGAGTATTCTATAGTATAAATACTCTCCTATTTTGAACGTAAGAAGCGGCGAAGAAAACGAACAAGTCGGCCGCCTCGCGTGACCTAGCTAATCGCGGAATCTCTTCCGCCGCCGTCGCCGCTCGAGAGGTTGTCGCCGTCGTTGGTCTTGGATTCTTCTTGATCTCCCGGCGACAGAAACTTAGGCAAGCAACGCGTCTTACATTTCTTTCTTGAGATCCTTTGTCTCTTGGTTTGTTGAACGGGAATACTTTCCCCTTCCGAATCGATTGAGATGATCGATCCAAGTAAGATCGTTGGTAGACCTTGCTAGCTTTGTTACGGAGTTTGGATCTACAAAGCATCGCCGCCGCAAATCCGCCGCCGATCTCGGGAAGATCCTCTCCAAGAGGGTGCTTAGGCCGTGGACTCTTCGTCTCCTTCAAGAACGCTTCATCGAACGAAGAGGGACACCAAGCGCTCCAAACGTAGTTTGTATTTTGTACATTCTATTTTTACTTTTGTTGTAAAGGAACTTTGGTTCCTCATTGTAAGGGTTGAGTGCAACTCGTGGTGGAGGAGTAGTGACTCCTTCGGGTGGAAGAGTTTCTTCCATAGTGTGAGGATTGGATTTCAATCCGGTTAGTGAAGTGGCCGAATCGTCCCTTGTTGGGAGATAGGTTGAAGGGGGAAAGTGGACGTACCCAAATCGGGGAACCACTATAACTGTCTGTGTGTTTCTGTGTTGTGCTTGTGTTGTTTTATTGTGCAGGTTAATTTTAAATTCCGCAAAACGACTGCAAATCACCTATCCCCCCATATGTGAAGGTAGTTGACACTAGAGTGACTTTCAAGTGGTATCAGAGGGAGGTTACTCGTCAACTAGGTTAACACCTTGAGTAAGATCCTGCCTCTAGTGTCAAGAAGAAAACCAGACTCAAGCATAGAGCTATATTCTGATGTCTCTCCTCTTAGACTCCCCGCATGCACAAAGGAGTATTATCCCATCTGGAAGATGAGAGTGTTGTTTCATCTGGAGGCCATCGACCCTCGAGCATCACTCATCTTGGAAGAGGGTCCCTTCATTTCCATGAAGGCTTCCGGCTCAGGAAAGGATCTCCAAATCCCCAAGAGTCCCGAAGAGATGTCTGAGACCGAGCTCTCACTATTCAACTTGGACAAGTTGATTCGTCAGATCATCACTGACGTCTGGTCTGGTATATCTCGTTCAAGAGTGGACAAGTGTAGGATTGCCAAGTCCATGTGGGAAACTATCTCAGACCTCATGGAGGGATCGGAGACAGCTGGGACCAGGTGCCAGCTGAAGGAGGAAGCCTATGTGGGGGTCCTCATTTCTGAAGATAAAGGTCAAGGCCAATCTCTCAGTATCAGGGCTCCTGTGTCCTTATCTGAGACTGAAGAAGAGGTTGAGGAACACAATTCTGATGAAGCTGACACAACAGTCTCTACCGATCTTAACGCTGACCCGGAACATCAAAGTCAGGATAAGGTAACTTCTTCATCATGCTCCTCTCCCTTTGAATTTCCTGAAGATAGGAACAGTTCAGAGGGTTGTCCATCTAGTGATGAAAGGGAAATAGATAGCTTCAATCAAAGGATTGAAAATCTTGATTCCCTTGAGAGTGCCATTCAGAAGAGCAACTTACTTGTTGAGGAACAAGCTAAGGAGATTGCTCAGCTAAGGACCTTGATGAATCTCCAATTGGAATCCATCAAGGTAAAGGACTCAATGATCTCGGATCTAGGGAGTCGTCTAGAAATCGAGAAGAGGATAGTTTCTAACTTTTCCAAGATAGATGCTATCAAAAGAAAAGCAGAAAATGGGTGGATCTCCCAAATCATTAATTCATGGAGAAATGGGGAAACTGTGTTCAGACCCCCCACCCCGAGTAAGAAGGGCACACATCATGCTTTCAGGTATGACCACAGGAACAACCTTGGTCACTGCAAGAGTGATTGGCCCTCAGGTGGAAATACCCACAGTGCAAGAGCTGTCATGGCTACCCATGAGAGAATACCCAAGGCTCATCCTGAACCCTTTGTATTCTCGGCCTCAGCCCAAACTCATCATGAATCTGCAGGAACCAGCTCTCACTGCATCTCTTACCACCCCAAGACACAGGAAAGGGGGGTTGGGAAACATGTAGTAAGTACCCATGGGGCCCCCAGATGTGTGTTGACTGAAAGGAAGGCACCACCTTCCAGGCCTCATGACACTCACCACATGCTCTCTATCCACCCTCCCTCGTGTCTCAGTGGAAAGGGCAAATGGTTGAGCAGAACCTTCCCGGTCCCGTTTAGACCCAAGATCATGACCACCTCAGTTAGTAGATCAGGTCAGAAACGACGATACAACATTCATGATTATTGGTGCTGTGGCAAGGTGGGTCACTTTGCCGTAGATTATTGGCACAATCCCTCTGTGCCAAGGGCAAGGGTATGTCCACTTCCTCTGGGCAGAGTTAGCCTTCCTGACAGGATTCCTATAGGAAGACATTCGAGATTTTATGCTGACAAGAACCTAGGACCCAATACTTATTGGGTTCCTAAGGTAGGATAATATTTTTTGTTGCAGGATAGTCTAGGTTCCCGTAGATATAACGAGAACTAGACATGAGATGTTCCAAGAATGACATGGAACAAGTATTTGGGATAAGAGCAGTGCTAACTACAATGGCCTACTCAAATTGGACACCTGGTGTACCTCAAGTAGAAGATCTGAATGATCAATTTTATGATCCCAGGTACACGCGTTCAGTTTCAATACTTGAGTCATATTATATTGATGTTTACCTATATATATATACTCATATATCCACACGAATTTGTCAATTCATACTCTAAAAGTAAATGTTTATATATATATACACACATATACGTTCACACGCCTGATGAAAGGACAAAATTGTTACAATCTGAAGAATTCCGTGTAGTTACATATTTAGAGTTGAAAATGAATCTCAATAGGTATAAATAAGCCCATTTGAAATTAAAGAACATATGCCAGTGGGTGTAACAAAATATTACAATCTTTCACCTAGAATTACTCTGGAATTACGTATAGGGCTTATATATTGTTCAACTCGATCGAGGTTTCATGATCAAGAAATAACTTGGGGGCAAAGGCTTGACATTAACATGCCACGATTATTAACTTGGGTGTAACATAATTAACATGCCACTTGGAGTTGTATAGAAAATCCGGCCGACGTCCCCGGTTCGGAAGAAATAAATAGAAAATCCTGAAGGACTCTTCACCTTCCGAAATCACTGAAAAAATCCCGACGAATCCCCTAGAGCATCACGTCGACTTCCCAGACTCCTCACATTTTCCCGTCGATCGTGCGAAAGCTCCCCGTGCTTCGATCGCCCGGTGCTCTCCATCACTTCTCCGTGCTTCCGTTATCCTAAGGACGCAAGGATCTTGTCGCGATCCCGTCGGTTCCGTGCCTTCCAGTCGCCGTCGTCCCGCAAAACTGCTCGGCGCTAGGGTAAGTTTCCATCTTTCTTGAAGTTTCGTGTCTAAGTGTAGCTCCTATTCTAGAAGTACTGATAGGGTTAGACACTTGAACATGTCCTGTTTAGGTTTGCAATGGCTCCTAGAACCACTGTAGGACTCCTCACTGGAAATGAACTGGTTCGGACAGGTTTCTCTCATGCCTTCGATGAGTTCAGGAATATTATCCTCATGCTTGAAGAGGTCGGACTTACATTCATCCTGGAGCATCCTTGCAAAATTCTGGATAAGGAGGTGCTGGATTTCTTTACAACGGCAAGGCTACGACACGAAGATACAGTGATCAAGAGTAAGATTGCCGGTGTACGGATCAAGATGACAGTAGGAAAACTGACACAATATTTGCAGCTCTCCAGTTCTTATCAAGAAGATTATTTGGAGAAGGAGGATCGAGCAAGGACTCTTCTATTCTGTGGACTAGCTCGAGGAACAAAATCGATCAAGAGAAAGGAAATGAATGAGGAAGGGAAGCTACTGTTGGATATCGTTGGGAAAGTCCTGATCTGCAAACCAGGCTCCCACGATCATATCTCGGGAGATATGTTCAAGATCTTAGTGACTATAGTCTGTCGAAAGAGATACAACTGGGGAGCTATGTTGTTTGAGAAAAATAAAAGATACTCTGCGAACCCCAAGTTTTGAAAGAATCATCAGCCTGTTTCTCAACCAGCTAGATGGAGACAGGTTTGATATGAGTAAGGGAGTTCCTCTACACTACCTGAAGAAAATGGATTCAAGTGTTTTTGATAGATGGGAAAGAAGAATTGGTCAAGCAGCCGTTGCTGAAGAACATGATGAATCCCTGGCTGAGTCCCATGGGGATGAGGAAAATAGAACTCTAGAAGATCCCGTGGCTGAACCCAGTGAAGTTCCTGATCTGCTGGCTGCAGGAACCGAGGGGGAGTCTCTACCCCTTGCGACTGGAACTCACAGGACAGATCTCTCAGTACCTGCTCCTGCTGATGTTGTTTCTGATATCTCTCAGATAGCCAAAGATGCAGTTGATACCCTGGCCACTAATCTGGGGGATGAAGAGGAAGATGAGGAAGCCTTGGACAGTGATGCAATTGACAACGATGATGTGGAAGATGAGGGTGCTGACGAAGTGGATGATGTGGTTGAAGATGAAACAACCTTGAGGAGAGGGTGGAGATGGTTGAACCACAGGGTGATGTTGAAGTTCCATCTGAGGAACAAGCTCCAATGGTAGCTCCTGAGAAATCTGGTGCAACAATGGAGGGGGAGTCCTCTCAGTAGGGGCTGATAAGAATTCCTGAGAAATCTACAGAGGCTGCCACTATCCCCCCATTGGAAATGGTGTAAGTGTCAAGCTCGTCCAGTGAATCTGCTGAAGAGCAAGGCCAAGGCATGCCTCAGGGTTATCCACTACGACCAAATCTAGCAAATCACACCGTGAACATCATTCAAGGGATAGTGGATGAACTCAAAGATTCTTTTGAGAAATCACACAACAAGGTATTAAAAAGAATTAAGAAATCTGAGGAGCTAATGCTGAAAAATGTTGTGGAAATCAATCACAAGATGGATCTGATGGAACAAAAGTTTAATGCTAAGTACATAGAGGTCGGCACTGCTGTCACACTTCTCATGCAAGGGCTTCAGAAAAATACGACCGATCTGGCAGTAGTAAATAAGAATGCTCATGTTGTGGCCGACAACATCTAGAAATTCGATGCCAACATGGTGATTCTAAATACAAATCAAAAAACCATGCTGACTGAGTTTACAAAGACTGTGCAGCACATCGATGGGTCACTGCACACTAATGCAAACTCAATTGCCCTCGAAGCCAAAAAGGAGGAGGAAGAATATAAAGCTAAGATGGCAGGGCTACAACAGATTATCATCGACAACTTCGAACAGTCAAATAAGTATGTTTTTGATAGCTGTCACTGGGTCGTTCAGCAGGCATCAGGTATTCAAATTCCAATTCCGGTTCCTTCTCCAGATGAGGTTACCACTGCTGCTGATGAGATTGCAAGTGTTGAGGAGGTTCCGCTTAGCGAAGCTGATGCTAAGAAGGCTGCCAGGGCTGCTGAAAAACATACTCTCAGGGCCATGTTTGACCAGGAAGCCATAGCAAGAGGAAAAAGGAAACTCCAAGAAGGGACGTCCAAAGAAACTCCAACCGAAAAGAAAGTAAGATTAAAGGAGGATGAAGTGAGAAATGAAAGATGGAGTCCTGTTTCAAAGAGCATTATTTTGGATACTTTTATACTACAGCAGAAGGGGGAAATAAATCGGAATGATGTATACAATCATTATGAGTGGGAGCTGCATAAAGAATATGAAGCTAAACAGAATATTTTTTTCAGGTCCAACACCGTGGAAAATAAAGCTCCGCCACCCAGATATTATCCAAAGCCCAAGGAGTATTTTGAGAGACAAAGCAAGAAATTCTTGGCTCAACAACTAAAGGATGATTTAGCTAAGGAGAAATAGGCTTAGGATTATGGCTTGTCATTTCCTCAATGCATGTTTTTATCTTCATGTTGTTGTATGAACAATTCTTGTTGATATATATATATATATATATGATTTCATGATTGACTCAAATATTGTTCTGTTTGTCTTTATTTCTCTGTGTCTTGTCTCTCTTAATTTGCCTTGTATATTACTCTGGTTGGTGTAATTCATCTTAGCTAGTAGGATTTTGGCTTCTTCAAATAGGGGGAGATTGTTGGGTATTGTATCCACAATTACCTGGATTTAAGGAAGCCTCCTATCAAGTTAAGATGAATTCACAATGTATTTGATCATTTGTCTTTAAGTTGTGCTTGTAGTTATTCCACGCTAAGTACACACCAATGTCAGGGTGCAGTAGGTCAATATACACGGGTCTGTGCAACGTAATCCCTCGTTGAGCAGATCAGTGTGTATGCTTACGTGCACTCTCTCTATTGGAGTGTACTTATGTTCAAGTACATGGCTTAGATAGATCAAGAGCAGACAAGGAGCAAGGATGGATCAAAGACCAGCTCACGGGAAGATAGACGAAAAATCATCTAAGGAAAATCGACGAGAATCACTAAGTGATTCTCGCCGATTCGACGGAAATCACTAGCCTACTCTCGCCGAATGCATCCGGCTGTTTCAACGCCGTCTAGAATTCAGCTAAGACAGAATCGATGATTCTCGCCGAATCGCCAAGAATGACTTTGCATTCTCGCCGATTCGTCGAGAATAGATTGTGATTCTCGCCGATTCTCTTTGGATGGCTTGCTTTTCAGCTAGAATTCTTCTAAGGAGAATTCGACGGGAATCATAAGTGATTCTCGCAGATTCGTCGAGAATCACCAATGATTCCCGCCGAATTTGCCTTAGGCGTTTTCCGTCGACTCGCTGGACCGGACCATGTAGTCAGGCGCTGTTTGAACCGGAATTAGGGTTTCGTCTTGTGGGGCCCACAACGGTCATAAAGGAGTATTCTACAATATAAATACTCTCCTATTTTGAATGTAAGAAGCGGCGAAGAAAACGAACAAGTCGGCCGCCTCGCGTGACCTAGCTAATCGCGGAATCTCTTCCACCGCTGTCGCCGCTCGAGAGGTTGTCGCCGCCGTTGGTCTTGGATTCTTCTTGATCTCCCGGCGACAGAAACTTAGACAAACAACGCGTCTCACATTTCTTTCTTGAGATCTTTTGTCTCTTGGTTTGTTGAACGGGAATACTTTCCCCTTCCGAATCGATTGAGACGATCGATCCAAGTAAGATCGTTGGTAGACCTTGCTAGCTTTGTTATGAAGTTTGGATCTACAAAGCATCGCCGCCGCAATCCTTTGCCACCGCCGATCTCGGGAAGATCCTCTCCAAGAGGGTGCTTAGGTCGTGGACTCTTCGTCTCCTTCAAGAACGCTTCATCGAACAATGAGGGACACCGAGCGCTCCAAACGTAGTTTGTATTTTGTACATTCTATTTTTACTTTTGTTGTAAAGGAACTTTGGTTCCTCATTGTAAGGGTTGGGTGCAACCCGTGGTGGAGGAGTAGTGACTCCTTCGGGTGGAAGAGTTTCTTCCATAGTGTGAGGATTGAATTTCAATCCGGTTAGTGAAGTGACTGAGTCGTCCCTTGTTGGGAGATAGGTCGAAGGGGGAAAGTGGACATACCCAAATCGGGGAACCACTATAACTGCCTGTGTGTTTCTGTGTTGTGCTTGTTTTGTTTTATTGTGCAGGTTAATTTTTAATTCCGCAAAACGACTGCAAATCACCTATCCCCCCCATAGGTGAAGGTAGTTGACACTAGAGTGACTTTCATATATATATATTGATATTGGTTGTAGCCGGCAGAATGGACGTCTTGTGGTACAGGCTAGCCCGAGTGTTAGTGCTTCCCCAAGGCGGCTGTTCTGGGCATAAGACCCCTCTCATGCCGTGTTTTGTGTTCCGAGAGGGGGGACTTACACCTGCTGCCCCGCACCAGCCCTATCCCACCCCAACCTACCACCTCCAGCCTCCACTTCCCCCGTCGGCCAGCCACTGCCCGCCTCCACCCCTCCGTACAACAACCCCACCACTTCTCCATTCGCAGCCCCACGTTTTCCCATCCAGCAATTCCCCTAAACCCCACCTTCTCCCACCCTCTCTCCCTACTGCCGCTCGTCAACCGTCACAGCAGCCCCCAACATCCACCGCCACCGTCGCGTACACGTGTGAACCGCGGTAACGGTTATTGTTCCTTTATTAGTTGTTTATTTGGCACCTGTACTATGTGTTGGATCTTGTCTCGTTGTTATTAGTATTGCCCACTATATGGCTTGCAGGGTCCCTTCTACATCTGCTTAATTATTTGCACCTCTAATGAGTTACAATTGATGCTTGCTTCCTTGTTTAATTATTTGTAAGCGCGCGTGTCTCTGTTAATTTTTTATAATCTTAAATACTGGTTTTAATTTGAGCGGACCGCTCTCTACACCAGCATTCCTCTGCATTTCATTTTATACAACATTTAGCACGCCCACTGTGTTTGTCTTACCACTGCATCACCTCTCCTGCTAGCGCCATGAATTTTTTTTCATCTTTTTTACTTTCAAGTAGCGGTGACCTGTCACCCTCTCGAATATTCCAACACGTGTAACCTCAAGTATACTAGCGGAATTGGTCAACTTTTACCAGCCACGCAGTTTTTTTAGGGATTTTCACGTAAAATGTCTTGTCGTCCCTCGTTAGGATGGTTCTATTCTCCGGATCAGGAAATCGCTAGGCTGCGTTTGATGCGATGTTTCCATTTCAGTGAGTTCGGACAAAATGCCACCGTTATAAATTACCTGTTTGGCACGTCAATGATTGTCATCCACCAAGGAAAAAAAGTACTTTTAAACATAAAAGTAGATGAAATTTCTTAGGTAAGATCAGAGATTCACGAATAAAGTTTCATAACCACCACATTCACAGCTGCCATCGCCATGCTAAGCAGAGTCATAGGCTCCGTTTTACACGGTGGTGGCGGTCGTAAACACATGGGTTAAACCATCATTCGCTAAGGATCACCTATCAAATATCATTTGTTTGAACATAAAAATGAATGAATTTCATTAGGCGGGTGTTAGCGAATGACAGTTTAACCCTCATACTCATCACGACCACCACCGTGCCAAAAGGAGCCTTAGGCTCCGTTTGAGGGGACTTATTTTCACCGGTCAAGCGGTCATGACCGCATGAACCGGGACTTAATTACGGTCTGATTCATGTGGTCATGACCGCTTGACCGGTGAAATTAAGTCCCCCCAAACGAAGCCTTAATTACAAGTACTTCTGCCTTAAAAGAATGCAGCAGACAGCAGAGCTGAAATTCGGTTATGAGCACCGAACGGGCCCGGAGAGTTTACGGATTCCATGGGTTCTGCCATTGATTCTCATTTCTTCTGCGGTATTCATTTGAAATCCGGGCTCCTCCCTCGCTGGAATTCAGTTAAACACGTGGAGTCAAAAGGTGGCTTTTTTTGTGCTAAGCATAGAGTTTACACTGAAGCTCCTCCAGGCATTCAGCAAAACCCGGAGAGAATCTGGAAATTAATTCACTCTCTGAACCGTAATTGCAAACTGTTGCTCCTCTTCATTAAATGCAAAACTTCCCCACAATTAATTTTCTGCACATGGGACAACTCACTAGAGAGACCAACTCACTAGACAGACAGAGATGGAGAGAGTGAGAGGGAGAGAGAAAGAGAGAGAGAGAGGATTTCTATTTCCTACTCTTCTTTCAAAGGAGCGCACTTTTATTTCCACTATGTTGAGAGGATTTCTCAAATGCTATAACAATAGCTCTGTTTTGGGGACTTATTTTCACCGGTCAAGCGGTTACTTAGGCTCTGTTTGGTGGGACTTATTTTTACCGGTCAAGCGGTTACGATCGCATGAACCGGATTAGGTTTTGACTATTTGTAGGATGTGTAATTTCATAACGGTTATGTGCAAGTCAAGGTCTATACGAGTTCACATCTTCCTACGATTTTTTAAATTGGTCTGCATTTATCATTGGACTGTACATAACCGAAAATGATCGGCATATAACATCATCCATTCTGAAATTTGGCGAAAGTTATCAATTTGCACCACGTTCTTGAAAAACTTTTGTATTTATATCCCTAGGTATCAATTGCTACACAATAATTTCTCCTATTTTAGCGAAATTATTTGATAAATTAAAGGTTAGTAAAGTGATCATAAAAATGTGCCGTTGCTTTCAAATAAAAGATGAGTTAAATTACGACATATTTATGGCACTGCTAGCTAGTGCTTATGAATCTTTTTGGCTAGCTTGTGAGAGCGTTTTGTTGGGTTGGTTTTGAATTTTCAAATCAAAATGTTTCCTCTTCTGCACCTACCGATTGCTAATACAGATTTTTCTTCAAGCTGCTTATGTGCTTTGAATGAGCAAATGCAAAGAAACTTTTTGAAAAGAGGCTAAGACAGGCTAAAGATGTTGTTTGCAATGCACCGTAACAATCGGACCCACATCTTTGCTTGCACCTTCAAGTTCGAAAAATACATGAATTGTGCTATATGACATAAAAAAATGATTAATTTCAATGCATTTTTTTCAAGTGGGAGGGCGTCAAGCGAGAACGGGTCAGATCGTCACGGTGCGTTGTAGACGAGAGAAAAGAAGAGTAAGAGTACTATCGTGCGGGGCACGAGGTGTGCCCCGGATACTATCACTCATAGTCTTTAAAGTTCTTTATTCCCAGGACGTGGGATTAAACGACAGTATATGTTTTTGTTCGCTTTATTTTTGCATTTCAAGTTAGTATATATTATAATTGTTGTGGTTCGCCTGGTTTTCCTCCAGTCCGGAAAATCGGACCGCCTTAGCTCCAAGTTGGATCGGACGTGCAAACAGTCAAAAGAGATCCAACAACAATGATAGAGATGCGTATTAGCATGGAAAACTTGGAAATGGTGAAAAATCACGTGGCCGGATCGGTGTCGGCTAAAATCCACTATATTCCTTGAGGTTACAGGTGCTTGAGTTCCAAGGAGGGTGACAGATCACCACTGTTACAAGCTTTAAGCACAAGAAAATGCGGAGAAATGACAAAGTCCACAGAGTCTTGAAGAGAGCGTTCACAGGAACACTCACGAGTGTGTTCTTCTAAGTTCCTTTGTCTGCTGCTGCATCCGTGAGCATGTTGAGCGTAGCGGTCTAGAAAGGAAGTAGAACGAATTCCGAGCGATGAAACGATCGACGTCCTCGCAAGAAAATCTTAGAGCTCTCTCTAGTCCCTCAAGTTGCTTGTTCTCAAATGAATGTTTGTGGGCTTTTTTATAGCTTTATTGAAGGATGTGTTGGTACTTGCGTCTGGTTGAATTCTGAGTTGGTGAATGACGTTGCTTCGTTTTAGTTATCCCGATCACAATTTTTTCCCGTAATGTCAAACATGCCCCCCCGGCAGTTCGGGCAGTCCAGGAAAGTTGCCCGACGACTGCAGTAGCTGGCGTGCGCACACGGGGCCCCGCACGCTTCCTGTGCAGTGCACGCGCTAGTGCGATGTGCGTGCATACCCGAGGAGCGCTCACGCGCGCCTACCTTGGATATGGGCGTGCTCCCGCACACCGTGCGGGCGGGCATACAGTGTTGGTCGTACACGCGTGGCGCATGCCCCGCGCTTGTGCTCCGCGTCGGCTGCATTCGCGCAAGGAGAGTCCTCTTTGGGGATACTTTAAGGTCGTCCAAGCGAGCGAGAGTGTGACTCATGCGCCTGACTCATTTGGTTGGGTCGACTTGTTCAAACGCTTCAATCTGATTTAACTCAAAAATATTTAGGGAAAACTCATCAATAATAATAATATATATATATAAATAAAAAAAACGGCTGATGAACAGAGTGACATCGCTCTTCATCCGCCCTTCAACATATGACTAAGGTTCCGTTTGGGGGAACTTAATTTCACCGGTCAAGCGGTTATGACCGTATGAATCAGACCTTAATTACGATCTGATTCATGCGGTCGTAACCGTTTAACCGATGAAAATAAGTCCCTCCAAAAGGAGCCTATATGCTAAAATATTTTACCAATTATTTTAGTCATTTCAAAATAATTTAAATTATAATATCATATCATAATTACACAACCTAAAATAAACTGTCAAAATTAAATTTCAAAAGCTAATTTTAAAATAATTTTGAAAGTAAAAAGAAGAAAAGATAAAGAAAGAGAGTGGATAGTGAGTGGGTGTAAATTTTGAGGCTGCGAGCGGCAAAAGTGTGGTTGTGTCGTGACTAAGGTTTTGAAAATCGGACCGGACATCGAACCGGCGGAGGGAAAGGTTCAAGATTGAACCGGTCCAACCGGTCCAGTTGGGGTCGAACCGTTACATATATATATTAGAAAATAAAAATAATTAACATTATCTTAGAAATTTACCTAAAAATTGATAATTTATTATTATTATATTGTGATACAAATAAAATGATGTATACATTATCACTATACTTATAAAGCTTCGTTTTGCGTGACGTTTTTGCTCTGTTGAGTTTGGACAAAAACGACATTGTAATAGAGTAATAGAATGGAGATTTGGAATGACAATGGTTAAGGTCACAATCAAGAAAATAAAACTAGTTTTTTACTTTTGAACATAAAAGTATAAGAAGTTTCTTATATAAGGTCGGACGTTCAAGAGCGACGGCTCATAACCACCACGTTGATGACTGCCACTGCCGTGTTAAACGGAACGTAAATTTTATTTGAAGGGTAGATATATATATATTAAAAATATATATAATTAATATTTATATATACGTAATTAATATTTATATAGATATGTATATCAATTATATATGTTTATTTTATATATATGTTAATATTTATATGTATATAATATATTATGGGTTAAAACAATAAGAACCACCGGTCCGCCCGCCCGGTTCCGCGATTCTTGAGCGGTCTGTAGAGGGTCCGGTTTGCTTACCTGGACCGGACCGGCTGGGTCTCCGGTCCGACCGGCTGGTCCGATTTTTAAAAGCTTGGTCGTGACACCATGGTGAACAGTACCGTCAATAAAAATATAAATAATTTTTAATATAAAATATACAGTATTGATTAAGAATTTAAAATTAAATTAAATAGAAAATAAAATTTAATTATCTCTACTATATACAAAGAAATACTTTTATGTCATATCGTGTTTTGCGGTCTGCCCGAGACTCTTGGAAAATCGGGTCTGCCAAACCGTCTTAGCTCGCCGAACGATCGAGCGCACAAACAGTCAGAATTTCACAGAACAGTGAGAGAAAGTCTTTTTATGTGGAAAACCCACAATCGGGATGAAAATCTTACAGACTATTCGATGTTGACCTAACTTTCACTAGAGAGAGTTTATTACAAAGCTTTTCGAAGAAGGCAAAGGCGATAGGCCGCTCATCATTACACTTGTTAGGATGAGAGAGAGAGAGTGCTTAGAGCGCGAAAGGGCTCCACACTTTTGCCAGCGGTCTTGCTCCTCTGTGCGAAGGGGAGCGTGCAAACTTGGGCGTTTTGACGGGCTTGATTTGCTGGCGCAAATAACACTTGCTTCAGCGCTACTCAGACGACCGAAGATAGTGAGCGACTGTTGAGAGCCTGCCACCCTCCAAGTGCTTGACCGAGTTTGGGGCGGCTTTGACCATTTAGATGAACCTTGGTAGAGTTTCTTGGTGGTCCTCCAGAGAGGGAAAGAGAATGTAGAGAGAGAAGGGGGAAGAAGAGAGAAAGTTCAGAGTCCTGTAAAGGATCCAAATGAAGTAGAGAGGTGGACTATTTATAGATTTTTAAAAGGGCGGTCCGGTAATTTTGCCTCGTAAGCAATATGAGTGTTCGCATTTGAGCACGCAGATCACAAATTTAAGAGAAATGAAGACCCTACCGCTGGGGCGAGAAGAGGCCCGCCCGAGAAAACTGGCGGCCCGACGATCCCGGCAGCCAGGTAAGGCTGGCGGCTATGACCTTAGCGTGGCAGATTGAGGTTGCCCTTGGCCTAGGAGGCGAAGGGGAGGCCAGGCCTTTTGAGGTCGGTTGCGGCTGAGGCCGCCCATGCGCAAGGAGACAAAGGGACGGTCGACCCTTGTGGGGCTAGTCACGGCTGAGGCTGCCCATGCGACAGGCGGCCCTTGCGGATCCGGCTGCAGCCGAAGGCGCTCGCACGCCGAGAAGCCTAAAGGTGGGGTCGCTCTAGGGGAGGGTGGCCTAGGGGCGGCCGCCCCTTGTGGGCTCAGCCGAGGCCAAGGCCGCTCGTAGATTGGGTGGCCAAGGGGCAGCCCACTCTTGCAGGGTCGGCCGAGGCATAGGCCAGCCATGCGCCGGGCGGCGAAGTCAATGCCACCTATGAGTCGGGCTACAAAAAGGGGGCGACCGAACCTAGTAGGGCTGGCCGAGGCCACCAGGAGGCCGAAGGAGTGGCTGTCGCACAGGATCCCACGCGATAGTTGGGAACCCATGCATAGTGGTTACTATGCAAAACGGGTGCGCGGATCGCACGCACGGTGGTAAGGCCCATAACTCCCCACTTCGCTATTAGGGAGAAAGGGAATTCTGGCTATTTACAGCCTAGAATTCCTATAAATTAGGGTCGACCCATCATTTGCCCCCTAAAGCCCTCAGAGTCAAGAGTGAGAGCGAGTGAAGTGTGGGGGCTTTCATCCTTAGGCGGACTTTGTCTTCCCTGGCGGGAGAAAATGAGGGAACGCGAGAAGAGGTAGTCGTGGCCGAAAAGGTATGGTGGGAGGTGCATGAAGGAGAGCCATCCGGCTGCGGGGGCATGCATATACACGCGAGGTGTGTGCGCGGGAGCGGTGTGCACCCGAGCGTGTTGTGCGCATGCGCACGCGATGTACAGTCGCGTCCGTTGTGCGTGTGTAGAGCGCACATTGCATGAGCGCGTATTGCGCACCCTCGCGTGTGGGGTGCGCACCCGCGTGTGTCACGCGAGATGCGCACAGGTGTTGTACACGTACACGATGCACATTTGATTGGGCACGGTATGCATCTATGCTTGGTGCGTGCCCACGCATGGTGCACATCCGCGCCTAGTGCATGCCCGTGCACAGAGTGCACTCCTGTGCTCGCGGAGAGCACTGGTGCGCATTCGTGTACGCTGCGAGAGTGTGTGCAAGGGCACTTGTGCATTGTGCCAAACCGGGCACGTTAGGTGCTTGTGTGTGAGGCGTCTTTGCTCCCTTTCCTATGTACGCGGGATTTGACGGCACCTGGAGTTGTCTTGCGCTAATTTTCTGATTTCTCTTTTTTCCATTTTGACGCTTGTCGTTATTCAGGTTTCAAGGCATGTCACCTAATGTTGGTCGATGCGAATGCGTTCTTTACTTACAGTAGAGGAGATCGCCACTTGGAGGGGGCGATACAATATTCCTTCCAATCTTGAGATAAGAATTTCACATGTCGAGTAGAGGGTGCAGGATCCTCCCGTGGGGTGGATGATATTATGTGAGTCATCATTGAGAGCCGGGCTCCGATTGCCACCATGTGAGAAGGTAATAAAGATTTTGAAGCATTGCGGGGTACTAACATCGCAATTTAACCCACTTTTTATGACACACATCATGTGATTGATAGTCTTCTTCCGGGAGTATAGTTTGAGATTTGATTGTTTTACTTTCAAGACAACCTAAACACCTAGAGGGGGGGGGGGGGGTGAATAGGTTCTAATGCTTGTTAACACTTTTTGGCAGAATTCAATTACAGAATTAAAACACACAGCACAACAGTCACAAAAATTTAACCATCACATATTGCACACTGTTTTATAGTGGTTCCCCAAGGTCTGGGTACATCCACTTTCCCCCTTCACCTATCTAGCAGTATGCTAGATTAGGCCAAACTTCCTCTTTACTCAGATCCACAGATCTTACAGCTCAGAACCTGAAAAGGTTCCTACAACTCAGGCTCAACAGCCCTACCTCAGCCTTATCACAAAGCCTACAACTCAGAGAAGAACCTTCTCCTACACTCAGGCAAACAACCCTACCACTCAGAGATCAACTCTCCTACACTCAGCCTTTATAACACAGGCTTACAACTCAGATCTGTATTGACAGATCCTACAGAAATTAGAAAAGATGTTTTTAATGTCTTGCCTTTGTTGAGAGAGAAAAGAACAAGACAATTCTTGATCAGCTGATGAAATCAACTGAATCTGAGCTTTCTTCAAAGCTTCTTGAATCTGAACTTAGCTGAGTTGATTTCCAAACAGCTTCTTGAGAAACCAATGATGGCTTCCTTCTTCTTCTTCAAGTGGCTGGATCCCTCTCTATCCAACACCTTTGATGATACTTCTGAATTCTTGAAAGAACTCTTCTTAGACTGATCCTGAGATCGTCTTCTTAGATCTTCTGATGAAGATCTTCTTTAATGTATTACTCCTTTTTGATTTGATTTCTCAAATTGATTGCCAAAATTCTATATCTGTTACTTCTCTCTGAATCTGTCTATTTATAGATCTTCTTCATGGTAACCGGCTGATCCGGTTTCTAACTGACTTCTGACAAGTCTGACAACATCAGTTAACCGGCTGCAACCCATAACTGTCAAGTATTCAAACAGATCCTGTGCCTTAGTCTTGGACAACAAAGTGTTGAGACAGACTGTCAGAAAGTGTCGAGACCAACTGTCTATATGTGTCGACACAAGTAACTTTGTTGTCGACACAGCCTTTGACGATATTGACTAGTTTGCCTTTAAGTCGACACTGCTTCTTCAGAACTTCATCTTGAGAATGAATCGACACAGAGAATTTGTATCGACTCAACACTTCATCTTTCTTCAGAAAATAACTTGGTCTTGACTTTGTAGTGTGTCGACACAAGTCCTGTGTGTCAACACAGTTGTTGTAGATTCAGAACTCAGTATGTATCGACTCTGCCTTCAGGTGTCGACATAGTTGAGGTCGACTATCTTTCTGTGAGTCGACACAACTTTCCAGTGTCGACACAAATGTGGTCGACTATCTTTCTGTGAGTCGACACTGCTTCCCAGTGTCGACACAAATGTGGTCGACTATCTTTCTGTGAGTCGACACTGCTTCCCAGTGTCGACACAAATGTGGTCGACTATCTTTCTCTGTGTCGACACAACTTCCTTCAAGTGTCGACACAATTATTCTGAAGTGTCGACACAATTTCTTCAGGTGTCAACATATGGACTTAGAATAATTTCCTGTATTCTTTAATACTTCTTCACCTGCACATGTCAACTTAAAACAAAATCAAATACACCTTGATGTATATCATTAAGCTAAGTTAGGCTTCTTCAAATCAGATACACATTTTCCAATGTACCCAACAATCTTCCACTATTTGGAGAAGTCATAACCCTTTTAGTTAATGATATACACCATTTATAACAAATATAATATGATGATGTATGACATTACAGGAATACTTAATATAAACAAAATATTAACAATTCATCACAGAGTGAACATGAATATATGATTCCAAACAAAATTTTGTTTATAACTTGGTAATGTTTGATTACAGATGTTTACATTGAATGATTAAACAAAACATTTCAAAACACTTTTGAAAGAACTTAGAACTAAGACTGATCAGGCTCTTTTATGACAATTCCTTTGCCAGATTGGATTTGAGCCTTCACAGGAGCTTCAGCAGCTTCAGCTGGCTTCTTGCCTTTTAGCTCAGCTTTCTTTTGTGCTTCTTCCTTGAGCCTTTGCCTTTCAAAGTAATGAAAGGGCTTTGGAAAGTACTTGCTCGGCTCCTGAGCATCTGGTGGCATCCTTCCCAGCTTGGCTTTTCTTCTGAACTGTACTATGGCTTCCTGCCTAGCTTCATTCTTTTGCCATTCCATTTCATTATACCACTTTCCTCTTTCATGTACTTTGTCCTTTACAGCCTTCCAAGCAGTTAGTATAATATTTCTTGAAGTAGGGCTCCACTGCTCAAAATCTGGCTTAAGTTCAGCCTGCTCTCTAAATCTTTTCTTTGATAGTAGAGCATCTTGCTGTTCTTTCAAGTTGGCATCAGGCTTATCAACTTTTTCAATAACAACCTTGGTAACCTCCTTTGAAGGACTATACATATCCTGAACTTGCTAATCAATCATATCAAAATCAGGAGGAGGGTAAATGACTTGGGCAATCTCAGGTTGATTGCCTTCAAGTAGACCTGTTTGAATTCCTGACTCAGCCACCATAGCATCATCACACAAAGGTGGATATCCCAATGTGGCTCGAATACTATTTGTCACCCATTTGGTGTGCTCTGAGCCAGCATGAACTAACAACCTCTCCCCCTTTATGACTTCTCTGGTAATATGATCTCTTAGATCATCCTTCTGAAATCTGATCTGGTCATCTAGATAATTCACACAGTCTTTAAAATATGGTTTCAATTTTTGAAGTTTGTCAGATATTTCCTTCTGAGATGTAGTGATAGCAGTCTTAACTGATTCAATGGCTTCTTGAAGTTTCTTATCAAACTCTTCCATCTCCTTTGCTCTTGCTGCAGTCATCCCTGTAGTAGCTTTGGTGAACTCTTCAAGAATTTCATGGTGAGACTCAGCCAAATTATCATTCATCCTCAGCTGATTCTCCAAAACATAACCTTGCTTTAAAGCAATATCATCCACTTTAGTGAGGATAGACTGCTGTTGTTTAGCCAAAAATACTACAGCATTACCTCCCTTATGGAAGCAATCTGTCATCTCCTTCTTATTCATATTTACTTCAAATCTAATAAACTTAATATCTTGAGCCAAGTCAAATTGAAGAGATTTATTGCTCTCATCAACATACTTTTCAACAGCCAATCTGTGTTCATCCAACCTAACTTGCAAATCTACCATAAACTTGTTATAATTAAATTCAGAAAGAGATTGGAGAGTTGTAGTCTGGAGAGTCTGCTTATAGCTTTTGCTCCTTCTCTTAAAGACCATAAGCTTTTTCTTCTTAGCCAGTCGGGCTTCTGCATTCTCAGAATTAGATGAACTTTCAATTTGAACTCTGTCAGGAGAAGGAGGAGGAATATCTGTCTCAGTGCCATGTTGTTCAGTCTCAACATGCACAGGCTCCCCCTCAACTACTTGCTCCTCCTCAATTTCTTTCTCTATCTCCATGTCTAGTGCCTTTTCATTGTCTTGCTCCTCCTCTACTCTATCAGTAGCAATTTCAATATTAGGAAATAACTCATCTAGAGTGTATTCCTTCTGAGCTTGAACAGATGTTGAATCATCCAGATCTGCCATATTCAAATCTTTTGATAAATTAATTTGTTCTTCCTCTTGCACTTGTACAGACATCTTCTCCCCCTACACTTGATCAGTATTTGGAATATCCTGGGCAGGTGAATACACTTGTTCCCCCTGCACCTGTGCAGGAATAGAAATATTAGTAATGTCCTAGATAGGAAAAACTCACTTGCTCTCCCTTTACCTGTTCAGAAGTAGATACATTCTGGGCAGGAGAGTGAGCTTGCTCCCCCTGCATCTGTGCAGGAATGGTTTCTTTCTGAACTTGAGTAGACTCAGGCTGATCTTCAACCTGCTCACTCACTTGCTCTTCTTGATGCTGGGTGGTGCCTAGATCATGTGTAGGGGATCTCACAGGGGTGTCCTGCCTGCTCTCATCAGGCACATCTTTAGACAGCACCCTATCCCATCTTGAAAATAATCTCATATCCATCTTCCTCATGTGATTAATCTTGGACCCAGGCAGTTATTGCATAACCTCAGGAATCACTCCAGTCAGGTATAAACTAACAATTCTAGCCAGATTTGGCTTCTTGATTCCTTCCTTGATCTTATCAAATACTACAACTGACCAGTCAGTTGGAATTGTAAACACAATTCTGGTCATTAGGCTGAACATATAGGCTGAAATCCTATCATGTCCACCTGGTTTGCACAAAAATACTTTGCCAACTACTTCAGACAAAAATTTTCCTTGTTGATTCATTCCTTTTCTGTTGAAAGCAGCTCCAATCTTCAGGGTTAGATCCAATCCACACCATTGGAGAGCCTCCCTTACTTAGAAGCTGGGACCTCTTCTTCATTCTCAACGATAGGCAATTGTAGAATCTTTCTTAAACTTCTTGGTGTGATTTTCACCTTTGTCCCATGAACTGTGGATTTTATCTTGAGACCTGCTGAATCCACTGATGCAGAGGTAAAGAATTCAAGCACCTCCTTCTTCCATATCTTTGAAGGTTCAAAAACTAGAAACTCTAATCCAGATTCAGAGATTAGAGTGATAACCCTTTGAACATCTGTCGGGGCATTCGCAAAGGCATTGCGTATCAACTCATATCCTTCGTTGACGTTATCTTCAACCTTTGGCTCCGTTGATCAGACGAGAAAGCTTGAGAGAAGAGAGAGAGAGAGAATGTCGACACAGGGTTTCAGTCTCGAAAACCTTGTAAGCGTGTCGACAGAATAAGTTCTTGAAATATTTATACCTTTGTTGGGTACATTGGAAAATGTGTACCTGATTTGAAGAAGCCCAACTTAGCTCAATGATATACATCAAGGTGTATTTGATGTTGTTTTAAGTTGACATGTGCAGGTGGAGAATTGATAAAGTATGCAGAAAAATTCTAAGTCCAAGTGTCGACACAAAGGAAGCAGTGTCGACACACAGAAGAAAATAGTCGACACAACACTGGGAAGCAGTGTCGACACATAGCAGTTAGTCTACAACTACACTGGGAAAAAGTGTCGACACAGAAGAAGTAAGTCGACACAACACTGGGAATTTGTGTCGACACAGAAAAAAAGTCGACACAACACTGGGAAATTGTGTCGACACAGAAGAAAAGAGTCGACACAACACTGGGAAATTGTGTCGACACAGAAGAAAAGCGTTGACCTCAACATTGGGAGAATGTGTCGAACACAGAAGAGTATAGTCGATCTCAAGATTGTCGACATCATCTGAATGTGTCGACACAGAAGAAAATAGTCGACCTCAAGTTTGTCGACACCAGCAGAATGTGTCGACACATTGTGATTTAGTCGACACATTATAGCAGAGTTAAAAATGAATGTGTCGACACCTGAAGGCTAAGTCGACACTTACTAAAGTTATGATTCTACAACAACTGTGTCGACACACAGGACTTGTGTCGACACACTGAAGAGTCAAGATCAAATTATTTGCAGAAGAAGCTGTGTCGACTCAAAGGCAACTTAGTCGACATCACTGAAGACTGTGTCGACACCAAAGTCAATTATGTCGACACAGATAGACAGATGGACTCGACACTTTCTAACAGACTGTTTCAACAACTTGTGATTCAAGACTAAGGCACAGGACTTGATTGAAGACTTGACAGCTGTGGGTTACCACCCGGTTAACTGAAGCTGTCAGACATTGTCAGAAAACGGTTAGAAACCGGATCAGCCGGTTACCATGAAGAATGTCTATAAATAGACAGATTCAGAAGGAGAAAAAAAAACAACATATAGAACTGACCTTTTGAAATACATTGGATCAGAAAGTGGAGAAGGATTACAATTGTACTCATTTCAAGAAAGTGCTAGGCACTTAAGAAGATCTTCTCCGGGAGATCTAAGAAGACTATCTAAGGATAGATCTAAGAAGAGTTCTAATCAGAATTCAGAAGAATCATTCAAAGTTCTGGATAGAGAGAGGATCAAGTCAGAATTTGAAGAAGAAGAAAGAATCCACTAGTGGATTTCTCAAGAAGCTGTTTGGAATCAACTCAGCTAAGTACATTTTCAAGAAGCTTTGAAGAAGGCTAAGAAACAGTTGATTGCATCAGCTGATCAAGAATTGTCATTGCCTTTTCTCTCTCAACTTTGGCAAGACAATTAAAACAATCTTTTCTATATTTCTGTAGGATCTGTTTATACAGATCTGAGTTGTAAGCCTATGTTATAAAGGCTGAGTGTAAGAGTGTTGAACTCTGAGTGGTAGGGCTTTTGCCTGAGTGTAGGAGAAGGATATTCTCTGAGTTGTAGGCCTTGGGGCAAGGCTGAGGTAGGGCAGTTGTGCCTGAGTTGTAGGAACCAGTTGAGTTCTGAGTTGTAAGATCTATTGATCTGAGATAAGTGGAAGTTTGGCCGAATCTAGCATACTGCTAGATAGGTGTGGGGGAAAAGTGGATGTACCCAGACCTTGGGGAACCACTATAAAACATAGTGCAATCTGTGATGTTTTGTTTTCTGTGATTGCTGTGTTTATTATATTAGTTATTAAATTGAATTCTGCCTAGAAGTTTTAGAAAGAGAAGCAGAACCTATTCACCCCCCCCCCTCTAGGTGTTTAGGCTGCCTTGAAAGTTAAAACTATCAAGTGGTATCAGAGGGAGGTTCCTCAAAAAGGACTTAACAGTCTGAGGTAGATCTGATAGGCAGATTCAAGAATCAAGAAGATGGGTTCTGGAGAGAATCATAAGGAGCTAGGGTCAATGAAATTACCCATATGCAAGAAGGAAATCTTTGGGATCTGGAAAGAAAGAGTCAGATTGTTTATGGAAGCATCTGACCCAAGGATTTACATCACAGTACAGGAAGGCCCCTTCATACCAATGAAGATATCTGTTCTTGATGCAAATATCCAAACACCAAAGACTTATTCTGAAATGACCAAGGATGAAATCATCTTGGCAACCATGGACAAAAGGGCACAGAACATCATTGTCAGTGCCATAGATGATTCAACATTTCAGAATCTGATTCACTGCAAGACCTCCAAGGAGATGTGGGACACATTGATTGTCTACATGGAGGGATCTGAAGAAGTAAGGCTGGACAGAAAATCTATGCTAAATCAGGAGTATGAAAGTTTTAGACAAGGAAAATCTGATAGCATAACTGAGTGCTATAAGAAATTCTATAGAATTGTGAATGAGCTAATATCCTATGGAAGAGTCTTCAGTACCTATGAACTGAATGACAAATTCTTAAGATCCTTATCAAAGGATTGGGATACAAAGATCTGTGCCATAAGAGAAGTGGCAAAATTGGCAGAGATATCTCCTCCAACTCTGTTTGGAAAGTTGCTATCCTATGAAATGCAACTTATGGTAAGGAAGGAGGAGGAAAGAAACTCAAGAGGAGAGCATAGAGAAAAGACTGTGGCATTTAATGCTGAAGCCACTAGAAAGAATAGGAGGAAATCACCATCTCCTCCTAAGGAAGTTGAAGAAGGTAGTTCTGAAAATTCAGATAAGGGTTCAGTCAGCTGTGATTCAGATGCAGACTTTGCTGCATTCACTAGGCAATTTCAAAGGTTCTTGAAAAAGAAGCAATGGAAGTCTAGGCCTTCCTCATCACAGCAAGTAGATGACTATTATCAGAAGAGAAGGTCATCAAGGAAAGAGAAAAGCAGGTCAAAGCCCAGCAAAGCCACTACTTCAAAGATTGTCTGCTATTGTTGCAATAGGCCTGGACATGTAGTGGCTGATTGTCCTGACAAAAGGAAGGAATCTTCAGAAAAGAAGAAGACTTATCAGAAAGGCAAGAAGGAGAAATCCTTTGTAGCAAAGAAAGATAAAAGTCTGTCAGACCAGTCAACTTCAGAATCAGGATCTGAAGCTGAAGCATATATTGGATTATATGCTGCATCTGAGGAAGAGGAGTTTATGCAGTTGCTAGACTCCATCAATGAACATCAATGCATGGGTTTGATGACAAGATCAGAAGAGGACCTATGCCAGAATCAGTCTGGTCCTAATGAGGTAAAACTGTCCTTCTTGTACATCTGTTTGTAGTACAAGTGAAGAATCAGCTACATCTGCATCAAGTGATGAAGATGCATCTGGATCTGAAGGAGATGTCTATCAATTGATAGACAAGTATGGGGACTTGTTGCAGGCCCTTAAGAAAAGCAAGAACCTGGTTAAATCACAGGCTCAGGAAATTGCTGATCTAAGGGTTGCAACAACTGAGTTAGAAAAAGTCCTTGATCAAAAGTTAGCTGAAATTGCCAAGCTGAAGAATATAACTATTATTCAGATGGGCACAATTAATTATACTAATGATCAAGTAAAGAGTCTGGAGGACAGACTTAGAATTGAAAGGGATTTAGTGGCTAGTTACTCTAAGCCAAAATCTGTCTTACCCTTGATAGATGAATTTGTCACTCAGAAGGGTAAGGCTGGATTAGGATTTAAGGGTAACTCCAGGGCTGGCAGATTCAAGAGGAAAGGCAAAGCCCCTATTCAGCCACTAAACCTTTCAGTCCCCATAAGGTTTGGTAAGGAGAAAGTGCCTTCTAACATATATGATCATGAAGACATTCAGGATCATATTAAGACAAATGTTCTGAAGAACAAGGGTGTTAAGGCAAGCAGGCCTACCTATGGTCATAAACCCTATGGTTTTAAGAAATCAGTAGGTGAAGTTGCAACAGCACCAGCAATGAACAGAAATGCTTCTGACAAGGATGTATCTAGATCTAGATACAATAAGTTTGAATGTTGGTGCTGTGGCAAGAGGGGTCATTTTGCATTGGACTGCTGGTATAACACAAGTGTTATAAAGAATAAGAGTCTACCTGTTAGAAGAGGTTATGATAACTTTATTAAGGCTAACCTGAACCAAGGACCCAAGACTTACTTGGGTTCTAAGGGTAAGTAATTCTGTATTGCAGGTGAATCCAAGTTACCATGCCCCTATATGGTACTTGGATAGTGGTTGTTCCAGGCACATGACTGGAACAAAGGGCTGCTGAAGGAGTATTCATCTGTCAAAGATGGACATAAAGTGATCTTTGGTGGATCTGAAAAAGGAGTCATCAAAGGATTTGGTAACATCTCTTCAAACCTAATTACTATCACCCAAGTGGCCTATGTAAAAGGTTTGAAACATAATCTAATAAGCATAAGCCAGCTGAGTGATCTAGGATATGACATTTCATTTGGTAAGGATGGATGTCATATCAAAAGGTCAAGTGATCAAGAGATCATATTGACTGGGTATAGGAAGAGAAATGTGTATTGCCTTAATTTTGAATGTGAGAATAAGGCATCCCCCATTTGTCTTGTAGCTGATGACAATGCTTCTCATTGTGTTAAGTGGCACAAGAGATTGGCTCATCTAAACTACAAGACAATTGGCCAACTCTTTAGTAAAGAACTAAAGTGAGGAATGGGCCTCAAGTTAAGTGTATAAAGGAAGGGGTATGCTCAGCTCGTGTCAAAAGGGCAAGCAGACAAAAACCTCATTTCAAAGCCTTGAAAACAAGGATTCTGCATGAGGTGCTTATACGACTCTTGCATATGGATCTTTTTGGTCCTATGCCAGTTCACAGTCTAGGGACTAGGAAGGTGTCTACACTCTAGTGGTTGTAGATGACTATTCTAGATTTACATGGGTGTTCACAAGAAACCTTCTGAGACAAAAATCTGAAACCCCATTGGAGTTTGTATTATTTAAAGTTTGTAAAGCAAATTCAGAATGAACTGAATAGTACAGTGGTCAAAATCAGAAGTGACCATGGTACTGAGTTTCAATCTGAAAGGGCATGACAAACTTGGATGTATAGACAAAGAGATTTAAAGACTTGGATTTTCCAAGAGTTCTCCTCACCTAGAACACCTCAATGTGGAAAATGGAATTGCTGAAAGAAAGAATAGATCAGATCATTAATTGAAGCTGGTAGAACTCTATTGAGTGACACCTCTCTCCCAGAATATTTTTGGGCTGAGGCAGTTAACACTGCTTGTCATGTCATCATCATAGGGCTTCTATCACCAAAAGCCACAGGAAAGACTCCCTATGAGATTGTGAAAGGCAGAAAACCAAATCTATCCTATTTTAGGATCTTTGGCTGCAAGTGCTATATACTTAACAATGGTAAGTCTTATTTGACTAAGTTTGCTGCCAAATCCCAGGATGGGATATTTGTTGGGTACAGCACAAATAGTAAGGCCTATAGAGTCTTCAACTTAACTACTCAAGTTGTTGAAGAATCTGTGCATATTGTATTTGATGAAACAAGATTAATCAATTGTGAATTGTCTTGTAGATCAAATGACTCAACAGGTATAAGCAAGAAGATGGACAAGCTCTCCATTGCTGAAGCTTCAAAGGAAGAGGGAGCATTGGAAAATGAAGGCTGCTGTCCAGGGGGAGTACAAGAGATAATGGAAGCTGATGAAAACCAAGAGGAACAGCAGAATGAAGAAGCTGGAGATGCTCAACCTGAAGGGAATCTACCTCCAGCTATAAGATATCTAAGAGATCATCCTACTGATCAGATAATTGGTGATCCAAGACAAGGAGTGCAAACTAGAAGCAGAAATCAAAGCACAGTTTTGCATTCTAGTTTCTTGTCTCAAATGGAACCTAAGAAGTTTGAAGAAGCTATCCAAGACCAGCACTGGATTGATGCTATGCAAGAGGAGCTGAATCAGTTCAGAAGGTGCAAGGTCTGGGAGCTTGTTCCTAAACCAAGAGGCCACAACATAATTGGGACTAAGTGGATCTATAGGAACAAGCTAGATGAAAGTGGAATAATAGTAAAGAATAAAGCAAGATTGGTTGCAAAAGGATACAGGCAGGAAGAAGGGATTGACTTTGATCAAACCTTTGCTCCAGTAGCAAGGCTGGAGGCAATCAGAATGTTCCTTGCCTATGCAGCCTACCAAGACTTCAAAGTATACCAGATGGATGTAAAGTCAGCATTTCTGAATGGTGATCTTAAAGAAGAAGTATATGTAGAGCAGCCATCAGGTTTTGTAGATCCTCTTAAACCTGATTCTGTGTACAAGCTTAGGAAAGCTTTGTATGGGTTAAAACAAGCTCCAAGGGCTTGGTATGAAACCCTGTCTACCTTCCTCATTGAGAATAAATTCTCAAGAGGAAAGATAGACAAAACTCTATTCCTTAGGGAATCCAAAGGAAAGATCATCTTAGTCCAGATCTATGTTGATGACATAATCTTTGGATCTACTGAAAACAACCTTTGTAAAAAGTTTGCCAAACTTATGCAAGGGAAGTTTGAGATGAGCAGTATGGGAGAACTTAAGTTCTTCTTGGGACTCCAAGTAAGACAGACTGATGATGGATTGTCCATATCCCAGTCTAAGTTCACCAAAGAATTGATCAAGAAATATGGTATGGAGTCATCCTCCACCATGAGAACTCCTATGGGAACAAGTATGCCTATATGCAAAGATGAGACAGGTAAACCTGTTGATGAATCATTGTATAGAGGAATAGTTGGATCTCTACTATATCTCACTGCTAGTAGACCAGACATTATGTATGCTACATGTGTCTGTGCTAGGTACCAAGCCTGCCCTAAAGAATCTCATTATACTGCAGTCAAAAGGATTCTGAGATATCTAAAGGGCACACCTAATCTAGGCCTTTGGTACCCTAGGAATAGAGATTTTCTACTAACAGGCTATTCAGATGCAGATTTTGCAGGATGTAGAGAGGACAGGAAAAGTACTACAGGTACTTGTCAATTCCTGGGAGGAAGACTTATATCATGGAGTAGTATAAAAGCAGACCAGTGTGGCAATTTCCACAGCTGAGTCAGAGTATGTTGCTGCTGGAAGCTGTTGTGCACAGCTATTATGGATGCAGCATCAACTTAAGGATTATGGTATTCAAGTAAGTAAAACACCTCTGTTATGTGATTCAAAGAGTGCTATTTCTATTGCTAATAATCCAGTTTCTCATAGTAGAACTAAGCATATAGAAATAAAATATCATTTTCTTAGAGAACATGTAGAAAAAGGTGACATCTCATTGGAATTTGTAAAAACAGATTATCAAATAGCAGATGTATTTACTAAGCCTTTAGATGAAACCAAATTCAATAAATTCAAAATTGAATTAGGTATGTTAACCATTGATTAATGTATTAAACAAAATCATTAACAATGCTATTGAAATGGGTTATAAGTAAGTAAAAGTAGTAACAACAATAATCAAGTGTTAAAAAGAACACATTGAAGTTACAGAAATTGGCTAAGTAAGAATGTGTCGACACATTCAGTAATAATGTGTCGACTCAGAGAAATTATGTCGACAAGTCAGAAATATTGTGTCGACACAGAGAATATGTGTCGACACTTAAGAATTTTATTGTCGACTTAACCAGGAATGTAATGTCGACTCAACCAGAATCATGGTGTCGACACTTACAAAATATGTGTCGACACTTGTCCTTAGTGTCGACACAGAATTTCTGTCTTTCTACTATGTATCCAAGGTGTCGACATAACCACATATTGGTGTCGACACATAGTAGACTGAAGAAATGTCGAGATTAATAGAAGCTTGTGTCGACACATTCCGTCTGTGTCGACACATTTAGACTGTCTTTGGCGCCTTTTGAACTTCTTTCAACAGAAGCTATAAATAGGTCAAAAAGCTCTTTGTGTCGACACGCTTTCAAGGTTTTCGAAACTCAAACCCTGTGTCGACAGTCTTTCTTTCTCTCTTCTCTCAAGCTTTCTCGACACAACGATGGCGCCAAGGATTGAAGATAACAATGTTAATGAAGGGTATGAGTTGGTGCGCCAGGCGTTTGCAGAGGCGCCGCCTGATGTTCAAGGAGTTATCACCCCTCTCTCTGCATCAGGGTTAGAATTCTCATTGTCTCAGAACCGTCCAAGATCTGGAAGAAGGAGGTGCATGAGTTCTTTATCTCAGCATCAGTCCATTCTACTGGACTCAAGATTAAGTCCACTGTTCAAGGGACTAAGATTAAGATTACCACAAAGGGTTTGAGAAAGATATTCCAATTACAAGTAGTTGAGAATGAAGAAGAGGTTCCTAGTTCTAAGACAAGGGAAGCCCTACAATGGTGTGGCCTGGACTCAAGCATGAAGATTGGAGCTGCATTCAATAGAAAGGGTATGAATCAGCAAGGGAAGTTCTTGTCTGAAGTTGTTGGCAAGGTAATTCTCTGCAAGTCAGGTGGACATGATAGGATTTCTGCCTATATGTTCAGCCTTATGACCAGGATTGTCTTTACAATCCCTACTGATTGGTCAGCAGTCCTCTTTGACAAGATTAAAGAAGGGATCAAGAAGCCTAACATGGCTAGGATCATAAGTCTATATCTCAATGGAGCAATCCCTGAAGTGATGCAGCAACTGCCAGGATCTAAAATCAATCATATGAGAAGGATGGACATGAGACTATTCTCCAGGTGGGAAAGGGTGCTGTCTAAGGATGTGCCTGAAGAGAGCAGGCCAGACACCCCTGTGAAATCCCCTTCTCCAGCTCATGAGAATCTGAGCAACAAGTACAAGAGGACCCACTAAGGATACAGAGTGAAGAACAACCTGCCTCCTCTATAGTTCATCAAGTAGATACATCTGCACAGATGCAGGGGGAGCCAGTTCAATCTCCTGCTCAAAATGTTTCTACCCCTGCTCAGGTACAAGTGGTTCAGGTGTAGGGGGAGCAAATATATTTTACTATAAAAGACTTGCTCTAAAAGTTTTTTTTTTACTGCACAGGTTCAGGGGGAGCATGTGTCTTCTCCTACTCCAGATATGCAGCTGCAAATACTGAGAATGTGCAAGTCAAGGATGCACCTAATGACTTATCTTCAGATTTAACTGCTCAGAAGTGACAGTTCAACTGGAATACACTCTGGATGAGTTGTTTCCAAATGATGACATAGCTACTGATAGAATAGAAGAGGTGGACCAAGATGTTGAGCAGCCTCTTGACATAGAGCTAGAACAAGGAGTGGAGAAAGTTCAAGAGATTGAAAAAGTTCAAGAAATAGAGGAGGAGCTGCTGTTGAACCACAGAATTGAGGGGGAGCCAGTACATGTTGAAACTGAGCAACATGGCACCCCTGAAGCAGATAGAGTTCACATCCACAAGAAAGAATTCATGAGAGTACTTCTCTGAATCTGAGACTGAAGAAGCCAGGCTGGCTAAGAGAAGAAAACTGGTTGTATTTAAAAGAAGAAGCAAAACTTATAAGCAGGCTTTACAGACAACACCTCCACCTCCACCTCCTGAAGTTGATTATAACAAGTTCTTGGTGGATTTACAGGTGAAATTGGATGACCACAGGGTGGCCATTGAGAAATATGTTGATGAAAGAAACAAAACTCTGCAGTTTGACTTAGCCCAAGATATCAAATCTATCCAATTTCAAGTCAACTTGAATAAAACTGAAATGACAGATTGCTTCCACAAGGGTGGCAATGCTGTAGTTTATCTGGCTAAACAACAGCAGGCTATCTCTACAAAGGTGGATGATATTGTTTTGAAGCAAGGTTATGTTCTGGAAAATCAAATAAGAATGAATGACAATTTAACTGAATCTCATAATGAGATCATTCAAGAGGTGAAGAAGATTGTTCCAGGGATGCCTGCAGATAAAGCCAAAGAAATGGCAGAGTTTGATAAGAATTTTCAGGCTGCAATTGCATCTGTTAAGACTGCCATCACAACCTCTCAACAGGAAATATCTGAAAAGCTTCAAAGATTAAGACCATTTTTCAAGGAGGGAGTGAATTATTTGGATGGCCAAATTCGATTCCAGAAAGAAGATCTTAGAGATCATGTCTCAAGAGAAGCCATAAAGGGGGAGAGGATGCTAATTCATGCAGGTTCTGAGCATGCCAAATGGGTGACCAATAGTATAAGAGCCACATTGGGATATCCACCATTGTGTGATGATAACATGGTGGCTGAGTCAGGTCTGCAAACAGGACTACTTGAAGGTGACCAACCTGAGGTTGCCCAAGTCATATACCCCCTCCAGATTTTGATATATTGGATCAGCGAGTGCAATATATGTATAGTCCTTCAAAGGAAGTTGTAAATGTTATCCTTGGAAAGGTTGATAAGCCTGAGGTGAACTTGATAGAACAGCAAGATGCTCTACTGTCAAAGAAAAGATTTAGAGAGCAGGCTGAGCTGAAGCCAGATTTTGAGCAGTGGAGTCCTACTTCCAGAAATATAATACTCACTGCATGGAAAGCTGTCAAAGATCAAGTTCATGAAAGGGGCAAGTGGTACAATGAGCAGGAATGGCAGAAGTATGAGGCAAGACAAGAAGCCATTGTACAATTCAGAAGGAAAGCTAAGATGGGAAGACTTCCAACTGATGCTATGGAGCCAAGCAAATACTTCCCAAAGCCTTTTCACTATTTTGAAAGGCAAAGGCTCAAGGAAGAAGCTAAGAAGAAAGCTGATCTTAAGGGAAAAAAGATGGCTGAAGAATCAGAAGCTCCTGTGACAGCTAAAATTAAATCTGGCCAAGGGATTGTTATTAGAGAGCCTAATCAATCCTGATATTGTTGTAGTTCTTTCATAATGTTTTGTAATGATGTATTGTGATCAGTCAAAGAAAAACCATGTAATCAAACATTACCCAGTAATAAACAAAATTTTGTTAAATCTGTGATAGATTGTTTTATCCATGATGTTCTTATTATTTTGTTTATAATTAAGTATCCCTGTGTATTGTCATATATCATCATTTTATACTATTTATAAATGGTGTATATCATTGGCTATAAGGGTTATGACTTCTCCAAATAGGGGAGATTGTTGGGTACATTGGAAAATGTGTACCTGATTTGAAGAAGCCCAACCTAGCTCAATGATATACATCATGTTGTATTTGATGTAGTTTTGAGTTGACATGTGCAGGTAAAGAAATGTTAAAGTTTACAGAAAAATTCTAAGTCCAAGTGTCGACACAAAGGAAAATGTGTCGACACATAGAAGAAAGTTGTCGACACAACACTGGGAAAATGTGTCGACACAGAAGAAGTAAGTCGACACTACTCTGGGAAAAAGTGTCGACACATAACATAGTCGATCTCAACACTGGGAAAATGTGTCGACACAGAAGAAGTAAGTCGACACTACTCTGGAAAAAAGTGTCGACACAGAAGGAAAGCGTCGACCTCAACATTGAAAAAAAAAAAAATGTCGACACAGAAGAACATAGTCGACCTCAAGGAATATAGTCGACCACAAGTTTGTCTACAACAGCAGAATGTGTCGACACATTGTGATTGAGTCGACACATTGAAGCAGAGTTAAAAGAAGACTGTGTCGACACCTGAAGGCTAAGTCGACACTTACTGAAGTTAAGATTCTACAACAACTGTGTCGACACACAGGACTTGTGTCGACACACTGAAGAGTCAAGATCAAATTGTTTGCAGAAGAAGCTGTGTCGACTCAAAGGCAACTTAGTCGACATCACTGAAGGCAGTGTCGACACCAAAGTCAATTGTGTCGACACAAATAGACAGATGGTCTCGACACCTTCTGACAGACTGTCTCGACACACTGTGGTTCAAGACTAAGGCACAGGACTTGTTGAAGACTTGACAGCTGTGGGTTGCCACCGGTTAACTGAAGCTGTCAGACTTGTCAGAGAACTGTTAGAAACCGGATCAGCCGGTTACCATGAAGGAAGTCTATAAATAGACATATTCAGAAGAAGGAAATAACCTTCTCAACATTGAAGAAATTCTTAACTCCAGAACTTTTGAAGAAGGATTCCGATCCAAATCATTTCAAGAAAGTGCAAGGCACTTAAGAAGATCTTCTCAAGAAGATCTAAGAAGACTATCTAAGGATAGATCTAAGAAGAGTTCTAACCAGAATTCTGAAGAATCATTCAAGTGCTGATAGAGAGAGATCAAGTCAGAATTTGAAGAAGAAGAAAGAATCCACCAGTGGATTATCAAGAAGCTGTTTGGAATCAACTCAGCTAAGTACATTTTCAAGAAGCTTTGAAGAAGGCTAAGAAACAGTTGATTGCATCAGCTGATTAAGAATTGTTATTGCCTTTTCTCTCTCAATTTGGCAAGACAAATTTAAAAACAATCTTTTCTATATTTCTGTAGGATCTGTTTATACAGATCTGAGTTGTAAGCCTATGTTATAAAGGCTGAGTGTAGGAGTGTTGAACTCTGAGTGGTAGGGCTGATTGCCTGAGTGTAGGAGAAGGATATTCTCTGAGTTGTAGGCCTTGGGGCAAGGCTGAGGTAGGGCAGTTGTGCCTGAGTTGTAGGAACCAGTTGGGTTCTGAGTTGTAAGATCTATTGATCTGAGATAAGTGGAAGTTTGGCCGAATCTAGCATACTGCTAGATAGGTGAAGGGGGAAAGTGGATGTACCCAGACCTTGGGGAACCACTATAAAACATAGTGCAATCTGTGATGTGTTGTTTTCTGTGATTGCTGTGTTTTTGTATTAGTTAATAAATTGAATTCTGTCTAGAAGTTTTAGAAAAAGAAGCAGGACCTATTCACCCCCCCCTCTAGGTGTTTAGGCTGCCTTGAAAGTTAAACTATCAGAGATATATCCACAAGCGTTTGGGGACAAAATTATTATTCAGTACATCATTTCATCCCCAAACAGATGGACAGTCGGAGCGAACAATTCAGTTTTTTAGAAGACTTACTGCGTATGGTTGTACTGGATTTAAAGGGCTCCTGGGAAAAATATTTGACATTGGTAGAGTTTGCATACAATAACAGCTACCAATCGTCTATTCAGATGGCACCGTTCGAAGCATTGTATGGCCGACGTTGTCGAACACCATTAAGTTGGGAAGACGGTGATCGGACATTGTATAACCGGGAGAAAATTGATAAATGGCATGAAAAAGTAAAACTCATACAACAACGAATGAAAGTAGCACAAGACCGGCAACAAAAATATTATAATGCCCGTCATCGCCTTGTGCAGTTTCAAGTCGGAGACCAGGTATGTTTGAAAATCAGACCATTTTAAGGAGTTTCCCGGTTTCGACGACTTGGGAAATTGAGTCCACGTTATATCGGACCGTTTCCAGTCATTGAACGGGTAGGCGATGTTGCCTACCGTTTGGAGCTACCAGCAGAGTTACAAAGACTGCATCATGTGTTTCATGTGTCAGCA
The DNA here is from genome assembly GCA_039513925.1 of Platanthera zijinensis. Lineage (NCBI taxonomy): Eukaryota > Viridiplantae > Streptophyta > Magnoliopsida > Asparagales > Orchidaceae > Platanthera > Platanthera zijinensis. The sequence goes on along the minus strand of CM077091.1, from coordinate 144,926,637 downwards.
TTGCGAAAATATATCCGTGACCCGGAGACGATTGTGGCAGCCACTGATATTCCGATCGAACCAGACCTTTCTAGCCCGACAGAACCACATCAGATTATAGATCGACGAAGCAAACAATTACGAAATCGTGATGTAAAGTATGTGCTAGTATGGTGGAAGGGTCGTCCTAGGCATGAAGCAACTTGGGAACGTGAAGAGGCAATGCGAAGTCTGTTTCCTGCACTGTTTAATATTATGGAAGAATGATTTTCGGGGACGAAAAAGTTTTAAGGGGGGGAGAATTGTGACGCGCAGCGTGCCCGGTATGCAAAATGAATTCATGTATGCATTAACTAACTTAAGAAAAGATGTGAAGACATGTAACAAAATTTAATTGATGACAGGTAAGTCCCCGATGATGTAAAGAAGTATACGCAGTGATGAATCGGCGTCGCCATGAGCTGCTATTGTATGAAAATGTTATATTTTGTGGACTAGTTTATATATTTGTATTTCTATATTTTATGGAAGTGCTCGACGCAGTATATGGTATGTATTTTATATCGACTTGGGGTAATTTATGCATGGTGATGGTTTAAACACCTGGGTATTCCATTAATTTAGTTTGGGCTAGCTTGGGCTAGCTGAGCCATGCAATGCAGGAGTTGTTTTTTTTATTTTGGACCGCCGACCTATTGTAAGCGGCGGGTTCGGCGGTCTTATCGGAATAAAAGCCCGTCCCCTGTGCTTTTCTTCTTATTATGCGCTGCTGCCATCGGGGAGAGCTAGGGCTAGGGCTTGGCGATTTGATTCTTCCCGTCGCCTGGTAAGGTAGAATCCCGCGCTCCTTTTCATTTCTTCCACTGATTGAGCCCTAAATCTCTTTTATAAAGCAGTTTTGATTTATGTTTTGGCCGGTGGAGGAAAACCTGCGGGATTTCGTTTCTTTCTTCATGGATTCTCTCGATTTTTGCATGTTTTAGTAGAGTTATAGGGCGCTCTGAGATGGCCGACTGTTTACGTATTTTTGGGCTTTGTGTTGCTGCAAGGGCAATATAAACGGATAATATTGTGACTGTGGACTGAATTACCAAACCAGTCGAGCCGAAAGGCATAAACGCGTGTTGTACGTACTGGTTTGGAGACTGATGACCCTAAGGGGTCGGGCCTAAAGAATGAAAATGAAATATTGAGACTGATATGATATAATTGCTCTTAACAATTTCTAAAATAAAAAGTATAGAAGAAATATCGGTTTGCATTTACGGTTACCTGAATATATTTTTACCATGTCTGATAATTACAAATTTAGCTGTTTTCTCACATTTTCTATACTGTAAACAAAAGGTAAATTCCACTTAGTCTTTATGCAAGACTAACGGTTATATTTCTCAAATTTTAGGAACCGGAAAGCCGGCTACCGAGCATCAGTGATGCACAGGTTGGAGATACTTTTATTTACCTTGCTTTTATATTTATATACGCCTGTTTAGTTTGGGAAATAAGTAAACAAAATGTTGTGTGGGTGCTTAGTCAATAAGTTCTATACTCGTTATGAAATGCACAGAAAGTTCAAGTTTTACTCTGATATTTATGCAGATCAGGATGTTCGAAATTGTGGCGGTCATGTGGGCCGTTACAATTTAGTTTAAAAAGAATTAAGAAATCTGAGGAGCTAATGCTGAAAAATATTGTGGAAATCAATCACAAGATGGATCTGATGGAACAAAAGTTTAATGCTAAGTACACAGAGGTCGGCACTGCTGTCACACTTCTCATGCAAGGGCTTCAGAAAAATACGACCGATCTGGCAGTAGTAAATAAGAATGCTCATGTTGTGGCCGACAACATCCAGAAATTCGATGCCAACATGGTGATTCTAAATACAAATAAAAAAACCCTGCTGACTGAGTTTACAAAGACTGTGCAGCACATCGATGGGTCACTGCACACTAATGCAAACTCAATTGCCCTCGAAGCCAAAAAGGGGGAGGAAGAATATAAAGCTAAGATGGCAGGGCTACAACAGATTATCATCGACAACTTCGAACAGTCAAATAAGTATGTTTTTGATAGCTGTCACTGGGTCGTTCAGCAGGCATCAGGTATTCAAATTCCAATTCCGGTTCCTTCTCCAGATGAGGTTACCACTATTGCTGATGAGATTGCAAGTGTTGAGGAGGTTCCGCTTAGCGAAGCTGATGCTAAGAAGGCTGCCAGGGCTGCTGAAAAACATACTCTCAGGGCCATGTTTGACCAGGAAGCCATAGCAAGAGGAAAAAGGAAACTCCAAGAAGGGACGTCCAAAGAAACTCCAACCGAAAAGAAAGTAAGATTAAAGGAGGATGAAGTGAGAAATGAAAGATGGAGTCCTGTTTCAAAGAGCATTATTTTGGATACTTTTATACTACAGCAGAAGGGGGAAATAAATCGGAATGATGTATACAATCAGTATAAGTGGGAGCTGCATAAAGAATATGAAGCTAAACAGAATATTTTTTTCAGGTCCAACACCGTGGAAAATAAAGCTCCTCCACCCAGATATTATCCAAAGCCCAAGGAGTATTTTGAGAGACAAAGCAAGAAATTCTTGGCTCAACAACTAAAGGATGATTTAGCTAAGGAGAAATAGGCTTAGGATTATGGCTTGTCATTTCTTCAATGCATGTTTTTATCTTCATGTTGTTGTATGAACAATTTTTGTTGATATATATATATATATGATTTCATGATTGACTCAAATATTGTTCTATTTGCCTTTATTTCTCTGTGTCTTGTCTTTCTTAATTTGCCTTGTATATTACTCTGGTTGGTGTAATTCATCTTAGCTAGTAGGATTTTGGCTTTTTCAAATAGGGGGAGATTGTTGGGTATTGTATCCACAATTACCTGGATTTGAGGAAGCCTCCTATCAAGCTAAGATGAATTCACAATGTATTTGATCATTTGTCTTTAAGTTGTGCTTGTAGTTATTCCACGCTAAGTACACACCAATGTCAGGGTGCAGTAGGTCAATATACACGGGTCTGTGCAACGTAATCCCTCGTTGAGCAGATCAGTGTGTATGCTTACGTGCACTGTCTCTATTGGAGTGTACTTATGTTCAAGTACAGGGCTTAGATAGATCAAGAGCAGACAAGGAGCAAGGATGGATCAAAGACCAGCTCACGGGAAGATAGACGAAAAATCATCTAAGGAAAATTCGACGAGAATCACTAAGTGATTCTCGCCGATTCGATGGGAATCACTAGCCTACTCTCGCTGAATGCATCCGGCTGTCTCAACGCTGTCTAGAATTCAGCTAAGGCAGAATCGATGATTCTCGCCGAATCGCCAAGAATGACTTTGCATTCTCGCCGATTTGTAGAGAATGGATTGTGATTCTCGCCGATTCTCTTTGGATGGCTTGCTTTTCAGCTAGAATTCTTCTAAGGAGAATTCGACGGGAATCATAAGTGATTCTCGCAGATTCGTCGAGAATCACCAATGATTTCCGCCGAATTTGCCTTAGGCGTTTTCCGTCGACTCGCTGGACCGGACCATGTAGTCAGGCGCTGTTTGAACCGGAATTAGGGTTTCGTCTTGTGGGGCCCACAACGGTCATAAAGGAGTATTCTACAATATAAATACTCTCCTATTTTGAACGTAAGAAGCGGCGAAGAAAACGAACAAGTCGGCCGCCTCGTGTGACCTAGCTAATCGCGGAATCTCTTCCGCCGCCGTCGCCGCTCGAGAGGTTGTCGCCGCCGTTGGTCTTGGATTCTTCTTGATCTCCCGGCGACAGAAACTTAGACAAACAACGCGTCTCACATTTCTTTCTTGAGATCCTTTGTCTCTTGGTTTGTTGAACGGGAATACTTTCCCCTTCCGAATCGATTGAGACGATCGATCCAAGTAAGATCGTTGGTAGACCTTGCTAGCTTTGTTACGAAGTTTGGATCTACAAAGCATCGCCACCGCAATCCTTTGCCACCGCCGATCTCGGGAAGATCCTCTCCAAGAGGGTGCTTAGGTCGTGGACTCTTCGTCTCCTTCAAGAACGCCTCATCGAACAAAGAGGGACACCGAGCGCTCCAAACGTAGTTTGTATTTTGTACATTCTATTTTTACTTTTGTTGTAAAGGAACTTTGGTTCCTCATTGTAAGGGTTGGGTGCAACCCGTGGTGGAGGAGTAGTGACTCCTTCGGGTGGAAGAGTTTCTTCCATAGTGTGAGGATTGAATTTCAATCCGGTTAGTGAAGTGACTGAGTCGTCCCTTGTTGGGAGATAGGTCGAAGGGGGAAAGTGGACATACCCAAATCGGGGAACCACTATAACTGCCTGTGTGTTTCTGTGTTGTGCTTGTTTTGTTTTATTGTGCAGGTTAATTTTTAATTCCGCAAAACGACTGCAAATCACCTATCCCCCCCATAGGTGAAGGTAGTTGACACTAGAGTGACTTTCATATATATATATTGATATTGGTTGTAGCCGGCAGAATGGACGTCTTGTGGTACAGGCTAGCCCGATTGTAAGTGCTTCCCCAAGGCGGCTGTTCTGGGCATAAGACCCCTCTCATGCCGTGTTTTGTGTTCCGAGAGGGGGGTCTTACACCTGCTGCCCCGCACCAGCCCTATCCCACCCCAACCTACCACCTCCAGCCTCCACTTCCCCCGTCGGCCAGCCACTGCCCGCCTCCACCCCTCCGTACAACAACCCCACCACTTCTCCATTCGCAGCCCCACGTTTTCCCATCCAGCAATTCCCCTAAAACCCACCTTCTCCCACCCTCTCTCCCTACTGCCGCTCGTCAACCGTCACAGCAGCCCCCAACATCCACCGCCACCGTCGCGTACACGTGTGAACCGCGGTAACGGTTATTGTTCCTTTATTAGTTGTTTATTTGGCACCTGTACTATGTGTTGGATCTTGTCTCGTTGTTATTAGTATTGCCCACTATATGGCTTGCAGGGTCCCTTCTACATCTGCTTAATTATTTGCACCTCTAATGAGTTACAATTGATGCTTGCTTCCTTGTTTAATTATTTGTAAGCGCGCGTGTCTCTGTTAATTTTTTATAATCTTAAATACTGGTTTTAATTTGAGCGGACCGCTCTTTTATACAACATTTAGCACGCCCACTGTGTTTGTCTTACCACTGCATCACCTCTCCTGCTAGCGCCATGAATTTTTTTTTCATCTTTTTTACTTTCAAGTAGCGGTGACCTGTCACCCTCTCGAATATTCCAACACGTGTAACCTCAAGTATACTAGCGGAATTGGTCAACTTTTACCAGCCACGCAGTTTTTTTAGGGATTTTCACGTAAAATGTCTTGTCGTCCCACGTTAGGATGGTTCTATTCTCCGGATCAGGAAATCGCTAGGCTGCGTTTGATGCGATGTTTCCATTTCAGTGAGTTCCGACAAAATGCCACCGTTATAAATTACCTGTTTGGCACGTCAATGATTGTCATCCACCAAGGAAAAAAAGTACTTTTAAACATAAAAGTAGATGAAATTTCTTAGGTAAGATCAGAGATTCACGAATAAAGTTTCATAACCATCACATTCACAGCTGCCATCGCCATGCTAAGCAGAGGCATAAGCTCCGTTTTACACGGTGGTGGCGGTCGTAAACACATGGGTTAAACCATCATTCGCTAAGGATCACGTATCAAACATCATTTGTTTGAACATAAAAATGAATGAATTTCATCAGGTGGATGTTAGCGAATGATAATTTAACCCTCATACTCATGACCGCCGCCACCGTGCCAAAAGGATCCTTAATTACAAGTACTTCTGCCTTAAAAGAGTGCAGCAAACAGCAGAGTTGAAATTCTTTTATGCGCACCTAACGGGCCCGGAGAGTTTACGGATTCCATGAGTTCTGCCATTGATTCTCATTTCTTCTGCGGTATGCATTTGAAATCCGGGCTCCTCCCTCGCTGGAATTCAGTTAAACACGTGGAGTCAAAAGGTGGCTTTTTTTGTGCTAAGCATAGAGTTTACACTGAAGCTCCTCCAGGCATTCAGCAAAACCCGGAGAGAATCTGGAAATTAATTCACTCTCTGAACCGTAATTGCAAACTGTTGCTCCTCTTCATTAAATGCAAAACTTCCCCGCAATTAATTTTCTGCACATGGGACAACTCACTAGAGAGACCAACTCACTAGACAGACAGAGATGGAGAGAGTGAGAGGGAGAGAGAAAGAGAGAGAGAGTGGATTTCTATTTCCTACTCTTCTTTCAAGGTAGCGCACTTTTATTTCTACTATGTTGAGAGGATTTCTCAAATGCTATAACAATAGCTCTGTTTTGGGGAAAATTTTTTCCTCAGGACTCCTGACCATAAGGATCATCCGGATGGCCAATGAGGGACCTTAAATGCATGGGCCCCGCGCAAAAATGTATGTCAGACTTCCAAAATTAATGGGCCCCACCGCCATTTAAGAGATTCTATTGGTGCAGGACGGTAACTATGGTCAGGTGTCCTGACATAAAAATTACTCCTGTTTTGGGGACTTATTTTCACCGGTCAAGCGGTTACTTAGGCTCTGTTTGATGGGACTTATTTTTACCGGTCAAGCGGTTACGATCGCATGAACCGGATTAGGTTTTGACTATTTGTAGGCTGTGTAATTTCATAACGGTTATGTACAAGTCAAGGTCTATACGAGTTCACATCTTCCTACGATTTTTTAAATTGGTATGCATTTATCATTGGACTGTACATAACCGAAAATGATCTGCATATAACATCATCCTTTCTGAAATTTGGCGAAAGTTATCAATTTGCACCATGTTCTTGAAAAACTTTTGTATTTAGATCCCTCGGTATCAATTGCTACTACACAATAATTTCTCCTATTTTAGCGAAATATTTGATAAATTAAAGGTTAGTAAAGTGATCATAAAAATCTGCTGTTGCTTATGAATCTTTTTGGCTAGCTTGTGAGAGCGTTTTTTTGGGTTGGTTTTGAATTTTCAAATCCAAATGTTTCCTCTTCTGCACCTACCGATTGCTAATACAGATTTTTCTTCAAGCTGCTTATGTGCTTTGAATGGGCAAATACAAAGAAACTTCTTGGAAAAAGGCTAAGACAGTCTAAAGATGTTGTTTGCAATGCACGGTAACAATCGGACCCACATCTTTGCTTGCACCTTCAAGTTTGAAAAATACATGAATTGTGCTATATGACATACAAAATCAATAATTTCAATGCATTTTTTTTTCAAGTGGGAGGGCTTGGAGCGAGAATGGGGTCCGATCGTCACGGTGCTTTGTAGACGAGAGAAAAGAAGAGTGAGAGTACTATCGTGCGGGGCACGAGGTGTGCCCCGGATACTCTCACTCATAGTCTTTAAAGTCCTTTATTCCCAGGACGTGGGATTAAACGACAGTATATGTTTTAGTTCGCTTTATTTTTGCATTTCAAGTTAGTATATATTATAATTGTTGTGGTTCGCCTGGTTTTTCTCCGGTCCGAAAAATCGGACCGCCTTAGCTCCAAGTTGGATCAGACGTGCAAACAGTCAAAAGAGATCCAACAACAATGATAGAGATGCGTATTAGCATGAAAAACTTGGAAATGATGAAAAATCACGTGGCCGGATCGGTGTCGGCTAAAATCCACTATATTCCTTGAAGTTACAGGTGCTTGAGTTCCCAGGAAGGTGACAGATCACCACTGTTACAAGCTTTAAGCACAAGAAAATGCGGAGAAATGACAAAGTCCACAGAGTCTTGAAGAGAGCGTTCACAGGAACACTCACGAGTGTGTTCTTCTAAGTTCCTTTGTCTGCTGCTGCATCCGTGAGCATGTTGAGCGTAGCGGTCTAGAAAGGAAGTAGAACGAATTCCGAGCGATGAAACGATCGACGTCCTCGCCAGAAAATCTTAGAGCTCTCTCTAGTCCCTCAAGTTGCTTGTTCTCAAATGAATGTTTGTGGGCTTTTTTATAGCTTTATTGAAGGATGTGTTGGTACTTGCGTCTGGTTGAATTCTGAGTTGGTGAATGACGTTGCTTCGTTCTAGTTATCCCGATCACAATTTTTTCCCGAAATGTCAAACATGCCCCCCGACAGTTCGGGCAGTCCGGGAAAGTTGCCCGACGACTGCAGTAGATGGCGTGCGCACACGGGCCCCCCACACGCTTCCTGTGCAGTGCACGCGCTAGTGCGATGTGCGTGCATACCCGAGGAGCGCTCACGCGCGCCTACCTTGGATATGGGCGTGCTCCCGCACACCGTGCGGGCGGGCACACAGTGTTGGTCGTACACGCGTGGCGCATGCCCCGCGCTTGTGCTCCGCGTCGGCTGCATTCGCGCAAGGAGAGTCCTCTTTGGGGATACTTTAAGGTCGTCCAAGCGAGCGAGAGTGTGACTCATGCACCTGACTCATTTGGTTGGGTCGACTTGTTCAAACGCTTCAATCTGATTTAACTCAAAAATATTTAGGGAAAACTCATCAATAATAATAATAATATATATATATAAATAAATAAAACGGCTGATGAACAGAGTGACATCGCTCTTCATCCGCCCTTCAACATATGACTAAGGTTCCGTTTGGGAGGACTTAATTTCACCGGTCAAGCGGTTATGACCGTATGAATCAGACTTTAATTATGATCTGATTCATGCGGTCGTAACCGTTTAACCGATGAAAATAAATCCCTCCAAAAGGAGTCTATATGCTAAAATATTTTACCAATTATTTTAGTCATTTCAAAATAATTTAAATTATAATGTCATATCATAATTACACAACCTAAAATAAACTGTCAAAATTAAATTTCAAAAGCTAATTTTAAAATAATTTTGAAAGTAAAAAGAAGAAAAGATAAAGAAAGAGACTGGATAGTGAGTGGGTGTAAATTTTGAGGCTGCGAGCGGCAAAAGTGTGGTTGTGTCGTGACTAAGGTTTTGAAAATCGGACCGGATATCGAACCGGCGGAGGGAAAGGTTCAAGATTGAACCGGTCCAACCGGTTCAGCTGGGGTCGAACCGTTACATATATATATATTAAAAAATAAAAATAATTAACATTATCTTAGAAATTTACCTAAAAATTGATAATTTATTATCATTATATTGTGATACAAATAAAATGATGTATACATTATCACTATACTTATAAAACTTCGTTTTGCGTGACGTTTTTGCTCTGTTGAGTTTGGACAAAAACGACACTGTAATAGAGTAATAGAATGGAGATTTGGAATGACAATGGTTAAGGTCACAATCAAGAAAATAAAACTAGTTTTTTACTTTTGAACATAAAAGTATAAGAAGTTTCTTATATAAGGTCGGACGTTCAAGAGCGACGACTCATAACCACCACGTTGATGACTGCCACCGCCGTGTTAAACGGAACGTAAATTTTATTTGAAAGGTAGATATATGTATATATTAAAAATATATAAAATTAATATTTATATATACGTAATTAATATTTATATAGACATGTATATCAATTATATATGTTTATTTTATATATATGTTAATATTTATATGTATATAATATATTATGGGTTAAAACAATAAGAACCACCGGTCCGCCCGCCCGGTTCCGCGATTCTTGAGCGGTCTGTGGAGGGTCCGGTTTGCTTACCTGGACCGGACCGGCTGGGTCTCCGGTCCGACCGGCTGGTCCGATTTTTAAAAGCTTGGTCGTGACACCATGGTGAACGGTACCGTCAATACAAATATAAATAATTTTAATATAAAATATACAGTATTGATTAAGAATTTAAAATTAAATTAAATAGAAAATAAAATTTAATTATCTCTACTATATACAAAGAAATACTTTTATGTCATATCGTGTTTTGCGGTCTGCTCGAGACTCTTGGTAGACCGGTCTGCCAAACCGTCTTAACTCGCCGAGCGATCGAGCGCACAAACAGTCAGAATTTCACAGAACGGTGAGAGAAAGTCTTTTTATGTGGAAAACCCACAATCGGGGTGAAAATCATACAGACGATTTGATGTTGACCTAACTTTCACTAGAGAGAGTTTATTACAAAGCTTTTCGAAGAAGGCAAAGGCGATAGGCCGCTCATCATTACACTTGTTAGGATGAGAGAGAGAGAGTGCTTAGAGCGCGAAAGGGCTCCACACTTTTGCCAGCGGTCTTGCTCCTCTGTGCGAAGGGGAGCGTGCGAACTTGGGCGTTTTGACGGGCTTGATTTGCTGGCGCAAATAAAACTTGCTTCAACGCTACTCAGACGACCGAAGATAGTGAGCGACCGTTGAGAGCCTGCCACCCTCCAAGTGCTTGACCGAGTTTGGGGCGGCTTTGACCATTTAGATGAACCTTGGTAGAGTTTCTTGGTGGTGGTCCTCCAGAGAGGGAAAGAGAATGTAGAGAGAGAAGGGGGAAGAAGAGAGAAAGTTCAGAGTCCTGTAAAGGATCCAAATGAAGTAGAGAGGTGGACTATTTATAGATTTTTAAAAGGGCGGTCCGGTAATTTTGCCTCGTAAGCAATATGAGTGTTCGCATTTGAGCACGCGGATCACAAATTTAAGAGAAATGAAGACCCTACCGTTGGGGCGAGAAGAGGCCCGCCCGAGAAAACTGGCGGCCCGACGATCCTGGCAGCCAGGTAAGGCCGGCGGCTATGACCTTAGCGTGGCTGATTGAGGCTGCCCTTGGCCTAGGCGGCGAAGGGGAGGCCAGGCCTTTTGAGGTCGGTTGCGGCTGAGGCCGCCCATGCGCAAGGCGACAAAGGGACGGTCGACCCTTGTGGGGCCAGTCACGGCTGAGGTTGCCCATGCGACAGGCGGCCCTTGCGGATTCGGCTGCAGCCGAAGCCGCTCGCACGCCGAGAAGCCTAAAGGTGGGGTCGCTCTAGGGGAGGGTGGCCTAGGGGCGGCCGCCCCTTGTGGGCTCAGCCGAGGTCAAGGCCGCTCGTAGACTGGGTGGCCAAGGGGCAACCCACTCTTGCAGGGTCGGCCGAGGCTGAGGCCAGCCATGCGCCGGGCGGCGAAGTCAATGCCACCTATGAGTCGGGCTACAAAAAGGGGGCGACCGAACCTGGCAGGGCTGACCGAGGACACCAGGAGGCCGAAGGAGTGGCTGTCGCACAGGATTCCACGCAATAGTTGGGAACCCATGCATAGTGGTTACTATGCAAAACGGGTGCGCGGATCGCACGCACGGTGGTAAGGCCCATAACTCCCCACTTCGCTATTAGGGAGAAAGGGAATTCTGGCTATTTACAGCCTAGAATTCCTATAAATTAGGGTCGACCCATCATTTGCCCCCTAAAGCCCTCAGAGTCAAGAGTGAGAGCGAGTGAAGTGTGGGGGCTTTCATCCTTAGGCGGACTTTGTCTTCCCTGGCGGGAGAAAATGAGGGAACGCGAGAAGAGGTAGTCGTGGCCGAAAAGGTATGGTGGGAGGTGCATGAAGGAGAGCCATCCGGCTGCGGGGGCATGCATATACACGCGAGGTGTGTGCGCGGGAGCGGTGTGCACCCGTGCGTGTTGTGCGCATGCGCACGCGATGTACAGTCGCGTCCGTTGTGCGTGTGTAGAGCGCACATTGCATGAGCGCATATTGTGCACCCTCGCGTGTGGGGTGCGCACCCGCGTGTGCCACGCGAGATGCGCACAGGTGTTGTACACGTACACGATGCACATTTGATTGGGCACGGTATGCATCTATGCTTGGTGCGTGCCCACGCATGGTGCACATCCGCGCCTAGTGCATGCCCGTGCGCAGAGTGCACTCCTGTGCTCGCGGAGAGCGCTGGTGCGCATTCGTGCACGCTGCGAGAGTGTGTGCAAGGGCACTTGTGCGTTGTGCCAAACCGGGCACGTTAGGTGCTTGTGTGTGAGGCGTCTTTGCTCCCTTTCCTATGTACGCGGGATTTGACGGCACCTGGAGTTGTCTTGCGCTAATTTTCTGATTTCTCTTTTTTCCATTTTGACGCTTGTCGTTATTCAGGTTTCAAGGCATGTCACCCAATATTGATCGATGCGAATGCGTTCTTTACTTACAGTAGAGGAGATCTCCACTTGGAGGGGGCGATACAATATTTCTTCCAATCTTGAGATAAGAATTTCACATGCCGAGTAGAGGGTGCAGGATCCTCCCGTGGGGTGGATGATATTGTGTGAGTCATATATCATTGAGAGCCGGGCTCCGATTGCCACCATGTGAGGAGGTAATAAAGATTTTGAAGCATTGCGGGGTACTAACATCACAATTTAACCCACTTTTTATGACACACATCATGTGATTAATAGTCTTCTTCCGGGAGTATAGTTTGAGATTCTTGTTGGATCTTTTCAGAGACTGGTGCGAGGTGCGCGCTGATAGCGGTGGCCATATTGAAATCCACAACAACAAGAATTGGTTGGTGTTCGAGAACTGGATAGACAGGTGCCATAGAAACCCAGTGTACAGATATATCCAGAATTGTTGGGAGTGATCAGAACTTTTGAGCTCCCTCCCTAATCAATGTTGCCGAGTGAAAGGGCGTGAACACGAGTTTTGTATGATGTTGGGATTTACCGAGCCCCATGAATTTGCAAACCCTCTTTTCAGCATCTCTCTATTCATGGAGGATAAGCGTTTGTTGCTGTGCGGTCTTTCCGTTAACCTGGAGCATTCTACTGTCATTCCCTTGGGCCATGATTCGAAGAGGAAGTTTGTATTTGAAGGTTGTGGCGACTTGTCCCCTGCGCGTCACACCTCTACACAACTGAAGGGGCGTTCAGAAGGGGTGGCTCCTTGTAGCTCCAAAGTTGATGTAGCTCCGTCAAACAATCTAGATCTTGAGGCCTTGGGCTTCTCTACCCCATAGGTCCCTCACTAGAAGGCTCATGCTCAGGTAGTGAGAGGTCCGTCTCACTGAGCTAGTGGAAGTCGCTGAGGGTTTTGGTTAAGGGAGGACCTTCAAACCCGGGCAATTGTGAGGGGGCATGCCCTGATGTTGCCAAAACCTACTATGACAGAGAAGGGCGGACCTTCGATTAGAAACAATGGGAGTTGGTCGCCGGGATGTGTTCTTGGAGAAATGGTGAAGGGTAGACCTTTGAATCGCTGACAAGCGCAAGGGGGGGGGGAGGGATCTAGTAACACCACGACCTACTACTGCGGATAAGGGCGAACATTTGATCGGTGGTAGTAGGAGGTCACTAGGACGTGGTCCCAGAGAAATGGTGAAGGGGAGACCATTGAACCACTGACGAGCACGAGGAGGCAGACCCTTGCAACGCCATGACCTACTATGACGGATAAGGGCGAATATTTAATCGACGGCAACACGAGATTGTTGGGATGTGGTCCCAATGAAATAATGAAGTTTGGACGCTTCAAACCGCTGGTGAGCTAAGGGGGCATGCCCTAGCGATGTTGTGACTTACTGTGCCGGATATGGGCAGACCTTTGATCGGCGATATTATGAGGTTGGTAGGACTAGGATCCCTGAGAAGGTGGCAACAGAGATTCCTGGCGTAGGCTTCGAGTCTGGACCTTAAATCCGCGACGATGGGGAGTTTGCGAGGAGCCATCCTCGAGGGGTGAATTATGGCGTAGGCCTAGACCCACTACAGGGCAGAAGGGTAGTCCTTTGATCCACGAAAGTGGAGAGTTCACGAGGGCTCGTCCCTGAGAGCGATGACAAGGGATAAACCCTTGTATTGTTGGGCTCTTGAATTAGCATAAGTGCGAGTAGTCGGGGCTTGTCCCCAACTCATTCCTATGATAACAATGTTATAAGCATATTATTTGTTAATTGAAAGGAAATAGTGATTGTTCATGCACGAGCACACACTCACGACTTTATAGTGTCAATAATTGTTGCTCTAGTTAAACAAATACTGGTTAAATATGGGAAAGATAAGACGGAACATAGCGGGGCTTTGCTGTCATATTCTCTCTTTGCTTAAGGTTGTTTATTCTAGGGTTCTCCTAACTAACTTGCTCGAGCCATGCTCGTCCACTGAGCCGCTCCTTTCCTGGGGCGCATTTGTTATAGGTAGCATATTTGTGCTGCCTCATGATTTTCCCTAACGATGCAGACTTCTGCTGGCATGATGAACTTCATGACAAGATGGGGGATTGAAGGAATTGCCCCAAATGCTGTCTGAAGAGGGCGGCCAAAAATTTCGATGTACGACGACTCTGATTCAACTGCTACAAATTTGACCTAGTGTATCGCCTACTTTGAGAACTCTCCTAAAGTGACCGGGAGGGTGATCGTACTGTTGACCGGGACGAGCTCTCCATTGAAGCCGTAAATCAGACCCGTTATCGGTTAGAGTTTTTCTTTTGGGATGTGTATTCCTCAAAGAGCTGGCATTTTCCACCAATATCCGCTTGATGCGGAAGCTCGGGTGACCGATTTTAGCGGTTATAACCAGTGGGTTCTGGTGTGGTATAAGTAACCCCTCCATATTCTCGTCCCCGAAGTTGATGTTTTCCTTTACTGACATGTTCTTATCCCTCCTGGTCTTTGTGGTGGAATTTATTATTTCGAACGGGAACTATCACAACCCGTATTTCCTCTGCATTTAAATGATATATCAGAGTAAAAGAAAACACACATCATGATGCCACGTCGTGTAGGAGATAATTGCAGGCGCTCAGGCAAGAACTCAAACCTAACACTTTATATGAAATCTTCAAGTTTGTTATGAAGAAACTGCAATTTGAGTTAAGTTTTGACGGTCATATCCCTCAGCTTAGTGGATCAACTAGCCCATGAGTAAAACATGAATATACGCTGCGGAAAATACTTTGTTTATAAAGATTAACATCCTACATGAGCACAAACATCCAAATAGGATAACTCATGATATGCATAACTTTAGATTTAATATAAGTATGGAAAGAGCCTTTTACGTCGTTAAAATGTAGTGACTTGGATTTAAAAGATGTTATGAATGAGATATGCATAATGATACTTTTATACTTAAAATAACTAACATGCAATCCTAACATAAAACCTTCCCAGAGGACAAGTTAAACTAACAAATCAACAAGTAAGTGACTTAGCAGCTAGCAAGTAACTTAATGTTCTACAAAATATCCAGTGGGCGTCAACAACTTGACATGAACTCACCAAAAGCATGTATGTCTGAACTAACAATAAAACAACAAAACTACCTCACAACGGTGAGGAATGGACAACTGCAACAGCCGTAGAACACAAGCAACTACTAACCCTAGTCGCTTAACTTGCTACTGCTCCGAGCCCGAGGCATTCAAAAGAAAAAAATATCTCAACAAGAATAAACAAGTGGTAATAAAAGATCATCAGTAGAATAAAGCAAAGTAGTCAAAGGGCTACAAACCCAAACAGGAAAAACTGTCAAACCACAACAGATAAACAATAATACAATAATGACTGTTTAACTTAAAAAGTTCATGAGTAAAAAATTGCACCAAGTGCGAAATGAAGCCATGCTTCGACAACATCTGCAAGAGTAAGCAGAATCACATATGTCTATAAAACAAGAAGAGAGAGACTGAACAACTCTAAAGCACGTGAATCATTAATACCGGTAAAAAAATGGTTCTGAGTCGGTAACCTCATTGTCCAACATGAACTAACAGACCCAAACATCTCGAGAAGACACTGCGGTGGTGGCCTCATTGTGCAACACAACCCGACAGTCAAAACATCTCAAAAAGGCACTGTGATGGTGGCCTCATTGTCCAACACAACCCAACAGTCCATAAAAACCCACCAAATGTAATGATTCAGAAGCTAGCCTTAGGTTGGTGGTCCTTTATCCACTGTCAACCATGGGCCACACCTGAACATCCATAAACACCGATAAAACCCCAACCCAAAACACAAGATATCTCCAATGGAAAAAAGAAGAAAAATCCCGAAAATCACTCTAAGGCCAATACTCAACAAATTGGCTTCATTCGGCGAGAAAACTCTAAATCCACACTGATTCGTCTAGTATACTCGATGAATACAGTAGACACTCGATGATTTCTATTTAGTGAAAATTGGGCTAACTAGAGATACTCGACGAATTGGATTAACCTTAAATTGATACTCGACGAATCGGCTCAAATCATCAAAGTCCAAAGGAAATTCGTCGACAATACCCAAAGAATTTGGAGTTCACTCAACGCACTCGACACCAAGACTGTTTCACTCAACACTTGGACTTAATTCTACGAATTTAACTTCACTTAATGCCTAACTGAGTTTAGTCAATGCTCTCAACGCTAAAGCCAACTACACTCAAAGCACTCGACGCCATCTGGTCTAACTCGACGCCATCTGGTCTAACTCGACACACTCGACGCCAAGCAGTTATACTACACGCACTCGACACCATCTAGTCTTAACTCAACGCACTCAACGCCATCTAGTCTTAACTCGACGCACTCGACACCATCTAGTCTTAACTCGACGCCAAGTCTGAATACTCGAAGAAAAAGACTTAGTCTCACAGATCACTTGACGCTTTCGACACCAAGTAGCAATCGACAAAAATCGCCAAGAATACTCGATGAATTGACTTCACTCAAGCTGATACTCTCCGAATTTCACTCAACCTGACTTAATCCTTATCCGATGAATTCTACTCAGACTAACTCCTACATATATGACGAATTTTACTCAGTTTAAACTCATACTCGACAAATGCGGGTTCGTCGGTCTTCTACACTACCAGACAGATTCTAACCTAGCCAAAGCCTACACTACTCTTACCTTCTAAGGAGGGAGGAAAAGAAAACGATAAACATAAAGAACTTAGCAAGGGGAAGAATTCACCACTTGCCTCAAACTTCTCGAAATCTAGCCATACAAGCGCTCCTCCTCAAGGATCCGGCCGCAAGAACACCTTGGCTACACATCCAAAAACTTTTCAAGGTAAACGAGGGTCAAAAACGAATAACCTAACACCCAAAAATCCAATAAACGGGAAAACTCACTGTGCACACGTAGATCTCGGCGAGAGATTTCCGAATCTACCCTCCGACGATGATTTCATGCACTGGAACTTCTACAATCGACGTCTGAAAGCTTTGTGATGTCCGCCGCTTTCTCTCTTCTGCGATTCGGTTTGACGGCTTGGGAAGAAGAAGATGAATAAGGTTCCGCTATAACGTATGAGTATTTATATATATATATATTATTATTCTAAACGTCCAAACTACCGAAAAATCCAATTTAACTCGGATTTTCACAAAATTCGTACCGAAGCTAAATACCGATGCTACAAAACCAACGACAAAGTCAGAATCAGAATTTGACAAACCAAACTCAGATAAAAATTCCTGAAGTCAAAACACCAACTTCCTTAGAAAAGCTCCATCGAGTCCCAAATAAACCCGGTTCGCAAGGGGAATTTAAAAAATACACTAGAAATTAGCCATGCTAATATTTTAAGTCAAAACCTCGGATACTAATGAGAAAATGTCACGCACCAGCAATAGTACCCGTCAACGTAACGCTCTTGCGTCAAAAATATGCCACTAAAGGAATTAAAATAAATATCGAAAAATCAGAAGCGTTACAGCCACTCCCCCTAAAAGAAAGTTTCGTCTCAAAACTTGATACACAACTGAATCTACTACAAAAGAAAAATAACCATAGGTTATCAAATAGAAAAACTTACCAAAATAAACTAGGAGAACAAATGAGGATGAGCCTCTCTCATAGTTGACTCTAACTCCCAAGTCGCGCTCTCCACGTCTTGGTTTCACCACAAAACTTTGATCATGTGCATTTTCTTCCTTCGCAACACCCAATATTGAGTATCCAGAATGCGAACAGGCACTTCGATATAAGACAAATTAGGTTACAACTGGGGCACCGAATCGAGAACATGCCGATCACTAAGCACACATTTCCGCAACTGGCTCACATGAAACATATCGTGCACACCTGGAAAATTAGCGGGCAAACCCAGCCTTTAAGCTGACACTCTGATGCATTCAACAACTTGGAAAGACCCCACATACCTGGGATCCAACTTGTGGTTCCTTCCAAACCACTTAACACCAGACATCGGAGAAACCTTGAGAAAAACCATGTATCCAACTGCGAATAACAGATCAATCCTTCATTGATTAGCATTCTTCTCATAATGCTCTTGAGCTATGTGAAGTTTCTCTCGAATATACGTCACAGAAGTACTCATCTCTTCCAAGACTTCCAGACCCAACAATGGTCTCTCACCAACTTCAGCCCAAAATAAGGGAGTTCTGCAACGTCCCACATACAAAGCCTCAAAGGAGGCCATCGACAAACTCTCCTGATAACTATTATTATAGGCAAATTCCATCAATCTAAGTCGCTCATTCCACGCTCTGCCATGGTCCAAGATGTAACATCTGATCCTATCTTCCAAAATCTAATTAACTCTTTCCGTCTGACCATTGGTCTGCAGATGATAAGCGGTGGAATAACTGAGGTCGGTACCCAACTCTTCATGCAAACTTTTCCAAAAGCGAGACGTGAACCTGGAACCTCGGTCTGACACGATACTTACAGGTACTCCATATAATCTAATGACCTTTTCCAAATACAACTCTACTATCTTCTTCATGAAGTAATCAATCTTGAATGGCACGAAGTGAGCACACTTCGTCAATCTATCAACTATGACCCACACAGAATCATGTTCTCGGGGATATCTCGGCAAACCAGTAATAAAGTCCATAGAAATACTCTCCAACTTCCAACTTGGAATATACAAAGGTATCAGCTTGCCACCAGGACTTTTATGATCTGTCTTAACACGCTTGTAGGTGAAATATTCAGACACAAACTTGCCTATATTACTCTTCATTCCATACCACCAAACGATCTGCTTCAGATCTCTGTACATCTTTGTAGAACTAGGGTGGTAGGCAACACTAGAACCATGCGCCTCACTGCACAACTTAGCTCGAATATCCTCAATAGCGGGGATATAATATCTACCGCGGTACTTTAAAGTACCCACATCATCAATTAAAAAATCCGGTAATTCCCTTTTTTCGGTTCTACTACGAATATGCGGCAAATTAGGATCATCTTTTTGATGTAGTCTTGTAAGCATAATCCATGAAGGCTTTGATACTTCCAAGCTGCTTGGCGAGTCGCTACTATCAACAAAAATACCCATTAATAAAAAATCTTCCACCAAGGATTCCATAGAAAGGTTAAATATCTGCGCGGTCTTCCTACTCAGGGCATCGGCTACCACATTAGCTTTACCCGGATGATATAGGATATCAACATCATAATCTGCGATATACTCCAACCTTCTACGCTGGCGCAAATTCAGCTCCTTCTGAGTGAAGACATACCTCAAGCTCTTATGGTCCGTGTAAATCTTACAGAATGCGCCATACAATAAATGTCTTCACAACTTCAAGGCATAAATCACTACCGCAAATTCTAAGTCTTGAGTAGGGTAGTTCCTTTCATGGATCTTTAGTTGCCTCGACCAATATGCAATCACTTTTCCTTCTTGCATCAATACAAAACCAAGCCTAACGTGAGATGCATCCACATAAACAGCATACTCCACTCCTTTGGTAGGTAAAGACAACACTGAAGTAGTGCATAATCTCATTTTCAATTCCTGTGTCGAAGTATGAGACCGGGCAGTCTGGCGGTTTGAGCCTGGCGGGTTATAGACCGGGCGGTCTGGCGGTTTGTGTCCTGCGGGTTGATATCCAGACTGTTGTTGTGGTGTCTAGCGGTCTGACGGTTCATCTCCGGCAGCTTGGAAATCGGGCAGTCTAGCGGTCTCCAACCGCATCTCTCTCCTGCTTCTGGTATTGCCGGGCGGTTAGAATATTATCTAACCGCGCGGCCTATTCCGGTCTATTGTTCTAGCCGCTCGGAACTGTTGTATAGCTTTAGTCCCACATTGTTAGTTTGTATTCTATCCGCTCTCCTCCATTCTATAAAAGGGAGGCCATACCTTTGTAAATGATATCTTTTTGGATAATAAAAATTTCAATTATTCAAAGTTCTGGCTTGTTTTCTAGTCGTTTGTTCGCTACTCTAGTTGTTTGTTCGCTACTTTTAACATGGTATCAGAGGACTCGATCTTCTCCTACTGATTCTCTGCGCCCTGTCCGCGCGGTTTGTCCCTTCTTCTCGCGACCTGTTCTCGCGACTTGTCTCTTCCGCCTGCTTGTGCCTTGTCCTGCCTATCGGTCACAGCGACCTGTTACTTTAATCGCTGCGATCTGCTTCCTTATTCGCCTTGTTTGTTCCTCCCTTTTGTTCGCGCGGACTATCTTCTAGCCGTTTGACTTCTTTCCCTTCTTGGATCTGCGGCTTGGTCGTGGCTTCTCTGGCCTCTGGTGTCTGACATCGTGACCGCCACAGCCCCTCTTCTTCCTATCCGCGCGGCTTATCTTTTTTACCGCGCGGCTTCTCGCTATTTTCTATCCGCGCGGCTTGTCTTTTAATCGCGCGGCTTCTCGTTGTTTTCTCCTATGGCTCTTTCTGAAACCTCCACCACCACTACTCCTATCGCCACTCCGGCTCCGCATCCTACTTCCTCTGGCAACCTTGGCACGGTTTCTAAACTTGTTGGCTCCAACTATCCGGATTGGAGTGTTTCTTTCACCTTTCTTCTTCGCTCTCAACGCAAACGTCATCATCTCACTGATGACCCTCCTCCTCCAGACTCTGCTGAATTTGATGACTGGGATGCCAGTGATGCGCTTGTCCGCACGTGGTTGGCTAACAGCCTCTTTGATGAATGTCTTCCTGTCATACGCCATGATGAGATGGTTAAGACTGCGTGGCTTCACCTTGCTGCTCTCTACTCGAAGGGGGCTCAGACATCCCGCATTTATACTCTCTATGCGGATCTCTTCGCTCGCCCTTCCATGTCTCCTGCTGCGGCTTATCAGCAAGTTCAGGCTCTTGGAGCTGAAATCCTCCAGAATCGCCCTTTCTCCGCGGACTTGGCCGAGCAGCACAAACACTTCCAGGAACTCCTGGTTGTTTGTTATCTTCTACGACTCCCTGAGTCATTTGATATGATCCGCCAGCAGATCTTGGGCGAAGCAGAATCTCCCACCTTGGATGCCACCGCAGCTCGCATCGCCGCTGTCACTTCCCTGCTCCAACGTCCTCTATTGTCCACCCCTCCTCCACAGGACTCCTATGCTCACCAGGCTCAGCGGGGTGGCAATAGTGGCCGCAGCCAGTCTGGCACGTGCGGTCCGTCAAGGTTTCTCTGCTCTCACTGTGGTCGTACCGGCCACTCTGTTGACCGCTGCTGGCAGAAACATCCTCATCTTCGTCCTTCCGGTGATACTTCTTCCTCAACCTCCGCCTCCTCTCGACCATCTGCTTCTGTGGCCACGATCTCAGGTAGTGCACACGTCATTACCCAAGGTAAATGGCTGATTGACTCTGGTGCTACAAATCACATGACCGGAAACCCTCATTGCTTCTCTCTCCTAGAGACGCATGATCGGTTACCCCCATTTCTTGTTGCGGATGGTTCCCCTTCCCCGGTTCACGGGACGGGCATGGTTCAAGTCACCCCGTCACTTCGCTTAGTGGACACTCTCTATGTCCCGAAGTTCCCTTGCAATTTGCTCTCGGTTACTACTTTATGCAAGCAACTTCAGTGCTCTGTATTATTTACTCCTACTTCTTGTTGTTTTCAGGACCCGAGGACCCAACGGACGATTGCTACTGGGACTGAGAGTGGCGGCCTCTACTTCCTCGATAATGCTTCCGCTCTGTCCGCCTTCTCTTCCACGTCTACTGATCTGCTTCAATGGCATCTTCGCCTTGGACATCCTCCTCCTCGGATTCTTTGTCAGCTTCTTCCCCACTTACCTCAGACCAGTCCTCCGCTCAACTGTGATGCGTGTCAGCTTGGCAAACATCACCGCTCCTCCTTCCCGCCGAAGCAAGGTCATGGTTCCTCCCGCCCTTTTGATCTCATTCATTCTGATGTCTGGGGTCCTGCTCCTACTCTCACCGTTGGTCGGGGTAGTTCTTATTTTGTAACTTTTATTGATGATTTCTCTAGATGTACTTGGGTGTATCTTTTAAAATATCACTCTGAACTATTATCTGTATGGCAATCTTTTTATTATATGATTCAAACTCAGTTTTCTTTATCTATTAAAGTGCTGCGCTCCGATAATGCAAAAGAATATCTCAGTCGTGAGTTTTCCTTGTTTTGTATGCAACATGGTCTTATTCATCAGACCAGCTGTGTTTACACCTCCCAACAAAATGGGGTGGCGGAGCGTAAAAACCGTCACCTCCTTGATATCGCTCGCACTCTAATGACGCAGATGCAGGTGCCTCGCTCCTACTGGGGCTATGCTTTTCTTCTTTCCTGCTATCTCATCAATCACATTCCCTCTTCGGTTCTCCACGGCAAGACTCCCTTCTCCATTCTCTACCCGGGCAAGGAACCCTTTCCTCTTCCTCTCCGTATCTTTGGGTGTACGGCCTTTGTGCATGCCCCGTCGGCTACCCATGACAAGCTTTCCCCTCGTTCCACAAAATGTGTCTTTTTGGGATATTCGACCACTCAAAAAGTCTATTGTTGCTTTGACCCCGTTCTGCGCAAACAGTTTGTTTCCGCGGACGTCACCTTCTTCGAAAATGCCTCCTACTTTTCTTCTCCATCCCCGTTTCCTCCTGCGGTCTCTTACTCTCCACCATCTCTCAATGATCCTTCCACGCAGCTCGACGTCTCCCCTCCTATGTCATCTCCTCCTCCGTCTCCCTCTCTCTCTATTATACCCCCACCTTCTTCTCCGCAGCCATCTCTCTCTAGTCCTAGGCCAGCTTTCTCCGCCATGGATGCTCCGGTCCCTGAAGCACGAGATGACCTGGATCTTCCCATTGCTCTTCGCAAAGGGGTGCGGGCGTGTACCCAACACCCGCTTGCGGCTGTTGTTTCTTATGATCGGCTTACTCCCTCTCGCAGGTGTTTTGCTTTGGCTATCTCGGCTACTACAACTCCCCGCACTTACCAAGAGGCTCTTGTTATTCCTCATTAGAAATCTGCCATGGATGAGGAAATCGCCACTCTTAATGAAAGGGGTACCTGGACCCTTGTTCCTCCTCCGATCGGTACTGATGTGGTTGGCTGCCGCTGGGTGTTCGTTGTGAAGTTTCGCCCCGACGACACTGTGGATCGTTACAAAGCCCGGCTGGTGGCCAAAGGCTTTACTCAGACCTATGGAGTTGACTACTTTGACACTTTCTCCCCGGTTGCTCGCCTCAGCACCATCCGGGTTCTTCTTTCAGTGGCCGTCAACAGGGAGTGGGCTATTTCCCAGCTTGATGTCAAGAATGCTTTTCTGTATGGGGATCTTCAGGAGGATGTCTATATGGAGCAACCTCCTGGGTATGTTGCTTAGGGGGAGACACGAGTATGCCAGTTGAAGAAGGCCATCTACGGCCTTAAACAAAGCCCTCGGGCATGGTTCGACAAGTTTAGTGGCATTGTGGCTGCCATTGGCTTTACGAGAAGTTCAGCCGATCACTCATTGTTTATTCGCAAAACCGCATCGGGCCTTGTGGTTTTGGCGGTGTATGTGGATGATATTCTTCTTACCGGCGATGACCAGGCTGGGGTGGACTTGATAAAAAAACATCTCCGTCAACACTTAGTCACGAAGGATATGGGCTCCCCGAAATATTTTTTGGGGATAGAAATCTCTCGGAAGCCTGACTCGTTGGTTCTCTCCCAACGGAAGTATGCTCTTGATCTTCTACAAGAGGTAGGATTGACCGGTGCCAAACCGGCTAGGTATCCCATGGCCACTGGAGAGGACAAAACGTGGACAGATGACTCACCTCTTATATCCGATGCCACCAGGTATAGACGTCTGGTGGGCAAACTCATTTATCTCACGGTGACCAGACCTGACATCGCCTATGCCGTAGGCAAGGTCAGTCAGTTCATGCAAGCTCCCAGGGAATGTCATCTTCAGTCTGCCTTGAAGATACTAGAGTATGTCAAAGCAGCACTAGGAAAAGGGCTACTCTTTCAGAAGCGTGGACATCTGAGAGTTGAAGCCTACTCAGACTCAAGCTATGCGGATGATAAAGGTGACCGTAAATCTACATCCGGTTTTTGCACATTTGTTGGAGGTAATCTTGTGAGCTGGAAGAGCAAGAAGCAGTTTGTTGTCTCAAGGTCCAGTGCAGAAGCCGAATACCGGAGTATGGCGTCAACCACGTGTGAGTTAAAATGGTTGCGGGCTCTCATGCTTGACCTAGGAGAGGTCTACGACTATCCTCTACCTATGTTCTGTGACAACAAGGCCGCTATATACATATCCAAAAATCCGGTCTTCCATGAGAGAACAAAACATATAGAGGTCGACTGCCATTTCATCCGAGAGGAGGTCTTGAAGAGACAGATTTGCACTCCGTTCGTCACCTCCGACAAAGAGTTGGCAGATATCTTCACCAAGCCGGTTTCTACTTCCTTCTTCCATATCTGTGACAACCTGGGCATGATTGATATCTATGCTCCAGCTTGAGGGGGAGTGTAGAAGTATGAGACCGGGCGGTCTGGCGGTTTGAGTCTGGCGGGTTGTAGACCGGGCGGTCTGGCGGTTTGTGTCCGGCGGGTTGATATCCAGACTGTTGCTGTGGTGTCTAGCGGTCTGACGGTTCATCTCCGGCAGCTTGGAAACCGGGCGGTCTAGCGGTCTCCAACCACATCTCTCTCCTGCTTCTGGTATTGCCGGGCGGTTAGAATATTGTCTAACCGCGCGGCCTGTTCCGGTCTGTTGTTCTAGCCGCTCGGAACTGTTGTATAGCTTTAGTCCCACATTGTTAGTTTGTATTCTATCCTCTCTCCTCCATTCTATAAAAGGGAGGGCATACCTTTGTAAATGATATCTTTTTGGATAATAAAAATTTCAATTATTCAAAGTTCTGGCTTGTTTTCTAGTCGTTTGTTCGCTACTCTAGTTGTTTGTTCGCTACTTTTAACATCCTGAAAAGCTCCATTGCACTTATCGCTCCACAAAAAAGCTGCGTTCTTCTGCGTAAGCTTAGTCAGCGGTGCAAACAACGTAGAGAATCCTTCCACAAATCTTCTATAACAGCCTACCAAACATAGGAAACTCCTTATCTCTTTAGATGCGGTAGGTCTTTTCCAATCCATTACGACAACTATCTTTTTTTGAGTCAATAGAAATTCTGTCCTTATTCACAACATAACCCAAAAAGGCACCTGAGTTTGTCAAAACACGCACTTACTTAACTTCGCATAAAGCTTATGCTCTCTTAAGGTAGACATAATTTGGCACAAGTGCTGAGCATGCTCCTCAGCGATTCGGGAATATACCAGAACATTGTCGATAAAAACAACCACAAACTGATCCAAGAAATCTTTAAACACTTTGTTCATCATATCCATGAAAGCAGAATGTGCATTCGTCAATCCAAAAGACATCACCAAGAACTCAAAATACCCATGCCAAAAATGGAAAGCAGTCTGCGGAATATCTGTCTCACGAATTCTCAACTGATGGTAGCCTAAACGAAGGTTAATCTTCAAAAACACCATACTACCACGTAACTGATCAAACAAATCATCTATTTATGGCAAGGGATACCTATTCTTGATGGTTACCTTATTCAATTCTCTATAATCGATGCACAACCTCATAAATCCAAACTTTTTCTTGACAAACAAAATGGGAGCACCCCAAGGAGAAGAACTAGGCCTAATGAGTCCACACTGTAGCAACTCATCCTGCTGGGTACGCAACTCTTCCAGCTTATGTGGGGTCATACGGTACGGTGCTTTAGCAATATGGCGAGTACCCGACACCAGATCGATAACAAACTCCACATCTCTCTTAGGCGGAAGACCAGGAAGACTAACTGGAAAAACATTAGGGAACTCTCGCACTATATTAATATCCTTGACACGCGACAAACTACCAACAGTTTTCAAAACAGAAACCAAGTAAGCAAAACAACTGGAATCTAAAAGCTTCCGAGCACATACCGCAGAAATAATCGGGGAATCCTGGCGCAGAAAACCATGCACACTCCTGGGATGGCCGTTGTCCATCTTGAAGTTCAAACGCATAACCTTGCATTGGATAACCACATCATATCTAGACAACCAGCCCATGCCTAAGATCACATCTAAGTCCTCTAGGTCTTACACCTTCAGATCATCAAAAGCTAGGAAATCATCTAAAAGGATCAGACAACTCTGGATACACTGGTTCGGCACCACCGAGTCACTAGCATGAAACTTGATGCGAAACGAATCACCGACTAGATCGAGAGTCAGACGATGACGCTCTATGAAATTCCTAGCCACGAACGAGTGGGTAGCACCATAATCGAAAAGAACGTGTGCCCAATGGTTCTTTACCTTAAACTTCCCTGAGATCACTTGGGCAGAAATCCACGCTTCTTCCAAAGTTGCCATATTCAGCTTGACCTTCCCTTTATCCAAAAGCTGCGGAGGTGGAAAGGCTTGTAGTGGAACTGGCTGCAGCGAGGGCTGAGACCGCAGGCACCCTGATTTAAAATGATCTTTTTGTCCATACTAGAAGCAAACCTTATCCTTACCCCAACAATGGGCAGCATCTTGCCCCTTCCACTTGCACGAAGCACAAACCAGATCTCCTATAGGAGCGCTCTGAATTGCATGTACTTGTTACTGCTTTTGAGCTCCTAACCTCTTGAAACACTTTTCGAACGGATGGCCCGACCGGCCACAGAAATTGCACACCTCCTTTCTTCTTTTCTTCGAAGTAGTACCAGATTCCCCAGAGTTCTTACCATCATCAGAATTTCTCTTGTCCTTCCACATTTGCATGCCTCGATTCTTGGCATTATCGATAGCTTCAACTTTAAGAGCAACTTCCACTGCCTCAACATAATTCTCAGATCCATAAGCGCTAGCCAGCTGTTGGATGTCGCTCCTAAGACCACTTAAAAAATACTTTACTCTGCTAGCTTCATTGGCTAACAAATCTAGGACAAACCAGCTCAACTTGCTGAACTCTATCTCATACTCACTGACCGCGAGTTGTCTCTGTTTCAGATTCAGTAAGTTGTTCATCAAACGGTCTTACTTGACTGACGGCAAAAATTGCCTAAGCAGCAATTCCTTAAACGATCCCCATGTACATCCATCGGCGAGGTTCTCTTTCTCTCTTAGCCACTAGCTCTTCGTAAGACTCTTAAGCTGGTAAGCGGCAACCATCACTCTTTGGTTCACAAAAATTCCTGAATATGAGAACATCTCCTCGATCACAATAATCCAATCATCCAATGCCATAAAGTAAGCTCTACTATCATAGGTAGGAGGTCCTAATCGCTGAAAATGCGAAATGAAATTCATCTCTGGTGGCAGCTGAACTGGAGGCACCAAAGGAGAAGGAGGAATAGGAATGGCTTGACCCACTGTAGGGTCCTACACTCTCGGCTACTGCCCTAAAATGACAATCAACAACGCCTGGATCTGCGATTGTATCTCAACCATCTTCCTTG
Source organism: Platanthera zijinensis (assembly GCA_039513925.1). Lineage (NCBI taxonomy): Eukaryota > Viridiplantae > Streptophyta > Magnoliopsida > Asparagales > Orchidaceae > Platanthera > Platanthera zijinensis. Next base: position 144,899,213 of record CM077091.1, on the reverse strand, counting down.
ACAGAGCCTCATTACTCTACCACAGTCCCTCAATCACAACCTCACTCAGCGCACCAGACGACTCGCCCTCAAACTGGGGAGTCGACCTCATCACAACACGCATATGAGGCATCTTAATAATACAACGAACAACCAATCAAAATCTAACTTAACCGCGAGAACTACACAACTTAGTTCAGACCATACATGTTTAAACACCTGCTCATGCTGCTAACTTGCTCTAGGATTTTCATTAATGATATCATGCTTAAACTTAGGATGATATATCGTCATCCTATTTACTCATGTGCATAAACTTATGAATGCATGCATTATCAATCTTTTTTGTTTTAAATCCATGTATGTACGTATGTTATCATATAGATCTTAGCTTGACACGTATGCTAATGCTATGTTATGTCATGCATGTTGTGCTATGCAATCTAATAAAAGTCTTAATTCATATTATGAGCGTCGTACATATGAAATATTATGCATCCTATATTACATAATATCACATGTAATGAAAAAGCAAAATCTAAACATAACAATCACATGTTGCTTCCTATGAGGATCCATATACAAACACATATTATGCATTCATACTACATAATATGCCCCGTATACTTCTTGTCATGCTTATGAGTGTAGTGTTCATGCTTCAGCCAAGATGTATTGATGATACATTGATGTGTGTATGAAATGGAACAAGACAACTAAAACTAATCAAATATTGTCGTTCAACCAATTGTCAAACAACCTATCCCTCTGATACCAACTGTCACAACCCGTATTTTCTCCAAATTTCAATGATATATCAGAATAAGAAAAAACATGCGTCATAATGTCACGCCGTGCATGGGATAACTGCATGCACTCAGGCAAGAACTCGAACCTAATGCTTTATATGAAATCCTCAAGTTTGTTATGAAGAAACTGCAATTTGAGTTAAGTTTTGACGACCGTATCGCTCGACTTAGTGGATCAACTAGTCCATGAGTAAAAACATGAATATACGCTGCGGAAAATATTTTTTTTTTATAAAGATTAACATCCTACATGAGCAAGACATCCAAATAGGACAACTCATGATATACATACCTCTAGATTTAATATAAGTATGAAAAGATCCTTTTATGTCGTTAAAATGTAATGATTTGGATTTAAAAGATGTTATGAATAAGATATGCATAGTGATACTTTTATACTTAAAATAACTAACATGCAATCCTAACATAAAACCTTTTCAGAGAGCAAGTAAAACCAACAAATTAACAAGAAAGTGACTTAGTGGCTAGCAAGTAACTTAACGTTCTACAAAATATCTAGTGGGCGTCAACAACTTGAAACGAACCCACCAAAATCATGTATGTCTGAACTAACATCAAAACAACAAAACTACCTCACAACGGTAAGGAAATGACAACTGCAACAACCGTAGAACACCAGCAACTACCAACCATAGCCGCTCAACCGGCTACTGCTCGGAGCCTGATGCATTCAAAAGAAAAGAATACCTCAACAAGAATAAATAAGTTGTAATAAAAGATCATCAGTAGAATAAAGTAAAGTAGTCAAAAGGTTACCAGTCCAAACAGGAAAAGCTGTCAAACCACAGCAGATAAACAATAATACAGTAATGAATGATTAACTTAAAAAGTTCATGAGTAAGGAATTCCACCAAGTGCGAAACGAAGCCATGCTTCGACAACATCTGCAAGAGTAAGCAGAATCACATATGTCTATAAAACAAGAAGAGAGAGACTGAACAGCTCTAAAACACGTGAATCATTAACACAGGTAAAAAAACGGTTTTGAGTCGATGGCCTCATTATCAAACATGAACTAACATACCCAAACATCTCGAGAAGGCACTGCGGTGGTGGCCTCATTGTCCAATACAACCCGACAGTCCAAACATATCAATAAGGCACTGTGATGGTGGCCTCATTGTCCAACACAATCCACCAGTCCATAAAAACCCACCAAATGTAATGATTCACGAGCTGACCATAAGTTGGTGGTCCTTTATCCACTGCCAACCATGGGCCACCCCTAAACATCCATGAACACCGATAAAACCCCAACTAAAAACACAGGATATCTCCAGTGGCAAAAGGAAGGAAAATCCCGAAAATCACCCTAAGGCCAATAATCGACGAATTGGCTTCATTCTGCGAGAAAACTCTAAGTCCACAGTGATTCGTCGAGTATACTCGACGAATACAGTAGACACTCGACGATTTATACTTAGCAAAAATTGGACTAACAAACGATACTTGACGAATCAGCTTAACCTTACCTTGATACTCGATGAATCAGCGAAAATCATCCAAGTCCAAAGGAAATTCGTCGACAATACCCGACGAATTTGGAGTTCAATCAACGCACTCAATGCCAAGAATGTTTCACTTAACGCCTGGATTTAACTCTATGAACTTTACTTCACTCAACATCTAGCTGAGTTTAGTCAACGCTCTCAACGCCAAAGGCAACTACACTCAAAACACTCGGCGCCATCTGGTCTAACTCGACACACTCGACACCAAATAGTTATACTCAACGCCATCTAGTCTTAACTCGACGCACTCAACACCATCTAGTATTAACTCTACGCACTCGATGCCATCTAGTCTTAACTCGACGCACTTGACGCCAAGGCTGAATACTCGATGAAAAAGACTTAGTCTCACGGATCACTCGAGGCTCTCGTCACCAAGTAGCAATCGATGAAATTCGTCGAGAATACTCGACGAATTGACTTCACTCAAGCTGATACTCACCGAATTTCACTCAACCTGATTTAACCCTTATCCGATGAATTCTACTCAGACTAACTCCTACATATACGATGAATTTTACTCAGTCCAAACTCATACTCGGCGAATGCGGGTCAGTCGGTCTTCTACACTATCGAGTAGATTCTGACCTAGCCAAAGCCTACGCTACTCCTACCTTCTAAGGAGGGAGGAAAAGAAAATGATAAACACAAAGAACTTAGCAAGGGGAAGAATTCACCACTTGCATCAAATTTCCTGAAATCCGGGCACACAAGCGCTCCTCCTCAGGGATCCGGCCGCAAGAACACCTTAGCTACACTTATTGAAACTTTTCGGGATAAATGAGGGTCAAAACCGAATAACCTAACGCCCAAAAATCCAATAAATGGGAAAAACTCATCGTGCACACGTAGATCTCGGCGATAGCTTTCCGAATCTACCCTCCGACAACGATTTCGTGCACGGGAACTCCTATAATTGATGATCGAAGGCTTTGCGATGTCCGCCGCTTTCTCTCTTCCACGATTCGGTCTGACGGCTTGGGAAGAAGATGATGAATTGGGTTCCACTATAACGTATGAGTATTTATATATATATATATATATATATATATATATATATATATATATATATATATATAAAATACATTATTATTATTCTAAACATCCAAACTACCAAAAAATCCAATTTAACTTGAATTTCTACGAAATTCGCACTGAAGCTAAATAACGATGCTACAAAACCAAAGGCAAAGTCGAAATCATAATCCGACAAACCAAACTTAGTTAAAAATTCCTGAAGTCAAAACACCAACTTCCTTAGAAAAGCTCCACCGAGTCCCAAATAAACCCGGTTCGCAAGGGGAATTTCAAAAACACACTAGAAATTAGCCTTGCTAATATTCTAAGTCAAAATCTCGGATACCAATGAGCAAAAGTCACGCTCCAGCTACAGTACCCGTTAACGTAACGTCCTGACGTATAAAATACGCCACTAAAGGAATTAAAATAAACATCGAAAAATCAGGGGCGTTACAGGAACCCGACTGTGGTCTCAACCTTTCCCACGACTTGTCTGCGCCCTGCGCTTCCTCGCATGAAGGTGGCTGTTGTAAGACTCCTCCCCCCTAACACTAGATCGGGTAGGATCGTAGGAGGGTCTTACTGCCTAAGACGGCCACCGAGCGCTTCCTAAGTTGCGACAACCCACCCTCAAAGCACAAAATAATTGTCTTGTTAGGCAAGAAACATATCACATCACATCAGAACACAACATAAAAGACCAATTATATATATATATATATGTATATATATGTAACACCTTTGTCCGTCGCGTAAAATATAACAGAAGGTCCGGCCGAGGCCCCACACCATATTCCACGGAAAGTCAGCGGAGTTACAGGTTAATATCAAAGACACTAAGCGAATCCTAACTCAGAGCATTCTAGCGGAAGCTTCAAGGTTAATAGAACTCAATTCATTTGAATGTCCACTATATAAAACACATTGGAACTTTATACAAAATACAATAAAAAGTACGGCCTTAAGGCCTTACAATCGTTCTTCAAAGAGGTGGTTTACAAACATCGGCTCGAAGGCCGGCCACACATGAGAACAATAAAAATCTCTTCGCTTGGCCTTCGAGGGCCGATATAGCATCAAAGGGCTGCAACCCGCTATTTATTGCTCGGCTCTCTAACACCTATACAAGGACATTCCACCAATAAGGTGGCAAACAAAGCAACGGTCAGCATTAGCTGACTAATTTATAATGACCCTACCTCATTCCAGGGGCAGCGGTATTCCTTACTTACATGCATAGCATTCATATATAGATATATCACACAAATGTATAACTCAAGAACCATTCAAAATATGACAAACACTTGCATCAACTGCCAAACGTTCCATGCACTTAGAGCACATTATTGGTGTGCTGGAAATGCCCAGCCCCACCACAGTTCAAAGGTCTGAGGCTTGACGGTCAACATTAAGCATTTTAGCCTGGCACATAACCGCGTTATAGCCACGACTCTCCCCTTATGCCCACGATAAGTGCCACGTACTTTAGGTCTCTTTAACCGAACCACATATAACAGGTACATGTCAGATCTTTCCCTTTGCTCAAATCACCGTGCCATCGCCGAAAGTCGAAACCTTGGTGGCCAATCTACATGACGCAGGTCAGCCTCCCCTTTCCCGTAATACAAACATAACCAACGTTATGTACAATGACTCTCAAGGCCATCAAAGCTGGGCACCCAGGCTCAAAGCTCACTTGCTAGCTACACGATCTCCATAAGACAGGCTTCGCAAGCACAATACTATCTGGGAGCTATCGCCAACGATAGTCACTATCGTCTGGCATTAACAACAGAACATCTCTTTCTGTCTCCAGACTCAACCGTAATTGAAACATCTTTTTAGAAAAACCTACAACATCCTGCAGTGCCAGAAAACATAACTTTCACACAAATTAGCTCACAGGAGAGCTATCACTAGTGATATCCATTGTCATCCATCCAGTGATATCCAACGATTATCCAAAAATGTGGTATTTTCCTGGAGCACATCTCCAGTACTTCCTGCTACTCAATTTATAGGCACAACCCCTCGAACTCCATAAACTACCCACTTATACTCGGAGTCTTCTCCGACACGCAAATTCAAACATCACCAATCCAGACCAACCTGTTCGGATGTGCTTCACACAGCATGTCTATTCCGTACTATGATTTCCAGACGGGCTTCACACAGCATGCCTATTCAGTACTACGATTCTTTAGCTATATTGACTTGACATCTCATCAGAATTTGTTTGAAGGAAAACTTGAAGTATGATGGCATATGAAGTTGTCATCAATCAGAAGCCAACAATCAGTGAAGGCTATAAATAGAGGGGTCGTCTACACAGAATACAATTAATCAATCAATCAATTTACTTATTCTGATTTCTCCCAAGTCAGAGAAGGGAGAAAACTCCAAGAAGAAGGAAAACACATGTCTTCAAGAAAGTCTTATGATCCTTTCAACAAGTCGATCAGATGATTAAGTTGGATCCATTCAACAAGTTCTTCAAAGATTCAAGTCAATCATCATCAAAAACATTAAAGATCCAGTGAAGTTTCATTTCAGCAAGTCTATTCATCAAGAATCAATCCAGTGCTGTTGCTGAATTGAAGAATCTATTTACTGAGATAACTCTGCTTGTTATTTCCCTATTAAACCTATAAGATCTCTTTGAGATCTGAGTGTGTAGGAGATTTATTCTCTGAGTTGTAAGCCTGTGTTATAAAGACTGAGGTAGGGTTCTTGAGGGACTTGAGTTAGGTGATTTGTGTGGGATCACTGAGGTGTAAGACTTGTATAGTCTGAGGTAGGGTTCTTGAGGGACCTGAGGTAAGTGATTTGTGCGGGATCATTGAGGTGTAAGACTTGTATAGTCTAAGATAGGGTTCTTGAGGGACCTGATGTAAGAGATTGGGTGGATCTCTGAGGTAGGACCTGTTGGTCTGAGGTGTAGGTTTCTGGGAAAAAATTGAGTTTGTAAGATCTGTTGATCTGAGTTGAAGAGGAGGAGATATAACCTTATCTAGCACATTTCTAGTGAGGAAGAAGGGGAAAAGTTGATGTAACCTTGATAGGGGAACCACTATAAAGCTTCTGTGTACTCTGTAATTGTGTGTGCTGTGATTTGAGATTGTTTATTTTAAAATATCTGCTGAATTATTAAGTATAAGTGCTAAAAATTTTAAAAGACACATACTCACCCCCTCTAGGTGATTAACTACCCATATATTTATCTTTCAAGTGGTATCAGAGGGAGGTTCTTCAAAGAAAGACCTAATAGTAAGAAAAAGATCCTAAGGGTGGTTGATACATATCTGATCTCATGGCTTCAGAATATTATAGAGAACTCAGTTCTATGAAGCTTCATATATGTACAAAGGATAATTTTGTTATTTGGAAGCAGAGGGTTAGATTATTCATGGAGATATCTGATCCAAGGATCATTGTCACAATTTAAGAAGGACCATATATTCCTATGAAAGTATTTATCCTAGATGCTAATGTGCAAACTCCAAAAAGTCTATCTGAAATGACAAAGGATGAGGTAGTTCTAGCCACCATGGATAAAAGGGCACAAAACATAGTTGTGAGTGCTATAGACAACTCTACCTTTTAGAATTTCGTCCACTATAAAACATCCAAGGAGATGTGAGATACTCTAATAGTCTATATAGAAGACATTGAGAAAGTCAGAGATGACAGAAAGTTTCTACTCAATAAACAGTATGCGGCTTTCAGGCAAGGGAAGACGGATTCTACATAACTTTATTATGAGAAGTTCTTTAGAATAATCAATGATCTTAGGAACAATGACAGATAATTCTCTAACTATGAGCTCAATGATAAATTTTTGAGATACCTAAACAAAGAATGAGACATAAAGATATGTGTAGTAAGAGAAATGGGTAATCTAAGGAACATGTTACCCCAGGATTTGTATGAGAAACTATTGTCTCATGAGTTATAGTTAAACTCAAGAAAAGCTGAAGATGAATCTGCCAGAAGTTCAAATCAGTCAAGATCTATGGATTTCAAAGCAGACATATCTAAGAAGACTAAAAGAGAAAGTCCCCCATCACCAAAAAGGGATGAAGATACAGTCAGTTCTGGGACTAGTCTTCATCAAAAGGATTATCAGATGGTGAATTGGCATTGTTCACTAGGCAATTCAAGAAGATGATGAGACGGAAGCAATGAAACAAGAAGACATCATCCGGATCAAGTTCCAGCAAAAACAAAGACAAATACAGAAGCAACTCTGTTGTCAGGTATGATTCAAACCAGAACAAACAAGTTAAGACTGATATTATTTGTTATTGTTGTAACATGCCTGGACATATCATTGCTGGCTGTCCAGTAAAGAGAAAGGAGAACAGGAAGTATAAGAAAAAGAAGTTTTACAAAGATAAGAAGTCTAAAAAATGTCTGATGGAAAAGAAGCAAAAAACTTTCATCTAATAGTGATTCAGATTCAACTGAATCAGATAAAGAACATGCTCACATTGGATTGTTCTCCTATGAAGAGGATTTCATCAGAGAAACCATATATAAGGAAAAGAACTCCACAACTATATCACTCTGTGAGGACTCTGAATATTATATGGAGGTCAACTTACTGGCACTGAATGATAATCAAGAAACAGAAACAGTTGATTGTCAGAACATTGAGGTAATCTTTGACAAATCTATTTGTTCTTCAACCTCTGTTTATGAGACTGAGGATGAGTTAGACTCATGTAGCTCAAATTTTGATTCACATGAGTTCAACTCTGAGATTGAACTGCAGCAGCTCACAATTAAGTTTGGAAAACTGCTAGAGGCTCTTGTAAAGAGCAAAAAGCTTACCAAAGAATAAGCCATCAAGATTGCATCACTAAGAGGTCTTTAGTACCATCATGAGATGACTACTCAACATATTGGTCTTCAAAGTTCAAAGTTAGCTTAGCTAACTAAGATCATTTATAATCAAATCATGTTGATCAAACAAAGAGATGCAACCATTCAGGAGTTAGAACTCAAACTCCAGAATGAGAGAAGACTTGTTCAGTAGTTCTCTAAACATAAGACTGTGCTCCCCATAATAGATACCTTCTCAGGAACTCCTGGAAGTGGTCTTGGTTATATAAAACCTAGAAGAAGGAGAGGCTGAAAGCTGATAGGATAAAAGGGTTCAGTATTGCCACAGCCTGTGTATTAGACCAAAGGAAAATAAATCCAGAAGTCTGGACCAGGAGTACCTAGCACATCTGTGAATAGAAAAGTTATTCCTAATATGTTTCCTCTAAGGAGGACTGCTGTGATAGTGAGGCAAAACAAATAACTTACTCACAGTCAATATATAACTGTAAAAGCTGCTGATTCTTATCCTAAGGAATGTCAGCATAAAGTTCATATTGTGCCTCCAAAGAGGAGATACAACAGATATGAGTGCTGCTATTGTGGAAATATTGGACACTTTGCCCTGGACTGCTGGTTCAATCACATAGTGTCTCATGGATAGAAAATGTACCCAACTAATAAATTCTCAGGCGGTCTCAATGGAGCCCCATCTAACAAGCACCTAGGACACAAGACAATTTGGGTTCCTAAGGATAAATAAATCTTGATTTTGCAGGTATTCCAAGCACAAGAGATAGGCCCATCTGACACTTGGATAATGGATGTTCTAGACACATGAATGGAATAAAGAGCAATTTGAGGGAGTTTATTCCAGTGAAGTATGGACCAAATGTGATCTTTTGTGGAGCTAACAAAGGGATTACCAGAGGTTATGGTAAGAATTCAAATGGCTTAGTCACTTTCACAAAAGTAGCTTATGTGGAAGGGTTACAACAAAACCTTATGAGTATAAACCAACCTTATGATCTTGGCTATGACATTTCATTCCACAAGGATGATTGCCACATAAAGAAGTCAAGTGACCAAGAGGTCATCTTAACAAGCACCAGGAGTAAGAATGTGTAATGTTTAATTTTTTTTGTTTAAATTCAAACTCTCCCATATGCCTAGTTGCAAATGAGAAGTCAAATGGCACAAGAGACTAGCTCATTTGAACTATAAGACTATAGAAAAGCTATTCAGTAAAGAGCTAGTTAGGAATGGTCCTAACATTAAATGCACTAAGGAGAGTATTTGCTCTACATGAAAAAAAGGCAAACATACCAAAGCTTCCTTCAAAAGCATTGAAACCAAAGACTCTGTGAGGTGTTTATAACTCTTACATATGGACTTGTTTGGTCCTATGCCAGTTCATAGTCTAGGTAGGAAAGTGTACACCTTTGTGGTTATTGATGACTATTCCAAATTTACTTGGATTTTCTTTTTAAGGAAAAAGTCTGAAACTCTTGATTTCTTCAAGACATTTGTCAAACATATACAGAATGAATTGAACAGTTCTGTGGTCAGAATCAGAAGTGATCATGGATCTGAGTTTCAATCTGAATGCATGACAAAGTTTCGTGAAAAACTTAGGATTCAGCAAGAGTTTTCCTCTCCAAGAACACCCCAACAAAATGGAATTGCTGAGAGAAAGAACATAACTCTCATTGAAGCTGGAAGAACCATGCTAAGTGATTCTTCTCTTCCAGAATATTTTTGGGCTAAAGATATTAACACAGCATATCATGCTCTTAATAGAGCTTCAATCAACAAAAGCCCGAATAAGACTCCTTATGAGATAATGAAGGGCAGAAAACCAGACTTGACCTACTTCAGAATCTTTGGATGTAGGTATTTTGTCCTTAATAATGGGAAAATATACTTAACTAAGTTTGCTGAGAAGTCATATGAAGGCATATTTGTTTGTTATAGTAACCATAGTAAGGCCTATATGGTCTACAACTTGAGAGATCAAGTTATAGAGAAGTCTGTTCATGTTATATTTGATGAAAGTTCTATATATTATAATGATAAGCTAGGTACATCAAGCACAATAGGAGAAGACTTGAAGCTAAAGGAGCTGTCAATAGAAGACTCAATTATAGCAAGCCGAAGTATACAAGACGGAGTCAATATTGTTGAGGAAGAACTTGCACAGGAATAACCAGAAGAAGAGACTCAGCAATAAGATGAAGCTATTCAAAGAGAAGAGGTCACATTACCAGTTGCTATCAGATATCTAAGGGATAATCCAAGAGAACTGATAATTAGAGATGCAACTCATGGTGTGGCCACAAGAAGTAGACAACACAACACTGTAATGTACTGAAGTTTTCTGTCTCAAATAGAACCAAAGAAGTTTGAAGAAGCCAATATAGACCCATTTTAGATAGGGGCTATGCAGGAAGAATTGGACCAGTTCAAGAGATGTAATGTTTGGAAGCTGATTCCCAGACCAGATGACTGTAACATTATAAGAACCAAGTGGATCTACAGGAACAAACTGGATGAGAATGATGTTATAGTCAGAAATAAGGCTAGACTGGTTGCAAAGGGCTATAGACAAGAAGAGGGTATAGATTTTGATCAAACCTTTGCACCCGTGTCTAGATTGGAAGTTATTAGACTCTTTCTAGCATATGCAGCCTACAAAGGATTCAAGGTTTACCAAATGGATGTGAAGTCAGCTTTCCTTAATGGTAACCTCAAAGAAAGGGTTTATGTTGAGCAACTCTCAGGTTTTATTAACTCTACTAATCCTAATTATGTTTATCTTTTATTAAGAGCTCTCTATTGGTTAAAAGAAACCCCAAGGGCTTGGTATGAGACTCTGTCTAAATTCCTTATGTAGAATAAATTCTCAAGAGGGAAAATAGACAAAACACTATTTCTAAGGGAATTCAAAAACAAGGATCTTAGTACAAATATATGTAGATGATATTATATTTGGTTCTACTGATGAGTCACTTTATACCAAATTTGTCAAACTTTTGCAAGATAAGTTTGAGATGAGTAGTATGGGTGAACTCAAGTTTTTCTTGGGTCTCCAAGTTAAGTAAACTATAGATGGACTTTTTATTAGTCAGTCTAAGTTCACCAAGGAGTTAATCAAGAAGTATAGAATGAAAACAACCACTTCCATGAGAACTCCTATGGGATCTAGTATGTCTTTAGATAAGGATGGTGCTGACAAGTCAGTTGATATCACCTTGTATAGGGGCATAGTTGGATCACTACTCTATCTAACTTTCAGTAGACCAAACATAATGTATGCTACTTGTGTCTGTGCTAGGTATCAAGCTTTCCCTAAGGAGTCTCACTATACATCAGTCAAAAGAATATTGAGATATCTAAAGGGCACACCTAGTCTTGGCCTATGGTATCCCAGGAATAGTGATTTTGAACTAACAAGCTTTTCAGATGCAGAATATGCAGGTTGTAAAGAAGACAGGAAAATCACTTCAAGTTTATGTCAATTCCTTGGAAGAAGGCTAGTGTCATGGAGTAGTAAAAAACAAACAAGTGTAGTAGTATCCACTGCTGAATCTGAGTATATTTCAGCTGGAAGTTGCTGTGCACAATTGCTTTGGATTCAACATCAATTACAAGACTACAATATTCAGCTAAGTAAAACTCCATTATATTGTGATTCTATTATTGCAATTTCAATTACAAATAATCATGTGTCATATAGTAGAACTAAAATATTAAGATTAGATATCACTTTATTAGGTAGCTTGTAGAAAATGAAGACATTAATCTAGAATTTGTTCCTACAAATAAACAGATTGCTGATATTTTCACTAAGACCCTAGATGAAGAGAAATTTAATTTCTTTAAGTTTGAACTTGGCATGTTAAATCTAGAATAATTAATGCATACATAAAGACTGATGAAAATAAGAATAAAATATTAATCATTAATTAAGTTTACTTAATTAAATATCAAGTAAAAACATCTAAGTATTAAGTTTCTATAGTTCAAGAGACAAAATATTGGCTAAGTCAAAAGTTGTGTCAAGACACCAAAAAATTTGTCGAGACTCGAAAGTAAGTGTCGAGACATCAAAGGGTGCCGAGACCCTAAGGTATATGTCGAGAGACAATATCCTTGTGTCGACACATCTCGACAAATAATTTTTCCAGTGTCGACACTAGGTCTTTTCCTAAAAATTTGGAATAGTCTAAATGGAGCGCGCCTTTTCGACTTCAAGAGAGCCTAGACTATAAATAGGGTATGAGAATAGAGGTCGACTACTCCTTCTTGAGATCTTGAGAGTTTGATTTCTGAGTGTCGATACCTAGAACTCCATTTCGTCGACACACCTCTTTCGATTCCTACACTCCAATGGCTCCCAAAAGTTACAACAACATCTTAGAAGGATATGAACTCATTCGACATGGATTCGACTCGGCATCAGAAGAAATCAAGGATGTGATAACCCTTATCACAGGAGCCGTATTAGAGTATTTTCTCTCAGAACCATCCAATATCTAGAAATGAGAGGTTCTTAAGTTCTTTTCCAATACCCAACTTTATTCAAATGCAGACAAGATTAAGTCCACAAATAAATGGAACGAAAGTTAAGATCACAACAAGAAGGTTGACAAAGATATTCCACTTACCCAAGGTTGTTCAAGAAGATGACCTAGATTCTGCCAAGACTGTAGAAGCTTTGGAGTGGTGTGGATTGGCCCCAACCACAAAGCTTGAAAGCACCCTGGTCAGGAAGGGAATGAATACTCAAGGCAAATTTATGTTAGAGATTATAGGAAAAGTGCTACTATGCAAAACAGGAGCACGTGACAGAATCTCTGCTCAAATGTTTAAGCTGATGACAAGGATAATATTCAAAGTGAAGACCAACTGGAGAAAAATTGTCTTTGACAAAATAGCAGAGATCATCAAGAAGCCCAATATGGGAAGGATTATAAGCCTCTATTTGGTTCAAGCACTTCCTGACAATCTCGATCTCAAGATTGGATCTAAGATCAATTATATGAGAAGAATGTACATAAGAATTCTAGCAAGATGAGATAGAGTATTAACGAAAGAGACACCAGTACTAGATAAGACGAAATAGAAGAAGAAGAAAGTAGTGGTTGTGGAAGAAAAATCTTCCAGTAACTCTAAAGAACAAGGAAGCTCCAACACAGAAAAATATGATGATGCAGCACCAAAAAAATTCTCCAAGGACCTCTCCTGGTACTTGAGATCAGATGCAGGGGGAGACAAGACCAGAGAAGGATCACATTGAGGGGGAGAACCCCAATAATCTTCCAGACATAGAAATTGTTCCTACACAAGATGTGCAAATGTCTGATAAAGAGAATGAGAATGCAGTATCTAAGGAGACTGAGGAAGAATTTCCTATGATAAAGAAGCTGATATCCATGGGAAGTTATAGGATACACTCCCAGATGATCATTATTCTGATGCTTAAGCACAACTAGAGGCTGAAACCATGGAGGAACTCAACCTTAGTGAAGTTGGTGTAAGGGTTGAGGGGGAGATAATAGATCTGGACCAACACACTGAAGGAGCTAAAGAGCCTACTTCAGTTGAAGTTGTCAGTTCTTCAGATTCAGATGAGGAGGAAGCCTCTCAGCTTAAGAAAAGGAAAATTGAGGAACTCAAGAAAAGGAGTAGGAGCTATAAGAAAATAGTTCAATATGGAACAACACCTGCTCCTCCTCTGGATTTCAGCTCCCTATTGATTCAAATGTAAATAGTGCCAGATCAACAAAGAAGACAATTGGAAAAATATGTAGATGAAAGCACTAAGGAGGTACAGTTCTAGCTAGCACAAGATATTAAATCAACTAGATTTGAGGTCAACTTATTGAAGAAGTATGTGACTGATTTCTTCCAAAGAGGAGCAAATGCTGTAGTCTACCTTGCTCAACAGTAGAAGGAGTCAAAGGAGACTAAAAAAGATATAACTGTTAAACAAGGATATGTCCTTGAGAATCAGATAAGAATGAATAACAACATGATATTAATGCATGATACTTCACTAGTAAAGCTAGCCGAGCTAACTATAGCTCTGGAGACAAAAATAGGCTCTACCTCCAAAGATGTTGAATCTCAGCTATCTATACATGCAGACTCTTTGGTTAAGGTAATCAAGTATTCTAGCAAAGAACTAGATGACCACTTGCTTAAGGTAAAGACTCATCTCACCTCAGGGGTTAATCATCTTGTAGACCAAGTAAGATTTCATAAGAATGACTTAAGAGATCATATTGAGAGATAAGTCATAAATGGGGAGAGAGTAATGATAAATTCAAGCTTTGAGTATGCTATTTGGACCTCCAATAACATCAGAGATACTCTAGGCTTTTCTCCCATAAATTATGATAAAGATCAAACAGTTGAGTCTAGCAGCCAACCAACTCAGTTTGAGGCTATTCACACTGCTGTACAAACTATGTACAGTCCTCCACCACAGGTTTAGAATGTAGTATGCAAGAAGGTGGAGAAAAGATCATCTATAAATTTAGAAAAGATCTGAAGGCAGGGAAGATCCCAGCTGATTCTATTGAACCCAAAAAGTATTTCCTTAGCCTATCATTCTCTTGAAAGGCAAAAGCTTAAGGAAGAAGAGATCTTGAAGGCTAAGGATGACAAGGGAAAGAAGAAGGTTGTTGAAGATAAGTTGCTTGAAGTCAAAGCCAAGATACAATCAGAAAAATGCATTGTCATCAAAGAGCTAGAACAATCTTAGATTATTTCTCTTTTCTAGACACTATGTAATTTTGTAATAGTACATTGTAAATTCAAAACTATTTAAACACTAACAAAAATGAAATGAAAAAGTTTATTGGCTCTTTACTAATTTCGTCTTATTGTTTTCATTTGTTTTGTATTTCTGTTACAGTACTTAACATTTACATCATAATTATCTTGTTTTGGTATTGTGGTGTATATCATTGAGTTGGGGTTATGACTTCTCCAAATAGGGGGAGATTGTTAGGTACATTGGAAATAATGTACTTGATTTGAAGAAGCCCTTTCAACTCAATGATTTCATATAGTTGTATTTGATGTATGTTTTAGTTCATGCATGCAGGTTAGTCAATGTCATATTGATTGGACAGGTGGTCGAAGTGACATTGACATATGGTCTCAAAGAAGCTGATTGGAAAGATAGGAAATTGCCTAAGTCCACAGGCATTGAGTGAAGCAAGCTCACTCAACGCCAAATATCAAGGCAGTTGCTGAAGAAAATTGACTAAGTTCACAGGCATTGAGTGAAGCCAGTTCACTCAATGCCATAAAACTAATAGTACTAAGTGAAGTTAGGACAGTCAAAGCCCAACAAGTTGCAGCGCAGAAGAAATGACTAAGTACAAAAGTGTCGACACACTTCACAACTAAGTCGATACCATTATAGGAGAAGTGTCGAGATCAGAAAGATACAAAGACAGTAGTGTCAACACACAACACTTCACTTGACAATTCAGACAGCTGTGTCGAGACAATTCAGTTATCTCGACACCTTGAAGAACAAGTCAGCTATGTTGAGACAATTCAGTTATTTCGATACCTTGAAGATCAAGTCAGCAGTGTCGAGACAAGTCAGATATCTCGACAACTTAAAGCTCAGGACAGTAGTGTCAAGACAATACAACTGTCTCGACACAATGAAGAACTAAAGTGCAGACTTAAAGATGTCGAAACCCAGCAGACTGTAGTGTCGAGACAATTCAACTGTATTAACACAGTAAAAATTGAAAGCAGATGTCTCGACACCTTGCAGCTTACAGTCTAAAAACACTAAGTATTATTTTATCGAGACACTTGGGACTTCTCGACACTTATGATCCTGAAGTTGTTCAGAGTCAACACAGCTGAGTGTCAAGTCAAGTCAGAAGTGTCATGTCAGCTATAGTGACTTGAAATCTCATCAGAATCTGTTTGAAGGAAAACTTGAAGTATGATGGCATATGATGATGTCATCAATAAGAAGCTAACAACCAGTGAAGGTTATAAATAGTGGGGTTGTCTACACAGAACACAATTAATCAATCAATCAATCAATTCACTCATTTTGATTTCTCCTAAGTCAGAGAAGGGCGACAACTCCAAGAAGAAGGAAGACACAGGTCTTCAAGAAAGTCTTCTGATCCTTTTAACAAGTCGATTAGAGGATTAAGTTGGATCTATTCAACAAGTTCTTCAAAGATTCAAGCCGATCATCATCAAGAATATTGAAGATCCAGTGAAGTTTCATTTCAGCCAGTCTGTTCATCAAGAATCAATCAAATTCTATTGCTGAATTGAAGAATCTATTTACTCAGATAATTCTACTTATTATTTCCCTATTAAACCTGTAAGATCTCTTTGAGATTTGAGTGTGTAGGAGATTTATTCTCTGAGTTGTAAGCCTGTATTATAAAGACCGAGGTAGGGTTCTTGAGGGACCTGAGGTAGGTGATTTGTGTGGGATCACTGAGGTGTAAGACTAGTAGAGTTTGAGGTAGGGTTCTTGAGGGACCTGAGGTAGGTGGTTTGTTTGGGATCACTGAGGTGTAAGACTTGTATAGTATGAGGTAGGGTTCTTGAGGGACCTGAGGTAGGTGATTTGTGTGGGATCACTTAGGCATAAGACTTGTATAGTTTGAGGTAGGGTTCTTGAGGGACCTGAGGTAGGAGATTGGGTGGATCTCTGAGGTAGGACCTGTTGGTCTAAGGTGCAGGTTTCTGGAAAGAAATAGAGTTTGTAAGATCTGGTGATCTGAGTTGAAGAGGAGGAGATATAACCTTATCTAGCACATTGCTCATGAGGAAGAAGGGGGAAAGTATATGTACCATTAATAGGGGAACCATTATAAAGCTTCCGTGTACTCTATGATTGTGTGTGCTGTGATCTGTGATTGTTTATTTTCAAGTATCTGCTGAATTATTAAGTATAAGTCCTAAAGATTTTAAAAGACACATATTCACCCCTCTCTAGGTGATTAATTACCCATAGATTTATCTTTCACCTCTTCACGTCCTTCTCCAACGAACGAGCCGCATTAACCAATACTTGAAAACCTTGATTCATTGGACCCGAGATAAGCAACCTTATCTCATCCCCGTAGTCCCTCATATAATCGATTGGTCTTACACTCCTCATTAGTGAAAGTAAACCTCGCATAACCTCCCAACATGATGAACTCATGCAAGTAGCTATCTACACTAGTCTTGCCCTGAGTCAAGTGCTGGAACTCATTCTCCATGGCAATCCGCTGCGCCAAAGGCAGATGCTTTGCCAAGAAAAATCTCAAAAGCTCCTCCATCGAGATCTCAGATAGTCGTCTGCCTGCAAAGTGGTGTAACTCCAATTATCCCACCAAAGCCAAGCCTCTCCCTCCAACAGGAAAGTGGCCAAGGTTACCTTCCGCTCCTCCTCTATTTCAATTACCATCAATACTCTCTTGACACGTTAAAGCCAGTCCTCCGCTTGTGTTGGGGATCCTGCACCCGTGAACGTAGGAGGACTAAAACTCATAAAATGCTTCAACTACCTTTCAGTAGCTCGTCTTTCAACCAAAGCCTCAACAAGTCATTGCATAATAACTATAAGCTCAGCCACACTAACCTGGTCTGGGTCCATAGCAGGAGGCATCTACCCAGTCGGCTATGTATTTATCATAGCAAACACTGCCTCAACAATTAAGCATATCATTTCTGCAGAAGGGGGAGGTGAGGGCAC
This sequence comes from Platanthera zijinensis, assembly GCA_039513925.1. Classification (NCBI taxonomy): domain Eukaryota; kingdom Viridiplantae; phylum Streptophyta; class Magnoliopsida; order Asparagales; family Orchidaceae; genus Platanthera; species Platanthera zijinensis. The sequence continues at coordinate 144,881,304 of CM077091.1, read as the reverse complement.
ATCAGCTGGTGCTGCACTCTCCACAGAACGTTGTGGTTCAGAGTGCCCCACCACTTCGAGTTACCTAAAAGTGTAAAATGCACGATTTAACAATCACATACAAGACACACCATGACTAATAGGAACACACAGGTTCCTCAAGTATGTGTATTTTCATTCCTAAGAGGACATTCTTTTGTTCATTTTGTGATAACGGTAAGCACATACACGTGCCCGCCACCACTCAAAAGAATTTGATCACGAATTCGTAGAAGGAAGACTGAGGCAAGTAGCTGATACCAAATTGTAACACCTCCGTCTGTCGCGTAAAATATAATAGAAGGTCTATTCGGGGACCCGTTCCATATTCCACGGATAGTCAGTGGAGTTACATGTTAATATCAAAGACACTAAACGAATCCTAACTCAGAGCATTCTAGAGAAAGCTTCAAGGTTAATAGAACTCAATTTATCTAAATTTCCACTATATAAAACACATAGGAATGACATACAAAATACACTAAAAAGTACGACCTTAAGTCCTTACAACCGTTCTTCAAAAAGGTGGTTTACAAACATCGACTCACAGGCCGGCCACACATGAAAACAATAAAAAGATATTCGCTTGGCCTTTGAGGGCCGGCATAGCATCAAAGGGCTGCAACCCGCTATTTTCCGCTTAGATCTCCAGCACCTGTATAGGGACAATCCACCAACAAGGTGGCAAACAAGGCAACGATCATCATTAGCTGACCAATTTATAATGACCCTATCCCATTCCCAGGGCAGCGGTATTCCTTACCTGCAGGCATAACATTCATATATAGATATATCACACAAAGGTACAACTTAAACACCATTCAATATATCACAAACGTTTGCATCAACTGCCAAATTTTCTGTGTACTCAGGGCGCATTATCGGTGTACTGGAAATGCCCAGCCCCACCATCATTCAGAGGTCCGAGACTTGATGATCAACATTGAGCATTTTAGTCTGGCACATAACCGCGTTATAGCCACGACTCTCCTCCCCCTATGCCCACGGTAAGTGTCACATACTTTAGGTCTCTTTAACCGAATCACATAGAGCGGGTATAGATCAGCTCTTTCCCGTTGCTCAAATTTCCATGCCTCGCCGAAGGCCGAAACCTTCGTGGTCAATCTACATGATGTGGGTCAGCCTCCCCTTTCCCGTAATAAAAAACATAACCAACATTATGTACAATGGCTCTCAAGGACATCAAAGTTTGGCACCCAAGCTCACATTTCACCTGCTAGCCACACGATCACAACGAGATAGTCTTCACAAGCACATTACTATCTGGGAGCTATCACCAGCGATAGCCACTATCGCCTGACATTAACAACAGAACATCTCTTTCTGTCTCCAGACTTAACCATAACTGGAACATCTTTATAGAAAAACCTGCAGCATCCTGTAGTGCCAGAAAACTGGACTTTCACACAAATTAGCTCACAGAAGAGCTATCGCTAACGATATCCAATGTCACCCAGCGATATCCAACAATTATCCAAAACCATGGTATTTTCTGGGTATTTTCCTGGAGCGCATCTCCAGTTCTTCCCGTTACTCAATTCATAGGAACAACCCCTCGGACTCCATAAATTACCCGTTTATACTCGGAGTCTTCTCCGACATGCAAATTCAAACATCACAAATACAGACCAACCAATCCGGATGGACTTTACGCAACATGCCTATTCCGTACTATGATTCTCGGATTTTATATGCAAAATTATCTGAGGATATCACGTATCAACCCATCAGAATTCCCTCGTTTTTCCACCTTTTGGTGAGGGATTCCATGCATATGCAAAACTTAGGACTCCCTTGTCCAATAAGGATGATTGGTACCATCATAGAACGTTTTAGAGCTAAGAACAATTCTTCTATCCAGATGGAAAGGATCACCTCACTTTTCTCTTCATGGATCTTGCTCAGCTCTTAATTCCAACCACAGAATCTCCTTCTCCAAGCTTGCACAGCTTCAGCCTTCAACCCTTGATCTTTCTTCCACGAACTTGATAAAAAGGGAGGAAAGAGAGTGAGAGAAGAGGAATGACTCTTCTCTTTACCTTTTCTCTGCTTAAGTGACTTGGGAATAATCCCAGCCACATGATCCTCTCTTCAATAGAAATGAAGGGTCACAATTTCAGAGCTGACAATTCAAAAATATCGCTATCGCCGAGCGATATCGGCTATCACCTGACAATATCATTAATAGCCGCCTTGACACCAGTCACTACCGCTCTTCGACCACCGTCCTCCATCTGACACGTGTTAGCTATCGCCGAGTGATAATTCACTATCGCCACGCGATTGTTTACTCAACGATTCATTGAAATGTGTTGACTGCGTCGAGTGGTATCGCCGCGCGATATCTCACTATCGCCACGCGATAGTCTACTCAATGATTCATCTAGTGCTATCGCCCGCGATAGTCACTATCGTCGGGCGATAGCTACCCGTGAGCTTTCTTTTCCATTTTTGTTGGAGTGTTACTATATATATATATATATATATATACGAGTGCTCAACACGGGGCTCCGTCCCTACAGCTATACGGGACAGTACTCGCCCCCCGGCGTGCTTCGCCCGCCCCTGCAAGCTATAATATAATTTTATAATATATAATAGTTATATATAATAATATATATAATATCATATATAATATCATATATAATATCCTTAGATTATCTACATCTATTTAATATATAATATGTTAATTTTAACTTAGTTTCATTAGTAATAGTACATATAAAAACTGTAGCAAAAATATAACATGAAAGTAATCATGGCCTTGTGGATAAGATACATGGTTGTAATGGTGGTGGTAGACTATTTGAGTCTCACCCGACACACCTCTTTATTTTTATTTTATTATTAAAGATGTTCTCAAATTTAGTCCCACATCGTGGGTTGAAATCATCTGTTATGGTATAAATTAAAAACACTGCATTCAAAATTTGAAAAGTGACATATATAGGATGGGCTACACAACATGCAAGGCTTAATTGGGTTGGCTATTCAAGTAGCTGAATGGTTGCTTTTATTATTAAAGATGTTCTCAAATTTAGTCCCACATCGTGGGTTGAAATCATCTGTTATGGTATAAATTAAAAACACTGCATTCAAAATTTGAAAAGTGACATATATAGGATGGGCTACACAACATGCAAGGCTTAATTGGGTTGGCTATTCAAGTAGCTGAATGGTTGCTTTTATTTTTCTCTCCAAAATTTTAACATAGGTTTAGGCCGCCCCTCCTAGGTTTAGGAGATCTAAGAAAAATGAAGAGAGAGGGTGCAGTTTGATTTGATAAAATATCAGGACAGATCTGACTGTCACGATGACTTCAATGAGTTTAAAATTCGTGGCCTAGTGGATAAGAGACATGATTATAATGGTGGTTGGTAGACGGTTCGAGTCTCACCCGACGCACCTCTTTATTTTTATTTTGTTATTAAAGAGGTTCTCAAATTTAGTCCCACATCGTGGGTTGAAATCATCTGTTCTTGGTATAAATTAAAAACACTGCATTCAAAATTTGAAAAGTGACATATATCGGGCAGGCTACACAACATGCAAGGCTTAATTGGGTTGTTCTATGCAAGTAGCTGGATGGCTGCTTTTATTATTCTCTCCAAAATTTTAACATAGGTTTAGGCCGCCCCTCCTAGGTTTAGGAGACTTAAGAAAAAATGAAGAGAGAAGGTGTAGTTTGACCATACGGTTGATGAAATATCAGGACAGATCTGACTGTTACGATGACTTCAATGAGTTTAAAATTCATGATAAAACTATGCTGGTCCTTATGCAAGCAGCCCTATGGGCTCCAAATATCTACCACTACCACAATCTCCTCACACAGTACTATGCTCTAAGGACTCACGTCTTGGAAGACAGAAGACGAGACATGCACATCTGCTCGGGCGCGCTCTAAGGTAGGTATGCTCTCAAACGATCGCTGGTCCTTATGCTGCGCCGTCTCCTAAAATGGGTGTACAATAACACGTTAGTCAAAGACTAAGTGGATATATACCTCCTTCCTATATCCTTAGCCTATGGACGAGAGTAAGTACCAAAAACTAATGGAAAGATAGCCGAATCAATAAAAGAGTTAGCAACAACATATATATGGGTGCACATAAACAAGTAATAAGTTAAGAGTACATGTATAATATCAATAACTAAAGCACAACATATATTTAAGCAGTTATCAAAGCATGCTCCACTAGCACACACACAAACAAGCAGGTGTTCTCTTCTAGCAGAGTAGCGAACCTCGCGGGCCTCATCGATGTGGCTATTAGTGACATTGTCTAGTCCCGCCACTTCTGGGCGTGGTCGTACTGCACTACCCAGGCCCCAACGTACAACCTAGTGTACTCATGGATGAGAGCGACATCTAACGATTACTATATTTAGAATGATTAGTGGAGGAATCCAACATGCCATAATAACTACCGGGTACCCGCGCTATACATCTCCCTATTGCCGAGAGTTGTTAATCTTCACACACAAGTACGAACGGTCTGCGAGCATGACCGACCCACCACTTTTCACCATAAACAATTTATAATAAAAGGAGTAAATAAAACAGATAAATCATCAGGTCTGCGATTGGCTTGCCCTAGTTGACATAAAATAATTCGGTCAGGTGACCGTATAGTATCAACGTGCTACTCTACTCTAAAAAGGAGACCAATAAGCACGTGAGTCCATTACTTGGAAGAATTTCTTGACTCCAAGTTATCCCTAACTAACATTCAACCAGATAAATAATTGCTCGTCAAAGCAGTACTCAAGCTAAAAATGTTGTAGTAAATTGCAATAATTGAGTGTGGTAAGAAAATGCTGATGAATTAAATTACAAAATTGAAGTGCTGAAATAAACTTTAGTAAATAAAGTATTGAAATGAATTGTAGTACATAAAATGCTAAACTGAAAGGAACTGTAGTAAAGTGCTAAACTGAAAGGAACTGTAGTAAAGTGTTGAACTAAAATAAAATCGCAGTATTAAAGGATGTGCGATAATATGAAATACTGAAATAAAGAGCAAAATAAGAAAGTTCAGTTCTTTAGTTCCATCTCCATTCTAGGAGGAAAGTTCAGTTTTAACTCCGTTCATAGGAGAAAAGTTCAGTTCCATCTTCCATTCATAAGAGACAAGTTCAGTTTCATCTCCGTTCATAGGAGACAAGTTCAGTTCCATCTCCGTTCGTAGGAGACAAGTTTAGTTTCATCTCCATTCATAGGAGGCAAAGTCAAGTTCCATCTCTGTTCATTGGAGGCAAGTTCAGTTTCATCATCGTTCATAGGAGGCAAGTTCAGTTTCATCTCCATGTTCATAGGAGGCTTCTTAGTATATTAGATTTCACCAATTTATTTGAGTCCGATAATTATATATCTTCGTTGGACCTATTAGATTGGATTAATCAGACTTACGTTTAAGAAATGATATCTTGTTAATTTCTCGCTTCTTGAGTTGAATGTCCGATCATTTAAAACACTTGCAAGAGGTCATTCACGGTATTTAATTAACTCGATTACTCGTGTCAGAGCGATTTCAACTATTTATTTACGGGAAAATTTTTCCCTGCGGCACCCCCAAGGGAAAACCCTGCGGGTTTAAATACTTGCCGGCCCCACATTTTGTTTTTTCGCGATTTTCCCGTCGAAGAGAGGAACTGGCCAAAGACCTAGCTCCCTCCCCTCCAGCTTCGCGATCATCCCGTCGCCCGCTTCTGCCTCGCCTCCGACAGTAGCAGCGTCATTCCCGTCGCCCGCTTCTGGCCTCCACGGCAGAGGCGTCCACGACGGCAGCAGCGACGCAGAGCAGAGCCAAAGCCCTAGCTCCTCCCCTCCAGCTTCGCGAGCATCCTCCGCTTCTGCCCTCCACGACGGCAGAGGCGTCATTCCCCTCGCTGTTCAGGAACCACGTATTGTTCGGCCAGGGTAAGATTGATTCTCCATTCTCTTGATTTCTTCAGTTCAAATACAACCTGAGCAGTATAGGGTTTAGGGTTTTATACAGTTCCTTAATTCTCCAATGTGTAGTTTTTCTATTTTTTTGATGTATCTGCTTTTATACAATTATATTTGTTGATCTGTTGTACAACATGTTTCTATACAGTCCAAAATTTGTTCTTTTTTACAGTTTATTTTTTCTGCAATAACCTGTTCGTTTCTGTACAGTCCAAAATTTGTTCTTTTTTACAGTTTATATTTCCTGCAATAACCTGTTCGTTTCTGTACAGTCCAAAATTTGTTCTTTTTTACAGTTTATATTTCCTGTAATAACCTGTTTGTTTCTATACAGTCCAAAATTTGTTCTTTTTTACAGTTTATATTTCCTGTAATAACCTGTTTGTTTCTATACAGTCCACAATTTGTTCTTTTTTACAGTTTGTTGTTCCAGGAATCCTAAGTTTGTTTCTATACAGTCCAAAATATGTTCTTTTTTACAGTTTATTTTTCCTATAATAACCTGCTTATCATTGTTTACCTCCTTCATTGACACTCTTACTTCACTGTCACTTTTATTTTAGTTTTACAGGTTTATCATACAACAAGTCAGGTTATCGTCTATATTTCAGACTCTTAAGTAAAATCTAAAGTAGGTGTTTTCTCATGCTTGTTTAATTTGTTGGTACATTTGTTACTTGCACGAAATGTGTAATGTCGATTTTATATTGGATTCCTTTTTCCCCAAAATGCAGTGCCTGGAAGTTCGTACCTGAACTGTCGGTGTGCCGTCTCCACTTTTGTGGCAAAGGCCCAACCAATTCTGAATGTACTATCGGAAGAATCGAGAAAAGTTCTTGAAGAGGCCCGAATACTACCTCTGTTTTCTATTCCAACAATACCCCAAAACATACCTCTGCTCTATTTTCTAATTCGTAGCTATAATAGAGAAAAACAAGCTTTCAAATTGGGTAATTTCTATGTTTCCTTAACCGTCAATGAGGTAGCGCTTATTTTGGGATTGCCTAATAAGGGGAGAGAATTCTCCTTTGTTAGAAGACCTTTTGCTAGCGTTACCCAAAAATCCATAACGGAGGAGATGAAAGAACTAGTCGCCGAAGAGTGGTCTCCTACTTTGGAGAGAAGGCGCGTTGACATCTTAGCCCGATATCTCCTAGCTGTTTTTCTTTTTCCTCAAATGGGTCTTAAAATTCCAGCATCACTAATGCCCATCAAAGGTGTCAGACAATTTGTGAAGTATAATTGGCCAAAGGCCATACATCACCACCTGCATGAACAACTTGCTGAGCTTAGTGGTCGGAGTGCACTCCGACCGTTTGGCGAAAATTTGGGCTACTTCGAAGGATGTTCTGTAGTGGTAGTGGTAAGTGTGACACTAGTGTATTCTTTTTCATTAACTTAATGTGGTTTAACTCATATAGTTTTGTAGGTGTGGTTGTATGAACATACGAAGTTACAGTTGGCTGTTGATGACATTGCATGCCCTAGGATACGTCGATGGTCGTCCACACTTAGTTACAACGTGAAGGTTTGCTCTCAGCACTTTAGAAATCTTCGGATTCAGGATCAGGTTTGTCCATCCAGTTCCTTTTTTATGTGTGAGTTATTATTTTATGCATGTATTATTTTGATGCATATGTTTGTTATTTTACAGGTCAGAGCAAAATTTGCGGGCATAACACCTGCCGAGATTGAACTTCAGGGTGAGGAAGAGGACTCCGATTTTGAGCCTGTGAAGGAAAAGAAACCGAAGGTAATTTTTGGCGTTGATGTTTATGTTTGTTTATTAAAAATAATAGTTGCCATTCATTTAACATTTTCATTAATTTGATACTCCTTGTTTTGTAGGCTAAGGGCAAGAAAAAGGTTGTAAGTTTCGACCTTGATGTACAAGAAAAGTTAGATGAACAGGGATTGAGTAGAAAGGAAAAAAGAAATAGGGAGAAAGTGTTGCTAAAAAGAATTAGGAGGGGTAAGGAGGAAATGGTTAGAGTATCTGAAGCCTTGAAAGATATGGAGGCTAGACTTCAGACTACAATAAAGGAGATTGAGACTGAGGTCCGTTCCTTGCGGATTTTTTGTGAGTCGTTGGTTAAACAACAAAATACTCTAGCCGACCCATCTCGTGCACCATCCCCCGCACCATCCCCTGCACCATCCCCCCACCATCCCCCAAATCAACCCCCAAAAAATCCTCCAAATCATCCCCCTCACCCCCCAAATCAACACCCAAATCAACCCCCAAATCAACCCCCAAATCAACCCCAAATCAACCCCCAAATCAACCCCCAAATCAATCCCCAAATCAACCCCCAAATCAACCCCCAAATCAACCCCCAAACCATCCCCCAAACCATCCCCTGCAATCATGGCCACTTTGGATACTACCCCACCTTCTACTCTTGAGGTTACTCTTGTTGATCTTACGCCGCCGTCTAGTCCAAGGAGCTTGATTAAAAATGTCAAGCAGAGGGCTAACAGGAAAAGAAAAGAACCGGGAACCCCGAAAAAAAAAGACACAATGATAAGTGCAGCGTGTTATCCGGGTAGAGATCTAATAACACCTCGGCAACGGGACATAATAGAGTTTGTTCTAACAAATTTTACAGGAAGGTAAAAGTTAATAAATGTTTATATCTTTTTATCATTAGAGAATGATTAAAGCATTTTTTATTTCATTTTCACAGCGATCGGACGATATTTGATAGTGGGAATGTGTTAATTAACCGGGCCTTAATCGACGATTTGCTAGGAGAACGATGGTTGTCGGACGTGCATATAAATACATGGGCATTAGTACTAAGTGCTCATAGGAGGAGATCACCAGCTCAATTCAAAAGCTTTTTGTACATATCGCCCGATCATGCCGTAAGTGCGTTTTATATTCGACTAATTTTTGGCATCTTTTTCTTACAAAAAAACCTGAATCTTCGATATCATGTAGTACTTCAAGAGAAGTAAATGCTCCAATAGTGAGACTCTGATCAGCCATGTAACCCTCGAGAATGTCAGCAAGGCGAATATATTACTCATGCCCGTACACACACCCGGCCACTGGTCACTTCTAGTATGCGACTTGATGCGCCGCAAGTGGGATTTCTATGATTCGATGCCATGTTCTGTGCATCGAACATCCCTTCCCACCTTGGTATGACTAGCTATCTTCCACTATCTGGTGAACATTTCATTTAGGAACATATGATCAGCCATCTAATTTTCTTTCTTTTGCACAGGTCTCAGCCTTCTACAAAGATGCCCATAAAGCCTTGCCATCAGATTTGTTGACTTGGAAGATCGAGCCCGTGGACAAAATCCCAAAACAACAAGGTGGGACAGACTGCGGTGTATTTGTTCTTAAATACATGGAAGCAGCACTTTCGCCATCGGAGATTGTATGGGAGAACCACAAGAACTGGCAAGCTTCAATGTCACGTTTCCGTACTGAGATCGCAGCTGACTTCTTCCGCGTTTTTCATGAAATCATAGTAGCTAATTTGACTGGATAGAGAGGGAAATGTTGAGACATTGCGATGCGTTTTGTTTTTGGGGGTGATTGCAAACTCCAGAAGGGTTAATCACTTGATAAATTAACATTTTTTGTCAGATAGTGCTCAAGATCATACTTCCCAGTTTTCAAGATTTATTGCACTCCTTAAATATAGATTGTTAAATGCGAATCTGTTTGTGGTTGTGCACCTATTTCAAACTTTCCCAAGTATACTTTGTTGAATATCATTGAGACATGAATCTGATGATCTTGAAGAATTATTTATGCAATATGGAGTTTCTTCTTTGATCAAAATTGCTGTATTAACAAAATTTTTTGTTCTGGATATTTGAAACACAAATCATTGGTGAGTTCAATATTTTTTGTTGAATATATTTTGATAGTACAACTTCTGCATTATATATCATATATACAAATCATATTTTGATAGTCTTCACAGCTCGTGGGAAAAATCTCATGTAGGGATAATCAAAATGGAAAAAATATATAGCATTAGAACAGTTTTAATTATGTATTACAACGATTACCAAAATGGAAATAATCTCATGTAGGGATAATCACTTGATAAATTAGATGGGCTTTAAAACATCTGGTACACTTGAGAAATCAAATGATAAATTATAAAAGTAGTCGTCGTTTGAATCGGCACACGGTGGCATAGGAATGGTAGAATCTTGCTGCTGAATGTCTTGGCCACCAAAAGAATCAAACTCCTGAAATGTTGGCGTATTATCAACATTGATTGCTTTGCCCTTGCACACCGTTTTCTTTCCTGAATCACAAATTCATAAATATATAGCATTAGAACAGTTTTAATTATGTATTACAACGATTACCAAAATGGAAAAAAGTTGGCTTGATCCTACTTGTTTTTGATTTTCGATTTCCCCGCTCCCAGTGGTTCTTCATGCGTGCACTCGGGGCGCCTTTGGGTCTCTTCACTGGCGGGTCATTTACGGCTGTCCTCCCCCTTTCAGTTTCGTCTAAGATGCCTTTCACGCCTCGCTCGTCGTTGCCAATCAACTCATCTATCTTTATGGACATCGCATTCATTGCGCTTACCACATGATCCTTTGCTATTTTGTAATTTTCGACTCGTCGAGCAACATCATAACTGAATCGCATTAAGTGGTTTCTAAAAATTATGTTGCCATCATGATCTGTCAGAGAAGGTGTGTCTGGTAGGTAGATGCCCTTTTTGGCATTCACAGAAAATCTTTTAAGAATGTAAGCACTTGGAAAGTGCTGAACATTTCGAAGATTATATATTCTGGCTATGTGTCTGCATAACATACCTCGAGTCTCGAAACCACGACACGAGCACTGCGCCATATTTGTCTCAGAATTATAGCTAACGAACCACCTTTTCTCAGCATCAACTGCATCAGTCTGGTTTGTTATATATAAGATGTTTTGCTCGTCGTATCTATTCACATCCACCACATTTACTCCTACCACTGCCTCCATGAATAATTTCTCAAACATTGCAAATATTTTTTTGGTGTACTGCCTCGAAACGAGCTTTAGTATTACACACATTCTGTATCTTAAACTCACAGGACAGTGTGTACACTTGTAATCTTCATCGCGCTCATTGCGCCGCCACGTTGAGACAAGCTGTTCCATTCCAGAAAAACACTCAACAAGTGAGCTAGTTGCCTTTGAACAACCGTGAATGCAATTATTGGCAGACTCGCTCCTTTGGGTGGATAAAATCCCCAGGTCCAATACATCCTTATTGAAAGCTGTGGACCACCGCCTCCTAATATTATAAAGATCTTCCAACCATCTATTCTCATGTAACTCTCCTTTCGTTATCATTTCGTGCCAATATCTATTGAACTCTTCTTCGCTATCGCACTTGTTCATACGGTTATAGAAACATGTTCGAACATATCTATCGTGGTTGAAGCTTGGAACTTTCGATGGAGCCTTCTTACATATATGCCACTGACATAATCGATGTCTGGTAGAAGTCAAAACCCGCTCAATAGCAACAGCCATGGCTTGATCCTGGTCCGTAAAGATAGTAATGGGTTGTTTCCCACCGACGAAGTTAAGGAACGACACAAAAACCCAAGAGAAAGATTCGATAGTTTCCTCAGCAATAAAAGCTCCGCCCAAGAATACATTCTGCCAGTGATGATTTACGCCAATGAATGGTGCACAAGCTAGATTGTACTTATTAAGTCTATATGTGGTATCAAAAATAACGACGTCTCCAAAACAGTCATAGTCTATCTTGCTATGCCCATCCATCCAGAGGAAGCTAGTCAACCTGTTGAGCTCATCTGTACGAATTTCATAGGAGAACATATTGTCGTCCAACTTTTTTTTCTTTAATAAAGTGAGCAAACTAGAGGCGTCACCACTTTCTATCAAAGCTTTTCTTTCTCGTTGGACGTAGTTGAAGGCATCCGTCTTCGTGAACCCTATGTTTTCAACCCCCCCGGCTTCATTAGATAGGAAATTATAGGAATCCACAGCTCTAATTCCGGCAGTCCTCATATTTTTCAAAAGACTTGCTTGCATTTCAGGAATACGGCGGCTAGATCGCAACAGATGTGTCTCTTTATCTGTGACTAACGGATGATTATGCTCCTCTACAAATTTTGATACTGTCCAATTTTTGCCTTCTTTATCAGCATGAAATGTTATGCATGCAAGACAACCAGTCCGTATATCTGATTTGCGGTACTTCAAAGGGGAATCCTTTCTGCTCTTTAGCCCCGCTTTAGCGCAACAATACTCCCGTAGCTTAATTATTTTTGTATGCGTCCAATACAGTAGGTGTTGCTTACGAACACTGAATCCTAATTTGTGGGCATAGTCGCAATACATTGCGTAGGCTTCTTCATCTGACTGAACAATGTGGAACACAATAGGTTCCTTCTTCACCTACAAAAACAAAAATATGATATCAAAATCCAGTTGGAATAATAGTTTGTGCATTAAAATACTGCAGAAACACAGTTGAAAGATTAACTACTGCATACAAGGGGAGATCCAGAACTTAAATTATTACAAATACAGTCGTAATTGGTATATATTCATACAGTTAGAAAAATATATGATTAAATCCAGTTGGAAAAATAGTTTGTGCATACAGTCAAAAAAAAACAAACATAAATACATTTGAAAGATTAGCTACAACATACAAGTTTACAAACTCAGGGGAGCATCAGGACTTACTCGTTCGTCAGCACCTTGAGGGTTGGAGGCGGACATGGGGAAGAATCCTAAAGTACCTGACATTTTTTTAATAGAATGGATATTAACACTTTTGGTAGCAGTCTTCAGATTAGGAGGATGAAGTTGTTGAAAAAATAGCAGTTGTATTACCTCAGTTCAAACACTTTAGTGACGGTTTTTCGCCTGAAACCAGGGTAGAGGACGGTGGAAGCTTGAGCTGCAGCTAGGGGTCACGACGGGAGGTGACGCCTCTGCCGTGGAGGCCAGAAGCGGGCGACGGGAATGACGCTGCTGCTGTCGGAGGCGAGGCAGAAGCGGGCGACGGGATGATCGCGAAGCTGGAGGGGAGGGAGCTAGGTCTTTGGCCAGTTCCTCTCTTCGACGGGAAAATCGCGAAAAAACAAAATGTGGGGCCGGCAAGTATTTAAACCCGCAGGGTTTTCCCTTGGGGGTGCCGCAGGGAAAAATTTTCCTTATTTACGCGGGGCCTGTTATTCTTGAATATCAACCTCATAAATTATAAAATATTCAGAATATTAGGAAGATGCAGAACTTAGACCCAAGGTTGGAAATTGATCTATTTATTAGATTTGCGTTCCGCGAATTAATTTCTCGTTATGTGTAAAACCTCATTTTTATGTAACAAAATACTTTCAATACACCAAAATTTTACAATTTACTGAGGGTTAGAAAAAATTCCCCGAGACTTATAATAATTTTACTTCTTGAACGGCTCAAGTCATTATGAGCTTTGATTACTTTTGAACATAAGTTTTGCCTCAAATAAGACCACAACTTTGTATTTAAAATAAGTCTAGATTCAAACAACACCAACATGCACCAAATCATCTCTTCAAAGTAATTTTGGACAATATTAATTTTTAGGTTAAAGGTTCCCAAAAATATTCTAAGATACTAGATTTCTTCTAAAAATTCTCAAATTCCTATTGAGCACTTATAAGGGCCTTAAATATCACTGTTAATTTTTCTAGAATTTTACAAATAGTCTAGGGCCTTCACATTAGTTAAATAGTCACCATTTTAAAATGTAAAAATACGAAATGATCTTAGAAAAATCCCAAATTTTTATGGCAGGTAGCCCTCTCATCGGCAAACATTTTTCATATTTAGAATTTTTTCATTAGACCTCTAGATCACCCTCAGAAAAATCTTAAAGTTTCCATTATGGTTTGGGGTGCCGATGGTTGATCTGGGCTCGAGATGAAACAACTGAGATTGAGTTGTTTATTCTTTTCAAGCTGATAGAATTGATTTCAAGATAACTCAAATACCTAGAGAGGGGGGGGGGGGGAGGTGAATATGTTCTTTTCTTTTTTACTTAAGGCAAAATAATATTTTAGTTCTTTAAATAGAATCTAACTATTCTACAGCTATCACAACAATCACAACACAGAATTCACAATCACACACACATCACAGATTGCACATAGTTTATAGTGGTTCCCCAAGGTCTGGGTACATCCACTTTCCCCCTTCACCTATCCAACAGTGTGCTAGATTCGGCCTAACTTCTTCCTTCTTCTCAGATCCACAGATCTTACAGCTCAGAACCCTGATAGGTTCCTACAACTCAGAACCCTAAAAGGTTCCTACAACTCAGAATGTATCCACACTCCTACAGCTCAGGCTAACAACCCTACCTCAGCCTTGACACAAGGCCTACAACTCAGAGATTGAAATCTCCTACACTCAGACTCAAAAGTCTTACCACTCAGAGATCTATATCTCCTACACTCAGCCTTTATAGTATAGACTTACAACTCAGATCTTGAAAGATCCTACAGAATTTGAAAAATCTTATAGATTAACTCTTACCCTTGTTGAGAGAGAAGGGATAAAAGGTTTCTTGATCAGCTCTTGATAAAACTGATTGTTGAGATCAACATGTTCTTAGCTTTCTTCAAAGCTTCTTGAATCTGAACTCAGTAGGGTTAATCTTCTTTGAAGTTGACTGGCTGGCAGCTTCCTTCTTAGATTTTAGAAATAGATCTGAATTCTTCTTAGCAGATTAGTTCAAGATTTGCTTCTTAAGAGACTAGTAAATGTCTCCTACTTTACTTCAACAGCTGGAGATCTCTCTCACTCTCCAGATCTTCTGAAGTTTCTTCAGAATTCTTATTTGAATTCTCCTTAGACAAATTCTGAGTAGATTGACACTTCAGATTGTCTTCTTAGATCTTCTCACGAAAATCTTCTGCTGTGTGACGTGCTCTTTCTTGATCAATGATCAATACTTCAATAGTTGTTCGTGTTATTGTTTTTGATTTGACAAAATCCATCTTTATATAGACTTCATCCATGGTAACCGACTGATCCAGTTTCTAACCAACTTCTGACAGGTCTGATAGCTTCAGCAAACTTGTTGAAATACACAGCTGTCAAGTCTCTAGTTAGTTCTTGAACCTTTGTCTTTGTCAGCAAAGCGTCGAGACTGATCTTCATTATGTGTTGACACAAGTAAATTAAGTGTCGACACAGGATTTGGTGATGTCGACACAGCTCCTTTGGTGTCGACACTGCTTCTTGACACTGCATCTATAGAATGTGTCGACTCAGCTTCTTTATGTCGACACAGACACTTCTTCACTTCACAGCAATCAACATTATTGAAACTCTGCTGTGTGTCGACACAAGTCCTGTGTGTCGACACAGTTGATATAGTCTAAGAATTTTGTGTGTCGACACTGCCTCCAAGTGTCGACACAGTTGATGTCGACTAATACTTTTGTGTGTCGAAACTGTCTCCTGGTGTCGACACAGTCGATGTCGACTAATACTTCTGTGTGTCGACACTGCCTCCAGGTGTCGACACAGTTGATGTCGACTAATAAATTCTGTTTGTCGACACAGTTACTTCTAGTGTCGACACAGCTTTTCTAAGTGTCGACACATGCTTTCTTAAGTGTCGACACATGGACTTAGAAACTTTTTCTACATATTAGCATATACTTAACCTGCACATATAAACTCAAAATAACATCAAATACACCTTGATGTATATCATTGAACTAAGTGAGGCTTCTTCAAATCAGGTACAAATTTTCCCATGTACCCAACAATCTCCCCCTATTTGGAGAAGTCATAACCCTTTAGTCAATGATATACACCACTTATAATAAACAAACATTATGATGTATATAAGCATTATATGACAGGGTAACTTATAAACAAAACAAATACCAAAATGTCATTACAGAATAATGATGCAAACTTAATGAACATGAAATATTGTTTTGTTATATTATCAAAAAGTTTCTTAACAATTGTTTACATAGATTTCCTTAATACTAAAGATTACATTGTTCTTGCAAAATCTTGTAAATCTATCCTAAGGCTGATCAGGCTCCCTGATGACTATGCCTTTTTCTGGCTTAATCTGAGCCTGCACAGTAGGTTCTGCATCATCAATGGGCTTCTTTCTTTTCAACTCTATCTTCTTCTGTGCTTCAGCCTTAATCCTCTGCCTTTCAAAATAATGAAAAGGCTTAGGGAAGTATTTGCTAGGCTCCTGAGCATTAGGAGGTAGCTTCCCAATTTTAGCCTTCCTTCTATACTGTAGAATGGATTCTTGACTTGTTTCATATTTCTGCCATTCTTGTTCATTATACCATTTGCCCCTTTCATGGATCTGATCTTTCACAGCTTTCCAGGCAGTTAAAATGATATTCTTGGAAGTGGGGCTCCACTGCTCAAAATCAGGCTTTAACTCAGCCTGTTCTCTGAACCTTTTCTTTGACAGTTGAGCTTCCTGCTGAGTGTTCAAGGCAGCTTCTTGCATTTCTACTTTCTCTATAATAATATTATCAACTTCTAGTGGAGGCCTGTAAATTGACTGAACCTATTATTGAATCATATGAAAATCTGCTGGAGGGTAGATGATCTGAGCAACTTCAGGTTGATCACCTTCAACATAAGCAGGTTGCACACCAGACTCAGCAACATTATCATCATCACAAAGGGGTGGATATCCCAGAGTGGCTCTGATGCTATTGGATATCGATTTGGCATGATTTGAGCCTGCTTTGACTAACACCCTCTCCCCCTTTATGACTTCTCTTTCAATATGGTCTCTTAAGTCATCATTTTGAAATCTTACTTATCCATCAAGAAAATTTACACCATCTTTATAAAATGATTTTAACTTGAGAAGCCTATCATAGATTGTGTTTTGAGAAGTAGTAATGGCTGTCTGAAATGAGTCTAAGGCATCCTGTAGCTTCTTATCAAACTCCTCTTTCTCTTGAGCCCTTGCTTCAGTCATTGCAGTGACTGTTTTTTTTATTTCAGTTACTATCTCATTATGAGATTCAGTCAGATTGTCATTCATCCTAATCTGATTCTCAAGGACATAGCCTTGTTTAATAGCAATGTCATCCACTTGAGCCTTTACCGCTGCTTGCTGCTCAGCCAGAAATACTACAACATTGCCCCCTTTGTGGAAGTAACCTGTCATCTCTTTCTTATGTAGATTCACTTCAAACCTGATGGATTTGATATCCTGAGTCAAATCAAATTGAAGTGACTTATGGCTTTCATCCACATACTTCTCTAGAGCCATTCTCTGCTCATCTAATTTCAATTGCAAGGCCACCAATAATGAGCTGTAATCAGCCTCTAGGGAAGGTTGTGGAGCAGCAGTTTGCAATCCTTTCTTGTAGCTTTGGCTCCTTCTATTGAAAACTATCAGTTTTCTCTTTTTGGCACTCCTGATCTCTTCATCTTCTGAAGCAGATGAACTGGGAATGTCTACTCTTTCCTTAGGACTAGGAGGGAGCTCCTTTTCAGTCCTATTCTGCTCCCCCTCAATGTCAGCCTGCTCTCCCTCAATCCTTACTTGCTCCCCCTTACTTGCTGCTCCCTCAATATCAGGAAACAACTCTTCAAGAGTAAACTCCTGTTGAGTGTGGACTGGTGGTACTACTTTCTCAGGAGCATCAGCAACTACAGATGTATCCTCCATGATAACATCTAGTACTGGACTATTGACATAAGGTCTCTCAAGAATAGTTTGTGAATCCATTTCACTTGCCAAGTGAGTTGTTTCTTCCACTTGCACTTGTGTATTATCAGCAAAGTCCTGTGCCTGTACATTATCTGTAATGTTCTGTACCTGTGCATTATCTAGCTCCCCCTGCACCAGTGCATGATCAGTAATGTCCTGTGCAGGTGATTTCTCAGCAGCTTCTTGGCTTGCTATATCAGGTATGTCCTTTGTTAGGACCCTATCCCATCTAGAGATGATTCTGATGTCCATTTTTCTCATGTGGTTGATTTTAGAACTAGGAATCTGGTTCATTACTTCTGGAATTTATCCAGCCAAGTATAGACTCATCAGTCTAGCCAAATTAGGCTTCTTTATGCCTTCCTTAATCTTCTTAAAAATTACTATAGACCAATCTGTGTTCAGTCTAAAAATAATCCTTGTCATTAGGCTGAACATATAGGGGTAAATCCTTTCATGTCCCCCTGGCTTACATAGAATTACCTTTTCAACCACTTCAGAGAGGAATTTCCCTTGCTGATTCATCCCTTTCCTGTTTATAACTGATCCAATCTTAGAGGTGGGATCCAATCCACACCATTGTAGTGCTTCCCTTGTCTTGGATACGGGTACTTCTTCTTTATCCTGAGTCCTTGGAAGATTAAGAATTTTCCTCAAACTTTTCAAGGTCACTTTGACTCTAGCACCATGAACGGTTGACTTAATCTTAAGACCAGTTGAATCCACTATAGCTACGCCATAAAACTCAAGTATTTCTTTCTTCCATATCTTGGTTGGTTCGGATACCAGAAATTCCAAACCATTTTCAGTAATTAGGTTAATTACCCCTTTAATCTCAGATTCAGCATCATCAAAGGCATGACGAACCAACTCATATCCTTCGTTGATGTTATCTTCTACCTTTGGTGCCATTGGGATGGTGAGAAAGCTAGATTAAGAGAAGATAGATTGTCGACACAAGGTTTTGGACTCGAAAACCTGGAGAGTGTGTCGACAGAGATTGTTCTTGACCTATTTATTCCCTTTTAAACACAGAAGGTCAAAAGGCGGGCAAAAACTGTCTAAATGTGTTGACACTGTTGAAATATATCGACACATACTTCTAATGTCTTGACAACGGTGTTGACTTTTGTGTGTCGACACCAATTGATGATGTGTCGACACTTGATATACTTAGAAGTTAATCAGAAATTCTGTGTCGACTCTTATTGTAAGTGTCGACACAATTTCTAGATGTGTCGACACCACTACTCTGGTTGTGTCGACACCACTAACTGAAGTGCCGACATCACTTCTCTAGGCGTGACGACACAGATTTAGTGAAGTGCCGACATCACTTCTCTGAATGTGTCGACACTGATTTACTTTGCCAAATTTGTTAAACTAATCTATGTTCAACATTCCTAATTCAATTTTAAATTTATTGAATTTAGTTTCATCTAGAGGCTTCGTAAACACATCTGCAATTTGATAATCTGTTTTGACAAATTCTAGTGAGATGTCCTTTTTCTCTACATGTTCTCTAAGAAAATTGTATCTAATTTCAATATGCTTAGTCCTACTATGTGAAACAGGATTATTAGCAATAGAAATAGCACTAGTAGAATCACAAAACAAAGGTGTTCTACTTACCTGAATACCATAGTCTTCTAGCTAGTGCTGAATCCACAACAGCTGTGCACAACAACTTCCTGCTGCCACATATTCAGACTCAACTATGAAAATTGCCACACAAATTTGCTTCTTACTGCTCCAAGACACCAATCTTCCTCCTAGAAATTGACAGGTGCCTGTTTTGCTTTTTCTATCTTCTTTGCAACCTGCAAAGTCTGCATCTGAATAGCCTATCAGTAGAAAATCTCCATTCTTAGGGTACCAAAGTCCTAGATTAGGTGTGCCCTTTAGATGTCTCAAAATCCTTTTTACTACAGTGTAATGAGATTCTTTAGGGCATGATTGGTACCTAGCACAGACACATGTTGCATACATAATGTTTGGTCTACTAGCAGTTAGATATAGAAGAGAGCCAATTATTCCTCTATACAAAGACTCATCTACAGGTTTACCTGCATCATCTTTTCATATAGGCATACTTGTTCCCATAGGAGTTCTCATGGTGGAGGATGATTCCATACCATACTTCTTAATTAACTCCTTGGTGAACTTAGACTGGGATACGGATAAGCCATCATCAGTCTGTCTTACTTGAAGTACCAAGAAGAACTTAAGTTCTCCCATGCTGCTCATCTCAAACTTCCCTTGCATAAGTTTAGCAAACTTCTTGCAAAGGTTGTTTTCTGTATACCCAAATATTATGTCATCTACATAAATTTGGACTAAGATTATCTTTCCTTTGGACTCCCTTAGGAATAGAGTTTTGTCTATGTTCCCCCTTGAGAATTTGTTCTCAATAATGAAAGTAGACAGGGTTTCATACCAAGCCCTTGGGGCTTGCTTTAACCCATACAAAGCTTTCCTAAGTTTATAAACATAATCAGGTTTGAGAGAATATACAAAACCCGAGGGCTTCTCTACATAGACTTCTTCTTTTAGATTTTCATTTAGGAGTGCTGATTTTACATCCATTCGGAATACCTTGAAGCCTTAATATGCTACATAGGCAAGGAACATCCTAATTGCTTTCAGTCTTACTACTGGGGCAATGGTTTAAACAAAGTCAATACCCTCTTCCTGCCTATATCCTTTTAAACAAGTCTTGCTTTGTTCTTCACAATGATCCCATTCTCATCCAGTTTGTTCCTAAAGATCCACTTTGTTCTAATGATATTGTGGTCTTTTGGTTTAGGAACTAACTCCCAGACCTTGCACCTTCTGAACTGATTCAGCTCCTCTTGCATGGCATCAATCCAATGTGGGTCTAGAATAACTTCTTCAAATCTCTTTGGTTCCAGTTGAGATAGGAATCTTGAGCAAAGAACTGTGTTCAAGTTCCTTCTTCTGGTTTGTACTCCATGTCTTGGATCACCAATTATCTGATTTGTTGGATGATCCTTTAAATGTCTAACAGCTAGAGGTAGACTATCTTCAGGTTGAAAACCTCCAGTCTCTTCAATATACTGCACCTCTTGGTTTTCATCAGCATCTAGAGAGTCCTGTACTCCCCTTGGATAGTAGCCACCATTTTCCACTTCCTGCTCTGCAGTTGACTCTTTTGTAATGGTAAACTTATCCATTCTCTCATTTATACCTGTAGAACTGCTTGTGCTACAAGGAAACTCACTGAAAATCAGTCTTGTTTTATCAAAGACAACATGTACAAACTCTTCTACAACTTGAGTAATCAAGTTGTAGACCCTATAAGCCTTACTATTGTTGCTATACCCAACAAATATCCCATCTTGGGATTTGGCAGCAAACTTAGTTAGATAGGACTTGCCATTATTAAGGATATAGCACTTGCAACCAAAGATCCTAAAATAGGATAAGTTTGGTTTTCTACCCTTCATGATCTCATAGGGAGTCTTTTTGTGGATTTTGGTGATAGAAGCCCTATTGATCGCATGACATGCAGTATTTACTGCCTCAGCCCAGAAATATTCTTGGAGAGAAGTGTCACTCAATAGAGTTCTACAAGCCTCAATCAGTGTTCTATTCTTCCTTTCAACAATACCATTTTGCTGTGGTGTTTTAGGTGAGGAGAATTCTTGAAAAATCCCAAATTTTTCACACAGTCTTGTCATACTCTCAGATTGAAATTCAGTTCCATGGTCACTTCTAATTTTGACCACTATACTGTCATGTTCATTCTAAATTTTCTTGACAAAACTATATAAAACACTTGGGGTTTCTAATTTTTGTCTCAGAAAGAACACCCAGGAATATCTAGAATAGTCATCTACCACCACAAAAGTATAGACCTTCCTACCTAGACTATGAACTGGTATATGACCAAATAGATCTATATGTAAGAGGTATAGACACCTCAATGAATCCTTGTTGTCAAGGCTATGAAAGGAGAATTTTGTCTGCTTGCCTTTTTGACAAGCTGAGCATATCCCATCGTTTATACACTTAACTTTTGGACCATTCCTTACTAACTCTTTGCTAAAGAGTTGGCCAATTATTTTATAGTTAAGATGGGTCAGCCTCTTGTGTCATTTGACACAATGAGAAGCTCTCTCATTAGCTACAAGACAAATAGGAGAAACATTGTTCTCACACTCAAAGTTAAGACAGTACACATTTCTTTTTCTATATCCTGTCAATATGACCTTTTGATCACTTGATCTTTTGATATGACATCCATTTTTAATAAATGAAATGTCATATCCTAAATCACTCAGCTGACTTATGCTTATAAGGTTGTGTTTCAAACCCTTCACATAGGCCACTTGAGTGATAGTACTCTGGTTATTAGAAATGTTACCAAATCCTTTGATGATTCCTTTTTAAGAACCACCAAAGATTACTTTAGACCCTTTTATGATAGGTAAGTACTCCTTCAGCAACCCCCTTGTTCTAGTCATGTGCCTAGAACATCCACTGTCCAAGTACCATATAGGGGCATGGTAACTTGGACTCACCTGCAATAAAGAATTACCTCTCCTTAGAGCCCAAGTAAATCTTGGGTCCTTTGTTCAAGTTAACTTTATACTTAACAAATCTACCTGCTGCTCTTCTAACAGGTAGACTGTTGTTCTTCCTGACACTAATGTTGTGCCAACAATCTATGGCATAATGGCCCGTCTTGCCACAACACCAGCATTCATACCTGTTGTATCTATTTTTAGATACATTCTTGGCAGTCTGGTTGACAACAAATCTTTTGTTTTATGCTGGTACTGCTGCAGCTATACCCACTATTTTCTTAAGAACATGGGGTTTATGGACATGGGATGCCTTATTGACATAAACACTCTTATCATTCAGAACTTCAGTCTTACTTTGACCATGAGTATTCTCAAGGTCATACTTGTTAGAAGGCACTTGTACCTTTCTAAAAACTACATGGACTTTAAAGTTCAGTGGCTGGACTGAGGCTTTGCCCTTTCTCTTAAATTGGATAGCCCTGGTGTCACCTTTAAAGCCTATTCCAGCCTTACCCTATTGAGCCACAAACTCATCTATTAAGGGTAAAACTGATTTTGACTTGGAATAACTAGCCACCAAATCTTTTTCTTTTTAAAGTCTGGCTTCCAGACTTTTAATTAGATCATTTTTGTATGTGATTGTGCCCATCTAAATAACAGTTATAGTTTTTAGTTTGGCAATCTCATTCATTTTTTGATCCAACTCTTTCTCTAAATCAGATGCAACCATCTTAAGATCTGCAATTTCCTTGGCCTGAGTTTTGGCCAGGTTTTTGCTTTTCTTTAGTTCCTGCAACAAGTCTCCATATTCATCTATCAGCTGATGAATATCACCTCCAGACTCAGACCCATCCACATCACTTGATGCAGATGTAGCTGACTCAATACTAGTACTACAATCTGAATTTCTAGAAATACATTGTACCTTACTAGGACCAGGCTGATCCTGACACTTGTCTTCTTCTGACATATCCATCAGTCCCATACACTGATG
This sequence comes from Platanthera zijinensis, assembly GCA_039513925.1. Classification (NCBI taxonomy): domain Eukaryota; kingdom Viridiplantae; phylum Streptophyta; class Magnoliopsida; order Asparagales; family Orchidaceae; genus Platanthera; species Platanthera zijinensis. The sequence continues at coordinate 144,858,045 of CM077091.1, read as the reverse complement.
GTCTTCGTGTTCATAGATAGAGTTCAGCACTTGCATAAACTCATCTTCTTCATCTGCTGCATATAGACCAATGTATGCCTCAGCTTCAGATTCAGACTCTGAAGATGATTGATCTGTCAAGTTCTTCTCCTTCTTGGCAACAAAGGATTTCTCCTTCTTGCTCTTTTGTTGAGTCTTCTTTTTATCAGCACACTCCTTTCTTTTTTCTAGACACTCAGCCACAACATGTCTAGGCTTATTACAGCAGTAGCAAACTATCTTTGATGTTATAGATTTGCTAGGCTTAGACATGCTCCTGTCCTTCCTAGATAACTTCCTCTTTTGATAATAGTCATCCACAGGCTGAGATGTGGAGGGCCTAGACTTCCACTGCTGCTTCTTCAGGAATCTCTGAAACTACCTTGTGAAGGCAGCAAAGTCTTTATCTGAGTCACTACTGTCTGAACTTTGGTTGTCTGAATTATTAGAAGTAATTTCAGCAACTATCTCAGGAGGTGATAGAGACATCCTCCTATTCTTCCTAGTGGCTTCCACCTTGAGGGCCACAGACTTTTCTCTATGCTCCCCTTTTGCACTTTTCTCTTCCTCTTTCCTAGCCATCAGCTGCATCTTATATGACAGTAATTTATCAAACAAAGTTGGAGGAGAGATATCTGCAAGTTTGGCCACTTCCCTAATGTCACAAATCTTAGTGTCCCAATCCTTTGTCAAGGATCTTAGGAATTTATCATTCAGTTCATATGTACTGAAGATCCTTCTATAGGACATCAGCTCATTTACTATTCTATAGAACTTTGTATAACACTCAGTTATACCATCTGACTTTTCTTGTCTGAAACTCTCATATTCCTGGTTCAGCATAGATTTTCTATCTTGTCTGACTTCTTCAGAACCCTCCATGTAGACTATCAAGGTGTCCTACGTTTCCTTGGAGGTCTTGCAGTGAATCAAATTTTGAAAGGTTGAATCATCTATGACACTTACTATGATATTCTGGGCTCTTTTATCCATAGTTGCCAGGATGATATCTTCCTTAGTCATTTCTGAAAAATCTTTGGGAGTTCTTTGATTTGCATCTAGAACTGATAACTTCATTGGAATATAAGGACCTTCCTTTACTGTAATGTAGATCCTTGGATCAGAGGCCTCCATAAAAAGCCTGACCCTTTCTTTCCATATTCCAAATATCTCTTTCTTGCATATGGGTAATTTCATAGAACCTAGTTCCTTATGATTTTCTCCTGAACCCATTTTCTTGATCTTGAATCTGTCTTATGGATCTTACTCAGACTGTTAAGTCCTTCTTTGAGTAACCTCCCTCTGATACCACTTGATAGAATTGATTTCAAGATAACCCAAACACCTAGAGGGGGGGTGAATATGTTCTTTTCTTTTTTACTTAAGGCAGAATAATATTTCAGTTCTTTAAATAGAATCTAACTATTCTACCGCTATCACAGCAATCACAGCACAGAATTCACAATCACACACACATCACAGATTGCACACAGGTTTATAGTGGTTCTCCAAGGTCTGGGTACATCCACTTTCCCCCTTCACCTATCCAGCAGTGTGCTAGATTCGGCCTAACTTCTTCCTTCTTCTCAGATCCACAGATCTTACAGCTCAGAACCCTGAAAGGTTCCTACAACTCAGAACTCTAAAAGGTTCCTACAACTTAGAGTGTATCCACACTCCTACAGCTCAGGCTAACAGCCCTACCTCAGCCTTGACACAAGGCCTACAACTCAGAGATTGAAATCTCCTACACTTAGACTCAAAAGTCTTACCACTCAGAGATCTATATCTCCTACACTCAGCCTTTATAGTATAGGCTTACAACTCAGAACTTGAAAGATCCTACAAAATTTGAAAAATCTTATAGATTAACTCTTACCCTTGTTGAGAGAGAAGGGATAAAAGGTTTCTTGATCAGCTCTTGATAAAACTGATTGCTGATATCAACCTGTTCTTAGCTTTCTTCAAAGCTTCTTGAATCTGAACTCAGTAGGGTTGATTTTCTTTGAAGTTGACTGGCTGGCAGCTTCCTTCTTAGATTTCAGAAATAGATCTGATTTCTTCTTAGCAGATTAGTTCAAGATCTGCTTCTTAAGAGACTAGTAAATGTCTCCTACTTTACTTCAACAGCTGGAGATCTCTCTTACTCTCCAGATCTTCTGAAGTTTCTTCAGAATTCTTGTTTGAATTCTCCTTAGACAAATTCTGAGTAGATTGCTCCTTCAGATTGTCTTCTTAGATCTTCTCACGAAAATCTTCTGCTGTGTGACGTGCTCTTTCTTAATCAATGATCAATACTTCAATAGTTGTTCGTGTTGTTGTTTTTGATTTGACATAATCCATCTTTATATAGCCTTCATCCATGGTAACCGATTGATCCGGTTTCTAACTAACTTCTGACAGGTCTGATAGCTTCAGCAAACTTGTTGAAATATAGAGCTGTCAAGTCTCCAGTTAGTTCTTGAACCTTTGTCTTTGTCAGCAAAGCGTCGAGACTGATCTTCATTATGTGTCGACACAAGTAGATTAAGTGTCGACACAGGCTTTAGTGATGTCGACACAGCTCCTTTGGTGTCGATACTGCTTCTTGACACTGCATCTGTAGAATGTGTCGACGCAGCTTCTTTGTGTTGACACAGACACTTCTTCACTTCACATCAATCAACATTGTTGAAACTCTGTTGTGTGTCAACACAAGTCCTGTGTGTCGACACAGTTTATATAGTCTAAGAATTTTGTGTGTCGACACTACCTCCAGGTGTCGACACAGTTGATGTCGACTAAGACTTTCTGTGTGTCGACATTGCCTCCTGGTGTCGACACAGTCGATGTCGACTAATACTTCTGTGTGTCGACACTGCCTCCTAGTGTTGACACAGTTGATGTCGACTAATAAATTCTGTGTGTCGACACAGTTGCTTCTGGTGTCCATACAGCTTTTCCAAGTGTCGACACAGGCTTTCTTAAGTGTCGACACATGGACTTAGAATTTTTTTTTTGCATATTAGCATATACTTAACCTGCACATATAAACTCAAAATAACATCAAATACACCTTGATGTATATCATTGAACTAAGTGAGGCTTCTTCAAATCAGGTACACATTTTCCCATGTACCCAACACAAGTCGTGACCCAACAATAGATCTAAAGCTGATATGTTGTGGTGTGATGAGCTATCCACGGTAATTAAGGATGGTGGTGCCTCTGATCCCGATCATGGGATCAGAAGGAATTTGTGCCTCCCGCAAGCATGAAGCTTGCGTGGGCCCTACACCGTCGTTCGGTCTCTGGATGGCCACGCCACCACTCTTGGATGCTTCATCGAGGGTCGACGCTTCCTCCTGTGGTAGTCTAGTGGCCCGGCGCCACCATCTGCCACAAGAAAATTATAATAGTTGGCCTATGCTCATGGGTGCCGTCAAAGCCGCAATTTCCGGTGCACCACCACCTCCCACTGCCAGGAGAGGGATCATCACATTTCCTCCGGTGGGATAACACCCTCCAAGTGCAAACCTACCTAATGCAGCTACATGCACTAGGAGGCTCACAGTGCACAACCACCACCCGAGCTTGGAGCATGGATCGGGCGGCGACGGCAGTGCTCCGGTGACCGAGAGACCCATATAACACGTTGAGTGGGATAGAGAAGAGGGTAGATATGAATATACACCTGAGAAAGGGGAGCTTGAGAGGTCCCTGAGGAGCTGCCATGGTAGGGTGTCCAGGTGGTGGTGGATCGGGTTGGGGTTTTCTTGCAAGGGGTGGCTCTAATGAGGGTTGGGCTAAGCTCGACTATATTAGAGGATGTGTAGTCTATATTTAGGGGGGGGGGTAAGGTGCAGTCGGAATTTATAGGAGGGGAGGATCCCCGTCCCCTTCCCATAAATGATGTGGGATTAATCCTTCCATAAGGTGGGATTAACCGGTCTCCTCTAGCTATCCAGGCAGGTGGCTTACATCCAGGAAGCTGGTACAACCATGTTGTATAATAGAGAGAAGGGAGAAAGATTGGTGGAGTTTGTTTTTCGGTTTGGGAATGAAGGAAGAAATGGGAGAGTGTAGTTGGGCCTTTCTTGGGCCAAATCCCTTATCCTGTGTGGGGTTACTGATTTCAAGCCTAATGAAGGCTGGTGGATGGGGCCCAAGTGTTTTAGTGTGTTGGGGTGGTGAAGTCTTCTACTTGAATTTTTAAAAATGTGATTTTTAGAGAGTTTGATTAAAGTCAACCCTAGGCTGGGACCCTCATGTAGGTCAAGATCAAAGTGGATTCAAGTCGTCGGGTGATATGTCAATGTTAAGGTATTAAAGTAATATTGACATGTGCACGCTTACAGTGCACCATAAGGTTTTATTTGACCAAAGTTTGACCAATTAAAGTCGAAATTGATCGTAACGAATTTTTTGGTCTTGTATTGATCATATGAGTCCAATGCAACTTACTGGGGTCAAATCCAAGTTTAATTACTCAATATCCTAAAATTGTGCATCGTGACATGCTATAATACTCAAAATGGTCATATTCTTCATATGTCCTCAGATTGAAATAAAACGAGTTCCATTGCACTTGTATTAACTATAGAAACTAACAAGAACTCAAATCAGAGTTTGTATGCTCAATATGCAAATTCTTCATAGTCATGACGGCACACAAAATAATCATATTCTCTATATGACTTCTGATTGAAACGAAACGAGTCATGTTGCACTCGTATTGACTATACAAGTCTATAGGAACTGACATAACTCAAATCAGAGTTTGCACACATAATATCTAAAGATCGGGTCACCTCCTACCTTCTAAGTTCTTGGGTTGAGGATCGGGTCACTTTTATTGGGTCTACTAGGGTTCTAGTGACCCAATAAAAGTCATGATGTTATAATCCAATAAAAATACGAGGTTTTTCGTCCTTGAAATTTGCTTAAAGTAGGGGGAGGAGGATGTGACATACCTATGGAAAGTGTTTTGGATAGTTTTCTCAGACAAGAGTCTCCAGTTCCTATGTGTATTCGTCACGTCCGCAGTTTGACCAAAAAATGTTGATCTTTGCGATGGTTTTGTTCCGCAGGTCCTTAACTTTGAAATCTGCAATCCGTACGAGCTGTAGCTGAATAGATATGTCAGACTGTATTGAGGCTGGAGGTATGGGAAGTTGCTGGTCCAGTTTTCGAAGGACACGTATTAGTGAAGAGACGCAAAAGACGTCACAAAGATTTCCCAATTCTGGGGGCAAATATAATCGATATGCGACGAGGCCAATCCATTATATGATTTGGTATAGACCTAAATAATGAGGATCCATATTTTTTCCCGCTTTTTTATTCGGGAGATTCCATACATATGCTTGATCTTCAGGAACATCATATCTCCCATGATAAATTCCACTGGCCGATGTCGCACATTATAATATTTTACCTGGCGGCTCTGTGTTTCCAACATTCGATCTCGAATCAACCTTATCACCGCGGTGGTTTCATATATGTATGCAACTCCTAAAGCTTCTGGGTCCTCATCTTGCTCCCATGATAGAGGTGTCCAACAACATCTCCCGTAAAGGGCTTCATACAGTGCCATCTTGATGCTAGCCTGGAAGTTGTTATTGTATGAGAACTCTACAAGCGATAGAAGATGCTCTCACGATTTATTTTTCTCTACGATGAATACTAGAAGTAGGTCATCCATAGTCTGATTGTCCTTTCAATTTGCTCGTCGATTTGTGGGTAAAAGGTAGCTCTAACGGCTAGTTTGGTCCCTAGATAAGCCTGCATCCTCCTCCACTCCTTCGAAGTAAAGCTTATGTCATGGTCAGATACGATGGACTTGGGTACTCCATTAAATCAGACTACCTGCTCTATAAAGATTCTTACTAGAACAGCGACACCATCACTCTGTTGTTTTGAAAATAATTGGGCTACCTTTGTGAGGTGGTCCATAATGACCCATATGGAGTTGTTTCCTGCATAAAATCGAGGTAGGTCATGGACAAAGTCCATAGAGATGTCTTCAAACTTCCACTTTGATATTTCCAGGTGTTGCATTAAACCTCCTAGGTTGCGACACTCAGCCTTGACCATTTAACAGGTCTGGTAGTGTGCCACATAGTCGGTGACATCTTTCTTTATACCCAGCTCGAATAGAGTTCTACTTAAATCAATATACATCTTTACTACGCTTGAGTGAATGGAGTATCTTGATTGGTGTGCTTCTCAAAGTATCTCCTCTTTGATTCCCCCAGTGGAGGGGATAAACATGTGGTGCTTGAATTGCAAGATGCCATCATGTAGGTTATAGTCATCTTGTGTACCATCTTGCAGAGTTTGGAAAATTAGGGCCGCTTCTGGATCAATCTTTTGGGTTTCATGGATACAATCTCGAATGTCATACTGGATTTCCATCCAATATAACTGTGTTTGGTACTTTACTGAGTCTCTTCGGGTGATTGGTTTGATGCTTAGATCTGCTAAGGACTGAATCAACTCCTCAGTATTACCTACATCCATCTTCCGACTACTATAGATTGACAACTCAAGGCAATGACAAACTTGTTGGCTTTTCTAGGGTGGTATTGGAGGGCAAAATCATAATCACAAATAAATTCTAACCACGGACGATGTCGGAGGTTCAACTCCTTATAGGTGAAAATATACTTGAAGCTTTTATAGTCCGAGAAGATCTCATATCTTACCATATATATGTAATGCCTCCAGATTATGAGTGCAAAGACTACCTTATCCAATTCTAAGTCATGGGCTGCATAATTAAGCTCATCCAGCTTCAACTGTCGAGATGCATAATCGACTACTTTACCATGCTGCATTTATACAACCCCAAATCCCTTTAGAGATGCATTAATGTAGATTTGGAATCTTCGGTTCCTTACAGAATCATAATAATCGGGGCAGAGGCCAGACAATTCTTTTGCTCGACGAACGTTGCCTCGCACTTAGGCATCCAACGGAAAAATAATCCTTTCTGGTAAGAGCGGTGGGGGGTAAGACAATCTTTGAAAATCCTTCAAGAAACATTTGGTAGTACCTGATGAGTTCACGGAAGCTTTTAATATTAGCTACGGACTTGAGTGGCAGCCAATTTTGCACTTCCCGTACTTTAGCTTGACCTACTACTAACCCATTCCTGTTGATGGTGTGCCTTAAGAATCCCACCTCTCCAACCAAAAACTCGCATTTACTGAATTTTGCAAAGAGGGAATGCTCTTGTAGCTTGAGTAATACCATGTAAAGATGTCTGGTATGGTCTGTCTTGCTCCTCGAGTAGATAAAAATATCATCTATGAAGAGAATTACAAAGTGATCCAGATATGGCTCAAATACTTTGTTCATTAGCAGCATGAAGGCGGATGACACGTTGGTTAGCCCAAAAGGCATTACCATGAACTCGTAAAGGCCATATCGAGAGCTAAAGTCTGTTTTGGGGATGTCCTCCTCTTGTATCCAAAATTGATAATATAAAGATCTCAGGTCCATTTTAGAAAAGATGGACGCAGCTTGCATCTGGTTGAACATCTCATCAATCCTTTGTAGTGGATAAATATTTCAGATGACGAGTTTATTGAGTTCCATATAATTGATGCATAAATGCAGCGACCCGTCCTTCTTCTTGACAAATAACACAGGGTCTCCCAAGGGTGAGGAACTTGGGCGGGCAAACCCTACATCGATCAACACATGTAGTTGTATCTTAAGCTCTGCCAATTTTTTTGGGGCCATCCAGTAATGTGCTCGTAACACTAGTAGGGCTTCATGCACGAGTTCAATCTGAATGTCTACCTCTTGTTATGGGGGAAATCATGGGAGAGACTCAGGAAAGACATCTGGTAAGTCTCAGATCACTGGAACCTTAATGAGCTATTGGATTTTATTCTCCAACTCGATGTAGATAAGATACATCTAGTTATTTTGCCATACTGATTTGGCATTTTGTGCAGACGTTAAAATTATACGTGAGACAGAAGGAATACCATTTAAGGTGATGGACTGTCGATTCGAGTTTTGGAGGTTGATCTCCCTGGTCTAGTAATTGATTTGGGCCTTATGCTCATCCTGCCAGTCCATCCCCAATATAATATTGAATCCCTTTATTGCTAGTACTATTACGTATATTTCAAATTCTATGTCTCCCAAAAGAGCTTGGAATGAACATTTTTCGGTAAAGGTCATATCTGATCCATCTCGGAGTCGTATACATATCAACATCCCAGCTGATCGGATAACATTTGACTTTGACATGATGAAGTCCTGAGAGACAAAGAAGTGAGTGGCTATGGTATCGAATAATATTTTTGTGGGATGACCATCCACCAAAAGTAAATATGGCAGGAAATATATACTATAAACAAGCAGTTTTCGATATACATATGATAAGATGTAGCTCCATACTAGATGTTATCACCATACTCATCACAGATGCCCAAAATATATACATATAACTACGTCTGGTGCAGCTCCATGCTGCATATATAAAGCGTACGCCTCAAGTGGTGCAGATATACCCTACCCAGGCTAATCCCTCCTTCCTTTATGTCGACCTCTGCAACCTCTTTGTCCTTGCCCTCTTATTGCACCTCCTTGTAATGCTCCTAGACTGGGCCTCGTTGCGGCCTGGGGGAAGAAAACTCTAATGTGTCCAGGCTACTTGCAAAGGAAATAATTCCCTGCAAAGGGAACATCTCGTCGTACTGCAGGTACAGACTGTGGTGCTAGTCATGATGCTGACTGCGATACTGGTTGGGGTGTTGGGGGTGGAGGTGCCTGACAAGGCTGCGGCGCTTATCATTATGGCTGGTGGCGATGCTGTTGTCTCCTATCTTTGTCCCATCATAGGAGAACAACCCCTCCTCTCATCCTCGGCCTCGAGGAACCTGCATCTGTCCCCTCTGTTGCTGGGTAACCATCCTCTAGTCCATCTCCAAAGTAGTGGCATGGGTAGCAATCGTATATAAGGTTGATTGTGACATCACGATCAAGGCCTGTCGCAGGTCTTCGCGCAATCCTTGGTAGAATCAGATAGCTCCATCCCCGTTTGTAGTTGCATAGGTTCCCATTAAGTGGGTTAAGTGTATGAACTTGCGCTGATACTCGGACACTATTCTCTCACCCTATCATATATGAAGGAACCACTCTATAATGCAATTCGATCGACGTCAAAGATGAAGCGCTCTAAAAATGCATCAAAAAACTCTCCCCAGAGGATAAAACTATACAGTTGTCCTCTGAATATGGAGTGGCTAGCTGCCCTCCACCAATCTCGGGTGTATCTATTTAATAAAGTCATTACTCGGGATACTGCAAAAATAATAGGGCACATCAAACCCACCAGTAGCTCCTCAACCCTCTCTACCCACTCTTTTGCATGCATAGCAGACTTGGTGCCTCGGAATGTAAGGGGACTCAGCCTTTGGAAGGTCATCAAAATGTCTGTGGGCATGGTCAGTAGCTGAGGTGGCTGTGTGATAGTAGTCTGGAAGGTGGTAAGCAGTACTTTCAGTGTCTGCACCAAGTTGATCTCAACAATCAAATTATAGCCAGAGAAACTAGGTTTGGTGGTGGAGTAGAGGGGTGGTATTGGTCTCTGGAAGACGATCTACCATTATTGGACTCCAGTATCTAGAGAAGTAACATGAAAGAGGTCAGCAACTTGCAAAGTAAGTGAATATGTAAAAAACTGGCTGAAGCGGAAATGAAGTGTATGTGGGTGTGATACCGTGCAGTTTAGAATCCTAAAATCTCTATCCTAAGGGTCCACCGGTCATCACTAACGTGGTTTGACTCGAACCAAGAAACATAGTGTAAGAAGGAAGGATCCTGAAACTGCCTCACGTAGACAGATCGTGAATTCTCTGATCCTATTGTAAGATCTCCCCAACAATAGATCGGGTCGGGTCAGAGGAGGGTCTTACTGCCTAAGACAACCATACAGTGCTTACCAAGTTGCGATGGCTCATTATCAAAGTGTAGAATGATCATCTTGTTAGGCAAGAAACATAACACATTACATCAGAACACAATGTGGATACATATATATATAATGTATATATATATATATGTACATATATATGTATATGTAAATGTTTGCTTTAGGATTGAGAGTAATGTAACGGGGGGTGAATAGGTCTAATTTTAACCTTGGATTCCCTTTTTTTAATACTGAGATATACTTTCTTTTTATTAATTATCTCAGTCAGATAAAACAAGATAATCTTAACAGCAATTTGAAGAAAAACTATCATAGCACATCAATCACATCACAGTACACACAGTTTTATAGTGGTTCCTCAATTTATGGGTATATCCACTTCCCTCTTTGCCTATCTAGCAATGAACTAGATTCAACCAAACTCTTTCTTCCTTTAATCAGATACTTAGATCATACAACTCAGAGCCCAACTAGCTCCTATAACTCAGACTATACAAGTCTTACCACTCAGATCACCAAGATCCTATACCTCAAGTTATTCCCAAGAACTCTACCTCAGAATGTATCCATACTCCTACTCCTTAGGCAAAACCTGCCCTATAACTCAGAGAAATACCCACTTCTCCTACCTCAGGCAATCCCTGCCCTATCTCAGCCTTTATAACATAGGCTTATAACTCAGAGAAAATGCTTCCCCTACACTCAGATCTACAGGTAGATCTTATAAAATTAATGATGGTGAAAAGAATGATCTAGAATTAGTCACCCAGTAAGAGAGAAAATGAGTGACTAACTGGTTGTAGAAGATTTGATCTGCCCCTTCTTAGCTTTTCAAATCTTCCTGAAATTGAAATTAGGGTAGATCTAGGCTGGAGAATGTTGAAGACGATTCTTGATCAGGCTTATCTCCACCTTCTGATTTATAGTCGATGCTTCTTAGATCTGGCTTCACCAACTTGTTCTTGTTCTTTTTTTTTGAAGAGTTGATCTCTTTAAATAGGCTCTGTCAGGAGTAACCGGCTGATCCAGTTAATAACTGACATCTGATAGTTCTGATAATTGTCAGTACCACCGGCTTGATTTCTGTACTTAGGAAACAATTCTGCTTGAAGTGTTGAAACTTGACTGTTGGATATGTCAACACCATTCTTGGGTGTCGACACTACTCTTGTAGTAAAGTCGACATACGTTTGAATGTGTCAACACAACCTCCACTTTGTCTCGACACAGTTGATGTAGAATATGTCAACACAAGTTTTGAGTGTCGACACAGCTATCTTCAGTCTCGACACTGCTTGTATAAAGTGTGTCGACACTAGTCCTGAGTGTCAACACAGTTTCTTCCTTGTATCATAGTGTTGACCCAAGTTCTGGGTGTCGACACAACTTTCTCTTTGACTCAACAGTTCTATTTTAAGTGTGTCGACACTAGTCCTTAGTGTCGACACAGCTTTTCTTTTTGTCTCAGCGCATTATTGACAAAAGTGTTAACACTGGTCTATTGTCATGACGCTTTTGTAATTAGCTTTATTTGTCTGCACACATGAACTTAACATTCATCAAATACAACTATGTGTATATCATTGAGCTGAAAGGACTTCTTCAAATCAAATACATTGTGACCAATGTACCCAACAATCTCCCCCTATTTGGAGAAGTCATAACCCCAATTCAATGATATACAACATGATACCAAAATATAATGATGAAGACATTAAGAGTACAGTGCAGTTCAATATATGAAATACCACAAATAAAAACACATATTTAAAATCAACAATTGCAATCCTAATTAATAGCACATGAAATGTTGAGCAAACCAAAATTTTCATTTATTGTTTATCACAAGGTTTATTGCTACAAGCTTTGGTTACACAATATGTACAAAGGTAGATATTAAAAAAATTAAAATTCCTAAGACAAATTTGGGTCTTTGATGACAATGCCCTTTCCAGATTGGACTGTGGCTTTTACTTTAGGTCCCTTGTCATCAGCAACCTTCTTTTCTTTGTCATCCTTAGCTTTAGCCTTTGCAATTCCTTCTTCTTTCAACATTTGTCTTTCAAAATAATGATAAGGTTTTGGGAAATATTTAACGATCTCAACTAACTTAGCAGGAATCTTTCATTTCTTCAGATCATATCTGAACTTCTGAATAACTTGCTGCTGATTAAGATGTTTGTCCCATTCCTATTCATTGTACCATTTTCCCCTATCTGTCACATTTGCATTTACAGCCTTCCACACAGTGAGAATTTTTGATCTGGATGTTGGACTCCACTACTCAAAATCTAGTCTAGTCTCAGCTTATTCTCTAAACCTTTTCTTTGATAGTTGGGCCTCTATCTCCTGAGCAGTAGAAGACTTGTTAACTTTCTCACAGATTATATTCTGATCTAACCCTTGAGGAGGACTGTACATGTGTTGGACAGTTTCTTGGATAGACTCAAATATAGCTTGTGCTGCAGGATTGTACATGGTTTGCTCAACAACATGAGGTGCTTCAAGTTGAGCTAGTTGACAATCAGGCTCAGCAGTGTGATCCTCATCATACCATAGGCGAGGATAGCCTAAAGTGTCTCTGATATTATTTGATATCTAGGTAGCATGTTCAGAACTGGCCCTTATCATTACCCTCTCTCCCTTTATGACTTCTCTTTCAATATGGTCCCTCAAATCATTTTTGTGAAACCTTACTTGACCATCTAGATAATTGATTCCTGATGTTATAGTGTTCTTAACTCTCAGTAAATTGTTGTCCAAACTTTTGTCAGAAGCCTTATGTCCTTAAGCAGAGAATTTGAATGATCTGCCAGTTTGGTTTCAATATCTTTGGCAGTTGAATCAAGTTTCGTCTCCAAAACAATGGTTTGATTCTTTATTTCTCCAAAGGTTGTATCATGCATAACTATCTTATTTTAATTTAGTCTTGTCTGATTTTCTATGACACGGGCTTGCTTGTGAGCTATGTCATTTTCCACTTTTTGTGCTTCTGTTTGATGTTTAGTAAAGTATACTACAACATGTGCACCTTTCTCAAAGAAATTAGTCATATCTTTATTTAATAAGTTTACTTCAAATCTTATTGACTTTATGTCTTATGCCAGCTGAAATTGCAACTCCTTGTTGCTTTCATCCACATACTTTTCTAGGTCTTGCTTGTGTTTATCAAGCATTATCTGTAGTTGAACTAGCAGGGAGATAGAATCCATTGCAGGGGCTGATTGTGGTCTAGATTGGAGATACTTATTGTAACTCTTACTTCCTTTCCTTAACTCAGATAGTTTCCTTTTCTTAAGCTGTGAAGCTTCCTCTTCCTCAGAATCTGATGATCTAACCATCTCAACAGAGTGTTGCTATTCTGTACCTTCAGTATTTGTATTAAGACTTTCCAAGGTAACATCTGCATGCTGAATCTCAGTATCATGAACCTCAATCTGGGAATTTTCAGTTATCTCCCCTGGATGTTAGATACTTTAGACAAAAGGTTTTCTTCCTCAGTCTCTTTTGAATTTTCTTCCTCCATCTCTTTCTCAGACATTTCTTGTTCAGGATCTTTTGATTTTTCTAGTTCCTGTACGATATCTATTATTACAGTAGTAATTGTATCCATTGACAATTCATAGAGGTTCTCCTCCTCAATTATTTCTTTTTCTGAAATGTTCTCCCCCTGCACCTGTACACTAGTTTCAGGTAAGAACCTTGGAGATCTTCTTTGTTCTTCCTCAGCATCCTTATCTAAACTGAAGTTCACCTCTTCTTCTGAATCACTAGTGGATTCAACTTCCTCTACCACAAATTTCTTGCCTTTTACCTCCTTTGTCTTCTTATGTTCTGGTGTCTCTTTAGATAAGACTCTATCTCATCTAGACAGAATTCTCAGGTCAATTCTCCTTATATGATTTATCTTAGATCCATTCTTTTGATTGATACTATCTGGAATTACCTTTATCAGATACAAACTAACTATTTTTCCCATATTGGCCTTCTGAATCCCTTATGCAATCTTATCAAAGACTACCCTGTTCCATTCAGTTTTCATTCTGAAGATAATCCTTATCATCAGGCTACACATAAATATGGAAATCCTGTCATGTGCTCCAGTCTTGCAGAGGAGCACCTTTCCAACTATTTTAGATAGAAATTTTCTCTGAGAATTCATTCCCTTCCTGTTTAAGGAACTGCCAAACCTAGTGGTTAGAGCTAGTCCATACCATTCTAAGGCCTCAGTAGTCTTACTCAAATCCAGTTTATCTTCCTGTGTAGTTCTTGGAATCTGAAAGACTTTAGCCAGTCTTTTGATTGAGACCTTTACTCTTGCTCCATTAACACTGGATTTGATCTTGTCTGGCTTAGGGTTTAGTGAGGCATTGGAATAGAATTCAGATACCTCTCTCTTCCATATCTTGGTTGATTTTGAAAGTAGATACTCATGACCTGCCTCATTGACAAGTTCAATCACATTATTTATTTCTTCGAGAGCGGAGACGAAGGCGTTTCACACCAATTCGTAACCCTTGTTGATGTTATCGTCCATCTTTGGTGCCATTGAATTCGAGAGAATTTGAGATTAAGAGGAGTCGACTAAGGATTTCTAGGTCTCGAAACTTTGAGAACAGTCGCTCAAGTTTTCTGGTAAGCGTAGTCGACAACTCCTTGCACCACCTATTTAAAGTAACTAAATACGGAAGACGAGAAGGCGCGCTGCTTTTAGACTTTTCTGAAAATTCGTGAAATTTCTTGTGTCAACACTGAAAACCTACTCAGTCGAGATGTGTCGACTTAAGTCGACACAAGGTTCATGTATCTTGACACAACCCTCAGGGTCTCGACACCCTTGTGTCTTGACACTAATTTTTAATGTCTTGACACATGACTATCTATTGTGTCGACACACATTCTGGTGTCTCGACACAATACTGCCTATAGTGTCAACGCATACTGTGGTGTCTCGACACAATTCTTGGACTTAGACAAAATTTTTGTTCTGACTATAATTTCTTGACTTTATATCAAGTCTTTCTTATTTGTTTAGATTTGTGGACATGGTTAGGTATCTTTTATAGTTATTAATAGAAAATATTTACTCAATGTTCAATATACCTAGTTCAAATTTAAAGTAATTGAACTTGTTTTCATCTAGGGGTTTTGTAAAGATGTCAGCAACTTGTCTCTCTGTTAGAGTATACTGTAAGCTAATATTCTCTTTTTCAATATTCTCTCTAAGAAAGTGATATCTAATTTCTATATGTTTAGTTCTACTCTGTGAAACAAGATTATTAGCAATAGTAATTGCACTAGTAGAATCATAAAACATAATAGATTTACTTAGCTGTACACTGAAGTCCAGTAGTTGATGCTGAATCCATAGCAACTGTATACAGCAGCTCCCAGTAGATATATACTCAGATTCTTCTATAGAAATTGCAACACTTGTTTGCTTCTTGCTACTCCAACTTATGAGTCTTTTTCTTAGAAACTGACAAGTTCCAAAAGTACTCTTTCTGTCTTCTCCGCACCCTACAAAATCAGCATCTGTGTACCCTATGAGTTCAAAATCACTATCCCTAGGATACGCAAGCCCAAGATTGGGTGTTCCCTTAAGATATCTTAGTATTCTCTTTACAGCAGTATAATGAGACTCTTTGGGGCATGTTTGGTACTTAGTACAGACACATATTGAGAACATAATCTCTGGCCTACTGGCAGTCAGATAGAGGAGTGATCCAATTATGCCTCTATACAAGGATGCATCAACTGGTTTCCCAGATTCATCCTTATGCAGTGACATAGAAGAACCCATTGGAGTTCTCATGGTAGAAGAATTCTCCATACCATATTTCTTAATCAACTCCTTAGTGAACTTGGACTGAGAGATGGATATTCCATCTTCAGATTGTCTAACTTGGAATCCCAAGAAGAATTTTAGCTCACCCGTGCTGCTCATTTCAAACTTGCCTTGCATAAGCCTGACAAATTTTCTACATAACATCTCATTAGTAGACCTAAAAATTATGTCATTTACATATATCTGGATAAGGATACTTGAACCTTTGATGCCCATAAGGAATAATGTCTTGTCTATCTTTCCTCTAGAGAACTTGTTCTCTATAAGAAAGGTAGACAAGGTCTCATACCAGGCTCTAGGTGTCCATTTTAGCCCATATAAAGCCTTGTGCAATTTGAAGACATGAGAGTTGAGTTTAGAGTTTACAAAACCTGGTGGTTGCTCTACATAGACTTCCTCCTTTAGTGTACTATTTAGGAATGCTGAATTTACATCTATTTGGTAAACTTTGTATCCTTTGTATGCTGTATGAGCTAAGAACAACCTTATGGCTTCTAGCCTAGTTACAGGTGCAAAGGTTTGGTCTAAGTCTATCCCTTTCTCTTGTCTATATCTTTTAGCCACTAATCTAGCTTTGTTCTTAACTATAACCCCATGCTCATCTAGTTTATTTCTATAAATCCACTTAATGCCTATGACATTGTGATCACTAGGTCTAGGACTAGACTCTAGACTTTACATCTCTCAAATTGATTGAGCTCTTCTTGTATAGCCATAATCCAGTTGGGGTCTGAATTGGATTCTTCAAACTTTTTAGGTTCTATTGTGAGAGAAAACTAGAGTATAAAACCTCATTGTGATGTCTTCTTCTAGTAGTTACTTCTAGTCTGACATCACCAATTATTCGATCAATAGGATGATCTCTAAGATGCCTAACTACTACTTGGAGGTGCCTACCATCACCTAGTTCAACAGGAAGATTAGGATGATTTTTCTCATCCCCTTAGGTAGTTACAGTATCTTCTATAGGAATTTCTACATTATCTCTTGTATATAACTCTAGATCAGGTGAATCACCTATATTTAACTTTTTTATACTAGAATCTACAATACCTAGACTAGAGTTGTTAGAAATCTCATTATATAAAACAGAAGTTTCATCAAAAACTATATTTATAGATTCTTCTACAACTTGATGTTTTAAGTTGTAGATCCTGTATGCTTTGCTATGAGCACTATACCCTACAAATATTCCTTCATAGGATCTCTGAAAACTTAGTTAGATAAGTTTTCCCATTTTCTAATACATAACACTTCCAAAAGTTTTGAAGTTGGACAGATTAGGTTTTCTGTCTTTCATTAATTCATAGGGAGTCTTGTTGTCATTCTTGTTGATCAATGCTTTATTCTAAACATAGTATGTTGTGTTCACATCCTCAGCCAAAAAATATTCTGGAAGAGATGTATCACTCAGCATTATTCTAGCTGCCCCAATGAGAGTTCTATTCTTCCTATCAGCAACTCCATTTTGTTGTGGTGTTTGTTGGAGAGAAATCCTGATAAATCCCTAGTTCCTTACAAAAATTTGTCATCTTTTCATATTGAAATTCTGTACCATGATCACTTATAAGCTTGACCACAGAACATCCCATCTCATTCTGAACTTGTCTAACAAAATCAGCAAGGTTGTCTAGTGTTTCAGACTTTCTCCTTAAGAAGAATACCCAAGCAAACCTAGAGTGATCATCCACAATCACATAGGTATAGGAATTCCTACCCAAACTAAGAACTTGCATAAGACCAAATAGATCCATATGAAGTAAGTACAGACACCTCTCAGTATCTTTGGACTGAATGCTCATAAAGGAAACTTTTGTCTGTTTGTATTTTTAACATACAGAACATAAGCCTTCTTTGGAGCATTTGAGTTGTGGACTATTTCTAACAAAGTCCATAGAGAATAGTTTGCGCATTGCTTTATAGTTTATGTGAGCCAGCCTCTTATGTCATTACACATATAATGCGTCTTTCTCACTAGCTACTGGCATACAGATGATTTTTCATTTATACTTAAGAAGTCAAAAAATAAATGTTCCTACTCTTAGTACCTGACAAGATAATCTCTTGATCACTTGAATTCCTTATCAGACACTTGTCATTGTGAAAAAAAATTTCATAACCTATATCACAAAGATGACTTATGCTTATCAGATTGTGGTTCAATCCTGCCACATAAGCGACATTAGTGATGGTAACTAGGCCATTAGAAATGTTACCATATCCCTTGGTGAGTCTTTTCTCTGACCCTCCAAAGATGACTTTTGGTCCATTCCTAACTAGAGTGTAATCTCTTAGCGAACTTCTTGTTCCAATCATGTGCCTGGAACAGCCACTATCTAAGTACCATATTGGCCTTCCTGTGGTACTTGGCTCCACCTGCAAACACAGATTTAGTTCACCTTAGGCACCCAAATAGTTTTGGGGCCTTGGTTCCTGCTAGGCTTTGCTGTGTGAAACACAACAAGCTTTCTAAACAAAGCTGGTTGAATCTTATATGAAGGAGCTGTTGGATTATAACAAAAATCTAGAGTAAAATGCCCAACCTTCCCATAACACCAACACTCAAATCGGTTATATCTTTTTTTTGGTTGCACATTTGAAGTTGTTATTTTGTGCAACACAGAATTGTCATCTAACTTCCAAGATTGTGGTGCAAAATTCACACCATTACCTTTTAGATATAGGTGAGGTGCACTGGGACTAACTCTAAGAATTACTTGCCTTCTTGGACTGATCACCCTTTGTGGTAGTTTTTAGCTTATATTGTCTTTAGATGTCTGTTCCTTCCAGCAAGGCTCTTTATTGACCTTGCTAGTAGAGTACTCAGACATCATATGTCTAGGAACACATGATCTCAAGCATCTGTTAGAAGGCAGATACTTGACCAGTTGCTTAACTAGACCCATTGTGGCTTTACCCTTAGGTACATTTTTCTTTTTGAACTTTTTATTCTTGATATACCCTACACCACTTCTAAATAGTGCAGAGAAGGTGTCTATGATAGGTAGCACTGACTTGGGTTTTGAGAATTGGGTCAGGAGCTGTCTTTCCTTGGTAAGCTTTGCTTCCAGGTCCTTGACAGTCTTGACTTGTTCTACTATTACCTATGCATGGATATCTATCTTATTGGTTAGTTCAATAAGCTTCAGTTTTTGTAGGTCCAACTTTATATTAGCTCTTTCCAACTGAAAAGATACTCCCTTCAGAGATTCTAATTCTCTGACCTGATCCTTAGCAAGATGTTTGCTTGCAATCAAGACCTTCAGTAACTTCCCATATTTGTTGATAAGGGAGTTAAAATCAGTTTCAAGATCTGAATCATGATCTTTATTATTAGAGGAGTGTGAACATGATTCAATTTCTGAAGCAGAAAAAGAATCTGAGGGTAAGCTATGAGAGATTGATTTTACCTTAGCAGGATCTGAACAATCCTGATCTCCTTCTCTTGATTGGGTCTCCTCAATATCCATCAGGCCCATGAAAGCCTCCTCCTCTTCTGATTCTGACGAATCAGACTCACTGTCAGATAATGTAAACTGTCTCTTTGCCAAGAGGCTTTTGTCAGTCTTCTTGTGCTGTCCATCTTTCAGTTCTCTGAATTTTTCTCCTTTTTTTGATGGGCAATCAACTATGACATGCCCTTTTTTGTTGTAGCAATAACACACTATATTAGTCTTAATATATTTGTCCTATGAAGAACCATACTTGTCCCCAGATTTCTTATTCCTGGATTTATCTAGATGATTGATCTTCTTGAGAGAAGAGTCTCCAGCAGGTCCCTTCCGACTGCCTTGCTTTCTTCTTCTCAACATCTTCTTGAACTGTCTATAGAAGAGAGACAGTTCCTCCTAAGTCAGGTCTCCTTTTGATGAGGAAGATTCTGAACACTCAAAAGCTGTTTCCAGTCTTTCTGAGAGTGTTGACTTCTCTCTGACTTTTCTAGATGACTCGGCCTTTAGGGCCATGGTCTTTTCTTTGTTGTGTGCTCTAGCTGAATCTTCTTCAGATTTCCTGAGATTTAGTTATAACTCATGGGAGAACAGCTTGCCAAATAGAGCCTGGGGGTCTATGTTAGCTAATTTCGCCATTTCTCTTATGACACAGATCTTGATGTACCATTCCTTATTTAGTGACCTCAAGATCTTGTCATTAAGTTCATAGTTAGTAAAGCTCCTGCCAAAAGTCCTCATATTGTTTACAATTCTGAAGAATTTTTCAAAACAATCAGCCACCGAGTCTTTCTTATCCTGTCTAAAGGCTTCATACTATTAGTTTAGCAGAGATTTCGAATCATTTCTGACTTCATCAGTTCCTTCCATGTAGATAATTAGTGACTGCCATATTTTTTTAGCTGTCTTGCAATGAATCAGATTCTAAAAAGTGGAATCATCTAGTGCACTAACTATTATATTTTGTGCTCTCTTATTCATAGAGGCTAGAATTATCTCATCCTTATCCATCTCCATATAGGTCATTGGTGTCTTGATGTTAGCTTCAAGACCTGACACTTTTATGAGAATGAAAGGCCCTTCAACCACTGTGATGTATATTATTGGATCTACTGCCTCCATGAATAATCTGACTCTTTTCTTCCAAATTCCAAAATTCTCTTTGGAACAGATTGGGAGCTTGATGGAATTGCTTTCCCTCTGAGCCATGATATATCTTTCTCCACAATCCTATGGATTCTCACTAGGCTGTTATGTCTTTTTCAATGAACCTCCCTCTAATACCAATTGTAAATGTTTGTTTTAGGATTGAGCGTGACCTAGAGGGGGGGGGGAATAAGTCCAATTTCTTTTTGTTAATTATCTCAGTCAGATAAAACAAGATAATCTTAACAGTAATTTGAAGAAAAACTATCATAGCACAGCAATCACATCGCAGTACACACAGTTTTATAGTGGTTCCCCAATTTATGAGTACATCCACTTTCTCCCTTCGCCTATCTAGCAATGAACTAGATTCAGCCAAACTCCTTCTTCTTTCTTTACTCAGATCCTCAGATCTTACAGCTCAGAGCCCAGCTGGCTCCTACAACTCAAACTATACAAGTCTTACCACTCAGATCACCAAGATTCTATACCTCAAGTTCTTCCCAAGAACTCTACCTCAGAATATATCCATACTCCTACTCCTCAGGCAAAACCTGCCCTACAACTCAGAGAAATACCCACTTCTCCTACCTCAGGCAATCTCTGTCCTACCTATCATTTATAACACAAGCTTACAACTCAGAGAAAATGCTTCCCTTACACTCAGATCTACAGGTAGATCTTATAAAATTAATGATGGTGAAAAGAATGATCCAGAATTAGTCACCGAATAAGAGAGAAAATGGGTGGATAACTAGTTACAAAAGATTTGATTTGTCCCTTCTTATCTTTTCAAAGCTTCTTGAAGTTGAAATTAGGGTAGATCTAGGCTGGAGAATGTTGAAGACGATTCTTGATCAAGCTTATCTCCACCTTCTGATTTATAGCTGATACTTCTTAGATCTGGCTTCACAAAATTGTTCTTGTTCTTTTTTTTTGAAGAGTTGATCCCTTTAAATAGGCTCTATTAGGAGTAACCAGCTGATCCAGTTAATAACTGGCATCGTACAGTTCTGACAGTTGTCAGTACCTCCGGTTTGATTTCTGTACTTAAGAAACAATTCTGCTTGAAGTGTTTAAACTTGACTGTTGGATATATCAACACCAGTCCTTGGTGTCGACACTACTCTTGTAGTAAAGTCGACATACATCTAAATGTGTCGACAAAACCTCCACCTTGTCTCGACACAGCTGATGTAGAATGTGTTGACACAAGTTCTGAGTGTCGACATAGTTGTCTTCAGTCTCGACACTGCCTGTATAAAGTGTGTCGACACTAGTCCTGAGTGTTTACACAGTTGCTTCCTTGTATCATAGTGTCGACCCAAGTCCTGGGTGTCGACACAACTTTCTCTTTGACTCAGCACTTCTAGCTTAAGTGTGTCGACACTAGTCCTGAGTGTCGACACAGCTTTCTCTTTGTCTCAACGCATTATTGACAAAAGTGTCGACACTGGTCTAGTGTCACGACGTTTTTGTACTTAGTTTTATTTGTCTGCACACATGAACTTAACATTCATCAAATACAACTATATGTATATCATTGAACTGAAAGGACTTCTTCAAATCAAGAACATATTGACTGATGTACCCAACAGTATATATGTATATATTTACATGTAAATATGTATATATATACACACACACACACAAACAGTGGCAAATCCAGGATTTTTGCATGATCCGGGCACTAATAAAATTTAATTAAAATTAGAGAAAATAAATTGACAAAAAAATTAATTTAATACTTTAATAAGTATTGCTAACATCCATTATAATTTATAACAATATAAAGTGATATTAGACATTGCATAATAATGAATTCAAAAGAACTTACCTGTTAGCAAGCAATTTTTTGGGGATACGTATTCTGAAAACGAGAAATAATTTCTTCATTAGTGATTTTGTCCAAAATATCTTTCTCAATATATGGGATTAGACATTCATTCATCCATTCATCATCCATTCTGTTTCTCAAACGACTCTTGATAATCTTCATAGCAGAAAACATTCTTTCCACACTAGAAGTCGCAACAAGTAGCAAGCAAGCTAACTTTAACATTCGATAAATCAACTGGTAACAATCATGTTTTTTAACTTCTACTAATTTCTCAAAAAGCTCACTAATACCTTTAACTTGTGAGAATGCCTCATTAGACCTCATATCAAATATATATGTATTTAGCTGATCGTCAAGGAACTGCAAATCTAATGGGAAAAAAATCACATATATAAAATTTTGCAAGCTGAATCAACTTCTCTTTATCAAAAGAAATGAATTGGTCACTAGGATCAAGACATGTAACACAAAGAAGTAATTCAGTATTTACTTCATTAAATTGATCATTTAACTCATTCAACATCATATCAATCATAATATTAAAAATCTCAAATTAAAAGTAATGATAAGTTGTAATGTCTCATGCAGTGCGTCTTGATCTCCCTGCTGGATAAAATCTGTCATCAATGTTTGGTGTATCAATATTTTGTTTTGCACAAAAGACTGATACTTCAATGAGGAAAGCCTTCACCTGAACACCAACACTTCTCATATTAAATAACATTTGTTTTGCAATTTTAACAAAATTCATTGTGTTGATGATGTCCTGATCATTTTTTTGCTGTACCTGTGATAATTCATGTGTCATTGATAAAATCTATTTCATCAGATACAAGAGAAAGATAAAATCAAATGTCCTCATATTTTTTCCAAAGACTATTTTTTGTTCCTCTTTGATTTCTATCAGCTCCTTCACGTGCAATAATTTCAAGAATGTTGCTAATAGATGAATACATACGAATGAAATTATGAACATTGCCGTAATGTGAACTTCATTGTGTATCACCTGCCTTCTTAATTTCAAGGGGTTGATTGAGTCCTCTCCCACTATTTAACTCCCTACAATTCATTTCAAGAGCAACTCTTTCAATAACCAATGCTTTAAGACAATCACGTCGTTTGCAAGAGCTCCCAACACCATTCAATACATTGGTAACATATGAAAAAAATTCTGCAACTTCATAATGTCTTTCTGCCATGACAACTAATATTAACTGTAGTTGGTGGGCAAAATAATGGATATAAAAAGCTGAACTATTCTATTTTATTATCAATGTTCTTAAGCCATTAAATTCACCTCTCATGTTGTTGGCTCCATCATAACCCTGTCCTCGTAGCCTTGAAATACTCAAGTTATATTTTGCAAATGTTTTATCAATAGTAAGTTTGAGTGACAAAGCTGTAGTATCAGAAATATGAACAAAACCAAGCAGTCTTTCAATAATTTTACCTCTTTTGTCTACATATCTAAACACAATAGACATTTGTTCTTTAGTTGAGACATCACGAGATACATCCATTAAGATTGTAAAACATTCATGTCCAATATCCTAAATAATTTGTCAATAGTCATACTTGAAATTGCTGAAACAATCTGTTTTTGTATTTTTGGTGATGTTAACTGACAATTATTTGGGGAATTTTTCAAGACCACAGATTTATTGTCACTGTTATGTGAAGCTAAGAAATCCAGAAGTCCCCTGGTGCTTGACTCATTAGACTCACCATGACCACGAAAAGACATTCCTTGTCGTAAAAGAAAATGTACACAATCAATAGATGCATTCAAACGAGTACGATATTCAATGATTTGAGTTTCTTCTTGCCTTGCAAATACAATTGGGATACTTTGCATTAGGTTCAATAAATTTTCGCACATTCTCTTTACACTATTGTGAGCAGTAGTGTGATTCCCGACATGTTTTTCAAGTACAGTCTTATCTTTCCAATACCTGAATCCACGCCTTACAAAAATTGGATCACAACCTCTTTGAGAAAAGACATAACAAAAAAGGTAAAATGCTGCATCTTTTTCGGTGTTGTATTCTAACCAATCTTTGAATTCATTATACTAGTTTTTGTTGAACCGACGAACTTTTTTTCCAATTTCAGTTTGAGGGAAACACTCTAAAAAAGGTTGACAAGGTCCATTCTGCAGATAATATCTTCGTATAGTGTCATGTAGATTTACATCATAAGAGATTATGGGATGCCTCAAACCAAGATCCGAAGGTAAGTCCTTAAGTTTAAACTCAACTCGAATCCTTTTACTATCTGAATCTTGTGTCTCTTGTGCACCTCTAATAGTAGTTTTTGACTTGATCCCGCTTTCAAAAAAAACCTTTCCATCGAATTTATTAATTTTGACATAATACAAATTAAATTCAAAATAATAACTGCTGAACAGTTAACCCTAAATGCTTAATAACCCTGAGAAAAAACCCCTAAATGCTTAATACATGCTAAGAACATACTGTTGAATAGTTAATATAAAACAATAATGTCAATAGACAACAAATCAACAATATAAAAATTGGAAGAAGAACTCACTGGGAAGAACTGAAGAAGAACTCATTGGGAAGACGAACTCATTGGGAAGAAAAACAATCAGTCAACAACAGTCAGATGCTGCACAATTGCACTGTGCACACTAGGAAGAAGAACGCTCACAACTCCGCAAGCCTCAGTCCAGCCACCGCCCGTCGCATAAGAAGAAAACAGAAGTGGAGTACTTCGAGAAACTTCGTGAAAATAACTTAATATAAAAAAATCTAATGCAGAAAAGAGACAACAGTTATTATAATAACCGCTGTCTAAAGTGTTCCTAGAAGACTTTAGACAGCTGTTATTATAATAACGATTGTCTATTCCTAGGTAAAATTCGCGAAGACACACCCGGGCAAGAAAAATTAGTTGTTATGCTAGCTTTTCTTCTCATTTCCCTTAGCCTTTTTAGCTTTTGTGTTGTTTTTGTGATTTCAAATCATTCTTATAAATTTGTAAAAGTGTTTTCAAATTGGTTTTTATTTTTCTTTAACTTAGATTTCTCTTGCAGGATGTAAAACATTTTGTTCTTTTTTAGCTTTATTTCCACTTTTTACAAATTGCTATCTACTCCTAGAATTTTTGAAGCACTTTGTTTTTGCTTTTATTTTGAAAACATTTTTGCTCCATTAACTTTTCTTTACTCTTTTTATGCATTTCTATCAAATTCTAGGAGTAGATTTGTAATTGTTTTAATTTTTTGATCACTTCATTTTTTCTCTTTTTGTAGAGTGTATGCGTATAGGGGTTAGGTTTTATCGCTTTCTTTATTGCTTTTCTTTTACTGCTTTCTTCAATTATGTAGAGTGTGTGTATGTACGAGATAGAATTCTTTTCTTTCCTTTATTGATTTCTTTACTGCTTTCATTTCTCGCCTACTCGTTTGAGTAAGACTTGCAATTTTACTGCTTTCTTTTCCGCTTTCATTTACCGCTTACTCGTTTGATTCACAGTTACAGGAAAAAAATTCCACCAGCCTCCTGCTCTCTGCCAAGGAAGCCGCCGATAAGGGTTGTTGTTGGGTAGGGAATACATCGTTTTTCAGTTTTCTATAATAAAGATATTCTTGCTTCTACAGTACCAGCATCCATCGCAAAGTGATGGTCACCATCTCTTCTCGTCCCTAAATCATTATTCATCTCACACAAAATTAAGGGCATGGCAATGACGTCTTCGTCGCAAAATGGATCTCTAGCAAGATCCCTAAAATGTACATCAAACATCACTGAATCAGACCACCGATCACGATTTTGGCTTCACCCATCATGCCTAATCTACTAACAGAGCGGATCTCTAATGCAAAATATGTTATGGACAGACACAATCGACCCGTTGGTTCTTCTAGAACCAAGGCACCCAATCCCCTCTCATTTGAGAGATCTGATGCCGAAAAATTGCATAAAATAAAAGCATGAGGAAAAGATGTTATGAACGCAACTTAAGACCGGGAAGAGAGATGTCGTTATCTTATGATTTCTCTTCTTAGTCATGGAGACTTTGAAGAAGCACAGATGAATGTGTTCGCCTCTACGCCCTCTCCACAAACCATGTCTCGGATAGTCAACCAGAGCTTTAAAGCTCAAACAAAGGCGGAAATAAGGTCATCTTCCTCCACTCCTACCACTCATGAGCCGTCAAGTGTCAAGAATTTTCAGCCAAATGAGGGGAAGGATCTGCTCTGCCTTAAATAGGGGTCACACGAAAAGATCTGGGCCATTAGATTAAGTTTCAGAAAGATCGGACGCCCAAAAATCAAAAAATTCCGAAACCGGTCCACGAAACCATTCTCCAACTCATACCGTCAAGTAGCCCAGGTGCTCTTGACGATATAGTCAAGACCCGTCTTCTTTCTCAACGGTATGCTACTGCCGGCGGTATTACTACCGCCATGCGGTAGCTTCCCAACTACCTCCAACCTATTCTGTGTAGCCCTCGTGATGGTACTTTTGAGATACACATTCTCAATAGTACGTTATCGCTAGCGGTAACACTGTCGCTGGGCGACAACTCCAATTTCGATTATGAAATTTTGGGGTTACAATTAAGCTCAATTGGTGATGAGAAGTGAAGGAACTTAATAGTTAAGCATGCTTGAGCGCTAGCAGTACTGGGATGGGTTACCTCCTGGGAAGTTTCTATACGACCCAACTTAACTATCAAGTTCGCTCATCAAAGGGGGCATATGGCCACCAACAACCTGCCAGTGGAAGAGGTTCTGATTGAGGCAGTCCATGAAGAGAGGTTGGGGTGCTTAGGCTGCAACCCGATAATTGGAACCAGAACAGGTGGAAATAAGAGTACATGCTGGGGTGCGGGGATGTTACACGCTCTGTAACGCCCCTAGCCGATCCAATATGACAATGTCACGGCTCCTCTCTAGGCGACGCTACCCGGCTGCATCCCAAGCACCCCAACCCCTCTCAAGCCCACTGGCGGGTTGTTGATGGCCACAGCCTCCCGTACGACCCAACTTAACTGTCGAGTTCGAACTCGATCAGTTAAGTTGGAGGCTCGTGGCCACTTCAACAACCCGCCAGTGGGCTGGAGATCGAGGGGTTGGGGTGCTTGGGCTTGCAGCCCGGTAGCGATGCCATGGGGGGCTATGGGCCAAATCCTGGGTCGTTACACACTCTCCCATGCCCCACCGTCAGACGAAGGGACATTGGCCCTCGGCGACGTCGAAGTGAAGGCTACAATCCTTGAGGATGATGGGGAAGGTGAAGCAGTCGGGAGAGAGAACGTCGATAGCGAGCATGCAGGGGAATAGGGTGAGGGCGTGCATAGTGCGTCCGGTGTCGAAGAACGAATGTTGATTCGAAGAAGAAGATTGGCTGATGAGAAGTGTGCTAGTGACGTAGGCGGTGGCTGTGGAGGAAGAATAGCAGAGGGAGTGGGTGGACGGTGGTGGAGAAGGCCATGATAATCCTCGCTGGGGTTGCTCGATGGCTCAAAGTAGGAGAAGAACAATGCGGCACAGTGCAGGGCATGGGAGGCGGTACAAAAAAAAATCCCTCCTCCCTAAACACGGCGAACTGGAAACGCGGGGCACGGTTTTGTCCCACGGTGTTTTTGCGCCTGGAGTGAAACAGAGCGATTCAAAAATGCGGATGAAAAACAAATGCAAAAAATCAGCAACGGTGCGTTTTATCAAAACGGGATGGAATTAAACGCTCTCCCAAATACATGATATATTGAGTTAATTAGGTCATAGATAACTAGGGGTGACACTCGGATTGATTCTGTTCGGTTCCACCCAAAATCAAGAACCGAACCATGTAGGTTCAATTATAAACTTTTGGAACCGGAACCAAACCACGGTCTTAATGTATAGAACCGGATCCAAACCGTTTGCTTCGGTTCGGTTCTATTTCGGTTCATGGTTCTACCTATGTATAAAAATAATTTAAAAATGACTTTTTCAATTCATGATTTTTTGTAATATAAATTTTGATATCTAAAAATAGTTGAATCATGATTTTATATAATGTTGAAGTCATACAACAGAAGTAAAATAAATATTTTTTAGTCATACGAACTATATTCTCAATTATTTTTGCATATTTAGTAATATGATTATAATCATTGCCTTAAAATATTTTCTTTACCATTGATATTCGGTTCTCAGGTCAGTTCTGAGTACCCGATCCTTGGAATCAGGAACTGAACCGAATTGTAAATTCAGGTATTATGGGAATCGGACCCGAACCGAACTTATTTGGAATAAACACAAACCATTTGGTTCGATTCGGTTCCGGTCTGATTCTCGGTTCTTCGATTTTTTTTTTGCAAACCCCTAAGATGACCCACTTGACCCAATGCCACTAGTTGATGAGACCTATCAACTTGGATCGATTTGACTATAACGAGTCAAATAACCAAGTTGACCCATAATCCTAGGTTATCCTTACTCAATTTAATCTAAATTAGGTTAACTTGGTCAGTTAACTGAATTAATTAGGTGACCCAATATTTGAGTTATTGCAAGAAAAATAATCATACCATGAAATAAAAAAATAAAAAAAAATTAATTTTGCTATCATTTTTACCCTAGTAATTGACCAACGTGATCTTACTCTTGCTCCATTTGGCACGATGGTGATAAGTCATGAACATGAGGGTTAAATTGTCATTCGTTAACGCCCACCTAAGAAACTTCAATCACTTTTATGTTTAAAGGGATGATGTTTGCTAGATAATCCTTAACGAATGACAGTTTAACCCTTGCATTTATGACCGCCACCACCATGCCAAACCGAGCCTCTATAAGAATAGATGGAGAATTAATTTTCACTACCGGGTTAAAAAAAACTGATTAATCCAACAAAGGAAAACTACATATTGTCATCTTATGATCATCTGATATTGAATCATTGAATTATCAAACATATTTTAAAATTAGAATTTAATTAATTTTTAGTCATTTTCTTTGTGGAAGTAATTGTAGCTTTTATAACTCAATATATGGACCATGAGGGAAATTAAAAAAAAGCTAAATTAATTTCTATCATCCACGAATGTACAAGATCCTTAATATAGCGCTGGTAGTAGTAGAAAAAAATTAAAGTGCCTTTATACCGAAGTAAAAGGTGGTGGCATATATATAGAAGTAGGGCACATCTAATACTTAATGAGAGGGACCAAATTATGTGAAGGAATATAAATAGCTCTATATTAGGTTTCATCCACCTTAACTCTTTATCCTACCTTAAAAAATTACCCCCCACCCATTTATGATCAGTACAACGTACCCTCTCGATGAGTTGGCATGGGTTCGTCGCAATCCCGTCGCGTACTTTTGCAGAAGGACCATTTGGGCTCAATGCTGGAGCCATAAATATCTTAATCACAATAGTTTGTGTACATGTTTGCCGCGCAATAATTATCTCCCAACTATGGGAGGGACTGGATGCATGCCGAGGTCCTAAGGAGTAACACTCGTCGATAACTGGAAGTATGATCAAGCTTGCCCTTGTTGGTTGTTGCTCTTGACAACCCGCGATGTCAAGTGCGTACTAATCGGAAAGAGATACAAAGTGATAGAGATCAACCACTCTAAAGGAGTAAGGGAGACTGAAGAATCCTGTCTTTTGCACACAACTGCAAGTGGAAGTAGCTTAATTGGAAGATGTCTTACTAGCTTGGTCGTACTAATCGGTTCGCCCAGCACGGTGCCCCCCACAATTTTTTTGTTAACCCGCGATTTTTATCCCCCCTCCGCCATTCCCGTGCCCCGATTTTTACCCCCCTCCGCCATTCCCGTGCCCCGATTTTTACCCCCCTCCGCCATTCCCGTGCCCTAGGTGCTCCCGTGCCAGGCCGAGGCAGATCGCCATTCCCGCTACCGTGCCAGGCCGAGGCAGATCGCCATTCCCGCTGTCATTGCCGTGCTGGTATCCCCTTCTTCTTCAAATGTGTTCAGATTTCAGTCCAGAAATCTGGACTGAACTACAAATGTGTTCAGATTTCTGGTTTCTGGACTGAAATTCAGTCTAGAAATCTGGACAGAGACTGAAATTGCAGTCCAGAAATCTGGACTGAAATTCCAGTCCATTTCTGGACTGAAATTCAGTCCAAAAATCTTGTTTCTTGACTGAAATTCCAATCCATAAATCTCTTTTGGACGCACCAATGCACCATTGTGCTAATCTGATTTGGACGCACCAATTACTTATGACTTGAATGTCCTCATTCTGTTATTGCAGAAAAATTCGTAGTAAAGGAAACTACAAAATTGGATTTATTGCTTCTCCTCTAAAGGAAACTCCCCTCATATATATCTTATTTTGTATTTATTTGTTATATATTTTATGTGTGCTTTGAGGTATTAGTCAACTAGTGGCTAAGCAAAACATGATAGACTCTGTGATGAATGTTTTTAGGGATACTCCGTAGTATTGACCGGTAGAGGGTTAAACAGAGTATATAGAATGATCGAGTGAATGCACAGAGTGTGTTGTTTGCATTGGAATCATTTGACTTTGTGTTAATGTTTCACGTAATGACCACTATATTTGGGTACACTCATGAGTTAAATCTAGCTCTTCAAAGAAAGGATCAAGACATTGTTAATGCTATGCCTTTTGTTAATTTGACAAAAAAACAGTTGCAAACCTTAAGAAATGATGGATGTGACGCATTATTAAATAAGATCTTGTTTTTTTGCGGCAAACATAAGATTCATATTCCCAATATGGATGATCGGTATATACCTCGAGGAAGATCAAGACGGTTTGTTGAAGACTATACAAATTTGCATCATTATCGAGTACAAATATTTTTAAAAGTCGATCTACAACTACAAGAGCTTAACAATCGATTTGATGAAGTGAGCATGGAGTTGCTTCATTGTATGGCTTGCTTAAATCCAATTAACTTGTTTGATAGTTTTGACAAACAAAAAGTGATAAGACTTGCTGAGTTTTATCCTAATGATTTTTCAAGTTTGGAGATGTTTAATTTAGATTTTCAGCTCGACAACTTCATTGCCGACATGAGAAGCGATGAGAGATTTTTTGATTTGAAGGATCTTGGTCATCTCTCCACGAAGCTTGTTGAAACTGGTAAACATATTGCTTATCAACCGATCTACAAGCTCGTGAAGTTTGCATTAATTCTTCCGGTGGCTACTGCAAGTGTAGAAAGAGTGTTCTCGGGCATGAACTACGTCAAAAACAAGTTGCGCAACAGTATGAGCGATCAAATGTTGAATGATTGTCTAGTTACTTTTATTGAGAGAGATGCATTTTTGAAAATCCGTGACGATGATGTTATCGATCGTTTTCAAAAAATGAAGACTCGTCGTGGACAACTGTAATTTTCTTGTGTAATTTTGTATTTTCGGATTTGGTGAATTCAATGTAGTTTTGTATGCATTTGAAATGTCAAAAATTTTACATTATCTTGTTGTTTCATTTTTAAAAAAAATTTGTGCCCCCCCCCATTGCAAAATTCCTGGATCTGCCACTGCTTACTAGGTTAACCAAAATTGCTCATAATTTGACGAGATCATGTCAATAGTAACTAGTAGATCAACCAAGTTTATGGTATGTTTTGTAGACTTTGGACATAGATTAGTGACAATTAGTTCTATGCACACATTGTTAGACTATTAATTGTGTGATGAACAAATTATCATTGTTGCGGGTCGCCTGATTTTCCTTCAGTCCGGGGAAACAGAGAATCAGATCACCTTAGCTCCAAGTCAAATCGGACGCGCCACTACAAGAAAAACATCATTTAGCAACAAAATTAGAAAGGCTAAAAATTTGTTGCTAATTAGCATCGAATTTAGCTAGGTATGTAATATTTGTTTTTACCTATAAAAATAGCAACGAAAATTTTCGTTGCAAAATTAGCAACGAATTGTTTTGCTGCAAAATACTTGTTGGTAAATAGAAACGAAATATTTCCTTTCAAAATTTTCATACTAACTATTTTAGATTAAAATATTTATGAAAGGAAAGATTAACTCTCTCCAAATATTTTTATCTCACTTTTAATAAAAAAATGTATTTGTAAGTTCTTAAAAAGAAAGAATCCTTTGCTACCCCAATCCCATCCCGATATTTGCTCTCTGCCATGATCGTCACTCTCCTGCACGATTTTTGGCCCCGCCAAGCTCGTCACTCTCCCGCGCAATCTCTCTGCCCTGCTTTTGCGAAAAATAAATAAATATATACATATAAAATATGTAAATATTATATATATACAAAAATATATAAATATGTATATAATATATACAAAAATATATAAATTTATATATAATATACAAAAAAATATATGCAGAAGTGAAATATAAAAATATATACATTATATACAGAAATATATATATTTATAAATATTTATATATGTATATATAAATATAGTATCTTTAGATAGAACATAAAAGTGAATTGGTGGAATTGGATGAATATTGTGAGTTATTAAAGTAAGGTCAGCGGTGCAATTTTTTTTAATGAAATACCTTGTAGAAAGGATAAATTACCTTGCTATATCTGCAAAGTAGAAACAAATTTTTCAAAATTAGCTAGGCCTTATTAGCTAGAAAAAAAATTTGTTGCTAAATGTTTTATTGACAGCAAGGAATAACTCCTTGCGTCTTTCTTGTACAAACAAAATGAAAACTAAAAATATTGACACAAAAGGTGGAAAACGAAAAGATTGAAAAATCAAGTGGACGGATGCATGTCCCGAAATCCACTAATTCTTTTGCAAATGTTGGAGTTCGCAAAAGTGGGGGAACTACAGACATAGCTCGAGGGAAGGCCATCGTAGTATCCACACCATCAACTTCTAAGGGTAAGACTTCGGCCGGCCTGGGGTCAATCACCAATTTTCCCAAAAATGGAGTCATTCGGGCGGCCCTTGCAGTAGATATGGCGGCCGCCGAGCACCACCCTTGTGTGCGCCATGTTGCCGAGGGAGCTGCACACACGTTTAGGCAACGCGTAACAAGCGACATGGCCCGCGCCGCAAAAGTGGGGGAACTACAGACACAACTGGTATCCACACCATCAACTTCTAAGTGCTCGGCCGGCCTGGGAATCGACATCGTAGATAAGCACCAATGTTGCCGAGCTTTTAGGCAAAAGCGTGGGAACTACAGACACAACTGGTCTCAGTGTTTCCTAGGTGTGAGTCAGTTGTCATTCCTCCATTGGTAGGGGCGACTAAAGACGAGCATCCACTGACTCATGGAGAATTGCATAAGTATCAGAAGCTGGGTGAACAGTCACAATTGGTATACCTCCAATAAAATAACCCCGGGAAGCTTAAACGCTCCGTGCAAATTCTTGGGAGGACATCCGATATGCGCGTGATTGATTTTGGCGAGTTCAATCCTACACGGGAGGAAGTGACTGTGGTAGATTCGTCAAATCTATCTTCCATTCCTGCAGATGCCTTCAGTGAATCAGTGGAGTTAGACATGGTTTTTGAGGAGACAACTGTGACAGATACAACTAATATAGTCCACTTAGATACTTCGATACAACTATCTTCATGGACAAGCTGATAGTCCA
Source organism: Platanthera zijinensis (assembly GCA_039513925.1). Lineage (NCBI taxonomy): Eukaryota > Viridiplantae > Streptophyta > Magnoliopsida > Asparagales > Orchidaceae > Platanthera > Platanthera zijinensis. Next base: position 144,824,246 of record CM077091.1, on the reverse strand, counting down.
CTTGTTGAACCTCCGCACCCTTTTTCCACTCCAAAACTCGGGTCAAGGGTTGGAGGGGCGAGGCTAATATAAGTACGAGTGGACTGTCTGGGTAGGCGGTGTGGGACGAATCGAGCATGCCTATTTTTTGGTTCATGCTGACCGTCCAACACGCCCCCTCAGCGTGAACCTGGCTCTGATACCATGTTGAACCTCCGCACCCTTTTTCCACTCCAAAACCCGTGTCAAGGGTTGGAGGGGCGGGACTAATATAAGTACGAGTGGACCGTCTGGATAGGCGGTGTGGTACTAATCGAGCATGCCTATTTTTTGGTTCATGCTGACCGTCCAACACCACTTTGATCACTTCGATGCATGTTGGACTTTCCCCATCTTCTCGAAGATGGTGTAGATTTTGAATTTTTATGGAGTGGTGCCCGCCAAGCTCCCACCAAATGCACTCGCCTTGATTGTATCATATATCATCTACGTGCGGACAGAGAGCATCCGCTTTAGTATGGAGGTCATCCACTACACATTCTGTGTGCAGGTTTAGGAAAATAGGCATATGAATTTCAGCCTGGAGAAGTTCTGAGTGGTCAATCTAGCGGACAAGATACATGGATGGTAGTGGCGGTTCATTGTATTCAAGGGAGGCTTTGGCGGTCTCCAAATAAGTGATAGATCCACGGGAGGAGAATACTTCCGACCGTCCGAGCTTTCTACGACGGGGGAGCGGGTAGTGAAATTCCTTGATAAAACCCGGTTGGATGTGGCCCACTATGTTCGTCATATGCAGAAGGTCAAGAATCTCCACACAAACAAATGTAAGCATAAGCGGTTAGAAGTTCTCCTAACAGCGAGTACCTTTGGGTTTTCAAAATTTCTTTTTTTTGCGGTTATGATGATGATGCTGGCGTCCAAGCTCTATGAACCTCTAGGGAATGTCCTGACCGCCACTAAAAAGCGGCGCACTCAGGACATGAGGGAGACCGAGCTCGTCCGCGGTAGGGTGAGCAGTGGCGGATTCAGAGGGGGGCAAGCGCCCCCCCCCCCCCCCCCCCCAAGGATTTTGAAGTTTATGTAGCTTTAGTTTTTATTAATTATAAAATATAAGTTATGTATATAATATAAGTGATGAGATTTATAAATTATAAAATATATGTTATGTATATAATATCAATATATATATGTATATACAGTTAATAACTTCTGTGAACTAATTTTCATATCCATTTTCTCTCTCCTAGACAGAAAGAGATCATCTCTCTCGCTTTCTCTCGTCTTAGTCGTCTCCCTCTCCCCTTTCCGTTAGGGCTCGCTGAGAGCCTCTTAGGAAGAGCTCTTTCCTGACAGTGGCCGCAAGTTGACAAGCTAATTCTGCTAATTTTAACAAGCTAATTCGGCTAATTTTGACACTTCCGGTCTCAACAGCGATTACAGAACGATCTTTTTCTGCTATGAAGTTTATTAAAACAAGACTGCACAATAAAATGTATGATAAATTTATGGCAAATTGTATGACTCTCTACATAGAACGAGAAATGACAGAGAAGATCGAAAAAGATGTGATCATTGATGAATTCTATGAGTTGAAAAAACGGCGTGCACAACTAAAATAAGGCAACATAAATATTGTAAATTTTCTTTTATTGTTAATGCTAAAATTTAAAATTAGAAAAAAAATTTGCTTATTATATTTTGATTCACAATATTTTTGGGCCCCCCTTACTTCGAATCCTGAATCCGCCCCTGAGGGTGAGTACATCGAAGAAGAGACGTAGGTCTTTGTAGATAGTTGCCGATGATATTGGGATGCCCGCCTTTGTGGGCTCAAAGGAGGACCTACGCGATCTTTAGGGCAACTCGCTAATTCTGTGGGACCCCGAGGCAGTCCCCTTGATATCCGAGAAACCCCCGCCCACAGTGTAACCGCCAGCAGTGTAACCGCCCGCAACGTAACCGCCTGCAGTGTAACCTCCCGCAGCATCACCGCCCGCAACATAACTGCCCACAACGTAACCGTTGTAGTCACCACTGCCATCGTCTCCATTGCCGCCACTGTGCTGTAACCACCCGATCCGGACAGTTCCTTCGCTGCTCAGCCCTCCGCTGTCGTACGGAGAGTCGGCCTCCTGTGCCCCTAACCGGGAGGCAATCCTACCGCTCGGTCCTCCCACCGCTCCTATCAGAGGCGGCTTTGTTGTTGCTCGAGACGGGCGACTAATATGCTCTCTTGTCCTCCTTCTGCTGCCCCTAATCAGGGCAGCCTTCTGCTGCTCGGGACAGGCGGCCAATATGGTCGCCAGTCCTCCTCCTGCCGCCCATATTTGAGGCGGCCTTCTTACAATCCTTCTGCTTACGGGCGGCAATTTTTTCTGCTCGTCCAGCATGTCGCCCCTTTAAGGGGCGGCACGCTTGCCAGCAAGAACAGGCAGCAAAAACTGCCGCTCGATCCCTACTCTATATCATCTAAAACGGCGACTATTTTTGCCGCCCGACCTGCTGGTTTGCCGCCCCCACCCCCGCCAAGGGGCGGCCTCCTCTCCACTAGCGAGCGCACCACGCGCTTTCCTCCACCAAGTGTTCCATCGCACGCTCCGCCATCAAGACCACTCCAAGCACGCCTCTGAGCGCCCCATCATCAAGATCGTCTAAGCGTGACTTCCTTGCACTCTACCGTGACCACTTAGTCTCCTCAGTGTCAACAGACTAAGCCCCCCATAGCACCCAATTTTTGTATGCTCCGCACTGCTAGCAGTTTACAAGACAACTTTAGAGCCTGCCAAAGACCGTCCAAGCTTCCAAGACCCTGAACGTCAGAACACAAAAATATGTTCCCTCCTTCAAGCTAAAGTCAAAGACCCCAAAGCCTCCATAAGCACAGAGCTCCTAATTGCAGTCAGAAAACAGTTATAGCTCCGTGAGGGGTGGTCTGTCACCCTCCGATCACAGCTCTCTCTCTCTCTCTCTCTCTCAAATTGTAACGAGAGGCGGTATGTCACCCTCGAGTTCTTAAAAGAAGCATTGTACAACACACAACAAATAGTGGAGGTTTGGCCGATATAGATCTGACTACTTGGTTTTTCACCCAGTTGAAGGGTTTTCCACGTAAAAAAATTACCATGTCAGGTTTTGTTTTTCTCCCAGTTGAAGGTTTTCCACGTAAAAAAATTACCATGTCAGGTTTCCTTTTCTTGTAACTGTTTGCGCGCTCGACCGCTCCTGGGATAAGATGGTTCAATTTAGTCCGGTCTACCGGAGCCTTGAGCGATTCGCAATAATTACTAATTTAATTGCTTCTAATATTATTAATTTCAAAATAAATAAATTTATGAGAATTATGTACAAATCAGAGAGTTAAAAATAAGTAGTATATCACTTAACTATATAAAGTTAGAATTGTATCTGTCAGATAATCTTACCAAGGAATTATCCCAAGGAGAAATATTATTATCATCGAGAGAAATGAGACTTACGCCCACATAATTTGTTACTAATGGTGGATACCCAACTTATGTGATTGAAGATCCCAATGTGATAGAAATGAAGCCATTGACGTAGTGCAGGTTGGATCACAAAGTTTAAAGATTGAGAAAACCTTCTCTCCATTCGGATGATGTTGTGCTCTATGAGACATATATGATAAACGTATAGTTCTTAATAGTTGGCAAATACATCTTTCTTTGTGAGATATTAGTTATGAAATATCTCTTGACACACCAACTATGTGTGATAGTTGCAAGGTCGTGATTTTGGGATTCGAGGTAAACTTAATAACCTCCATGACAATCAATGACTGTGCTTGACCATTAAATCGCCCACCGTCATAACCAAGTGAATAACCAATCTTTTATGTGCTTAGATAATTTATCAGTAAAAAGTTTATAATTCAAAACATTCAGTAAATTATATTCTTCGGTAGAGAAAATAAGTACTAAGTGTAGTTTCAAGGTAACCATACAGCCATTGCATTACATATAACTTGATGAAACAAATTTGTATGTGATTTGATTTTATTAATAATAATCTCATTGTTTATAAAACTTTGCTTCTAGTTTCTTGCCTTTATGGGGAATTATTAAAAATTTATTAATAAAACATTTATTTCAATAATATTAGAACATTTGTATGTTTGGTTACCCACATGTAACTGCACTTTTTGGTGACCGTAGTTAGGATTGGCTAACTGCAAGTTCTGTTGATTGTTAGAACAAAAATATGTGTGGTTACCCTTATGTAACCACACCTTGTGGTGATTGCGGTTAGGATTGGTTAGCTGCAAGTCATGCTGATGATGATTGGCGGATACATCCTTGGTAACCTCTCCCTGTTGTTGTATGTATGGGATGTTACCCTTGTGTAACCACACCTTTATGGGTGATTAACTCTTATATAACTGCACTGTCTGCTCTAACCTCACCTTTGTATATTCCTATAATTAGTCACGCACTGTCAAATAATAAATTCTCTCACCTCCTCCATTCTATATAAAGGAAGGTGCACCCATGTAATATTCAGCTTTTTTTGAAAATGAAATTTCAGTTATTTTCAATTTCTCATGAGTTATATATTTTAATTTCTCACATGGAATCATAGCCAGAGAATTCCTTCGATTGTGAACTCCGTTCTTGATACTTGTGATAACTGGTCTTTGTGTAATCTTCGATTTTTCTAACCGCCAGCTCTTTTGTGCTTCGTATGTGCGAACTTCGGTTTTCTAATCGCTCGCCTCCACTCAACACTGCGCCTTACCCTTTGCAGTTTGGGTGATTTTCGGTTTACTAACCGCCCGACAACTCGCTATTTGCGATTTGTGTCCCTATTTATGTTGTGCAGTTACGAAACTTTGACCACAATGTATTCTTCTGCTTCTCTATAGCGACTCAGGGTGTCGCTCCTCTTGCTTCTAGTCTCTCTGACAATCTTGGCACTGCATCCAAGTTAACCAGGCCAAATTACCCAGATTGGGGTGTTTGTTTTATCTTTTATCGCGATCTCAATGCAAACACCATCCATCTAATTGACTACCCTCCTACCAAAAGATCGGCCACATATGACGACTGGGATGCTAGCAATTCTCTTGTTCGTATATGGCTCGCCAACAATCTATCTGATGAGTGCTTACCCATCATTCACCATGATGAAACAGTCAAACCTTCTTGAGACCATCTTGTCGCTCTTTAGTAATAGAGAGTTAAGACCTCTCACATTTAAATGTTATATGCAGATCTCTTTGACCTCCCCACCTTGACCCCCACCGCAGCTTACCAGGAAGTGCAGGCTCATTTCGCAGAGCTTCTTCAGCCTCGACCTTTCTCTGTCGATCTCGTCGAACATCACAAACATTCACAAGAACTCATGGTCCTGTATTATCTTCTTCGCTTACCAGACTCCTACAACATGATATGTTAGCAAATTTTGGGCGAAGTCGAGTCTCCGACTCTAGATGTCACTGGTGCTCGCATCTTAACAGTTACAACCCTTCTTCAACGATCCTCTGTTTTCCTCCCCACCATCTTATGACTATTTTGCTCACCTTGCTGACCATGGTTACACTAGTGGTCATGGAGGACACCTCTGTGGATGAGAACCTAGTAGGTACATATGCTCCCATTGAGGAAAGCATGTGACACTATGGATCGTTTCTTTGCTAAGTATCCTCATCTACTTCCACAAGTTGTTGAAGCTTCTCTTCCTGCCTCCAAGCATTCTTTCTCCCTCTCCATCTCTTCAGGTAGCACACATGTTGCCACTCAGAGTAAGTGGCTCATTGACTCCGGTACCACTAATTATATAACATGAAATTCTCTTATCTTTTATAATTTGGAAAAAAATGATCGGTCACCACCGATGTTGAGAGCGGATGTGGCAAGCAGACTACATTCCAGATGAGGGTGGCCCAGAATACTCACAATAAGTGGGTTGCATCCCATTCAACAAAAGTGCGCTTATAAGAGGCGGTGTTAAAACCTCTTATATAGGAGGTCGGGGGATCGAGGCAGGGAGGCCTCGCCGATCAACAACCCGCCACAAGCCAGTTTAAGGTAAGCCCGATAAGGGTATGGGCAGCACGAGGTTGTGGAGAGGGGTTGAGGAAAGCGAACTGCAGTCTGGATGGGGGCGACCTGGGATACTCACAATGAGTTGGCCCCTTTCAACAAAAGCGCGTTGAACTCACATCAACCCGTGCAAATCTAGCATGTATTTAATGCATATCCCCCATAGATAGTGCTTTCGCTACCTTCAAATTTCTCCGCCGAGTACTGATTCAAAATCTTGTTCTTTTCTGCTACAGCTTTCCTTCTGCACAATTAGATGTCATTAGAAGAAAATGGGTTTTTAGTGACAAAATATATTTCGTCAGAAATGAAATTTTCCTAAAATATTAGTGACAAATTTAAATTTTTGGTCACTAAAAATATAGCAATTGGCGACCAAAAAAATTCATTACACAACATTCATGAACACTTTGTGACGGATAAGTGGCAAAGCATTCATGAACACTTTGTGACGGATTGAATTTGGTCACTAAATGTTTTTAATGCTCACAATTCAACATTTAGTGACAAAAAAATCCATCACGATAATTAAAATTACTCTGCAATCTATAGAAAACAGACGCAGAATAATCACTCATAGAAGCAATAGATTCACCGCTAATTGCATGGCAGCCCGTCACCTGCACCACTACCACGACCACCAAAAAAATCAACGCGGAATAAACTTTGCTTCCATGTTCGGCCAAACCCAGCTCACGTGCTTCTCAATGCGCTCCCTACTCTCACTGTAGCCTCTCCTCGTTCTTCTCCGTGAATCCACCTCCAAAACGATCAACCTGCGGTTTTTCTTAGGGTTTAGGGGCTTCACATGGCCACCTTCCCCCTTTAATAAAGCAAAAATTATATAAAATCAAAAAACAAAAGGTTGAGGTGGGCTTCCAAAAGATTTTCAAAGTAGACTTTAATTAGATGAGGTTGATTTATGTAGACTAGGTGGGGTTAGGTGGACCATTGAAATCACTAACGAACACAACGTTAATTATGTTGAGCTTTCAATTACATCTTTAATTATCCTCTTGAGAGCATAGTCCTCAACTCTCACTATTTTGGGAAACACTGCTGGTCTCCACTTAATGACTAATTAATTGAATGAATACGTGATCCTTGTGCACATTATAATGGCATCATAAATATTTTCTGTGCATAATTTCCGTGTGGGACAATATTTTCACATCAGTGTGAGCCATTATTTTTCTCCACTAATTTTATTTTATTTATAGTCTACTTTTTATTTTATTTTATATTAGAGAAAAATCAGATAAATTGAATTGGAACTGAAGAATTGGCATTTGAGTAAGTAAATCAAATCTATTAGACCGTTTTGTTTGAATTATTAGACCGTTTTGTTTGAATTGACTTTGGTGTGAAAACTATTGGAATTTTAAAAAATACCTAAAAATCGATACACTGAATTCTTATCCCGTTCTCTCGAAATTGTTCGATTTTGCTGTGGACGACACCCTTTCCCCCCGATCCCTAGCAACCCGATGCTAGTATATTGATCTCTCCTACTTCCTCTCTTCCTCTTCCTCTGCATCTTCTTACTTGGCTCTTCTTGAAAATGCATAACTTGACTATTACTTATTACAACGTACAACTTAATTACATATGCTTGAAAAAGCTTAAATAGACTATTCTAAAATTTAGATGAAAGAAATGTGCTTTGAAGACTAAATCTTTGGAATATTTGGCAGAATCGGAATCATTTTTTAAATACAAGCATCTTCGCATGGGCTATGCCCGTGCTCGATGCTCTCAGGCGGCCTTCAGCCGCATTCAGGAGGGTTTTGCCCGCCTCCACAAGGGTTTCACCCATGCTTGATGCTTCGGGCAGCCTTTGACCACATAGAAGCGGGTGTCGCCCGCTTTCACGCAATCTATCAGCTTGGCGCCAAACCTGTCCCTCGCGGCCCCCAAAATCAAACAACAATCATAGGGCTCTTGGGAGCTGCGAGTGGCGGGTGCGGCGCCGATCAAGTGGATTGCGTGGAAGCGAGCGAAGCCCGCTTCTATATGGCCGAATGCCGCTCAAAGCATTAAGCACGGGGAAGCCCGTGTGGGGGCGGGCATGGATGCGGCCGAAGGGCCCCCGAGAGCATCGAGCGCGAGCGTAGCCCAAGCGAAGATGCTTATATCTTAGAAAATTTTTTAATGATTATATTTATTTTATTGATAATTTTATTTAATTTAATTTATATTAATTTCTATTTTATTTTTTTTATTTTTATACTTATTAGATATTATTTTATTAAGTTTAACTTATTTAATTATTATAATATATTTATGTTATATTTAATTATTTATTTTACTTTTATATTTATTATTTACTTACTCTATTTTAATTTATTTTACTTTTTATTTATTATTTAAAATTTTATTCATCACATATATAACAAAAAAAACTAACGTCGACAGGTGGAGGCCTCCTCCGGCGGCGGAGTTGGGGGCGACCTGGCCAGACCCAACCGACGTGGTTGTCGAACGCTGGCTACCCCATTGGGGTAGGCCGGAGGAGGTCCGGCGGTGGCCCATACCGTGATCATGTTAATTGGCAATCAGGGTCACCGCCGGCGATGGCCCTACCGGACCGCCTTCGGCCTACCCCCGTCGGACTCGCTGGCGTCCGGCGACCCCGTCAGTGGGGTGTGGTTAGACTGTCAGGGGCTCTATCAACGGCGGTGGAGGGGTTTGTGTTTTTTTAATGGTGACATGTGATCACGGCCAAAGCCACAATCCCCGTCATGCTGAACCGCCTCTGGCCTAACCCCCGTCGGGATCGCTGGTGTTGCGGCCAACTCAACCCTCCTAATAGGCGGTACTAAACTTGACCGTCTTACCCGTGGAGCGATCAAGCGCGCAAAAAGTCACAGAAAATAGAAAGCTGACAAGACAATTTTTTAACGTAGAAAACTCGTCAACTGAGTGAAAAATCACGTTGTCCGATTTATGTCGACCAAACTTCCACTATTTGTTGTCGTGTTATAGGGCTTTTGAGGGAAGTGAGGGCAACAGACTGCTCCTCGTTACAATTATTAGAGAGAGAGAGTACTGCGCTTCGAGGGTGACAGGTCACCTCTCACAGAGTTAATTCTTTTTCTTGTTACAATAGAGACCTTCATACTTTGGATGATTTGGATACTTTCAATGCATTGGAGTCTTTGATTGTTGTTGGGAAACGGGAGCATCTTATTTGGCTTGCCCTGATTTCGGTGACTTAAAAGCTTAGGTGGAGCATTCTGCAAGCTTTATCTTTTGCGGCTTGTCTCCTATTGTGTTTAGAGGAGTCTAGAACGTTGGTCTCGTCAGACTGTTGCGGTTTGTTCCTGAGTTGAGAGCATTGAGCGCTTATAGAAATCCTGGGGGTAAAAATCATGGCGGCACACTTAGAGCGGTGCATGCAAGGGGGAGCACGCACAAGGAGGAATGTGCTTGCAATGGGATGTGCACACGTAGGAAGAGAGATGCGTGCAAGGGGGAATGCGTGCAAGGAAGAACGTGCACACAGAGGTACGCGCGCAACTTGAAGGAAAGACGGGCACAAAGGGGGAGTGTGTGCAATGAGGAACATGCTCCCGGGGGGATGTGCGCACTTAGGAGGAGAGACACACACAAGGAGGAGTGCACGTAAGGGGGAATATGCGCACGGAGGGACGTGCACACTTAGGAGGAGATACGCGTGCAAGGGGGAACATGCGCACGGAGGGACGTGCACACTTAGGAGGAGAGACACACATAAGGGGTAATGCGTGCAAGGAGGAACATGTGTACGGATGGACGCGCGCACCTTGGAGGAAAGGCACATGCAACGGGGGGGATGTGCGTAGTTTGGACGAGAGATGCACGAAAGGGAGAGCGCGCGCAAGGGGGAACGTGTGCACGGAGGGATATGCACACTCGGGAGGAGAGACGCGTGCAAGGTTGAGCACGCATAAGGGAGAACGTGTGCATGGAGGGGCGTGCACACTTAGGAGGAGAGACTCGCGCAAGGTGGAACAAGTGCACTTTGGGGCGTGCGTGCTTAGGAGGAGAGAAGCGCGTAAGGGGGAGCTCGCGCAAGGGGGAAAGTGCGCACGGAGGGGCGTACACACTTGGGAGGAACGATGCGTGCAAGGGGTAGCCTACACAAGGAGGAATGTGCGAACCAAGGGAAGTGTGCATATTGGAGGAGGAAAGAATGAGAAATTGTTGGAGAAATGGTGAGGAGAGACAAAATCTGTAGGAGTAGGATAGGAGAGTTAAAATCCGTAGGAGGAATTTCGGCGGAGAAAATGTTAAAATGAAGGAGGATGTGGGCTTATGCATTATTCTGCAAATCAAAAAGCGAGGTAATTCCCCATTCATGCGAAGTAGTCTTTTAGTATAGAACAGAGGCATTCTTAGCCACTACTATGATTACATGCGTATCTAGTGCAGTGGCTTGGAAGTCGCTACGCGAATCCCTTGACCATCTACTGAAGTTCTCAATAATATTTATAGATTCTGAGATGGGTGCTCTGGTAATTCGCCCCCACCCCTCCATAACTACCAGCTGGACGAATAGAATCATCTGAAATGGGGCACATAGATCACCAAATTATTGCAAATAAAAAGACCACCCGCGGGTTGTTAAAATTGATTGAAAAATCCAGCTGCTCATCCCGCGAGGGGAGGAGCGGTCCGGCGAGACCGGCAACGGGCAAGGGCTGGCGGTGGGGAAGTGTCGGTGGCAGGGACGAGATGGACTTCTTCCATGATTGGACGGCAAGGTCATCTCCCTACATGGGCGACGAGCAGGCTTCCCCAACCTGGCGGCCAAAGAACCGCCGGATTTGGGGTGACCCGGCCCCCAGTGGAGTAGTGTCATGGAGTGGGTGGCCAGGGAGCCACCCTCCCTATACGATGGAGACGCTGCCCAGATAGGGTGGTTAGAAGACCGCTTGATCTGGGTGGCCTTGCCCCCAGGCCGGGGAAAGCCGTGAGAGCGGGCGACTAGGGAGTCGCCCTCCCCGTTTGGCAGAGGCACCGCCCACACAAGCGACCTGGAGGCCGCCCGATATGGGCGGCCTTGCCCCCGAGCAGGTCGAGGCCATGGGAGCGGGCGTCCATGGAGCCTCCCGCCCCCTTTGACAAAGAAGCCACCCAGATTGGGTGGTCGTCTGATTTGGGCGGCCCTTCCTCCCGTACAGGGGGAGCAGCCAGAGGGTCGAGCAACAAGATTGATGACCGACCTTGGTGGCAAGAAGGCCATCCCTCGACACGCCGACGGAGGGCTGGGTAGCGAAGGGGATCCCCTACTTGGCCGGAGTTGCGCAGCTGCGCAACCGAGCGACTGTCATGCGGTTGGAACTGGGTGTTTACGCCTTTAGTGGGGTTGACTGGTCAACCCCACCTTCTCCACCAAAGGGGGTGGGCTCTTTGGACTCATGGTTCGATCGGACCGGTTAAGGGGAACCTCATCATGTGCCACCATATTTTCAGAGGTTATTTTCCTAGAAAATGAGCCCGGAAATTTTCCTGAAGCAACTCTGTGAATGTTTCCTTGATAGGGCAAGTGATCACTGTTAGGAACATTTATCACAATGTCCTATATTTGAAGAAGTCTTGTGAGTTAATAATATTCACATATGTTTATTTGATAGCATATCTACTTTATATGCATGCAAGACAATTAGTTTTGTCTATAAAACAGGCTTAGAGAAAAGATGTATTATACCGCTGAGATGGTATATCAGAGGTCAACTATTTCGTTGGCATACCGCTGAGAACAAAGCCTTGTCTCAGCGTTACCGTGGAGAAGCCTCTGAAAGATGCAAAACTAGGCGTCAAGTAAGATACTGCTGAGAACAAAGCCTTGTCTTAGCATTACCGTGGAGAAGCTGCTGAACTCAACGCCAAGGTAGCTACCGTAGAGAACAAGTTTGCGTAGTTATGTGCTCGTTGTTCTTCTTAGGCGCTAGAAAAGGTGGGCTTATCGCATAGTGACGAGCATGTCGAGGGTGTATCCAAATGCACGGGAGGTGCGGTGAGTTGAATGTGCACGAGGAGCATTATGTACTATGTGTGACGGGCGCATAGTTCGCGAGATGAAGACAATGTGCATGCAGGGCGCAATGTGTGGCATGTGCACAGTGTGCGACATGCGCAATGTCTAATGTGCGTAACGGGTGCAGCATGTGTCGGGCGCGATGTGAGGCACAATGTGAACGGAGTGTGCGAAAGATGTAATGCGCATGGTGTGTGCACAAGGCACATTGTGTTGGGTACATTGATAGCAATGTACTTGATTTGAAGAAGTCCTTTCAGCTCAATGATATACATAGTTGTATTTGATGAATGTTAAGTCCATTTGTATAGGCAAAAAAAGCTAAGTACAAAAGCATTGAGACACAAGATCAGTGACAACACTTTTGTCAAAAATGCGTTGAGACAAGGAGAAAGTTGTGTCGACACTCAGGAATAATGTCGAGACACTTAAACAAAGAGTACTTAGTAAAGGAGAAAATTATGTCGACACCTAGGACTAGGTTCAACACTATGATACAACAAAGCAACTGTGTCGACACTCAAGACTAGTGTCGACACACTCTACACAAGTTATGTCGAGACAAAGAGCAGTTGTGTTGACACAGAAGAGTAAGAGTAGACACACTCTTTACAAGCAATGTCGAGACTGAAGACAACTGTGTCGACACTCAGGACTAGTGTCGACACACTTCCCCAGCTGAGTCAAGACTAGAAGCAAGCAGTGTCGACACTCAGGACTAGTGTCGACACATTCTACATCAGCTGTGTCGAGACAAGGTGATGGTTGTGTCGACACATTCAGAAGTATGTCGACACCACTACACGAGTAGTGTCGACACATCAAATGGTCAAGTTACAACACATCAAGCAGAATTTTTTCCTAAATACAAAAATCTAGCCGGAGGTACTGACAACTGTCAGAACTGTCAGATGTTAGTTATTAACCGAATCAGCCGGTTACTCCTGACAGAGCCTATATAAATGGATCAACTCTTCAGTATAAAAAACAGAAAAAAGAAAGGGAAATTTGTCAAGGCTAGAAGCAATCAGCTAGAATTCAGAAGATGGAAAGAAGCCAGGTCAAGAATTATCTTTAACATCCTCCAGCCTAGATCAACCCTAATTTCCACTTCAAGAAGCTTTGAAAAGCTAAGATGTGTTAGATCAAATCTTTCACTACAAGATCAAAGGAAGCAAACACATCAGGATCAGATCAAGAAGCAGTCATCCATTTTTCTCTAGCTGGGTGATTAACTCTGAATCAAATTTTTTTATCTTTGTTAATCTTGTAAAGATCTACCTATAGATCTGTATGTAAGGGAAGTATTTTCTCTGAGTTGTAAGCATGGGTTATAAAGTCTGAGGTAGGGTTGGGATTGCCTGAGGTAAGAGAAGTGGGTATTTCTCTGAGTTGTAGGACAGGAATTTCCTGAGGAGTAGGAGTGTGGATTCACTCTGAGGTAGAGTTCTTGAGAAGAACTTGAGGTGTAGGATCTTGATGATCTGAGTGATAAGACTTGTATATTCTGGGTTGTAGGAGCCAGATGGTCTCTGAGTTGTAAGATCTGAGGATCTGAGTAAAGGAAGAAGGAGTTTGGCCGAATCTAATTCATTGCTAGATAGATGAAGGGGGAAAGTGGATGTACCCATAAATTGGGGAACCACTATAAATCTGTATGTCTGTGTTGTGATTGTTATGATTGTTGTGTCGAGCCTGTTTTAAATTTCTCTTTAGATTATTTTATTTATCTAGCTGATATAATTGATTTAAAGAAAGTATATCTTTGAATTAAAAAAAGGTAGCCAAGATTCAAATTGGACCTATTCACCCCTCTCTAGGTCACTCTCAATCCTAAAATAAACATTATCAATTAGTATCAGAGGGAGGTTCACTGAAAATAAAAGGCATAACAACCTAGTGAGAATCCAAAGGATTGCAGAGAAAGATATATCATGGCTTGGAGGGAAAATAATTCCATCAAGCTCCCTGTCTGCTCCAAAGAAAATTTTGAAATATGGAAGGAGAGTCAGATTATTCATAGAGGCAGCAGATCCAAGAATATACATCATAGTGATTGAAGGACCCTTCATTCCTATAAAAGTGTCAGTTCTTGATGCAAACATCAGGACACCCAAGACATACATGGAGATGGATAAGGATGAAATCATTTTGGCCTCTATGGACAAGAGAGCTCAGAATATTAGCGTCAGTGCATAGATGATTCCACTTTTCAAAATCTGATTCATTGTAAAACTTCAAAAGAAATGTGGGAGTCACTGATAATCTATATGGAAGGAACTGAATAGGTCAGAGATGATAGAAAATCTCTGTTAAACCACCAGTATGAATCCTTAAGACAGGATAAGAAAGACTCAGTGACTGATTGTTTTGAAAAGTTCTTCAGAATTGTAAATAACCTGAGAACGTATGGCGGGAAATTTACTAACTATGAACTTAATGACAAGTTCTTGAGGTCCCTGAATAAGGAATGGGACATCAAAATCTGTGTCATAAGAGAAATGGGAAACTTAGCCAACATAAACCCTCAGGCTCTATTTGGAAAGCTGTTGTCCCATAAGTTATAACTCAATCTCAGGAAGTCAGAAGAAGATTCATCTAGAGCACACAGTAGATAAAATACCTTGGCCCTAAAGGCTGAGTCATCCAGGAAAGTAAGAGAGAAGTCAATACTCTCAAAAAGATTGGAAACAGCTTCTGAGTATTCAGAATCTTCCTCATCAGAAGGAGACCTGACTGAGGAGGAACTGTCTCTCTTCTCTAGACAGTTTAAGAAGATGTTGAGGATAATAAAGCAAGGCAGTTGGAAGGGACCAGCTGGAGACTATTCTCTCAAGAAGACCAATAATCTAGATAAGCCCAGGAAAAAGAAATCTGGGGATAGGTATGGTCCTTCACAGAACAAATATATTAAGACTAATATTATTTGTTATTGTTGCAACAGGAAAGGGCATGTCATAGCTGATTGTCCAACAAAAAGAAAGGATAAAAAGTAAGAGAACTGGAAGGATGGACAACACAAGAAGGCTGACAAAAGCCTCTTGGCAAAGAAATATTCTACACTGTCTGACAGTGAATCTGATTCATCAGAATCAGAAAAGGAGGAGGCTCTCATGGGCCTGATGGCTAATGAGGAGACCCAATTAGAAGAAGGAGATCAGGATTATTTAGATCCTGTAAAGTTAAAATCAATATCTCACAGTTTAGCCTCAGATTATTTCTCTACATCAGAAAATGAATCATGTTCACACTCATCTAATGATAGATAACATGATTCAGACATTAAAGCTGATTTTAACTCCCTTATCAACATATATGGGAAGTTACTCAAGGCCTTGATTGCAAGCAAACAGCTTGCTAAGGATCAGACCAGAGAATTAGAATCTCTAAGGGGTGTATCTTTTTAGTTGGAAAGGGCTAACATAAAGTTAGACCTGCAAATATTGTGTCGAGACACAAGGGTGTGTGTCGACACTATAGGCAGTATTGTGTCGAGACACCAGAATGTGTGTTAACACAACAAATAATCATGTGTCGAAACATTAAAAATTAGTGTCGAGACTTAAGAGTGTCGAGACATTGAGGGCTGTGTCGAGAGACATGAACCTTGTGTTGACACATCTTGATTAGGTAGGTTTTCTGTGTCGACACCAGACCTTTTTCGAATTTTCTGAAAAGTCTAAAAGCAGCGCGCCTTCTCGTCTTCCGTATTTAGTTACTATAAATAGGTGGTGGAAGGAGTTATCGACTACGCTTACCAGAAAACTTGAGAGACTGTTCCCAGAGTTTTGAGACCTAAAAATCCTTAGTCGACTCCTCTCAATCTCAAATTCACTCAAGCTTTTTCAACTAGAATGGCACCTAAGATGGACGACAACATCAACGAGGGTTACAAACTAGTGTGAAATGCCTTCGTCTCCGCTCCAGTAGAAATAAAGAATGTGATTGACCTTGTCAATGAGGCAGGTCTTGAATATCTGCTTTCAGAACCAACAAAGATATGGAAGAGAGAAGTATCCGAATTCGATGCCAATGCCTCTCTAAAACCTAAGCCAGGTAATATCAAATCCAGTGTTAATGGAGTAAGAGTAAAAGTCACAATCAAAAGACTGGCTAAAGTCTTTCAGATTCCAAGAACTGCATAGGAAGATGACCTGGATTCAAGCAAGACTACAAAGGCCTTAGAATGGTGTGGACTTGCTCAAACTACTAGGTTTGGAAGTTCCTTAAACAGGAAGAGAATGAATTCCCAAGAAAAATTTCTATCTGAAATAATTGGAAAGGTTCTCCTCTGTAAGACTGGAGCACATGACAGGATTTTCACATATATGTTTAGCCTAATGGCAAGGATTATCTTCAGAATCAAGACTGACTGGAACAGGGTAGTCTTTGATAAGATTGTAGAAGGGATTCAGAAGCCCAATATGGGCAGAATAGTTAGTCTGTATCTGGTAAAGGTAATTTCAGATAGTATCAATCAACAGATTGGATCTAAGATAAATCATATGAGGAGAATGGACCTGAGGATACTGTCTAGATAGGACAGAGTATTGTCTAAAGAGACACAAGAACCTAAGAAGTCAAAGGAGGTAAAAGGCAAGAAATCTGTGGTAGAGGAAGTTGAATTCACTAGTGATTCTGAAGAAGAGGTGAACTTTAGTTTAGATAAGGATGCTGAGGAAGCACAAAGAAGATCTCCAAGGTTCTCACCTAAAACTAGTGTATAGGTGTAGGGGGAGAACATTCCAGAAAAAAAATTGAGGGGGAGATCCTCTATGAATTGTCAATGGATACAGCTACTACTATAATAATGGATGTTGTACAGGAACTAGAAAAATCAAAAGAACCTGAACAAGAAATGTTTGAAAAAGAGACTGAAAAAGATATTTTTTTGTCAAAAGTATCTAACATCCAGTGGGAGATAGCTGAAAATCCCTAAATTAAAGTTCCTGATGCTGAGATTCATCATGCAGATGTCACCTTGGAAGGTCTTAATACAAATATTGAAGGTACAGAAAAGCAAAACTCTGTTGAGATGGTCAGCTCATCAGATTCTGAGAGAGAGGAAGCCTCGCAGCTTAAGAAAAGGAAACTTTCTGAGTTAAGAAAAGGGAGTAAGAGTTATAAGAAGTATCTCCAATCTGGACCACAGTCAGCTCCTGCACTAGATTTTAGCTCTCTGCTAGTTCAACTACAGATAATGCTTGATAAACAAAGGCAAGACCTAGAAAAGTATGTGGATGAAAGTCCCAAGGAGTTGCAATTTCAGCTGGCACAAGAAATAAAGTCAATAAGATTTGAAGTAAATTTATTAAATAAAGATATGACTAATTTCTTTGAGAAAAATGCACATGTTGTAGTATGCTTTGCTAAACAGCAGACAGAAGCATAGAAAGTGGAAAATGACATAGCTCACAAGCAAGCCTATGTCATAGAAAATCAGACAAGACTAAATTAAAATATGATAATTATGCATGATACAACCTTTGGAGAAATAAAGAATCAAACCATTGTTTTGGAGACCAAACTTGATTCAACTGCCAAAGATATAAAAACCAAACTGGCAGATCATTCAAATTCTCTGCTTAAGGACATCAAGGCTTCTGATAAAAGTTTGGACAACAATTTACTGAGAGTTAAGAACACTATAACATCAGGAATCAATTATCTGGATGGTCAAGTAAGGTTTCACAAAAATGATTTGAGGGACCATATTGAAAGAGAAGTCATAAAGGGGGAGAGGGTAATGATAAGGGCTAGTTCTGAACATGTTACATGGATATCAAATAATATCAGAGACACTTTAGGCTATCCTCGCCTATGGTATGATGAGGATCACACTGCTGAGCCTGGTTGTCAACTAGCTCAACTTGAAGCACCTCATGTTGTTGAGCAAACCATGTACAATCTTGAAGCACAAGCTACATTTGAGTCTATCCAAGAAACCGTCCAACACATGTACAGTCCTCCTCAAGGGTTAGATCAGAATATAATCTGTGAGAAAGTGAACAAGTCTTCTACTTCTCAGGAGATAGAGGCCCAACTATCAAAGAAAAGGTTTAGAGAACAAGCTGAGACTAGACCAGATTTTGAGCAGTGGAGTCCAACCTCCAAATCAATAATTCTCACTGCAACAAGGAGTTGCAATTTCAGCTGGCACAAGACATTAAGTCAATTAGATTTAAAGTCAACTTATTAAAGACATACATGACAAACTTCTTTGAGAAAGGAGTAAATGATGTTGTCTACCTAGACAAACAACAATAAAAAGCCAAACAACTAGAGGCTTATATGACAATCAAGCAAGGCTATGTTCTTGAGAATAAGACCAGAATGAATGAAAATATGATAGTTATGCATGATATAACTTTGGGAGAACAAAAGGCTCAAACCACTGCTTTGGAGACAAAACTTGATTCTACTGCCAAAGATATAGAAACCAAACTAAAAAATCATTCAGATTCTCTTCTTAAGGACATCAAGACTTCTGACAAAACTTTGGACACAATTTACTGAGAGTTAAGAACACTGTCACATCAGGAATCAATTATCTGGATGGTCAAGTAAAGTTTCACAAAAATAATTTGAGGGATCATATTGAAAAAGAAGTCATAAAGGGGGAGAGGGTAATGATAAGGGCCAATTCTGAACATGCTACCTGGATATCAAACAATATCAGAGACACTTTAGGCTATCCTCCCCTGTGGTATGATGGGGATAAAACTGCTGAGTCTGGTTGTCAACCAGCTCAACTTAAAGCACCTCATGCTACCGGATCTTATGATGCTGAGCAAACTTTGTACAACCCTACATTTGAGTCTATCCAAGCAACTGTCAAACACATGTATAGTCCTCCTCAAGGGTTAGATCAGAATGTTATCTGTGAGAAAGTGGACAAGTCTTCTACTGCTTAGGAGATAGAGGCCCAGCTATCAAAGAAAAGGTTTAGAGAACAAGCCGAAACTAGACCTAATTTTGAGCAGTGGAGTCCGACCTCCAGATCTATAATTCTCACTACATGGAAGGCTGTAAATGCAAATGTGACAGATAGGGGCAAATGGTACAATGAACAGGAATGAGAGAAACATTTAAAGAAACAAGAATTTATAATTAAGTTTAGACATGATCTTAAGAAAGGAATGCTTCCTGCTAATTCTGTTGAGCCTAGTAAATATTTTCCAAAGCCATACAATTATTTTGAAAGACAAAGGCTGAAAGAAGAAGCTATTGCAAAAGCTAAAGCTAAGGATGACAAAGGAAAAAAGGTTGTTGATGACAAGGTGTCCGAGGTGAAAGCAAAGATACAATCTAGAAGAGGCATAGTCATCAAAGAACCATAACTACCTTAGAATGTTACTAGTTGTTATTTCTTAAAAAAAATTTAATTTGTAACTATTGTATAACCAAAGCTTGTAGTAGTAAACCTTGTAATAAACAATCAATGAAAATTTTGGTTTACTTAATATTTCATGTGCTATTAATTAGGCTTGCAATAGTTTGCCTTATTTTTTGATTCAACATTATTGATTTTAAATATGTTTGTTATATTAGCTGTTGTATTTCACATATTGTACTACACTGTACTTTGAATGTCTTTATCATAATACATCTTTGGTATCATATTGTATATCATTGAATTAGAGTTATGACTTCTCCAAATAGGGGGAGATTGTTGGGTATATTAATAGCAATGTACTTGATTTGAAGAAGTCTTTTCAGCTCAATGATATACATAGTTGTATTTGATGAATGTTAAGTCTATTTGTGCAGGAAAATAAAGCTAAGTACAAAAGCGTCGAGACACAAGATCAGTGTCGACACTTTTGTCAAAAATACGCTGAGACAAGGAGAAAGTTGTGTCGACACTCAGGACTGGTGTTGACACACTTAAACAAAGAGTACTCAGTCAAGGAGAAAGTCGTGTCGACACCCAGGACTTGGGTCGACACTATGATACAATAAAGCAACTGTGTCGACACTCAGGACTAGTGTCGACACACTCTACACAAGTTATGTTAAGACAAAGAGCAGTTGTGTCGACACAGAAGAGTAAGAGTCGGCACACTCTTTACAAGCAATGTCGAGACTGAAGACAACTGTGTCGACACTCAGGACTAGTGTCATTACACTTCACCAGCTGAGTCAAGACTGGAATCAAGCAGTATCAACACTCAAGACTAGTGTTGATACATTCTACATCAGCTGTGTCGAGACAAGGTGATGGTTGTGTTGATACATTCAGAAGTATGTTGACACCACTATAAGAGTAGTGTTGACACATCCAATAGTCATATTACAACACATCAAGCCGAATTATTTCCTAAGTACAGAAATCTAGCCGGAGGTACTAACAACTGTCAGAACTATCAGATGTTAATTATTAACCGGATCAGCCGGTTACTCCTCACAGAGCCTATATAAAAGGGATCAACTCTTCAGAAAACATATACAAAAAAAGGGAAAATTTGTCAAGGCTAGAAGCAATTAGCTAGAATTCAGAAGGTGGATAGAAGCCAGATCAAGAATCATCTTCAACATCCTCCAGCCTAGATCAACCCTAATTTCAACTTCAAGTAATTTTGAAAAGCTAAGAAGGGTTGGATCAAATCTTTTACTACAAGATCAAAGGAAGCAAACACATCAGGATCAGATCAAGAAGTAATCATCCATTTTTCTTTAGCTGGGTGATTAAATCTTAATCAAATTCTTTTACCTTTGTTAATCTTGTAAAGATCTACCTGTTGATCTGTATGTAAGGAAAGTATTTTCTCTGAGTTGTAAGCCTGAGTTATAAAGACTGAGGTATGGCTGGGATTTCCTGAGGTAGGAGAAGTGGATATTTCTCTAAGTTGTAGGGCAGGATTTGCCTGAGGAGTAGGAGTGTGGATTCACTCGAGGTAGAGTTCTTGAGAAGAACTTGAGGTGTAGGATCTTGGTGATCTGAATGGTAAGACTTATATAGTCTGGGTTGTAGGAGCCAGCTGAGCTCTGAGCTGTAAGATCTGAGGATCTGAGTAAAGGAAGAAGAAGGAGTTTGGTCGAATCTAGTTCATTGCTAGATAGGCGAAGGGGTAAAGTGGATGTACCCATAAATTGGGGAACCACTATAATCTGTGTGACTGTGCTGTGATTGCTGTGATTACTGTGCTGAGCCTGTTTTAAATTACTGTTTAGATTATTTTGTTTATCTGGCTGATATAATTGATTTAAAGAAAGTATATCTCTGAATTTAAAAAGGTAATTAAGAATCAAATTAGACCTATTCACCCCCCTCTAGGTCACTCTCAATCCTAAAATAAACATTATCACATTGTATACGGCGTGTAATGTGCGCAACACACTTAGCTCTTCTTGGAGAAGTTTGGCTTTTGTAGAAATTGTGCGGAATACCTGTAAGATTAGAGGAATAGATGTTTTGTAAAATGTTGTAGTTGCATTTTTTTGATGTATTCGGTCTCTCTTTTTAGAGAATCTGTCTGAGATTGTAGGCTCAGGACTTGACCCTGGTTATTGATGTTGTTGGTGAGTTGTTGCTCTACCTTTGTTGAACATTTATATTTTGTATTCCTTCACTTTATAGAGGCTTCAGATATTGTTGCGGCACTTTGGATGCTTTTTTGTATCACACCTTTGATGGTAGATTTTCCTGGCATTGAGCCCTATTTCAATGTTGATCGAGTTTATGTGGTGCTGACACTGTTGATTTATACGCTGCTTTGGTGACGGTGGGTAGATGTATGTCTTATCCTTCATTATAGGCGAGCATTGGCCACCAAAGGGGGTAACCCATGGCGATAACAGGTGTAGGTCTTGTGACCTTGCCTATTATCTGGCGGGCGTCGTCTGCTAAAGGGGGTTGGTCCATAGTGAAGACAGGAGTGGGTCTTGCGACCTTTCCTATTTGGCGGGCGCTGACCGCCAAGGGGGCAAGCCCTTGGCAATGGCATGTGAAGGTCTTACGACCTCACCTATTTGGCAAGTGTCGACTGCTAAGGGAGCAAGCCCCTTGCGATGGCAGGAATAGGTCTTGTGACCTTACCTATTTAGTAGGCATTGATCTTTAAGGGGGTTTGTCCCTGACGATGACAAGTGTAAGTCTTGCAACCTTACCTATTTGTCGGGCGTCGATCACCAAGGGGGGTTGGTCCTTGGCGACGACGGGCGTAGTCTTGTGACCTTACCAATTTGGCGGGCGTCGATTGCCAAGGGGGGTTGGTACCTGGAGATGATAGGCATAGGTCTTGCAATCTTATCTATTGTAGTCTGTTGTCTGAAGCATGTGAAATAAATTGAATTAGATTATCATCTTGAAAAAATAGTGTATCGAATCTTACACATGACTTAGTGCATACATATCAACTGGGCAGAAGAATAGGCATTGGCACAATTCTGTGAATGTGGGGAGCTTTTCTCCTGGAATGAATGTTTTAGGGGCTGCCCCCAGTCTTGTTCTAGCAGGAGGGTGGTTGACACCTCATTGGCCAGGGCGGCGCTGGTTGATTCAGTTTTTTGCTCAGTAAGAACCATTTTAGAAGCCCTCTACGTAGAAGGCGCTCGATTTCCCAGCCCTTATTCAGAGTAATTGGCTTGGGTCGGCAAAGTGCTACCTTATCTTGGATTGCGTAGAGTATATTGGCCCTAGAGGCATTGAGAAGAGGGAGACCCTGATGCTGATGGGTTCGCGGTTTACCGCAATGGTCACAGTTCTTCTTATGAGGTGACGACTGTTCTCGCTCTTCTCTTTGAACTTTCGTTGAATCATTGTTAATGTGATTTAGCTGCTTTATCTGCCATAATCTGAGCCTCGACTCGACATACGAGGTCGGCATAGCTGGGGACCTCTTCCCTCAATAATGCTGAATAAAATATGTCGGGTTGAAGTCCTCCCAAAAGAAAATTATGCAAAAACTGAGGGCCGACTCCTGGGATCTGTCGTGCTTTAGATATGAAATGACGAAAAAGTCCTTGAGTGTTTCATCCTTACTCTGATAGATCCCATATAAGTAAGAGGGGTCCCGGATGATTTTACGGCTCACAATGAACTCATTAATGAAGTGTTGCGATATATTTACAAAGTTATCGATCCCTCCTTTCAGGGAGTAGAAACATGCACAACCCTTCCCCCTTAGTATTTTTGGGATTGCTTTACATAGCAGTTGGTCGGGAGCTCCATTGATCCTCATAACAGCGACAAAATGATTAATATGGTCCTAGGGGGTCATCCGTTTCATTGAATTTTTTGAGCTCCGGTAGCTTAAAACCCTTTGGAATTGGATACAGTAGGACCTCTGGTTCTAATAATGTTCGAGGTCGACGAGCGGCATTGGGCATGTCTAGTTCCATCTCTTCGACAATCATTGCACGAATTTCTTTGTGAGTGGGGACTTCTACAACATGTTTAATTTATGCTACTTCTGTGTGGTTGTGGCGATGCTAGACTTCAAGTTCTCCGAGCTGGCGATCATTGTGACTTTCGTTGGCCAAGCTGGTGAGTTCCTTTTCTGGTATATACGGTTCTTGAGCAAAGTGCCTGGCTGGAGCACGATCCAGAGTTGGCGGAGATAGACGGTCTTGTTCGGGGGCAAGATTATGAGCTTGTGGCACTTCTCTGCATATCAGGAGTGTGAGGATCTCTCTCTGATGCTTTTCAATCTGGCGCATGCGTCCTTCCAATGCCTCATCGGGTGCATTCATGGCCTCTACTATGAGAGGCGTGCTAACGAGCGAGCGGGGGAGAGGTGGATTGACGTGCCCCCCAGGGATTAATATCTTAACAGTACGTGTGGCTCCTCCTGCCATGGAATCAGGAGTACCATTGTGCAAAGGGTACTATATGCAAAATATTCAAAAAAACTCCTTTGAGCTTTTGGGAGAACGTGTTCCCACAAATGATGCCAAACTGTTGTGGCTAACTCAACCATCCTAATAGACCTGACTAAACTAGGACGTCTTAGTCCGTGGTGCGGTCAAGCATGCAAACATTCATAGGAAATGGAAAAACAATTTTTAACATGAAAAACCCGTCAACTGGTGAAAAACTACGTAGTTGGATCTGTGGCGACCAAACTTCCACTATTTTTTGTCATGTTACAAGGCTTTTGAGGGAAGCAAGGGAAACAGACTGCTCCTCATTATAATTATTAGAGAGAGTACTTGGCTCGAAGGGTGACATGTCACCTCTTACAGAGCTAATTCTTTTTCTTGCTATAATAGGGAGCTTCACACTTTGGATGCTTTAGATATTTTTTAATACTTTAGAGTCCTTGACTGTTGCTGGGAAACAGGAGTAGCTTATTTGGCTTGCCCTGATTTTGGTGGCTTGGAAGCTTAGGCGGCGCGTTCTACAAGCTTTATCTTTTGCGGCTTGTCTACTGTTATGTTTAGAGGAGTCTGGAACATTGGTCTCGTCGGCTTCTGGTAAGCTTTTTCCTGAGTTGAGAGCATTGGGATCTTATAGAAATCTTAGGGGCGAAGTGCACGACGACGCACTTGGAGCAGTGCACACAAGGGGGAGCACGCACAAGGATAAATGTGTGCACAATGAGATGTTTGCACGTAGGAAGAGAGAAGTGTGAAAGGGGGAACACGCGCAAGGAGGAACGTGTGCACAGAGGGATGTGCGCACCTTGTAGGAAATAAGCGCGCAAAGGGGGAATGTGTGCAAGGAGGAACATGTGCACGGGAGTATGTGCACACTTAGGAGGAGAGACACACTCAAGGGGGAGTGCGCTCCTGGGAGAACATGCGCACAGAGGGACATGCACCCTTAGGAGGAGAAATACGCGCAAGGGGGAGCGCGGGCACTAAGGGACGTGCACACATAAGAGGAGTGACACGCACAAGGGTTAATGTGCTCAAGGAGGAACGTTCGCACAGAGGGACGTGCACACATTGGAGGAAAGACACATGAAAAGATGGAACGCGTGCAAGGAGGAATGTGCTCGCGTGGGGATGCGCACACTTAGGAGGAGAGACACACGCAAGGGGGAGCACACGCAAGGGAGAACGTGCGCACAGAGGACATGCACACTTAGGAGGAGAGACGCGCGCAAGGGGGATCATGCGCATACTTAGGAGGAGAGATACGTGCAAGGGGGAGCAGACACAAGGGGGAACGCGCGCATTTAGGGGAGTGCGTACTTAGGAGGAGAGACGTGTGCAAGGGATAGCGCGCGCACGGAGGAGCGTGCACACTTAGGAGGAAAGATGTACGTGTGCAAGGGGTAGCACGCGCATGGAGGAGAATTCGCACGGAGGGACGTGCGCACGTTCGAGAAGGAGAGAATGAGAAATCATAGGAGAAATGAGTGATAAGAGAGAAAATCTGTAGGAGGAGTTGGAGAGGAGAGAGAAAAGTCGTAAAAGGAATTCCGGACGGAGAAAAGGTAAAAATGAAGGAGGATGTGGGCTTATTTATAGATTCCAAGAGGGGAGCTCTGGTAATTTACCTCATAACTACCAGCAGGGCGAATAGAATCGTCCAAAATAGGGCACACAGATCGCCAAATTCTTCCAAATGATGGGACCACTCCCGGGCGGTTAAAACTGATTGGAAAATCCAACCGCTCATCCTGCGAGGGGAGGAGCTGTCCGGCGAGGCCAACGACGGGGAAGAGCCGACGGCCGGGATGAGACGGCCTTCGACCAAGGCTGGACGGCAAGGTCGTCTCCCTCCATGGGCAGCGAGTAGGCCGCCCTAACCGGGCGGACAAAGGGATGCCCAATTTGGGGCGGCCTGCATCAGACAGAGAAATGTCATTGAGCGGGTGGCCTAGGGTTCACCCGCCCCATATGACAGAGATGCTTTCTAGATCGGGCGACCTTTCTAGCCGCCCAACCTTGGCAGCCTTTCCCCCAGGCGGGGGAAAGCCTCTCTCTCACTCTCTCTCTCCAACTCTCTCTCTCTCTCTCACTATCTCTCTCTCTCCCACTCACTCTCTCTCTCACTCTCATTTTTCCTCCAAGGCTCCCACTCACTCAATGATAGTATGGCGTCGTCCTCCTCAACGTCAGAGTTTTCTACTCACAGTACGCCTATAGTGGTGGAGCATCATCGTACGACGATAGTTTGTGAGCATTTCAATAAGTTTTACGTTGGCACCGAATTCAAGGCGCAATGCAAATTATTCATGAAGCTGCTGACCCTTGCCGGCAACTCGACACTATCGAGACACCTTAAATCTTACGTTTCAAAACAAGCTCCCAAGTTAAGTCAGACCCAAATTTCAGGAGCAGGATAAATTTGTACATACGATCAATTTTGCCAACGAGACCTGCAGATGAAACATGTCATCAAACATTGGTTGTCATTCAGCCACTATGACAATGAGGATGCGATGGAATACATACATGGAGGGCTTCAACCCAAATATCAACAGGTAAGTAGAGCTTCTCTTAGGCACGACGTCATTAAAGCATATTTAAAATCAAAACAATAGTTAATAAAAATTTTTGAAAATTTCGACGGTCATGTAAGTTTAACAAGTGACGTTTGGAGCAGTAGCATAAAAGTAAGATTATCGTATATATGTATCATGTGTCATTGGATCGATCCCGTTTCATGGGAGCTAAATAAGCGCATAATATGTTTTGAAAGTTTCGAATATCCGCACACAGGTAAAGCAATATATAATGTAATTATGAAATGTGTGCGAGAATTTAAATCAAAAGATAAAATAATGAGTATTTCTGTTGATAACGCCTCTAACAATAACGTAGCTATTGATTGGTTAAAACGCGATTTAAAACTAATGCTAAGCGGTGTGTTTTTTCACACTCGCTGTATTTGTCACGTTTTAAATTTAGTAGTACAAGATAATTTAGCCTCTATGGAACCCTATATTGAAAAAATTTGTCTAATGCTTAGAGTCATTTATAGTTTTACACAACGATCTCAGGATTTTAAACATTTTGTAAATGCACATGGTAAAAAATATTTGAAACCTCAATTTGATATGTCTATTAGATAGAACTCAATATATAAAATGTTAAAAAGAGCGTTTCAACAAAAATCACTTCTTATGAAATATTATAATATGGTAAATAGTCATGATTTGACCGATGCCGATTTGGACGTATTAGCAAATAACATGGATTTATTAAAATTTTGTAAATATCGCACAAACAATTTAATTATTATAAGCAACACGATGGATGACTTGCATTAATTGAAATAATGGAAGGAAATTTAAAAAATATTATAGCAAAATGTCTGCAATGTTTTCATGCTCCGTCGATTTAAATCTGTTATTCGGCGTAGATGGCGTAGAAATTTTGATAGAAAAAATTAATACAAACTTAAATTTAAATTTAAATTTTGATGATTGTGACGACGTTAGTATCTTAAAATTTAATTCTCTTTTTACCGAGTGTTACAATTATTACGATAACTTATACGGCTCGCGGCCTCGGGAATTGAAGAAATATCGCAACCAAAACGAAGGATACTTTTTAAAAATAAAATTTTAGAATTAGCAGCTAGAAAAAAGGCGCGCACAACTAGTAGTTTAAATGTATTATGATTGTACACTAAAACACAATTCCTTAATTTTATGAGCACAGAAGAGATTGAAAACTTCGATCTCTTAAAATGATAAAAGGTAAAGTTAATACATATCATATTTTTGCATATATGACCCGTGATTTAATAACAATCTAAGCTAGTACGGTAGCTTCGGAGTCCATTTTTTCACTTAGTGGCAGGGTTTTGAACCAGTGGAGGAGCCAGCTCAACGAAGAATCTCTGGAAATATGCATCTGCTACAAAGACTATTTGAATGCTATGAAGAGGAAGCAGCATATTACAGCATTAGAGGATAGCTCAGAGGAGATAGAAGATGATATGGACGCAATAAATTTACGAGATGATTGAAGAGGAAGCGCACATCTAGTAGCTGCCTTAAAACTGTATATTTGTGTTTTGTTAAATTAATGAATATTGTAATTTTTCTTTATCTAAAATTAATAATGATAATAAATTTCATTTTTTTTCAATTAATGTAAATTGTAATTTGTAAAGGTTATTTAATATTAATAAAATTGCTTTTTTCTTATCCATGTGTGCGAATTTTTTTTATTATCATAATAAAATAATAATTATAAATTTTTAATGTATTATTTTTTAAAATAATTTAATAATTATAGATTTTTTAATAAATAAAAGCCCTGCCCAGGCCGGCCCGAAGGGCCGAATCAGGCCCCTTCCCTATTTACTAAAGCCCGGGCCCGTTGGGCCCGATACCGGGCCGGCCCGATCGGGCTTTATGCCCATGACTAAGTATATAGAGATTTTTAATTAATTTTGTGCTTAGCATAGATATCAGGCCCTTCCGCATTCATACAAGATATTGGCTCAAGCAAATTCATCAAAACAATTAAACCCTTTACCTAATCATATTCACAATATTAGGTGTTGTAGGCCATCTGGTATTTTCCCGAGCTGGGGAATTGGACGGTCTTTGCTCGGAATTGAACTGGGCGTGCAAACATTCAATGAAAAACATCAGCAAATGACAAAAGGTTTTTTTGACATGGAAACCCCAGAAATGGTGAAAAACCATGTTGTCGGATCTATGCAAACTGTTACAGGCCACCCGATTTTCCCCGGTCCGGAGAATCGGACCGTCTTAGCTAAGAGTTGGATTGGGCGCAAAAAAAGTCAATGAAAAGCAACAACAAATGACAAAAAAACTTTTTTGATATGGAAAACTCATAAAGGGTGAAAATCAAGTGGTCAGATTTATGCCTGGCCAAAATCCACTATTTCATTTGAGTTTACAAGAGTAGAGGTGGCAAAAAACCGATGTTTGTTCGTGCCTTAGGAGGACCGGGGTCCGTCCGAGTTGAGGTGACGAATAGCCTTTATTCGTTCGTGCTTCAGGAGAACTAGGATTCGTGTAGGTGGAGGTGGTGAAGAACCTTTGTTCGTTCATGCCTTAGGAGGATCGTGGTCCGTCCGGGTAGAGATGGCAAAGAACCTTTATTCGTTTTTGCCTCGGTAGGATCGGGATCCGTCTAGGTGCAGGTGACAAATTACATTTGTTCGTTCACATCTCGGGAGGACTGGAGTCCATCCAGGTGGAGGTGGTAAAAACCCTCTATTCATTCGTGCCTTAAAAGGATCGGGGTCCGTCCGAGTGGAGGTGATGAAAAACCTTTGTTCGTTCGCGGCTCAGGAGAACCAAGGTTCGTCCAGGTGGAGGTAGCGAAGAACATTTGTTCGTTTGTGCCTAAGGCGGACCGAGGTATGTCTTAGTGGAGGTGCCGAAGAACCTTTGTTTGTTCACGCCTTAGGAGAACCGGGGTTCGTCCTTGTAGAGGTGGAAAAGAACCTTTGTTCATTCATGCCTCAGGAAGACTAGGGTCCGTCAGTGCCGAAGATCCTCTATTCATTCATGCCTTAGGAGGACCGGGGTCCGTCCGGATGGAGGTAGCGAAGAAACGTTGATTGTTTGCGCCTCAGGAGAATTGGGGTTCGTCCAGGTGAAGGTGATGAAGAACCTTTGTTTGTTTATTTCTTAGGAGGATTGGTATCCGTCTAGGTGATGGTGGCAAAGAACCTTTGTTCGATCACACCTCTTGAGAACCAGGGTTCGTTTAGGTGGAGATGGAAAAGAACCTCTGTTCGTTCATGCTTTAGAAGGACTGGGGTCCATCCGAGTGGAGGTGGCGAAGAACCTCTATTCATTTGTGCCTTAGGATGATCGAGGTTCGTCCAGGTGGAGGTGATGAAGAACCTTTGTTCGTTCACATCTTAGGAGAACCATTGTTTGTCCAGGTTGAGGTAGCAAATAACCTTTGTTCGTTCGTGCCTTAGGAGGAGAAAGGTCCATCCGAGTGGAGATGGCAAAGAACATTTGTTTGTTCGTGTCTTAGGACAACGAGAGTTCATCCGGGTAGAGGTAGCACATAATCTTTGTTTGTTTGTGCCACAAAAAAACTCGGGGTTCGTCCATGGTAGAGATGAAGAAGAACCTTTGTCCATTCGTGCCTCAAGAGGACCGGTATCCGTCCGGGTGGAGATGGCAAAGAATTTTCTTTCATTCGCGCCTTAGGAGAATCGGGGTTTGTCCAGGTGAAGGTGCAGATGGACCTTTATCCATCTTGCCTGAGATGTGTAGAGGGAACTTTATTTGTCTTACCCAGGAGGTGCAGAAGGGCTTTCGTTTTTCTCACATAGGAGGTGCAGAAGGAATTTCATCCATCTCGCTAGAGAGGTGCAGAAGGACTTTCGTCCATCTCTTCTGGAGGTACAGAAGGACTTTTGTCCATCTTGCATGGGAGGTGCAGAAAGAATTTCCTCCATCTCGCATGGGAGGTGCAGAAATACTTTCCTCCATCTCGTCTAGGATGTGCAGAAGGGCTTTCGTCAATCTTGCCTGAGGAGTAGAGGGTTGTGAGGCTCGAGCTCTAAAAATGGTCGTTTTAGTAGACGAAACCAAAGTTCTTGATGTTGAAAGAAGATATAGGGGTGTGCAGGTCTAGTTGTGCGACTTGTTATTCTTGCAGTCGCGGAAGAGTAATCTATGGAGGGTGGCAGAGTTTCTTTTGCAAGCTCTGCGAGTCAAATTCTGACGGCATCTCTTAGGAGTTACATCCTGAATTGGATTCTTATGGTATTGCCATGCGTAAGTGCACCTGATCGGAGCACCCTTAAAAGCGGTCCTCGGAGAGCGGTGGTTTCAGGGGAGGCTAGCTTGGCCATGGTTAGGCATGTTCTGAGGAAAGCTCTTTTGTCCCTTTTCCCATTGTGGGTTTGGTTAGGGCAGACCGAGTCACTGCCCTTTTCTCCTGAGATTCTTCAAGTTTGCCAGCATGTACGATTCGCCATATTTTCTCTTTCAGGAGCATGCAATCTTTTGTTGCATGTCCGCGGCCTTGATGAAAGTTGTAGTACTTGGATTGGTCTCCGGAGTTTGGTGCGAGATTCCTTGGCTTCTGAAGGGTGTGATTATTGTGGATGGAGAGTGAAAGTGCAGGATAAGATCAATCCTAACTCTAGAGGGGGGTGAATAGAGTTATTTAAAATAATTTTGCCAATAAAAACTTGTGTGCAGAGAAAGTTTGACTTTACTTGGTGTAAGGTGCTATAGCAAATAATCAGAGTAAACAGAAATTCACAGCACAAAGCAAAACACAAAGAAACAAACAATCCAGATGACACAAGGAGCTATAGTGGTTCCCCAAATCTGGGTACATCCACTCTTCTATCACCCTTGATAGGAATCCACTTCAAGATGAGTTGATCAGGTGTCTTGAGCACCAGAGAGTTTTTGATCAGGTTCTCACAAACCAAAGGAGCTGATTTTGACCAGGTTTCAGCAAAACCAAAAGTAACTTTTGAAGGGAGTTAAAACCCTGTACAGAAAGAAAAAGAAAAAGGGATGAGGTTGTCTTCTCTATCAACAAGCAGAGAGAAGCAAAAGTGGATCTGTAGTTGTTGTCAAAGCTCCCCCTGAGATCAAGAAGAAGTTCAGGAAGGTGAGCTCTGCACAAGGGTGACAGGTCTTCAAAGATCTGATTTGCTCCAGCAAGAGATGATCCAAGAAGGTTGGATGGTTGTGTCTGAAGCAATCAAAATTCCTGTGAGTGAGCTTTCAAAACAATATCACAGAGAGAGCAGCTGAAGTGCTGTATTGTTATTCTCTGTGTTCTGTATATTCTCTGTATTCTGAAAATATGAAGGAATGAATAATATAACTGAGTCTTCTTCTTCCTTTTCTTTGATAGCCGTTGGAAGTCAGCATTAATTGCTTTCCTTAAATGTCCATGCCTCAAAGGAAATGACAGGCAGACATTCCTTAGAAAATTCCTTGAGCCATGCACCAGATATGCTGTAACGGCCAATAAATCTTCAGCATTAATTGTCTGACAGAAGGAATTTGAATTCCTATTCAAAACTGACGGGAGTCTGGAAAGCGTCGAGCTCACAATAAAACGTCGATCTGAGCACGACACACGTCGGCCAGAGAGAGTTTTCTATAAGCAGAACTGGGTTCGACGGAACGTCGAGCTGGGGTCAACTCCACGTCGAGCTGAGGTCGACTCTACGTCGAGCTGAGATCGACTCTGCGTCGAGCTGAGATCGACTCGGCGTCGAGCTGAGATCGACTCGGCGTCGAGCTGAGATCGACTCTGCGTCGAGCAGAGGTCGACTCTACGTCGAGCTGAAATCGACTCTGACTAGCCTATGTGACCTTTATAACAACAAGGAGGTCACAACACAAAATCCCTATAGAAGTATAGTCATCCTGGTCCAAATAGTAATAAGGTGTTCCAACAATCTCCCCCTATTTGGATTAGGATTACTATTTACATGAATTTAGGGATTCAAAGAGAAATAAAGCAAAATACAATACAAAATAACCAGACATATGACAGAATAAAAAGCAGCATATATATAACACTATATAGCAGCAGTAATATGTTCAAATGTCCTGAGTCCAGCATATAGAAAGAATTAAAGCATCTTACTTTACTTTCCCTTTGGGGCTTTGTCTTGATCACTCTTCTTGAAGATGATTTCTCTGTTTGGATTTGAAGCTTCCTTTTTAGATCTGTAATCATCAGCTGTACCTAAAGACTTTTGATCTCTTGCACTGGGTGGTACAGCTGCAGGATGGAGTTGCATATATCTGTCTGAATCAAAGAATTTCTTAGAATTATATTTCTCCAATTCCTCTTTTCTTTGGTCTGACATTGTACTGATATGAGAGGTGTCCAGACCTTTTTCTCTAGCTTTATTAATCTCATTTAAAGCAGCCATTTCTGTCATTCTAGCTTTCCAGTAGGCAGGAGTTTTGGTGGGATCTTCAAAGGGTACTGCTGGTTCAAATCTGTTAGAGGAGAGTTCTTGAGAGGTAGTTGGGGTGAGGTCAGCTCTAGGTCTATAAGGATAGGGACCAGAGGTTGGATCAATGGCTCTTCCCCTTTGATAAGGCTGAGAACCTGATCTTCCTCTGGACTGCCTGCCTCTATAGTTTCCTCTTTGCTGACCTCCCCTTTGCTGACTGTCTACTTGATATCTTCTTGTTTGATATGTCTTTCCATGTAGAGCTGAAGGGGCTGGATTGGAAGATAGACTAGCACCTGCACCTGCATCTGGAGGAGGTGGAGGTGGAGGCTGATGGACAGGTTTGGATGGTCCTTCATTGAATTTTCTTTTCTGTTTCATTGCTTTTCTCTGATTTTGGGAGTACTGCATCCATGGCTCTGTGATTTCACAATTGTATTTGATATAGTAGGGAATGTTATGGTCTGTAGCTCTGGCAATGGGTACTCTTTTCATGGCTTTTGATCTAGCTTTCCTCTTCCTTGCAATAGTTGCAGAGGAGTCATCAGAATCTGTAGCAAACTCATCTTCTGAACTTTGAGATTCTTCATATGGATCTATGTACTTCCTTTTTGAGATAGGAAAACTGATGGAGTCTGGAGCTGCTGAGGAGGAAACTGAAGGAAGATCTGCTGTCAGTGGGGAGGAGGAGTCTACCACTGCAGGAGAGGGCATAGCCTCAGGAGCCATAGAGACTAAAGAGGCTGGTTCCTGAAGGGCTTGGGAGACATGGGTCTCAACTGCATCAGGTGTCTCAATCGCTTCACCTGAAGTTTCAACAGCTGCTAACATTTCAATTTCATCATTAGCAGGAGCCACTGCTACCACTGCTACATCAGGGATCTTCTGAAAAGGGACAATAGCCCTAGACAGATCTTCTTAAAGCAGTTCTGAATTAGAAGGAGGAGCCTCAGGTGCCATGGAAAGGTCTTCTTGAATCTGAGCTGGAGGGGAGAAGCTCTGGACAGAAGCTGCCAAACACTGAAGGTCTAAGGCACTGCTGATGAGCTGAATTGAAGCTGGAGGAGGAGCCTCAGATACTATCTGAACTTTTGCAACTGATACTGTCTCTGAACATGTCTGAACAAACTAAACTGTAGAAGGAGGCAGCTCTTCTTCTGCAGACATCTCCCCCTGCCTAGAATCAGTGGCAGCTGACTCTAGGCCCCTAGAAGAAGGGCATGCCAGATGAGAGGAGAGGGAGGAGACAGAGTCAGAGAGAGTTCTCAGGGAAAGGAGGAGAGGAGACAGCTTGGCATCCAAGAGGGAGGAGAGCCTAGGGGACAGAAGATCAAAAATCTGATTGGCCAAAGGCAGGAGAGCTACTTGCTCAAGGGGAACTTGAGTAGAGGTAGATGGAGTAGCAGAAACTGTAAATGGGGAAGATGTTGAGGGTGGTGCAGATAATGGAGGTGTAACTGGCTCATGGATGGAGGAAAAGAGTAGCTCTGAAAAAGTGGATGGATGGTGAAAGTCATGTGGAGAGGAGATAGAGGCATCCATGAAGGAGTCTTCATGAATGTCAAAGGAGAAGAGGTCCTCATGAGGTGAGGAATCCAAGCTTATGGGAAGGAAAGTTGTGTGTGGTGGAAGGGAGGATGCAATAGTGGAGATGGATGAAGGTATGGGTTGAGAGGATGAGAGGATTGTGGTTGAGGGGATGAAAGTGGATGGGAGGGAGAGGGAGGGAGATGGCAAAGTCCCTGCTTCTGGACCAGTGGACTGAGGGAGAGTGACCTCTACAGTCCTGGTGTCTGCAGAAGACTTCATTGCTGCTGCTGCCCTGGGATTCACAATTCTTCTGTCCCACTTGCCAATTAGGGCACATGTGAGTCTCTTGGAAGCATTGATGTGCTTCTTGGAGGACACAAGCAGTTGGGGGCAGCAATGGTTGAGAATCAACCCAAGAACTCTTCCAAAGTGGACAGAGTTTTTATCCAATCTTTTCTTAATCATTTCAAACACAATCAATCCCCAGTTGGGATGTTTCTTATCCATAAGTGCAGCCATAAGGCAAAACTGATGCCTAGTAATTGCATCATGTGCAGTCCTCTTTGCACAGATCACTTTGCCTGTAATGTCTGCTAATAACCTATATTCAATAGCTAGGTTAACTTTGAGGAGTTTAGAGGGGTTACCAGCAGCATGCCCCATCCTGTCCAGCATCAAGGCATACTCTTCCACAGATAGTTCTATGCCATCATCTCCAGCAGCAAAGTTGAAAACTTCTGAAATGATTTGAGGTGAGATGGCTACCTCATTTCCTGAAACTTTCCCAGTCAATGTATTGTTATCTAAGATAACTGCTGTAAGACTCCACTCTTTGATTTCTGACTCTGGGAGAGGGATCCTGGTTGACATAAAGTTAACCAGTTGCTGCTCCTTGAAGAGGTCCAGTATATCCAGAAAGTATTGTGGAGATCCATCAAAAGAGTCGAAGTCGATATCGAATCCAGAATCGAACTTCATGGCCGCCAGAGCTCCTGCTGTGATTGCCATTTTCCTGCAAAAAGAATACCTTCCAAGATCAAGAGTAAAGTATTTGGAGGGAGAAAGCTGGAGCAGAAAGATATGAAAGCGCAACTACGAACGACGGAGAAAAAATGATTTTATACTTAGGGTTCGACGCAGAAAAGGAAAGAACGTCGAGCTCAGTTCGACGCTCTAAGGCTCTAGGAGAACTGAAACGACTCAACAGCGTCCAGCTTAGGTCGACGTTCGACGCTTTGGCTGAAACTATACGTCGAGCTCAGGTCGACGTTGAACGAAGACGTCGACCGGAGAGAGAGGAACTCAAGAAGCCAGGGAGCTGTGAACTTAGTTCGACGCTAGAAGCTGAGTTCGACGTTCGACGCTTTTGAGGGCGACGGACCGTCGATCTCCGTTCGACGCAGCGTCGAGCTTAGTTCAGAGCTCAAAGAAACCACTCAGACAGGGAAATTTTAAAATGGAATTTTTCCTATTCCTGTTAATTATGGGTTTCAAAATCTTGGAGTTTTATTTTATGCTGTCTCCATCTAGCATTCCCAACTGATTGAGGAAAAAGAAGTGCTTCTTTTCATCCAAGGGCTTGGTGAAAATATATCCTCTCTGTAGTTTAGTGGAAATGTATTCTAGTGCAATTTTCTTCTTTTCTACATTATCCCTTAAGAAGTGATGTCTGATCTCTATGTGCTTGGTCCTACTATGGAGAACTGGATTTTGAGCAATAGATATTGCACTGGTATTATCACAAAAGATTTTAGACATCTCTAAGTTGTAGCCATAGTCTAGGAGCTGGTTTTGAAACCACAAAATCTGTGAGCAACAACTGCCTGCAGCCATGTATTCAGCTTCAGCAGTTGATGTGGACACAGAAGTTTGTTTCTTACAGAACCAGGAGACAAGTCTATCACCAAGGAATTGACAAGTTCCACTGGTGCTTTTCCTGTCTACTCTACATCCAGCATAATCAGAATCTGAAAATCCAGTTAGATCAAATCCTGAGTCATGTGGATACCAGAGACCTAGATTAGGACAACTTTTTATATACCTAAGAATCCTCTTAACTAATGTGAGGTGGGACTCTCTAGGGCTTACTTGGAATCTAGCACAGATGCATGTGGCAAACATTATATCTGGTCTAGTGGCTGTTAGATAAAGTAATGAGCCAATGATTGCTCTATAGCTTGTCTGATCAACTGGTTTTCCAGATTCATCAGCATCTAAAACAGCATTTGTAGGCATAGGTGTTTTCATAGAGGATGCTTCAGACATTCCAAATTTCTTAACCAGTTCTCTTGCATACTTGGTTTGAGAAATGAAAATGTCATCCACATGTTGTTTAACTTGCAATCCTAGAAAGAAAGCAAGCTCACCCATGCTACTCATTTCAAACTTTGAGTGCATAAGTTGTGAGAACTTTTTGCATAAGTTTGAATCAGTAGACCCAAATATGATATCGTCTACATAAACTTGTACTAGTAGGGTATGGGACCTATGGGTTCTAACAAAAAAGAGTTTGGTCTACTCTACCCCTTTTAAAATCATTTTCCAACAAAAAACAAGCTAAGGTCTCATACCATGCTCTAGGAGCTTGCTTGAGACCATATAAAGCTTTATGCAGTTTAAAAACATGATCAGGAAAGGTTGGAGAGATAAAACCTGGAGGTTGCCTTACATAAACCTCTTCCTTGATGTCTCCATTGAGAAAAGCACTCTTGACATCCATCTGATATACCTTGAATCTCTTGTGAGCTGCATATGCAAGAAAGATTCTTATGGCCTCCAACCTTGCAACTGGTGCAAAGGTTTGGTCATAATCAATCCTTTCTTCTTGGCAATACCCTTGTGCAATAAGTCTTGCCTTGTTTCTCACAATTATTCCTTGATCATCCAACTTGTTCCTGAATACCCATTTGGTTCCAACAATTTGCTGGTTCCTTGGTCTTGGTACTAATTCCCAAACTTTATTCCTTTCAAATTGATTCAACTCTTCTTGCATTGCAATGATCCAGTTTGGATCTTGCTCTGCATCTTGTATGGTTTGAGGCTCAATTTGAGAAAGAAAGCAGGTGTGCATAATATTTTGATTAACTTGATTCCTTGTTCGCACACCCACTGAGATATCTCCAATTACTTGTGAGATTGGGTGATCTCTTGTTGTTGCAAGATCAATAAGGGGTGTTGATGATGCACCAACCTGTGTTGTTGTTTCCTCTTGTGGAACAACAACTGGTTCTTCACTTTGTTGGCCTTTTGAACTTTCCAAAACCTGAAATTCCTCTTCATTATCACTGAGTTCAGTGTCTTGCTGAATTGGTGAAGGTAATGACCCTTTGTCTGTGATGGTAAGCTGCTTCAGATTTTCTGAAATTGAATGTTCCTGCAAATTGCTTATGGTAGAAGTCTCCTTCTCCTTACAAGACATGTTAGTTTCATCAAATGTAACATGCATGGATTCTTCAATTTTATTTAAGCACTTGTTAAAAACCCTATAAGCATTGCTAGTCATGGAGTATCCCAGAAACACTCCTTCATCAGCTTTGGCTTCAAATTTAGCTAGGTATTTCTTGTCATTATTGTGAATGAAACAAATGCAACCAAAAATTTTGAAATAATTTACTTTAGGTTTCTTCCCTTTGAGTAACTCATAGGGAGTCTTACCCTTTAGTTTATGTATCAGGCTTCTATTCAAAACATAGTTGGAGGTGTTCACAGCCTCTGCCCAAAAGGTTAGAGGGAGGTGAGCATCTGTCAACAATGTTGTGGCAGATTCAATAAGGGTTCTGTTTTTCCTTTCAACTACCCCATTTTGTTGAGGAGTTCTTGGAGCTGAGAAGGTGTGCCTGATACCTTCCTTCTGGCAGAACTCTAGCATAAGAAGAGAATCAAACTCTGTCCCATGATCACTTCTGATCAGGGCAATGTGAGTATTGAACTCAATCTGTATGCCTTTGAGAAAATCTGTCAAAATCTTGAAGTTATCAGACTTCTTTCTCAGAAAGAACACCCAAGTGAATCTTGAGAAGTCATCTACAACTACTAAAGCATAAGATTTCCCTCCTAGGCTTTGTACATTAATTGGTCCAAAAAGGTCCATGTGCAATAAGTACAAAATTCTAGGTGAGTCACTCTTATTAAGTGACTTGAAACTGTTTTTAGTTTGCTTGCCTAACTGACAGGCCTTGCAAAGTCCTTCCTTCTTGTAGGGACCAGAAGGTAGTCCTCTAACAAGGTTGTCTTGGGATAACTTAGCAATGGTTCTAAGGTTCACATGTCCTAGTCTTTTATGCCAAAGTTCATTAGGTTTGCTAAGGGAGTTAAATAAACAAATATCTACTTTAGATGAATTGAAATCAACTAGATATATGTTATCTTGTCTATTACCAATTAAAACAATGTTGTTATTTAATGCAATATTACATGCTGAGTTGGTAAACCAAACCTGATAACCAGCATCACATAGCTGGCTGATGCTGATTAAGTTGTGCTTTAGTCCTTCCACATAGGCCACTTTCTTGAATGTAATTGACCCTATTTTGACTTGGCCATAGCCTTTTGTTTGTCCAAAATTTGAATCTCCAAAGATTACTTTGGGTCCATGTTTGGCTTTGAAGGACACAAGGTTCTCCTTGTTGCCAGTCATGTGCTTTGAGCACCCACTATCCAAGTACCACTGCTGGTTCTCAATTGGATAGGTCTTTATCTGCACATACAACAAATCAATTGTTTTTGACCCAGTTTACCTTGGGCCTTTCTTGATATCCTTTAAATTCTGAAATAAAAGACATCTCAGGTTGACTCTTATAGCCTACAGGATGATATCTCCTAGGAGGTATTATCCATTCAGCATAAGGGTTAAGGTGATGAGATGTGGAGCTGAAATCAAATTTTGAATTAACCCCTGAGAACTGACTTTTGCTCTGAGCTTGGCTCGACGCACGTCGAGCTTCGGTCGACGGACTCTGGTGAGTGCGTCGAGCTCTATTCGACGGCGAAGGCTCGCTTTGTTCAGAAGGTAGAGGGCGTCGACCTGAGTTCGACGTTCTCTTGCGATTACGTCGAGCTCTGGTCGACGTCCGTCGAGCTTTGTTCGACGCTTTTTGTCCAGTTTCCTGGGTTAAGTCAGCATTCTTCCTAGCCACTATCAAGACTCCTTTACCTTTCTCACTGGTAAATTTGATTGGAGTTGTCAGCACTATGGGTTGGCTGGATGAAGCACCCAAGCCCAGTGAACCATTCAATCTTGAGTTCACTGTACTTGTGATGTCCATCAATTTGATACTTCTCCCATTAAGGGTTTCTTCAAATTGTTTGGCCTTAGATAGCTCACCTTTCAGTGAAGCTATCTCCTCCTCACACTGCTTCAACTCTTCTAAGAGTCTAAGATTATCTGAGTTAATGGATTTGCATTCAATTAATTATTCTCTTAGAGTTTTAATCAACTTTTGAGACTCAATCAAGTCAATGCACATAGATTTAAACTCAGATTTAAAATCATCAGAAGTAAAGTCAAATGAATCTATTACCTGATCCTCAGTGAGTTCCTGATCAGATAGGCAGTCAGCATCAGGCTCTGAATCAGTGTTCTTTTGAGATACACTGATGGCCATCATGCAGAATCCTTTTTCTTCTGCATCATCCTCATCATCACTAGAGCTGGATGATGAATCAGACTCATCAGAGTCACTCCAGGATTCAGCCACAAATCCTTTTCTGGTGTGCTTGCTGTTGCTGGAGGAAGGCTTGTCATGGTATTTCCTTGACTCCTTATCCTTCCTTTTATCCTTTCTTTCCTTCTTGTCCCTTCTGTCTTTATCTTGATTTTCTGGACAGTTGGGGAAAATGTGTCCTGGTTTCCTGCAGCCAAAGCAGATAATATCTTTATTAGTAGATCTGTCATACCTTGGCTTGTCTTTGTCTTTGGATGACCATCTTCTGAAGTTCCTTTTATTCAGCTTATTGAACCTTTTGACCAGTAGGCTCATAAGCTCTTCATTTCCCAACACCTTTTCTTTAGGTTCTTCTTCCTATGCTTTGAAGGCAATAGTTTTCTCAGCCTTCTCTATTGGTGTGGATGTCTTCTGCTCTTCTTCTCTCTTCTTAATAAATTGCTCATAGCTCTTGAGCTTTCCTAGAAGAGCTTCTGTGGATAACTCACAGACATTTCTTCCATCTTTAATTGACCATATTCTTGAGTCCCAAGAGCTAGGGAAACAAGTCAGTATCTTGTTATTTATCTCAGTGAGAGATATGTCCTTCTCTAGTGATCTAAGCTCACTTATGATCAGACTCAGTCTGTTGTACATGTCAGCAACTGACTCAGACTCTGCCTTTTTGAAGTTCTCATACTGGGTGATGAGGTAGGATCTCCTATCCTTTCTTTCATCTGCAGAACCTGATACAATTTCTGAAAGTTTTTCCCAGATCTCTTTAGCAGTATTGCAATCAGCTACTTTCTGGAAAATGTCATCTGACATGGTTTGAGCCAAGATGTTCATGGCTTTAGCATCTGCTGCCTTCCACTTCTTTATGTCAGCATCAGTTCCTGAAGGAGGAGGAACAGCTGATGTACTTGTTCCTGTGGGAGGTCTTGGACAATCTGTCAACACAGAATTAAAAATGTCTTCATCAAAAGAGTTCATGTAAAGTCTAATCCTTGCCTTCCATAGTGCAAACTTAGAGAGATTGCACATAGGAGGTCTGGTGCTAGCAAAGTCCTTGTTTTGTGCCATGAGTTTTAAAGATAAGTAAAACTAAGGAAAATAACCCTTTGAGAGAAATGATCTTATCAGGGATCTTTTGATCCAGGTGTTAGCCTGTATGAATGATCAACCTCCCTCTGATACCAATTGAAAGTGCAGGATAAGATCAATCCTAACTCTAGAGGGGGGTGAATAGAGTTATTTAAAATAATTTTGCCAATAAAAACTTGTGTGCAGAGAAAGTTTGACTTTACTTAGTGTAAGGTGCTATAGCAAATAATCAGAGTAAACAGAAATTCACAGCACAAAGCAAAACACAAAGAAACAAACAATCCAGACGACACAAGGAGCTATAGTGGTTCCCCAAATCTGGGTACATCCACTCTTCTATCACCCTTGATAGGAATCCACTTCAAGATGAGTTGATCAGGTGTCTTGAGCACCAGAGAGTTTTTGATCAGGTTCTCACAAACCAAAGGAGCTGATTTTGACCAGGTTTCAGCAAAACCAAAAGTAACTTTTGAAGGGAGTTAAAACCCTGTACAGAAAGAAAAAGAAAAAGGGATGAGGTTGTCTTCTCTATAAACAAGCAGAGAGAAGCAAAAGTGGATCTGTAGTTGTTGTCAAAGCTCCCCCTGAGATCAAGAAGAAGTTCAGGAAGGAGAGCTCTGCATAAGGGTGACAGGTCTTCAAAGATCTGATTTGCTCCAGCAAGAGATGATCCAAGAAGGTTGGATGGTTGTGTCTGAAGCAATCAGAATTCCTGTGAGTGAGCTTTCAAAACAATATCACAGAGAGAGCAGCTGAAGTGCTGTATTGTTATTCTCTGTGTTCTGTATATTCTCTGTATTCTGAAAATATGAAGGAATGAATAATATAATTGAGTCTTCTTCTTCCTTTTCTTTGATAGCCGTTGGAAGTCAGCATTAATTGCTTTCCTTAAATGTCCATGCCTCAAAGGAAATGACAGGCAGACATTCCTTAGAAAATTCCTTGAGCCATGCACCAGATATGCTGTAACGGCCAATAAATCTTCAGCATTAATTGTCTGACAGAAGGAATTTGAATTCCTATTCAAAACTGACGGGAGTCTGGAAAGCGTCGAGCTCACAATAAAACGTCGATCTGAGCACGACACACGTCGGCCAGAGAGAGTTTTCTGTAAGCAGAACTGGGTTCGACGGAACGTCGAGCTGGGGTCAACTCCACGTCGAGCTGAGGTCGACTCTGCGTCGAGCTGAGATCGACTCTGCGTTGAGCTGAGATCGACTCGGCGTCGAGCTGAGATCGACTCTGCGTCGAGCAGAGGTCGACTCTACGTCGAGCTGAAATCGACTCTGACTAGCCTATGTGACCTTTATAACAACAAGGAGGTCACAACACAAAATCCCTATAGAAGTATAGTCATCCTGGTCCAAATAGTAATAGGGTGTTCCAACAGAGAGCAAAAATTCTGTTTGCAAAGTTCCAGGGAAAGTTTGATGTTGGTGGTGCCTCCCGGCTCGGTGAGAATTCTTTGCTCGCCTCTCCTTCTGGGATTCGATAGTGGCCCGCGATTCTTCTTCCTTTTCGAGCTTCCTTCGGAAGGCTGTCAATGCTCCTCAGTTGTCACCTCTGCCCTGATTTGAGCCTTGACTTGGAAGATGAGGCTAATGTAGTTGGGCACTGCTTCATTCCTTATCATGGTGTGGAGTTTCCCATGCTGGATTCCTCCGTGGAACAGATGACATAGAAGCTTGTGGTTTACCCTCGAGATCTACCGTGCCTCTATAGTGAAGCGGCAAAAGATGTCCTTGAGCAATTCTGCCTTAGTCTGGCAAATCCCCATGAGGTGAAGGAGTCATCGGTTGGCGGCAAATCGATCCGTGAAAAGTTGAGTTAGCTACGTGAAGCTCTTGATTTCCCCTTTTTCAAAGAGTCGAACCATGCGAGAGACTCTCCTTTAAGAGTTGTCAGGAACACTTGACACAAATGTGGGTCTATGGCATTATAAATCCTCATGACGGATGCAAAATGCTAGACGTGCACCATAGGGTCATCTGTCCCATCAAACGTATCTAGTTCGCAGAGTTCAATCCCGGGCGGAACAGGATGCACCAGGATCTGTTGGGCCAAAGGAGAGATGAGGTAGACGGGGCGTGCATGTATGTGTTCCTATGCCCCCTGCGCCCATGCTCTTCATGTCTTCATTGATCATGCGTCTTACTCTTTCCTGAGCGAGCCTTCTATCAGTTGAAATGATGGCTTTTATTGTCGTACAAATGCTTCCCAGCGTGCGTTCGAGAAGCCCATCGGGAAATGTGAGGTACGCTGAGCAGTTAGCGTCAGGCAACTTGTCTGCGACGGAATCCCCAGAGATGGAAACGTCTTCAGATGTTGTCTGATTTTGGATCAACGACGATTGACCTCTTGGAGCGATGACCGTATTATGGGTTTATTTGGTGTGTAGAACTTCCACGTAAAACGTACTAATCGGAGTGAAGTGTGAGTCGCGTAGCTGACCCTAGTCCTTGAGGTGCTACTAAGGTGTCTAACTCCTCTGGATGTCAGGCTAAGACTTCTCTCCTTCCTCTCTTGGTTCCTTGGCTTTTGCTGGAGAAGTGCTCCTTTAGGTGCGGTACTTCAATCGATCAGTGCCCCGCAAGTCCATGTGTGGCAAACGGAGCAGGTGACTCC
Source organism: Platanthera zijinensis (assembly GCA_039513925.1). Lineage (NCBI taxonomy): Eukaryota > Viridiplantae > Streptophyta > Magnoliopsida > Asparagales > Orchidaceae > Platanthera > Platanthera zijinensis. The sequence continues at coordinate 144,780,491 of CM077091.1, read as the reverse complement.
ATTGAGCGAGTATTGGCTTGAAGGGAGTGATCCTTGGCTTGCGGGCATAGGATGTGCTCCTAAGAACTTAGAAGTCTTTGAGTCCCTTAGTAGGTCGAGCGCCTGAGCTCGACGTTCCTCCATCTGACTCATTTTTTCGTTATCGATGATGCTAGTACGATAACTATCTCCTCCCGAAGCAGGGTGGGCTGATGTGCTAGTCATTGGATGCTTGATAACTAGGCTCTATGTAAGCAGGTTTGTCGGCGGTGTGTACTCTTCCTTTCGACATTTTTGCTGGTTGGAGATGTTTCTTGAAATTTGTTAGAGCTCTTTCACACACACAACGCTAAACTGTTGCGGGCCGCCCAGATTTTCTTCGTTTCAGAGAATCAAACCGTCTTATCTCGGAGTTGGACCGGGCGCGCAAACAGGCAATGAAAAAGCATCAGCAAATGACAAAAGATTTTTTGACATAGAAAGCTCGAAAATGGTGAAAAACCGCATGGCTAGATCTGTGCAAATTGTTGCGGGCCACCCGATTTTTCCTCAGTCCGAAGAATCAGACTATCTTAGCTCGGAGTTGGATTGGGCGCACAAACAGTCAATGTAAAAGAACAACAAATGACAAAAGTTTTTTTGACGTGGAAAATCCGGAAAGGGTGAAAAACCATGTGGTCGGATTTGTGTCGGGCCAAAATCCCTTATTTTATTTGAGTTTACAAGAGTTGAGATAATTCCCTGGAGAGTTGCAGACCACCTCTCCGTTACAAGTGTAGAATACGAAAAATAACGGAGAAAAAACTACGTCCTTGGAGCCTGGGTGAAAGCGCTTCAGTGGTGAAAATCTAAGTTCTCAGAGCCTGAGTGGAACAGCTCCAGTGGTGAAAATCTTTAAGTTCCCGGAGCCTGGGTGGAAACGCTCTGGTGGTGAAAATATCTAAGTCCGTGGAGTCTTGATGGAAGCACTTCTGTTGATCCAGAGCTTTGATGAGAGCACTCCTTTGGAGAAGGAAAAGCCGCATTTTTGAAATCTCGAGACGTCTTCGTACCAGTGAGGGAGCTGAGAGAATTCCAAGCAGAAGAACGATGTAAGTCTCACTTTCACGTCAAAAAATCTCAGAGCTCTTTCTAGCTTTCAGAGTTGCTTGCCTTCAAATAACAGCTCGAGGGGCCCTTTTATAGTTTCCTGAAGGGACGTGTTGGTAATTGCGTCAGGGCGAAATTTGTGCCGGCGAATGACGCCGCTCCGTTTTAGTCACTTGGTTCACCAATTTTAGCAAAAAGACAAAAATGCCCCCAGGGCGGTCCGGGCAGGTTGCCTGACGGCGGAGGTGGGCATAGGCGGTCGACAGTGGCGGGGTTGGCCGACGACGACGGCTAGATTCTGCCCATTCTTTTGGGGTGATTTCGATTATTTGGATGAGCGCAACTAGATGCACGTGATTCGTTCGAACGGTTTGTTTTCCCTTCATAGCTTCGGTCAAAATCTTCTCTATTTGGGTTTAGAAAATTCTGAGAAATCTCGTCACTAAAAATTAATTTTGAAATTAAGAAAGTCAACCTCACTCGTCAAAAAGCAGTCTAATTGCATAAATACAAAAATATCTAATTGCATAAATACAAAAAGATAATACTACATCAAATTGGTGGAAAATGACATGCATTATTTTAATTTAAGTTTGATCCTCCCTGTCATAATCAACTATAAATAGATTAATTTAGTGCATAATTATATCATACAATGACCACACAACAAAGAATAAAGCTTATATCTTTACTCCCCACTTGTGCTTCTTAATTCACTTTGCTACAAGTTGTCATCACAAATTATATACACATACACGAGTGACTGTACAAGGTTTCACTGCTACGATCAACTGCAACAGTACCTCCACACGATATTATTCCGATCATGACATTGTCCAGGCCCAACGGTGCTCACGCCGCTCGCAAGCCTCTGAATGTTATACTATGTTTGTCGCTCATTTTTGCGGCGTGCATGGGAGTTTGCGAGCGGAGGAGAGAACACATTTTTATTGTAGTTAGAAAACTTTGTCTATATGAAAACACATTTTTTTAAAATAAAAAAATCACATAATTTTTTAAAACTGGAATTCTTTTAATATAGAAGGTAAAATTGGAATTCAAATGTTTAAGCAAAGGGTGTTTTTTCTTTTAATATAGTTTATATACATACATATATATCACGATTACAAGGAAAAAGTTTGGGTGCAACATTCAAAATTATCACATATATATTTATTCTTTTAATCTAATCAGGGGCGGATCCAGGAATCTTGGCTAGGGGGGCCCAGTCAGGAAGCCAATTTTTTTAAAATAAAATATTTAAATACAAAAGATATATAGACAATTTTTCGACAAAATCACAAAATATATTATATATCTTCAATGGGCAAAAAAGTTACAAACAACCACATACATGTTACTTCAATTGTGCACGACGTTTTTTCACTTCATAGAATTTATCTATGATACAATCTTTGTTAATTTTCTCCGCTATTTCTCGCTCAATATATAAAGGCATGCAATTAGCAAGAAATTCATCTTCCATCTTATTGCGAAGTCTTGTCTTTACCAATTTCATAGCAGAGAAAGACCTTTCTGTGGTTGTCGTTGATACCGGAAGAATTAAAATGAGTCTGATAATTCTGTCAATAAGATAGTAGGTCTTCGATTTTTTCGTTTCCACCAATTTTTGATAAAGCTCGGAAATTGTAAGCAAATTCGTGAAGTCCTTGTGGAAAGAAATATCAATCTGATAATGTTGCAACTGAGTATTCAACACAAAAATTTCATGCTCGCTGAAATTTTTAGGATAGAAATTCTTTGCAAGAGCACATATATCATCAATATTGAAAGATTTGTATGCATCACTTGGATCCAAAGCCATAGACGAAGTAGTTCCATAGAATTTTCACTGAATCTTGAGTTGAGCTCCTGCAACACACAATCTATTGTGGAGTTGAAAATGTCCACTCGAAAATGATGTTCCACTGTAATGATATCACGTGGACTTCGAAACCGACGATTACTAAATTGAGCATTCATGTCGGGAACTTCGACTTCATTTTTCTCACAAAATATGTTCACAACCTTCAAGAACTTTTCCCAGCCAGATTCCCGCAATTTCTGAATGAGTGTTTTTGTTGTTGAAACTAAATTTATAGCATTTAATATATCTTGAGATTGATGTTGTAGTGCTTTGCATAATACGTCACTGATTCCCAAAACTTCTTTCATCAAATGCAAGGTAAATACAAATTCAAATACTCCAAGTTTTCTAAATGCTGCTTCAGCATCTCCTCGTTGAGCAGATGTCCCTCCATTTTCGCTAATATCAAGCAACACAGAGCACGTAGTATTGTACATATTTATAACGCTACAAATAGAGCTAAGATGTGACGACCATCTAGTTTCACCATGTCGTTGTAGTGAAACAATTTGATTGGCTCCCGTTCCTGTCTCAATTTCACCTAAAGCAATCATGTGATCGAAATACTCTTTTTGCGCAGCTCGTAATTGATCATTGCGTTTGGAGGAAGCACCAACAGTATTAACAATATAAATCAATTCATTAAAAAAATTATGCACGGACTTCACTTCCTTTGATGTTGCAACAAGAACAAGTTGAAGTTTATGGACAAAACAGTGAACATAATAAACTTGTGAATATTTATTAAGGAATAAAATTTTTAAACCTTTCCATTCACCTCGCATGTTACTTGCACCATCGTATCCTTGACCCCGCATATCCTGAATACTCAAATTATGACAAGAGAGAACTGCAGAAATTTCATTCTTAAGAGTTAGTGCACTAGTATCTGTAACATGAACGAGATCTAAGAACCTTTCTTTCACAAAACCACAAACATCCACAAATCGAATCACGATAGCCATTTGCTCTCTTTTTGATTCATCTCTGGATTCATCAACTATTATGCAATATTTAGAATCACCAATTTCTGTACGAATAATATCTTGCACCATTCTTGATATAACAGAAAGAAGATCCTTCTGAATAATAGGCGATATGTACATAGCATTTCCTGGGGCATTTTCTAATACAACATTTTCAACATCTTTATTATATGCTCTGAGTAATTTAATAACTTGGACAAAATTACCACGATTAATTGATTCTGCGCTTTCATCATGACCTCGAAAAGCAATACCTTGAAATGCACAAAATCGTAAAGCATCAATTGAAGTTCCGACCCGCAACCGGTTCATTGCGATTTGTTGAGAAGATTGTCTTTCCATCACTGTTTCTATATGCTGATATTGAGACATTAAATCTGTATAACTATTGACTGCAATGTTGTGTGGAGAACAGTGATCCTTCCCAACATGAGTCAAAAAAGCACAATTCTTTCCATTAACTTTCTTCCAGTTCCGAAATCCTTCAATTGTGAATGAGTTCGTTCCAAATCGGCCAGGGATTTGTTTATTGAAGACAAAGCATGGCAAACAATATGCAGCATCTTTTGCAGGAGAATACTCCAATCATGGGAATCTCTCAAACCAGGAACTTTGAAATCTTCGATTATGTTCACCCGATGATGGATAGTCTTGAAGTATGTGTCATAAGGCCCAGCTTTAACATATGCTCGCCGCATTTCATCTTGTTGATTTATAGAATATTGCCAAATTTGAGGACGTAGTCCAGGATCACGCTCAAAAGCTACTGAACGATTCTCAACTATGGAAGAATCAACAATAACTAAAGGGGGTTGAACATTAACTGGTTCGAATGACGAAGGTGTACCAGATTCAGTTGATGATTTTTTGTTGAAAAATGAGTTGATTGTTTTCAATTTTTTCATGATAACCTATGTATTCACAATTGATAATAACAATTAAATGTGATTCCTAACAAGTGTAAACTAAAGAAGCAGATCATAAAGTACCTATGCAACTACTTAAGAAGTTTATGAGAAATTATTGCAAACAACAACATAAATTAAAAATCTTAAAACTAGCTTGGCTAACAAGGGATCTTTCTAGTTGATATGCAGAACCAAAAAGAAAACTCAAAAGATAATCTCGACAAACCTTTCCTCTCCTTCCAAAAAGGATATGATGTAGGAACTTCAGATCGACGGGCTTCTTTCTTGCTAATTTATACGCCACTAACATAGAAATGTAAAACACGGGTTTATTAGAAACACGTGATGGTAAAGAGACAAATCAAGTCAAAAATTATAGTATTAGTACAATTACAAAGAATATGTTTAGCTCCCGCAAAATCCTAACAGATTAGCACCAAATATCTCCTATCAGAGAGAAATGAGGGTACACATTGCTTCCTTTAGCTATTAATCATTCGTACATCCAACTCCGAATATTTATTAAGTAACTATATCATAAGTACCTATGCAACAAAAATTAAATGTGATTCCCCCCCCCCCCCCAAAAAAAATCTGGATCCATCCAGAAATTTGGATGGATCCAGATTCCCCCCAAAAAAAATCTGGATCTCTGGATCCATCCAGAAATCTGGATGGATCTAGGAAATCTGGATCCATCTAGAAATCTGGATGGATCCAGAGATCCAGAAATCTGGATCTCTGGTTCCATCCAGAAATCTGGATGGATCCAGGAAATCTGGATCCATCCAGAAATCTGGATGGATCCAGAGATCCAGAAATCTGGATGGATCCAGAAATCTTTCTGGATCTCTGGATCCATCCAGATTTTTTGATGGATCCAGGTGGATCCATCCAGAAATCTGGATGGATCCAGATTTCTGGATCTTTGGATCCATCCAGATTTTTGGATGGATCTAGGTGGCTCCATCCAGAAATCTGGATGGATCCCCCCCAAAAAAAGAAGAAGAAGAAGAAGAAGAAGAAGAAGCGGGAGGCGGAGGTTACCAAGCAGGAGGCGGAGGTTACCTTGCGGCCAGGGAAACGGCGGACTCGGGAATGGCGTTGGCGAATGGCGAGGTAGGCGTGAGGCGACTAGGCGAGGAGAGAAACAGTTGTGTAAACCCACTTAAATCTTTTTTTTTTCAATTTTCTGGGGGGGCCCGGGCCCCCCCGGGCCCCCCTAAAACCGCCCCTGAATCTAATGACTTAACATATATTATAATATATTTCAAAAAAAAAATACAATGCTTATTTATGTAATTATATCATATCCTTAGATTAAATACAATGGCCGAAATTGATAAAATATATAAAGTTTTAGTAGAGCTTTTAGACCTATTATAGTAGACTATTATTACACATGTCATCAGTCTTTTTAAGAAATACTATCATTAGGCATGTCAGCGATATTTTCGAGAAGCCATAATTAAACTCATCAACTTTATTAAAATTGATTTAACATGCATGCTAATATACGTATTAAGGTATACTAATTGATAGGTGCGAAGCCTCATATATGTCACAATCGTACTGCCGCGATTGGTCGTAGGGGCGGAGCCCTGTGTCTGTCACTAGTGTGTATATATATGTATATGTATGTATATATGTACACACACATGAGTGCCCGACACGGGCCACCACCCCGATGGCCAAGGGCGACAGTACCTGGCCAGCGAAGGAGGGTTTTGCCCGCTCAAGTCGGGTCGTTGCGGGCTGCGCCTGTAACATATACATATGAGTACTCAAAATGACCGCAAAAAATATGCATCAAATTTACAAATTTTATTTTCTAAACAAATTACTGTTTTACATAAAAAAAGAATTATTTCTCTCCCTCTCTCTTGATATCTCTCTCTCCCTCACCCTCTCCGTGTCACCCCCACTCTCCTCCCTTTCACTCTCTCCCTCTCCCTCTCTTTCTCTTACTATTAGTTCCTTCGATGACTATAGGCGTAGGAGTCCTATTGTTTTTATTTGTTTAAGGAGAAAAAGAATGAATGGTTGATGTATTATCAATCCGAAATCGGCGGCTGCAATCAATTTAATGAGTTTTAAATTCATGCAGTTTATATTTCTTTTATAATGATTAGATACATAGATTTGGAGAATTTATATTCGAGCTAAAACCGGGAAAAATAGCGGAAGTTCAATTTTTTTGAGATTATAAGTTCTAAATATTTTTTATTTGAAAAAGCGATCAATATGAAATTTGTAGATCTCATCGATATCTATAACTTTCATGTTGATTACTTTTGATTTGAAGCTGTTTATGCCATCGATTTAGGCCCCATAAAATGTCACTTCCGCAACGAGTCGTTCGTACAGATTTTGTGTGTGACATTTTTCGAGGCTCAAATCGAGATCCTAAACTGCTTCAAATCAAAAAAGTGAGCAACAAGAAAGTTGTAGATCTCGATGAGATCTACAACTTTCATGTTGATCACTTTTCCAATAAAATACATTTGGGGGTCTAAATCCCGAAATACACAAATCGCGCTATAATTTTCAGATCTACAATTTTCATGTTGATCACTTTTCCAATAAAATACATTTGGGGGTCTAAATCCCGAAATACACAAATCGCGCTATAATTTTCACTGTTAGCGCGCTAACAGTACATTATCATATTGGTAGTTGTTATTCGCAAACCATAAACGTTCATTTCCACACCAAATTTTTCATATTTATAAATTAATATTCACAGACAAAGTTTAAAGTTTAACAATCTATGTCTTCTTCTCACGAGTAGTGCATGACAATCGAGGAACATCTTTGTCAACCTTTGAGCCAATACCGGAGCCAAAATGGTGAAATTCACATCAAAATAGAGAAATTCACGCAAAAATGGAGAATTAAAGTTCATTCGTTGTCAGACTTTGCTTTGAAGAAGAAGACATCAATTGCCAAACTGTAAAGTTGATATGTGGATAATAATTTATAAACATGAAAACTATGATTTGCAGATAGACGTTTATGATGTACAAATAACAACTTGCTTATTATATTGCATAATATTATACATCAAATGCGTTTAAATGATTTTACAAGATATTAAAAATGTGGGACTTATATATAATAAAAGCTGTATTTTTTTATTACAACAAAAAGTCTAAAAGGAATTACAACGCACGCAAATGCTCAGTCCCAATTCTGTCTTTAAAAGCTACCCAAAATATGTCACACAAATTTAAATAATCTCAATCTCCTTTTAGCCATCCCCTTACAAAAATAGCCCTAGCTATGGCCGGAGTAGGGGTGTAAGTTGAGTTGAGTCGTCTCATGAGCTCGATGAGCCGATTCGAAAAAAGCTCGAATCGAGCTTCAGCCAATTGAGATCGAGCTCAAGCTCGTCTGCTTTTGTTCATGAGCTCGTGAGCCGGCTCACGAGCTATTCTTTTTTACTTTTTTTTAAACCTATATAAATATAAATATAAATGGCTAATGAGCTACAAAGCCCGTGAGCAGCTCGAGCTCGACTCGAGCTGTGAGCTTGAAACCTCGAGTTCGAGCTCAATATATTGGTCTCGAGCTCGAGCCATCAAAAATGAGCTCGTCGAGCTCAAACTCGAAATGTTTAGCTCGAGCACCAGCTTAAGAATTTTACCAAGCTTGACTAGTTTACACCTTTAGGCTGGATGCCGAACTAAAAAAAGATTAAATTAATACATAAATGCAACCGTCATTGAAAGTGTTGCGGACTAAATCGATGACCCGGTCGGGCCGGATATTACTTGGACCGTCTTAGCTCACGGAGCGGTCGAGCGCGCGCACAGTCAATGAAAATGAGAAGTTGACACAAGATGTGATGACGTGGAAAACCCCCTCAATTGGGTAAAAAACCACGTGACCGGGTATGTGTCGGTCAAAGTCCACTAGTTTCTGGTAATTACAACGTGTTTGAAGAATCGGGGCGACAGGCCGCTCCCATTACAGCTTGGAGGAGAGAGAAAAAGACTACCACTCCCTGTGGGCAACAGGTTGTGCCGCAGAAGTGGCCTGAATGCTGAAGTGAGAGGGATGGCCTTGATGCTCTGGTGTTGGGGGCGGCGTGCGCTTTCTTGCGGGGGTCGTCTTCCTCCTACGGCTCGCTCCAGTACTTAGGCGTTTTCCTGTTTGTGGCCGCTGGTGGTTCGCAGTGACTGGAAGATGACTCAAGGGAGGAGACCGATAAAACTATCACTTGAGGAAGAAGATGACTGAGAGCAGAGAAGGTGAAGAATGAGGAGGCCCTGTGGCTCCTTTTATAGCCTCCAGGGGAGGTTCATGACGGGCCCAACCACTAACGTAGTGGGTTAGTGGGTGGTTACCCACTTGATCGGATGGCAAGGAGAGCCCCCCCCCCCCCCGATCAGACGGCGGGCAAACTGTCCACAGTGATGGGGCGCCAAGGCGGTGGAGGTGGCAGGTCGGGTGGCCGGCGGCGGTTTGGCCGACGGATTAGTCTAGCTGCGGCCAGGCCCAGCCGACGGCCAGGCCAACAACGGCCTGCGGTGGCCTGGCTGCGGCTTGTCGCGGAAAGGACGGCCAGGCCGGCCGCGGCACGGCCGGGTTGGTGGCCAGGCCTGCCGTGGCATGCTGCCAGCGGCCTGCCGTGGCAAGGCGGGAGGCCGGCCGCAGCGAGTCCGGCGGCCGGTCGGATGCCGGCGGCGGTCAGGCTGGCGACGGCGGCGGCCTACCCGGTGGGCGGCGGTTTTCGTTCATGGGGAGAGGGAGTGGACCCACCCCCCATGATTCCCTCATATTGGGGAGTTCTTGGGGGTGGGGTTGACTAGTCAACCCTATGATCCCCATTTTGAGGAGGAGATTATGGGACTTTTCTTATAAATTATGGTGGAACCCATCAATTGCCCCCCAAATCCTTGTTGTCTGGGAGCGAAGTGAGCGAGAGAAGAAGGATTTTCCTGCTATTTTTCCCATTTGCTGTCATGACAACCTCCGGCGAGAGGATGGAGGCAGCGAAGGGCGATGCTTAAAAGGTATCCGGAGCGAATCAATCGAAGGAGAGTCTCTTGGCGAAGGCGCCTAACGCGGTCGCGTGCGCCCGTGTTGCACGACCGCAGACTGCCCGCATGTGTCCAGGCCACGCATGGCTAGGCTGCGCGTGACCAGGTCGCGCGCGCTGGCGGACCATGCGCGCGGCCTGGCCGCGCTCCGTCTGAATGCGCGCGAGCAGAAAGGCCACACACGCGCTCAGGCTGCTCGCGCGGGGAAGGTTGCGCGAGTCTTGGTAGTGCGCGCGCGGGAAGCGCGCGCGAGGCTGGCCGCGCGTGCGGTTGGTCGCGCGCCCAGGTCGCACGCGCGACACGCCGCGCGCGCGTAGGCAACACGCGCGACGCTGGCCGCGCAAGCGGCTGGTCGCACGTCCAGGTCGCGCGCGCGAGGCTGGCCACACGCGCGGCTGGTCGCGTGCCCAAGTTGCGCGCCCGCGATAGGCTGCGCGCGTGAGGCTGGTCGCGTGCGCAGCTTGTCTCGCGCCTCGGTCGCGCGCGCACGTCAGGTCGCGCGTGCGCAGGCAGCGCGCGCGAGTCTGGATGCGCGCCTGGCTGGTCGAGCACCCAAGTCGTGCACGCCCAGGCTGCGCGCGCCCCGATCAGACACGTATTTGGATGCGCGTGCCTAGGTTTTGCTTTGCGCGTCTCATCCCGCTTTGCGCGTCGCTTGGTCCGTACGTGCTCGAATGCGTGACCCCAAGCTTTCACTCTTCAGGCAAATCTGACCTTTTTATTTTTGTGTTGTATAGGTCTCGAAGCGTTCTTTCGGTCTGATGCGCCTGCGCTCAACTTTAATCGAAGATGGTGTGAAGATTTGGAGTAAGAAATATGGGCTTCCTGCTCATTTGGAGGTGAGGATCCCGCGTCCCGAGGAGCGAGTCCAGAATCCTCCTCGCGACTGGTTGACGATTTGCGAAGTTTCTCTGAGATCTGGCTTCCGCTTCCCTCCATGCGAGGAGGTGATTGAGATTTTGAAGTTCTGTGGGGTGCCCATTTCTCAGTTCATTCCAGCTGGAATTGCCCGAATAATGGGTTTAGTCGTCCTTTTCCACGAGCATGGAGGCCGGTTTTCTTTGGATCAGTTTCGAGGTTGGTGTGATATCCGTTCTGATGGTGGCGAGCGGGTGGAGGTCCGCAGCAACAAGAGTTGGTTGGAGTTCGAATCCCGCAGGGATCGCCGTCATAGTAACACTTTGTTTGGATATATTAAGAATTCATGGGGCCTTCCTGAGGTGTGGGACGTGCTTCTTGATCGTTGTTGCCGCGTGAGGGGGAAGGAGCGAGAATTTTCCCTGGTGCTTGGATTTTCTGAGCCTCGCGAGCTTGCGAACCGCCTCTTTAATATTTACATCTATGTGGAGGAGAAGCGCTTGTTGTGGTGTGGTATTTCTTTGGACGTAGTTCATACTGTCAGGACTTCTCAGGGAGGGGGTCGGAAGAGGAAGGCAGTTGTTAGGTACATTGAAAAATGTGTACCTGATTTGAAGAAGCCTAACTTAGCTCAATGATATACATCAAGGTATATTTGATGTTATTTTGAGTTTATATGTGCAGGTTAAGAATGTACTAGAATGCAGGAAAAATATTCTAAGTCCATGTGTCGACACCAGAAGAAATTGTGTAGACACTTCAGAAAGATTGTGTCGACACTTGAAGAAGGCTGTGTCGACGCAGAGAAATAGAGTCGACAACAATTGTGTCGACACCTGGAGGCAGTGTCGACACACAGAAGTTTGGTCGACATCACTTGTGTTGACACTGGGAAGCTGTGTCGACACACAGAATTGCTAGTCGACAACATTTGTGTCGACACCAGAAGACTGTGTCGACACACAGAGGCAGAGTCGACAACAGCTGTGTCGACACCAGAAGACTGTGTCGACACACACTATATTCTGAGTCTACATCAACTGTGTCGACACACAAGACTTGTGTCGACACACAACAAAGTCTAGACTAGGTTGCTGGTTAATGGTGAAGTGTTTGTGTCGACACAAATACTCAGTGTTGACACATTATCAAGATGCAGTATCAAGAAGCTGAGTCGACATAAAGGCAGACATGTCGACATCATCAAAGGCTGTGTCGACACCTAAGTCACTTATGTCGACACATATTGACAGATGGTCTCGACACTTTCTAACAGACAGTCTCGATAATTTGCTGACAAAGACAAAGGCACAAGATCTGTTTGAAGACTTGACAGCTGTGAGTTACAACAGATCGACTGAAGCTGTCAGACTTGTCAGAAGTTTGTTAGAAATCGGATCAGCCGGTTATCAAGGATGAAGTCTATAAATAGACAGATTCAGAAGAAGAAGAGAAACACACACATACATAGAAACTGATTGATTGATCATTGTTGTGAGATAAGATCTCTAATCAAGAAAGTGCAAGGCATAGAAGAAGATCTTCGAGAGAAGATCTAAGAAGACTTTCTGAAGTGAACATCCACTCAGATTCAGTCTAAGTTGAATTCATTCAAGAATTAAGAAGTATTATCAAGGGTTGTGGATAGAGAGAGATCCAGCCATTTGAAGACAAGAAGAAAGCTGTCACAGGTTTCTTAAGAAGCAGTATATTCCAAAGGAAATCAACTCTAATTAAGTTCAGATTCAAGAAGCTTTGAAGAAAGCTAAGATCCAGTTGATTTCATCCATCAGCCTTTTCAAGAAGCTGATCAAGAACAGTCTTATTCCTTCTCTCTCAACAGGAGTAAGATATTATATAACTTCATTTTCAAATTCTGTAGGATCTATTTATAGATCTGAGTTGTATGCCTATTTTATAAAGGCTGAGTGTAGGAGAGGTATTCTCTGAGTGGTAGGGATGTTTATGCCTGAGTTATAGGAGAAGGTGTTCTCTGAGTTATAGGCCTTGTGGCAAGGCTGAGGTAGGGATGGTTAGCCTGAGCTGTAGGAACCTTATAGGGTTCTGAGTTGTAAGAACCTTTTAGGGTTCTGAGTTGTAGGATCTGAGGATCTGAGATAAAGGAGGAAGTTAGGCCGAATCTAGCAAACTGATAGATAGGTGAAGGGGAAAGTGGATGTACCCAGACCTTGGGGAACCACTATAAATATGTGTGCAATCTGTGATGTGTACATGTTTGTGATTGCTGTGTTGTGTTAGCTGCAGAGTTTTCTGAATTTTATTATAACCTGTAGTTATATTTTGCCTTAAGTTAAATCAAGCATTAGAACCTATTCACCTCCCCTCTAAGTGTTTAGGTGGTCTTGAAAGTAAAACTATCAAGTGGTATCAGAGGGAGGTTCCTCAAAGAAGGACTTAACAGTCTGAGTTAGATCCCTAAAGGCAGAATCAAGAATCAAGAAAATGGGTTCTTGAGAGAATCACAAGGAACTAGGGTCAATGAAATTACCCATCCGCAGAAAAGAGATTTTTGGAATCTTGAAAGAAAGGGTTAGGTTGTTTATGGAGGCTTCTGATCCAAGGATCTATATTACAGTAAAAGAAGGTCCTTATATCCCAATGAATATGTCTGCTCTAGATGCAAATGAAACAACTCCTAAAGATTTCTCTGAAATGACTAAGGATGAGATTATATTGGTAACTATGGATAAGAGAGCTCAGAATATCATAGTGAGTGTCATAGATGATTCTACTTTCCAAAATTTGATTCACTGCAAAACCTCCAAGGAAATGTGGGACACCTTGATTGTCTACATGGAGGGTTCTGAAGAAGTTAGACAAGACAGAAAATCTATGCTTAATCAATAATATGAGAGTTTCAGACAAGAGAAGTCTGATAGCATAACTGAATGCTACAAGAAATTCAACAGGATAGTGAATGAACTGATGTCCTATGGAAGGGTCTTCAGTACATATGAGCTGAATGACAAATTTCTAAGATCCTTGACAAAGGATTGAGATACCAAGATTTGTGCCATAAGAGAAGTGACCAAACTAGCAGACATTTCTCCTCCAACCTTATTTGGAAAATTGCTCTCATATGAAATGCAACTAATGGCTAGGAAGGAGGAAGAAAAAACTACAAAAGGAGAGCATAGAGAGAAGTCAGTGGCCTTCAAGGTTGAAGCCACTAGAAAGAGCAGGAGAATGTCTTCATCACCTCCTAAGGAAGTTGCTAAAGATAACTCAGAAAATTCAGACAATCAGAACTCAGAAAGCAGTGATTCAGATGCAGATTTTGCTGCTTTTACAAGGCAGTTTCAGAGGTTCTTGAAGAATAAGCAGTGGAAGTCAAGGCCCTCCACATCACAGCCAGTTGATGATTACTATCAGAAGAGAAAATCATCAAGAAAGGAAAGGAGCAGATCAAAGCTCAGCAAAGCTACAACATCAAAGATTGTTTGCTATTGCTGCAATAGGCCAGGACATGTGGTGGCTGAATGTCCAGATAAGAGGAAGGAGTCAACAGACAGAAAGAAGACTCAACAAAAGGGCAAGAAGGAGAAATCCTTTGTTGCTAAGAAGGAGAAGAGTCTTACAGATCAATCTTCCTCAGAGTCAGAATCTGAAGCTGAAGCTTACATTGGACTGTATGCAGCTAATGAAGAAGAGGAGTTTATGCAATTGCTAAACTCCATCGATGAACAAGAAGACCATTAATGTATGGGACTGATGGCTGATTCAGAAGACAATAAGTGCCAGGATCAGCCTAGTCCCAATAAGGTACAAAGTAATTCTAGAATTTCAGATTACAGTACTAGTTCAGAGTCAGATTCATCTGCATCAAGTAATGAGGATGGATCTGAATCTGAAGGAGATGTTCATCAGTTGATAGATAAGTATGGATACTTATTGTAGGCTCTTAAGAAAAGCAAGAACCTAGCCAAAACTCAGGCTCAGGAGATTGCAGATCTTAAGGTGGCTGCATCTGAGTTAGAAAAAGTATTGGATCAAAAGTTAAATGAGATTGCCAAACTGAAAAATATAACTATTATTCAGATGGGCACAATCACATATTACAAAGATCAAGTTAAAAGTCTGGAGGCCAGACTGAGAGTAGAGAAAGATTTAGTGGCTAGTTACTCTAAGCCAAAATACGTCTTACCTTTAATAGATGAGTTTGTGGCTCAAAAGGGTAAGGCAGGATTAGGCTTCAAGGGTAACACCAGGGCTGCCCAATTCAAGAGAAAAGGCAAAGCTCCAGTCCAGCCACTAAACCTTAGAGTCCCTGTTATGTTTAGAAAGGTACAAGTGCCTCTAATAAATATGATCTTGAAAATATTCATGGTCATATTAAGACTGATGTTCTAAAGAACAAGAATGTTTATGCCAATAAGTCAGTCTATGTTCATAAATCCCATGGTTATAAGAAATCAGTGGGTGTAGCTGCAGCAGTACCAGTTCAGAACAGAAATTTTTCTGCCAAAAATGTATCTAGACCTAGATACAACAGGTATGAATGCTGGTGCTGTGGCAAGATAGGCCATTTTGCCTTAGACTGCTGGCATAACATAAGTGTCAGGAAGAACAACAGTCTACCAGTTAGAAGAGATACTGGTAGGTTTGATATGAATGATGCTAACCTGAACCAAGGACCCAAGACTTACTTGGGTTCTAAGGAAAAGTAATTTTGTATTGCAGGAAAGTCCAAGTTGCCATGCCCCTATATGGTACTTGGACAGTGGTTTTTCCAGGCACATGACTGGAACAAAGGGGCTGCTGAAGGAGTACATTCCTATCAAGAATGGACCTAAAGTAATCTTTGGTGGATTTGAAAGAGGAATGATCAAAGGATTTGGTAACATTTCTTCAAACCAAATTACCATCACTCAAGTGGCTTATGTAAAAGGTTTGAAACACAACCTGATAAGCATAAGTCAGCTGAGTGATCTTGGATATGACATTTCATTTGTTAAGAATGGATGTCATATCAAGAGGTCAAGTGATCAACAGGTCATATTGATTGGATATAGAAAAAGAAATGTTTATTTTCTTGACTTTGTATGTGAGAACAAGGTTTCTCCTATTTGTCTTGTAGCTGATGATAATGCATCTCATTGTGTCAAATGGCACAAGAGGCTGGCCCATCTTAACTATAAGACAATTGACCAACTCTTTAGTAAAGAATTAGTGAGGAATTGTTCTCATGTTAAGTGTATAAAGGAGGGGATATGTTCAGCTTGTCAAAAGGGCAAGCAGACAAAATCCTCCTTTCATAGCCTTGAAAATAAGGATTCTGTGAGGTGTTTATACTTCTTACATATGGATCTTTTTGGCCCTATGCCAATTCATAGTCTAGGTAGGAAGGTCTACACTTTTGTGGTTGTAGATGACTATTCTAGATATACATGGGTGTTCTTTCTGAGACAAAAATCAGAAACCCCAAGTATTTTACATAATTTTGTTAAACAAATTCAGAATGAACTGAACAGTACAGTGGTCAAAATCAAAAGTGACCATGACACTAAATTTCAATCTGAAAGTATGACAAGACTGTGTGAAGAATTTGGGATTTTCCAAGAATTCTCCTCACCTAGAACACCACAGCAAAATGGCATTGCTGAAAGAAAGAATAGGACATTGATTGAAACTGATAGAACTCTATTGAGTGACACTTCTCTTCCAGGATATTTCTGGGCTGAGGCAGTAAACACTGCATGTCATGTGATCAATAGGGCTTCTATCACCAAGATCCACAAAAAGACTCCCTATGAAATTATGAAAGGTAGAAAACCAAATCTATCCTACTTTAGGATCTTTGGTTGCAAGTGCTATATACTTAACAATGGCAAGTCTTATCTTACTAAGTTTGCTGCCAAATCCCAAGATGGGATATTTGTTGGGTACAACATCAATAGTAAGGCTTATAGAGTCTACAACTTGACTACTCAAGTGGTAGAAGAATCTGTACATGTTGTATTTGATAAAACAAGATTAATCAACAGTGAGTTGCCTTGTAGATCATTCAGTCCAACAGGTATAAGCAATTGGATGGACAAGCTTTCCATTATAGAAGGCACAACTGCAGATGAGGTATTGAAAAATGATGGCTACTGTACAGGGGGAGTACAAGACTCTATAGAAGCTGATGACAACCAAGAGGTGCAGAATAATGAAGAAACTGGAGATGTTGAACCTGAAGAAAATCTACCTCCAGCTATAAGATATCTAAAAGACCATCCAGCAAATCAAATAATAGGTGATCCAAGACAAGGAGTGTAGACTAGAAGCAGAAATCTGAGTACAGTCCTGCACTCAAGTTTTCTATCTCAACTGGAGCCTAAAAAATTTGAAGAAGCCATCCAAGACCAACACTGGATTAATGCTATGCAAGAGGAGCTTAATCAATTCAGAAGGTGCAAAGTCTGGGAGTTAGTTCCTAAACCAAAAGACCACAACATCATTGGCACAAAGTGAATCTTTAGGAACAAGTTGGATGAGAGTGGAGTAATTGTGAAGAACAAAGTAAGATTGGTTGCTAAAGGATACAGGCAGGAAGAAGGAATAGACTTTGATCAAACATTTGCCCCAGTAGCAAGACTGGAGGCAATTAGAATATTCCTTGCCTATGCAGCATTTCAAGGCTTCAAAGTATATCAAATGGATGTGAAATCAGCATTCCTGAATGGTGATCTAAAAGAAGAAGTCTATGTAGAGCAGCCATCAGGTTTTGTAGATTCTCTTAAACCTAGTTATGTCTATAAACTTAGGAAAGCATTGTATGGGTTAAAGCAAGCCCCAAGGGCTTGGTATGAAACTCTGTCTACTTTTCTTATTGAGAACAAATTCTCAAGAGGTAAAATAGACAAAACTCTATTCCTAAGGGAATCTCAAGAGAACAACCTTTGCAAAATATTTGCCAAACTTATGCAAGGGAAGTTTGAAATGAGCAGTATGGGGGAACTTAAGTTCTTCTTGGGACTCGAAGTAAGACAGACTGAAGATGGCTTGTCCATAACCCAGTCTAAGTTCACCAAGGAATTAATTAAGAAGTATGGTATGGAATCATCCTCCACCATGAGAACTCCTATGGGAACAAATATGCTAATATGCAAAGATGATGCAGGTAAGCCTGTAGATGAGTCTTTGTATAGAGGAATAATTGACTCTCTATTATATCTCACTGCTAGTAGACCAGACATTATGTATGCTACATGTGTCTGTGCTAGGTATCAAGCTTGCCCTAAAGAATCACATTATACTGCAGCCAAAAGGATTTTGAGATATCTTAAGGGCACACCTAATCTAGGCCTTTGGTACCATAGGAATGGAGATTTTCTACTAACAGGTTATTCAGATGTAGATTTTGCAGGCTGTAGAGAAGATAGAAAGAGTACTACAGGTACATGCCAATTCTTGGGAGGAAGATTGATATCCTGGAGCAGTAAGAAGCAGACTAGTGTGGCAATATCCACTGCTGAGTCTGAATATGTGGCAGCAGGAAGTTGCTGTGCACAGCTATTGTGGATTCAGCATCAGCTAAAGGACTATGGTATTCAAGTAAGTAGAACACCTTTATTGTGTGATTCTAAGAGTGTTATTTCTATTGCAAACAATCCTGTTTCATATAGTAGAACTAAGGATATAGAGATAAAATACCATTTTCTTAGAGAACATGTAGAAAAAGAAGATATCTCATTAGAATTTATTAAAACTGATTATCAAATTGCAGATGTATTTACTAAGCCTCTAGATGAAACTAAATTTAATAGATTTAAAATTGAATTAGGAATGTTGGCCATAGGTTAGTTTATTAAAAAAAAAAATATTTGGCTAAGTAAAATGGTGTTGACTCATTCAGTGATAAAGAGTCGACACAGAGTAGTCATGTCGACTAGTCAGGGAAAATGTGTCGACACATGAGAATCTGTGTCGACACCTAAGGGTCAAAGAGTCGACTCATCCAGATATGTAGTGTCGACACAACCAGAGTAATGGTGTCGACACTTACAGATTTTGTGTCGACTCTTATACTAAGAGTCGACACATAATTTTGGCTGAACTATTCAGTATTTCCTTTTTCGACATATCATCAATTGGTGTCGACACATGGTAGTCTGCGCTGTGGTCGAGACTATAGAAGTATGTGTCGACACTTGTCAACAGTGTCGACACTTTTCGACAATTTTTGTCCGCCTCTTGACCTTCTATATTTTGAAAAGGTATATATAGGTCGAGAACATATTCTGTCGACACGCTCACCAGGTTTTCGAAACTAAAACCCTGTGTCGACAATCTCTCTTCTCTCCTCTCAAGCTTTCTCATCATTCCAATGGCGCCAAAGGTTGAAGACAACATCAATGAGGGATATGAGCTGGTTAGGGCTGCCTTCGAAAATGCCGCGCCAGAAATCAAACAAGTGGTTTCTCTTCTTACAGACAATGGATTGGAATACCTTGTCTCTGAACCTACTAATATTTGGAAGAAAGAAGTTTTCAAGTTATATACTGCTGCAACATTGGACTCCACTGGTCTCAAGATCAAATCAATAGTTCATGGGTCTAAGGTTAAACTTACTCTAAAAAGTATAAGAAATATTCTTCACCTACCCAGCATTCAAGATGAAGAAGAGGTCCCAGCCTCAAAGACAAGGGAAGCTCTCCAGTGGTGTGGTTTGGATTCAACCATAAAGATTGGAGCAGCCATAAACCGAAAGAGAATGAATCCACAAGGAAAGTTTTTATCTGAAATTGTAGACAGAGTGATTTTATGCAAGCCAGGTGGACATGATAGGATCTCAGCCTATATGTTCAGCCTGATGACAAGAATTGTCTTTACAATTCCAACTAGTTGGTCAGCAGTTCTGTTTGAAAAAATCAAAGAAGGAATCAAGAAGCCAAACTTGGCTAGAATATTGAGTCTATACCTGGTTGGAATCATTCCAGAGGTAATGCAACAGATTCCTGGGTCCAAGATCAATCATATGAGGAAAATGGACATGAGGTTATTTTCAAGATGGGATTGAGTTTTTTCAAAAGAGTTGCCTGATTTGGACAGGCAGGAAACAGCTGAGAAATCACCAGAACATGATCATGGCAATGCACAAGTTCAAGATGAACAAGTTAGAGAGCAGGCTGAGGACCAGACTGGGTCTACTCAAGTCCAAGAGGAATCTATACCTGCACAGATGCAGGGGGAGATAGATCTTTCTCCTGCTCAGAACATTACTGATCCTGCATAGTTGCAGGGGGAGCCCATTACTTCACAAGTTCAAGAGGAAGAAAGACTAAACTTATCAGAAGATTTGAACACTACTGCAATTGATGTTTCATCACCTGCTCAAGCACAAAAGGAATACACTCTAAAAGAGTTGTTTTCTAACTTTGGAAAGACAGCTGAAAAGGATGACACTCTAAGAGTTGAGAAGGAGCAAGGTGCTGTTGAGGGGGAGAAAGTGCATGTTGAGGAAGTGCAACATGAAACTGAGAAAGAAATTCCTACAACTCCTCCAGAAAGAGTTCAGATTGAAAGTTCTTCAGAATCTGAGACAGAAGAAGCCAGGGAGGCTAAGAAAAGGAAGCTAATGGTCTTCAAGAGAAGAAGTCATAGCTATAAGTCAGCTATCCAAACAACAACTCACCAATCTCCTACTGAGTTTGATTACAATAAATTCATGGTAAATTTACAGGTGAAGATGGATGAGCAGAGAAGAGCCTTGGAGAAATTTGTAGATGAGAGTCATAAGACACTTCAGTTTGACCTAGCCCAAGACATAAAGTCAATCAGATTTGAGGTCAATCAGAATAAAAAGGAGATGACAGATTGCTTTCACAAGGGAGGTAATGTTGTGGTATATCTAGCTAACCAACAACAAACTATCCTTACTAAAGTAGATGACATTGCATTGAAACAATGATATGTTCTTGAAAATCAGATAAGAATGAATGACAATCTTACTGAATCTCACAATGAGATTCTCACTGCGTTCAAAGATACTGCTATAAGGCCGACTGCTGCAAGGGCTACATACATGGAAAATTATGATCAGAAGCTCAAGGCTGCTCTAAATTCAGTTCAAACTGCTATAACCACCTCCCAGAAAGATATATCTGAGAAGCTTCAAAAATTAAAACCATTCTTTAAAGAGGGTGTGAATTTTCTCGATGGCCAAATAAGATTTCAGAAGAATGATCTTAGGGATCATGTTTCCAGAGAAGTCCTAAAGGGGGAGAGGATACTCATCCATGCTGGCTCAAAACATGCCAAGTGGGTGACCAACTGTGTCAGAGCCACATTGGGATATCCACCATTATGTGATGATGATACCTTTGCTGAGTAAGGGATACAACAAGGTCTACTTGAAGGTAATCAACCTGAGGTTGCCCAAGTCATATATCTCCCTACTGATTTTGAAATGATTCATCAGCAAGTGCAGGCAATGTACAGTCCTCCAAAGGAGGTTACAAATATTATTGTAGAAAAAGTATATAAGTCAGAAGCTGATTTGAAGGCTCTCCAAGATGCTCAATTATCAAAGAAGAGATTCAGAGAGCAAGCAGAACAAAAACCTGATTTTGAACAATGGAGCCCCACCTAAAGGAATATTATATTAACTGCCTTGAAGGCTGTGAAGGAACAGGTGCATGAAAGAGGAAAATGGTATAATGAATTTGAATGGCAAAAGTATGAGGCACGGCAGGAGGCCATAGTTCAATTCAGAAGAAAGACTAAGGGTGGAAAGCTACTTCCTGATGCTCAGGAGCCTAGCAAGTATTTTCCCAAGCCATTTCATTATTTTGAGAGACAAAGGATCAAGGCTGAGGCTCATAAGAAAGCTGATTTGAAAGGCAAAAAGCCTGCTGATGATGCAGAACCTCCTGTGATGGCTCAAGTTCAACCAGGAAAAGGAATTGTTATCAAGGAGCCTGACCAGCCTTAGTTTTAGTTCTACTAGTTTTTGTCCTAGAACTATGTTATTGTTAGTATATTAAAACAATCAATGTAAAAAAGCTGTAACACACATTTTTGAATTTATAAACAATACTTTGTTCTATAATCGTTTCTTTTACATCTTTATTCTGTGATGTATCTGTGTTTAATATTTTGTTTTTAAAGTTCCCTGTGATATTATGCTTTTATACATCATCATATTGAATTTTCATAAATGGTGTATATCATTAGCTAAAAGGGTTATGACTTCTCCAAATAGGGGGAGATTGTTGGGTACATTGAAAAATATGTACCTAATTTGAAGAAGCCTAACTTAGCTCAATGATATACATCAAGGGGTATTTGATGTTATTTTGAGTTTATATGTGCAGGTTAAGAATGTACTAGAATGTAGGAAAAATATTCTAAGTCCATGTGTCGACACCAGAAGAAATTGTGTCGACACTTCAGAAAGATTGTGTCGACACTTGAAGAAGGCTGTGTCGACGCAGAGAAATAGAGTCGACAATAATTGTGTCGACACCTGGAGGCAGTGTTGACACACAGAAGTTTGGTCGACATCACTTGTGTCGACACTGGGAAGCTGTGTCGACACACAGAATTGCTAGTCGATAATATTTGTGTCCACACCAGAAGACTGTGTCGACACACAGAGGCAGAGTCGACAA
This sequence comes from Platanthera zijinensis, assembly GCA_039513925.1. Classification (NCBI taxonomy): domain Eukaryota; kingdom Viridiplantae; phylum Streptophyta; class Magnoliopsida; order Asparagales; family Orchidaceae; genus Platanthera; species Platanthera zijinensis. The sequence continues at coordinate 144,758,141 of CM077091.1, read as the reverse complement.
CAGCTGTGTCGACACCAGAAGACTGTGTCGACACACACTATATTCTGAGTATACATCAACTGTGTCGACACACAGAAGTTGTGTCGACACACAGCAAAGTCTAGACTAAGTTGCTGGTGAATGGTGAAGTGTTTGTGTCGACACAAATACTCAGTGTCGACACATTCTCAAGATGCAATATCAAGAAGCTGAGTCGACATAAAGGCAGACATGTCGACATCATCAAAAGCTGTGTCGACACCTAAGTCACTTATGTCGACACATATTGTCAGATGGTCTCGACACTTTCTAACATACAGTCTCGACAATTTGCTGATAAAGACAAATGCACAAGATCTGTTTGAAGACTTGATAGTTGTGAGTTACAATAGGTCGACTGAAGTTGTCAGACTTGTCAGAAGTTTGTTAGAAACCGGATCAGCCAGTTACCAAGGATGAATTCTATAAATAGACAGATTCAGAAGAAGAAAAGAAACACACACATATATAGAAACTGATTGATTGATCATTGTTGTGAGATAAGGTCTCTAATCAAGAAAGTGCAAGGCACAGAAGAAGATCTTCGAGAGAAGATCTAAGAAGACTTTCTGAAGTGAACATCCACTCAGATTCAGTCTAAGTTGAATTCATTCAAGAATTCAGAAGTATTATCAAGGGTTGTGGATAGAGAGAGATCCAGCCATTTGAAGACAAGAAGGAAGCTGTCACAGGTTTCTTAAGAAGCAGTATATTCCAAAGGAAATCAAATCTAACTAAGTTCAGATTCAAGAAGCTTTGAAGAAAGCTAAGATCCAGTTGATTTCATCCATCAGCCTTTTAAGAAGCTGATCAAGAATAGTCTTATTCCTTCTCTCTCAACAGGAGTAAGATATTATATAACTTCATTTTCAAATTCTGTAGGATCTATTTATAGATCTGAGTTATATGCCTATTTTATAAAGCCTGAGTGTAGGAGAGGTATTCTCTGAGTGGTAGGTCTGTTTATTCCTGAGTTGTAGGAGAAGGTGTTCTCTGAGTTGTAGGCCTTGTGGCAAGGCTGAGGTAGGGCTGGTTAGCCTGAGCTGTAGGAACCTTATAGGGTTTTGAGTTGTAAGAACTTTTCAGGGTTCTGAGTTGTAGGATCTGAGGATTTGAGATAAAGGAGGAAGTTAGGCCGAATCTAGCACACTGCTAGATAGGTGAAGGGGGAAAGTGGATGTACCCAGACCTTGAGGAACCACTATAAATCTGTGTGCAATCTGTGATGTGTACATGTTTGTGATTGCTGTGTTGTGTTAGCTGCAGAGTTTTCTGAATTTTATTATAACTTGTAGTTATATTCTGCCTTAAGTTAAATCAAGCATTAGAACCTATTCACCCCCATACCCCTCTAGGTGTTTAGGTGGTCTTGAAAGTAAAACTATCAGCGGTGGCGCCCCCTCTTGATGACCTTGATGCGGTAGTGGCGGTGGTTTCCTCTGATGCTTGTCATGAGTCGACTTTCGAGGTGCAAATACTTGCGTCTTAGCCCCCTCTTGATGCCCCCTCTTGATGCCCCCTCTTGATGCCCCCTCTTGATGTCTTTTGTTTAGCATGGGTCGTTATTGTTTCTAGGCGCTGATTGACCATCTTGTATTATTTCAGCTTTGTTCTATTATGACATTATTGTTTTTATATCATCTTAGCTGTTCTGTTTGCATAACACTGGCTCGTGGCTTATTTGCGCGAGAACTACTCGCGGCTTAGTTTGCGCGAGGGCTGCTCGTGGCTTAGTTTGCACGAGGGGTGCTCGCTGCTTAGTCTGCGCAAGGGCTGCTCGCATCTTAGTTTGCGCGAGGGTTGCTCGCGGCTTAGTTTGCGCGAGGGCTGCTCGCGGATTAATTTGCACAAGGGTTGCTCGCGGCTCAGTTTGTGCGAGGGCTGCTCGCGGCTTAATTTGCACGAGGGCTACTCGCGTCTCAGTTTGCGCGAGGGCTACTCGCGGCTTAATTTGCACAAGGGCTGCTCGCGGCTCAGTTTGCGCGAGGGCTGCTCGCGGCTTAATTTGCACGAGGGATGCTCGCGGCTCAGTTTGCGCGAGGGCTGCTCGCGGCTTAATTTGCACGAGAGCTGCTCGCGGCTCATTTTGCGCGAGAGCTGCTCGCGGCTTAATTTGTACGAGGGCTGCTCGCGGCTTCTTCGTGAGGGGGCAGGCCCCCGCGGTGTTGCACGAGGGCTGCTCGCGGCTTAATTTGCGCGAGGGCTGCTCACGGCTTCTTCGTGAGGGGGGCAGGCCCCCACGGGGTTCCACGAGGGCTGCTCGTGGCTTAGTTTGTGTGAGGGCTACTCGCGGCTTCTTCGTGAGTGGGCAGTACCCCACGGGGTTGCACGAGGGCTGCTCGCAGCTTAGTTTGCGCGAGGCCTGCTCGCGGCTTCTTCATGAGGGGGGTAGGCCCCCACGGGGTTGCACGAGGGTTGCTCACGGCTTAGTTTGCATGAGGGCTGCTCGCGGTTTAGTTTGCGCGAGGGATGCTCGCGGCTTCTTTGTAAGGGGGGAAGGCCCCCATGGTGTTGCACGAGGGCTGGGGATGGTCTGCAGCATTAGTGTAAGTACTCAATTTGACCGCCAGAGAATGTATATATTTGACCGGATTTCACGACCTAGCCTGGTGAAGCAATTTCTCGATTGGGCACTAATAAAGCAAATAATGAAAAGATAGTCTTCGCAAGCTCGAGCTTGCGGTTTTTACAATAGTAAATCAATAATCGGGCAGAAAAGGAAATGGCTCAAGGATGTAAATGGCGAGAGCGGTATTGGAAGACGTCCAGGAGTGATTGTTGGAGTATTGCGGTGTAATCAGAATCAGCTTGGATGACGACAAACTGTACGTCATAGGATGCTTGCCGAGGTGCTTCTTCAAGAGTGACCGGGAGAGTGATAGTGCCAATGATTAGTACTGGGGAATTTCCTGAAATATGCACGCTGGCAGACGTTAACTCGAGGTTTCCAGTGGTCAGCTTGAGTTGAAGTAGTGTTGATAAAAACAACACATTCACAGTGATCTCTCCATCCACTAGGACTTGGTTCAACTCGGTAGATGGCTCGCCAATTCTGACGGTTGTAGGTCTCATACTCTGACTGGGAGGCGGTCTCTTTCTTGATAGGAATTGATCAACCGCCCCCAGACTGGTCAGTCGCTGGATTTCTTCCTTTAGCCGATTGCATTCATTGGTGTTGTGGCCATGACCCTGGTGATACTCACAGTATTTTGATAAATCTCCTCGACCGGGGATGAGCGGCTTGGGCGTGCACAAGGCCGGATGGTCACGAATTACTTCAAAGATCCTGTCTTGAGGGGCGTTGAGTGCCGCAAACTGACGTAACTCTCGCCCTTTGTAGGTATTTGCGTGCTGATCGCAGTTTCTCTTATGCTCGGGGTACACACCATTCTCTAGTTTCCTTTTTCGGACTCTACTCAGACTTGGACTTTCTGGTGAGGGTTTTTTGACCATCATGAATCTTTTAATAAAGAGAGTTGCGAGTTTAATGTAGCTATCTATCTTTTATTCTTGTAGAGAATAAAACCAAGATCGAGCTTTCGCTTTTAGTGTTATCGGAAATGCTTGGACCATGAGTTGATCAGAAGCATTGCGGGCGTGCATGATAGCTTCGAAATACTCCACGTGTGCCAGTGGGTTGCCTTTTCCGCTGAAACTACGGATTTCAAGGCCATCTTCTGAACCCGGAGCTGCCTAGGAGTTAGGTGAGTTTTTGTTGAGTAGATATTCATTTAGTCTTTGCTTCGTGGTAGAGGCATCGGGACCCATCGCATTTCTAGCGCTCTCTTCATAATGAGGATGGGCGAGGTGGTGATCGTACATCTCTTAGAGTGATGCAGCGGGTGGGGGGGGGAGCTACTTGTGCTTGAGAATTCCTTCTCTATGTCGTACTCCCTGTGCAGGAAATGCCTGGTTGAGGAAGAGAGTTCTTCTGATGACAGTAAATTAGCTTGCTTGAATGGCTGAGGAATTCTTGGCCGATGGAATGTCGGATCATTCCGCATTGCGTGTGTCACGTCAGTGCGGGTGGTATTTAGAGGGGAGTATTCTTGAGGTGGATGTTGCCCCCCCAGACCCTCGAGGATTACGCCGATGGGGCACAGCCTGATGCCATTCTTCCTGTCCCGTGAGAGTTTGTCATTTCTTTGCGAAGATTCTTGCGTCGGGCCATGATTTGGCAGAGGCGGGGGAATGGCCGGTGCTGGTGGCAGCGGGGGAGAAGGAGGTGCTCCGAGGCTATGTAGCAGAGTGAGCACTTCGGTTTTTAGCTCTTCTATGTGGCGGACATGCCCCTCCAGGGCTGGGACATGGGCGAAAGCGGCTTCTATTGTCAATGACACGTCTACCAAAGAGTGGGAGCGTGCGTGTTCGCCGCGTCCGCCAAGGGCGGATCCTTTAGTGGTGCGGGTGCTTCTTTTTGCCATTGGAGCAGAGTTTGGAAGCGGCGAAGCCGGAAATCTGACTCTTTTGAAGGATGATGGGAATCGTGTTCCTGCAGACGGTGCCAAACTGTTGCGGACTAACTCGATGCCCCGGTTTGGCCGGATATTACTTGGACCGTCTTAGCTCACGGAGCGGTCGAGCGTGCACACAGTCAATGAAAATGAGAAGATGACAAAAGATGTGATGACGTGGAAAAACCCATCAATTGGGTAAAAAACCATGCGATTGGTTCTGTGCCGGTCAAATTCCACTAGCTCCTGGTGATTACAACGTGTTTAGAGAATCGGGGCGACAGGCCGCTCCCGTTATAGCTTGGAGGAGAGAGAAAAAGACTACCACTCCCTGCGGGCAATAGGCTGCACCGCGGGAGTGGCTTGGATGCTGAAGTGAGAGGGATGGCCTTGATGCTTTGGTGTTGGGGGCGGCGTGCGCTTTCTTGCTAGGGTCGCCTTCCTCCTATGGCTCGCTCCGGCACTTAGGCGTTTTCCTGCTGGTGGCCGCTGGTGGCTCGCGGTGGCTGGAAGATTACTCGAGGGAGAAGACCAGCAGAGCTATCACTTGAGGAAGAAGATGACCGGGAGCAGAAAATGTGAAGAATTAGGAGGCGCTGGGGCTCCTTTTATAGCCTCCAGGGGAGGTTCATTGCGGGCCCCACCACTAACGTAGTGGGTTAGTGGGTGGTTACCCACCTGATCGGATGGCGAGGAGAGCCCTCCTGATCGGACGGCGGGCAGGACGTCCACGGTGATTGGGCGCCAAGGTGGCGAAGGTGGCTGACCAGGTGGCCGACGGCGGGGGCGACCGCGGCGGGGGCGGGCGGTGGCGGCGGTAGTGGCCGGTGGCGGCGGCTGGCAGCCGGCGGCCTGCGGCCACGCCGGCAGCGGCCTGCCGGTGCCTGGCCGCGGATTATCGCGGCAAGGCCGGCCAGGCTGGCCGTGGCACGATTGGGCTGGTGGCCAGGTCGGTCGTGGCCTGCCGTGGCCGGGCTGCGGCCTACCGTGGTAAGGCGGGAGTCCGGCCGCGGTGAGTCTAGCGGCCGGTCGGATGTCGGCAGCGGTCTGCCCGGCGGGCAGCGGTTTTCCTTCATGGGGAGAGGGAGTGGGCCCCATCCCCCATGTTTCCCTCATATTGGGGAGTTCATGGGGGGTGGGGTTGACTAGTCAACCCTATGATTCCCATTTTGGGGAGGAGATTATGGGGGCTTTTCCTATTATGGTGGAACCAATAAGAAATTATATTTGTTGATAATGATTATGACTGATGTAAACAAAATAGTTCTGAACAGGAAAGGGGATGAATTTTCGTAGGTGGGGTCAGACGTTCACAAATGATGGTTTGTAACCACAGTATTCATGACTATCATGACCTTGACAAACATTTGTCTATGCCATTTGGTGGGAGAGGCGACATTTAGTAGGGGTCGGTAATATTTAGAGGGGGTCAGCAACATTCGGCGGGGGTAACGACATTCGTCCTTGACAGCGACAATTGAATGGGATAACGACATTCGGAGGGGCTGGCGACATTAAGCGGGATAGGCGACATTCATCTATGGCGGTGATATTTGAAGGTGGTGGAGACATTCAGAGGGGGCAGAGGCATTCTGTTGGGTACATGGGAAAATGTGTACCTGATTTGAAGAAGCCTCACTTAGCTCAATGATATACATCAAGGTGTATTTGATGTTATTTTGAGTTTATATGTACAGGTTAAGTATATGCTAATATGCAGAAAAAAAAGTTTCTAAGTCCATGTGTCGACACTTAAGAAAGCCTGTGCCGACACTTGGAAAAGCTGTGTCGACACCATAAGCAACTGTGTTGACACACATAATTTATTAGTCGACACACAGAAGTATTAGTCGACATCAACTGTGTCGACACCAGGAGGCAGTGTCAACACATAGAAGTATTAGTCGATATCAACTGTGTCGACACCTGGAGGCAGTGTCGACACACAGAATTCTTAGACTATATCAACTGTGTCGACACACAGGACTTGTCTCGTCACACAGCAGAATTTCAACAATGTTGATTGCTGTGAAGTGAAGAAGTGTCTGTGTCGTCACAAAGAAGCTGCGTTGACACATTCTACAGATATAGTGTCAAGAAGCAGTGTCGACACCAATGAAGCTGTGTCGACATCACCAAAGCTTGTGTCAACACTTAATCTACTTGTGTCGACACATAATGAAGATCAGTCTCGACGCTTTGCTGACAAAGACAAAGGTTCAAGAACTGACTGGAGACTTGACAGCTGTGTATTCCAATAAGTTTGCTGAAGCTATCAGACCTGTCAGAAGTTGGTTAGAAACCGGATCAGCCGGTTACCATGGATGAAGTCTATATAAAGATGGATTCTATCAAATCAAAAATAACAACACGAACAACTATTGAAGTATTGATCATTGATCAAGAAAGAGCACGTCACACAGAAGAAGATTTTTGTGAGAAGATCTAAGAAGACAATCTGAAGTGGCAATCTACTCAGAATTTGTCTAAGGAGAATTCAAGCAAAAATTCTGAAGAAACTTCAGAAGTTCTGGAGAGTGAGAGAGATCTCCAGCTGTTAAAGTAAAGAAAGAGACATTTACAAGTCTCTTAAGAAGCAGATCTTGAACTAATCTGCTAAGAAGAATTCAGATCTATTTCTGAAATCTAAGAAGGAAGCTGCCAGCCAGTCAACTTCAAAGAAGATCAACCATACTGAGTTCAGATTCAAGAAGCTTTGAAGAAAGCTAAGAACAGGTTGATCTCAGCAATCAGTTTTATCAAGAGCTGATCAAGAAATCTTTTATCCCTTCTCTCTCAACAAGGGTAAGAGTTAATATATAAGATTTTTCAAATTCTGTAGGATCTTTCAAGATCTGATTTGTAAGCCTATACTATAAAGGCTGAGTGTAGGAGATATAGATCTCTGAGTGATAAGGCTTTTGAGTCTAAGTGTAGGAGATTTCAATCTCTGAGTTGTAGGCCTTCTGTTAAGGCTGAGGTAGGGCTGTTAGCCTGAGCTGTAGGAGTGTGGATACACTCTGAGTTGTAGGAACCTTTTAGGGTTCTGAGTTGTAGGAACCTTTTAGGGTTCTGAGCTGTAAGATCTGTGGATCTGAGAAGAAAGAAGAAGTTAGGCCGAATCTAGCACACTGCTGGATAGGTGAAGGGGGAAAGTGGATTTACCCAGACCTTGGAGAACCACTATAAACCTGTGTGCAATCTGTGTTGTGTGTGTGATTGTGAATTTTGTGTTGTGGTTGCTGTGATAACTGTAGAATAGTTAGATTCTCTTTAAAGAACTGAATTCTTATTCTTTCTTAAGTAAAAAAAAAAAACCTATTCACCCCCCCCCCCTCTAGGTGTTTGGGTTATCTTGAAATCAATTCTATTAAGTGGTATCAGAGGGAGGTTACTCAAAGAAGGACTTAACTGTCTGAGTAAGATCCATAAGGCAGATTCAAGAAAATGGGTTCAGGAGAAAATCATAAGGAACTAGGTTCTATGAATTACTCATATGCAGGAAAGAGATATTTGGAATATGGAAAGAAAGGGTCAGGCTCTTTATGGAGGTCTCTGATCCAAGGATCTACATTACAGTAAAGGAAGGTCCTTATATTCCAATGAAGTTATCAGTTCTAGATGAAAATCAAAGAACTCCCAAGGATTTTTCAGAGATTACTAAGGAAGAGATCATCCTGGCAACTATGGATAAAAGAGCCCAGAATATCATAGTAAGTGTCATAGATGATTCAACCTTTCAAAATTTGATTCACTACAAGACCTCCAAGGAAATATGGGACACTTTGATAGTCTGCATGGAGGGTTCTGAAGAAGTTAGACAAGATAGAAAATCTATGTTGAATCAGGAATATGAGAGTTTCAGATAAGGAAAGTCAGATGGTATAACTGAGTGTTATAAAAAGTTATATAGAATAGTAAATGAGCCGATGTCCTATGGAAGGATCTTCAGTACATATGAACTGAATGATAAATTCCTAAGATCCTTGACAAAGGATTGAGACACTAAGATTTGTTCCATTAGGGAAGTGGTCAAACTTGCAGATATCTCTCCTCCAACTTTGTTTGGAAAATTGCTGTCATATGAGATGCAGCTGATGGCTAGGAAAGAGGAAGAGAAAAGTGCAAAAGGGGAGCATAGAGAAAAGTTTGTGGCCCTCAAGGTGGAAACCACTAGGAAGAATAGGAGGATGTCTCCATCACCTCGTGAGATAGTTGCTGAAATTACTTCAGATAATTCAGACAACCAAAGTTCAGACAGCAGTGACTCAGATAAAGACTTTGCTGCCTTCACAAGGCAGTTTCAGAGATTCCTAAAGAAGAAGCAGTGGAAGTCTAGGCTCTCTACATCTCAGCCTGTGGATGACTATTATTAACATCAAAGATTGTTTGCTACTGCTGTAATAGGCCTGGACATGTTGTGGCTGAGTGTCCAGAAAAAAGAAAGGAGTCTGCTGATAAAAAGAAAACTCAACAAAAGAGCAAGAAGGAGAAATCCTTTGTTGCCAAGAAGGAGAAGAGCTTGACAGACCAATAATCTTTAGAGTCTGAATCTGAAGCTGAGGCATACATTGGTCTATATGCAGCAGATGAAGAAGATAAGTTTATGCAAGTGTTGAACTCTATCTATGAACAAGAAGACCATCAGTGCATAGGACTGATGGCTGTGTCAGAAGAAGACAAGTGCCAGGATCAGCCCGGTCCTATTAAGGTACAATGTATTTCTAGAAATTCAGATTGTAGTACTGGTACAGAGTTAGCTACATCTGCATCAAGTAATGTGGATGGGTCTGAGTCTGAAGGTGATATTCATCAGCTGATAGATGAATATGGGGACTTGTTACAGGTACTAAAGAAAAGCAAAAACCTGGCCAAAACTCAGGCTAAGGAAATTACAGATCTTAAGATGGATGCATCTGATTTAGAGAAAGAGTTGGATCAAAAAATGAATGAGATTGACAAACTGAAAACTATAACTGTTATTCAGATGGGCACAATCACATACAAAAATGATCTAATTAAAAGTCTGGAAGTCAGACTTCAAAAGGAAAAAGATTTGGTGGCTAGTTATTCCAAGCCAAAATCAGTTTTACCCTTAATAGATGAGTTTGTGGCTCAAAAGGGTAAGGCTGGAATAGGTTTTAAAGGTGACACCAGGGCTGTCCAACTTAAGAGAAAGGGCAAAGCCTCAGTCCAGCCACTGAACTTTAAAGTCCCTATAGTTATTAGAAAGGTACAAGTGCCTTCTTACAAGTATGACCTTTAGAATACTCATGGTCATAGTAAGACTGAACAAAGGTGTTTATGTCAATAAGGCAGCCCATGTCCATAAACCCCATGTTCTTAAGAAAATAGTGGGTGTAGCTGCAGCAGTACCAGCACAAAACAAAAGATTTGTTGTCAACCAGACTGCCAAGAATGTATCTAAAAATAGATACAACAAGTATGAATGCTGGTGCTGTGGCAAGACAGGTCATTATGCCTTAGATTGCTGGCACAACATTAGTGTCAGGAAGAACAACAGTCTACCTGTTAGAAGAGCAGCAGGTAGATTTGTTAAGTATGAAGCTAACTTGAACCAAGGACCCAAGACTTACTTGGGCTCTAAGGGGAGGTAATTCTTTATTGTAGGTGAGTCCAAGTTACCATGCCCCTATATGGTACTTGGACAGTGGATGCTTCAGACATATGGCTGAAATAAGGGGGTTGCTGAAGGAGTACTTACCTATCATAAATGGGTCTAAAGTAATCTTTGGTGGTTCTGAAAAAGGAATCATCAAAGGATTTGGTAACATTTCTAATAACCAGATTACTATCACTCAAGTGGCCTATGTGAAGGGTTTGAAACACAACTTTATAAGCATAAGTCAGCTGAGTGATTTAGGATATGACATTTCATTTATTAAGAATGGATGTCATATCAAAAGATCAAGTGATCAAAAGGTCATATTGATAGGATATAGAAAAAGAAATGTGTACTGTCTTAACTTTGAGTGTGAGAACAATGTTTCTCCTATTTCTCTTGTAGCTGATGAGAGAGTCTCTCATTGTGTCAAATGGCACAAGAGGCTGACTCATCTTAACTACAAAACAATTGGCCAACTCTTTAGCAAAGAGTTAGTAAGGAATGGTCCAAAAGTTAAGTGTATAAAGGATGGGATATGCTCAGCTTGTCAAAAAGGCAAGCAGACAAAATCCTCCTTTCATAGCCTTCAAAACAAGAATTCAGTGAGGTGTTTATATATCTTACATATGGATCTATTTGGTCCTATGCCAGTTCATAGTCTAGGTAGGAAGGTCTACACTTTTGTGGTGGTAGATGACTATTCTAGATATTCCTGGGTGTTCTTTCTAAGACAAAAATCAGAAACCCCAAGTATTTTATATAGTTTTGTCAAGCAAATTCAGAATGAACATGACAGTACAGTGGTCAAAATCAGAAGTGACCATGACACTGAATTTCAATCTGAGAGTATGACAAGACTGTGTGAAGAATTTGGGATTTTTCAAGAATTCTCCTCACCTAGAACACCACAGCAAAATGGTATTGCTGAAAGGAAGAATAGAACATTGATAGAGGATGGTAGAACTCTATTGAGTGACACTTTTCTCCCAGAATATTTCTGGGCTGAGGCAGTAAATACTGCATATCATGTGATCAATAGGGCTTCTATCACCAAAAGCCACAAACAGACTCCCTATGAGATCATGAAGGGTAGAAAACCAAACTTATCCTATTTTAGGATCTTTGGTTGCAAGTGTTATGTCCTTAACAATGGCAAGTCTTATCTAACTAAGTTTGCTGCCAAATCCCAAGATGGGATATTTGTTGGGTACAACAATAATAGTAAGGCTTATAGGGTCTACAACTTGATTACTCAAGTTGTAGAAGAGTCTGTACATGTTGTCTTTGATGAAACAAGACTGATTAACAGTGAGTTGCCTTGTAGCTCATGCAGTTCTACAGGTATAAATGAGAGAATGGACAAGCTTACCATTACAGAAGAGTCAACTGCAGAGCAGGAAGTGGAAAATGGTGGCTACTGTCCAGGGGGAGTACAGGACTCTCTAGATGCTGATAAAAATCAAGAGGTGCAACATATTGAAGAGACTGGAGGTGTTCAACCTGAAGATAGTATACCTCCAGCTGTTAGACACTTAAAGGATCATCTAGCAAATCAGATAATTGGTGATCCAAGACATGGAGTGCAAACCAGAAGTAGGAACTTGAACAAAGTTCTTTGCTCAAGCTTCTTATCTCAACTGGAACCAAAGAGATTTGAAGAAGCTATTCTAGACCCACATTGGATTGATGCCATGCAAGAGGAGCTGAATCAGTTCAGAAGGTGAAAGGTCTAGGAGTTAGTTCCTAAACCAAAATACCACAACATCATTGGAACAAAGTGGAACTTTAGGAACAAACTAGATGATAATTAGAGTTGTCACTTAAAACTGAAAACCGCAAACTGAACCGGAACCGCGAAGAACCGGACCGAACCGTTCAAAAATTATTCGGGTTTCGGTTTGAATTTTGGAACTGTGAACAACATTGGTCCGGGTTTGGTTCTTACATTTTATTATCCGGACCGGAACCGGAACTGGAACCGCAACATATAAGTCTCAAGCGGTTTCAAGATTTTTAGACCCGATCCGAACCGGACCGAAGTAGAACCGAACCGTAACCCGTTTATTATTATTATTATTACTATTATATTGTTATTATTTTATATTTTATTTATAATATTTATACTTACTATCACGAGTGAAGCTGGTGCAGTTTGAACTTAAAGCGCAACCGCACTAAAGGGGGTCGATTTTGGACCAAACAAAACTTCACTGTATAAAAACCGTATGGTATATATGGTTTGACATTGGTGCAGTTTGGAGTCAATTTTTGTAGTGCATTCTTGATTTTTATAAAGTTATATAATATATTTTCAATTTTATTTACATATTTTTTTGAAATATTTTATTTAAAAATATAGAAGATATACAACTACTATTTATTAGTAATCATGAAAGACAACTAATTGTATGCGGTTGTTACGGTTGAGCATGCCGATGAGACGTGTGCAAGCCAACTAGAATTTATGATAAGTGTATACGCATAGGAAGGCAATTGATACAATCTCACAGATCTTGGAAAAGACCGTCGAGAAGTGCGCCCATAATTATTTCTATTTCCATGTTATTTTTATTTTTAGTATTTGTAGTCCGCTTTTATTTCATTCCGCCAAGTTTTATTTTGGTTTTAGTTGGAACCGGTTGGAACCAGACCGAACCGCATGGAACCGGACCAAACCGATAGTGACCGGTTTGGTTTTGGTTCTTGTTGAACCGTAACCGGAACCATTGACATGACGGTTCCAAAAATTAAGCTGGAACCGGAACCAGAACCGGAACCGGTCAAACCAAATATGGTTTTGGTTCTAATTTGAAGAACTGTTACCTTAGTGGTTCGGTTCATGGTTTTAGTAGAACCGGAACCGAACCGGAACCGTGACAGCTCTAATGATAATGGGATCATTGTGAAGAACAAAGCAAAACTTGTTGCAAAAGGATACATGCAAGAAGAGGGTATTGACTTTGATCAAACCTTTGTCCTAGTAGCAAGACTGGAAGCAATTAGGATGTTACTTACCTATGCAACATATCAAGGCTTCAAGGTATTCTAAATGGATGTAAAATCAGCATTCCTAAATGAAAATCTAAAATAAGAAGTCTATGTAGAGCAACCCTCAGGTTTTGTTAATTCTCTCAAATCTGATTATGTTTATAGACTTAGGAAAGTTTTGTATGGGTTAAAGCAAGCCCCAAGGGCTTGGTATGAAACCCTATTTACTTTCCTTATTGAGAATAAATTCTCAAGGGGGAAATAGACAAAACTCTATTCCTAAGGGAGTCCAAAGGAAAGATAATCTTAGTCCAGATTTATGTAGATGACATAATATTTGGGTCTACAGAAAACAACCTTTGCAAGAAGTTTACTAAACTTATGCAAGGGAAGTTTGAAATGAGCAGCATGAGAGAACTTAAGTTCTTCTTGGGACTTCAAGTAAGACAGACTGATGATGACTTGTCCATATCCCAGTCTAAGTTCACCAAGGAGTTAATTAAGAAGTATGATATGGAATCATCCTCCACCATGAGAACTCCTATGAGAACAAGTATGCCTATATGCAAAGATGATGCAGGTAAACCTGTAGATGAGTCTTTGTATAGAGGAATAATTGGCTCTCTTCTATATCTAACTACTAGTAGACCAGACATTATGTATGCAACATATGTCTGTGCTAGGTACCAATCATGCACTAAAGAATCTCATTACACTGCAGGAAAAAGGATTTTGAGATATCTAAAGGGCACACCTAATCTAGGCCTTTGGTATCCTAGGAATGGAGATTTTCTACTGACAGGCTATTCAGATGCAGACTTTGCAGGTTGCAAAGAAGATAGAAAAAGCACAACAGGCACCTGTCAATTTCTAGGAGGAAGATTGGTGTCTTGGAGCAGTAAGAAGCAGACTAGTGTGGCAATTTCCACAGCTGAGTCTGAATATGTGGCAGCAGGAAGTTGCTGTGCACAGCAACTATTTGTGGATTCAGCACCAGCTAGAAGACTATGGTATTCAGGTAAGTAGAACACTTTTGTTTTGTGTTTCTACTAGTGCTATTTCTATTGCTAATAATCCTGTTTCACATAGTAGGACTAAGCATATAGAAATAAGATACCATTTTCTTAGAGAACATGTAGAGAAAAAGGACATCTCACTAGAATTTTTCAAAACAGATTATCAAATTGTAGATGTATTTACTAAGCCTCTAGATGAAACTAAATTTAATAAATTTAAAATTGAATTAGGAATGTTATACATAGATTAGTTTAATAAATTTGGCTAAGTAAAACTATGTCGACACATTCAGAGAAGTGATGTCGGCACTTCAGTAAATCTGTGTCGACACATCTAGAGAAGTGATGCCGACACTTTAGTAAGTGGTGTCGACACATCTAGAATAGTACTGTCGACACATCCAGAAATTGTGTCGACACATACAGAAATTGTGTCGACACTTACAATAAGAGTCGACGCAGAATTTCTGATGAACTTCTAAGTATGTCAAGTGTCGACACATCATCAATTGGTGTCGACACATAGAAGTCAACACCGTTGTCAAGACATTAGAAGTATGTGTCGACACATTTCAACAGTGTCAACACATTTAGACAGTTTTTGCCCGCCTTTTGACCTTCTGTGTTTAAAAGGGTATAAATAGGTCAAGAACAATTTCTATCGACACACTCTTCAGGTTTTCGAGTCCAAAACCTTGTGTCGACAATCTCTCTTCTCTCAATCCAAGCTTTCTCACCATCCCAATGATGCCAAAGGTAGAAGATAACATTAACGAAGGATATGAGTTGTTTGTCATGCCTTTGATGATGCTGAGTCTGAGATTAAAGGGGTAATTACCCTAATTGCTGAAAATGGTTTGGAATTTCTGGTATCCGAACCAACCAAGATATGGAAGAAAGAAATACTTGAGTTTTATGGCGCAGCTACAGTGGATTCAACTGGTCTTAAGATTAAGTCAACCGTTCATGGTGCTAGAGTCAAAGTGACCTTGAAAAGTTTGAGGAAAATTCTTAATCTTCCAAGGACTCAGGATGAAGAAGAAGAACCCGTATCCAAGACAAGGGAAGCACTATAATGGTGTGGATTAGATCCCACCTTGAAGATTGGATCAGCTATAAACAGGAAAGGGATGAATCAGCAAGGGAAATTCCTCTCTAAAGTGGTTGGAAAGGTAATTCTATGTAAGCCAGGGGGACATGATAGGATTACAGCCTATATGTTCAGCCTAATGACAAGGATTATTTTTAGACTAAACACAGATTGGTATATAGTAATTTTTGAGAAGATTAAGGAAGGTATAAAGAAGCCTAATTTGGCTAGACTGATGAGTCTATACTTGGCTGGAGTAATTCTAGAAGTAATGCACCAGATTCCTGGTTCTAAAATCAACCACATGAGAAAAATGAATATCAGAATCATCTCCAGATGGGATAGGGTCCTAACAAAGGACATACCAGATATAGAAAGACAAGAAGCTGCTGATAAATCACCTGCACAGGACATTACTGATCATGCACAGGTGTAGGGGGAGCCAGATAATGCACAGGTACAGAACATTACAGATAATGTACAGGCACAGGACTTTACTGATAATACACAGGTGCAAGGGGAAGAAACAACTCACTTGGCAAGTGAAATGGATTCACAAACTATTCTTGAGAGATCTCATGTCAACAGTCCAGCAATAGATGTTATCATGGAGGATACATCTGTAGTTGCTAATGCTCCTGAGAAAGCAGTACCACCAGTCCGCACTCAATAGGAATTTACTCTTGAGGAGTTGTTTCCTGATATTGAGGAAGCAACAAGTAAGGGGGAGCAAGTAAGGATTGAGGGGGAGCAAGCTGATATTGAGGGGAAGCAGATTGGGACTGAAAAGGAGCTCCCTCCTAGTCCTAAGGAAAGAGTAGACATTACAAGTTCATCTGCTTCAGAAGATGAAGAGATCAGAAGTGCCAAAAAGAGAAAACTGATGGTTTTCAAGAGAAGGAGCCAAAGCTACAAGAAAGCATTGCAAACTACTGCTCCACAACCTGCCCTAGAGGCTGATTATAGCTCATTATTGGTGGCCTTACAACTGAAATTAGATGAGCAGAGAATGACTCTAGAGAAGTATGTGGATGAAAGCCATAAGTCACTTCAATTTGATTTGGCTCAGGATATCAAATCCATCAGGTTTGAAGTGAATCTACATAAGAAAGATATGACAGATTGCTTCCACAAATGGGGCAATGCTATAGTATTTCTGGCTAAGCAACAAGTAGAAGTAAAGGCTCAAGTGGATGACATTGCTATTAAACAAAGCTATGTCCTTGAGAATCAGATTAGGATGAATGACAATCTGACTGAATCTCACAATGAGATAGTCTCTTAAATAAAGAAAACAATCACTGCAATGACTGAAGCAAGGGCTAAAGAGAAAGAGGAGTTTGATAAGAAGCTACAGGATGCCTTAGACTCATTTCAGACAGCCATTACTACTTCTCATAAAACAATCTCTGATAAGCTTCT
This sequence comes from Platanthera zijinensis, assembly GCA_039513925.1. NCBI lineage: Eukaryota > Viridiplantae > Streptophyta > Magnoliopsida > Asparagales > Orchidaceae > Platanthera > Platanthera zijinensis. The sequence continues at coordinate 144,741,527 of CM077091.1, read as the reverse complement.
CAACTTAAAATCATTTTATAAAGATGGTGTAAATTTTCTTGATGGACAAGTAAGATTTCAAAAAGATGACTTAAGAGACCACATTGAAAGAGAAGTCATAAAGGGGGAGAGGGTGTTAGTCAAAGCAGGCTCAGATCATGCCAAATTGATATCCAATAGCATTAGAGCCACTCTGGGATATCCACCCCTTTGTGATGATGATAATGTTGTTGAGTCTGGTGTGCAACCTGCTTATGTTGAAGGTGATCAACCTGAAGTTTCTCAGGTCATCTACCTTCCAGCAGATTTTGATATGATTCAACAACAGGTTCAGTCAATGTACAGTCCTCCACAGGAAGTTGATAATATTATTATAGAGAAAGTTGAAATGTCAGAAGCTGCCTTGAAAGCTCAGCAGGAAGCTCAACTATCAAAGAAAAGGTTCAGAAAATAGGCTGAGTTAAAACCTGATTTTGAGCAATGAAGCCCCACTTTCAGGAATATCATTTTGACTGCCTGGAAAGCTGTGAAAGATCAGATCCATGAAAGGGAAAAATGGTATAATGAACAAGAATGACAGAAATATGAAACAAGACAAGAAGCCATTCTGCAGTATAGAAGAAAGGCTAAAATTGGGAAGCTACCTCCTAATGCTCAGGAGCCTAGCAAATACTTCCCTAAGCCTTTTCATTATTTTGAAAGGCAGAGGATTAAGGCTGAAGCACAAAAGAAATCAGAGTTGAAAGGAAAGAAGCCCATTGATGATTCAGAACCTACTGTGCAGGCTCAGATTAAGCCAGGAAAAGGCATAGTCATCAGGGAGCCTGATCAGCCTTAGGATAGATTTACTAGATTTTGCAAGAACAATGTAATCTTTAGTATTAAAAAAATCTATGTAAACAATTGTCAAGAAACTTTTTGATAATATAAACAAAATAATGTTTCATGTTCATTAAGTTTGCATCATTATTTTGTAATGACATTTTGGTATATGTTTTTTTAAGTTACCCTGTCATATAATGCTTATATACATCATAATGTTTGTTTATTATAAGTGGTGTATATCATTGACTAAAGGGTTATGACTTCTCCAAATAGGGGGAGATTGTTGGGTACATGGGAAAATGTGTACCTGATTTAAAGAAGCCTCACTTAGCTCAATGATATACATCAAGGTGTATTTGATGTTATTTTGAGTTTATATGTGCAGGTTAAGTATATGCTAATATGCAGGAAAAAAAGTTTCTAAGTCCATGTGTCGACACTTAAGAAAGTCTGTGTCGACACTTGGAAAAGCTGTGTCGACACCAGAAGAAACTGTGTCGACACACATAATTTATTAGTCGACACACAGAAGTATTAGTCGACATCAACTGTGTCGACACCAGGAGGCAGTGTCGACACACAGAAGTATTAGTCGACATCAACTGTGTCGACACCTGGAGGCAGTGTCGACACACAGAATTCTTAAAGACAATATCAACTGTGGCGACACACAGGACTTGTGTCGACACACAGCAGAGTTTCAACAATGTTGATTGCTGTGAAGTGAAGAAGTGTCTGTGTCGACACAAAGAAGCTGTGTCGACACATTCTACAAATGCAGTGTCAAGAAGAAGTGTCGATACCAAAGGAGCTGTGTCGACATCACCAAAGCTTGTGTCGACACTTAATCTACTTGTGTCGACACTTAATAAAGATCAGTCTTGATGCTTTGCTGACAAAGACAAAGGTTCAAGAACTGACTAGAGACTTGACAGCTGTGTATTCCAACAAGTTTGCTGAAGCTATCAGACCTGTCAAAAGTTGGTTAGAAACTGGATCAGCCGGTTACCATGGATGAAGTCTATATAAAGATGGATTCTGTCAAATCAAAAACAACAACACGAACAACTATTAAAGTATTGATCATTGATCAAGAAAGAGCACGTCACACAGAAGAAGATTTTCGTGAGAAGATCTAAGAAGACAATCTGAAGTGGCAATCTACTCAGAATTTGTCTAAGGTGAATTCAAGCAAAAATTCTGAAGAAACTTCAGAAGTTCTGGAGAGTGAGAGAGATCTTCAGCTGTTAAAGTAAAGAAAGAGACATTTACAAGTCTCTTAAGAAGCAGATCTTGAACTAATCTGCTAAGAAGAATTCAGATCTATTTCTAAAATCTAAGAAGGAAACTGCCAGCCAGTCAACTTCAAAGAAGATCAATCCTACTGAGTTCAGATTCAAGAATCTTTGAAGAAAGCTAAGAACATGTTGATCTCAGCAATCAGTTTTATCAAGAGCTGATCAAGAAATCTTTTATCCCTTCTCTCTCAATAAGGGTAAGAGTTAATCTATAAGATTTTTCAATTTCTGTAGGATCTTTCAAGATCTGAGTTGTAAGTCTATACTATAAAGGCTGAGTGTAGGAGATATAGATCTCTGAGTGGTAAGGCTTTTGAGTCTAAGTGTAGGAGATTTCAATCTCTGAGTTGTAGGACTTGTGTCAAGGCTGAGGTAAGGCTGTTAGCCTGAGCTGTAGGTGTGTGGATACACTCTGAGTTGTAGGAACCTTTTAGGGTTCTGAGTTGTAGGAACCTTTCAGGGTTCTGAGCTGTAAGATCTGTGGATCTGAGAAGAAGGAAGAAGTTAGGCCGAATCTAGCACACTGTTGGATAGGTGAAGGGGGAAAGTGGATGTACCCAGACCTTTGTGAACCACTATAAACCTGTGTGCAATCTGTGATGTGTGTGTGATTGTGAATTCTGTGATGTGGTTGCTGTGATAGCTGTAGAATAGTTAGATTCTCTTTAAAGAACTGAATTCTTATTTTGTCTTAAGTATATAAAAAAAACCTATTCACCCCCCCCCTCTAGGTGTTTGGGTTATCTTGAAATCAATTCTATCACATTCGTCTATGACGTCGATATTCGGCAGAGGCGGCGGCATTTGGCGGGGGGGGGGGGGCGACATTCGTCTATGGAGGCAACATTCGTCTATGGCGGTGAAATTCATCTATGGTGGTAACATTCGGCTGGGGGGGGCGATATTCAGCGGATGATTGCATTCGGCGAGGATGGGGACATTTGATAGAGCGTAGAATCAATGATATGCGAGATCGTAGAATCAAGAGCAATTGTGGAAGCCTTAATGACGTCACCCAAGCTCGTAGATCTGCAATGGAGTTGGTTTGGGTTACTTTAGTAGGGCCAAGAAATATGAAATGAGTAGAAGGCGGGAGGTCGTACCAGAGAAGATGTATGGGTCGGATTGAGGAATTCGTAGCCGTCGCCGCTGGAGATGTTTCGTAGATGGGAGATGGAGTCGGTAGGACCCTCGAGCCTTGGTCGTGGGAGAGCCTTCATCACGAGAGGGGAGTACTGGTCCCTGGAGCTTTGCGTGAAGAGTAAGAGGGGAGGAAAAATTAGGGCTTGAGCGCGAGTTTGTGAGCCAACACAGAGAAATGTGTTTAATAAGATAAGGCTAATATGGATGGAGGACTCGAGCTAAGAGCAGGCACGAGTCCTCAACCTGGAGTTGTATGTCGGGAGTCGTGGGCGCTAGTCGTCGGCGAAATGTCGAGAGCCGGTTGCGATTAACGGGACGAAAGAGCAATGGTGCGTCGCCGTCGAAATGTTGGAATCGGGCGAAACTATTCACAGGCACACTCAAGCACGTACCCGGGTTCAATTTTCGGAGAGAAAAATATAAGTTTTGGCATATACGAATTTAAAATCTTTAATAGTTAATTTCTCATCAACCGTTCAACAAAATTCAAAATTGGAAGTGAAGTTGGACTCGTATCGAAAAATTACTCAAGATAGACTCTTTAATCAAATGTTTTCGCAAAAATTTGAGAAGCCTACCAATTTTACAAAATTGAAATTATATAGCTAATTGTCAAATATCTCTTAATTAGATTAAATATCATTTTTACTGGACTGATGTATACTAGTGAAATATTTTTAAAATTTTTTGTTTCGATCAGCAATAATTAAAAGTAATATTTTCAAAATTATTGACTAATTTTATAAGAAATTTTTTGTATTTTTACATGTAAACTAATTTAGTGAGAAATTTAAGGAAACTTGTTTCTCACTTTGAAAGTTATGTTATAAACTACATATATGTCTATGTATATATATAGATACACAGTATTTTTTAGCAATGAGTTGACCATTTTTTTTTTTCAATTTTAAAATTTTTCTCCTTAAAAATATCACTATATTACTTTTTTAATTAATTGTACATTTAATTATTTTGAGATGATGAATATTATAATAATACAACAAAATTTTAATTTATTTTACTTGTTGTCCGGCTGGGCCTAAATCCTAGTTCCGCCATCACCTCATCACAAATGTCTTGCGGAAAGGAGGGTCGCAATCACCTCATCACAAAGTTTATTATTATTATGTGACGGGCTATTTATGGAAATACTCATGCACGTCCTATTTAAAGGACCATAGGGGTCTTGTATGAGGTATCAATGAAAGATAAGTTTATTTCCTCAACTCTAAAAGAGATCTTGTAAACTCACTCATGAGCACGCCCCGGTTAGGCGGCCATGAAGGAGAGGAGGATGAACGCCGCTCTGCGAGTGAGGAATAGTGGGATTGCGAAATATCCCATCCACGGGAGCCCTCCCACGATAATAATCCCGCTGCTTGAACGAGCCTAATGATTGAGACTCTGTTTGGCACGTCTGCGGCGACTGGAGAAGCAATGGTGGGAAGCAGTGGTGGAATAATCAGCTGTTTTACAGAGTAGTGGCAAAATCTATGAATATGTTTGGAAGAATAGTATTTGCAGTGCTGTTTAAATAATTTTATTTTATAAATATTATATAAATAATACTATATTTATTAATAATATCTTATTTTATAAATATTATATAAATAAAACATTATAAATATACAACTTATAACATTTATATACATTTATATCTAATAAAAAATTAATTAATAATATATCATTTATATATCTATATTAAAAATAATATATAACTTATAATAAGTTATTACGCATAAGTTAATAATATATCTATAGTAATAATACATATAAGTTAATAAGTTATTACGTAATATTAATAATCTAAATAATAATATTAATAATATATATAAATTAATAATAATTTAATAATTTTTTTTTAAAAAGGCAGCAACCCTTTTGACTGAAGCTTTGCTGCTTTTTCTGAGTCGACTTAGGCTCTGTTTGGCTCAGCTGCAGCGACTGCAGAAGCAGTGGTGGGAAGCAGTGGTGGAATAATCAGCTGTTTTGCAGAGTGGTGCCAGAATCTGTGAAACTGTTTGGATGAACAGCTTTTGCAGAGCTGTTTCAAACAGAGAAGCTGTTTAATCTGTTTGGCAAAACAGCTGTGCGATGCACAGTTCATTTTTTAAAACTTAAATTCAAACAACAATAACATAAAATTAACATGTTAACTTAATTTATTTTAAGTGTCCCATAATAATAAAACATCCCAAACATCCCCTCTATAATGGCTGATTATAGTAAGTGGATTATACACACATAATTGAAATCCCAATAAAAAAACAGTAAGCTGAGTATACACACATAAATCAAATTCGTATCTAAAAAAATTTCTTGCAGACTGTATGTGATGAATATTATTCAATTATTGGTATGTTTAAACAGATTACAATTATATACCTGCAGCTGAGTATTCACATTATTTGTATAATGGCTTGAGTTGGGGGTGAAGAACGGTGGTGGGCAGTCATCTCCTCCGACAAGAAGAGGCTGGAGAGGAGGTTCGATGATTTCCAGTGGCGAGTCGGGAGTCGATGGCGAACAGTGGAAATAGGGCCGGAGGAGGTTGACGGTGAACATGAAATCAAACCTAAAGCGGCGGCGAAACTGGAGCAGGCCGGCGAAGTTGGAGGAGGGCGCGATTTCTGCGAAGATGGGGGAAACTGGAGCTCCGGCGCGATTTCGGGAAAGATTTCTTGAAGACGAGTGGAATCGCGCCTCTCCGCGATTCACTAGTCGCGAAAAAATTTCACGACTAGAAATCGCTATTTTCCCGCGATTTGGAGCGGCAGCGGATGCCCCTGCGATGCAACTGCTGGGCTTAAAATTATGTTTGGCGGGGCTACTCCAAAAACTGCTGTGTGCTGCTATGAAAACGCCCCGCCAAACAGACCCTTAGAAATAGCGGGCCACCGTTAAATTTAGCGGTGGCTGATGCCCGAAGGGAGCTCCAAAAAAATTATTTGACGTGACGTTTTGAAAAATTGCGTCACCCACTCCAAAAATATCGCGCCAAACAGATCCTTAATGATGGTCCAGATAATCTTTCTAAGACCATTTCCTAGGCAACAACACTTCTATATTGAAATACAAATAGTAAAGATACGGTATTTAAACTAGGGTTGAGCATATTATTTGAAACTCGAAAATCGTTCGAAAATTGAGCCGAATCGAAATCGGTTAAAATTGATTCGACTCAATTTGAGTCGATTCAATTTGACTCGAATTTGATTTCGAGTCGATTTCGAGTCAGCCCTGAATCGCTCGAAATATGATTCGAATCAACTCGAATTAATTTAAAAAATTATGTATTTATTAATATATTCTTATTTTAAGATTAAAAATAAAAAAATTTAAACTTAAATAAAAAAAATGAAGGCTTTAAGTGTTTCATTTGCTAAATTTATAGGTTGTCCAATTTTATTTTGAGCAAGGTAGAAATAAAACGAAAAATTGCTAAATTTTGAGCCGACTCGATTCGATTTTGAGCCGACTCGATTCGATTTCGAGCCGACTCGATTTGATTTCGAGCCGACTCGGAATCGAGCCATTTCGAGTCGAGCCGACTCGACTCAAAATCAATTTCGATTTCGAGTCGATTTCGAGCCAAGTTCGAGTCGAAAATTTCGATTTCGAGTCGAGCCAAAATCGCTCGAACTCGACTCGATATCAGCCGTAATTTAAACATATAGTAAAATAATATTATTTTAATAAATATAGTAAAGAAGGTGAATAATGATATTTATAATGGAATGATTGAATGTATAAATGACATCAATTTAATTCCTGTTAAATGAGTGGGCAGAAGGAGGATGTGGTCCAGTTTTGTTTTTAAATGATTTTGATTATTGTTTCCGCAATCTGCGACCCTACCGACAGACCTCGCGGCTGAGTTTTCACGTCGTCGCTGGAAGGTAGCCGAACTCTGCCGCCACCTGGTCTCGCTTCCGCTCGAATTTTTTGAAGGAATTGTCCATTCCAAATATTGGACTAGGGATTCCATCAGCTTTTAAGTTGAACTAGTTGATCTTGCATGTTTCAATTCCATTGCCTCCGAGGATGGAATTGCGGCTTCAAAATTATAGAATTGAAGTCAAATTTTAAACAATTGGCTCCGTTTGGCACGGAACGGGACGGCGGTCGTAAACACATGGGTTAAACTGTCATTTGCTAAGGATCACCTAACAAACATCATCAATTTGAACATAAACGTGGATGAAATTCCTTAGGTGAGCGTTAACGAATGACAATTTAACCCTCATGTTCATGACCGCCACCGCCGTGCCAAACGGAGCCTAAATGTCCTGTTCTAATTTTAGGGTCCAATCCCATCCGAACCGACGGTCCATATATGGCTCAACTATTGTTCAGATTTTGCATTAATTTATCAATTTTATTTGATTTGAAGATTCTGCAGAGTTATGCTCATTACATTCGGAGATTTCTATCGGTCAGACTTGATTCACAGTATTCCACCCATTAAAGCAACACTACTCCCGAATATATTGTTTGCTTATTATAAGCTAGGCAGGGGTATTTAAGTCATTTTGATTAAAACCAACACCACACTTTCCTATAATCAAACAGAAAACTATAATGCACTAAAAACACAATTCATCCAAAGAGTTTACAACGCCCTTGACCATAGTTTCCCACCATTGTGCTCGTGATCTCAACTTCTTACCACTACATTCATGACCGCCATTGTCACGCCAAACATGGCCCAGATCAAAACTCCGCTTGACATGGCATCGAGGCCACAGTCACATTCGGGGCCAATCACAGCCAATCATCACAAATATTTGACGAAATTGGACCCCAAAATGTTGTAAACGTTTCCCTTGAGTGCGAGCGCAACACCCGCCCCATTTAGGGGATAGTTGGGAGGGCGGGGTGGTTTTAGGAGATCAAATGGCATTCATCAGCGCGGCCCCTGCCCCGCAGCTAAAATTGGGAATACGATGAGTTAGCAATGGCGCACGACAGTCTGTGCACGTGTTTTTGCGGTCCAAAATCGGCCGCAAATCACATCATCAACTATTAAAATCAGTAGAGGCAAGTGGACTGGCATCCCCTTCTACAATAAAAAGATGAAACAGCGTGTAATAAGGCGCCCATTAATTAATTAAAGGGAATTAAAATACAACTAATAAAAAATGAATGCCTACAGAATAGATACTTTTTTACATATGCCCTCCTAAACTACAATATTTACTGACACCACACCCAGCTTTCCTTAATTACTACCATCCTAACTCTTGCTAAGCTTGCTTAGCACATCTACCACTCAACAACATTAATTCTTAGCTTAACCCTCAAAGCGAACCGGCAGAAAAGACATCGAAAACTTGATCAATAGATTCCTCCAACTAATCATAATCTGCGTAGTCGTCGCCTTCGTTATCGAAATAATCGTCATCATTGGCATAATAGTCGTCGCCATTTCCATAGTCATCATCTCCATTGCCATAGTTGTTATGGTGATCTCTATCGTCTGCTTCTACCCCTATGTCATCATCTCCACCATCCGTTGCTGCATTCTCGTCTGACCCTTGCTTCCCATCAAAGGCGTTCTCGCCATTTTCGGCTTCTCCAACATCAAGCTCAGTGCACTGTTTCTTGGAACTATCCTGCTCGAAATACCCAAAAAAGTATTAGCTCAAGCGATGGAACATACGAAATTTGCAACAAAAAAAAATGTTGAGGTGGAGAATGTATAAACACATTTTCAGCCCCAATACCAGACAGGGTGAAGGAACATTAATAGGGACATGAAGGCAGTTCAGATGACCCAAACAGCTTTATCATTGGGAGTAGCCTTTGTAGGAACTTTAAAAACACTTAAAACGGAAGAAAAATGATCATATCTTGATCTATAATTGATTTTGGACGTTTTAAAAGGAGAAAACGTTATCTTGTAGCCTAACTAAGAGCATTTTTGCCACACATACCAATCCGAAAATCAGTCTTGCTTTTTTACATTTTGCTGTTAGACAAGGGATTAATAACCTCCACCAATACAAGTGATAGTTATTTCCATAACTTCTCTTAAACCACCCACTTGATTAAAACCATATATTAAGTTAATTATAATAATAACATTTGGACCACATTATGAATTAAAAACTAATAATACTAATTAATTTAATTAATAGACTACCACTTGGTCTATATGTTATTACTAGAATTCTTTACGGTTGATATTGACCATCAAATTGTGTACTTTATTACAGAAAAATATACTTACACTTACATAAAAAGTTCGATGCATGAATGTTGACGGTCATATCCTCAACAATAAGAATGCTTCATTCCAACTATTATAATGCTCAATACTTCATACATAAGTACTTTACGAGTTTTTTACTAAATGATCTTCTTATCATTCTTGGTTAATTTATTTAGACAGTATCTTTACGCGCACAAACAATATTAAATTATGTATATATTGAATGCCAAAATAATACAATATAAGACCCTTAAAAAATATACATATGAGACAACTTATACATCAAAGGAACTAGTAAGACCCCCATACAATCCACATGATTTTATAAACTTTAGCCGGCAATCCTTTAGTCATTGGATCTGCAACCATTAGCTCGGTACCAATATGATTTGATATCAATTCCATCCTCTTTACCATGAAAACTAAATGCAAGAAATTTTATATCTATATGTTTACTATTGTAGGAAAAGATCCAAACCTTGTATATACTTCTTAAATCCATCAAATACAAGTAAGAGTACAAATATATAGGAGAGAAGAGAGAAAACATCTTATACAGAAGATGTGGGACTAAACAAAAAGACAATAAATGAGCCAACTTATTGAGTCTTTACATTGTTTTTCCCTATATTCTCTAACTCCCCCGCAAGTTGGAGCGTACAAGTCGTAGGCACCAAGCTTGGACAAGAATTGATGGTACAATTTTCGTGATAATGCCTTGGTGAGAATGTCAACAACTTGATCAAAAGAAGGAACATGCTCTAGCTTCAACTTCTTCAATTAAATCTTTTCTCGAACAAAGTGACAGTCGACTTCATTGTGTTTGGTCTGCTCATGGAACACAAGATTTTTTGCAATGTGGATTGTAGCCTGACTGTCGCGCAACAAAACTGATGGTGAGGATAATTCAACTCCTAGATCCCCAAGGAGACTCTCAAGCCATGTGAGTTCTGATACAACAGACGTCATCACACGGTATTCAGCCTCAGCAGATGAGCGAGCAACCACAGATTGTTTCTTGCTACGCCAGGTGATGATATTTCCTCCAAAGTAAGTACAGAAGCCAGTCGTGGACTGTCGATCGTCAAGAGAACCCGCATAATCCGCATTAGAGTATGCAACAGGAGAAAGAGACGAGGATGGCGTATACACGAGTCCCTGTCCAGGAGCAGTCTTCAGATACCTGAGAATGCGTTCGACTGCCTGAAGATGAGAAACCCGTAGAGTGTGCATAAATCGGCTGACCACTCCAACTGCAAATAAGATATCGGGTCTTGTAACCGTTATGTATATTAGTTTTCCCACAAGACGTCGATAGTACTCTGGATTTGGAAGTAGAGAATAAGTCTCAGATCCTTGAGAACATAACATGTGGTTAACATCCATTGGGATTTCCGCAGGTTTGCATCCTGAGAATCCAGCATCTTGCAGAAGGTCAATGCTTTCATTGAGATAAGACAAGGTCATCAGGTCGCCTTGCTACCTCAAGGCCAAAGAAGTACCGAAGATTTCCCAGATCTTTTATTTGAAATACAGAATTTAAGTGTTGCTTAACATGTTGTATCCCCGCGAAGTCATCACCAGTAATCAAAATGTCGTCCACATAAACAAGAAGTATAACCATCCCAGTTGACTGATGACGAGTGAAGAGAGAGAAATCAGCCGAGCTTCTCTTGAAACCAACCTCACGAACAACGTTACTGAACTTCTCAAATCACGTCTGAGGAGACTGTTTGAGACTATAAATAGATTTCCGCAGCAAACATACACAAGACTCCCCCGTGATCTCAAACCCGGGCAGTTGATGCATGTAAACAGTTTCAGTAAGGTCACCATTCAGGAAGGCATTTTTGATATCAAGTTGATGGAGGGCCACTGGCGATGAACAGCTAAGGAGAGCAGAACCCGAACTGAGTTCTTGGCGACAGGCCAGAAAGTCTCATCATAATCAAGGTCGTATTGTTGAGTGAACCCTCGTGCCACAAGCCGAGCTTTCAAGCGATCAATTTTTCTATCCGTCGTCTACTTGACTGTAAAAATCCACTTGCAACCAACACAACTATGACTAGGAGGGAGAGAGACAAGATCCCAAGTCTGATTGCCCCATAGAGCAGTCATTTCCTCATCCATAACAGCACGTCACCCCGCATGTTGGAGAGCTTCCTGTACAGAGTTAGGTATAAAAATAGAGGATAAAGAGAGGGCAAATGTAAGAAGTGGCGGGGAGAGGCGATGTAAAGATACATAATTGGCCAATGGATGAGCCATATAGGTTGATGTCAAATCAACAGGCCGCGAGACCACACCGGTTGAGGGAAGCTGCTGCAGGGCATCAGAACGTGGAGTACGACGAGTGAAAACCCGAATGACGGGTGGTTTGGAGGGGACTAGTGGCGGAGGTGTGGAAAGAAGAGGTGGCTGAGGAGATGTAACTGGAATTGGAGTAGGTGTGGGAAGAAGAGATGGAAGCGGAGACGTAACTGGAAATATGGGCCGAGGTGGAGGGGCAGAAAGAAGAAGAGGATCAGTAGGAGCGGTGTGATAAGGATGGTCCTCATGAAAAGAGACATAGGCAGAGACAACCACCTTACCAGTAGCAGGATAATAACAGACATACTCTTTCTGAGTGCGAGAGTATCCAACAAACATAGCATTGGTAGCACAAGGGGCAAGTTTGTCATTTGAGGGGCCAAGAGTGTGGACATAACAGGTACATCCAAACACACAAGGTGCGAGGGAGAAAAGTTTCTTGGATGGGTATAGGAGAGTCATGGGGGCCACAAAGTGGAGGATAGACGAGGGCATGCGATTGATAAGATGACATGAAGTGGAGACATCAAAATTCCAATAGAGAAGGGGAACCTGCATTTGAATCATAAGAGAGCGAGCAACATCAAGAAGGTGACGATTTTTTCATTCTGCGACGCCATTTTATTGAGGAGTATACGCACACGAAGTCTGATGGATAATACCAAACTCGGCACACAGATTGGAGAAGGTTCGACCGGTATACTCATGAGCGTTATCAGTACAGATAATTTTAACACATGTGGAAAACTGTGTGCGAATCTCGGTAAGAAAAATACGGAAAGTCGATGTGAGTTCGGTACGATCAAGAAGGAAGTATAACCAGGTAACCCGCGAGTAATCATTAATAAAGGTTACAAAGTACCGATAGCCAAAAACACTAGGGATCTTATAGGATCCCCAAATATCAAAATGTACGAGCGAAAAAGGAGCATCGCTCCTAGTACGGGGAGAAGTAAAAGAGGCACGATGTTGTTTGTCAAAGATACACGATTCACAAAAGAACTCCTGAAGAGGAACACCTGGAAGAGCTTTCTTGAGAATCTAGAGAGGAGCATGCCCAAGACGATGATGTCAGACAACGGAGGAGATAGTGGTAAAAGCAGTAGGAGGAACATCAAGAAAATACAACCCGTTAGACAGCCGCCCCCGACCAAGTATAGTCTGTGTTAGTCGATCCTGCACAACAAAAGAAGAACGGTAGAAGGTTACACAACAGTCAAGATCCTGAATAAGACGGCTAACAGATAGAAGATTAAAGAGGGACCCAGGAACATGAAGAACCGTGGATAAGGAGAGGGAGGGGGTAAGAGGCAGATGGGCAACGCAAAAAACCGGTGTCGTGTCACCATTAGCCATAGCGATAAACTTGGGATAATCAGAAGCTAAGTACTATGACAGCTTCTGCGGAGAGAGATGATGTGTGGCACCCGAGTCCATAATCCATTGAGAGTCGCAGGAGAGGAAAGATATCCCTTCATCGGAGATCGAGGCCACGGATCCAGAGGAGCTACTAATCATCCGTTGGAGCTGGTGAAGTTGAGCACGCGGAGCAACAATGTCGTCACTAGTGGGTGAGGGAGGTGTGGAGGCAGCTGAAACAGTAAGCAAATCTGACGCCATGCAGACTGAACCAAGGAGCAGCGAGAAGGCAACCTGCCCGAGCGATTAGAACAAGACCGCAGACCGCACATCAAGAGCCCGACGACTAGCCTGGCGAGAATAGAAGTCTGGCAGGCACAATAAGGCAATACTATCCACAGCGGCAGAAGAAGAGATCAAGCGGCAAGGACTTGCAACCAAGCTGCGTGACAAGGAGAAACCGCAGCGGTCAACAAGAAGAAGCAGCAGCGACAAACCGCGCGACAAGCAGACCAGATCGCGGCGAACAGAACAATCTTCAGCGAACATACACCAAGCGACCAAGCGGCAAGGAAGAGAGAGACCGCGCCCGGTAAAAAAACGCTCTTCAGCGGTCACGGTGACAACGCACCAGCGACAAGAAAGGCCACGACCAGCGGATAGAAGAGAGACCGCAACAAATAGAAGAGAGACCGCAGCGGATAGAAAAAAGCCGCGGAGATTAAAGGTAGACCGCAACCCGAAACCCGGAGTGGTTAGACAAGAGAAGCCGCCTTGACAAGAGAACATGAGAAGCTGCCTTGACAAGAGAACAGGAGAAGATGCCTTGACAAGAGAACAGGAGAAGTCGCACGGTCTCGGTGTCAACACACCAGCAGCAAGAGGTCGCGACCAAGATGCGAAGCTCGGGGCGGGTAGAGAGGTCGCAGGGCTAAGAGAAGTCCGCGCGAGAAGCCCACAACGACTGGTGAAACCGCAGCGGGTAGGGAAGCTGTGGCGGGAACGGAAGCCGCAGTGGGTAAGGAAGCCGCAACAACTAAGGAAAGAAGACCGCATGGTCACGGTGAGCACACCAACGACAAGGAAATATGTCGCGACTAAGATGCGGTGCTTGCAGCAGCTAGGGAAGCCACAACGAGAAGAGAAGTCACAGCGACTAAGAGAAGAAGTCGCGCAAGAAGAGAGGAGAGAGGCGAGAAGGCGGGTAGCAAAGAGCCCGCGGCGAGAAGCCAGGAAGCGGATTAGCCGGGAAGAAACCACGCAATTAGAGGGAGAGGGCCCCACCTGACCGAGAGATTTATAAAAGGGAGGAGGGGGCAAGAGGGGAAGAAGAGGTGGAAGCCACGAGAGAGAGCAAAAGAAGCAGCTAGAAAACTTAACCGCGCGGGAAGCCGCGGTTAGAAAGAGAGGAGACCGCAGGATAGCACGGTTAAGCCAGAGAACAAGCCGCACGGTTAACAGGAGGACCGGGCGGTTAGAAAAAACAAGCCGGATTGTATCGCTCTGATACCATGTAGGAAAAGATCCAAACCTTGTATACACTTCTTGAATCCATCAAATACAAGAAAGAGTACAAATATATAGGAGAGAAGAGAGAGAAAACATGATATACAAAAGATGTGGGACTAAACAAAAAGACAATAAATGGGGCACCTTACTGGGCCTTTATATTGCTTTTCCCCATATTCTCTAACAGCTATGATTACTACTTTAGTTTTTTTTTTTTTTGAAGAAACTCTTCACAGAAAAGTTGTCACAATAGATCTTCAATGACCTTAAAATAGACTCTAATAACTTTAAGACCGGATATTAAATTTCCAAGTTACAAAACTTGACATGTGGTGTCATAGCACGAAATATATTCAACTTTCATGGTAGATGTAGCGATCAAACTCTGCTTAATACTTGTCCACGAAATAGTGCCACCAACAAGCAAAAATATATAACCAGAAATAGATTTTCTTGAATTTCTATATCCACCGAAGTCAGAATCCATATACCTAATCACGTCTAGATGATTTGAAGTTGACTTTCCTTAGGTTCCAATGGATTATTTGGACATTGCTCTAAACTAAAATTATCACCTTTAACAATAGGTACTAGAGTAGGTGAGCATTTTTTCATTCCAAAACTTATTAAAATATTTTTGATATAGGACTTTTGAGATAAACCTAAAGATCTTATGGATCTATCTCTGTGAATTTTTAAGACAAGAACATAGGAAGCTTCACCCATATCCTTCATCTCAAAATTTTGAAATAAAAAATATTTAGTGTCATGGAACAAACCTAAATCACTATTTGCAAGTAAATTGACATCAATATATAGGACAAATCATAAATTTACTTTCACTGACCTTAAGATATACACATTCATCCACAATGTTCTCAGGAAAACCAAATAAGATAACAACATCATGAAATTTTGTGTGGCATTGACGAGATGTTTACTTTAGTCCATACAATGACTTATTCAACTTACAAATAAAATAATTATCTTCAGAGAAGTCGTCTCATGTATACTTTTTCTTTAAGATCTCCATATAGAAAAACAGTTTTTACATCCAACTGATGTAACTCCATATCGAAATGAGCTACTAATGTCATGATTATCTTTAATGAAACTTTTTTTGAAACGTGAGAGAAAGTTTAATGATAATCAATGCTTTCCTTTTGAGTGATCCTTGGCCACGAGTCTAGTTTTATAACGCTCAATATTACCAGAAACAACTCTTTTGGTCTTATAGACCCATTTAGAGCCTATGATCTTAGCTCTATTTGGTCACTCAGCTAGACTCCAAAGTTAATATTTGACCAATGATTCCATCTCATCTTGCATGAAACCATACCAAAAGGTGGAGTTTTTACAGCCCATGACTTGAGAAAATGAAATGGGATCATTTCCTAATCCTATATAAATATCGGATTCTTGTAAGTATACAATGAAGTCATCAAGAATCATTGATCTTCTAATTTTATTTCTTCTTTTAAATTCCCCTGGTGGTTCCAAATTAACTTGATTTTAGACAATTTCTTCATAAGATAAATCTTGATGAACTAATTATTCATTAGAGTAGTTCGTTACAAATTGGATCCATCTGAATTAATTCTTAAGAAGTTGGTCTGAAATAATTCTTAAGAAGTTACAAATTAACTTGATTTTAGAAAATGAAATGGGATCATTTCCTAATCCTATATAAATATCGGATTCTTGTAAGTATACAATGAAGTCATCAAGAATCGTTGATCTTCTAATTTTATTTCTTCTTTTAAATTCCCCTGGTGGTTCCAAATTAACTTGATTTTAGACAATTTCTTCATAAGATAAATCTTGATGAACTAATTATTCATTAGAGTAGTTCGTTACAAATTGGATCCATCTGAATTAATTCTCAAGAAGTTGGTCGTTATATAACAATCAACTCATTTTTATCAGGTGGTGACTTAAATTATTTTATCCATCAAATCCAACTATACGAGGATTGTTACTCCGACTAATTTCAAGATCTTTGAGGAATTTAACATTTCTTGTTTCAATAATTATAGGTGTGTGCAAAGGACAAAAGAATTTATGCTCTTTATAATTTAATGCATATCCAATGAAGTATCCACTGATGGTTCTAGAATCTAATTTCTTTATGTTTGAGCTATAGATCGTTACTTCAATTGGGCATCCCCATATGTGTATGTGTCAAACTAGGTTTCCATCCATTCCATAGTTCAAAAGATGTTTTTTGAATTACCTTTAATGGAACTCTGTTTAAAATATATACTGCTAACTTTAGTGCTTCCCTCCATAAATTTAATGAAAGATTAGAGGTATTCAACATATTTCTTACCCATAAGTGTTTGGTTCCTTCGTTCTGTCACACCTTTATTGTAACATTCCTGACATGGTGTATTGAGGAATACCCTCATCTCGAAGAATGGACCCGACAATTGTCCTCTTGCAGTATGCCTTCCATAAAATTCTCCTCCACTATCTGAACTTACAAATTTAATTTTGTTTTCCTTTTGTTTCTCTACTTCTATTTTAAATACTTTAAAGGCTTCTATGCCCTATGCTTTATTAAATAAAAGATAGAGATACATATATCTTGTTTGGTCATCTATAAAAGATAAAAAATATCTTTGTCTATTTAGACAAGGTGGTGAAGGTCCACATATATTTGTAAGTATGATTTCTATTTTTATACTACTCTTCATTGATCCTTTAGTGAACTTATTGGTATTTTTCTTTTAATACAACCAACACAAGTTTTAAAATCAGTAAAATCATCAATTAATTTTCAATATCCAACAATAACTTTATCTTTTGAAATTTTAAAAGCAAATTCATCAAAATAAATATAAAACCATGTTTAACAAGTTTGGATACAAAAATAAAATTTCTACAAAAAGATGGAATATAAAAATGTCCTACAGATATAATACATAACTAAAAGATAACAATAATGTATACATCCCCATTGCTTCTACTTGTGAACGCATTTGGTTGTGTGAATAGATGCTTTGTTCATTCCCCATTGATTTCCTTAGGTAGACAGTCATGCAAGGTAGTGGATATGTGAATTGTACAACCAGAGTCAATCCACCATATATCATTAGGAGCATCAAAACAATAATTGATGACATATATATGAAATAAATATACTTTTCTTCTCAAGTCATTTGTTATATTTAAAGAAATCATTCTTGACGTGTCCTTTCTTTTGCAAAAGAAGCATGCAACTTTATAATCACTTAGATTTGCACGAGCTTTATCTTCTTTCTTACCCATAAAGACACTCTTGCTTTTATTTTCTTTACATTTAAAATGTGCTACAAAGTTAGCACTTTCAATCTTTTCATTCCTAAATCTCTCCTCCTCGTGTACACATTATTAAAGGTTAATTAAGAGACCAATCCTCTTTATATGAGTTGTAGGATATTTTGAATGGTCCAAATTTTATAGGGAGAGAATTAAGAATGAAATTCATAAGAAATGATTCAGAAAATTCAATCTTTATGGAGTAGAGCTGAGAAGCAATTTACTTCATTTACATAATGTGTACACGTACACCTTTAGCACTATCATACTTTATGCTTGAAAGCTTCTTCATTAGAGTGCTTGCAAGTGACTTATCAGATATCACAATTTGTTCTTCCACGTCTTTCATGAAATCTATTACCTTTGGACATTTAGAAATAGAAGCTCTAATAATTTTACTTGTGTGGGTTTTTATGAGTACTAAGCTCAAGCGATTAGATTGCTCCCGCTTTTCATGGAGATTCTTTCGTATGCTGAACTTGTATTTGTAGGAAAAGGAGGTTCCTCCATATGAAAAGTCAAATCGATGTCTATACATCCGAGCTTTAAGAGAACACTTTCTTTCCAATCAGAAAAAAACTCACCAGTTAAAATGGGAATTTGAGATGAAATAAATACAGTAAAACAAGCAGCAATAACTAATAGTAAATTAAAAATGTGCTATGATTAGTAAAATTTATATTTGAATCAACCAATAACAAATTCAAATAAATGATAATAAATCCATCCTGTGAGCATGCTACTATGCATGAATTTATTATTTACTTGAATACCAAGACTAATAAATAAACATCAATTATAGATATTTTGTATCTTTGGCATAAAAATATTTATTCATGATGTAAATTCAAGATCTTATTCCAATTAAAAATATAAACACCTCCCCGTCAGGACGAGCAATTATATTTATAAATTAATCGCAATATTAGATGTCATTTTATTTAAAAAGCTAAAAATGTATTAGCAAGCGATGGAAATTTTGAGGGAAATTTTAAATAATTATTTATTATATTTGGAAAAATAATATGAATTAAATATGAATTGAATATGAAAAAAATAAGAAATTGAGTGTGCGTCGACGCATAGAAATGCTAAGGATCAGCCTAGTAAGGGGGTAGAACTCCTACACCTCGTGGGGGGTGGGGGGGGGGGGGGGGGGGGGTGGGGGTAGAACACCTGCACCTTGTAAGGGGGGTCGAGCTCCTATATAATTTGATGTTGAAATGCCTAAGCTAGGAGGCGTGGGAGCTAACTGCATTGTTGAGCGCCCAAGAGCAGACATAGATATGACGAGCCAAGATGTTTGAGAAAATTGAAATTGACCATCAACATTTAGAAAGAACGAATTATGATATGAATCCTGAACTGAAAATGGAAATGAATAAGAATGCAAGAAATAAGAATTTAATACCAGAAATTGTTTATTTTTGCTATACTAGATCGTTGTACATTACCTTACTTGCTTTCTTTACATACTGTTTTACTACACATGTTCATATAGAAACTTATAACTGCATTTTGATTCTGACTCTTCGTGTTTGCCTGTAGTGTGGTTGAAGAGATAAGAAACTCACTTAGTTTTCTACACTAACTGGTTGTCGATTTCTCTTTTTAAAACAGACCGCCATTGTACCAGGCCCCGCCAGGAGGGTACCTGTGGAGGAAGATCAAAAGCAAAGGGAAGACGTGGTTCAGCCACGGGTTAGATTTGTTTTTGAGATTGCTACAGTATGTAATATATATATGTCTAGTCATTTTTCCTATACCTGAGATAGACATGATGTACAATATCTTTTATGAATAAAAAGTTATTTATGATATCTTCTGTACCACTCCTGTGCTTTATATATTAGAATTGTTGTGTTATTTAATTGTGAAAAAACACTCAGAATAAAGATTTAAATTGTGTCGGACTTTAGGCCGTCACAGATGCTTTGTGCGCAAGGCTGCCCTTTATTTATTTATCATATAATCATATTAATGGCTTTTTTAGACTCAATATATCTTAGCTAAATTACCAAGGAAACAGACTGCTTTTTAACATACTTCCACAATCATTGTGTTTAGCATGACTATACAACATGACAAGCTTGTGAGGGGGTGGCATCATCAAAAACATGTTTGTGCTTGATGATACTCCTATTGCATGTTCCGATTGAATTGCAAATTGCCAGAAATTCGCAATATAATTGGAAATCCATCTCCCTATTATGCAGTAAATTTATTAAAAGATAACTATGGAGGTGGAAGATAGCCACATGCTTGAACGCTTCCATGATTGCCATTTCTTGCCTTAAATCATTCCTCGTTGATCTCCTTAAAGGTTGGAAACAAAGGACAGTGGAAATTTCATTGGCACGACTCTCAAGACAGCCAGACGCTCAACCCTAACAATAGAAATGTTGTAGAGGGGCCTAGGGAAAGAGGGGAACTTAGAGAGATAAAGAAAATAAGATTCATTCCTTCCTGATTCCTCATGGACACCTCGGGTCCCATAAATAAAAAATACAAAACCTCCGACGAGTATCAAAATACCCTACGTGAAATAAAAAACATGAAATATCATAATAACCCGAAATAACGACACTAAAAATGACAACACTACCATGACAAATTAATAATACATATATAAAATTAACTGATAACAAGGACTCTTGTGGGCTCATATCACCTCATCCACCCTTCAAATAGATCTTGTACTCAAGCTCGAACGAAGCTCGAATGATTTTACCGTCTAGCTCCTTAATTTCGTGCTAGAAAAGTCCCTGATAACGCATTGTTGTGGAAGCGCCAAAAGGAATGGATCGAGGGGGACTGCTATAATAGATGATGACTGGAGAGGAGGCTGCAGGTTGGAAACCACGGGAAAAGATGGCGACGCAAAATGTGGTGGAAACACGATGGATTTGGCATAGATGATGAGCGGTAGCGCCCGCTAGGGAATGGTTGGCAAAAGTAACGAATCTAGAGAGGCTGGCAGAGCAGGTGACCAGAGTAGAGGATGTGAGACAGCGACTGCGGGGACTGGTGGAAGCAACACAAACTGGGACGACACCACCATTGGGCTTAAAGGCAACGATGTTGGTGGTGTAAACTGCAGGGCGGGACCCACTAGCGGCAATGCTGAGGCGACAAGAACTGCGGAGAGCGGAGGAGCTTCTATGGCTGTCAGTGTGAGTGACTATTGCTCTAGTACAATTGACGGAGGGGAAGGTGGAAGTTGCGTCTTAAGGCGGTCCGCAGGATCCGTCATGGGCAGGGGTTGTCGCGGTGAAATCAGCGGCGTCGATGGAGCAGTTTTGGACATCGACCCATCGGTGATGTCGACGATGAGTTGTGACATGGAGGCCAGATATGAAATCATCAACGAACGGAGGATAGCCTCATCGACGTTGTTGAGTATCCCGTCCAACATAATTAGTTAATGGATTAATTAAATAATTGAAAGTAAGAATTAATTAATCGATGAAAACTTATTTTTAAAAACAGAATTTTGTTGTCGCTTTCCTCACGGAGATGGGGTTTGGTGGGCTCAAGGAAAAGGGGAAACTGTAATGAGGGGCTCGAGAGACTGTCGCACGCTGCTTGTGCGAATGGGAGAAGGTCTGTCGGTTGGCGCTGGGCTCGATATCGGAACAACAACAGGAGCCAATAACATCGATTAGGAGGTGCAAACACGAGGGCAAGCTCTAGTGGTGGGCTCAAATGCTCAATAGGGGTTTGGTGGAAGGAGCGTAGAGCGCGGGATTGAGCGTTGCGGAGGCGTCGACGATGGACCGAGGGTTTTGTGGCTACTGCTGCGACCTGCAGAGTAGGAGATGATGATGAGGCCTCGGTGATGGAAGGAGAAGCAGAATGGCTACTCCGCGTACATCCATCGAGAAAGGAGGATGTGTTGTCTTCTTCTGCAGACACCGAGGGCGGAGGTTGGGGTCTCCTGTGAGGAGGTTGACGTGGGGCGGCGTCGAGGAAGCTAAGGGTTGAGTTGGAGAGGCGCTGACAAAGAAGGAGGGTTAAGCTGGAATGGCGCTAGCAGAGGTGGAGGGTTGAGTTGGATAGGCTCTAGCAGAGGCAGAGACGTGCATAAATCGGGCACATAACTCCCGGATCGAGCACGAACTGTTGTTGGCAATAGGGAGTAGAGAGGATCGAAAATCTCTGATACTAAGGTGTCATGTGTCAATTTTAGGCGGGGTTTCGTCGGAGGTGGTGGTGGAGATACAAGGTGTGTCGAACTCGACCCGCGGAGAATGTGAGGGGAGAGGAAGTGAAGGTGTGCTCAACCCTAATCCTGAAAATCGAGGACGTAGAGGGCACTAGAGAGAGAGGGGAACTTAGAGAGAGATAAAGAAAATATCATTCATTCCTTCCTGATTGCTCGTCGACCCCCGGGGTCCCTTAAATAGAAATTACAAGATTTCTGATGATTACCAAAATATCCTACATGAAATAAAAGACACGAAACATCATAATAATCATAAATAGCGACACTAAAAATGGCGACACTAACATGTCAGGCACGTAACTGTCAGAACGAGCACAGACTGTTGTTGGCGGCAAGGAGAAGAGAGGATCAAAAATCTCTGATACCAAGATGCTATGTATCAATTTTTGGCGGGGCTTCGTCGGAGGTGGTGGTGGAGATACAAAGGGTGTCGTGTTGGGTTTTTGGGGATGGCACAACACTTGTGCACGCAGCGGAAATAAGAACAAGAAAACCCAAACGAGTTCAGATCTAGCAATATTCATGAATCAAGAAGTAAATCATGCTGTAATAAAATTATCTTTGAGAGATTGAGTCAATACTCAACCCAGATGCTCCAGAAAAATTCCAACCGCTCACAAACGGCTTGAGTCTTGAGCGCAGAAAGTATATACGCGCCTCTACAGTAAATCCACACGATCAAGAGAACTCGTAGCAACTTGCCGCACAAGCTCTAGGTCGGGAGAGGACACTCAACATCTCCACAGACTGCTAGGTCTGTTGAAGGAGAGGTGGAGGCGACACTCGCCGGGATCGGGATCGGGCTCGGCGACGGGATCGGCGGAACGCTTCCGTCGGCTTTTAGGGTTATCCGTCTTTCGCACTAGACAGAAGAGTGATCGCGTACTGTTCAAGCCCTAATGTTTCATATTTATACCCAAAGGGAATAAATAAAGCAATCTGTCGCTAATCGCAGACCCAGAACTTAGACAAAATAGACCTTCGGCCAGACAACAGTTTGTCTGGACGAATCGTCGAATATCTACAGGATATACGACGAATCGTCGAGTATCAATTTATACTCGTCGAATCGTTGAGTATCTTATAGCATATACGATGAACTCAACGCCATCCTCAGCTGAGTCAACGCTTGACTCTGCGAAGGCGTTGAGTGGACTCAAAGCTCTCAACGCTTTCTGCGTCAAAGGCCAGATTCGTCGAACTGCATTCGTCGAACGACATACGATTTCTGCGCCAAAGGCCAAATTCGTCGAATGACGTTGAGTGAATACAATACACTCAACGCCTAAGTGCCAGATTCGCCAAGTAAACCCTTTACTCGACGAAGGCGTTGAGTGCACTCAACGGCTAAGACCCAGACTCGTACAGTAAACTCCTTTACTCGACGAATCGCTGGGTGGACTCAACGCACTGAACGCTTAAGTGCGACAGTCGACGAATCAACACTTGATACTCGACGAATCGGTGAGTCAACTCAACACACTCAACTCCATCATTCGACGAGTTAACACTTAACTCGACGAAAGCGTTGACTTGTCTCAACGCACTCAATGCTTTTGCCTTATAATATTTAAGTCCCTTTTGCTCATCATATGAGTTATACCATACAGATCAAACTCCCAATTTCTCCACAATCTTATGTGCGACCCTGATAGGCTCATACTGAGTTGGCAGTGAGGCTACATGTTTGATCACTTCCAGATCACTATGGTAGCACCAACAGTCTCTCACTTCATCTAGAAAGTATCAAACAAAAGATTCACAAACAATGAGCGGCATCTAGCAATACATCATTGCTCCCCAAAAAGTAAGAGTTTATAAACTCGTAAGTCATTGTGACCAATATTACAGTATTGTCATGTGCCTTCGTCCCTTACATCCGGATAAAACTATAGGTATAGACCGTGCCACCCTCATAATTGTTCAATCCCAGTTTCCTAATCTAGAATGGACTTTCAAAAATTGGTGAGTCTAATATCATATATTGACTCAACCAAACATGGTCAAGCATTTCTCAATCTCATTCCATCAAGGGGCCGATGGATGCAACTCCTGTCATATAGGAGGACAAATCTCATCTCTGCTCACACGCAAACACCCAAATGATTCGTAACGTACCCAATAATCATTTTTATCATCCAACTTTCTCAAGATTGGACTTTTGATGGCACCAAAGCACGCTCTTCCTCACTCGATGAAAGTTGTGACTTCAGGTCAAAGGACAACAAACACCATTGCCACTTGAGTCATACTTGTGACACGTTCATATAACAATTCACAAAGTATTCTCACGGTGGGTCTGTCCAGTACAAGTTGTTCATAACAAGTACCCATCTGATGACTTGATATCACAATATCATGACCTGTGAGGACGGGTCATCAGTCAACACACATGCTAGTCTTAAAGGCATCATCATCGTCATTAGCTTCTAAGATGATACAATGACCAATGACTCTTTAAGAATGAAGCTTCTAGGATTATAGGTTCTCACATCAAGCCACTACTTGATCTATGAAAGCAAACATTCTAAGAGCATTTATTTTAGTTAACTATTTTATCATAATAGAAATGATAACACAATAAAAGAACTTGTCAAAATCTATAAAATGAAATGTATATAGTACTTTTATTCATCAAATGAAAAATTACAGCCAACAAACATATAATCCACAAGACTCAAACTAGAGCTGATCACTCAGGTATCGTATACCCATAGATCTAATATGACCATCATGTTTTCTCTGTGCGAGAGGCTACATCAGTGGATCCATAATATTTTCATCAGTAGGCACTATGCATATGCTCACATCTCCTCGATCGACAATCTCTCAAATTAAATGGAACCGTCGGAGTATGTGCTTGGAGCGCTGATGAGATCTAGGTTCCGAAGCAAGTGCAATTGCACTGTTGTTGTCACAGTAGAGAACTACGGGACGAACAATGTTAGGAACTACATCTAACTCGCCGATGAATTTCCTAATCCATACAGCCTCCTTCACTGCATTTGCAGCGGTGATATACTCGACCTCAGTTGTAGAATCGACAACTGTATTCTGCTTGGAACTCTTCCAGCTAACAGCACCTCCATTCAGGCAAAACACAAAACCTGACTGAGACTTTGAATCGTACCTATCAGTTTGGAAGTTAGTATCCGTGTAACCACTTACAACGAATTCTTCCTCTCCGCCGAATACTAAGAATGTATCTTTAGTCCTTCTCAAGTACTTGAGAATATTCTTGACGACTATACAGTGACCTTCACCGGGATCAGACTGATACCTGTTAGTCATACTCAAAACATAAGAGACATCAGGTCTAATACATATCATTGCATATATGATTGACCCAATTGCCGAAGCATATGTAATCAACTTCATGCGGTCTTTATCTTCACAAGACTTAGGACACTGACCCTTAGAGAGACTCGCACAATGAGACATGGGCAAGAATCCTTTCTTGGACTCAAGCATGTTGAACCGTTTCAACACCTTGTCAATGTATGTACTTTGGGTCAAACCCAGCAACTTCTTCGATCTATCGCTATAGATCTTAATACCGAGTATATAAGTCGCTTCCCCTAAGTCCTTCATCGAAAAGCAGTCCCCTAGGTTGTTCTTAACAACTTACAGGGTTGGTTTATCATTCCCGATCAACAATATGTCATCTACATACAAAATCAGGAAGACAACTATGTTCCCACTAATCCGTTTATAAACACACGGTTCATCCTCGTTTTTGATAAAACCAAACTCTTTGATCTTTTCATCAAAACGAAAAATTCCAACTTCGAGAAGCCTGTTTCAATCCATAAATGGATCTCTGTAACTTGCATATTTTAGTGGCTTCACCTGGAGATACAAAACCATCGGGTCGTATCATGTACACTTCCTCAAGGAGGTTCTCATTAAGGAAAACTGTGTTGACATCCATTTCCCAGATCTCGTAATCATAATACGCAGCAATAACAAGCAGAATTCTGATGGACTTAACCATGGCAACAGGGAAAATGTCTCATCATAGTCAATATCATGAATTTGCTTGAAACTCTTAGCCACCAGTCATCCTTTGAATGTCTGCACATTCTCATCCATGTCGGTCTTCTTCTTGAAGACTCACTTGCACCCTATGGGTCTTACCCCTTTAGGTGGTTCCACCAAAGTCCATACTTGGTTTTCATACATGGAGTCCATTTCAGATTTCATGGCCTCAAGCCACTTCTCGGAGTCTGGTCCACACATAGCCTCTTGGTAGGTTGTAGGCTCAACACTATGATCCATAAGCAACACATTACCTATTTGAGACACGAGAAATTCATATCTCGCAGACTCAAACCTTGGTCTACCAGATCTACGTGAAACTTGTGTTTCCCGAGTAAGTTCTCCAGCTACAACTACTTGTAGTCCTGACTCAGGTTCCAACTCCGGTACATTCACTGTTTGTGGTTCTTGAACTTCTTCAAGTTCTACCTTAGCAGTCTTTCTACTTAAAAACTCTTTCTCAAGAAAGACACCAGTCTTCGAGACAAACACTTTGCCCTCAGACGGTAGGTAGAAGTAGTACCCTTTGGTTTCCCTAGGATACCCCGCAAGATAACACTTATCTGATTTGGGTTCCAGCTTATCAGGCATTTGACGTCTCACGTATGCCTCACAGCCCCAAATCTTAATGAACGACATACTGGGACGCTTCTCAGTCCATATCTCATATAGTATCTTTAGAACCACTTTCGTTGAAGCACAATTTAGTGTTAAAGCAGCAGTTTCTAGAGCAAAACCTCAAAATGAAACAGACAGATCTGCATGACTCATCATCGATCGCACCATGTCTAACAAGGTTCGATTCCTCCGCTCAAACACATCATTATGTTGTAGTGTTCTAGGTGGAGTGAGCTGTGATACAATACCATACTCTTTCAGATGATCACGAAACTCATGACTTGGGTATTCGCCACCTCGATCAGATCGGAGTGCTTTAACCTTCTTACCCAGCTGGTTCTCTACTTCGTTTTAAAACTCTTTGAACTTTTCAAAGGTTTCGGATTTGCACTTCATAAGATACACATATCCGTATCTACTGAAATCATCAGTAAATGAAATAAAGTAGAAGTACCCATCTTTAGCCATAGAACTCATGAGTACACATACATCACTATGTACTATAACTAAGAGATCATCAGCCATCTCATTGAAGCCAGTGAAAGGGACTTTAGTCATCTTGCCTAACAAACAAGATTCGCATCTGTCAAATGATTCATAATCAAATGAGTCAAGTAGTTCATCTTTATGGAGCTTGGATATGCGTTTCTCATTTATATGACCCAAACGACAATGTCAAAGGTACGTAGAGTTCGAGTCATTCGTTCTTAGTCTTTTGATATTTTCAATATTATAGATCGAATGGTCTAAGTTCAAAACATACAGACCATTAAACATTTGGGCTACATCATAACAAATATCATTCTTAAATATTGAACAACAATTGTTCTTAATAATAAAAGAAAAACCCACCATGTTCAAACATGAAATAGATATAATGTTTCTAGTTATGGAAGGAACAAAATAACAATTATCTAATTCTATTACAAGCCCACTGGGCAAAGCAAGACGATAAACCCCCACAACAATAGCAGCAACTCTTGCTTCATTGCCAACGCGCAAGTCCACCTCTCCTTTACTCAGCAATCTTCTTCTTCCCAGTTCCTGCACATTTATACAAATGTGAGAACCATATCCGGTATCTAATACCCAGGATGAAGGAGCAGAAAGGTTTATCTCTATAACATATATACTTGAAGCGGAAGTCATACCTCCCCTCATCTTTTGCAGACCCTCCACATAAGAAAGACAGTTCCTCCTCCAGTGTCCAGCCTTGCCATAGTGGTGGCACTTTCCTTCTTTCATCAAGCCTTTCTTTTTCAGTGCTGAAGACTTGGGCTCCAGTCAAGACTTAGGTCTCACCTTTGTCTTCTTGAAGTCCTTGACCTTGCTCTTGCCTTTATGTACCATCAATATGGGGCTAGCAGGCTTGACCTTCTTCATGTTTATCTAGGCAGTTCACAACATACCTAGGAGCTCGGGCAGTGTCTTGTCTATTTCATTCATGTTATAGTTTAAGACAAACTGCTCATAACTGTCCGGCAACGATGGCAGGATCAGGTCTGTGGTTAACTCTTAGCCCAGAGGGAACCCTAGTCTTTCAAGATTCTCGATATACCCAATCATCTTGAGTACGTGAGTCCCTACTAGGTCCTGAGTTCCCATCTTGCACTGGAACAATGCCTTAGTGACATCGAATATCTCTTGACGAACTTGCCCTTGAAACATTTTCTTGAGATGCTCGTCAATTTCCTTGCAACCCATGCTCTCGTGTTGCTTTTGGAGCTCAGAATTCATGGTTGCAAGCATGAGACATTCGACGTCTAAGGAGTCGTCAAGATACTTCTTGTAAGCATCTTTATCAGCACGAGACGCATTCCCGGCAGGCTCATCAGGAGATACCTCTTCCAAAATATAGAGTTTGCGTTCTTGCCTGAGAACAATTCTCAGGTTCCTGTACCAGTCCAAATAATTTGTTCCACTCAGCTTTTCCTTCTCAAGGATCGCTCTGAGGGACAGGGTGGAGTGTGAACCACTTGCCATGAAAATTCTACAATGATACAAACAAAGCAAATTAGTACTATATTTCAAAAATATAATTTTATTCTTTCGATTTGGACTTTAATAAAAATAATTCCCACTATTTTTATCAAACTGATAACCCTTGATATCAATTCGAAGAGTTTAGCGAGTAACCCTCTTAGTGGATAAGATCCATATTTCACTAACACTATGAGTCAGCTTTGACTTTTCTCTCACAATGCAGCTATTTAGGTAGGCAACGTTTGTCAATTGCATCACTATGCAATTTTTGTATGGCTGGTGAATAACTCTTTACTCGCATCCATCATATGGTGCATGTCAACCCCATGCCTCTGGGCACTCAACCTTTAAGGTCACCCACCCAGTTAAGTTTGACCCGATGTCAACAGTGGGATATCACAATTATCCGCTCGCACCCTTACTAAGATAGATTAATGCACATTGCTTTGGCAAGCCCACACTTCATCGATCGAGGCAGGAAGAGTGTCATCCATCGGAAGGCATCCAAAAACTTAATATTGCTTAAGGGATTTTTTGATATTCGATTAACTCTTTAATCATGGTTAACATTTAACCAGTGTGCACATTGAGCAAAATAAAAAACAATAAGCATAATCTAAATGCATCCCAGATGTGCACAAGATCATTAACACTTGATGAGCCGGGATAAATCTGAACATCCAAGACACTTCTAAATCTTCAGATTTACATGCATAGGACATGAGCAACACAAACTCCACTTACATAGTAGACAAGCTCGTCACTTCATGTGAGATTCAAAATCTAACACATGCTTAGTTTCACAAACCAACAAAGTGACGGTTACTGTTAAGGAGTAAACTTCAAAGAAATCGCATGCGTTCTTGGGAAGATCCAAGACTAGATTTAGGCATTTAGAACACTTCTAAATCTCCAAATCTATACGTCATGGATTTAGCAACTTCTGAAACAATGAATATTGTCGGCAACCTTCCTCTGATACCACTATTGGGTTTTTCGGGATGACACAACACTTGTGCACGCAGCGTAAATAAGAACAAGAAAACTCAAACGAGTTCGGATCTAGCAATATTTATGAATCAAGAAGTAAAGCATGTTGTAATAAAATTACCTTTGAGGAATTGAGTTAATACTAAACTTAGATGCTCCAGAAAAATTCCAACCGGTCACTAGCGGCTTGAGTCTTGAGCGCAGAAAGTATATTTGTGCCTCTACAGGAAATCCACACGATCGGGAGAACCCGTAGCAACTCGCCGCGCAAGCTCTAGGTCGGGAGAGGACATTCAGCGTCTCCACAGACTGCTAGGAATGTTGAAGGAGAGGCGGCGGCGACACTCGTCGGGATCGGGATAGGGCTCGACGACGGGATCGGCAGAACACTTCCGTCGGCTTTTAGGGTTATCCGTCTTTCGCACAGTGACGGCTCGTGTGCTTAGACAGAAGAGTGATCGCGTACTGTTCAAGCTCTAATGTTTCCTATTTATACCCAAAGGGAATAAATAAAGCAGCCCGTCACTAATCGCAGACCTAGGACTTAGACAAAATAGACCTTCGGCCAGACAACAATTTGTTTGGGCGAATCGTCGAATATCTACAGGATATACGACGAATCGTCGAGTATCAATTTATACTCGTCAAATCGTTGAGTATCTTATAGCATATACGACGAACTCAACGCCATCCTCAGCTGAGTCAACGCTTGACTCTGCGAAGGCGTTGAGTGGACTCAAAGCTCTCAACGCTTTCTGTGCCAAAGGCCAGATTCGTCGAACGGCATTCGCCGAACTGCATTCGTCGAACGGAATTCGTCGAACGGCGTACGATTTCTGCGCCAAAGATCAAATTCGTCGAATGACGTTGAGTGAATACAATACACTCAAAGCCTAAGTGTCAGATTCACCAAGTAAATCCTTTACTCAACGAAGGCGTTGAGTGCACTCAACGCACTCAACGCCTAAGATCCAGACTCGTAAAGTAAACTCCTTTACTCGACGAATCGTTGAGTGGACTCAACGCTTAAGTCCGACAGCCGACAAATCAACACTTGATACTCGACGAATCGGTTAGTCAACTCAACACACTCAACGCCATCATTCGACGAGTTAACACTTAACTCGACGAAAGCGTTGACTGGTCTCAACGCACTCAACGCTTTTGCCTTAGAATATTTCAGTCACTTTTGCTCATCATATGAGCTACCATACAGATCCAAACTCCCAATTTCTCCACAATCTTATGTGCGACCCTGATAGGCTCATACTGAATTGGCAGTGAAGCTACATGTTTGATCACTTCCAGATCACTATGGTAGCACCAACATGTTGAACTCGACCCGCGGAAAATGCGAGGGGGGAGGAAGAAGCGGAGGTGTGCTCAACCTAATCCTAAAAATCGGAGACGTAGAGGGCACTAGAGAGAGAGGGGGACTTAGAGAGATAAAGAAAATATGATTCATTCCTTCCTGATCGCTCGTGGACCCCTGGGATCCCTTGAATAGAAATACGAAACATCATCATAATCATAAATAGCGACACTAAAAATGGCGACACTAACATGTCAAATTAATAATATATATGATTAACTGAAAACGAGAACTATTGTAGGTCCATATCAGAGTCATGCGTATTTGTGAAACATTATCGTAACAAATACAATCATCATCATCTAGCTTCTTCTCCCTCTAGGTTACTTCATTATGACATGTGAGTTTGTATAGGTTAAATACTTTGTAACATTAGTTGATGCTTTTTTCGTTTATGAATTAGATTGTTTTTTGATGAAAGAGCAAGCTGAATTGTTTTTTTTCAACAATTTTGTGTTACAGTTAGAACTAAAGTTTATATTACTATCTATACTTCTTAATTACTTGCAAACATTAGAGTACTTATTAGTTTTCTCATCCTTATACATCTCAATAGAATGAGATAGCGAAAAGCACTAACCATCATCCCTTAGAGATAAAATTGTGCATTATTATACCATATGAATGTGCATAAACACTTTTGGAGTAAGGCTATGCAAGCTACTTGTCATTTGATTAATTGGTTTCTCTTCTCTGATCTAGGGGGTATATTTTTTATGGTGTCTTATTCACAAATAAATTGCTTTATTGAGTCCCTTTTTTGTTTCTGTTTATGTTTACAATGAAAGGGACAAATGTCTACATCCAAGTTGCATGCACGTGTATTGCATTGAATCTTTTTGGGTTACTGTTACGGAGTTTCACGATGACGAGCCACCTTAGAAAGTTTACAAATGCCGGGTGCGTATAGTGGATGGGCCCACAATTCCCGCAGTGAATAATTAATTAATTTGTTACCATATTTGCTTATAATGTTAATTTGTTGCTTTGTTTGCGTGTGTCAATTTAAGTATTTCCGTACTTCCTATATTACAATATTTCCTTTTTGTGTTCGCTTCTCGTCACTATAAGAGGACGCGTAAGCCTTGTATTGTTTTCATCCTGTAATGAAATTGTGTTTTCCCTCTCCTCCTCACTAACCCTAATCCTCTCTCGCTCTTCCTCCCCTCCCTCTCCCGCTCTCCCTCTCTCTCACTCTTCCTCCCCTCCCTCTCCCGCTCTCCCTCAGACCGACCGGAGCCACCACCTCCCCGGGATCGTACCAAACTGGTCTGACCTGCCGCTTCCGCCCGCAAACAGCCGCCGGAGAACCTGCGCCATACCGTCGTCCGCTCCAGCTGCTCGACCGCCTTCCGGCCCGACGCGCGCATCACCCATCCCGACCGCGTGCCGCACCGCCATCCAAGCCGCATCCCGCACCGCCAGCCCTCCCTCTGCAGCTCCAGCCCTCCTCCCTCTTCAGCCGTCAGAGAACCAGGGTCGTCCCGCCGTGTCGTCGCT
This sequence comes from Platanthera zijinensis, assembly GCA_039513925.1. Taxonomy (NCBI): domain Eukaryota; kingdom Viridiplantae; phylum Streptophyta; class Magnoliopsida; order Asparagales; family Orchidaceae; genus Platanthera; species Platanthera zijinensis. The sequence goes on along the minus strand of CM077091.1, from coordinate 144,708,864 downwards.
GCTATGGGCCCAAACACTTGTTCCACCGACAAGGCTCCCTCGGAGGATGCCAACGAGGCCCTCCTTCGCCGTGTCAGCGCACAGGAGTCCATCGTTGCCTCCTTGCAGACCTCCCTGATCGCCATACACGCCAAGCTCGATGCATTACAGTCGTCCGCTGCCCCCTCCGCCAGTGGCTCCGTGCAACCGGCCGCGAGCACGTCCATCCTAGGGGCGGCACCTCCAACGCACATTGGGGACGCTTCCCCCCTTGGTCTTTCCGGCCGTCCGACCCTTACCTTGGATCTTCCAACCTTCGCCGGGGTTGATCCGATTAGGTGGATCGTCAAGGCGGAACAATGCTTCGATCTCCACCACACCCCCGAGCATGACAAGGTTTCTACTGTCGTCGTGGGACTCGACGGATCCGCCCACCACTGGGTCTAATGGCTCCGCCATACCAATCCGTTCATCCCATGGCCGAAAATCAAGCAAGAAATGATTCGCCGCTACGACACCCGTTATTCTGGCTCCGCCATCGAAAGATTATGCGGGGTGCGGCAATCCGATACGATGGAGGACTACATCGATGAGTTTGCGGCCCTTGTCACTCATGTTCCAGGCCCACCACCGGACCACTATCTTGGCTTCTTCATGCAGGGCCTTCGCCCCAACATACGGTCCCGGCTCCGCACCCACCACCCCCGGACAGTTTCCGAGGCCCTCGACATGGCCCGCCTTGTGGATGCGGATTTGTCTCCTCGGCCACCACCGATTCCCGGTGGGCTTCCGCCAGGCAGCCGGGCTTGGAAAACCACTACTCAGAAACCCAAGGTCCTCTCCCCCCCCCCCCGCCTTCCGCCCGGCCAGGGCGCCCAGCCCCACCACAACGGATCTCCAACCGCGAGTTCGATGATCTCCTCCGCAAGGGGCTACGTTTCTGTTGTCGCCAGCCCTACTCCTCGACTCACGTCTGCACGGTCAAGGAGTTACATGCCATCATCGGCGACTTCGAGCCAGAGATAACTTTAGCAGATTTTGAAGACCGCGAGATCACTGCAGAGGACACCACCGAGGCCGCCGCTGACGCAGACCTTCACCACTTGGAGCTTCCTTGTTTTTCCGTGGGCGACATTTCTGGCCCCCAAACCATGAAGTTGGCAGGCAAGTTGGGCGACCACCACATAGTCATCATGGTGGACAACGGAGCGAGCCATAATTTTCTTTCATCTCATCTGGTCCAGCAACTACGTCTTCCGACAGAACCTTCTCCAGATTTCACAGTTTGTCTGGGAGATGGTCGTCGCCGCTCGATCCAGGGCCGTTGTCCGGCCATTTCGATCTCAGTGGGACCCTACTTCTACGTCTTCGGCCTTGGCGGGATCGACGCCATTTTGGGAGTAGCGTGGCTCTGCACGCTCGAAAAAGTGCGAGTCAACTGGAACTCTATGACAATGTGGTTCCTCCAGGACGATCAGGAGTGTTGTCTTGTGGGAGACGCCATACTTCTTCGCTCCTCGGTCTCCGCCCACGCCATTAAGCGGACTACAGGCGTCGATTTTTCGGCCCTGCTGTGGCCCATCTCGGTCGTCGCTGCACCAGTCTCAGCACCGCCTCCGGACCTTCAGGCCCTCCTATCAGAGTTTGCAAACATCTTTGCTCCACCAATCAAGGTGCCACCAGCTCGGCCGCACGATCATGCCATACCTCTTCAGCCTGGCGTGACGGCAGTCTCGGTCTGTCCATACCGCTATGGGAACGTACAAAAGGATGAGAACAAAAGACTGGTCCGCGACATGTTGATGGGGGGCCTCATCCGCCCCAGTGTCTGCCCCTTCTCCAGTCCGGTCCTGTTGGTCCGCAAAAAAGACGGTAGTTGACGTTTTTGCGCAGACTATAGGGAGCTCAATAAAGCCACAATTCCAGACAAGTACCCGATTCCGGTGATTCAGGAGCTTTTGGATGAGCTCCATGGCGCGACCGTCTTCACCAAGCTGGACCTCCGTGTCGGCTACCACCAGATTCGCGTTTGACCGGCCGATGTAGCCAAGACGGCCTTCCGGACCCATGACAACCACTATGAGTTTCTGGTTATACCTTTCGGCCTGACCAACGCACTGGCCACCTTTCAGGCCACGATGAACGATATCTTTCGTCCGGTACTTCGCGAGCACGTTCTCGTTTTTTTTTATGACATATTGGTCTACAGTTCTTCTTGGCATGAGCACCTCCAACACGTCCAATAGACATTGGCAACTCTACGACGCCACCACCTCAAGCTCCACCCAATGAAGTGTTCCTTTGGGGTTCCCGAGGTGTGCTACTTGGGAAACACTATCTCGGCAACAAGAGTCGCCATGGATAGCGACAAGATCGAGGAGGTCCTCCAGTGGCCGACACCATCGTCAGTCCGCAATATCCATGGATTCTTGGGACTGACAGGATACTACCGCTGATTCATTCAGGGGTACAGCACACTGTCCCGACCCCTCACCCAGCTTCTGAAAAAGTCAGCTGAAGGGCCCTTTGAGTAGTCGGCCGCAGCTTCCGCTGCTTTTACCGCGCTACAGCAAGCCTTAGTTCGAGCTCTGGTGTTGGCTATGCTGGATTTCTCACAGCCCTTCCTCGTGGAATGCGACGCGTCAGGCGTCGGTGTTGGAGACGTTTTGATGAGAGCCGGTCGTCGGGTGGCCTATTTCAGCCACGCTTTTTCAGACACAATCCGCAGTCGTTCGACTTATGAGAACGAGCTCATGGGCCTCGTCCTCGCTGTGCAACATTGGCGACTTTACCTCTTGGGCCGGCGGTTCGTGGTCCGCACTGACCACCACAGCCTTCGCTACCTCTTACAACAGAAGATCGCTACACTCGCTCAACAAGTATGGGTGGTCAAGCTCCTCGGCTATGACTTCAACATCGAGTTCTGGCCAGGGAAGACCAACTGCGCGGCCGATGCCCTCTCGCGCAACCCCATCCTCACAGCCATTTCCCGACCGGTGTGGGAGGATGCGGACACCCTCCAACGGGAAGTAGAAGCCGACCCGACGCTCAACAAGATACGGATAGCACTTCTCGCGGATGCCACAAGACACCCACCATACTCCTTGGTTGACAGCCGCTTACTCTACAAGAGCCGCCTCGTACCCGCCCCCTCCTCCCCGAGCATTTCTCTGTTGTTGACCGATTTCCATGCTTCACATATGGGGGGACACGCCGGAGCTTACCGGACATACCGACGGCTGGCCTCCTCACTCTATTGACCTCATATGTTCCGATAGGTCAAGGCCTTTGTGGCCTCCTGCCTCACCTGCCAGAAAGCCAAGTACGAAGTCATGTTTCCCGGTGGCCTGCTTCAGCCCCTTTCGATTCCAGATCGCATTTAGGACGACATCGCCATGGATTTCATCATACGGCTACCCCGATCACAGGGGCACGACAACATCCTGGTTGTAGTGGACCGGCTCTTGAAGTATGCTCATTTTATTCCCCTGCGCCACCCATATACGGCGGCCACAGTCACCGACAGCTTCGTCCAGGGGGTCGTACACCTCCATGGGTTCCCTCGGTCGATCATCAACGACCGCGATCCGCTCTTCCTTGGTACGTTTTGGAAGACGTTCCGCTTACAGGGCACCCGTTTCCGCATGAGCACAACCCACCGCCCGCAGATAGACGACCAATCAGAGGTCCTCAACCGGTCTTTGGAGACGTACCTCCGCTGCTTCGTGGGAGAGCAGCCTCGCAGTTGGGCCAAGTGGCTCGGGTGGGCCGAATACTCGTACAATACCGCCTACCATTAAGCGGCCGACACCACCCCATTCGAGGCCGTTTACGGCCACCCGCCTCCGTCGATCGTCTGCCACCTTCCAGGGAAGTGCCAGGTGGAGAGCTTGGCAACCGCTCTCCGTGACAGAGATACCATCCTGGATCATTTGAAGCACCACTTACGACGGGTCCACAGAATATGGTCTCCTTCGCCAACAAGAAACGCCGAGACCTCTCTTTTGAGGTTGGCGAAAGGGTGTTCGTCAAACTCCACCCCTACCGACAGCTTTCAGTGGCCCGCCGGCCCTGCCCGAAACTAGCTCCTCGTTTCTTCAGGCCTTTCGAGGACCTCGCCCGCATAGGGGAGGTCGCCTACTGTCTTCGCCTTCCAGCCGGGAGCCGCATTCATCCAATCTTCCATGTCTCACAGCTACGACGCGTTGTAGGCGACCACACTCCCACAGATAACGTTCCAGACGACATCGACCTCGCAGGGGAGGCACCCTACTACCCTACCTCAGTCCTCGATCAGAGATGTCGCATCTCAGGAGACAGCACATCGGAAGAAGTCCTTGTGGCCTGGACCGGCCGGCCAGACTCGGACGCAACGTGGTTTCCCCGGGTTGATTTCCGCCGCCAGTTTCCCGATTTTTGCCTTGAGGACAAGACACATTTCCCAGATGGCAGCATTGTTACGGAGTTGCACGACGACGGGCCACCTTGGAAAGTTTACACGCGTCGGGCGCATATAGCGGATGGGCCCACGATTCCCGCGGCGAATAATTAATTATATGTTACCGTATGTTGGAGCTTGAGGAGACCGGGCGGTCTTATGTCTAACCGCAGCGGTCTTATGTCTAACCGCAGCGGTCTGTCTCTCTCAGCGGCCTGGCGGTTTAGCTCAGTGGTCTGTTGATGGACCTCAGCTGGTGGTCTGAGGGATAGCCGCAGTACCGGTCTGGCAGGAATCCGCAGCAGCGGTCTAGCAGGAAGCCGCAGCAGCGGTCAGGAGTTAAGCCGCAACGGTCTGGAGTTAAGGCGCAGCAGTAGAGTTGATGCTAGCCGCAGCGGTTTGGATGAAGCCGCAGCGGTCTGGAAGAAGCCGCAGCAATGGACAGATGGTTAGCCGCAACTGCGGTCTGGTGGCAACCCGCAGTTGCGGTCTGGTGGCAACCCGCAGTTGCGGTCTGGTGGCAACCCGCAGTTGCGATCTGGCGGTCTGAACCAGCGGTCTTCCCTGGCTTTGTGGTGGTTTTCCTTAGTAGTCGCTGGGTGTTCTGTTATTCATTGTATAGTATGTGGTTTGACCATGTCAAACCGCATAAGCCGCCTGACTTGTATTTAGTCCCACATCTTTTTTGAGGAATAAAATTTGTGGTTTATTTACCTCTTGACTGTTTCCTCATTCATTTTTCACATGGTATCAGAGGTAATTGATCATTTGCTCCAATCAGATTGCGGTTTGTATGTCTAACCGCGTCGGCCTCTTCCAGTTTGCTTTCCGAGCAACTTCTTCCGGTTTGCTTCCCGCGCGGCTTCTTCCGGTTTGCTTCCCGAGCCGGCTTCTTCCTATTCGCTTCCCGCCCTTTCCCTCCCTCCCTTGCTTGTCTCTCTCCTGCGATTTCTTCTTTGCGCGCGTTCTGTTCGCGCGGCCTTTGTTGCTACCCGCTCTGCCTTGGTCTTTCTTCCTTGCGGCTGCTTATTTGTGCGGCCTTTGTGGGTTTCTTGCTGCGTCTCTTCTTTGTCAGTCGCTGGTTTTTGCGGCTTGGTTTGCTTCTTTGCGGTTTGCTGTGCGTCTTGTTTTTTTCTAGCCGCCTTCTTTGTTAGTCGCTCTTGTTTGCGACTTGTTCAGTTCGCGCTTTCTTCTCTCCTTTCTTCCCGCGGGTTGTTTCTTCCTGCGGGCTCCGCATTTTGGTCGCGGCATCTTCCTTGCCGTTGGTGTATTGTCACCGTGACTCTGCGGTCTCTCTTTTCCTCTTCTCGCGCGGGTTGTTGCCTCTACTCGCGCGGTCTCTTCTTGCTTTGCTCCTGTTTGGTGGAACATTCTCTGTGTTGTCTTTTTCTGGCTTCTCTCAAACCGTGTGGTTTGTAGTTGTTTTCTATGGCCATCCCATCTTCCTCTTCTTCTCTCGCTACTTCTGCTGCTGCTCAGTTGGCCACTACCAGAAGGTGGCTCATTGATTCTGATGCCACCAATCATATGATGGGGAATTCCCGTCTTTTCTCTTGTCTTGACAAGAGTAATCGTTTGCCTCCGGTTTTTATTGCGAATGGTTCCCTGTCTTTGGTTAGTGGGTCTGGCACGGTGCATGTTACTCCCTCTCTTGAGTTTTAGGACACTCTTTATGTCCCGAGTTTTCCGTGCAATCTTCTTTCTGCCACTGCTCTCTGCAAACAGATGAACTGTGAAGCTATTTTTACTGCTTCTACCTGTGTGTTTCGGGTCCCTCACTCCCAGGAGACAATTGCTACTGGGGCCGCAAGCAGTGGGTTGTTCTACCTTGATACCGCTTCGGCTTTTTTATCTTTTTCTTTACTTCAGTGGCATCTTCGCCTTGGGCATCCTCCTCCTCGGATTCTTTATCAGCTTCTACCTGATTTATCTCGGGAGGATTCCTCCCTTAATTATGAGGCGTGTCAATTTGGCAAACATCACCGTTCTACTTTTCTCACTAAAAATGGACGCAGTTCATCTCGTCCTTTTGATCTTGTTGATTCGGATGTTTGGGGTCCTGCTCCCCTTCCGACTGTTGGGAGAGGTAGCATGTATTTTGTTACATTTATTGATGATTTCTCTCGGTGTACGTGATTGTACTTATTACATGACCGCTCTGAAATATTTTCTATTTTCTCTGCGTTCTATAGCGAGATTCGTACACAATTTGATACTCCCATTAAAATTATTTGCATTGATAATGCTAAGGAATATCTTAGTCATCAATTCTCGTCATTCTGTTTGAATCAAGGCATTGTCCATCAAATAACTTGTCCTTACACTTCTCAACAGAATGACGTTGTTGAACGTAAAAACCGCCGTCTTCTGGATGTGGCTCGTAGCCTTCTCACTCATATGCATGTTCTCCGGTCTTATTGGGGTCATGTTATTCTTCACTCTTGTTTTCTTATTAATCGAGTTCCGTCTTCGGTTCTTGGTGGCAAGTCTCCATTTTTTATCTTGTATCCTAATAGGACTCCGTTTTCTTTATCTCCTCGTGTCTTTGGATGCACATCGTTTGTTCACTCACCATCTTCTAGTCGTGACAAACTTTCTCCTCATTCTGTTAAGTGCATCTTTCTGGGTTATTGCCCGACACAAAAAGGATACCGATGTTTTGATCCTGTTCTCAGGAAACAATATGTTTCAGCAGATGTTACTTTCTTTGAAGATATTCCGTTCTTTTCTTCTCCCTCTAGTCTCCCTTCTTCTACTGATTCTGCTTCTTCTCCTCTTGTGTCAGCACCTCTTCAAGAGCCTGCACATATTCCTTCTTCTATTTCTGATTCTCCTACTGTCTCTGATTCTTCTCCTGAGGATGAAAACAATACAAGGGAGAGTGTTGGAGCTTGAGGAGACCGGGCGGTCTTATGTCTAACCGCAGTGGTCTGTCTCTCTCAGCGGCCTGGCGGTTTAGCTCAGCGGCCTGGCGGTTTAGCTCAGCGGTCTGTTGGTGGACCTCAGCTGGCGGTCTGAGGGATAGCCGCAATAGCGGTCTGGCAGGAAGCCGCAGCAGCGGTCTGGCAGGAAGCCGCAGCAGCGGTCTGGAGTTAAGTCGCAGCGGTCTAGAGTTAAGCCGCAGCAGTAGAGTTGATGTTAGCCACAATGGTCTGGATGAAGCCGTAGTGGTCTGGAAGAAGCCGCAGCAGTGGACAGATGGTTAGCCGCAACTGCGGTCTGGTGGCAACCCGCAGTTGCGGTCTGGTGGCAACCCGCAGTTGCGGTCTGGTGGCAACCCGCAGTTGCGGTCTGGCGGCCTGAACCATCGGTCTTGCCTGGCTTTGTGGCGGTTTTCCTTAGTAGTCGCTGAGTGTTCTGTTATTCATTGTATAGTGTGCGGTTTGACCATGTCAAACCGCACAAGCCGCCCGACTTGTATTTAGTCTCACATCGATTGTTGTATTCTTTCATCTCCCCTATTTTCTATAAATAATGGGGCATACCTATGTAATAATTATCTTTTTGAAGCAATAAAATTTGCGGTTTATTTACCTCTTGACTGTTTCCTCGCTCATTTTTCACACCGTATTTTCTTATGACGTTAATTTGTTGCGTTGTTTGCGTGTGTCAATTTAAGTATTTCCGTACTTTATATTTTAAAATATTTCTTTTTTGTATTCGCTCCTCGTCACTATAAGAGGTCCCTCTCCTCCTCTCTAACCCTAATCCTCTCCCTCTCCCTCTCTCTCTCTCTCTTCCTCCCCTCCCTCTCCCGCTCTCCCTCAAACCGACCGGAGCCACCACCTCCCCGGGATCGTACTAGTTACTCTAAAGAATCATTATTGCTCTCCGAACTTGGAGACAGCGGTAACAAATTTTGAAGAAATCTTTGCTGAAACTACCCCCTACACTTCAATGAGTGTTGTGTTTGCGATTCATAAGACTAAAGGATGAATTGGTAGTTTGCAGGATCACATATCCTGCTAACACCTCAAATGATTTTATCCCCGGCCCCCTCTTCCAACTGTGCTGGACAAACTTCCCATTCAGCTTACTTATAACCCATAGCAACAAAAACCTACTATAGATGCACCCAAAACTTTCATAAGGTTTTAAAGAACATGAACCAAAATAAAACAACAATGTTACAATTGTAGACAAAATTATTTGTTCCTTGTCAATGTTACAGTTTTATGAAGCAAAAATATTAGATTAAACTTAATCCAGAAAAGAAACAAGAACTAGCTATACAATTTTCTTTCATAAGCTTTAGGGGTTAATTTCTTTGACCTTTCATGAAGACTTCACATAATTAACGGGACATCCCCACTATTTTGAAATTTCAAACACCTTCCAACATTGTAAATTTTTAGTGCGATAAACTTCCCCTCTATGAGAAATGTATTTGCAATGTATGTTAAATAGGAGGTGTTTGGTAACACTATAAAGTATAAACTCATAGGGGAGGTCCTTGTAATTACACAAGGCTCAAGGGAGGTCTTTGTAATTATACAAGGTCTCGGGACAGGTCCCGATGTTTAACCCTAAACAATAATCATATTTAATGAAAAGTTGAACTATGTTAAAAAAATAAGGAAAAATCATAAGGTTTCGTTTGTTTGAAAGGAATTGGAGTCTTGGAATTGTAATTGGAGGTCCATTTCCATTGGAATTGACCTCCAATTCCAATTTTGAAGCCTCAATTATGTCCAACCAAACCTAAGAGAGTGCCAAGTATTTACAACTAAACAAGTAACATACCGTGTACAGACTCTCCAATGCCTTGTAATTAATTTTTGAACTGAATGACTGCATAACAACACCAGTATATGCATCAGAAGAAAGAACTAGGTAGAAGAATAACCTCTGTAAGAAGAAAACCAGCAGTTTTATTTTGGTTACAACACGGAAAAGGTTATGTACCTTCCGTTTTAGCACTTGGCACGTGGCTTCGAGAGGAGATTTTGCAGGTGCTGAATTCTTTCTCTCCTCCGCTCGTTTTTGCCTTTTTTCCTGCAAAATTGATTGCTTGCAAAGTCAAGAAAAGGAGAATTGTACTCGCTAAATGAGAGTAAAAGGACTAACCATATGAATAGCTGTATTCAGAAAAAAACCTCAATTCAACACAATATATTTTCTTTTTTAATGCCATGTCAAAAGTGGATTTAAAGATAGTGAATCAAATGTATACAAGAACACAGATAAAAAAGCAGTTGAAGCATAAATGGAGAATTGAACTGCTCAATATTTTCAGAGAGCTATATGCATATCAAATAGCAAGAATAATCAGAAGAAAAAAAAATTGAATGTAATAAAAAAACCACAACCTTTCCAGTATAATCAATTTCAGTATAACCACAGCTTCAGGTCAAGTTTCTTCATTTATTATATTCACCCAAAGGGAAAATAAATGCAATGAATAATCTGTGCAAAAATTCTTGTAACTACTAGATGATCATTATGACAGGGATCATTCACATTGAATGTTCCCTTAATACCCCCCTAACGTAGGGCAGGCTAAGTGCGAGTGTACTCTAAACATGCAACTCTAGGTGTAGTGCCGGAGAAATAATTCTTAACTAGCCTAGGATGATGTATGCATGCAGATAAGGATCTAACAATAAATTGATAAAAGGCGCAAATTTCACACAGTTATTACAAAAAAGACAAGTAAATAATTCGAACAAGCGGATAAGTTTAGTTGTCCTCCGTTCGGAGGGACGATAGATAAATGTGCAAGCGAATAAATCCTACAGGTCACAATTACTCACAAAGATAAACACACTAACAAAGATCGAGATCTATAAAAATATAAGTAATCCGGTATACAAATTTTGAAAACAACAAATCCAAACAATGAAAACTCAAGAGTGAGGGGCCAAAGGCAAAGGTGCAGAGAACTGGTGATCGGGGAAGCGGTGGCAACAATCCGTAAGGAGCGTTGTAAGGTGCCCAACGACGAAGAGGGTGTTCCATAGTTAGCAATGTATAAGGGTGATGACGAATCATAACAAGGTAATTCTGCATGTAAGAATCGCTTCAAAAAGATGCTCGCTACACTTCGAAAAGATGTTCGCAACGCTTCGATAAGATCTTCACCATACTTAACGGTTTGGTGAAGGGGGAGGAGGGCAGGTTATGGGAGATGGCTTGTCAAGGCCTCCAGTGCAGGAAAGGGACTCGGAATGGGATTAAGGCTCCGTTTGGGAGGAATTATTTTCTCCGGTCAAGCGGTAACGACCGCATGAACCGGACCTTAATTAAGGTCCGGTTCAGGCAATCGTAACCGCTGGACCGGTGAAAATAAGTCCTCACAAACGGAGCCTAAGAGCAAGGTAGGTGATTGGTTGCTGCTGAATAGAGACTCGGTTGAGGCTTTAGATGTGGCATCTGGATGGAGGGTTGTTTGTTGGAGTTAGGAGGCAGTTTGCACGGGCTGCTACTGCAGGAAGTGGTTTGGAGGGGGCCCACAGTTGGAGATTAGGTGTAGGGTGGGGTTTGATGGTGGTATGGAGTGGGCTGCAAGGATGGGCGGCTGCTTGTGGGTGACCGGTTGTATGATTGCTGTTTGGTGAAGTTTTTTGCAGGCAGCGGTGACCAAGAGATGCAGCAATTAACAAAAAAATACAAGGAAATAAGAGGAATAATACCTAAAAGTCGGCGCCTAGAAGTTTCACGGAGTCGGCACAGCAAGAAGACCGCTGGATTCTAACAAAAAGCTCGCCAAAATCTGTGATGCATATGAACTTATCTCTTATTTATAATAAAACATGACTAAGGTCAACCATCTTGGACGGCTATGATTGGACATACACAATGGTTATCCAATATCACTGTAGAAAGAGCTCGAAAATTTATGTATATTTCTTGTGTGTGTGAATACAAGGAGAGAATACAAATATATAGGAGGAAGGAGAGAGAACAATCCTATACATGATGTGGGACTAAAGAGGAGAGAAGAGAAAAGGAAAAATGGGCCCAATAATGGGCTCTTTACATGAGCTTTTCTAACACTCCCCCGCAAGCTGAAGCGTACAAATCGTATGCGCCAAGCTTGGACAAGCATTGATAGAAGAGAGGTCTGGAAAGAGCCTTTGTGAGGACATCCGCAACTTGTTGAGACCCTTGAACATGCTTTAGATCGAGCTTCTTCATTTGAACTTTCTCCCGAATGAAGTGACAGTCGACTTCGATGTGCTTCGTTCTTTCGTGGAAGACCGGGTTCTTGGCGATATGTATAGCAACTTGGCTATCACAGAGGAGAAGAGCCGGTGAAGGTAGTTTTACACCCAGATCAGTGCGAAGACTCTCAAGCCACGTCAGTTCAGACACTACAGATGTCATTGCCCGGTATTCTGCCTCAGCTGATGATCGAGCAACTACCGCTTGTTTCTTGCTTCGCCATGTAACCAAATGTCCTCCAAAGTAGGTGCAAAAGCCACTGGTAGATCGCCGATCATCAAGGGAACCAGCATAATCAACATCTGAGTATGCCACCAAAGTTGGAGCTGAAGAAGAGGTTCTGTAAACAAGTCTTTGATCAGGAGCTGTTTTAAGGTATCGGAGAATGCGTTCAACAGCCTGAAGATGAGATCGTCGAGGGGAGTACATGTATCGACTGACAATACCAACAGCGAAGAAAATATCTGGTCTGGTAACCGTGAGATAGATCAATTTTCCAACGAGGCGACGATAATATTCAGGATTCTGGAGTAGGAGATCCGAGTCAGATGTCTGGGCGCACAACTTGTGGTTTACATCCATAGGGGTGTCACTCGGCTTACAGCCAGAATAACCTGCATCATGAAGGAGGTCGAGACAATACTTTCTTTGAGAGAGGACAAGTCTATCCGACCGTCTGGCAGTCTCAAGACCCAAGAAATATCGTAGGGGTCCCAGATCCTTTGTCTGAAAGACGGAATTTAGATGTACTTTGACTGTCTGTATCCCTTGTGAGTCATCTCCTATAATGATGATATCGTCAACGTATACTAACAGAAGGACTGTTCCTGTTGTTCGATGACGAGTAAATAACGATAAGTCGGTCGAGCTTCGAGTAAAACCAATATCACGAAGGGTCTTACTGAATTTTTCAAAGCATGCCCGTGGGGATTGTTTGAGACCATACAGAGCCTTCAAAAGACGGCAAACCTGAGACTCCCCCGTGGTCTCAAACCCGTGTGGTTGCTGCATGTATACTGTCTCATGGAGATCCCCATTTAAGAAAGCATTCTTGACATCCAGCTGGAATAGGGGCCACTGGCGATGGACAGCGATAGAGATGAGGACGCAAACGGTATTGAGCTTGGCCACCGGAGAGAAAGTTTCCTCATAGTCAAGCCCCTATTGCTGGATGAAACCACGAGCTACGAGACGAGCCTTCAGACAGTCAATTGTCCCATCAGTAGCATGTTTGATGACAAAGACCCACTTACACCCAACCGGTTTCTGACCCGGAGGAAGGGGTACGACGGTCCATGTCTGGTTAGCCCAGAGAGCAGACATTTCTTCTTCCATGGCTGTCCGCCAGCCCGGATGTTGAAGCGCCTCCTGCACAGAGTTAGGAACAGAGACCGAAGAAAGAGAAGTAGCAAATGTGTACAGGAGGGGAGAGATGCGATGGAGGGAGACGGAGTTGGCCAAAGGATAAGCGGTGGAGGGCGGTACCTGATCAGCAGAACGCAGAGTATCCGTGGTAGAGGCCGACTGTAGAGGGGCAATGGAATCGGGAGGGCGACGAGTGTAGACACGGATAACGGGTGGTTTGGAGGGAGCAAGAGCCGGTGCAGGTGGAACCGGCGAGGGTGGTGTAGTAGCGGGGATAACCGGGCGTGGGATGGATGGCGGGAGAGGAGCTGGTGGTAGATGAGCGGGTAAAGGAGCAAAAAAAAACGGTTGATCCTCCCGAAAGGTAACGTCAGCAGAGACCGAGATCTTTTGAGTAGCGGGAGAATAACATGCATAGCCCTTCTGGGTGCGCGAATAGCCGACAAAGATATGTTTAGCCGCCCGGGGATCCAACTTATCCGAGGACGACCCCAGACGGTGGACGTATCAGGTGCTGCCAAAGCCACGAGGCGGGAGAGGAAAGGCCGGAGTGGAGGGAAACAGTAGGCTGAACAGAGTAGCATAGTGGAGGACGGAGGAAGGGAGTCGGTTGATGAGAAAGCAGGCAGTGAAGACCGCAAAGTTCCAGTAAAGCTTGGGCTACATCGAGTAAGTGTCGGTTCTTCCTTTCGGCAACACCGTTTTGCTGGGGCGTGTATGCACAAGATGTTTGATGAAGAATCCCGAATTCAGAGCACAAATTGGTAAATTCGTGGCCGGTGTATTCACGAGCATTATCGGTGCGTAATATTTTGATAAAATAAATGTGATAAAATAACGAAAACCAGAAATACTTGTAATCTTAAAAGGGCCTCATACATCAGAATGAACTAAATCAAATGGAGCAACGCTCCGAGTACAATGCGGAGGAAAAGAAAAACGTGGCCGCTTGCCGAGGATACATGAGTCATACTGAAATGGAGGAAGAGAGAGATCAGGAAGAGCCCGCTGGAGGACCGGCAGAGGAGCATGCCCAAGTCATCGATGCCACTCCGTGGAAGAGACAGAAGAGAGAATGGTGGGAGAGTCGTCGAGAAGGTAGATCCCGTTCCGCAGCATGCTTTTACCAATGGTAGTCTGCGTCCGCCGATCTTGTATAACAAAAGAAGAAGATGTGAATACGACAGGGTAATCAAGATCACTAGTAAGACGTCCAACAGAGAGTAAATTGAACGGTGAGCTCGGAACATGAAGAGCCGAGCGAAGAGAGATCGACGGGTTGAGAGAAAGGTCCGCCGAGCCGGAGACGGGAACCGTCGCCCCATTGGCCACAGTGATAGACTTCGGATAAGGAGAATCCGAGTACTGGGTAGGCCGTCACGAAGTAATGTGATGAGTGGCACCCGAGTCCACTATCCAGCCCGGACTGATGGATAAACAAGCAGTACCTGTGTTAGAGACGGAGGCAATGGAGGCAGAGGGCGGGTTGAGCAGCCCCTGGAGTTGCTGGAGCTGGAGGAGGACGGCCTCAAGATCAGAAGGGGCGGCAGAGGGGGCGGCAGAGACAACAGATGCAGTCGGACGAGGAGGATAACCAATTTTCCTGTAGCAGGCCGCCTTAAGGTGGCCGTCTTTCCCGCAGTAGGAACACTTCGGCCGACCCCGACCACCACTCCCACGGCCCCGAGATCCCGAACGTCCGCCTCGAGCAGAGGTAGGAGGGGACGGTAGGAGCGAAGGGGCCTGCTGAAGAAGGGTCGGGGGAGAAGGAGCAGAAGTATTCGGAGGAGGTGACACGCGGAGAAGCATGGAGCAAACATCAGAGAGACGGTGTGGTGGGAGAAGCCAGGACCTGAGTTCGAATGCTCTAAAGGTGAGACGGAAGACGGGCCATCATGATGGCAATGCAAACGGCTTCCTTCTGAGCGCGCTGAGAAGCATGATCATTGGTGGACGGCTGATGCTGGATCCAGGCCTCAACAAGGGTTTTGGCTCGAGCGACAAAGGAGGTCATATCCGAAGCCCCGTCAGTGTCGAGAGCGAGAAGATCATTGAGGATGTCGTAGAGATGCTGAAGGCTGTCGCGGCCTGAGTATAAGGAATGCAGCTCATCCCACATAGCCTTAGCGGTGTCGTGGTACATAGCCATCTGATAAGGTTCATCATCCAAGGAATTAAGGAGCCAAGTTTGAACGCGGCCATCATTGCGGAGCCAATCATCGGTGGTAGAAGGAGGTTTCTGAGTAAGGTGAGGCAAGAGGACATTGGCCTTAAGAACCCGTCTAACAGAATGCACCCAAGGGATAAAGTTTTTCTTCCCAGAGAGAGAAATAATAGTTATTTGCAGCTCGTCGCGGACTTCAGCAAAACAAACTGGGCGGTCTACAGGACAAGCCGGGCGTTCAGTAGGCGGACTGGCCGCCGGGCCAGTGGAGTTGACAGAGGAGCCCATAGAAGCGGGAGAGGGAGACCGCAGCGAGAAGAGCCAGAGATCGCACGGCAAGGAGATAGTCCGCAGCAAGAAGAAGACCGCGACCTAAATGCGGGAAGACAACAGTCCGCACAGTCACACTGGACACCAGCGATCAGTCAGACCGCGACCAAAGTGCGGACAGAAGATAGTCTGCGCGGTCTAGGTGAGCACAGCAGCGGTCAGAGCAAAGGAGGCCGCAAGAGGAACGCGAGCGGACAGGGAGAGGAAACCGCGAGTAGAAGGACGCGAGCGGACAGAAGAAGGACTCGAGCTGAAACAGTCCGCGAGGAGTAGAAGTAGAAGAGGCGGGCCGAAAGGGCGCGGCGGACAGGAGCAGTCCGCATAGGAGAGCTCGCAGTGGTTTAGAGAGAAACCCGAAGCGGACAAGAGGAGCCCGCGGCAGATAAGAGGAGAAGAGCAGACGAGTAGAGTCCGCAGCGGATAAGAGGAGCCCGCAGCGGGCTGAGGGAGAACAGTGGGGAGAAGTGGACCCCACGGGTCAGAGCGGAAGGAGGCTATAAAAAGCCCGAGGAGGAGGGTGGAACCACGGAGAGGAAGAGGGAGCGGAAAAAAACAGAAAAAGAGGTCGCAGGAAGCCGAGCGGCAAAGGGAGAGGAGCGGACAGAGGTGCAGGTCGCAGGAGCCGCAAGAGAGGGAGGCCTCCCAAGGTAGGCGGTTACGAAAAGAGAGGCCGCCCAAGGAGGATCGGTCGCTCTGATACCATGTAGAAAGAGCTCAAAAACTTATGTATATTTCTTGTGTGTGCGAATACAAGGAGAGAATACAAATATATAGGAGGAAGAAGGAGAGAGAACAATCAAATACATGATGTGGGACTAAAGAGGAGAGAAGAGAAAAGGAAAAATGAGTCTAATAATGGGCTCTTTACAATGGGCTTTTCTAACAATCACTAAATAAAACACTAAGAGAATAAAACAAATACATGAAAAATATTGAAACATTGATTCAAACGCAACTGAGAATCAGATCATCCATCAGGCAACATCAAATATGACAGGTGACAAATCAGCCCTGAATGGGCTAAAAAATTGTGTTCCACCGTCTCGCCAATCTCGATCACGCCCTCCCTGATGCAGGACAGCGTGTAGGGTTTGCGCGTTTGCCGGCTATTTCTAGGAAACACTAAATGCATGCAATGAAAAATTAATTTTTAGCGAGTGTTGCACGAACTTTAATAAATGAAGCAACTTAGATTTTTGGTAAAAGAAAAAAAAACTATTCGTTTAAAAATGAAATTTCTTACAAAATGGTTCAATTTTAAATCCGGGAAAAGAAGGTTCGCAACTTTCGTTCTTTCCCTTTGTCGTAGCAAATCGAAAATTGTGAACTTAATATACGTTTTTGTTTGGAGTTTTCAACGTGACGTTCACTGACAAAATCCGAGCGAAAATCAAACAATGAATCTAATTAACCTAAGAGAAAGAAGCAAGTTACCCATGGAAGAGGTGTCATTCCGCAATCGACGTCGACGGCGATCCCGCGAGGAATTCCTCGTCACCTTTGATCTCCCGCTCCGAGGTCGGCCGCTATCGCACACGGGCACCAAGGAGAAAAAAATCACTCATTCACAAAAGGTGGAAGGAAGTCACAAAACTAAACAACCCAAAGCTCATTCAACCCTTCACGGCAAATAAACATTCAAAGTCTCACGGAAGCAACACAACAAACAAGAAATTAATTCACTAGAATATCAAAAGGGCAGCAAGCTAACAAGACTTTCATTTTTAGTTGTTCATCATCTCTAAAAACACTCACACGAAAAATACAAACTGGAGCAATCATTCATGCATTGATCAACAATCACTAACTCCAAAAACAGAGAATACATACCCCGTTTATAGGGCTTCACCAAAAACAAAAAACCAAATAAACACGATCTGAATACTGAAATAACAGGGAACCTTCGTCCTTACGATGGCAGAATCAGCGGCCAGGAATGGTGGAGGGTGTGGCTCTGGCGGTTGCTGGAACTACCTCTGGATTAATCGCCAAATGGAGGAAATTGTGGCTAAATCTGTCTGAGAAGGATCGTGGGTTTGCGTATCATTGTTGCCGCTGGATCGTGCGCGGAGGAATAGGCGGATGAAGCCCCTCACATGTTGGACGACGAAATCGGGAAATCTGGCAGCAACGCTGGCGATGAAATCGAGAAATCTATGCTTGCGGTAGGATTTGGACCGGTTGGGGATGAAGGCATAAGCGACCATTTATCATATCTAATAACTTTATATGTATATATATATTTTGCCAAATAAAACACATTGCAAAATTACATATGAAAATTGACACCAATAAAATAAACATAACTCAGGGCCGATAGAGGTCCGACGGGTGCGACGTCGGACATTTTTGCGACGTCCAGAGTGAGGCTGGTCTCCACCAACTCTCCCCCTCTCAAATTCACTCATCTCTGATGAGTGCTCTGATTGATAGTGTTGTATTTGGTGGAGACCATCCCCAATCTGAACATCGCAAAGTGTCCGACGTCGCACCCGTCCGGACCTCTATTGGCCCCGAGTTATGTTTATTTTATTGTTGTCATTTTTCTTATGTAATTTTGCAATGTGTTCTATTTGGCATATATATATATAAGGGTCGTGTTCCTGTGCGAAGACAAGTAAAATGAAAATATGCGAATAAATGATCTAGGCGGTTGATTTCTGATCCCACGGCTCTGGCATTTCCATGCGAAAGTTCCACAATGGCGGTCGGTGGAGACCAACAAAGAGCCGGAGGTGGTCGCCCGACCGGCAGCGACCAGACACGTGGTCGCCGCCGGCCATTCCTTATGCTGCTGGCCGCCGACAAGCGCAAAATCAAATTGACCGCCACTGCGGTGAATCCAAACTTATAGCGCGGCGGCCAGCGGCTGCGGGATCGTCGGTCGTTTTGGGCTCGTTGGCGGCCCTGCCGACGAGCCCGGGGAGGCCAGCGATCCCGCAGCCTCCGGCCGCCGCGCTATGAAGAAATTACGCCCAGAGAGAGGAGTATATGAAACAAAACCTGTAGAGGACCCGGTCATATGATCCGTGGCCCCCGGAGTCAATGATCCAATGAGTGGAGGGGGAAGAGACGGCAGAATGAGCACCTGGCAGTCCAGTATGAGCGTAGGAGGAAGAGGCGGAAGGCTCTGTAGAAAGACCCTGCATCATGCGTCAAAGGGCAAGCATATCGTCCGCAGTAAAACCACCAGGGATGGCAGAACCACCAGGGATGGCAGAGGCATCAGTACCAGAGTATCCATGAGACATATCCGTAGTAGCATCAGTCAGATGGGCCGCACGGGGAGCAACAGAACGACCCGAGGAGCGTCCATAACCACGACCACCACGAGGCGAAGCACCCCCTCTTGGGGTAGGAAACCCATGAAGCTTGAAGCATGTATCCCGAGTATGGCGATTCTTGCCACAATAATCACATACGAGATGATCTTTATCGGAGCTCCTGTGCTTGGTATCTCGAGAAGGACGAGTGCCAAGAAGGGAGGGGATGGAGGCAGTCAGAGCAGAGCTCTCTGGCACAGGGTCTGGAAGGAGGGTCTGGCGACAATCAAACTCCTGCTGCACTATGCTATAGACATCAGAAAGGGAAGGGAACTGCGGGCGTCCGAGAATCTGAACACTGATCTGATCGAAGTCGCGATGCAATCCATGAAGAAACTTGAAGATGCGATTGCGGTCATCTCTAGCCCGTACCATCGCCTCGTCAATAGGGCTAACAAAGACAAGAGGATCAAAGTGATCATACTCTTGATAAAGCTGTGTGAACTCCAAGTAATACGCCAAAGGAGGACGGTCACCCTGCCGGAGTAAGCTAATCCGGCGGCGCAGCTGAAATATCTGAGCAGCATTGCCGTGGCGAGAGTAAGTAGACTCAGCACGACGCCAAATATCAGCAGCACTATCAAGGATGAGATAATTGCGGGCAATGGACTCTTGCATCGAGTTGGTCAGCCAAGACATGACCAAGGAATTCTCGGACTCCCACTGCGGCCATTCTGGAGAAGTCCTATCGGGTTCCGTCGTGTGGCCAGAGACATAGCCGAAGAGACGCCGACTTTTGAGCGTCAGGGTGATGGAACGGGACCACGAGAGATAATTGGATTCATCTAGCCGAATGGTAGTAATCTGAGAAGTATTGTGATCAGTGGTTCCACGGTAGAAGGTCGGCGAAGGACCGCCAGAAAGAGCCGGAGGAACACCGGTAGAGAGGGAAGGAGAATTCGCTCCACTAGATCCCATGGCACAGGAATAGAAATCATGAGGGAAGGAGCAAACCGGAATAGAAATCCGGTAGGGAGGAAGAAAAAAACAAGAACTTAGGGCATCAAGAAGTAGGTAGATTAAAGGATCAAGCGCATACCCAACTGCACCAAAAGCCCGGACTGTTGGAGAGGGTGCTACTTAATTTTTTATATAAGTAGCAGAGCGTCACGGGTCAAGTGAAGGAACGCCGGACCCAACAATCCTCCCCCCCCCCCCCCCGGCGTCCAGCACAACCCGTCGGCTCAGAGGTGGGGTTACCACATGGCCCACACGGCTCAGAGGTGGGGTTACCACATGTCCACGGTTGCCTGACCCACCGGACCCACACATGTAGAAGGGAAAAATCAGGATTTAATAGCGCCCCTGGTCTTGAACCCGTGACCTCCTCTGATACCAATTAAAGGATCAAGCGCATACCCAACTGCACCAAAAGCCCGGACTGTTGGAGAGGGTGCTACTTAATTTTTTATATAAGTAGCAGAGCGCCACGGGTCAAGTGAAGGAACGCCGGACCCAACATAGATCCATCCATTCAAGCATCACAAGAGCAGGTGGCGCCGGAGAAATCAAGAGCACTATTCTGGTGCCATGAGAAGAGGGCGGAAGCGGAGAAGAGGAGGCGGGCGGAGGCGAGGGAGGTGAGAGAGGCGGAGCCGGATGCGTGCGGGAGCGCTGCCGAGCGAAGCGGAGGCGAGGCGGAGGCGCGGGGGGGGCGAACAAGCGGGAGATCGGCGAGCACGCGAGCGGAAGATCGTCGGGCGAGCGCGGCCTGCGCAGTCGAGCGGAACGAACACGAAAGGCGGGCGGGCGGTCGAGCGGAAAGCGGAATTAGGTCATTCCCTCTGATACCATGTTTGATAGGGGAATAATAATCATATTGCATTAAGAGTCCCCCTTTATATATAGAGGAGAGACAAAAAGATACAAGGATACAAACATGCTATTTGCACACCAAAAATAAAGTAAAGTAAACTATGCTAACAGTGTTTAATAGTTTGATTTTATTAATCCTCTTCATTGATGTATGGACTCGGGTTTTTAAATGATTATGGATGTCTTGCCCTTGTAGTCAATTTGTTTTGGGACTAATAGTGATTTGCAGGACCTTTATCACTTGCACACGTTAGCTTTTGGCCCTTTAATGAGAGGAAACCCTAATTTGATTACCTATTAAAATTATTTGCAATATGCTTGTGATACTGTGTGAATTTTATTATTTTTTATTATTTATAATTTATCATTGGATCATTATCTACATGCATACAACATCCTAGCATAAACATGGTTCACTTCCCCGACATTGCACCCAGAGTTTGCATTGCTTAGAGTCTACTTTCACAGTCTAACATGAACCAGAATGCATGCAGGAAGATAATCAATGAACAAAACAACGACTACTCTAGCACTACTGAATTGGAATTATATATGCCAACATGCAAATATGTGATGCACAATAAATTATATAACAATATTTTAAAATTCAAACAAACAACTATAATTGATCACAAATAATTTGAATAGGTAACAATGGCGTGCAAATGTTAGTGTAAAAATTAAATATAGGCCCAATAGAACTACATGTCCAATGACAGATGCAAAAACAAATGACGGATAGCACTTAAGAAATAAAGTTACACCCATACAAGATAGAGAAATTAGAAACTAAAAATAAAAAATTATTAAGTAATAACAGATTCGAAGCGGTAATCAGATGTGGAAAAAAAGTAGTAAACAGTTGTTTGATACTGGAGAAGGCACCACTGGACTCGTGAGACTTGGAAAGGACTGTAGAAGTGCATGAGGCCAGGGTTAGGTTGGATGGCATTGGCTGCAGGCTGGGGAGGGGAGTGGGTATCAGCCATCAGATGATGCAAAGAAGGTGCTGAAATGTTGCTTTGGAGGTAATAACCATTGACAATGTCACCAGGCATTGTCACCAGGGGTGGGATATGTGCACGGCTGCAGATTCAACATTGAAAGTGACAAAACATTTTTGATGTTCTCAAAACCTTCGATGGATGTGGCACTCACATAGCACTCTACTAATAACAATATAAACATGAAAAATAAAAAAGCAAAAAAAAAAGGAAAATGCATTGCATCTACTCTTCATCTCCTTCACGTATGTCATATTCAGACACTAACCTTTCATCATAATACAATATAATTCAAACACCGCTTTACATGTCCTCACAAAAGGAAATCATGATGCATAATTCACAGAGTTTGTAGCTGCTTCAATTATCTCAACATCATCCGCCATATCATGAAAGTAAATGTTTCCGGATACCACATTCAAATGATGACAAGAAGTTGAAAATTTAAAGACCTAAAACTAACTTACTTCTTCTCACATCTCTCAGCATTTGGAGCAGTTGTTCTTTGGTTTAGGAGAGGAGAAAGAAGGACCTTGCTTGGAACAAATTTGTTGGCTCAATAACATGCTCTCCAATATCTGCACGATTTATAATTGGTTTAGTTATGCAGGACTCACAACTACGATTGCTCCCAGCTTTACCAAATAAGGAAAACATCGATCGATGACGTAGCAATGTACACAGCTGCTTCACATGTGCAGGGAGAAGCTTTGAGAGACCAGATGAGTGCAGCATTGTACGTTTCAGTATGAGACAATGAAGGCAAGGGGGAACACAACTTCCAACTCACATACAATAAAAGAGGCTTAAACAAACCAAAGGAATGCAGCTTCATAAGCTGCAAAAAGAGATGCCTGTGGCAAGGAGGAACACAGATTCTGCTTCTTCTATGACAGAGGAGACTTCGACATCAACGAGAAGAGATGTGCTTCGTGTTTGAGCGATATCATGACAATTAAAGTGGGTGAGCCAAGGAGGGGAGGCGGCCAGGGCACTATACCATGTTGAAAATCCTACATTTAATTTTCTTTTGAATTATATATATGTGTGTGCGCGCGCAGGCACATATAACAACAAAATAAATAAGAAACTAGACACTAACAATTAAAAGCAAAGAAAAAGAGAACCAAAATTAATGTGAGCTCTAAAAAGACTTGGAAGAACTCATTTTTGTTCAAGTTTTTTTCTTTATCCTCTAATTCATACATATAGGGTGCATGTTGAATTGAGCCAGCTAATTAACCATGTAGTTTTATTGGCTAGCAAGCTGGCTCAATTATAGACGGTCCTTGCCGTTACTTGGTGCACTGGAGTGGACACCCCAGCTTTGATGATGCCTGAATATTGGTGACAGAGCTTGATAATCTTACCCCCGATCATTGACTACAGCTTATTCATCTTCATTCCTCGGAGATGAATATTTTTCAGTCGGGGGGAATGATGGGGATGGGCCGCCTGATCGTGTTCGATGGAGATCGGGCCACCACTTGCGGGTCCCATTTTTGCATATTTGGCGGAGATGCGTTGATTGGATTGGCGATCCGAGACCGCAAGCGTATCCGAAGCATTGCTCTTCATTTCATATGTAATTTATTTTATTTTTTTGGCGTGTATTTACTGTTTTAGAACACCAGACGTAACAGACGATCAAATCCGTTCACGTCGGGTGCCCAACCGCCCTTTCTTGTTATAAATAGGGGTGGATGATGCAGTTTACAAACATTGTGTGTTTTGTGAGAAATTTCAGAATCCGCAATCAATTCGTGGTGCGACGCCGCGAAACCTGGAGTCCGACGTCCCGGTCTTCCTGAAATTATTAGTTTCTATTCTGTATTTTTCATTTTTCGTTCAATGTTCCCTTCCCTTAACCCACGAACCCCTCTTCTTCTCAAGGAGAAAACCGCCAAATCTCATACTGTTCACCATCTTCCACGCATGAAACCGCCAGCCACACGCCAGCACGCCACCTCTCACCTCCCCGTTCCAGTTTCCCACTGCCCTCGGAGTGGAAGACCCCTAGCCCAGCCTCTGCCCAGGCAGACGCCTCATCCCCGTTGAGCCAGTACTCGTCAGTTTCCTGTTGCTTTGGTGTAGTCAGCCTCCTGCACGACTCTAGTACTACATCTCCTCTATTATTTTTCGTCACAGAATCCCCCACTCATCCTGGCTGAACTAACAAGCAGCCCTAGCAGCCTCCTGCATCCCATACCATCGTCTCCACACACCAGAGCAGGCGTCCACTGGATTTTTGTTCGAAGTCGCAACCCCTGCGACCATTCTTACACTCCCTTTGCGCGTTTGCATCGGCGTCTTCCTCCATGCAGATCGAAGTCTCCCAGGCCCAGTTCTAACCGCAAGCCTGCAGTCGATCGATTCCCTCCTTATTGAAATTTGCAAACTCCGAGGACTCGTCTTCGTCTTCCCAACCGATCAACGCCTCCCAACCATCATTTTCCCTCATCCAAGTGCCCGACAGAAGTCATTTGCTATCGATTTGATTCCCCAACACTACAGATCTCCATTCCAGTTTGGAAATTTTTGATCTTGTTCCATTTCCCCCTCCCTGCTCCCTTTCTTATCATGTTACCCTTCATGTGAACCCACCCAGCCCTCATCTTCAATAGCCACAACTCCTAATTACCTCTACAGTCCATTTTCATCCCATCTCAACCCTGACGTGGAACCACCATACAACAGCCACACCTCCCCATTTTCTAAATCCTACACAGTCATATCTATCATCTCGTGCCACGCCAGCCGTCGCTGCCGGATCTCCAGTGCTTTGTGAGTATTAATTTAATGCGCTATTCTATTTTCAATGTTAAATATCGGAGGACATTTCATGTTTGTTTGGGTGTTGTAATTGTCAGAGCCATTCTTTCGGTTCTCTTAATTCTATAGTAGTTATTTGTGTAAATTGTGGTTTAAAATCCACCGTGCGGCGAAAGCTTTGACATTGTTCGTGCGCTTCAAATTTTAGATTCACATGGTGTAGATTTGCTTAATTTACATAATTATAATTGCAATTTTTATATTCCGGATTATTTTAAAACGTGCACACATCATTTAGGTTAGGCTTGGTTGCATTCATTATGCACACTCACAAAGACTTGCATTAGCTGTTGAAACCGGAAACCGGCCTCTGTGGAGTTCGACCCTTGGGGAAGGGGTGGTCTCGCACCTACTTCGCTCCTGCAAGAGAAACAACAAGGGAAAGAAAAACAGAGGACAGGACCAAGGGCCCGGCTCGGAGGTCCCACCACACACCCGGAAGATCTTAGAGCGCTTCCCCTCCTTAACCAGTTGCCGGGCTAAGGTACCTCAAGAAGCGCTATAAGATTTGTGAACTAGTAAGCGTGTCTTCTGAGGTACCCCTTGGGTCTTATTTATAGATTACCCTGGATGGTCTGCAAATAACCTGCCCCAGGTAGCCTGAATTTACTAAAGAGCCCCTTGGGTTGGCCTGCCAACAGCCAAACCCGCTGTTCTGGCTGGTTATGCGCACCTCTTGTCGAGTCACCCCCTGTCATCTGGAGGGAGGTGGACTGCAGCCGATCCGCCTGAGAGAGGCGGCTGGGGGCCCGGCCCGCCTAGGAGAGGCGAGTGGGAGCTGGCCCGCCTGAGAGAGGCGGCTGGGACTGGCCCGCCTGAGAGAGGCGGCTGGGGCCCGGCCCGCCTGAGAGAGGCGAGCGGGAGCTGGCCCGCCTGAGAGAGGCGGCTGGGGCTGGCCCGCCTGAGAGAGGCGGCTGGGGCTGGCCCGCCTGAGAGAGGCGGCTGGGGCCCGGCCCGCCTGCTTGCTTGGGCCCCTTCGGCGGACACGGGGTTGTACACAATCCCCGATCTTTGCGTGCTTCGCAGAAGCTCGGAAAGAAATGTCCAACCCTTGTGTCCGGCGACGTCCTTGCTGAGCTGGAGGGAATCTTTTGGTGGGACCCGCCTTTTAGCTATAAATAAGCCGCCGGGCCTTCGATAACTGGCCCTCTCCTCTTTCTTCCTGCGTGGTTTGAGGCCAGGAGATGCCTGCGTCTGAGGAGATACGTGCTCGGTTGGCTGCTGCTAGGGAGGAGGGTCGGGAGGAGGCCCTCGCGGCCGCCCCGTGGTTGGCGCCCATATCCTCCGGCCCGCAGTTTAAGCCGGCAAAGGGAAAGGTTGTCCGCCGTTCCACGCCGAGTGATGATCTGGGTTCCGGCGGCTCCGAGGTCGAATCTGGGTGCGTGGTTTCGCCCTGTGACCTATGCTTTCTACTGACTTCTTCCTTCGCAGGAGACGCCCCGGAAGATGCATTGGAAGGGGGCTCCGGGAACCTTGCGGATCTCTCCGTGGAGATGGTCGACCTGGGCGTCAGTCCATTCTCTCCAGCGCGCAGCCTTCCTGCGACTCCTCCCCCGCTGAGAGTCCAGGGTCTGGGGAAGCCGCTTGTCGCCCCGGGAGGGAAATCATTCCAAGGTCGGCCGGGTTCCTCTCGGTCTGCTCCCGACGCGGGAGACGTACCGACGCCAGGTAACCCCCCTGAAGTTAACCCATTCGCCGCTCGTCTGCTTCTGACCTTGCTTCCGCAGGGTATCGCGCCGCTTCTTCCGATGTCGAGATGAGCGAGGGGTACTCGCCTCCCGTGGAGCCGGAAGACATCGCGGACTTCTTGGGCGACCCGCACGATAGCGAGAAGATGAAGGCGCAGGTGGCGCGAATGTTTCAGAAACACACGATTCTGCTCAAAGAGGCCTTCGTGGGGATGG
Source organism: Platanthera zijinensis (assembly GCA_039513925.1). NCBI lineage: Eukaryota > Viridiplantae > Streptophyta > Magnoliopsida > Asparagales > Orchidaceae > Platanthera > Platanthera zijinensis. The sequence continues at coordinate 144,682,546 of CM077091.1, read as the reverse complement.
AGAGAGACAGAGTCAGGGCGGAGGAGCGACTCGCTGCTTTGGAGGGGGCAAGGGGCTCGGCTGAGGAGGATGAGCCGACATCTCCGGGCGCGCATATTACGCGAGCTGAGGAGCGGCTGTCAAACATTTCGAAACAGGCCGATCAGACCAAGCGGGAGCTGGCGGCGGTTCGGGAGTATCATGACTCTCGCGTGCCGCCTCGAACCGGCTCGCAGAGGCGGGGTAGGTGGAAATGGATTGAGTACTAAGCCACCTGCCTCGCCCGCCCGTGCCCACAGTTGCTCGCAGGGTCTGAATCGTCTCGATGCGATCCATCCCAGTGTGTCGGTGTCGGATATTATCCAAAAACGATTGCTTGTAATAATTCAGGGGTCTTCTCGCCCGTTCCAGGGCGCATGCCTTTCTCTTTCCCCCTTTTTTTATATTTATTTATCATTTATTCTCATTTCTTTTTTGCTGGGTTCTCAGCTTTAACCCTGGAGAGCCTGCCTAGTTGAGGCGGGTAAGGGTCGGCTCGCCTAGAAGAGGCGAGCGAGGGCCGACCCGCCTAGAAGAGGCGAGCAAGGGCCGGCCCGCCTAGAAGAGGCGAGCGAGGGCCGGCCCGCCTAGAAAAGGCGAGCGAGGGCCGGCCCGCCTAGAAAGGGCGGGCGGTTCGCTCGTCCCCCCCTCGACTGGGCATTCCTCTCAAAATCTACTCTGCGCGGGAGGGGGGATGGCTCGCGGCCGGGGGAATCTCGCGGCCGACCGGCGATTCGACGCGGACCCGGGCGGGGCTCGGGAATCGAAGCGTCGGGGCTGGCTCTGCTGTCAGTTCACTTTCCCGCCTTTTCCGATTTTTCCCGCCCTTTCCCGGCCCTATAAATAGGCCCGTCATTTATTATTTTACCTACCGCATTCAAGAGCCCTTCCCTTTTCACCCTGCGAGAACCCTCTCTTGCCTCTTTCCTCTCGCTCGGCTTGTTTGTCAATCCCGCGAGATGACGGGCGGCAGTGGCGAAGCGGACGGGAGGGGCAGGTGTGCCTGGATCTTTGCCGACCACAGCTTCCCTCCCGCCTCGGTCTCGGAGAAGGAGTTTCTGGACACCGTTGGCAACTTCATCCCGCCTGGCTTCGTGGCGAGGCGGCCCGGGAAGGATGAACGGATCAACGAGCTCTCAGGCGATGAGCTGGCTCTCCCGACGGCCCACTTCGAGGCGGGGCTCCGGCTACCCCTCTGGCCGGAAGTCCGCCAGGTCTTCAAGTATTATGGGGTCGTCCCGGGGCAGCTGACCCCGAACTCCATCGCTGTCGTAGTCGGGTTCGCCTGCTACCTTCGCGAGGAGCGGATCGAGTTCAGCCTTGCGGTCTTCCGCAAGCTGTTCTCCTTCCGCGCGAATAAGGACGGGACCGCGTGCTTCGCGAGCATGCACGCCAAGGTGCGGGAGACGGTCAACAAGAGCCACAACTGGCTCAAGAAGTTCGTCTTCGTCAAGGGCGACTTCGGCAACATTCCGTTCTCGCCGGTGCAACTCGGCGAGGCGAGCTATCGGCCCCCTAGCCTGGGGGGCCATGAGGCGAAGCTATATGAGTTCTTCGCCGGGAAGAACTTCGAGGTCGCCTTCCTCCGCCGGAATCTGGACGACCTCGTCCCCGTCCCGCCTGGGGAAGGTAAGCGGCTCGCTCGCCTCTGCTTGAATCGTACCTTAGCTTTTCTAACTCCTGTTCCTGCAGGCGAGCGCGACGTCCCTCTCCGCCCGCCTTACGAGAGCGCGCGGTCCGCTTTGGGCGAGCTTGGCCGTGCGGAAGCGGCAGCCTTAGCTCACCGCGAGCTCTCGGCTCCCGTCGGCCAGAAGCGATCCGGAGGTGAGCTGTCTCAGGGCCCTCCTCCAAAGAAGCCGAATAAAACGGGCGGTCAGGCTCCTTCGGTCGGCGACAAGGGCAAGGCCCCCGCGGATCAACCATCTTCTGCCCCTGCCCCTGCGGTTCCCTCGACCGCTGATCCCGCCGGCGGGGCGGCTGGGTCGTCGCGGCCGCTCGCGGCGACTCGGCCCGCCGAGAAGCCGGTTCCCCGAGGGCATCCCAACTTCGGCTACGGCGAAGGGCCCACGGACCGATCCGGTGCCCCGTTACTTCAGTGGGACAAGGAGGGCAACCGCATCTCGGTATCCTCGCTGCTGCCTAGCTGGTCGGAGCAGGACACCGCCTCCAGGGACGCCTTCAATCTCTCCTTCGGCGTGTACGGGCGGGAGGACGCCTCTACCTACGGCGAGGAGGCCACGCGGGTGCTTATTTATGAGAGCGCGCGGGCGCAATTTCAAAGCCTCGCCCTGGCCCACATGGTCGGCCGGCGATGCCTCCGGTTGGACAGAGATGCCCCCTCGCTCAACAAGTTGATCGATGCGAAGGAGGAGGCCCGCAAGCTCGCCCAGGAGGAGGCGGATGACCTGCGGAGGCGGCTCGAAGCGGCTGATGCCGCCCTCGCGCAGTACCAAGGTGGCGCGGTAAGCCATCTCACTCGCACCCGCCTTTATCCCGCGACTCGTCCTAATAAATTTCTTTGCAGGATGCGGTGACCGCCAGCCGACTTGGTACCGAGATCGCCACCCTCCAGCTGGAGAACCAGACCCTGCGGGAGCGGGTGGGTGCGCTCGAGGCTGCTGCTGCCATCCCGCCGGCCTCCTCGAGCGGCTGTCAACTCGTTCATCACAGCGAGTATGACCTGGCGGTTTTGATGCAAGAGAACGGGGCCGACGCGGTGACGTACCTCTTCAAGACGTTGCAGCGGGCCAAGCTCCTCAAGGACGAGTGCTCTGGCTTGCGGGTGACCGAAGTGGTGCCGGAGCTGTTCCTTCCAGTACCCAAGCCAGGAGGGTTCCACCGCATCTGAAGGGCCCGCCGTCTTGTGGCTTTTTTCTCCCCCCCTTCTCTGGACATGTATTTTGTTTTTTCTTTATTTTTGTGCGACTGCCCAGCGGGCCGCAGTTATAATTGTATAAGAATTTATTCACTGCATTTACTTCCTCGATTGTCAATTATTTCCCGCCTCGCAATCGCTACCGTGCGTTGTTTGTTGATTCTCTGATTTTCGTTGCTGCGAGCGAGCAAGGGAGGCCACTCGCCCATTTGAGATTCGGGACGTAGATCTAGGTTTGAGACACTAAAGCCGGCGCGACGCGAGCGGCGAGTCGCACCTTCCGCGACGCGAGTGGACTGGGCCCGTCCTCCGTGCGTAAAGACTTCGTGTGGGTCGGCCTCTCGGGGGGCTTGGCGATTCCGAGCCTTTGTCCCTAATTCACCCTGTGACCCGCCGGGCCGAAGGTTGGGGCCGGCGTTGCGGCTTCATAGGGTCATCCTGACCGGCCCGCTCACCTGATCTCTGGCGACGTGAGAGTCCAAACTCTCCACTCGCGCGCCGTGCCTAGGGCTCGCTCCTTTATGCGCCGGGGCTGGCCTTCTTGGCTCGCCGACTCGCCTTCTTGGCTCGCTGACTCGCCTTCCCGGCTCGCCGACTCGCCTTCCTGGCTCGCCTCCCTTCCCTGGTTGCTCGGCGAGAGATCGCCGACTCCGAGCGACCTCCAGCCCTGCCAGCTTGGTGAGAGCCCGGCAGCGGGATCTGCTCGGGGTCTGAGGCAGACTCCTCCGAGTGACATCCAGCCCTGCCAGCTTGGTGAGAGCCTGGCAGCGGGATCTGCTCGGGGTCTGAGGCAGACTCCTCCGAGTGACATCCAGCCCTGCCAGCTTGGTGAGAGCCTGGCAGCGGGATCTGCTCGGGGTCTGAGGCAGACTCCTCCGAGTGACATCCAGCCCTGCCAGCTTGGTGAGAGCCTGGCAGCGGGATCTGCTCGGGGTCTGAGGCAGACTCCTCCGAGTGACATCCAGCCCTGCCAGCTTGGTGAGAGACTGACAGCGGGATCTGCTCGGGGTCTGAGGCAGACTCCTCCGAGTGACATCCAGCCCTGCCAGCTTGATGAGAGCCTGGCAGCGGGATCTGCTCGGGGTCTGAGGCAGACTCCTCCGAGTGACATCCAGCCCTGCCAGCTTGATGAGAGCCTGGCAGCGGGATCTGCTCGGGGTCTGAGGCAGACTCCTCCGAGTGACATCCAGCCCTGCCAGCTTGGTGAGAGCCTGGCAGCGGGATCTGCTCGGGGTCTGAGGCAGACTCCTCCGAGTGACATCCAGCCCTGCCAGCTTGGTGAGAGCCTGGCAGCGGGATCTGCTCGGGGTCTGAGGCAGACTCCTCCGAGTGACATCCAGCCCTGCCAGCTTGGTGAGAGCCTGGCAGCGGGATCTGCTCGGGGTCTGAGGCAGACTCCTCCGAGTGACATCCAGCCCTGCCAGCTTGGTGAGAGCCTGGCAGCGGGATCTGCTCGGGGTCTGAGGCAGACTCCTCCGAGTGACATCCAGCCCTGCCAGCTTGGTGAGAGCCTGACAGCGGGATCTGCTCGGGGTCTGAGGCAGACTCCTCCGAGTGACATCCAGCCCTGCCAGCTTGATGAGAGCCTGGCAGCGGGATCTGCTCGGGGTCTGAGGCAGACTCCTCCGAGTGACATCCAGCCCTGCCAGCTTGGTGAGAGCCTGACAGCGGGATCTGCTCGGGGTCTGAGGCAATGACATTCAGCTCTCATCGGGGGGGGGAGGAAACAAGTCTACCGCAAGAAATTCCATTAGAGATTGAACACGGTTTACATAATTTTAAGGAAAAAAACGCTTCAAGTCGTCCCCGCTCCAAGTGAGACTTAGGGTCTTGCCCTCCACATTCCGGAGGCGGTATCCCCCTAACTTCAATGCCTCCTGCACGATGAATGGTCCCTCCCAATTGGGGTGGAGCTTCCCCACTGCGGCTGATCTTCCTGCCGCGTCCACCTTCCTCAGGACCAAGTCTCCTTCGGCAAACTGTTTGACTCTGACATGCTTGTCGAAATACTTGGCCATTCTTCTCTTTATCTCCTCCTGCCTCACGGCTGAAAGGTCCCGCAGTTCCTCGACCATGTCGAGAGAGAGCCGCAACTCTTCTTCATTGTTGGCTCTCCATTCCTCTTTGTGTTCTCCGGCCCCGACTACCCGAGGTGTCCGGACTTCAAACTCCACCGGAAGTACTGCCTCGCACCCGTGGGAGAGTTTGAAAGGCGTCTCCCCTGTCGCTGTGTTGGGTGTGGTTCGGAGGGCCCAGAGGACCGAGGGGAGTTGCTCCACCCAGCTTCCTCTCAAGTTCTCCACCTTTTTCTTGAGGAGGTTAACGATAATCTTGTTTGCCGCTTCTACCTGCCCATTGCTTCGGGGGTGATGAACTGAGGCAAACCTGAGGTCGATCCCGAGCTGCTCGCAGAAGCTGGTGAACTCGGCACTGGCGAATTGAGGGCCATTGTCTGTGACGATGGCCTGGGGCAACCCATGACGACAGATGATCTCCCCCCACACAAAGTTTCTGACGACCTGGGAGGTTACCTTGGCCAGCGCCTTAACTTCCAGCCACTTGGAGAAGTAATCAATCATCACGAGCAGGAACCTCCTCTGGCCGCTGGCTTGGGGGAAGGGCCCGACCAGGTCCATTCCCCAGATGGCGAATGGCCAGGGAGCTGTGATACTCCTGAGGCGCTGGGCCGGTTGTAGTTGGAGGGGAGCAAATAGCTGGCACTTATGACATTCCTTTGTGAATTTTGCCGAGTCGAGACCCAGAGTCGGCCAAAAGTATCCCTGCCTGACGATCCGGCCTTCTAAGGTTCGACTTCCAGAGTGACTCCCACACTCCCCGGAGTGGACCTCTTCTAGAATCTTCGGGACCTCCCTCTCGCCCACACAACGCGCCAGCATCCCTGAGAGAGTTTTTCGATATAACTGGCCATCTCGCATGAGGTAGTATGCCGATTTGTATTTGAGTTTCTTTCCGTCCATTCCCGTTGGGTACTCCCCGGTGGTCAAGAAAGTGACGAATGGGTCCATCCAGGAGGGGTGTTGCTCCACCTCCATCAGCTCCCCCTCCTCGATGGATGGGCGAAAGAGGTCTGTGATGGTTCCCCCTGCCCGGGGTCCATGCTTTGCCAGCTGGTCCACCTGCTCGTTATCCTCCCGAGGCACGTGCCGGATGGAGAAAGTCTGGAAGATGCCGATGACTCCCTTTACCTTCGCCAAGTAACGCTGCAGGGTGGGATCCCTTGCCTCGAATTCCCCGTTGATATGGGAGGCCACCACCAGGGAGTCAGTGAGGACCTCCACATCGTGCACCCCCAGCTCCCTGGCCAGGCGTAGACCCGCAATCACGGCCTCATACTCGGCCTGATTGTTGGTGATGGGGAAATGCACCACCACCGTTTGCTCGATCCTCACCCCCTGGGGGCTTTCCAAGATGACCCCAGCCCCCAGGGAGTGCCTCCCTGACGCACCATCCACCATGACCTTCCAGGGAACCGGGCGAGTGAGTTCTTCCTCTGCCACCTCGACCACATAGTCAGCCAGGAAATCGGCCATGGCTTGGGCCTTGATCGAGAGGCGAGGTATGAAGGAGATGTCGAACTCGCTCAGCTCCACCGACCACTTGGCCAACCTGCCAGAATGCTCCACCCCCTCGAAGATGTTGCGGAGAGGGTGGTCAGTCACCACTCGGATCGAGTGTGCCTGGAAATAGGGCCGGAGCCTTCGGGCCGAGATGATGAGGGCGAAGGCCAGCTTCTCTAGGATGGGGTACCGGAGCTCGGCCTTCCTCAAGACCCGACTTACATAGTAAACTGGGAGTTGTCTCTTCCCTTCTTCCCGAACTAAAACAGAGCTCAGGGCCTCGGTCCCAGCCCCTAAGTACAGGAATAAGTCCTCCCCTCCTTTGGCCCTTGTAGTAGGGGGGCCTGAGTCAACTGCTTCTTTAGGGCCTGGAATGCCTCCTCGCACTCCGAGGTCCACTCGAATTTTTGGCCTCCTCTCAAGCTTTTAAAGAACGGAGAGCATTTCTCCCCGGCCCGTGAGAGGAACCTGCTCAGTCCCGCCAGCCTCCCAGTCAATCGCTGCACTTCCTTCGCATTCCGCGGAGACTCCAACTCCAGGATTGCCCTCACCTTGTCGGGGTTGGGCTCTACGCCGGCAGGGGTGAGGAGATGCCCCAAGAATTTTCCTCTGCCTGACCCGAAGGTGCATTTGAGGGGGTTCAGCCTCATCTGGCACCCGCGGAGAGTGGCAAAGGTCTCCTCCAGGTCCCGGAGGTGGGAGTCGAGGTCCGGACTCTTGACCATGAGATCGTCTACATAAACTTCCAGGTTCCTTCCCTTTTGCCCTTGAAAGACCCTGTCCATCATTCTCTGGTAGGTTGCCCCTGCATTTTTCAGCCCGAAGGGCATCATTTTATAACTATAGCATCCGTCCCCCGTGATGAATGAGACGTCTTTGACGTCCGGAGGGTGCATCCTGATTTGGTGATAACCTGAAAAGGCATCTAGAAAACTCATCAAAGGGAAACCGACGGCTGAGTCAACCAGCGCGTCGATCCGAGGCAAGGGGTAACAATCTTTAGGGCATGATTTATTAAGAAGGGAAAAATCGATACACATCCTCCACCGGCCGTCTCCTTTTTTAACCATTACAACATTGGAGACCCAGCCGGGGTATTGGATTTCGGATACAAAGCCGGCCTTGAGGGGCTTTGCCACTTCCTCCCTGATGGGCTCGGCGAGCTTGTCCGCAACGGGCCTCTTCTTTTGTCGGATGGGGGGAGCCTCCGGGTCCAGGTTGAGGCGGTGGCAGGCGATGTTGGAGTCGATCCCGGGCATCTCCGCGGCACTCCATGCGAAGATGTCCACGTTCTTCTGGACGCACTCCAGCATCCGGCCTTGAGCCTCCGGGGTCAATCCTCCGCTGATGCGGATCCTCTCCACCCGGCCTCCGGAGGTTAGAACCTCCATCTCCACCACCTCCTCTGCCGCCTCAAGGCGGGACTGTGCCTCCCACTCCTCAGTCTCCCCCTCGTCGAAGGCGAGGACCTCCTCAGCTTCTGCAACGGCCATCGCCTCAGCCAGCTCCTGAACCTCCTCAGCGGCCTTCCCCTGGGCGCAACTCTCCTCTACCTCCATCTCGTCCCCGCCCGCTTCCGGCTCCTCCTCCCTCAGCCTCTGCCCCATCTCCTCGGCTCCCTCCAGCCAAGAGATGGAGTTCACCGCCGTGACATAGCACTCCCTCGCTTCCTTGGGGTCTCCGCGGACCCGAACCTGGACCCCCTCGACGTTAAATTTTAGGCATTGGTGGAAGGATGAGGGGACGCAGCGGAAGGCGCTAATGAGAGGCCTCCCGAAGATGGCGCTGTAGCTGCTGGGGGCGTCCACGATGACGAACTTGCAATTGCGGGACTGCCCCCCCAGAACGACATGGAGTCCCACTCCTCCCTCAACCTCCTTCCTCTCCCCTGAGAAGCCGAACAGGGGTCCGTCCGAGGCCAACACCCTTCGGGCCTCCACCTTCATCGCATCGAACGCCTTCTTGAAGATGACGTTGACCGAGCTCCCGTTATCGACGAGGATCCGGGGGACGGTGAAGTCCTCGATGGCGGTCTGGATGACCAGCGCATCGCAGAAGGGGTCCTCGTGACCCGGCATGTCCTCCATGGAAAAGGTGATTTTCTCGTCCGGGGGAGGGGACTGGGACGTGGAGCCAACGCTCCTGCGGTACATAGTGTGGAGGCTTGACTTGCGGGAAGCCTCGATCCCAGCCCCCCGTGGATCGCTCCGATCCTACCTCGGGAGCCCACATCCACCCGGTCTTCGCACCGGCCTTCTTCCGCCCGAGGCCGGATTTCCTCAATCCGCACTTCCGGACGCTGTTGTTGTTGCTGCTCCCGGTTGCCCCTCATCTCGAGGAACTCGGGGCACGTGGCTGTGGCGTGCCCCTCCTCCTGATGGAAGTCGCAGTAAGGCAACTCCACCCTCACATCCCTTCTTCTTCTCCGTGCTGCTCTTCTCCTTTCTCCCAATGCTATGGCCATAGCCTGCTCCTGGTCGGGGAGGGCCGGCCTCTGGCCCTGCATCCCGCCCGGAGGGTAGAACTGACCCTGTCCTCCTTGACGGTAGTCCCCTCCGCGGAACCCTCTCCTTGCCCCGGGCTCCTGCCACTCGGGTCTCCAGCCCAGCCGAAAGTTCGGCTCCTGTCTCCCCTGCCTGGGTTGCTGCTGATGCTGCGGCGGCGGCGGCTGTTCCCTCTGCCGGGGCTCAACCCTTCTCTCCTCCTGCCCTCGGCCACCCCTTGGCCTCTCTTCCTCCACGGCCCATCTGGCCAACCTTCGGGCAAACTCCGGGTGTGCTGCCTCCATATCGGCCTCCCTAGCCGCCCTCTCTAGGAGCGCCTCAAAAGATACTGGGGGGGACCTCTTGAGTTCCATTGCGAAGAACCCGGATTGGAGACCCAGGGTGAAGGCCACCATCATGGTGTGCCCTGGCATCTCCTGCACTTGAGACAACTCCTCTTGGAATCTGTCCAGGTAACTCCCCAGGGTCTCTCCCACCCTCTGCTTGACACGGAACAAGGACTCCACCTCCTTCTTCCTCTTCTTGGAAGTGGTGAACCTTAACATGAACCCCCGACGCAGGTCCTCGAAACAGAAGATGGACCCGGTCGGGAGCTGGTGGAACCATTCTCTCGCCTTCTCTCGGAGGGTGATGGCGAAGAGTCGGCACTTGAAGCCGTCGGACATCTGTCGAATAGAGACCATGTCCTCAAACCACTGGATGTGGTGGACAGGGTCTCCCTTCCCGGAGTAGTAGGTCATCTCCGGCTCACGAAACCCCTCTGGAACTGGGGCGGAGGAGACGAACTCGCTGAAGGGGCTTCCTCCTTCCGCTGGACGAGGGGGGAGCTCTCTCCCCGCCGTCTCGCCAAAATGGTATTCTGCGGCCGAGCCGGGGAACAGAACTCGCCCCTGGAACTCGCGCTCGCCTCTCTCGGCGGGTTCCTTCCCCGGTCGCCTGAGCGGCGCGTCGTCGCCGAGTGCGGGAGCGGCGACTACTGGGACTACTGGTGTCGCGCTCTCCGCTCGCATGCCGAGGGCGGTCCTGACGAGCCCGAGGATCTCCTCCCTAAGTTCTGCTGACACGCTCGCCGCTGGGGGTGGGGGAGGGGGTGGCGAGCTGCCCCTGCCTGATCCTTGTCCTTCCTCTCCCGTCATCGAACTTGCTGAAGGTTTTCCTTGCTGACCACGCTCCACGCTCACCGCACCAAAATGTTGAAACCGGAAACCGGCCTCTGTGGAGTTCGACCCTTGGGGAAGGGGTGGTCTCGCACCTACTTCGCTCCTGCAAGAGAAACAACAAGGGAAAGAAAAACAGAGGACAGGACCAAGGGCCCGGCTCGGAGGTCCCACCACACACCCGGAAGATCTTAGAGCGCTTCCCCTCCTTAACCAGTTGCCGGGCTAAGGTACCTCAAGAAGCGCTATAAGATTTGTGAACTAGTAAGCGTGTCTTCTGAGGTACCCCTTGGGTCTTATTTATAGATTACCCTGGATGGTCTGCAAATAACCAGCCCCAGGTAGCCTGAATTTACTAAAGAGCCCCTTGGGTTGGCCTGCCAACAGCCAAACCCCGCTGTTCTGGCTGGTTATGCGCACCTCTTGTCGAGTCACCCCCTGTCATCTGGAGGGAGGTGGACTGCAGCCGATCCGCCTGAGAGAGGCGGCTGGGGGCCCGGCCCGCCTAGGAGAGGCGAGTGGGAGCTGGCCCGCCTGAGAGAGGCGGCTGGGACTGGCCCGCCTGAGAGAGGCGGCTGGGGCCCGGCCCGCCTGAGAGAGGCGAGCGGGAGCTGGCCCGCCTGAGAGAGGCGGCTGGGGCTGGCCCGCCTGAGAGAGGCGGCTGGGGCTGGCCCGCCTGAGAGAGGCGGCTGGGGCCCGGCCCGCCTGCTTGCTTGGGCCCCTTCGGCGGACACGGGGTTGTACATTAGCGTGTCGGCACCATCATTATTTTCACATAGGCTCGTCCTGCATCAGTGTCGCCCTATGTCAGAAAAACTCTTCAGTAAAAGAAGACATGGGTTACTTGAACTCATGCTGAAGAAGCCTAATAAGTATATAGTGATATTTAAAATAGCTAGGGTAGAAAAAGATTCTGATTAGGTAATTGATTAAAGAAAAAGGGATTTATGATAAAAGATTCCTGGTTATATATCGGTCAACCACGATAGTACCCCGACTATGACAGTATCCTGATCGCGACAGCCACGGGGCTTCGCCCCTATCAATTAATTAATGCGTAAAATAGTTATGCATTATTTTTTTTGTTAAAAAAATCCTAACATTATTTAAATATTATTAATTCTTAATTAGTATTTTTTATAATTAAATTGATTGGTTTTCAACATTATTTTCAAATCAACTTTAATAAAGTTAACATGCCTAATGATAGTCTATCACAGTAGGTATAGGAGTTCTACTAATTTTTTTTTAAATTTTATGGATTTTCAACATTACTTTTAATTTGAGAATATGGTGTAATTACTTAAATGAGCATTTTATTTTATTTTAAATAAATTATAATATATATTAAGACATTAGATAAGAACAATAAGGATATACATGGCAATTTTGAATGTTTCACCAAAAGCAATTTTTCCCTTTTAATATAGTATATATATATATATATATATATAGAGAGAGAGAGAGAGAGAGAGAGAGAAAGAGATCATCTTGACAAGCAACTAGAAAGAAAGTGACAGTAGCAAATAAGGACAATGAAACTGATGTACACATGGACTCCAACTACATCAGAAACTATCTTTTAAGGTGTTACCTTTTTAGAATTTGCCAAAGCTGCTGCAGTCGCTGCTGCAAGTTCATAAGCAGAACGGAATTCTTCAGAATTATTAGCCAAAGCGGCATCAGAAGCTTCTTTAGCTGCTGCTGCTGCTGCCTCCTTGACCGCTTGCTCCTGTTAAAGATTAACATGGAACCATCACATACATGGACGATGAATAGTGAAGTTTTACCAATCAATATAGAACTTAACCTCAAGATATTCTTTGTTCATTTCCTCCCAAATGATCTTTTTATACTGCTTTTCTTCCTCATTGTGAAGATATCCATCAACCTATATGTGCATACCGGCATTAGGACCTAATAAATAATTTTAATAATGCACTTCCATACACCTATAAAAGGTTAGGGTGAGAGCATAAATAAATGCAGTTGAGGTGGGTAATTTCATATAAAGAGATGCAAAACCTCAACATCATCTATATCAGAAAAGTTTTCAGGATCTCGAGTTTCTTCTTCATGTAATTCCTGCTCTGATACATTGCAAGTAGAATTACTATGAGCCAAATGTCCTGTCCAAGCAATTAGAAAATATAATTTGTATGCTGATCATTACAATAATAGGATGCAAGCAATAGCCTATTATATATAACCCACGTACCATCAATATTAGACTTTTTTAAGGCAGGTGGTGTACATCCAATTGAATCTGAAGTTGGTTTTGATGATAAATAAGAATGTTCCGTATCCTATGAAAAAAGGATGACGTCTTAGAAAGAAAGCCTTAGAAAATAATCAACAAAAAATTGTTTCACCCGCAATAGCCAATAGGTATCATTTGCTTATATAAGTAAATGTTAATTAATTTGCAAGTAACAAGCATAAAAAGGATAGAATGCATGAAGTCACTGCAAATTAGCACTATATATTTCATAACTAGAACCATAAAACAGTAAAAAATCACTCCATGATTCATGTAGTAGGTGCAAGTAAACCCAACAGTATGTATATTATTGGAAAAGAACTGATGGCAATCCTAATATAGTATGTGGGTCATGTTTGGGAGAGCAGTGGGAGAGCGGTGGCAGTAGTGAACACAATTAAGAAAAAAAATGTAGTGTTCATGTAGGTGTTATGCTTTTAGTGCCATATCACACCTTAATGTATGTCATTATTTTTGTGTTATGCGTAAGCCCTCCGAGTATATAATGGAGGCGACCAGGCCCTGTAAGCATCTTTTTTGAATCTATCTTGATTTAGAATAAAAAGAGAAAGAGAAGACGACCCAGCGTGTCTCTCTTGCCCTAGCCCCGCATCCTATTTCTTAGTTGTGACTATCAACTGGTCCGTTTTCCTTCACCCAGAGGCGAACTCCCTCCCCTCGAACGTTATATGCTCCTACCTTCTGCTTCAGAGCATCGATCGACAATGCGCCAGTGTGTCTGCCTCCAGCACGACATCTCTCGCAATCGCACCTTTGCCTACATGTCGCGACCCCTTCTCTTGCTCGCTAATGGAACGCGATAAGGATGCACCTCCATCCCTCGAAGCTCTTTCAAATCGCATGGATCAGGTCACCATCCAGAGTACCTTAGGGTTGCAAAAGGTCCTGCTTGCCACCATCTACAAGGGTTCAACTCTTCATTGGATTTGTTGGATACGCCAATCCAACCCCATCCTCTGTTGGTTGTCCCTCAAAGATGAGTTGCTCAGTCCCCCATGATACGAACCACAGTGGCAACATGTTCGAATGCCTAAGCACTGTTCCCCAGATGGAGTTGGTGAACTCCTACATCGACGAATTCATTGAGATAGCCATGAATGTTATCGGGTTGCAGCTAAGCACTATTGTGGGTCCATCCTGGCCGGTCTGCAATCACACATTCGGACACACTAGAGCGTGCACAATCCCCCTCCCTCACTCGTGCTAGGAGCAAGTTTGATATGTCAGGGAGAACTTTGCTACCTTCTCCATCTCCCCTCTGCCGAACATAAATTCCGTAACCAGCCACAGTGCCTCTCAAAATCCCATCTCTACGGGGCGTCCTCCAACCAAGTCCCTGCTTCCCCAGGTAATATCCCACTGTGCTTGCCGCTGCCACCATCGAAGCTCAATTTTGTACCTCGCCACCTTTCCCACCAGAAGTAGCTTGAGATCCACGGCAAAGGCCTCTATTTCCGCTATAAACAACCTTACTCTCTGACACACAATTACCATAATAAAGACCTCCTGATGCTCCTCAGTGCGAAAGAAGAGAATATTTGCTTGGCTGATTTCGAAGCCCTTGAGTTAGATCATGACAACCATCCCTTCCAAGAACCAACTCAACTCAACCTCCTCAACTTGCCTCTTTACTCGGTGGGCAACATGGTCAGTCCCTGAACCATGAAACTCCAGGCTTCCATCCGCGACTGCGTGGTGGTGGTTATGATTGACAGTGGCACAACTTCATCTCCCATGACCTTTCAGAGTGTAAGACATCCCCTGCAATGACTATATAATATGGGTCCGGCCGGGACCCCACAACATATAGACGCCTCAGTATTAGTATTATAAAGTGATATAAAAGTACTACTCATCTCAAAACTCATAATATAAAACAGCGGAAATAATTCAACAGAGACTAGAAGTTGTCCACGGGCACATAGGAGTCCAAAAAATGGCCTTAAGGCCTTACATCATCCAAAAGTCTAAATCATACTCAATATTAAATCAAACAAGAGTACAGCAGTCCTATGCTACATCGGCATGCAAACAAAAAAAACCAAAAGAAACATAACCAACTACCAAAACAGGAGGTGGAACACTTCATGAGGCTTAAGTCTTTTTGTCCGGCGAGCTGGCTCTAGCTTGCGATCCTTGCTCTGTAAAAATTTGTTGTAATGTGGGTCAGCAAAGACAGACCTCAACTGTGTAACCAACACCCCTCCTCTCGGTCGTCCCTACCGGACCTCGGGGCACTCTATCACCATGCAGGTCAGCACTTCATATGCATATATAATAAAACATAAACTAACATAGAAAACAATAGGATTTGGTGTCTCAAATATCAAACACGTTTTTATGTTGAGCATATAAATAAAAGGGACCTACAATGCAACATGTATGCAAACTTGGGTTTCACCCAAGGCACCCGATAGCGTGTATGATTCTAACATATCATCATACGTCATCACATCACAATAATATTCATGGGTACTCTCATTTCCCCAAAGGCATATAAGCCCAAGGCCAAGAACTCTCGCTGAGACCCCACCCGCACATGGATCACAACACCATAGAGCTTGTCCATCAGCTCCACCGTTCTGGGCAATTTCACAAATTAAGCACAACCGATGTTAAGGACCCTTGCTTGACCATGCCCGCTCATGGGCTTCATCGTCCGGACTTGTCCAAAAGCTTGGCGTCCTCGTCAGTTTTCACAAAGGGGACTTGTCTTACCGGGACACCCTCCACACGTGATTCACCACTACACGGGGTGAGCCAGCCGACCACAAAGACAAAGCCACGCCTTAGAAATGCATTCAACAAGCATATCTCTCCCCGACCCTAAATCAGTATTCGTCTCACGCGAAATTAGGGGCACGACAATGGCATCTTCGCCGCAAAACGGATCTTTAGCAAGATCCCTAAAATGCACATCATACATCACTGAATCGGACCACCGGTCGCGATTTTGGCTTCACCCACCATGCTTAATACACTAACGAAGCGGATCTCTAATGCAAAATATGTCGGAGACGGACACAATCGACCAGGTGGTTCTTCTTCACCCAAGACAACTGAAATCCCTCTCATTTGAGAGATTTGGTGCCGAAAAATTGCAGAAAATAAAGGCATGAAGAAAAGATATCATGCACGCATTTTAAGACCGAGAGCAGAGATGTCATTACCTTTTGATTCCTCTTCCTAGCCATAGAGACCTTGAAGAAGCACGGATGAAAGTGTTGACCTTTACATCCTCTCCACAGATCCGGTCTCAGATCGTCAAACAGAGCTCCGAAGCTCCAGCAATGGCGGAAATTAGGTCGTCTTCCTCCTCCGCACTTTCCCGCTCACGAGCCGTCAAGTATCAAGAACTTGAGAAAAGTGAGAGGAAAGATCTCCTCTACCCTATTTAGAGCTCACCGGTAAAAATCTGGTCCATTGGATCAAGTTTCTGGAAGATCGGACGACCGGAAATGTCCATTTACGGCAACAGCTCACGAGCCCTAAAAAGAACCCGCTCTGGGTCAGGGCGTTGAGTGAGCTCGACACCACTCGACGCTAAGCCTGTGGCGTCGAGTGATCTCGACGCCACTCGACGCTAAGACTCTGGCGTTGAGTGATCTCGACGCCACTCGACAACAAGCCTCTGGCGTCCAGTGATCTCGACGCCACTCGACGCCAAGCCTGTGGCGTTGAGTGATCTCGACGCCAAACATATGGCTTTGAGTGATCTCGACGCCACTCGACGCCAAACCCGTGGCGTCGAGTGATCTCGGTGTCACACGACGCCAAACCTCAGGCGTCGAATGAACTTGACACCTAACACGACGCCTACCCTCAGACTCTAAGCACACATTTTTGGGGTGTTACACATAGTCATTACAACTTTCGACTACACCTACTCTGAGATTTCATTTGTTTAAGTGATGTCATAGATGGAAATCGTGCACACACTGCGGGTCGCTGCGTAGGCCTTTCCCTGACAATTGAATCTTATTCAGGCGCGGTATATTTTAATGTCTACAAACTTGAGGACCTGGATGCCATTCTTGGGATGGCCTGGCTACATACTCTGGGCAATGTCTGGCATAATTAGGTCATCTCACCATATCCTTTGAAAAGTCGGCCGCCGCCCATATTCTGCAAGGGAACCCCTCCTTGTCTCATTCACCAACTAGTCTACATTCTCTCCACAAGATCATCGATCTCGGGTTCTAAGTACTATTATGACCGCCGACCTGATGGCGGCTCTACCCCACCTAGATATTCAGCTCCTATTGGACAAACACACTTCCACATTTTCCACCCCTCACGAACTCCCGCTGAGCTGCCCCACGGAACAACACATTGTCCTTCAGCCAGGAGCGTCACCAATCTCCATTCGTTCATAACGTTACATCCATGCTTAGAAGGCCTCTAGGCAAACGATGGTGGATGAGATGTTGCGCAAGAATCATTTAGAACGCATGTCCCTTCTCCGGCTCGATTCATCTGGTATGGAAGGATGACAACCGGTGATTTTGTGTGCATTATAGGGAGTTGAACAAACTCACGGTCCGAACAAATATCATATTCCACTCATCCAAGAGCTTTTGGAGGAGCTACAGGGGGCGACTTCTCCATGCGCGATTTTGGTCGGGCTACCATCAGATCTATGTACGAGTCAAGGGCGTGGCCAAGATGGCATTCCAAACCCATAACGGGCATTACGATTTCTTAGTCGTGACTTTTGCTTGACTAACGCACTGCGGACATTCCAATCCACCATGAACGACATTTTTTGCCCTTACCTAGGAAAGCTTATCTTGGTCTTCTTTGAATACATGTTGATGCACAACCCCTCTTGGTGGCTCCACCTCGACCACTGAGTGACCGCATTTCACCTACTTGCGGACCATCGATTTGTAGCGTATCAGAGGAAGTGCATGTTTGGACATGCAAAGATTGATTATTTGGGTCACATCATCTTCACTGTTGGATTAGACATGATCACAATTTTTTGGTGGTCACTGATTCATCCCCATGGATTCTACGTCTCCTCCATAAGTTGCATGCCATCTCCAACATGGGACACCCCGGTGCTTATCCAACCTACCATCGCTTGGCAGTCACCCATTATTGGCAATGCATGAGGGTGATGCAGCAGTTATCAGACAACTGCCTGACCTGCCAGAAGGCCAAGTATCAGACCCATACTCCAGTCAAGTTGCTTTAATCCCTACCAGTGTTTGAAGCAGTTTGGGAGGGCATTGTCATGTACTTCGTCACTCAACTCCCTAGCTCTAAAGGGTATGATTGTCCCTCGATCATCGTGGATCGCCTCTCCAAGTATAAGAATTTCATACCTATCAAGCATCCCTACACGACCAGCTTTGTCGCCCGGCCTTTCATTGGTAAGGTGGTTCGCCTGCACAATTTCCCTCATTCCAACATCAGTGACTGTGATCCAATATTTATGATCTCCTTTTGATAGGAGATGTTTCTCCACCAATCATCGATTCAACAGGGCCTACCACATTCAACCAGATGGGCAAACCAAAGTTTTCAACCATTGTGTCGACACTAGCATAATTTTACTTCTGAACAGCCCTGTCATTGGTCACAGTGGATCACTTGGGCGAAGGTATGTACATCCTACCAGACCTCCGTCTGCACGACTCCCTTTCAGATGGTTAATGGGCTTCCGCCCCTGAAGCTTCCATCCACCATGTCTGGCGAGTGCCAAGAACAAGCCTAAGCCACAAATCCCCAAGACCGCGATGAAGCACTCAACCAACCGAAGAGATAGCTCCTTCAGTCTCAAAAACGCATGGTACCGCAAGCCAATCTACACCGGAGAGACGTGGTCATCTCGCCCGGCGAGACCATGTCCACCAGGTTGAGGCCCCACCATTAGAGTCATGTAGCTAGTCGATTTCCCCCAAGCTATCAGCATAAATGACTGTTATATCTTTAGTACAATGTCGCACTTTATTGTATGTATTTATTTTTGTATTATGTTTAGGCCATGCTAATATATAAAGGAGGAGACCGGGTCTTGTAAGCATCTTTTTTGGATCTATCTTTTTTTTTTGATCTATCTTGATTTGGAATGAAATGAGAAAAAGAAGACATCTCAGTATTCCTCTCCTTCCCTAGCCCCACGCAACCCGAGCGATAGTCGTGACTATCATGTGATTACGAACATTATTTCTCGAAATGATACTAAGATCAAAATTAGTCCAAGTCAAGCGTGTAAAGTTTTAGCATTTGTAAGCGGACGTAACCCAGAAAGTGGAATTTCAGCCAAAAAATTTGTCACGAAAGTTTAAAATATAGGTAAATCACCACAACTGCGTTTACTATAGTTTCACACCGTCGCCACTCAAATTCCACTGTTGTCCCAAACGGAGACTTCGTGCATGAGTTAGCATAAACATTCATTAGAAGATTGAGACATTCAGTAGAATGTTCTTTTGGGTATATTTCAGTTCTAAAAAAGAAAAAGATAGTGGAAATGAGGATTAAAGACCACAAAACTGTTCATGTTACTGGTCTAGATTTAAGGCATTTGTTTCAGTACATTTCCCTCAACTTTGATCTTCTCCATCCTTTTCCTTTCAGCGTGCTGGAAAGCTGGAGGCTCTGCACCTCCCTTAAGCCCCCCTGATAATTTAATGAACTGCATAAAACATGAAAACCATACTAAAAGACTTATCAATGTAACAAAAATCTGTATGAAAGAAGACAAGGAAATTACTTCATCGAAGCATTGTTTGCAAAGTCCATGAGCAAAATGAGGTTCATCCGTATCCTTATGCACACACAGAACTTGCCCTGGCATGGGTGAATAATATGATTGAGAGACATCATTGAACTCATCAGCGCGGGCAATGAACTCATCGATCTGAAAAGGAAAAATACAAGCAGATAGGTGTAGAGTGCAAGGGAATTTATATTAAATGACAACAATAAAAACTCACAAACAATCAAATCAACAAAATCCCCGAATAACATCTTTATAATTGATCAATACACTAACAGACTAACTACATTCCAATCAATGATTTGGTGTTTCAAATTTAACCACAGCACACTGTCGGTAGATGACGGTATGTTAAGTACATGAGCAGCAAAGACATTAATCTCACATGTAAAACCTTCTATAAAAAATGAAAATAACTTCTTTTATCTAGATATGGAATACAATTCTAGCCATTTGCATTTGCAAATTATTTTGCCTATTTTCCCATTCTATATTTTTCACTTGGTTTGGAAAGCGGGCACACATATTAGGACCATGCCATTCCAAATCGCATACAAGGCAGCTCATTTTAAATGCAAACAATATTCGTGACCAAAACAAAGAGCAATGGACAAAACATTGATCATATTTGAAACTACATTGTGATTAAGAATCATTTTTCACTACACAACTTCTCGTAATAGTCACTTTACCAACATGATTTTAACACACATTTCCATCTCAATTCACATGAGATTGATTATTGTGATGATTGATCAACAATAAATCATATGAATGGCTTTATATTATTCACGGCATCATGCTATTCATTAACATAGTTTCTGCAACTTTTTCCTTCCATAGAATCTGTAGATCCCATCTCTGGTTTGATCTCATCCACGAGACTTCCACATGACAGCCCATCCACGCCTCGTTGTGCAAACCTCAATTGGAGCAAACCCCTCACCCATGGTTTCCACAGATCGGTCGATTTTGCCGCTAGTTATGTTCTCCAATCAGCCAGAAGCTGTGTTCTCCAATCAGCCAGACGTTTGTGTTTGGCACTAATCTATATCAGTCTTCCTACATCTACAACCCAACCTCCTCTTCTTCTCAAGTATCTAATCACTTCTTAGGAGTTAAGACGGCTTCAATTCTGATAGCCCAACAAAAACTGAGCATGCCTCCCCTGCATTAGCTCTTCTTGTTGAAGTATGAACTAACCGATCCAAATTCCAGCCCAGCACAGTGAATTGATCCGGTTCATGTGCCTCTTAAATGTTCCTGTTCATATACCTGCAGTTACCAATATTATTAATGACTTAATCAAACTGTGGTGTTTAGTATTCCAATGATCTACTATATACTCATGTAACAGCAATTATCTTATATATGAATGAAAACTCATCTCTCCATTTTCTCCCATTAACCATGCCTCCTACATTCTCCATTTATATTTTGTATTTTTCCTGCACCATGAAACAAAACATCAAGGTTATAAATTACTAACAGTGGTATCAGAGCTTGATATACTGCATTCCTGTGTCATTGGCTCTCATGGGCTCATCATCTACCAACATCAATTCATTCCCCTCTCAACATGTTCCTCTATTCAATGAGGAACTATATGATCATTGGGCCATCAAGATGGAGACTCTTCTTGAGTCCCAATATCTCTGGGAAACGGTTCAAAACAGGCCAAAAGCAGATCCAAGAGACAAGGCAAAAGATGGAGAGGAAGCAAGAATACCCAAAGGAGAGAAGCAAAAGAACTCCTTGGCACTGCTACTCATCCAACAAGCCGTCACCACCACCGTCTTTCCAAGGATCATGGGAGCCAAAACAACAAAACTAGCATGGGAAACATTCAAGGAAGTGTACCAAGGAGATAGAAAGGTAATTTCCATTCGGAAAGTAATATAAAAAAACAATTTGATGCACTGTCCGTGAGAGAAGATGAAACAATCTTTGAGTTTATGCCTAAACTCACAAATCTTACCAATCAACTAAGCAATCTTGGGGCACCTATGCCTGAGAATGGGGTTTTTCTAGAGATTTTGACAAGCCTGTCGGAGAATTATGATCACATTGTTGTTGCAATTGAGGAAAGTAATGACATAGAGACAATTCCCGTTGCAGCACTCATTGGGAAGATTCAATCCCATGAGGAAAGACTGAAAAGCCATAGCACTCACAACATTGCCCAGGCCCTTCAGACCAAAATGAACCTGGGAAAGCCAGGGAACCATGTGAAAAAAAAAGGAAATTTTTCTAAGACAATTGGGCAGTGGAAACAGCCACATCAAAACAGAACACCTCACCCAATGGTGCAAACGGGAGTACTGAAACTGCACAAGGAAAGAGTGTGTATTGTACTTTATGTAAGAAAAACAACCACGATAATACAAAATGTTACTTCAAATGTAAGCGGTGCAAAAACCCCAATCACTTCGATCATGATTGTTGGTTTAAAAATAAACAAGATGTCAAGTTCACTGAAAAAGAAGAGGAGGAGAAGCTCTTCATGACCTATTCTGTGAACAAACACGAGAAGTCATCCAAATGGTACATTGACTCAGGATGTTCCAATCATGGCTAATGATAAGTTGTTATTCACTCAATTGGATGAAACCTCAAAGTCATTGGTGTATCTGGGTGATGGTCAGTTTAAAAGCATTGAAGGGATTGAGACAGTTGTTGTCAAAGTTCAGTTTGTGCCCACCTTGGCTCAGAACCTTATCAGTGTGGGTCAACGGGTGTCCAAGGGATACACCATTATGTCCAAATCCGACACCTGCATCATTTCTGATGAGTAGGGAAAGGAGGTAGCAGCATCCAAAATGTCTAAAAATAAAGAATTCTCCTTGAACTTACAGTATCCACAGAATGTTGCACCTACCTCCATAGTTAAACCTCTTTATGTCTTGAACACTTGGCACCATCGACTGGGGCATTTAAGCTTCGGCTCTATGCAAAACTTGTTTGGAAACAAGCTTGTTGTCGACCTCCCAAATATCCAGGTTCATCATAGCCACTGTGCATCATGTGCAAAAGGAAAATCTCATCGATAGCCATTGCAACACTCTCATCAACGTTGCTCCAAGCCTCCGGAGCTCCTCCATTGTGATCTCTGGGGGGCCCCTCCACCACACCCACAATTGGAGGGAAAAGATTCTTCTTCTTGATTGTCGACGATTACACCAGGTACATGTGGTTATTCCTCTTAGAAGACAAATCTGATACACTTTCATGTTGTATTGATTTTAAAAGGGAAATTGAAAAGAAGATTGAAAGAAGTATACAGACAATCAGGAGCGACAATGTGGGTGAATTCACATCTCAAGCATTTAAACATTTCTGCACAATTCATGGTATAAGACATGAATACACCACCCCCGACACAACTCAGCAAAATGGTGTGGTGGAACGCAGAAATCAAACAATATTGGAGATGACACGGTCCATGATGCAACACAAGTCCATGCCAAAACATTTCTGGGGAGAGTCGGCAACTACTGTTGTGCACATTCTAAACAGGGTGTCAACAAAAGCAATAAAAGACTCAACTCCCTATGAAATGTTAAATAGCAAAAAACCAGATTTGAGCCACCTCAAGACATTTGGGTGTGTTGCTTACGCTCATATTCTTAAAGAAAAGCGTGATAAACTCGATCAAACAAGTGTGAAGTGTGCATTTTTGGGATATAGTGAGACTAGCAAAGCCTACAGGCTGTTTGATGTAACAAATCAAACATTAATAATTTAAAGAGATGTGCTAATCCATGAAGAAGAAGGCATCGATTGGGCATCAGACAAAGAGACCATTGCTACTCCTGACTGCATGGTTGAGCTCAATTTGAGCCCCTCTAAGTGGCAAAGGAAGCACTAAATTATGAGGAAGTTGAAACTGATAGTCCTGTCACAGCTCATCACGACAAGATTCAGACAAGACATTTATGATAACACAGAAGTTGCCATGCTGCACTTCACACCATCCAGCTACAAAGAAGCGGCAACAAATAAAGAATGGAGAAATGCTATGGAAGAAGAATTAAGCCTTGTTGAAAAGAATGGCACCTGGCAGTTAACCCCAAGGCCACTTGACAAGCCTGTAATTGGGCTAAAATGGATTTACAAGCTAAAATGTGACAAAGAGGGAAAAGTAATAAAGCATAAAGCAAGAATCATGGCTAAGGGGTATGCACAGCAATTTGGGAGAGAATATGAGGAGACATTTGCTCCTGTGGCCCGGCTTGATACTGTAAGGCTTTTACTGGCAATTGTTGCAAACAATTGCTATCCTATCTACCAACTTGACGTGAAATCGACATTCTTAAATGGTGTCCTCAATGAGGAGATGTATGTTGAACAGCCGGAAGGCAACCTGATTCCAGGAAAAGAAGACTATGTCTACAGGCTATATAAGGCACTTTACGGCCTGAAATAGCCCCCCGTGCTTGGCATGCAAATATAACAGCCTACTTCCAACAAGAAGGTCTCCAAGCAAGCAAATTTGAGTCATCCCTGTTTGTTAAAACCGACAAAAATAACCAGAAGATTATAGTCTGCCTATATGTTGACGATCTCCTTGTCACAGGAGGTTCAGCATCTACAATCCAAGAGTTCAAGGATAATATGAAAAGAAAATATGAAATGACTGATATGGGGCATCTCAAATTCTTCCTGGGCATGCATGTGAAACAAAATTCAGGTTCGATTTTCTTATCTCAGGAACTCTATGCAATTGAAATGCTCAAGAAATTCAAGATGTGGGAATGTAATCCCGGCATGACCCCCATGT
This sequence comes from Platanthera zijinensis, assembly GCA_039513925.1. NCBI lineage: Eukaryota > Viridiplantae > Streptophyta > Magnoliopsida > Asparagales > Orchidaceae > Platanthera > Platanthera zijinensis. The sequence goes on along the minus strand of CM077091.1, from coordinate 144,658,623 downwards.
GCACCAACCTAAACTTTACTAAGTGGAAGGAAGGAGATGAGAAAGCTGATGAAGAAGCCTATAGAAGCTTAATCGGGTCTCTAATCTATTTGACTAATACCCGACTTGATCTGGAGCAATCAGTAAATCTATTAGCAAGGTATGTTAGCTCACCAACAAAGCTGCACATGGAGTCAGCAAAAAGAATCCTTTAATACATAAAAGGGACTGCAGCCTACGGTATCTACTACACCAAGGATCTCAACCTAAAGGTCACTAGATTCTGTGATTCTGATTGGGGAGGCTCACAAGATGATAGAAGAAGTACTGAAGGCTACCTGTTCTTTTATGGCTCAAACCCTATCTCCTAGCACTCAAGAAACAACCTACTGTGGCATTGTCATCCACAGAAATAGAGTCTATGAGCATTATTTCTGCAATATGTGAAGGCATATGGATAAAGAGAATGATTGAATAGATAACATAAGAAAAGAAGGAGGCGATACTGTTAAAATGCGATAACATCTCTGTCATCGCGCTATCAAAAAATCCCGTCTTTCATAATCGTAGCAAGCACATCGCAACCAAGTATCATTTTATCAAAGAAAAGATTGAAGACGGAGAGGCCACGCTAGAGCATTGCACGACGGAAGATCAGTTGGGCGACATTTTTATAAAGCCACTCATCGAGCTGGATTTGCTAAGCTCAGAGAAAACCTAAAGATGAATGGACCGATCGTTCAAGGGGGGGGGTGTTGAAGTATGAACCAACCGGTCCAAATTTCAGTCCAGCACAGTGAATTGAGCCGGTTCATGTGCCTCTTAAATGTGCCCGTTGATATACCTGCAGCTACCAATATTATTAATGACTTAATCAAACTGTGGTGTTTAGTATTCCTATGATCTACAATATGAGATCGGATCCAGGCTGAAAAATTCCAGATCTGCCTGATCTGGAAGGGGAAGGGTTATCAGAGGTGGTTCCACGAGAGGGGTGTCTGTGGGGAAAAGAATAGGCGGCAGGAATTAGGGGTCGACTACTGGGAAATGATGGGGAGGCCGGCGGTGCAGGGAAGTGCTTAGGAGGAGTGGTGGTGGGCGCTGAAGTAGGAGGGGCGGCAAAAAGAGAGGGGAGGTGTGAGGGTGGTGGAGGCCTGCAGGGCTGATATAAGAGGCCGACGGTGGCACAGGGAGGGGGAACTATAGGGATGAATAGTACATTTCATTAAACAGTAGGAATGAAAAAAAAGCAGGGATTAATTTTGGGCAGCATGTTTTTCAAGGATTAAAATCCGGACAGCAGCTGACTGCTACGTTTGGGAGGAATTGGGTGGTGGTGGGAGAGAGTTTGGGAGGGGACAAAGAGGTTTATGGTAAGGACAAACCTTGGGGAGGGAGATACGCACATAGGAGTCGTCACCAAGAGTTCCACGGAGTCGGCATCGTGACGGGATTGCGGGAATCCAGGAATGTTCTTCTCCAAATTTTGCAATGCCTCTAAACAAGCCACTACATCTCTATTTATAATAAAACAAAACTAGTCAACTAGGGCATCCCACCTTCGACGGCTATAATTGGCCGGAGGTGGGGTCACTCAAATACAATGATAATAAACTAAAAATACTAAAGAAATATATGAATTGACTCGCAACACGAATCCGGACGCATCCGCAGAGTCCGGTCATCGATCTGGGCCTGTCATATATGGAAAGTCATCAATCGGCCCCGAACGGGGCCAAAACTCGTCTTCCACTGTCGGTCCTCGTCTTTGTTCCGCATCAACTCCTCTTCAAGAAGTTATGCTTGATTCGGCCCTGAAAGTACAGAAAACCTAAAAGAGATGGGAACACCATTAAAGGAAGCAAAGACGGAGGAGCATCCATGGAGAAAGAAAATTACTTTTATATTGTTCCTTATATTTATCATCCTCTCTTCTTATTCCTCTGATCTTTTTGTCATCTTGTGTAGTTTTGTTTGTGCAATCATGCCTCATCATGTTGTTTGAATGTTGTAAACTTTACTTAATCAAATCTCTATTTTTCTTCGCATTCTCTACTGTCCTAAGATTTATCCGGATTTATAACCAGTGGCGGAACTAGGATTTTTTCCTAGCCCGGGCACTAATTAAAATGATAATTTTTCTATTAAAAATGAAAAGGGATATATGAGACATCTAAGCGATATATAACTCAACAATCAAGTTTGATGAATTTAACTAAAATTTTATTCATTGTTGATATGTTTCTTACCAATTTGTAATTTTAAGAGTATAATTTGCACATAGATGATACACAATGATAAAAAAGGAGAAGGAAACTAGCTAGAGCATAAATTAGGGGAATCAGATCAAACTGCTAGAAATTCAAACTATAGCAGAACACTAGAGCAAAAATTATTTTAATAATATTTCAAATAAAATTAGAGCAGAAATTATTTTAATACAATCTCAAATAAAATTGAAAAATTAAATATACCCACCAAAGAAGAAGAAAACAAATTTTAATTTCAAAAATTTTGAATTAATGAATATGCATTAATGCGTATCGAGTTGAAAAGCATTGTTGCATCGCAAATGCCTCCGAACTTACAATACATGTCGACGAGAGCAGTTCCGGTGAAGTCTGCAACTTCAATGCCGATTTTTTGATGTAAGAATGTGTGTTGCGGCCGATACTTAGAAAGGAAAGGTGAGCGCAAGCGGAGAGGGCTCCGACAAGGGAGAAACTACCTGCGTCGATGCCAGATTCCAGCATCTGGGAGAAGTATGAGAGGGTGGAACCTGGGCGGCCGGAGCAGAGGCAGGCGTTGATGGTAGTGGTCTATGAGACGGCATTTTTGTGGGGTATTATGTCGAATACTTGGAGAGCGATGTGGAGGTGGCCACTAGAGGAATAGAAGGAGATCAGAGAGATATTTAGGAAGAGGTTAGGGTGAAGGTCGAGCTTCCATGATAGAGTGTGTGGCTGCTCGCCGGGTGAGAGGGCGGAGGATCTGGCGCAGAGCTTCAGGAGGCGGGGAAGAGAAATATGGCCTCTGGTTGGAGATAGGGTGAGGATTTCAACTTCAGCCATTACGCATAGTACTAGATTGTCAAGGCATCAGCTTTAAATTTTTTTTAAAATAACTAGGGCGTCATAGCTAGAGGACGTTATATCTTTTTCCCAAAAATCTGACCCGGGCACGTGCCCAGGTGTGCTTGCACTTGGTTCCGCCAATGTTTATAACATAATGAAGTGGTAGAACGCATCTATCGTTTTCACATTAGTTATTCGTAATTCAAGCAATATGATTTTGGGTATTGTTGTGAGTAGTATCACCCACGGATAAAGAGAGTTGCATGCTCCCTGAAAGAATAGGGAACCATAAATCTCATGTCTAGGTGCCAAAGCCTAGCGTTGGGGTTCACGGACTATAAGACGATCTTTAGAGCTCCCTACCCATAGTACAAATCCAACGTATACCAAATTTGGAAATTACGTTGGAAATTAGAAACTTAACTAATTAATTTGTCCACGCTATGACCCCGAGAGTGGGTTCCGAATTAGTGATTCTCGAGCTCAATTCTTTACATATATATTTGACAAGAGAACATGATACATAACCGCGGGCATTTCGCAAATGAATAACTGTTATTTTAGCAATGAGTATGAGTAATAACGTCAACGGAAGAAAAGGTGGACACAAGTAGATTGTGATCACTTAAAACTTAATTGCATAAAATTAAATTTAACAGAGTGAGCAAATACATGTCGTATTTTTTGAGGGCGGAGCGGATAAGGGGAAAAGGAGGCTTTTGGGGCTTTGACTGGTTCAGGTTGACCAGAAGGGGAGTAGAAATTGGGTTGTGGTTGGACGAGGGTGACACGACTCAGGAAAACCAAAAGAGAGGTGTGGGAGGGGCTATGCAACTCGGGGAAAAGTGGGTCGGCAGCTAGGAAACACTGGTACGGGTACGGGTACCGGATACGATACGTACCCGGTACGTCAAAATTTAAAAAATAAGGATACGGGTACGTCATGATGCGTTATAACAAATATAATATATATTAACAAATATAATATATATTTATATATCACAAGTGCAATAAATATTTCTCAAAACATCGAAATATTAAACATAAATCATAACTTGAAGTACAAGTTCACAAATCAATGCAATATAACATGAAGTTTTCAAACATTAAGCATTCGTAAATATTACAAAATTTAACGTCTTATATGTTTAACCAAAAGAGAAAATTAAACATAAGTTTATGATGCGGGGCAAGGAGTCCACCTGTCCGCCACCCTGGAGTCCACCAGGGGCCCACCTTGGAGTCCACCAAGGGGGTTTATCAGGCTCGCGGGCCGTACACCCCAACCCATCCACGGCCCCACAACAGAGCTGATAGGTTGTTGAGGCCAGGGCTAGATCCCCCGACCTCCTTGATAAAAGCATTCTCCTGTGAATGCTTATCACCAACTGATCCGCGGAGAATGCTTTATCAAGGAGGTCGGGGGATCTAGCCCTAGCCTCAACAACCTATCGGCTCTGTTGTGGGGTCGGGGATGGGTTGGGGTGTACGGCCCGCGGGCTTGATAAAGCCGCCTGGTGGACTCCAGGTGGGCCCCCTGGGGGACTCCAGGGTGGCGGGCAGGTGGACTCCTGGCCCTGCATCATAAAAGTGCACTTTTATGATGCAGGGCCAGGAGTCCACCTGCCCGCCACCCTGGAGTCCATCTGCCCGCCACCCTGGAGTCCACCTGTCCGCCACCCTGGAGTCCACCAGGGGGCCCACCTGGAGTCCACCAGGAGGCTTTATCAGGCCCGCGAGCCGTACACCCCAACCCATCCCCGGCCCCACAACAGAGCCGATAGATTGTTGAGGTCGGGGCTCGATCCCCCGACCTCCTTGATAAAGAGCTTTCCTGTAAGCTCCCATCACCAACTGATCCGGAGATCAGTTGGTGATAGGCATTCTCCTGAGAATACTTTATCAAGGAGGTCGGGGGATCTAGCTCTGGCCTCAACAACCTATCGGCTCTGTTGTGGGGTCGGGGATGGGTTGGGGTGTACGGCTCGCGGGCCTGATAAAGCCGTCTGGTGGACTCCAGGTGGGCCCCTGGTGGACTCCAGGGTGGCGGGCAGGTGGACTCCTGGCCCCGCATCAGTTTACTTTTTTTTCTTCATTGTTGGAGATCAACGTCATTGTTGGAGATCAACATCTTCAATCTCCGGTTAATTTAGAGACAAGTTACTCGTTTGTTAATAACTTGCGTTGAATCAACACGTTCAATACACGTACTTGTAACAAAAACGTATCGATACCAGAAACATACTTGGTACAGATACACAATTTAATTGGACGTACCAACCTTTGTTTATTCTAGAAAAATATACTCCTATCACAATATGCAAAATGATGTGCTAAGTCCAAGTGTGTCCGCATAGGTGTATTCGTTGAGTATTGGGTACGTACTGGTACCGGATACGTATCCGGTACGCTATGTTGTCAAGGCGCGCGCCTAGGCGCGCCTGAGGCGCCGGGCGCGCCTGAGGCGCCGGGCGCACCAGGCGCAGCCCACCGCGCCTCAGCAAGGCTGAGGCGGGCGATGTGCCCAAGGCGCGGCCTAGGCGCGCCCAGGCGCGCGCCTTACAGGCTCCCAGGCGCACCAAAGGCGCGCCTGAGTCACTCAAGGTGTTTTTTTTCAAAAAATTTTTTTGAGATGGCCAACAACTGATCTAAGACACACTCGAGACACCCCCTAGGCGCACTTGGGCGCCCAATTCGCTGAAATTGAGCGAATCGGGCGCCCAATGCGCCGAAATTGAGCGAATCGGGCGCCCAATTCGCCAAAATTGAGCGAATCGGGCGCCCAATTCGCCGAAATTGAGCGAATCGGGCGCCCAATTCGCCGAAATTGAGCGAATCGGGCGCCCAATTCGCCGAAATTGAGCGAATCGGGCGCCCAATTCGCCGAAATTGAGCGAATCGGGCGCCCAATTCGCCGAAATTGACCGAATCGGGCGCCCAATTCGCCGAAATTGACCGAATCGGGCGCCCAATTCGCTGAAATTGAGCGAATTGGGCGGCAAATCAACGAATTGGGCGCCCAATTCGCTGATTTGACACCCAATTCGCTTATTTGACGCCCAATTCGCTGAAATTCGGAGCTAGTTGCACTTTTTAAGGTTCCCATAAAGCTTGTTCTCTAAAAGGATATAGAGAAGCTTTCGAAGGTGTTCTAGATGTTGATATGAGTAGGTGCTATATATCAAAATAACATCAAAATAAATGATCACACAAACTCATGTCAAAGGGCAAAGGGCTTGGTGCATGAGCTGCATGAAAGTGCTCGGGGCATTAGAGAGGTGGTGGAGACCATACCCGATCTGGACGCCGCAAAAAGACCCGACGTCGCACCCGAACGGACCTCTTTTGACCATAAATGTTGCATTGTGTCATTTTGCAAATTATGTAATTGTTGTTGTATTTTTGTGATATATATATCTAAATTTATGAATATATATATATAATTAATGTATATTTATATATGTATATACAGTTATATATATATAAATATATTAACTTAGGGTAAGAAGAGGCCGGCCCGGTCCCGATCACTGCTCATAGCCATAGTGAGATAATGTGGCGCTTGGAATTCCACATCCCAATGCATCCGCTCATAAAGACCGGCGGTGAAGAGGGGAACATATTAATCCAGTAAAACAGATGTCACCCTTGATAACAAAATTTGAAATTGTTCCAAATATACGTCGATGGAACTGGCTTGTTTGAGGGCCACTAGGTCTCCCAGCGGGTTTCCCGGTAGCGCGGGACCAAAATGTAAGGTGCATGCGGCACTGAATTCCGCCCAAGAGGAATGGGGACGTTCCCGCATAAGTTGTGTGACCCACAACTGCGACGGGCCAAGTAGGTGAAATGAGGCGGTATTGATGTGTTCGTCATCCGGCGTGCGTTGATTGGCGAAGAAAATGTCACAACGGGTAAGCCACGACAAAGGAACTTCGCGGCCTTCGTAAATGGGAACTCCATCTGGATGGAACGGGAGTAGACGGGATAGTCCGCGCAAGGATCGGTGGAGTCCACCAGGCTTGTTCGAGGATACTTGCTCGTGTGCAAAGGCGGAAGAGGGGGCGCACCTTGTAGGTTATCCAAGCATATGCTGAGAGCCTCCATTTTCGAGTTCTGAGTCGCGAGCATGGTTTGAAAGAGTTTCATCACCTCGAAAAAGGACGGACCACCTTCATCCATGGGAAGGAGGGCATGATGGGTAGCAGGGGGTTTGGTAGCAAGCCGACGGAGGTACAAGGCCACGGGGTTGTCGTCGTTAGTCAGGAAGGGCGTGGGGGAGTAGAAGAGGTACCGGGAATGTAGTGACCGACATTTAGCTCTGATACCAAGATGTTATGGGCTTCAGATTAAGATCATAATCTCGTAATAGGCCTCGATGGAGGAGGAAGCGTTGGTGGAGGTGGATCTCCCTTTCCTTTACCGGAAGGAGCTATGGTGGCGACGGGGGAGCAGTGGTGGTGAGCAACAAACTGCGGGAGATGGTCCTTTTCCGCGCACGGGTTCCGGTAGGTTAGAAGCGGGGAATTCCTTTGATTAGAGAGAGATAAGAAAGGGGAAAAGGAAGAGAGAGAGAGAGAGTTGGAAATTAATTTTTGCCTCCCATACCAAGGCCCAATCGGCCGGTCAAATAGGTCCACAAAGTTGCTCCCCATTTGGGCTTACACAAATGGGCAAATACGGAAATAACGTTGTAGTGTTAAAATTACATATCACGTAATTAGATAGAAGATAATAGAACATGTAGTAGCCACGCCTCCGTTACGTGTAGACGACGTTGGTATGTGTGGTCCCAGCGCGGGTTGGACTCGTCGCGCATCATAACACCTTCCATCATCTCCTGAAATTGTGGCCCAGTCAGTACCATGATGGCAGAGGAGAAGGATATCACGAAGACAATGGTAGGTGGGTGTATAGGCCTTTCTGGGGCTCTATGGACAAGACTATTCTTCTGGGAAAGAAGAACAATCGGATTCTCATTGTGCTTGAAGGAATGGGAGTTCTTTACACTGTCGTGAATGACATTTTTATCGTACTGCCAAGGCTGTCCTACAGGATATGACAACCCTCAATAGTCGCGACATGACACCAGAGTACGTCCTGATAGGAACTATCTATGGAAAACTCTACGAGACATTGATGTGTGATGGGAATCATAGTGCTACTAGTGACTCAAGCTAGACTGTAGTGTTTTCTTAATGGTTGTGTTTTCAGTTTCAATTTCTCAACCAAGGGGTAAAGAGATAAGGGCTTAAAGCTGAACCTCAATGTAATCCAACAGTGATAGGGAATTTTTGTGTTAATCCTCCAGATGTCCGCACCCTTGTCACTGATTTGTATACAAATCTTTGATTATGTCAATATATGATACATCTCACCTTTCTTTTCTAAGACTCTTCATAAGATCTCTCTTGGAACTCTATCATAAGACTTCTCAAAATTAATAAACAGCATATGCAAATCTTATTTTCTTTCTTGATAGTTGTCAATGAGTCTCCTCAAGAGATGTATAGCTTCCATGGTCGACCTCCCTGGCATGAATCCAAATTGATTCTCCAAAATGTCAGTCTCTCGTTTTAATCTTCTTTCTATTACTCGTTCTCATAGTTTCATGGTATGACTCATCAATTTAATTCATTTGTAATTAACACAATTTTGTATATTTCTTTTATTCTTTTACAATGGTATCAAGATATTTTCTCTTCATTGGTCTGAAATCCTCTTTGACTTCAGTATTTTATTGAAAAAATATATAAGCAACAAAAATCTTTCATTTCTAGACATTTCCATACTTTGATGGGTATATCGTCTGACCCAACCGTCTTTCCATTTTTCATCTTATTGAGAGCATTTTTTACCTCTGATACTTGAATTTTACGATAAAATGTTATGTTCTTATACTACTCTGATTTACTTAACTCTTCCAAGTTCAATTCATTTTTCTTTATTTCATTATAGAGTTGATTAAAGTATCTTTTTTTATCGCTCTTTAATATCCACATCATCCGTCAAAACTGTATCTGTCTCATCCTTTATGCATTTTACTTGACTTAAATCTCTTGTCTTTTTTTCTTTATCTCGAACAATTTTATATATGTCACGCTCTTCATCTTTAATATCTAATGGCTTATAAAATTCTTCATAAGCTTGATTTCTTGATTTACTTACTTGATGTTTAGCTTCTTTTTTGCGACTTTATACCTGACTAAATTTTCATCATTCCTACAAGCGTAGAGTGATTTATAGTTGACCCTCTTTGCCCTCACTTTGCCTTGCACTTCCTTTTTCCACCACCAAGATTCTTTATTTAGGGGTACACGACCTTTTAATACTCCAAGTATGTTCTTTCCACTTATCCTTAAATATGAAGACATAATTTCCCATGATGAATAAGGATCAATATAAGGGTCATCAACTAGTTGTTTCATAACTGCCTTTTTGAAAGCAATTTGTTTTTCCATCTTCAAGTTCCACCACCGAATTTTTTGCAACATTATTCTTCTTGTCTTAAATTTATTATATTTAACTTGTACATCTAACACCACTAACCTATGTTGTGTTGCCAAACTTTCTCCTGGTATGACTTTACAATTCTTACAAATCATTTTAATCATTTTGCGAGTCATAAAATAATCAATTTGTGACTTATTTGGTCCGCTTTTAAACGTAATTAAATGCTCTTTCTTCTTTATGAAAAACGTATTTGATCTAATTAGCTCATGTGTTACGGCAAAGTCTAAAATGGTTCATCCTTTTTCATTTCTTTCTTCATATGCATATCCTCCATGAACGGCTGTGTAATCTACATTTTTCTTCCTTATATGTTCATTTAAGTTTCCTCCTATAAAAATCTTCTATTTTTGTGGGATTTCTCTTACTAAATCATCAAGTCTTCCCAAAATTGCACTTTAATAGCTTCCCTTAATCCTACTTGTGTCGCGTAGGCACTGATCACATTAATAGTTTCATTTTTTATGGCCAATTTAAGAGTTAAGATTTTATCACCTTTTCTACTTACCTCAACAACTTCATCTTTCTAAGTAGTATCCACAATAATACCTACTTCACTGCTTGTTTTATTCTTTCCTGTGTGCAATAATTTAAAACCTGAATTATCTAAAAATTTAGTTTTCTCACTCACCCATCTAGGCTCTATTTGTTTGGGCGTTTCGCTGCTCCGTTTTGGGCAAACGCCGTCGGAAGGAGGGTAAACAAATGAACCTCCGGCGGCGTTTGCTCCGTTTTCACCCGCCCGCCTTGAGAAACGCCCCAAAAAGCTCCGTTTGGAGAAGCCACCTCCCCCCTCCGATTCGAACACTCCGTTTCCACCCGCCGGATCGACCCGCCACCGCCGAACCAAATGGAGCCCTAGTCTCTTGCAAACATAAAATATTTATCATTCTCATATTCATTGTATCCACTACTTCCATCGTTTTTCTCATTTGCGTACCTATATTCCAACTTTCAAACCTAAGTCGATCATAATTCCTACGACATGCTTCCCTAGGACGTCTAATGTGAGGATTTTTTGCTTATTTAACACTACCCTCAAGTTCTCTTGAAGGTGCAGCGGTGCTTGCCAAGACGCCGCATTCGGACCATACGATGAGTACTCTTGCATATTTAACACTACACCCAAGTCCTGAAGATGCAGCGGTCTTCGCCAAGACGCCGCATTCGGACCATACGACACGTTCCTTAAGGGGAACAACCTAGCTTTTGCACAAATTCTCAAATGATCCTTATTCATAAGGGTGATTAAATTTTACGTTGGTCGTCTACCAAACACAACCATCACCATTTTTCATCCGAAATTGAGACTGACATAGGCTAGTTTAAATCAGATGGAGGAAAAACAAAAAATCAGAAGATAAAGATATGGAATTAGCCCATGACCCCACGAATCTAAAAGCCATAAGAATGATGGATTGTTATGATTTATGTTAGGGATCTAGTCATGGGCTCAGTCAGGCTTTATTTCGCATTTTAGACAACTTTAGTAAATTGACATTTTGGGTATTTTCATATTTGTCCTATTCTTAAAATTCTTAGGTTCGGAATAATGTAAGTAAGATAGTTCTCTCTCATATTCCTCTTAGAGTTTAGTAAGAGTTTGAAGCTCCCCGCTTAAGCTCCCTCCTCCAGCAGCCACGGTCAATACTCCATTGTTTCTTTATCATATTTGGATCCTAACAACTTCCAATTGAGCTATATATATATGTCAATTATCTTCATTTTGCTTTTCTATCAAAATAGGCTCCCAAGAGATTTTATAAATCAATTTCTAATAACACGTCCATTTTTCCTCAGTGACTTCATCCTCAAACAAATTCATATTATCTAAACCTACTTACAAATAATCGTATCAAAATAATATCATTTCATCTACCAAATCAATTATAAATTTTCTTACTATGACTACAGCTTTTAAGCATTTAAAATCCTTTAGCTTAGAAATTATACCTTAAAATATTCATTTTACAACTTGCCTGTAAAGTAAGATTTTATTTCAATAACTTTTTATATGGATTACATTCAGGACGAAGAAATACAGAAAAAATAGTTGACAGATGCATTTAAAAGTGTGCACATTAGAAGTATAGTGACATGGAGCGCTCATCACTAGTTGTACTTAAATGAGGCATAAAAGAAGGCGGAGTGCTTGTGTTGTCATCAATCTAGCAAAAAAATGTGTTGCTTGCACTTCTTTGCTACACAATTCATCAAGAAATAAATAAAACAGATGTTGAAATAGTAGAATAGAATGGATCGATAATCTTTGCCCTAAACCGGGCTTACATATTTATAGGCTAAGAAAAATAAAATATTATAAATATATTTAACTCTCCCCTTCAAGTTGGGAATATATATTGATCATTCCCAACTTGCTTGTGTTGTCCTTGAAGTTGTCACTGCATAAACCCTTGGTGAAGACGTCCGCAAGCTGATCGAATGAGTTCACAAAAGGGGTGCAAATATTCCCTTTGTCTAGGTGATCCTTGATGAAATGTCTGTCAACCTCCACATGTTTGGTTCTATCATGTTGCACTGGATTGTGCGCAATACTGATGGCAGCTTTGTTGTCACAGTAGATCATGATAGGATTGTTCCCCTGAAGACCAATATCCCGAAGAAGAGTCCTCAACCACAGTCCTTCACAAACACCTTGTGTCATTGCCCTATACTCTGCCTCTGCACTTGATCGAGCCACCACATTCTGCTTATTGCTCCTCCATGAAACGAGGTTGCCTCCCACAAAGGTGGAGTACCCCATGGTTGATTTTCTATCGTCTTGGCTACCAGCCCAATCAGCATCCGTAAACACTTCAACTTCTAATGATTGGCCGTTTTTGAAAAGGATCCCACGGCCTGGTGCCTTTTTGAGATACCGCAGCACTCTAAAGGCCGCATGTTGATGACGAATGGAAGGAGAGTGCATATACCTACTTAGGACTCCCACAGCATACATAATGTCAGGGCGAGTATGGGACAAGTATATGAGTCGACCAACCAAACGTTGGTATTTTGAGACATCCACCTTTTCTCCACTAATATCTGCATCAATTTTGTGATTAGCCTCAATAGGGGTGTCCACGGGTGCACACCCAAGCATCCCAGTCTCTTCAAGAAGATCCAGAGTATACTTTCTTTGGGAGATGAAAATCTCTTGTTGAGACCTCGGCACTTCAATTCCCAAGAAATATTTCAGCTTTCCCAGGTCTTTAACTTCAAATTCTTTGCTCAGTTGCCCCTTCAAGTAAATGATCTCCTCCATGTGGTCCCCGGTAATGATGATGTCGTCCACATACACAATAAGAATAGAGACCTGGGCACCCTTTCTCTTAATAAAGAGTGTGTGGTCAGCATGACTTTGAGTGTATCCAAGTTGAAGCATGAACTTGTAAAAACGTCCAAACCACGCTCTCGGAGACTGTTTCAAGCCGTACAGGGATTTTAGAACTCGGCTCACCTTCCCCTTGGACCCTTTGATAACAGAGCCCGGTGGAATATCCATGTATACTTCCTCCTCCAGATCACCATTCAAAAAAGCATTCTTGATATCGAGCTGAAGAAGTTCCCATCTACGACTTGCAGCAACCGAGAAAAGCACGCGGATAGAGTTCATCTTTGCAACAGGAGCAAAGGTCTCCTGGTAGTCAATACCCTGAGCCTGGGTATATCCCTGAGCCACCAAACGAGCTTTATACCGCTCCACTACACCATCTTGGTTTTGTTTAACTGTGAAAACCCAACGGGATCCAACCGTTCGCTTCCCTGGAGGAAGGCTCACCAGCCGCCATGCATTATTCTTGTCCAAGGCACGCAGTTCCTCCTCCATTGCCGTTTTCCATTCAGGTATCTGAACAGCCTCCTGCCATGTCTTAGGGATAACAATGGATGAAAGGGAAGAAATAAAGGCTTGATGTGCCTGAGAAAGGTGATAGTAACGAATGTAGTTGGCAATGGGGTGTTTAGTGCTACCCTTCTTACCTATAAGACGGGCAAGAGGAATATGGAGGTTATCATCAGAATCTGGGCTGGAGACAGTCACCGGTACTGGCGAAACATCCTCAGTCTGCACTTGCTCAACAGTCGTAGAACGACGGGAGTATGTGTATATTATCGGAGGAGCGGAGGTGGAAGGAACAAGAGCAGGTGGAGGAATAGGAGCAGGTGGAGGAATAGGAGCAGGTGGAGGAATAGGATGAGTAGCAACAATAGGAAGCGGGGAGGCGATCATCTCGGCACCAGTGCTAGTCATCTCCCCCTGACGAGGATCAAAGTACGACTCCCCCTCACGAAAGGTGGCATCGACAGTACAATAGTACCGGCGTGTCGGAGGGTGATAACACCTATACCCTTTAGTGGTAGAATAATAACCAACAAAAACACACTAAAAAGACCGCGCATCGAGTTTATCACGATGCGGGCTATGGACATGAACAAAACACACGGAGCCAAAGATACGAGGGGGAAGATGAGAGGTGTGGACAATGTGTGTTTTTCCTAGACGAGATAGGGGTGTATCAAACGAGAGAGCACGGGACGGAAGACGATTAATGAGATGCGCGGCTGTAAGAACGGCATCCCCCCAGTAGGATTTAGGGAGGTGCATAGAAAGAAGTAAGCACCGGGCCACCTCCAGCAACAGCCTATTCTTTCGTTCGGCCACCCCATTTTGAGTGGAGGTGTGGACACACGTAGTTTGATGGATGATGCCATGGTCCACAAGATAGGCTCCAAAGACACCGCGATCATCATATTCTCCACCATTATCACTACGTAACACACGTATTGTGCCTCCGAATTGTTGGACCACCATCTTATGAAATTTTTGAAAGCAAAAAAATACGGCACTTTTCTTTTTAAGCATATAAAGCCAAGTAGTACGGGAGTAGCAATCAATAAATGTTACAAACCATTTATAGCCAGATAAAGAGAGAACACGGGAAGGTCCCCAAACATCAGTGTGAATAACATCAAATGGATACAGACTAGGAACAGACAAATGAGTAGAACGACGACGAACATGTTTAGATTGTTCACACGCATCACAAGAAAATGACTGAAGTAAATGATAAAAGACAGGAAACAATTTAGTAAGATATAAAGGAGAAGAGTGGCCAAGGCGTTGATGCCATCATCGAAGATCATCAAGAGTCGGAGATCTGGTGGAAGATAGGGCACTGGGAGAAGAGTAAGAAGACTGGTTCAGCAAGTACAGGCCGTCAACATTCCTACCACTGCCAAGTGTCCTCCTCGTAGCCAGATCCTGAAAAACACAAACATCAGGAAAGAATGTCACAGAACAGTGTAAGGAGTTAGTCAAGTGATTAATAGAGAGTAAATTTTTGGGAAAAGAAGGGACATGCAAAACAGAGGAAAGTGATAGGTCAGGGGAACATGGGACTGTCCCTTTACCAACAATGGCAGAGAGAGAGCCATTGGCAGCAATAACCTTATCACGACCAGAAAGAGGAGTGTAGGAGGTAAAACCTGAGGTAGAGCCAGTCATATGGTCGGTCGCACCTGAGTCGATAATCCACTCGGAAGGTGTGGAAGACACGGCATGAGCACTGGACAGACCTGAAGTGGCAACAGCAGCGTGAGAGGAAGCAGAAGTAGAGTCAGTGTGGGAGCGCAACATGCGTCGGAAGGCCTCTAACTCAGCAGCAGACAGGCCTCCAGAGGTATCTTCCAGAAGCTCAATAGAGTGAGCAGAAGACTGAGAGCGACTACCAGAGTGACGACCACAACCACCACCACGGTACCCTCCTCTACCGCGGGTACTAGAGCCCCGACCACCTGGAGCAAGGTGCGGGTGCAGACGAAAACAAGAGCTTTTGACATGGCATGTCTTCCCACAATGACTACAAAAAGAGGAGGGCCACGAGTCATGCCAGCGAGCGCAGAATGATCTGTAGTGGAGCCAAGACTGCGACGGCGATTCTCATCACTGAGGAGCATGTTGAATGCCTCCCGAAGGGAGGGAAGAGGCTCACGATGGAGAATATGCAGTCAAACAGCATCAAACTCTATGTTAAGGCCCATAAGGAAGACGAGAACACGGAAACGGTCTTTATCCTTCTGAAGAGCCACTGCATCAGTCGTACAAGCTGCAGTAAAGGTATTAAAGAAATCCAGCTCCTGATAAAGGCGTTCAAACTCAGAATAGTAGGCAACAACGGGCATAGTTCCCTGTCTCAGTTCCAGAACACGGCGAGTGAGCTCAAATACCTGCATTGAACTGCCTGTCTGGGAGTAAGTATCACGGGCTCTCGTCCAAATATCGTATGCGGAGTCCAACAACATATAACTCTGATACAACTGAGGAGACATCGAATGAAGAAGTCACGAGACGACCAACGAATTGTCCGCATCCCATTTGCGCCACGAGGGATAAAAACGTGATGGCTCAACGATAGTACCATCAATAAGGTCATATAATTGGTGGCTGCGAATCGCATGTTGAGCCGCCCTAGACCATTCCAGGTAATTTGTGTCATCCAAGGAAACAATAGTAATCTTCAATGACTGGCCATGACTCCGAGGAGGATCACCCGAGGAACTGTGCAAAGTATCGGATTGGGGGGCCGGGGAACCGGGAAGAGCACCGGATTGAGAAGCAGGAGAAAAAGTGGATTGATCATCCATAGTAGAGTACAAAGATCTCAAGTGAAAAAAGAGTACATCCTACGGGTGTGAGCTAGATCTGAAAGCCGGAGAGAACACCCGAGGATGTAAGGGAGGCGTCTCCGCCAGCCCCCATAGAGGACAAAACGGCAAGCCGGAAGAGGAGAACTGGAGACGAAGAGGAGCTAGGCGGAAGAGGCCCGACTAGAGAACAGCAATCTGGCGACGGGAGGAGATACGGCCCCGATCACGCCAGATTTCCCGATCGGCGCGAGCGGGAGAGGCGACGCGACGATCGGGAACGATCGGCGACGCGATGCGAGTGAGCGGCGAGGAGAGCGAGCGGCGAGGAGAGCGAGCGGCGGCGGAAAGACCTGTCGGGAACGATCGGCGAGGCGAGCGAGCGAGCGGCGACGTCGAGCGAGCGGCGGAAAGACCTGTCGGCTCTGATACCAAGTAGAATAGAATGGATCGATAATCTTTGCCCTAAACCGGGCTTACATATTTATAGGCTAAGAAAAATAAAATATTATAAATATATTTAACTGAAATCACTACCCCCAAAATTTCCCTATTTATCCACCCATTTGAAGCCCTAGTTCCAACCTACCACTTATGCAATCACTACCTTTTACTACATAGATTTCTATTAGAATATTTGGTCCAGTATCAAGACGAACCAACATGTAAATATGTAATAATATGCTTTTATAATAAAAATCAATGATACTGTTCATAATACAAAGCTATCAAAGTTCTAGATATATTTAACTAAAAACACTCTTGATAATGTGTTATGACCCGGATCCCGTTAGGTGCGGTTTATCAGAAGACGCCGAAGATTACGGAGACTGAATCCACTGGTTCAGACTCGCCATCCTCCTAAGTGAACCGGGAGGGCCCAGCCGGTCTTTGGCTAGATATTTGGGGGGTGCAGCGGCACTCCTAGGGCATCAAAAGAAGATTAATCGCAGGTATTCTTCCTGTTTTTTGCCGTAGGAGTAGCGTAACATATCATCTAAGTATCAGAGGATCTAACCTCCCCCGTCGAACATGGCGACCCACGGAACACGCCTCGCGGCGCTGGAAGAGGGGCAGCAGAGCTTGCGGGGAGTTCATGGAGGCGGTGAAGCAGGACCTCGCGCAGAAGGTCAGCAACGGTGAGGAGCGATCGCGTGCGGAGCTCCTGGAGGCAACGAAATCTTTGGGAGAACAACTCAGACGCATCGAGAAGGCGTCGGATCGCGGTAAGGGGTTAGCGGCAGATGTTGTTGTCGATATCGGCGGAGCTGGCGAGGACTCCGCCGACCGGAGGAATGCGGCGTGGATTCTGCCGACTGCAGCGTACAGCGGGCTCGAAGGGCAGTGCGGGGCTAATGGGGTCACCGTTCCCGGCCAGCGAGCCCAGGGCCAGCAGCCACACGGCGTCTGGGGCTCGGTGAAGGCTCTGGGGGTTTTGTGGCTTCACCAGGGACCCGGGGGGCTTCCACCAGTAACGACAAGTTCGGCGAGAGGATAACAGGAACCTGAGGGAGGCGTAGGCAGGAAGAGGAGGTTTTCAGTACTACCGGCAGCCTCATGTGAGTTGGGGGGAAGGAGAAGGGAGCAACGAAACCGGCCCGAGAGGGCGCGGGGGTGTTCGAACCCCACACAGAGGAGAAGAAGAGGCGGTCGGGGGCCCATCATTCAAGGCAAGGGAAGTCCAATGGGGAATGGGGGACCGTAGAAACAAGGTTGGGGACAACCTCCAGATATTTTGAAGGTGAGGGAACCGCAGCAACACCGCCCATCAGTGCAGCCCCGACTGACGAGGATGGAGTTTCCCAAGTACAAAAACGGAGACCCACTGGAATGGATCGAGAGGGTCGAGATATTTTTTGAGTACCAGGAGCTTCCCAAGCACCAGTGGGTGCACATCGCTTCTTTTCACCTTGAAGGTGATACCTATTAGTGGCTGAGCTGGTGGAGGAAGTAGTGACCCTACCCCATATGGGAGGAATTCTGCAATGGGCTCATCGCGATGTTTGGGCTGACCGAATATGAGGACTTCGACATGATGTTGAATAAGTCGAGACAGACAGGGACCGTCAATGAGTATAGAAAAGAATTTGAAAGATTAGCTAACCGGGTGCAGTGGGTAGAGAAGGCGCTCCTGAGATGTTTTATGGACAGACTCAAGGAGAAAATCAGCGATGAGGTGCAGACATTTCAGCCCAGAAGCATAGCACAGGCCATCGGGATGACAAGGTTGCCGGAGGAGAAACTGGGAAGACGCGAGATGGCTGCAACCTACTGTTGGGCAGCAAGGAAGGAGAACAGGGAACAACCAAAGGAACCAGCACCTCATCCTTCTGGAAGGAGGTAGCAGTGAAGCGATTGTCATGGCAGGAGATGCAGGATCGACGGACCAAGGGGTTGCTGTGCTACACTTGCGACGAGCAATTTATTCCCGGACACAAGTGTAAGGTGGTTCAGGTTTACATTTTGCAAGAGGAACCCGAGGCTAAGGAGGACAACTCTCCCTAGGAGAGGGAGGTCCTCGATTTGGAAGAGATTGAAGTATCGTTCATGCTCTAGAGGGGGGAGGGAAACCCTCCACAATGAGGATAACAGGGAATGTGGGTGATCAAAAGGTTTTCATATTGGTGGATAGTGGGAGCACCCATAACTTCATTAACACCGAGGTCTCCAAGAAATTAGCCATCGCACCGAAGGAAGACAAGGTATTCAAGGCACTCGTAGCAGACGGAAATCTCCTACAGTGCACGGGGACAGTAAGAAAGGTGCCACTCACGATACAGGGATTCAGGTGTTACGTGGACTTGTATATACTGCCGGTCCGGGGATCAGATGTCGTGTTGGGAGTGCAGTGGCTGAGGCAGCTAAAATTAGTTACGAACGATTGGGAGAACATGACTATGGAGTTCACACATTAGGGGAAGAAGCACAAGCTGCAAAGCAATACGGGACCATGGGTGAGAGAAGCCTCTATCTTATCTCTGGAGAAATGGGTTGAGCAGGACAATCTCATGGCTTGGGTCCTGACCGGCGGAGACTCAGGGGAGCAGAAAGAAAGGATTCCAGAAAAGTTGCAAGAAGTCTTGGGAGATTCGAGGAGGTCTTTGAAACACCAAAGGGGTTGCCACAACCGCGAGCATGCGATCACCAGATCGTGATCAAGGAGGGTGCAGAGCCCACCAGTGTCTGGCCATATAGGTATCCCCACATACAAAAGGAGGAGATTGAGATATGCGTCTGAGAAATGTTGCGGGAAGGGACCATTTGACACAGCACGAGTCCTTTTTCTTCCTCGTAACGTGGAAATTCTGCATAGATTACAAAGCTCTCAACGGGGTCACGGTTAAAGACAAATTCCCAATTCCGGTCATGAACGAAATTTTGCATGAATTGCATGGAACCCAGTATTTCATGAAGTTGGACTTGCGGTCAGGGTACCATCAAATCCGTATGCGAGAAGGGGGCATAGAAAAGAATGAGGGGCACTACGAATTCCTTGTGATGCCTTTTGGGTTGACAAATGTGTCGGCTACCTTTAAAACAGTCATGAACAAAACATCCAGGCCGTGGTTGCGAAAGTTTGTGTTGGTCTTCTTTGATGACATCCTCATCCACAGTCCGAGTTTGGAGGTACACATGGAGCACTGTCGATGGTGCAGCGAGTTCTCAAGGAACAGAGATGGTATGTGAAGAGGTCGAAGTGCTCTTTCGAACAACAGGAGGTGGAGTATCTGGATCACCTGCTGAATAGGGAAAGGGTTTGACCGGACCCACGGAAGATCCAGAGCGTGACAGAGTGGCCCACACCCACCAACATCAAGATGTTGCGAGGATTTTTGGGGCTAATGGGCTACTACAATAAGTTTGTGATAGACTATGGGAATATCGTTAAGCCGCCGACGACATTACTCCAGAAGGAGCTATTTGATTGGGGAAGGGATGCGGAGTTAGCATTCCAAGCACTGAAGGGGGAAATGGTGACGACTTTGGTGCTAGCATTACCAGATTTTGCCAAGTTGTTTGTAGTGGAAACTGATGCATCGGGGGCCAGTCTGGGGGCGGTGCTGATGCGGGAAGGAAGGTCGCTAGCGTACTACAGGAAGGTGATTCAGGGAAAGGCGTTAGGGCTTTTGGTTTATGAAAAGGAAATGTTGGCAATCTTGCATGAGGTGGGGAAATGGCGATCATATCACATCGGAAGGCACTTCAAAATACGAACCGAAAACCAAAGTTTAAAGTACTTCCTGGAGCAGTGGGTCTCGTCATTGGAGCAACAAAATGGGTGACAAAGATGTTGGGGTATGACTATGAGATAGAATACCGCAAGGGAAGGGTGAATAAGGTCGTTGATGCCCTTTCGCGCTTGCCTCCGACGAGTTCTATTTTCTCTATTCTAACGCCTGTCTTGGGCATGGTGGAGGAGGCCCACCGGGAGGTGTTAGCCGGTGAGGAGTTAAGTCAAATCTTGACAAATATTGCTGAAGATAGAGGGGTGAAGGGGGACTACCATTTCATTAATGACCATTTGAATTACATAGGACGTGTTGGAACCCTAGGTTTTGATTTGAGTTCAGTCTTCTCTTTCTGTCTCTTGACCCAAGATTTATCTATGGTCAAAGGTTAGTTGATAGGTTAGATTCTCTAGTTGTGTAGAATTGCTTTTCCAGGTGAATATTTGGTTAAGTAGTTTTTCGTTCGACTATGGTCGAACGTCGCTCGACTATCGTCGATCAGCCGTTCGACGATCGTCTTCCTGATAGCTCGACTATCTGCTTGATAAGTCGACTATCGGTTGTCTTTGGTAGTTCGACTATCTGTTGATAGGTCGACTATCTGTGTTGCTTTGATAGTTCGACTATCTGTTGATAGGTCGACTATCTGTGTTGTTTTGATAGTTCGACTATCTGTTGATAGGTCGACTATCTGTGTTGTTTTGATAGTTCGACTATCTGTTGATAGGTCGACTATCTGTTTTGGTTGATAGGTCGACTATCTGTTTTGGTTGATAGTTCGACTATCTGCTTGGATAGTTCAACTATCTGGTAGTTCGACTATCTGTTGATAGGTCGACTATCTATTTTGTTTTGATAGCTCGACTATCTGTTGATAGGTCGACTATTTGTTTTCTGTGATAGTTCGACTATCTGTTGATAGGTCGACTATCCGTTTTGCTTTGGTAGTTCGACTATCTGTCTTGATAGATCGACTATCTGTCTTGATAGATCGACTATCTGTCCTGATAGTTCGACTATCTGCTGAGGTAGTTCGACTATCTTCTCTGATAGATCGACTATCTGGATCGTTCGACTATCTGTCTGATAGGTCGACGATCTCCGTGCTTCGGTCGACGATCTCCGAGGGTCGTTCGACGTTTTGCTGTATGCTTTGAATTATTTTGTCGTCTTCTATGATGTGATTTATTTCAGCATATTTTATAAAAGATTATTTGAATAAATTGTGATAATATTTCCATGCAATATCTATTCCATTCCTTATGCATGAGCTAATCTTTTCTGACAAAGTTGTTTGTCTTATTAGCTGAGATATGATTTCTGCTTGATCTGTCAGGCTGTCCTTTATAGCCGTTAGACTCAAAAAGTCTTCCTTGGCCGTAAAGAGTCTTTTCTGATGTGACTTTCTCTTATATTATTTCATCAGAGTTATTTGCAGCTTCTTAGAAAGCTTTATCCTTTTATAGGATATCTGTCTGCAGTATTTTGTTTTTGCTTTATGCTTTTTGTAGCCCAGCTTGCAGATTTCAATAGAAGACAAGATTCAAACTCCTTTGAGAGCCGTTGCTGCTGCTGCTATATAAAGACTTCTTTGAAGAAAGAAATCAACTAGTTCAAGTTCTCATATTCAAAAGCTAACTGCAGCATTCAAACAAAAAGCTTACAGTTCTCAACTGCTCTCAGCTCTTTCACATTCAACTGAGAAGAAGTTTTAGTTCTTCACTCTTCTTCAACCTGAGTTCTCCTGCTTCCAGGAAGATTTGCACTCAGAGCTTTTTGAAGAAGAAAAGGAAGAAGATAGCTGCCTAAAGAAGAAATTTTATTTCATATTATTTATCTTCTTGTAGCTTTTCCCTTCAGATTTTCTGAAGAGTTTCTGCACTGAAGCAAGACTTCACCTGGACATTCTTTTAACCAGGGGGAGCCTTGATTCTTTAGAGCTTTCTAGCTCAGTGCAAGTTATTGTGCTTCTCTAGTCTATTGTAAAATAGAGAAGACACCTTAACCTCCTTTCCCCCTCCTGTAAAGGGTTATTACTCTCTTCAAAAGTATCCCTTGGTGGCAGGGCACCGGATCAAAAACCTGTGTTGGTTTTTAGACACCTGATCAAAAGTCTAAAGGGTCTCTAGATCTACCTGCAGCAGATCTTGTTGGTGGCAGGGCACCTGATCAAAAACCTGAGTGGATTCTTACCTTATTGGTAGAAGAGTGGACGTACCCAAGTTGTTTGGGGAACCACTATAAATTCCTTGTGTCGTCTGGATTGCTTTAATTAATTACTTGCATTGTGGCTGTGATTAAATTTTAACTAGGTTTGCTAGTTGCTGTTTAGGATTATAAGCCTTAACTGTAATTACAGTTGGCTGCCTTTGTGCACAACACTTGTGTTAGGCTTTAGGGTTTAATCTCAAATATCTATAACCTTCATTCCGCAATTAACTCCAAGGGAGTTGAGTAGACAGTCAACTTTGCTAGTGCAATTTTTGATTACTCTATTCACCCCCCCTCTAGAGTTGTATCTATCCCTTTTCTTTCAGGACGCTTGGTGGTGTCACCTGGATCCCCATTGCGACAGCAGTTACTCCACGAGTTTCACGGCACCCCCAACAATGGGCACTTCGGGATGTTGCGGACCTACCAACGGATCAAACATAACGTGTATTGGAGGGGATTGAAGGAGGATGGCAAACATCACGTGAAGAACTGCGAGAGGTGCCAGAGGCAGAAGTACAAGACGACAACCCCAATGGGGTTACCGGTGCCGCTGAACATTTCAGAGCTCACATGGAAGAGCATTGCGATGGACTTCATTGAGAGGTTACCCAAATCACAGGGCAAGACGGTCATCCTGGTGGTGGTGGACCGCCTCTCAAAGTATGGACACTTCATTGCACTAGCGCCCCGTTGCACTGCGGAGTCCGTGGCAGAAGCCTTCGTCCGGGTGGTGGCACGACTGCATGGGATACCGGCTTCCATCATTTCTGATCGTGGCATTTTGTTCACTAGCAGGTTTTGGAAGGAACTCTTCTGTCACACCAGAATAACCTTACGCATGAGTACAGCCTTCCATCCCCAGACAAACGGGCAGACGGAAGCTCTAAATAAAATCTTGGAGACATATTTGAGGTGCTTCATTGCCGGTAAGTTTCGCCAATGGAGTAAATGGCTTCCATGGGCGGAGTACTGGTACAATACGGCGTACCAAACGGCGGGAAAGATGACATTGTTCGAGATCTTGTATGAAAGAGCACCACCAGCACTTCGGAATTATGAGAAAGGATTGTCCGCGGTGCCGTAAGTGCGTTACAAAGGCGGGACGATATCTTAAAACAACATCGCATGAAGGCCAAGGCAGACAAGCACCGGAGAGAGCAAAGTTTTGAGGTAGGGGGCGGGAATACCTCAAGTTACAAGTTACAACTGTGTCGACAACTGTCAGTGGTAGGAGTGAAGAACCAGAAGCTTGATCCCCTCTACCACAGGCCCTTCCAAATCCTCAGTAAGGTGGGGACTGTGGTGAACACCCTGGAACTCCCAGCAGGCTCCCAGATGGCCAGATCCACCCAACCCTTCATGTGTCGCTGCTCAAAAGGGTTGCACAAAGGGGTGTTCCAAATGTAGTCCATTGCCAGATGTGATAGAAATGGACAAAGTTCGGCCAATACCGGAAAAGGTTCTTGAAGAGAGGATTAAGACTGTGCAGGGGAAGTCCATCATAGTATCATACGATTGCTGATCCACTGGAGGGGCATGGGGGAGTCCGAACGAACTTGGGTGGACTACGACGAGCATAAGGAGACATATCCCGAGTTTCAGCTTGAGGACAAGCAATTTTTCGAAGACGACGGGAATGTTATGACCCGGAGCCGGTTCGGCGCAGTTTATCATCGGAAGGGGCCAAAGATTTCGGAGACTGAACTCACTGGTTCAGTCTCGCCATCCTCCTAAGTGAATTGGGCAGGCCCAGCCGGTCTTCGGTTGGGTGGGGGGTGGGGGGTGGGGGGGTCGGCGACACTCCGAGGGCATCAAAAAAAGATTAATCGCAGGTATTCTTCCCGTTTTCTTCCATAGGAGTAGAGTAACCTAATCATAATGTTATAAAATTATAGACCATCTACATTAATGGGAGTTGAGCATATGGTCATAGGGAAGGACAAATGCATTGGTTAAGTTTTTTCCATAGTGATAAAACGATCCTCTCTACAAAAGCAGGGTTAAGGTTGTAACGTCACTCCCTCCCAAAATTCTACATTAATGGGAGTTGAGCAGAGCAGGGCCCCATTTCTTATCTGTTGTTGATCAACAACAGCACGATCTTAATTCTCTTAGAGATTCAATCATGATTATAAAGATGCATGGTATTGACTTTCATTTTAGGGCTTTTACAAAAAAATAAACTGAGAAAATATGAAAAAAAAACAAGATTTCCATTTGGGAGCACCGACCTATAATTTATATTGTTACATTTTTTTTGATAAAAATATAGTTTCTATTCATTGCTAATTGCAATTGTTATTAAAATTTGATCTCATTGTTTAGAGACTACCGGATAAAATTGTGTTTTGATGTTTTTACATCAATGAACTAGAGTGTACAAAAGCATTGTTTATGTGCTACAAAACAAAAACCATCTGGACTTCACATTACACTTTTTGCAGTAGAAGTAAAATTTAAAACACTCTTCCTTAGAGAATAAACAAACTCTGACTTGGATAATCCACTAGCTAACTAACAAACCAACAATCAATATTGGATATCAAAACAAGAATGTCAAATTTGCATGCATGTTTTTAAATCAGGCCACAAATTTATGTAAAGTCGCACTTGATTAATTCCTAATGGAAGTTTTTTAAAAAAGACAAGCAGAGGTTACCGTTAAACTACCAGACTCGGTATTCTCAAACTCAATCAGCCTTTTTGTCAATGTTGCCTCACATATATGTACGACAGTTACCTATAAACCATATGAAACAATCTGACAGCATAAATTAGTTAAATAACCAAGTCAACTAAACAAAGATTTGAGAATAAAATACTTGAAGAGAAAACTAGAAATTGATTACATGTCTATAAAATTAAGTACTTGCTCATGCATAGAGGTTTAAAACATGTTCTCTACATACAAGCGCGAACACACAAATCAAAAAATGTACCGAAGTATAGAAGCATGCTATCAATTTAGGACCTATTTGGGAGAGTGGTAGCGGTTGGAGATGGAGCTATTAGAAATGGAGATGAAATGAAGTTCTTGAGCACTCCCTCTCTCTGATGCAAGAATTAGGCCTAAAACGATGTTTTGGGGATCTAAGATTCCATACGAAGGTTACCCAAACATGCAAAAATATAGCGTTTGCATTTATTTCAAGACTGCAACGAAGAAAAAAAATGCTTAAACAAGCATAGCCATATTCTCTTAAAACCCAGAGTCTTTGATTTTGTAATGAGCCCATCATAACGTTTAATTTATTTCCGGTCCAAGCTCGAATGAAAAAAAGTAAAGGGTCTATCTTAAAGTGTCGATAAAACCTAAATCTAAAGCCAACATGTACGAGATCAATCCAAATTTATGCAATATTAGACTTACGCAAAAATGGAAGAACCAATAAAAATGAGTCTATCAAATCATCATGGCCATTTCTCAACTAAGAAATTTATGAATTTTCATTTTCCATTTGTTCCCGCTGAGTGCTTTGAGTTATATTTGCATAAATAGTGTATTTGTTTTACTTTATTGTGTATTTCTTTACATCCTTGGAAGGAGGTCCTTTGGGAAGTGTACAAATTCTTCTTAATGCATATTGTTATGTGCATCACATCTCTTTAATCATCAAGCGAATATCTAGTCATGCAGGACAAGCATCACACCTAACTGTCACCCTGGAGTCCCATCAGGGGGTCCACCTTAGAGTCCACCCAGGCGACTTTATCAAGACTGCATCTCGTCCAACCCAACCCGTCTCCGGTACCACCACAGGGCACAATGGGTTGTTGAGGTCGGGGATTGAACACCCGACCTCCTTGATAAAGAGTCTTCAGGCAGACTCTCATCACCAACTAAGCTCGATCAGTTGGTGATGAGTCTGCCTGAAGACTCTTTATCAAGGAGGTTAGGTGTTCGATCCCCGACCTCAACAACCCGGTATGCCCTGTGGTGGGACCGGAGAAAGGTTGGGGTGTACGGGCTGCACCCTTGATAAAATCATCTTGGTGGACTCCAAGGTGGGCCCCTTGGTGAGACACCAGGGTGGCAGGCAGTTGTGATGCCTGTCTTGCAACATCTAGGAGTAAAATTTTCATGATTTCCAATCGAGCGCATTCAAATTTTTGCAATCAGTCAAATGTATATTGTGATCCATCACTCCACTCCCTAATTGTAAATCTCAAGGGGTCTAATTGTCTAAATATGGGTTTTTTCGACTGCCCATTGTGAACATAAAGTAAGACCAACAGATTTTATTTTCATAAGTACCTCAAAATAAAAATTGTTTACATTGAATTTATCTAATTATTCTTTTATTATTATTTCATAAATTATTAACACTAGAAAATTTCTTAGGACAAAATCCAATGTCTTCAAAATATACATGTAACAAATTTATATATAAATATTCATATAACATCATCAAATTAATTAAGAAAGCTCGATAAATTTCTTTTATACATGAAAATTTCTTAGGACAAAATCCAATGTCTTCAAAATATACATGTAGCAAATTAATATATAAATATTCATATAATATCATCAAATTAATCAAGAAAGTTCAATAAATTTCGTTTATGTACATTGGAACTACCACTTATAAGGTTTGAAATAAAATTGAAGAAAAAAAATATATAGTAAACTAAAATAAATTATAAAATATAAAAGGAGTGAAAAAATAAAGTAAAAAAATAGAAATAAAAAATTGTAAAAATAAAGTAAAATAGATTAGAGAAATATAAAGAGGAAAAGAAAAATAAAGTATTGCATGGGAAAAATGTATGGTGGCAGAAGGTATTGTTGCCACCACACTACACACAGGAACACCTATGATGACTAGACTGTTGGTGTCAGCTGAATGTGAAACAAGATTGACCAAAAAGTCGCAAGTTAAATTTTGAACATTTCTTCGTCAAAATAAAATATCTATTTGACGACAAAAACTATTGTCCCGTTGTGGATAGTTATATGTTGCGTTTACACCGGGAGAAACATGTAACACTCCGTCTGTAATGTTCGCATAGTATGAGTCTGACCAAACCCCCACAACATACAATCGTCGCAAGTAGAGTATTATAAAGTGATAAAAGAAACAAAACCTTAGCATCAGAATACTAAGCACAGCGGAAACTTAAGAAAGACTCATAAACTCTAATCCAAACCCTGTAACCAAATCACATGAGCGGGAAAACATGGGTCTATTATGAGTTGACCATAAACTATGTAACAGCACCCCTCCTCCCGGCCTTCCTAGCGGACCCCAGGGAACTACATCACTCTGCAAGTCAGTACTTCAATATATATATAAAGGCAATGAAAGTAGTAAGTCAAGTAAGAGAGATGTTCAATAAAGAAACCAAGCAACAAGGTAAACTGTTGTCTGGGAACTATCGCCGGCAGTAGAGGTACCTCCCAGCATCCACACACTTTTGATAAAAGCACCACAATATTCCACAAGACATCTTATGCATCAATAAAAGAGTTCTCATGTTGGTCTACAGTATTTATAGAATACTAACAAGCTAGACAAGTATTAGTCAAGCACAGAGCAATGCTACATATGGTGCACATTGCACACATACAATAGGGTGCGCGCACTTCCTTAGCTTTAATATCAAGTTGTTTTGGAAACTCCACTGAGACCCTGGTACGACTTGGAATGAAAGGCGAGACATGATTGCATTAAACAGAAACACGGATACAATCCGGAGCGAACTCCGGTCAAAATCAAGGAGGCTGGGTCCACCAAAGATCCCCTCTCAAATGGAGAGCCAAAACCCTGGAACCAAAAACATACCCCAAACACTCACATACCACCTCCTTATATAGAGAGGGGGAGCTCACATGACATTAAACATAAAATAATACTAATTAATATTAATTAATTAATACCAATTAGTTACATGAATTAATTAAGTTGGTTTACATATGCACGCTTTGATGGTGTTGAAGATGCGTGGCTCCTCCGGCGAGTGTGTGCGGGTGACATTATGTCGGTCTTGAAAATTAGCCTTGTCCTCAAGGCCGAGTCGTAATTCTTTGTCGGGGTCTTTAAGAACGGAAACGACATACAACTTGTCGTCGTGGGGTAGCGAGAATTTGAATAAACGTGACGAAACGATAAAAATTTGAGGAGAAAAAAGGGGGGCTACAGTTTTGTCTTGGAGTGGAGGAAAAAGGCTATGGTTGGCAGGGAAAAACTAAATTGAAAGAGGGGGAAGCACATGACTTGGGAAAGAGGAGGTACGAATTAAACGCTGGGCAGACAATTAAAGGCTTGGCAGGGAGAAATGGGAAGGGGTCAGTGCGGGTTCCAAGAAAGGAAAAGGACCAGGTGGCGTGCTTCTCCCGGATAGAAAGTGTAGCTATTGGGAAGGGAATTGAATGCGTGTGGCGGAAGAAGAGTCAACACAGGCGGACGGGGATGAAGACGAGCGCGGAAAGGAACGCGTGCGGTCGCGCGCTAGAAGTGTGGCCTTGTGTTGCCACTGCCGGAATCGGCGCGAAGACAGCGCTGGAAGAGCGGTCTGCCGCTGTTGTTACCGGAAGTGATGTTGGAGGTGCGGCTGCTGCCGCAGCTGCTGGAGACGGCAACTGGCCGACAATGGTTGTTGGAGTGGTTCGGGCTGGCGCGGGGGTGAGATGGATTGGAGCGGTTGTTGTTGGAGTGGTGTTGTGGTGGCCGGTCAGCGCGAATTTGTAGCAGGCCTGCAGGGATGCAGGCAGCGAGGCGAGGAGGTTGTAGTTGATGTCGAAGCGGCATTCAATGGAGGCGAGTGTATCAACCGTGGCTTGAGCCCCGGCGGCGTGGAACGAGCGGGCGGGGGTGGAAGGTCGGACCATTAGTACGACTTGGAATGAAAGGCGAGACATGATTGCATTAAACGGAAACACAGATATAATTTGGAGCGTACTCCGGCCAAGATCAAGTAGGTTGGGTCCTCCAAAGATCCCCTCTCTCAAATGGAGAGCCAAAACCCTAGAACCAAAAGCATACCCCAAACACTCCCATACAACCTCCTTATATAGGGAGGGGGAGCTCACATGACATTAAACATAAAATAATTAAACGGAAACACCTCCGTTTAATGCTCGCACATGGCAAAACAGCATTATGGCTAAACAGCACTATGGGAACTCGTCAACCAAACATGGAGGTCCTCATTTCTGAAAGTAATTGACCCTGCTAACCCTTTTGGGACCCTTACCAGCACATAGATACTCACACCATGGGGACTCGTCCACCAAGCACAGGAAGTCCTAATCAGTTAAGCCAACCCCACTGGGACCTGTTACGTGCCTCTTTTGGTGGTTTGTCTGATGGCAGCGGAGATGCAGATGGAGGTGAGGATACAAGGTGTTAGAAGATAGTAAAACAATGTGTAAAAGCTCATTGTAATTGTGGCTCATTTAAGCCCATTTGTGTCTTTTGTTTTGTCTCACATTGTATTCTTTGGGACTTCTCTTTTCCTCTCTTCCTATATATATGTACTCATACTTGAAGGTTAATACAAAAAATACAGCCCACAAGTTTCATTGCTCTACTTTTTTACATGGTATCAGAGCGATAAGGTCCGGCCTGTTTTTTTTCTAACCACCCCCTCCTCCGGTTAACCGGGCGGCTTGTTCTCCTGCTTAACCTCTCTTTCTAGCGGCCTCCTCCTTTTCTAACCACGGCTAAGTTTTCTAGCTGCACCTCTCTCTCTCGTGGCTTCCACCTTCTCTTCCCCTCTTCCCCCCCCCCCCCCTCTTTCCCTTTTATAAATCTCTCGGTCAGGTGGGGCCCTCTCCCTCTATCCCGCGGATTCTTCCCGGCTACCCACTTCCTGTCTTCCTGTCGCGGTCTCTGTCTCTACCCGCCTTCTCGCCTCTCTCTTCTCTAATTCGTTGCGGCTTCCCCAATCGCTGCGAGCACCGCATCTTGGTCGCGGCATCTTTTCTTGCCGCTGGTGTGGTCACCGTGACCGTGTGGTCTTCTTTGTTTAGTCGTTGCGGTTTCCCTAGTCGATGCAGGCTTCTCCCGCGGACTTCTCTTGTCCGCGGCGGCTTCCTTGTCGATGTGACTTCTCGCGTGATTTCCTCTTTGCTTGGTCGATGTGGCTTCTCTACCCGCCGCGGGCTCCACATCGTGGTCGCGGACTCTTGCCGCTGGTGTGGTGACACCGAGACCGTGCGACTTCTCCTGGTCTCTAGTCAAGGCGGCTTCTCTTCTCTAACCGCTCTGGGCTGTAGGTTGTGGTCTGCCTCTATCCGCCCGGTCGAGTACCTATTCTTCTGGCCTCTGCAACATTCAGACCGCTGCGGCTAGGACTTCTCTCCTTCTGGCTACTCCTTGTTGCGGCTTCTGTCTTCCCACAGCGGCTTCTGTCTTCCCGCTCCGGCTAGGCTTCTTCTGTGGCTAGCCCTTGTTGTTCTCCTTGCTGCGGTTTCATGGGTTCCACCTCTGCCTATGGCGAGTCCACTGCTGCTTCGCCTTTGCCACCTCCGGCTGCTTCTTCCGCTACTGATCTTCGGGATGAACTCAGGATTACCACCATATCTCTCAATGGCAAACGAAATTTTGTGGAATAGGTACATTCAGTTCGTCGGGTGCTCCAGAAGAAAGGACTTCTTCATCACTTGACCCGGGCTACTCCTGCCCTTCCCACTGATGAGTGGTTTCGTGCTGACGGTCGTGTGCAATCCTGGCTTCTCAACTCTATGGATACTGGGCCTTACAGGATGGCCATGTATCATGACACGGCTAATTCCATGTGGGAGGAACTCCATTCCTTCTATTTTGGCCAAAACAGCCTCCAACATTTGTTTGATATCATCACTGATCTTCAATCCCTTG
This sequence comes from Platanthera zijinensis, assembly GCA_039513925.1. Taxonomy (NCBI): domain Eukaryota; kingdom Viridiplantae; phylum Streptophyta; class Magnoliopsida; order Asparagales; family Orchidaceae; genus Platanthera; species Platanthera zijinensis. Next base: position 144,627,150 of record CM077091.1, on the reverse strand, counting down.
ATCCCGGGATACCAGGCAATATGACTTCCTTCGTGGCCATGGCCAAGACCCTTGTTGAGGCTTGGATACAACACCAGCCTCCTACTACAGATCTGGTTGCCCAACGGGCACAAAAAGAGCCTGTCGGGATTGTCCATGATGATGGCAAGGGTCCCTTCTCATCTGCATAGTGTTCGAGCTCAGATCCTCTCCTCTGCCACTACTTCCTCTATCTCAGGTGTCTGCTCAATGCTTCTGAAGGTCACCCCGCCGCCCGAGGCTCCTATGCATCCCTCTCCAGCTCTTTTACAGATACCTTCACCACATCACTCCAATCGTGGTCTTTCAGCCCGTGGGGGTCGCCATCCATCTCAGGGACGAGGACGTGCTGGTAAATCCTCCCATAAATGCACTTTCTGGGGTCGGGATAATCATCTGGAGGCCACCTGTTATTGTAAGCATGGTATGCGGCCCCACCTTGCTGCCTCTACTAAGGTCGAGTCCCCGCACTCTGCCTCTACTTCAGATTCTTCACCCACTCAGACTGACATTGATGCTCTCCGCACCCAGCTTCAGCACCTCCAAGGGGTGATTGCTTGCTCCTCGGGCTTCGTGGCTTCCATCGTCAATGAAGGTATATCCTATCTATCTCAGAGTTCCCACTTGATCGTGGACTCTGGTGCCACCCACCACATTACTTCCCAGAAGCCGTCGCAATACTTGGCATCTCCTCATCCCAAGTTCATCATTGTGGTCAATGGTGAATCCACCCCTGTCTCAGGAGCTACCGATATCCATCTCACATCCAGCCTCTCCTTAACCTCGGTTCTGTATGTTCCGGGCTCCCCGTTGAACTTACTTTCTGTTAGCTGACTTACACAGGATTTTGATTGTCATGTTACATTCTCACCTTCGTCCTTTGTTGTGCAGGATCGGCAAACGCAGAATATTATTGGTAGCGGTCAGCTGTCGCATGGGCTCTATCTTCTTGATGTTCTTCTATCTGCTCTTTTTATAGTCTCCTCGGTTGATTGGAATCGTCTTCTCGGGCATGCTCCCCTCCAGATTCTCAAGCAAGCTCTTTCGGACGTCTCCTTAAATGAGTTTACTTGTGAATCTTGTGTCTTCAGTAAACAACATCGAGTTTCCTTTAGTCATGTTTGTCATCGGAGTACTACTCCTTTATCTATTGTCCATTCTGATATTTGGGGTCCTTATAAAGTCCCTAGTATATTTGAGTACCGCTACTTTGTAACGTTTATTGATGATTACTCTCGTGTCACATGGTTATATTTACTACGGGATCGTACCGAACTCACTTCTATATTTCGTATGTTCGTTACTGAACTTCGTACTCAGTTCTCTTCTCCGCTTAAAATCATTCGAACTGATAATGCACGGGAATATACGAGCCGAACGTTCTCCACAATTTGTGTTGAGTTTGCAATTATACATCAAACATCTTGTGCTTACACTTCTCAGCAAATTGGTGTGGTTGAATGCAAAAATCGGCATCTTCTTGATGTTACTCGATCCTTAATGCTTCAAATGTAGGTACCCATCGAATACAGGAACTTTGCAGTGTCGGTTGCATGTCATCTCATCAACCGCCTGTCTTCCTCCGTTCTCCACTTCGCCACTCCGTTTAGCCTCCTCTTTCCCGCTCAATCTTTGTTTCCTCTCGCACCACGGGTGTTTGGATGTGCCTGCTATGTCCATAATCTTGATCCACCTACGGATAAATTTGCACCTCGTGCAACCAAATGTATGTTCATGGAGTACTCTCGCACTCGAAAAGGATATGTACGTTACTCTCCAGGCAACCAGAAAGTGTTGTTTCAGCTGATGTTACTTTCCTGGAAGACCAACCCTTTTACTCATCCACTTCAGTACCTCCACGTGTGCAACCCGTGCCTCATCCTGCAATCCCAGTCATGACTTCTATACCTCCTCTTCTTCCAACGCCCCACGCGAAACCACCACCACCCAAACCACCTCTCATCTGTGTCTACACTCGCCATAGTCCGAACTCCGGAGCCCAACCACTGCTACTGTCTACCAGTCCTATCTCGCGGTCAGCTGATCCCGCCTCCGCTTCTACGGCTCATCCACTCGCAAACTACATTTCGTTACATCGGCTCTCTCCTCCTCTGCTAAAATTTGCTCTTCCTCTTTCCTCTATTTCTCTTCCTAACACTGTGCAGAAGGCTCTTCAACACCCTGGGTGGCGTGCGGCAACGGAGGTTGAGATGTCAGCCCTTTGGGCTAATCACACTTAAAATTTGGTTCCTCTTCCTTCTGCCCAGTCCTGTGTTAGCTGTAAATGGATCTTTGCCATTAAACATGCTCTGGATGGGACAATCGATCGCTTCAAAGCCCGTCTTGTGGCTCATGGGTTCACTCAGCAACAGGGCTTGGACTACGAGGAGACCTTCTCCCTTGTCGTCAAACTAAACTTTGTTCGGGTCCTTATTTCTCTTGTTGTTCACCGCAACTGGTCCCTACATCAGCTAGACATTAAAAATGTCTTTCTTAATGGTGATCTTCATGAGACGGTTTTCATGCACCAACCTCCCAGGTTTGAGACCACGGGGGGGTCTTGGGTGTGCCGTCTGCGTAAAGCTATCTATAGTCTCAAACAGTCCCTTCGAGCTTGGTTTGAAAATTTTAGCAAGGCTGTTCGTGAGTCTGCGGAATGTAAGTTTGTGGCAGTGTCGGAGAGTGTGACGTCTCAATCCGAGGGTCGGAGAATGTAAGGATTTGATCCGACTGCTTGACCGAGCCTGGTCATTAGAGGGCTATCAAAGAATGTGAGTATTCGATCCGTTTTTCGGAGAATGTAAGGATTCGATCCGACGGTGCGACCACGCGGGGAATACCCAGACGATAGCGGGGCGTTGGTCTGCAGTAACGACGGAGAATGTATATTGGCTTTCAGCGGAGCTCGGCTGACTTTTCACTTTTTACTCGTCATCAATCAACAGGGAATGTCATTCTCTTAGTTTACGTGGATGATATTTTGATAACTGGCAATGACTCCATCGGGATACAACAGAACAACACTTAAACTCTGTCTTCCAAACAAAAGATCTGGGAAACCTTCGGTACTTGGACTTGAGGTTGCTCGTCGACCTGATGGCGTTATCCTATCTCAACGGAAATATTGTCTTGACCTTCTTCAGGATGCTGGTTATTCCGGATGTAAACCTGCGGAAACACCTATGGATGTCAACCACAAGCTAAGTGCTCATGGAACAGAGTCAGATTCTCTGCTTACAAATCCTGAATATTATCGGCAGCTCGTAGGAAAACTAATATACCTAACAGTTACAAGGTCTGATATCTCTTTTGTTGTTGGAGTGGTTAGTCGCTTTATGCATTCACCAAGAATTTCTCATCTACAGGTTGTCGAACGCATCCTCAGATACTTGAAAGCTGCCCCGGGACGAGGGTTGGTATACAAGTCATCCTCCTTATCTCTTGTCGCGTACACTGATGCTGATTATGCGGGCTCGCATGATGATCGACAATCTACCACTGGTTTCGGTACCTACTTTGGAGGAATCTCGTCACATGGCGTAGCAAGAAGCAATCGGTTGTTGCTCGCTCTTCTGCTGAAGCCGAGTATCGTGTCATGGCTGCTGTCGTTTCTGAACTTGACTAGAGAGCCTTCTTTGTGATTTGAGTGTCAAACTCTCCTCACCAGTAACTCTGTTTTGCGATAGTTAGGCTGCCATACACATTGCAAAGAACCATGTATTCCATGAGCGAACAAAACACATTGAGGTTGATTGTCACTTTGTCCGGGAGAAGGTCCAACTGAAGAAACTTGAATTGAAACATGTTCCAGCCTCTGAGCAAGTTGTCGACATCTTTACTAAGGCTCTACCTCGGTCATTGTATCAACTGTTCCTATCCAAGCTTGGTGCCTACAATTTGTATGCTCCAGCTTGCAGGGGAGTGTTAGAAGATAGTAAAACAATGTGTAAAAGCTCATTGTAATTGTGGCCCATTTAAGTCCATTTATGTCTTTTGTTTTTGTCCCACATTGTATTCTTTGGGACTTCTCTCTTCCTCTCTTCCTATATATATGTACTCATACTTAAAGGTTAATACAGAAAATACAGCCCATAAGTTTCATTGCTCTACTTTTCTACACAAGAGATTAAATCTCTAGAAATGGTGGAGAAGATGAGAGAAGACAAAAATTCCTAGAAGGGAGGGGGTGAGAAGGGAAGAACTAGAGAGAGGAAGTTAGAGAGATAAAGAGAAACTTGATTCTATTCTTACATAAGGATTACATGACAAGGGGTCTATTATATAGAACCTAGATGGAACAAGAGTAAATACCTGATACCATGAAACTTAAAGACTACATGACTTAACTCGACTCATACAATATTAAAAACATCTAATACACTTAATATAATAAAACTTTGAATACTAGATAACCAACGGCGTGAGGTCCATAACACTATGTTACGTGCCTGGATGGTGGGTTGTCGGATGGCAGCGGAGATGCGGATGGAGGGGATTAGCGGGAGGATACAAGGGATTAAATTCCTAGAAATGATGGAGATGAGAGAAGACGAAAACCCTAGAAGGGAGGGGGTGAGAAGGGAAGAACTAGAGAGAGGAAGTTAAAGAGAAGAAGAGAAACTTGATTATATTCTTGCATAAGGATTACATGACAAGGGGTCTATTATATATAACCCAAATGGCACAAGTGTAAATACCTGATACCATGAAACTATACGAAATAATAAAACACATATAAGACTACATGACTTGACTCGACTCATACAATATTAAAAACACCTAATACACTTAATATAATAAAATTCATAATACTAGATAACAAATGGTGTGAGTTCCATAACACTCGATTCGTCTTTGACATCGATCTTGTCCCCAAGCTCGAACTCCAGTAGGATGAGGCTCCTATGGCTCCTTAATCTCGCGTCAAAATAGCACATGGTAGCGAGTAGCGATGGCGTTGGCCGTGAGGCGTAGCTGTGGTGCCGTCAGAAGGATGAGAGGCTAGAGCAATGGGTCTGGCTGGTCCGGCGGAGCGGCAGGAGGTAAAAAGGGTCGGATGGCCGAGGGAACAGCGTCCGGGAGAATGAAGGGGTCTGATAGGACCGACAATGCGGCGGCGAACAACGGCTGGAAGGCGGCCGGAGAAACCATGGTCGGCGGAAGGAATGGGTCCGGGGGTGACGGCGGTGCGGTGCGAGTCAGCAACGACAATGTGGACGAAGGGGCCAGCAGGGTAGTGGCCGGCAGTAGGGGCAGTGATGTGGTCGGAAACTGCAGAGCGGAGACCGGCGGGGCGGGGGCCGGCGGGGCGGGGGCCGGCAGAGCGGAAGGCGACATGGCTGGAGGGACTGGCAAGGCAGGGGCTGGAGGCGCGGGAGGCGGAATGGTCGGTGGTGGAAGCTCAGTTGGTGATGGCAAAGCGCCATGAATGACGGAGGACGGTGGTGGCATGTCGACGGGTGGTGACGACAGTGAAAGGTGCGGAGCGGTGAGGACTGTCGGAGGCAGCACAGGGTGCGGTGGTGGTGGTGGTGGCGGCGGGTGTTCAACGAAAGGTAGTGACGGTGCCACAGACTCCAGCTCTGGTGTTGGCGGCAATAGAAAGACAACTGTCGAGGCACGAGACATGCGGAGGGCGGCGAGCTTGAGGTCGAGTGCAGCATCGATGTGATTGAGGTGAGCTTCCCGCTGAGCAATACGGTGGTCCAACCTGATGAGGGTGGTGAGGAGCTCAATGCGGTCGGCCGCACTGAGTGACATGATGAGAATGAGGAATAATTAATTAACTATTTAAATAATTAATCACTTAATTAAGTAATTAATTAAGATGGATTAATGAAGGTGGAAAAAAGGGCAACAGTGAGAAGAAAGTAAACATTTTAAATAAGAATAGGAAGAAAGGTTATGGGAATGCGCAACAGAGGAAGAGAGGGTTGGTGGGCCCCGAAAGAAAAAATAAAAAGTAAAATCAGAAGGAGAGAGGTTGAACTGGTGTGAGCAGGAGCAAGTATCGAGACGTGTTGATGAGGAAGATAAGAAATAAATAAATAAGAAAAAGAGAAAATTGATTGTCGTGTGCAGGAGGCTTGAGAAAATTGATTCGGCGGACAGTTTGATGGGGCAGAAGCGTATTCGGCCTGCTCTGCGCTGCAAATGAGGCGTCAACACACCGGGAAAGATGGATGCTCGAGGACGAAGCACGGGGTTAGGGAGCTGGCGCTGGGAACTTGATTCGACGGGCGGCTGATGGGGCAGTAGCGGCTCGATGGGTGGGGAAATGAAGCAGAGGGCGAAGCAGAGGGCTTGAGGATGAGAGGGCAGGGCCTCAAGTGGCGCTGAAAACCTGCGGTTACGGGTGTAGTGGCGCCGAAAATCGTGTGGGGTTTGTTGGAGGAGACGAGCCCATCGTCTATTCGGGCGGAGGCAGAGCCGCGCTGGGGTCGGCCCAGAAGCAAGGCAGTGCACGGGAAGTGCGCTTACTGGCTGCGGGGTTGTTGGCGTGGCGTCGGGGGAGAAAACTCTGTGGGCAGATGGGGTTGTCTGTGAGCCACTTTTTGTACGCTGAAAGGAGAAAGTAGGATGGGGAGGAAAGATCCTCTGATACCAATATGTTACGTGCCTGAATGGTAGGTTGTCGGATGGCAGCAGAAATGCGAATGGAGGGGGGTCGGCGAGAGGATACAAGGGATTAAATCCCTAGAAATGGTGGAGGAGATGAAAGAATACGAAGACCCTAGAAAGGAGGGGGTGAGAAGAGAAGAACTAGAGAGAGGAAGTTAGAGCGAGAGAAACTTGATTCTATTCTTGCATAAGGATTACATGACAAGGGGTAGAACCCAGATGGCACAGGTGTAAATACATGATATCATGAAACTATACGAAAGAATAAAACACATAAAAAACTACATGACTTGACTTGTCTCATACAATATTAAAAACTTCTAATACACTTAATATAATAAAACTCATAATACTAGATAACCAACGGCGTGAGGTCTATAACAGACTCATACCCGAACATGGATACTCACACCACGGGAACTCGTCCACCAACATGGGAACAATGATCATCGCACTCATAGCGAAGGGTAGAATATTACAATCAAACAACATGCACGGTAGACACACGAACATTCATGATGATAGACCCTTTCCCTAAACCAAGAGCACGGTAGGCCATGCCTACAAATTCTTTTTTTATACCGAGTTCATACCCACGCATCACAAAATCCTTTGACTCACTAGGGCTCCAACCACTTTTTATTTAATTATAACAGTGGAGTCGGTATTATTGTGGATACTACTTGAAGGGATGAAGTTGTTGGGGTAAGTAGAAAATGTGATAAATCATATCTCTTAAATTGATCATAAAAAAACTATTAATGTGATCAGTGCTTACGCGACACAAGTAGGATTAAGTGAAGCTATTAAAGTACAATTTTGGGAAGACTTAGATAATTTAATAAGGAAAATCCCACAAACAGAGAAGATTTTTATAAGAAGAGGCTTACATGGACATATAGAGAAGGAAAATGTAGATTATACAACCTTCATGGAGGATTTGGATAAGGAAAAAGAAATGAAGAAAGTTGAATCATATAAGACTTTGTCGTACCACATGAGCTAACTGTGACAAATACGTTTTTCATAAAGAGGGAAGAACATTTAATTACGTTTAAAAGCGGATCAAATAAGTCACAAATTGATTATTTTATGACTCGTAAAATGAATAAAATGATTTATAAGGATTGCAAAGTCATACTAAGAAAAAGTTTGACAACACAACATAGGTTAGTAGTGTTAGACGTACAAATTAAATATAATAAATTTAAGACAAGAACAAAAATGTTGCCAAAAATTCGGTGGTAGAACTTGAAGATGGAAAAACAGATTGTTTTCAAGACAACGGTTATGAAACAACTAGTTAATGACTCTTATGTTGATCCTAGTGTCTCATGCGAAGTTATGTCTTCACATTTAATGACAACCGAAAAGAACGTATTTGGAGTATCAAAATATCGTGCGCACCAAATAAAAAAATCTTGGTGGCGGAAAGAGAAAGTGCAAGATAAAGTGAGGGCAAAGAGGATCAGTTATAAATCAGACTACGTTTGTAGAAATGATGAAAACTTAGTCAGGTATAAAGTTATCAAAAAAGTTAAACAAGCAGTAAGTAAAGCAAGAAATCAAGTTAATGAAAAACTATAAGCGATTAGATATCAAAGATGGAGAGCGTGACCTATATAAAATTGCTCGAGCTAGAGAAAAGAAAACAAGAGATTTAAGGCTCTATTTGTTTGGGCATTTTGCTGCTCCGTTTTGGGCAAACGCCGCCGGAAGGAGGGTAAACAAATGAACTTTCGGCGGCGTTTGCTCCGTTTCCACCCGTCCGCAATGAGAAACGCCCCAAAAAGCTCCGTTTGGAGCAGCCATCTCCCCCCTCCGATTCAAACACTCTGTTTCCACCCGCCAGATCGACCCGCCACCGCCGAACCAAATAGAGCCTAAGTCAAATAAAATGTATAAAGGATGAAACAGATACAGTTTTAACGGATGATGTGGATATTAAAGAGTGGTGGAAAAGATATTTTTATCAACTCTATAATGAAACAAAAGTCAATGAATTGGACTTGGAAAATTTAAGTAAATCGGAGGAGCATAGGAACATAACGTTTTATCGTAAAATTCAATTATCAGAGATAAATAATGCTCCAAAGAAAATGAAAAATGAAAAGGTGGTTGGGTCAGACGACATACTCATCGAAGTTTGAAAATGTCTAGGGAATGAAGGAATTTTGCATATGTTGTTTATCGACCTTGAGAAGGCTTATGATAGAGTTCAAGAGAGATCTAATGGAGAGTTTTAGAAAAGAAAGGTGTAAATGTATCATACATTGACATAATCAAAGATATGTATACAAATCCAGTGACAAAGGTGAGGACATCTGGAGGATTAACATAGGAATTTTCTATCAATGTTGGCTTACATTAAGGTTCAGCTTTAAATCCTTATCTCTCTACCCATCTCTTAGATAAGCTCACCGGACATATCCAACAAGCAATATCATGGTGTTTATTATTTGTGGATAATATCGTTTTGGTTGATAAGATGCGTGAGGGTGTAAACGCAAAACTTGAATCTTGGTGAGACACTTTTAAAAAGAAGGGTTTTGGGTTGAGCAGGACAAAGACGGAGTATATGGAGCTTAAATTTAACAATGCAAGAAAGACGGATGACTTCGTTATTAAGTTGGGTGATTAAGATATTTCTCGTAGTGAATGTTTTAAATATCTTGTATCGATAGTTCAAAAGGATAGAGGTATTGATAAAGATGTGACACATAGAATCCAAGTCTGTGATCGATGGAGCCCGATCCCTTGCAAGTCGACGGGATTCATCTTCCGCATAAGTCAAGAAGCTTTTGTATTGCCCCCTTCCAGAGGATGTGCCCGCATGATGATCTTGCCTCTCAGTCGTTCTCGTCCCTTGCCAATGCCCACTGTCGTTGCTGGTGTCCATTTCTGGAACCGACGACCCCTCATTCTATGAACCCTAGCCGTCGGAGACTTGAACGAGTCTTCCTGATCGGCTATGTGTTCGTCCATAATAGGGATGCAAATTTGGTAGGGCCCGATTGCCCGGCCTGGGTCTGCCCGGTTCTGAGCCTGGTTAGGTCTGGGCCCCATTAGGCCTGGGCCAGGCCCAAGGGGCTCACCAGACCACCATATTTGGCCAGAGCTTGTACTAGTAGCAGGCCGGGCAATCGGGCCCGGCCCGGATAATGCATCAAAATCAAAATATATTACCTATCTAATACAAATTGAACGATTCTTTTTTCATTTATTAATACTTCATAAAAGAGAAGTGTCATCTTTGGTGTAACAATGGAGTTTCACACTTTACCTCTTATTTTACAATTTTACCCCCAGTGATATAGAGAGGAAAAAGAAATGTGAGAGAGAGCAAGTGGGGATTATGTGCACATCTACTAATATAATAAGTATTATTTACCAAATAAAATAAAAAGAATATGTAATATCTAGTAGTTTCAAAAGCATAATCATTCTTAAAATTGATTAGTTAATTTTTTTCGTGATGTACTTCAACCGAAAGTGTGGGTAATATGGTACCAAGTACTAGGCTGTTTGGTAAATATTTATTCCTCACCGTCACTCGACCTTTTGAAAACATTGATAAACATTCATGACGATGGGCAAAATATACGCACACAAAAAAACTAAACATCACATAGGAAGTTATCACACTCACAATATTTGATTTGGAATAGTTGAGTCCATGAGAGAGTGCAGATATGTACAAAGCCGCGCCACATAAGCCACTAGGTTTCCTGCCGGTCTGTAATCCACGCATGCACTACCTCACCTTCAAGACAAATAATGCTTACGAAAGTGAGATAAATCTGAATACTAACCTGCATCCAGTCACGTTTCATGCTAGCAACAATGCGTAATGCTATTTCAGAAACAGTGTTATTCCTCCGACCCAATAAGCCTGCAGATTAATAAAGACACAACTCTACTTAACTTTAAATGCTCCAATAAGTTATGTTCTAAAATGGACTGAGGATATAATCACATGCTAAACTTCCATGCTTACTAACAATCAAATGTGTATGGTGTACCTCCGTAAAAATTGTCCAAGATGATTGTGCGCGATTAGGCCTATAAGGCAAAACCAACCGAACCGCAAAACTGAACAAAACCAAACCATACGATTTGGTTCGGTTTCAGTAGCTCGCGGTTCGGTTACGGTTTTGATTTTAGAAAATCATACGGTTCGGTTCGGTTTATGGTTTTGCGTGACAAACCGAACCGAGTCAAACTGAACCGATGTGTATAAAAATATTTAATTTATTAATTAAATTTGATTAAACCATATGGTTAATCATACAACAGTTAATTATATTTCATATTTTTATTAAACCATACGCTTCATGTTTTTGACTTTTGCCCGGGTGTGATTTTTCGACGATATCACCTGGCGAGAAGCAGAGCAGCATGGCAAAAGCCGCTTCTCCTCAATTTGCCCTCGTCGCGTGCTTCTTCCAGTCTTCCGCCGTTTCATTCTTGAAATATTTTACTTGAAAATTTATGAATCACATGTGTAAATTTTATATTTCTCTTCGAATAATTACATGAGCCAATGTCGATGATTTAAATAAGGTTAATATACCTTAATGTTCAGGCAGCACTTTCATGTTGGGTGGTTGAGCCTCATTCATTGCACTATCCCTGATCTCTATCTATAAATCTTTAGACTTTATCACATTATTTAAACCACCAAAACCGAACCGAACTAAACCGAATGGTTCGATTTCAATGTTTGAGCGGTTCGGTTCCAAATTTTTGGAACCACATAGGTGTGGTTTGGTTTGCGGTTTTGCTTACAAACCGAACCGAACCGTTACAGCGCTATGCGCGATGATCATGACATCGTGCGCGATGATCATGACATCGTGCGCGATGATCATGAGATCGTGCGAGATGATCGTGCGCGATGATCGTGATGATCGTGAGCTATAATTGTAACGCCCCAACTTTCTCAAAGTAGGAAAATGGGTTCTGGGAGATACCGTCTGGCGGTAGTGTTACCGCGCGACGGTAGTGTCGTGATTTAATGGCAGGACCTTCGGAAAGACGTCTTAAATAAATTATGAAATATAATTATTTAATTATGATCCTATCGCGCTGCGATATCAGTTCTGTAACGGCGTGGCCACGTGTCAGCCTGTGATTGGAGGGTCTGGGCGGTGGCACGCGAATCGAGCCATTTCACTAGGTACCGCGCGGCGGTAGCTCGATTTATAGTGTTGGAAGGGCCGTTTTCTCTTCATTTCTTCTGAAATCTTTGGCCGGACGTTTGGAAGAGCGGCAGCGCCGGATAGAGGAGATTCCGCTGCCATTGGAGTTTCGGGGCTTGGAGTCTCGAGGCGAGTTCGGATCTGCGGTGGCAAAGCCGAAGCGGTCGTTTCCATCCGACTAAAATCTCTCCTATGGCGCCGAAACGGACTTCTAGGGTAACGATTCTCCTCCTTGAACATGTGAAGTCCTTTTTGGCATTTGAGGGTAGACGCTCCACGAACGCGTGGAAGTGGGTCTCCTGGCGGGTAGATCTGTGTATCCCCGTTAGTGTTGCATTTAGATCCGTAATCGAAGTACGGAATAGGCATGTTGGTCTGGATTGGTGATGTTTGTATGTTTTGTATGTCGGAGAAGACTCTGTGGTAATCGCGTAAATTTCGGGGTCACGGGGTGTGCAGATGGCTGCAATGAGAGTACTGGAGGTGGTCTCCAGGAAAACACCCAAAAGGGGGAAGAATCGATAGTCTGTCCCCTACCACGGCGGTAGCGCTACCGCCGGTGATAGCTCCCAGTGAGCATTGTGTTGATTGTAAGGCCGGTCTCGTGGAGACCTGGAGGTCGTTGCTTTGAGAGGCCTGTCTCTTGTGGACCTGGAGGCCAGATTGTGGAGCTGAGAGCCTGTGTAGCCCAGCTTAGGCGGCCGTGAGTGCTGTCCTATGATCATAACGAGATTATGATTTGTTCGGATGGGAAAGGGGATGTTGACCAGCGTTGTGGCTTGTTGCGCCCGACAATTTGAGCACCGGGAAAGAGTTGAACTATACTAAACCCTATACCGATCGACCTGGAGTGAGTCAAAGTGTAAATCATCATGACTTGATCGTAGCCATAGGGGCGTTGTCTTTAGCTTCGGCCCTGAAAGACTAGAATGCTCAAACGTTGCTGACCGTCGCAGAGAACGGAGGTGCGACCCGTTGGGGTCCGATGCACCGTGAATGTGCCCTGAGAGCACGGGGCGTTGGTCGATTGTGCCAACGACTGTGGCGAATGTTGTTTGCTTGCACGTTCTAATTACTAACTTTTGTTAATGTTAATGTCTGCAGGGAAGGAGCACCGCCACCCCGAGTGAGTGATGGGATCGTTATAATTTGGTCAGCTAATGCTGACCGTTGTTATTGTTTGTCACCGTTGTGGTGGAATGTTTCATGCAAGTGCAGCCGAGCCGAGCGGGAAATAGCGGGCTGAAGCCCAGGATTGCTAAGCTGTCCCTTGAAGGCCAAAGCGAAATACCCGTTTATTTTATCATTCATGTGTGGCCGGCCTGCGTGTCGATGTATGCAAGACAATTTATTTTAAGTTGAATATTGTAAGGCCTTAAGGCCAATACTATTAGTGTATTGGTTTATCATTCCTAATTTGTATTAGTGGACATTCAGTTGGTTGGGTTCTAATTGTAATCTTTAATTCTTCCGTTAGAATGCACTCGGAGTTAGGATACGAGTATAGATGATGGTTTCAATAAGTAACTCCACTAATTTTTCGTAGTATATGTCGTTTGGCCCCGAACGGACCTTCTGTTATATGTTATGTGACGGATTGGGGTGTTACAAGTTGGTATCAGACTCTGTTATCGGTCTTTCTTATTCAAATTCGTGGGTGAATTCTTTTAAGGGGTGGTGAGCACATGTGTGTGCGTTACCGTAATAACATAATAAGAACTCATGAATGTCCACTTAGGAATGAAAATACACATGTTTGACGAACATGTGTGTTCCTATAATTGCGTTTTGGGCAATTTGTTTGTCGCCTAATTGAGTGTTTTCACGATTTTATGTGACTAGGAGTGGTGCGGAGCAGTCGCAACGTCCGCACTCTGCGGAGAATAGTGTGCCTAATGACGCGCCTGCGACCCCTCCTTCTGCTGAAACCATATGAATGGTAGCGGAAGCAGTTTTCGCCATGATTAATGCTCAGTCAGGGAGGCAGGTGCAACCTCTTGCCCATGACATGGGCCAGGTGCCTCTTGGTGCGGCTAAACCGTTAATGGCGAATCAGTTGCCTGCAGAAGTTATTGTGCCAAGAAGAGCGGCAGAGAAGCATTTGAAGCATGTGATGAGCTTCAACCCACTAATGTTCTTGGGGACTGAAACCCCAACGCAAGCTGAGGACTGGCTTTCTAAGATTAAGAGAGTCATGACAGCAACAGAGACCGAAGAGTGACAGAAAGTTACAATAGTTACTTTCCTTCTGGACAACGAAGCAAGATTGTGGTGGGATGAGTTAGAACTCCATCACTTTGCTGGAAGATAACTCACTGATATCTCGATGGAAAAGTTCTCGAGATTATTCCTGGCACGGTTCATACCGTCAGCGTAGAAAAATAACTATGGAGAATCAGTTTCAAAGACTGACTCAGGGTGAGAGTAGCGTGGACGACTACCTGCATGAGTTCACGAGGTTGGGCTGTTATGCTGGCTCTACTTTTACTGATGAGGAGCGCAAGACCAACCGGTTCTACGAAGGACTGCGTGACGATCTGAGGTTGTTGTTTGCGGGACCGATGACGCAGGGTTTTCTGACCCTGGTCAATACAGCACGATCTCTGGAGAAGGATCTGAAGAGCACTCAAGGTAAGAAGGACTTGGCTGTGAAAAGGTCAGAATTTAAAGTTCCAAGTTCATCGAAGTATGGGCATCGGAAGTGGTACAAGAAGCCCAAAACTTCTAGACCGACTACTTCAACCGTTACTTCTGGAACATCGTCAGGGCGAGGAGGCCCAATCATTTGTTATAACTGTGGCAAACCGAGTCATATAGCCCGCGACTGTTAGAGTAGCAAGTCGGAGAAGAAGGCAGGAGCATCTTATGCTGAGAAAGGGAAGGCGGTGGAGTCAACCGCATCCCATCAAGCTCCAGCCCAACCAAGAGTCTACAACCTAGGCCAACAGGAGACCATCAAACAAGGCGATGTGTTACGGGTATGTGCAAGATTGTTTTAGCCGTAATGCTTTCTCTACCGTACATCTTATACATTGGTTGTACGTTGTTATGTTTTAGGCTTTGTCGTAATTTTGGACTGTCCGGCTCGAGCACTGTTTGATACAGAAGCTTCACACTCTTTCCTATCTGAGGACTTCGTATCACGTATCGGAGTGTCTTCTTATATGGCAAATGATAAGCTGGATGTGTTGTTGCCTAACGGGTGTTCAATGCGCGTGGATAGAGTCTGTTGCGTTAAGGTGTTGATAAGAAGTTAAGTTTTTGACTTAGAAGCGTCCCTACTGCCGATAGTAGAGTTTGACGTGATCTTTAGCATGGATTGGCTCTCGGAGTGTAACAACCCAATACTACTAATAATAATAATAACAAGGAATAAGAATAAGCCCTATTTTCCCCTCTCCTCTTTAAACCTGAGCCCCCCCCCCCCCCCATTCTTTTTTTTCCCGCATCCCGCAACCCACACCCGCCGACATCAACTCTCCTGATTCCGCCTCCTGCGCACCCAGTCGGCCCCCTTCTCCACCTTCTGCGCGTCCGGCAATCCCCGCGTCGCCCTTCAAGGGCCGGCGATCGCTCCTTCAAGGGCCGGCGCCGCTTCCTCTTCAATTCCTCTGGCCGGCAGACCCCGGATCCGGCGGCTGCGCCTCCTGCTCCTCCTCAGGCCGGCGGTTTCAGCAGCAACCCCTCCTCCTCCTTCGGTCAGTGAGGAAGCAATAGAAGTTCTCCTCCGGCAACCCCCCCTTCCTCTCCGCCGGTCGGTGGATCTCAAGAGGATCTCCTAGGGTTTTCGCTCGAAACTCCTTTACGTGGATCTTTGAGCCCAGATCTAGTCTCCTTGGGTAAGAACTCCGCCAATCTCTTGTTTTCGGATTTTTGCCCTAGCTTTTGTTGCAAAATTTTCTCCCTCCGATCGACGGAATTACGTTGATCCTTTTTGCGCTTGTCGATTATCTGTCTAACATCAATTCTCGTTTGTGTTTTCGGTGCCGCTTTTCAGATTTAGTGGTGGAATCGCTTCAAGCCCTCTCCAATCTAGGGTTTTCTAAGTCTAAGCGCCGCCAAAACCCTGCTTTGCTCGTGGTAGTTCCCTCTCCCCTCATCCTTGAGGGAGGTAAAAATTTCTAACACCTCTTCTGATGTGTTGTACGATTTGTAATACATGTCCGAGCGTAGAAACCTCGTTTGGGCGAATGTTTCTTTATTTTGTTGGGTCTTGAACAGGTTAAGTTAGGCTCTTCGGCCTGGTTTGCGTCGCCTTGCTGTCACCGACAGTTTCGTTTTCACCTTAAGGCAAGTAGAGGACCCCATCTTATTTGCAAACTTTGGATTTAGTCATTTTACTTGTTTTCTATAATCACACATGTTATTTAATAACCCCTGAACCGATTTTTTTTTTTGACAATATATAATATGACAGCGTGTCATAAGAATATGAGATATTTAAAACAATTATGTGGTCGTAAGCAATCCTTGAAATATAGCATCTAATCGGGGCACTGTCTGCTGGCATGGTCAGGCAAGCAAGATTACATTTCCAACAAGACTTGCACACGGATCTGAGTGTGAACCATGTGCGTCCGCTGGAACACGTACAACACTTCATCGATTACGGCTTACAACACTACTTGAACAACATTAGGCTAAACTCCGGAGTAGGCTGATAAATTTCAGAAATTTTTGTTGACTTTGTTTGCTTGCATGTTTACTAGCTTTACTAACTGATAAAATGGCACTCAAATATGTCTGTTTATTTCTACTTATGTTATGATTAATTAACATGTTCACTGTTTATATCCTAAGTTCTGAGGCATTTTCCTTTTTGTTTGGATTTTTCTTAGGTTCTGTGACTGCGTCGCCTCTTTCCTGAGTTGTTCAGTGCTGAGACCCTGTATTTCCTGGAGTTTTACTTTGTTTTGCTGTGTTGTAGTCAGGTTCTATGTATCTGTTTCATTTAGGGTGTTGTTATTAGCAAACCCACTTTCGTTTCTAGCAAACCAAAAAAAAACAGATTCAGTCATTTTTTGCATTTTTTTTCTCTTCCCAAAAATTACTACTAGCAAACCAATCTTGTTTTTTGGCAATTTTTGCATTTTTGAATTTTGAGCCCCAAATATTTCTCATTTGAAAAAGTGATCAACATGAAAGTTGTAGATCTATAACTTTCATGTTGATCATTTTTTGATTTGAAGCCGTTTAGGCCTCCAATTTGGGCCCTAAAAAAGAAATGCACGGAACGTACAGATTTTCGGCGTGACTTTTTTCGGGGCCCAAATCGGGGATCTAAACTACTTCAAATCAAAAAGTGTTCAACATGAAAGTTGTAGATCTCGACGAGATCTACAACTTTCATGTTGAACACTTTTTGATTTGAAGCCGTTTATGGCCCCTGATTTGACCCCCGAAAAAAGTCACGCCGATCCCGGGCATCCGTACATATGTACGACGTAACTTTTTTCAGGGGCCAAATCGGGGGTCTAAAGTGCTTCAAATCAAAAAGTGTTCAACATGAAAATTGTAGATCTCGTCAAGATCTACAACTTTTATGTTGAACACTTCTCATGAAATTGTACGTATAAGACGCAGTTCAAAAGGACGTATATATTCTTATATACACTTAACTTGTATATACAACACATCCTTATAGGAATTAGAAATCAAATATATTTCTAAACTGACTGATATTTTGTTTAAATATTTTGGTGCAGATAATGATATTTTGTTGAAAAAGTAGTTTTGGACATACTAAACATTTGCGGCATTTTGACTCATCTATAATGTTAACATAAGTGGTTGAATGAATACATTTGAAATCATTTGTAATGTCATTATATGCAGCGGGTTATTCTGAAAGAATGAATGTTTTAAACAAAATTTAATTTTATTTAAAAAAAAATATGTTTGTTTGCTAGTAACAAAATGATTTTCAAATAGCCATTTTGAAAATTGAGAGTTTGCTAATAGTAATTGTTTGCTAGAAACCAAACTGGGTTTGCTAGTAACAGCACCCTTCATTTACTGTCGGAATTTATTATCATGTATTAGTTGTACCAAGCATTATCTTCTGTTTCATGGACAACTCTTAGGTTTTCATTGTTGTAATGCAATATTAAATTAATGGTGTTCACTTCTTTAGTCACTGCATTTACTTGTGTATCAGTGTGGTGGGTGTATCAAGAGATTTTATTAAAGTGTTTGTGTTTCATTGTCTCGTTCAAGCTTCCGCACATAAAATAAAATAAATGGATTTTTTTTTCTTTCCTTTTCTTCAAAGTTAATTATTAAGCATAGCTTCTGATATCATGATATCTTAAATTCTCAAATCTCTATATTTATACCATTTGTCAGTAAGCAAGTAAAGCAACTAAGCACACATGTTCTGAATCTTTTGATATCATGAATTCATGATATTTTCATATCTCATTTTTTTTATAAAAAATATAATTCAAATTTGATCCCGCCTAACAGACATGGGTTTTTCCTTTGCATGTATGTGGCATCACGACCCGCCAATAATGCACTCTAATGGTTGTTATTACTTATTAGACGGGTCGTGACAGTTGGTATCAGAGGGAGGTTTGTTTTGCTCCTAACAAATAAAGTACTTTGAAATTATCAAATATTTTTAAACTATATTTTCCTATATATATGTACCTGCATCATCACTTCACTCATTCGCCGTTATCTGTTGTTCACGGCTGAAACATGCACACACTCACTCATAAGCATGAGTAGTATGCACACGAATGTTAAGGGGTTATGGGCAAACTTAACTTTTTTGTGCATATGAATTTCTGCTAGGACACACACCGCTTGCGAATATTAAATTGTATGGGCGGTTTAATATTTCAAGTGCGTTGGTATTAGAATCATAATATGCATGACATGTTAAGTGATATGGGCGCTTAACATGACATGTGTATTCATTCATGAACATTGTTAGGAATGCATTCTAGGCATGATGGCATTGCATACATAACATAACTCATTGCACAAGTGTTAAGCTAAGAATAACAGATGGTGATTGTACACACATGAAATTACAAATTTGTTTTGACATTGCATGGGATGCATTGTTGCATTTGCATGAACATTACCTAGAGTTGTCCAATGATGATGTTATAACTATTACATGATTTACTTATCCAACAGTATAAGAATGCTAGAACCTTTACTTCAACCCTTTCTGTTTAACTCGACTGTTTTTCTTACTCGATCCTTCTGTGTTTCTTTCTAGATGACTCCTAAGCGATCGCAGCGCAAGAAGGCTACCCCTCCTGTCGGGGAAGCTTCTGGAGACGTCACTGCCCAGCTGCTGAGGAAAATTCTTGAACGTCTCACTCGTCTGGAAGAAGATCGCCAGACTCCTGATCTAGCCCTTGCTTCCGGCAGCGCAGGGGCAGCTGGAGTTGCTAGTAACAACGCCCTTGGAGCCACGCCTCCTGCACTTGGTACCGGAACTGGCTCGCTTGCTGACACCATGGTGGCCCCACTCGTGTCAAGTCTGACTGCTCCTCCTGTATCGATGGCGGATACGCTGGCATTCAAAAGACTGAATCCGCCGTCTTTCAATGACAGCCGGGATTTCTTCGTCATTTCTGAGTGGCTCTCCCAGATGGAGAAGCACTTCGAGTGTGTTGGAGTTCCTGATGCTCAGAGGCAGGGGTGAGTATGAAAAACCGCAAACCGCAAAAAACGTCCGCACCGCAAAAACCGCACCGATTTTTAAACTGCACCGCATAGTTTAGGTGTGGTGCGGTTTTGAACTTTTACAAACCGAGCGCGGTTCGGTGCGGTGCGGTTTTTGGATTTTGAAAATCGCACCGCACCGAATATTTTGTGTATTTAGTTTTTTATGATTAGGTGAGATATATTTATGCTCAGAAGAAAGAGTTGATATATTTATACGATATATTACTGTCAGAGTTAATATAATTAGCTGAGATATTTTGCTGAATCATCTCTTCCACACACATTATAGTGGAATAAAGGCTTAAAACTATAAGGAAAATATGATGTACGCATTAGTGGGAATATGTCAAGATATGGCACAATGGCTACAAATGATCCATATAGCCGACCACACTATAGTGGCATAAAGGTTTGAGTGTTGTATCTTTTCCACACACACACAACTTGGATATCAATTAGAACAGTCTCTTAGTTTTAATAAACCAAATTAAAATAAAATATTGCATAAGAAGTATTGATATATAAGAATGAATGAATCTCCTGCAACAAAGTTTAGTGTGAAAATATTTGTCTATAAAACATGATATTCACAAAATATTATATAGTTCATAAGTTGGTATGATATCTCCAAAAAAAAGACAAATAACTGCATCAAAATTTATGAAAATGAAATCATCTGTTGTAAGAAAATGATGTAATTTAATACAATAAAGAGAGAAAAACAGCAAAACATAAAAGAACTCATAAATTATCAAGCAACATTCATAGTTCTGATGCTTACCTGTAGTCTATGTAAAATACATGTTAAAAACCGCACCGAAACCGCACCGCATAATTTCGGTGTGGTGCGGTTTGGCTCGGGCAAAAACCGAGCCCTTACGGTGCGGTTGCGGTTTGGGCCAAAACCGCACCAAACCGCACTGTGCACACCCCTACTAAGAAGGTTCTTCTTGCGGCATATTAGCTGACCAAGGATGCATACACCTGGTGGCTTCAGCGTCGCAGTCTCCCCAACTCTTCTGTCATGACCTGGGGGCAGTTCAAGGATGCGCTCATGGAAAAGTTTCTCTCCTCTGTGGAACGAGACAAGTTAGCTGAGAGGTTTTTGACCCTTCAGCAGCCCGGCAGGATAGTGACCGAGTATGAGATAGATTTCTCACGCCTATCTCTCCTTGCTGCAGAGTTTGTGCCTGACGAGTCCAAGAAGATCTGTCATTTAGTGAAGGGCCTCCGTCATGATTTCCGTCAGCATGTGCTTGCCCATGGCGCCACCGTCTATGCCGAGACTGTTGGAGCCGCCTTGCAGGTTGAAGCTATTGAGCTGGATCGTGCCGCTAAGAAAATCCAGCATGGTACAAGCAATGCCACTGCTTTTGATCACAAGCACAAAAGTGCTCCACCTCTGGGGCAAGGTTCCAAGTCCACGGAAGTGTGTGCCTTCTGCCACAAGGTTGGTCATGTCGCCCAAGTCTGTCGTTTCCTCCTGAAGAAGCAGAAGATAGTTGTTCCTGCACCACAGCCACACGTGACGCTTTCCTCTACCTCCTCCGTCTGTGCTTACTGCAAGAGGTCGGGCCACTTGGTGAAGGATTGTCGCTACAAGCAGAATACCTGCTTCAGATGTGGGCAAGTTGGACACTTTGTCAAAGATTGCACTGTGAAGGAAAGTCTGATCTCCGCTCAGCCTCTGCAGGCTATTCCTGGAGCCCAAGAGAAGGGCAAGGTCGTGTTGAACATCATCACTCAGGGCGAGGCGCTCGCATCTACCGACGTCATCTCTGGTACGCCTTGTGTAGAGTTTTAATTTTTTGCATTCTTGTTTTTGTCGTGCCTCAGTACCGATTAATCTTGTAATGCGTTATGATCTTTCCATTTTAGGGAGTTTTAGGGTCAAGAATAAGTGGATGCAAATCTTATTTAATCCCGGTGCATCTCACTCCTTTATTGCGAGTCATATTGTGGACCTACATAATTGGCCTACTTCGCAGCTTGAGGTCCCTTTTAAGATTTCTGTGCCCGAACATCTGCACCTCTCAACTAGAGGCATCCTCAATTGCCTGATCCTGCTTGGTGAACTGCAAGTTGTCGCTGACCTTATAGTTCTGGATATGACAGAGTTTGACGTAATCATGGGTATGAATTGGTTGGTCGCATACCGAGCAAAGATGGACTGTGTGGCAAAGAGGGTCAATCTCAGTATTGATGGCAAGAACTACAGCATTCATGTTCAAACCACCCGCAGCCACCTGAAAGTAATTTCTACTGTGCGCGTCACTCGGCTTCTTAGCCAAGGATGTTCTGCTTACTTTATGTATGCTTCGCATTCGGACGCTACCTCTCCTCAACTCGAGTCTATTCCGGTCGTCGCTGAATTTCCTGACGTGTTCCCCGTCGAATTGCCTGGGATGCCTCCTGATCGAGATGTAGAGTTCTTTATTGAGGTAGAGCCTGGGACGCGCCCCTTATCTAAAGCTCCATACCGTATGGCACCACGCGAACTGGAGGAGCTTAGATCGTGGTTGGATGAGTTGCTTGAGCATGGGTATATTCGTCCCAGCTCTTCTCCTTGGGGAGCCCCCATTCTCTTCGTTAAAAAGAAGGATGGATCCATGAGATTGTGCATCGATTATCGCGATCTGAATAAGGTAACCATTAAGAATAAGTATCTCCTCACGCGCGTGGATGACCTGTTTGATCAGCTTAAAGGCAGTACCGTCTTCTCCAAGATAGATCTCAGATCGGGCTACCATCAGTTGAATATCAAGGAATCCGACATTCCCAAGACGGCCTTCCGGACTCGGTATGGACATTTCGAGTTCTTGGTGATGTCTTATGGGTTGACTAACGCCCCTTCTACTTTCATGGATATGATGAACCGAGTCTTCCGTGAGTATCTGGATAAATTCATCATCGTTTTTATTGATGATATCCTGGTCTATTCCAAGACCCGTGAGGAGCATGCAACCCATCTCAGACTTACTATCTACACCCTTCGTCAACATTAACTCTGATGGACTTTCCGTTGATCCTGTCAAGATTTTCGCAGTTATGGATTGGAAGCGACCTTTTACCCCTACTGAGATCCGCAGTTTTATTGGTTTAGCTGGCTATTACCAGGCATTTCGTCAAGGATTTCTCCTCTTTTGCTGCTCCTTTAACAAAGCTAACTCAAAATCATGTCAGGTTCGAGTGGTCAGATCAGTGTGAGCAGGCTTTTTCTAAATTGAAGCAACGTTTGTGCTCAGCGTCAGTTTTAGCTCTTCCGTCAGAGGGGTTGGACTTTTCAGTTTATATTGATGCTTCCGGAGTTGGCTTAGGTTGTGTCCTGATGAAATAAGATCGTGTTATCGCTTATGGGTCGAGGCAGTTGAAGATTCATGAACGCAACTACCCCACTCATGATCTGGAGTTCGCTGCGGTGGTGTTTGCTTTGAAGCTTTGGCGTCATTATCTCTACGGCGTGAAGTGTCACTTCTTCACCGACCACCAGAGTTTGAAGTATATTTTCGTTCAGAAGAATCTCAATCTTCGTCAGAGGCGTTGGCCAGAATTCATAACGGATTATGATTTGCAGCTCACGTATGTTCCTGGTAAAGCCAACTCAGTGGCAGAAGCGTTGAGCCGACATGCTTCTGTTGCCGCTTGTGCGCCCATATCAGGTATTCTTGCAGCCTTGATTGATGACCTCGATCGGATGGGCATATCCATCGCACCCGAGGGTCATGAAGAGATTTCTAATCCGTTATGGGTAGAGCAGGTGAAAGATTTGCAGCCATCTGATCCCGTACTCCAGCGCATTCGCAAAAGGGCTGAACTTGGAACTCTCCCAGATTTCTCCATCTTTGATGACGTTTTGCGTTTTCGAGGTCGTCTCTGCATTCCCGATGTTCCTGAATTACTAGATAATATTTGTCGAGAAGCTCATGAATCTCGCACCTCTGATCATCCAGGAAATAATAAGATGTATCATGACTTGAAGCAGATCGTGTGGTGGCCTGGTATGAAGAGTAATATTGCTCGTTTTGTCTCTCGTTGTCTGACGTGTCAAAAGGTGAAAGTTCAGCGTCAACGCCCTGGTAGCCTTTTGCAACCTCTGTCTATCCCTGAATGGAAGTGGGAAGATGTCTCTATGGACTTCATCACGGGTTTGCCCCGCACTCCGAGAGGGCATGACGTGATTTGGGTCATAGTAGATCGTATGACTAAAGTTGTCCACTTCATCCCGTACAAGGAAGGTCATTCCACTGAGAAGATGGCTCGAATCTATGTTGCAGAGATTGTTAGACTTCATGGGATCCCTCTGCGGATTGTATCTGATCGTGACTCGAGATTTATGTCGCACTTCTGGAAGGGCTTTCAGCAAGCGTTGGGCACTGATCTCAACCTAAGCATTGCTTATCATCCAACAACTGATGGTCAGACCGAAAGGATTAATCAAATTCTTGAAGACATGCTTCGGTGTTACATTCTGGACTACAAGGGAGCTTGGGATGAGCACCTAACTTTGGTCGAGTTCACCTACAACAATAGCTATCAAGAGAGCCTCAAGATGGCCCCCTTCGAAGCGTTGTATGGTCGCCGTTGTAGGACCCCGCTCTATTGGTCAGAGGTTGGTAAGAAGGTTGTCCTGAGTTACTTTAGGAAATGGAAGAAGCCACAAAGAAGACTCGTCTTCAGCTCACTCGTGTCATCGAGAGGCAGGGGAAATATGTTAATCAGCGTTGCCGTCCGTTAGAGTTTGTCGTGGGTGATCAAGTATTCCTGAAGGTTTCCACTACTCCTGGAGTGAAACGGTTTGGTCGCCATCATAAGCTCAGCCCGAGGTTCGTGGGACCGAATGTTATTTCAGAGCGTGTCGGGGGATCTGCTTACCGTCTGGAGTTGCCTGCTTCGTTGTCCGGTGTTCACAATGTCTTCCATGTTAGCCAGCTTCGGAAGAACATTCGTGATTATACCCGCGTCATGGAAGAAGTTCCAGTGATCCATGAAGTCAATCTGACCTTTTCAGTCAAGACCACAAAGATCGTCGAGTACCAAGAACGCAAACTTCGCAAGAGAACCATTCCTATGGTGAAGGTACTTTGGGGGCATGACAGGTCCGAGGAGTAGACTTGGGAACTTGAGTCTGACATGTGCAGCAAATATCCGAAACTCTTCTCTTGATTTTGGTAAGTCTCCGCACCCGACTTCCTTGCTTCTTCATTTTGTTTTCCATAGTTAGCTCTCATGCGTTAATTTGCAAATTTGTGCTTGGAGTGTTTGTCGTCCGAATCTTCGATGTCTTGGCCCATTCAGAGAATCCTCAGGAAAGTTTCGGGACGAAACTTCCTAAATAGGGGAGAATGTAACAACCCAATACTAATAATAATAATAACAAGGAATGAGAGTAAGCCATATTTTCCCCTCTCCTCTTTAAACCCGAGCGCCCCCCCCCCCCCCCCCCCCCCCCCCCCCCCCCGTTCTTTTTTTTCCCGCATCCGTCGACATTAACTCTCCCGATTCCGCCTCCTGCGCACCCCGTCGACCCCCTTCTCCACCTTCTGCGCGTCTGGCAGCCCCAGCATCGCCATCCAGTGGCCGGCAATCGCTCCTTCTAGGGTCGGCGCTGCTTCCTCTTCAATTCCTCTGGCTGGCAGACCCCGGATCAGGCGGCTGTGCCTCCTGCTTCTCCTCAGACCGGCGGTTTCAGCAGCAACCCCTCCTCCTCCTTCTTCGGCCAGTGAGGCAGCAAGTGAAGTTCTCCTCCGGCACCCCCCCCCCCCCCTTTCCTCTCCGCCGATCGGTGGATCTCAAGAGGATCTCCTAGGGTTTTCGCTCGAAACTCCTCTACGTGGATCTTTGAGCCCAAATCTGGTCTCCTTGGGTAAGAACTCCATCAATCTCTTGTTTTCGGATTTTTGCCCTAACTTTTGTTGCAAAATTTTCGCCCTCCAATCGACGGAATTACGTTGATCCTTTTTGCGCTTGTCGAGTATCTGTCTAACATCAATTCTTGTTTGTGTTTCCAGTGCCGCTTTTCAGATCTAGTGGTGGAATCGCTCCACGCCCTCTATAATCTAGGGTTTTCTGAGCCTAAGCACCGCCAAAACCCTGCTTTGCTCGTGGTAGTTCCCTCTCCCCTCATCCTTGAGGGAGGTAAAAATTTTCAACACCTCTTCTGATGTGTTGTACGATTTGCAATGCATGTCCGAGCGTAGAAACCTCGTTTAGGCGAATGTTTCTTTATTTTTTGGGGTCTTGAACAGGTTCAGTTAGACTCTTTGGCCTGGTTTGCGTCGCCTTGCTGTCACCGAGAGTTTCGTTTTCGCCTTAAGGCAAGTAGAGGAACCCCATCTCACTTGCAAACTTTGGATTTAGTCATTTTACTTGTTTTCTATAATCACACATGTTATTTGATAACCCCTGAACCGATTTTTTTTTGACAATATATAATATGACATCGTGTCATAGAAATATGAGATATTTAAAACAATTATGTGGTCGTAAGCAATCTTTGAAATGTAGCGTCTAACCGAGGCACTTTCTGCTGGCATGGTCACGGCAAGCAGGATTACATTTCCAACAAGACTTGCACGCGGATCTGAGTGTGAACCATGTGCGCCCGCTAGAACGCCTACAACACTTCATCGATTACGGCTTACAACACTACTTGAACAACCTTAGGCTAAACTCCGGAGTAGGCTGATAAATTTCAGGAATTTCTGTTGACTCCGTTTGCTTGCATGTTTACTAGCTTTACTAACTGATAAAATGACACTCAAATATGTCTGTTTATTTCTGCTTATGTTATGATTAATTAACCTGTTCACTGTTTATATCCTAAGTTCTAAGGCATTTTCCTTTTTTTTTGGATTTGTCTTAGGTTCTTTAACTGCGTTGTCTCCTTCCTGAGCTGTTCAATGTTGAGACCCTGTATTTCTTGGAGGTTTACTTTGTTTTGATGTGATGTAGTCTGGTTCTATGTATCTGTTTCATTTACTGTCGGAATTTGTTATCATGTATTAGTTGTACCAAGCATTATCTTCTGTTTCATGGACAACTTTTAGGCTTTCATTGTTGTAATGCAATATTAAATTAATGGTGTTCACTTCTTTAGTCACTGCATTTACTTGTGTATCAGTGTGGTGGGTGTATCAAGAGATTTTATTAAAGTGTCTGTGTTTCACTGTCTCGTTCAAGCTTCTGCACATAAAATAAAACAAATGGATTTTTTTTCTTTCCTTTTCTTCAAAATTAATTACTATTGTTTTTTTTATAAAAACTATAATTCAAATTTGATCCCGCCTAACTGACATGGGTTTTTCCTTTGCATGTCTATGGCATCACGACCCGCCAGTAGCACACTCTGATGGTTGTTATTAGACGGGTCGTGACACGAAGCAACGTGTTTTTTATTGATTGTAGCCTGAAGACGGTCAAACAGGGGCTGAATACAAGTCATGAAACTACTTTCTCTAGTTTGAAGGGGTCGAGCAAGACGATGATGTCTGCTCTCCAAGTAGTTAAAGTTGTTCATGAGGGGGCAGAGTTGTTCTTCACCCTGTTAGAGGCTAAGAAGTTGAAGCCCAATTTGTTCATTATTCTGGTGGTGTTAAAGTTCGCTGACGTTTTCCCTGAGAATATCCCTGGAGCTCCACCTCAGAGAGAGAGCGATTTCACAATCGAGTTGGTGTCAGGTGCCAAACCTGTGTCGCGGCCTCCTTACCGCTTGGCACCGAGAGAGATGGTAGAACTGAAGGGCAACTTTAGGAATTGATAGAGCAGGGGTATGTGCGTCCAAGTTCGTCACCTTGGAGCACGCCGGTCCTCTTCGTGAAAAAGGACGGTAGTCTGCGGCTGTGCATCGATTATCGGGAATTGAATAAATTGACAGAGAAAAATAAGTACCCGATTCCGAGAATTGATGATCTGTTCGACCAGCTAGTTTGGTCGACTGTATACTCGAAGCTAGATTTGAAGTCTGGATATTATCAGTTGAGAATCAGGGAAAGTGACATTCCCAAGACAGTGTTCAGTACACGTTATGGGCATTATGAATTCACTGTCATGCCTTTTGTGCTGACAAATGTGTCATCCGTGTTTATGGATTTAATGAACCGGATGTTCAGGAAGTTTTTGGATCGGTTCGTGATAGTCTTTATTGATGATATCCTAGTGTACTCCCAGTCTGAGGATGATCATGCGGAGCATTTGCACATTTTTTGGAGACCTTGAGGAGCAATCAGCTGTACGCCAAGTTCTCCAAGTGTGAGTTTTGGCTGTCTTCGATAGCATTCCTTGGTCACATTGTTAGTGGAGAGGGAATCGCGGTAGATCCGGCGAAGATTGTTACGATACGAGAGTGGCCTGTATTGTCTTTTGTGGAGGAAGTCTGGAGTTTTCTGGGTCTTGCCGGCTACTACAGGCACTTTGTGGAGAACTTCTCGCGGATAGCGTTACCTCTCATGACCCTGACAAGGAAGGATCAAAAGTTTGTTTGGTCGCCAGCGTGCGCACAAGCCTTCGAAGAATTGAAAAGTCGTCTGACCACGGCGCCTATTTTGTGTTTGTCATGTGGAACATAGGGCTTTGAGATCTATAGCGATGCTTCAGGTAGTGGCTTAGGCTGCGTTTTACTACAGCATGGGAAGGTGATAGAATATGGCTCGCGTTAGTTGAAGGTGCACGAGAGGAATTATCCAGTGCATGACTTGGAGTTGACAGTCGTGATATTCGCGCTGAAGCTTTGGAGGCACTACTTGTATGGCGTGAAAGTCGACATTTACACAGACCATAAGAACTTGAAGTATCTTTTGGATCAAAAGAACTTAAATATGCGCCAGCGGAGGTGGTTGGAGTTTCTTGGGAATTACACCTTCAAATACATTACGTCCCTGGAAAAGGTAATGCGGTTGCGGATGCATTAAGTCACAGGGCCCCCGCACAGGCCAATTGGATACAGATGCATGATGAGGGTCTCATTCGAGATTTAGAGGCCTTGGAAATCTCTTGTGTTGACAGGAGGTCTAGTGCTGGAGCACGTTTGTATTGGACAGAGGTACAGTATGACCTTGCCGACCGGATTCGGCAGGCTTTGGATTTGGACGACAGCATGAAATACAACATGGCTGAGTCTTTGGATGGGTCAGATGCTCAGTTTACTGTTAAGAATGGGCTGTTACGGAAGAACAGTCGTTTGTGCGTCCTAAAGGTGAGTAAAATCCGGGAAGAATTAATGTACGAGGCTCATTATACTAAAGACTCGATTCACCCGGGAAGCACGAAAACGTATAAAGATATGAAAAAATTATTCTGGTGGCCAGGACTGAAAAAGGACATAGCGTTATATGTAGACAAGTGTCAGACTTGAGCTTTTGTGAAGGCCGAATGTCAGAAGTCTGGCGGATTTTTGAAGTCATTGTTTATACCGGAATGGAAGTTCGACGATATATCCATGAATTTTTTGCATGGTTTGCGGAAATCGCAGAAGAGAAACGACGCCATCTGAGTGGTCGTTGATCGTTTAACGAAAGTGTCGCACTTCATCCCGAACAGGAAGGACGATTCAGTAGAAAAGCTGGCAAAGCTTTATGTGGATAATATTATTCGACTGCACGGTGTGCCCCGTAGCATCGTGAGTGACCAAGATGGACGTTTCACGGCTAACGACTGGAGGCTAATACATCAATTGTTGGGTACCAAGCTGAAGTTTAGTACGGCCTTTCTTCCGCAGATGGATGGTCAGACCGAAAAGGTAAACAGGACGATGGAGGACATGCTTCGCATGTGCGCCCTAGATTTCGGGAAAAAGTGGGAGGACCACTTGTTTATGGTCGAGTTCGCTTACAACAATAGCTACCAGGCAAGATTCAAATGACACCCTTCGAGGCCCTATATGGTAGAAAGTGTTGTACTCTGTTGTCATGGTTGGAGACGGGTGAGTCAAAGTTGTATAAGCGGAAGGAAGTCGAGGATGCGACTTCGATTGTTCGAACAATCAGGGAGCGATTGTTGATCGCAGAGGATAGGAAGGCTAAATACTACAACGCCAAGCACAGAAATGTTGAGTTCGCCGTGGGCGATTGGGTTTATCTGAAAATCAAACCGTTCAAGGGCGTGTCAAAGATTCGACGCTTGAAAAAACTAAGTCCTAGATACCTTGGGCCATTTGAGATTTTGGAGCGTGTTGGTGAAGTCACCTATCGGTTGAAGCTCTCGGCCGAACTTGGTGGTCTACACGACTTATTCCACATATAAGTGTTGCGGAAGGTGGTGCAAGAACCTTACGCAAGTGGTTGCGACGGATCAGGTGTCGATTGGTGATGGGTTGACAACGAGGGTCAAGCTCATTCGCATTGAGGATATGGAAGTTAAGCAAATTTGCAATAAGTCGATCAGGATGGTCAAGGTTCGCTGGGACAACTGTGGCCGAGAGGAACTATCGTGGGAGTGGAGCAAACCATGAAGATAGAGTTCCCCGAGTTCTTTGTTTGAGGTACACTCTTTGATGTTGTTCACTTCTTTAGTTTTCCTGCACGGCTTAAATTCGGGACGAAATTCTTTAAGTGGTGGAGGTTTGTAACGCCCCAACTTTCCCAAAGAAGAAAAATGGGTTCTGGGGGATACCACCCGACGGTAGTGTTACCGCGCGGCGGTAGTACCGTGATTTAATGGTAGGACCTTCGGGAAGATGCCGCCCAGCGGTAGAGATACCGTTGGCGGTAGCTTGGTCAATTTAATCGGCAAAGCTCTCGGGTTGCTACCGCGCGGTGGTAGCGGTTGTGTCGTAACTAACGCTAGTTACCGTGTGGTGGTAGGATCCTATCGCACGGCGATAGCAGTTCTGTAACGGCGTGACCACGTGTCGGCCTGTGATTGGAGGGCCTGGGCGGTGGCACGCGAATCGAGTCGTTTCACTGGGTACCGCGCGGCGGTAGCTTGTTACCGCGGGGCGGTAGCTCGATTTATAATGTTGGAAGGGCCGTTTTCTCCTTCATTTCTTCTGAAATCTTTGGTTGGACGTTTGGAGGAGCGGCAGCGCCGGATAGAGGAGATTCCGCTGCCATTGGAGTTTCGAAGCTTGGATTCTCGAGGCGAGTTCAGATTTGTGGAGGCAAAGCCGAAGCGATCGTTTCCATCCGACTAAAATCTTTCCTATGGCGCCAAAACGGACTTCTAGGGTAACGATTCTCCTCTTTGGACATGTGAAGTCGGCATTTGAGGGTAGACGCTCCACGAACGCGTGGAAGTGGGTCTCCCGACGGGTAGATCCGTGTATCCCCGTTAGTGTTGCATTTAGATCTGTAATCGAAGTACGGAATAGGCATGATGTGTGAAGCTCATCCGGACGGGTTGGTCTGGATTGGTGATGTTTGTATGTTTTGTATGCCGGAGAAGATTCTGTGGTAATCGTGTAGATTTCGGGGTCACGGGGTGTGCAGATGGCTGCAGCGAGAGTACTGGAGGTGGCCTCCAGGAAAACACCCAAAAAGGGGGAAGAATCGATAGTTTGTCCCCTACCGCGCGGCGGTAGCGCAACCGCCGGCGGTAGCTCCCAGTGAGCATTGTTTTGATTGTAAAGCCGGTCTCGTGGAGACCTGGAGGCCATTGCTTTGAGAGGCCTATCTCTTGTGGACTTAGAGGCCAGATTGTGGAGCTGAGAGCCTGTGTGGTCCAGCTTAGACGGTCGTGAGTGCTGGCCTAGGATCATAACGAGATTATGATTTGTTCGGATGGGAAAGGGGATGCTAACCCGCGTTGTGACCTGTTGCGCCCGACGATTTGAGCACCGAGAAAGAGCTAAATTGTACCCAGCCCTATGCCGATCGACCTGGAGTGAGTCAAAGTGTAAATTACCATGACTTGGTCATAGTCATAGGGGCATTGTCTTTGGCTTCGGCCCTGGAAGACTAGAATGCTCAAACGCTGCTGGCCGTCGCAGAGAACGGAGGTGCGACCCGTTGGGGTCCGGTGCACCGTGAATGTGCCTTGAGAGCACGGAGCGTTGGTCGGTTGTGCCAACGTCTGTGGCGAATGGTGCTTGCCTGCACGTTCTGATTGCCACCTTTTGTTAATGCTAATGTCTGCAGGGAAGGAGCACCGCCACCCCGAGTGAGTGGTGGGGTCGTTATAATTTGGTCAGTTAATGCTGACCGTTGCTATTATTTGTCACCGTTGCGGTGGAATGTTTCATGCAGGTGCAGTAGAGCCAAGCAGGAAATAGCGGACTGGAGCCCTGGATTGCTAAGCTGGCCCTTGAAGGTCAAAGAGAAATACCCGTTTACTTTATCATTCATGTGTGGCCGGCCTGCGTGCCGATGTATGCAAGACAATTTATTTTAAGTTGAATGTTGTAAAGCCTTAAGACCAATACTATTCGTGTATTTGGTTTATCATTCCTAATTTGTATTAGTGGACAGTCAGTTGGTTGGGTTCTAATTGTAATCTTTAATTCTTCCGCTAGAATGCACTCTGAGTTAGGATGCGAGTATGGATGATGGTTTCAATAAGTAACTTCACTAACTGTCCGTAGTATATGGCGTTGGGCCCCGGACAGACCTTCTGTTATATGTTATGTGATGGATGGGGGTGTTACAATGATCACGATGATCGTGCGCGATGATCATGATGATCGTGCGCCATCATTATCATGATCGTGCGTCATCATCATGATGATCGTGCGCCATCATCATCATGATTGTGTAATGACCGTGTGTGATGATCATAATGATCGTGCATGATCATTATTTAGGCCGTGCATGATCCGAATGCTCATGCAAAATTACAAAGCCATCTCATGTGATTGTTCTAGACACAAAAAATTTCACAAATCCTCCACTATAAAGAACACCAACTCAATTTCAAAAAAAAACAAAACAATATGAAATAACTGTAGTGTAGAAAAAAGTTGAAATTATGCAAAAATTTTGGCAAGAGGGACTAATGTCCTAAGAGCTGTTTTTTTGGTTCAATACGTCCAATGGAGCAATACTGAGAATGAAAGCATAAATCAAATTGCATAAAAAAATAAAGGAAATAACTCACGCTCTGTGAATCGATGGATGAAAAGGCTTGGATCAACAAGCTTTTGGACGATTGGATGATCTGAAAGTCTCAACATTTTGCAGAGCTGTAAAAATACAGCACCTAGCACATATCTGAAAATATATATATGTATATTGTGATAAGAATGTGACTGGTAAACACAAATAGCAGAAACAGCTAGCATATCCAGTACTAAGTATTCATACACGCTTATCTTCAAATAGTCAGAAAAGTCAATGAGCAGATACGCTTTTTCTAACTGCCTGCAAGAGCACAAACAGACAGCAATAATTATTTCTTACTCTGGTTAGCATACTCAAGCAATAACTTGTTTAGACTGTATGTCCACAATAAAATAAATGGTGCATATTTATATATAAACAATAATATCGGACTCTAAAATTTAGCATCATATTTCCATATAAATTAGAGAATGTATGTAACTAAATCATATAAAAAATACTGATGAACAAGTTGTACTTTTCGCATCTATCACAAGCTAGAGTTCTAAGATATTACCTGCAGAACAGATCTAAATTTTGTTTATGGGAGAGGATCTTGGTGATATAAGAAATTACAATCCCACCACTTGTTTGTGAAAAGATATAAGTGAAGATCAAATCTCTAATTTCAATTTTATAACTAAAATCTACATTTTTAAAAAAATTCCGAGTCCAAAAGTCATATATTCTCAAGTCTCTAAAAATAGGTGATGGGCCTAACTAGCGTCATCATGTGAGCAAAACTAAGCTAAAAAAACATTTTGCTCATCACGAATCCTGCGATAAATAGAGAAGGAATACTTTGGTATTGACAAATGGCCCTTGAAATGATGAGGTTGTCCGGAAGGTAAATGGAAAAAGAAATACGTGGGTGGTGGCAGATTGCCTTGAAGAGATGGTACGATGTAGTGTAGGCTACGACCGCTGTGTATGTGTAGGCTACGTGTATGTGTGAATACTAGAATGCAATCCTAATATGATGTGCGGGAGGACAACTCAATCCTTCTTAATGGCTAAATGTAACACACATGCAATGACCGACGGCAAAATCAAATTGTAGCAATCAATGATTAAATCGCATTTAGATATTTTAAGCAAAAAAAAAACAAAATTATTTCTTAAAATGAGCACAACATGATTCTTCTTAATGGCTAAATGCATCACACATGCAATGATCGACGGGGAAATCAAATTGTAGCAATCAAAGATAAATCGCATTTAGATATTTTAATCAAAAACAAAATTGTTTATTTAATCAAGTAAGCTTTGGCTTTCCTCCGCGTGGAGGGCCAAAGCGAGAGCACGCAGCAAATAGTTCTTGCCAATCACGGCCTCTATCTAGAACAAAATTCCACAAATGTAAGTGATCCAAAAGAGCAAAATTTCACAACACCATATATTAAAGCGGAGAATAAAGATTTATTTAAACAACAAAACAATACTCACAAAGTAAGGGGGATGTCATAGGGTGGTGATCTAATGCTCCCGGCTACTGAAACTGCAATCCAGTAGTATGAATGGAGGTTAGAAGGTGAGACAGCTACAGGGAATCAAGGGCAGTGGGCGTGGAGGGGTTTGTTGGATGCAAAATAGCTTAGGGGTGGCTCGAAGAGGGCCGCCTAGAAAGATTTATGGGTTCAGTAGATGGATTGGGGGAGTAGGATGTAGGAGAAGGCAGAATGTCATGGGGGAAGACTGAATCTGGAGGGTATTGGGTTGTTGGGTTGTATCAAGTTTTGAATCAGAGGAAAGGGGTTGGGCGGTTTTACTGAAAACATAAGGCGAGAGCTTCATGTGCGTGTTAGGAAATTTCTGGAGGGGGGGTCAAGTTCTGTGGGGTTGTTGCTGAGAGGGCACGGAATGTTAGCGTGAAATTCCTGGGCAGAGTGGAGGAGATCATGAAGGGGGAGGACTATATCGGGCAAGGTCTTCAACTGTTGAATTTTTCCGAGAGGGAAGGTGGGATCGGACGAATTTTATGGGGTTATGTGATTATGTCAGAGATGGACGGCGGTTAGGAGAGGGAATACAAGGGGTGATAGGAAATACCAAAGAGTCGTCGCATAGGGCCTCACGGAGTAGTTACCGTAAGGAGATCGCCACATATGGCCTCACAGTGTAGTTACTGTAGGGAGATAGCCGAAATCTGGGAAGAAAATCTCTCCAAATTTCTGCATTAAGAAACCGGTAGGTCCCCCAAACACATATTTATAACAAAATCACTCTAGGGCACCATCCCATCAATGGCTATTCGGGTCGACTGTCCGATGAGATCTTAAATAAAAATGTTCAGTAATTTTTGGTAGTAAGGACGTAACGGGCAAGCTCATAATTTATTTACGGACGCATAAAAGATTTAAATATTCTTGGAAAAGAGATTTAAGTAAGTATTCTTGGACAAAATATCATTTTGAAAAAATAGGAAAAAGATTTGAGCATCTAACGGTCATGCAATGTTTGGAAAATCAAAAGCGTCCTTGCCCAAAACAGGCTCTTTCATTACAGGAAAGATTATTTGGGAATATTTTAATTTTGGAAAATAAGTTGTGCTCTTTTGGAAACAGACACTTTATTAAAATGGCAGCCAAAGCAGAAGAAAGGGACCCAAGACAGCCGAAGAAATTGATTTCTATATCAATTTTTTTTTGCCTTGCCGGTACAGGCCCGTCCCCAAAACTACCGCCCTAGTTTCCGGACTGTCAAGATAGGAGCGCTCTACAACGATGGACGATCCCGAACTACGGCCACCGTTGTTCCTTCCGCCAACTTATACACTCCGCCCCTACTGCGTCGGCGCCGGTGGGAGACGACCTGCCGCCCTCCCACACCGTTCAGCGTTGTTGCATCTCCGGCGTCATTTCTCCCCCTGCTGGGACGCTAGCTCCTCTCCTATCAAGTTCCCGACGGAAGCCCTGCTCCTGTTCCGGCACGAGTTGCTGACGACGCCGTCAATCCCTCCAGCAACCCAGCCTCCGGCCCAGCACCTGTTGACGTCGACGCCAGCAATCTTCTCGTCAACTGGTGTTGACAGCCAGGCCGCCCTAATTGTGCGCTGACTGAATTTGGGTGGGCTCATCTCCTTGGGTAATCAGTCATCCATACCTCTTGCTCTTTATATTAGGTTAATTTTATGCGTCCGCCTTAAATAATCTTTGAGTTTGCCTCGATCGTTCTTGACGACTTAATTACCGTTATTTCATAAATTATTATTTGTGTGTTGTGCTTGTGGATGTACAAAGCTCGCAAAGATTCATTTCATTAAGCGTCGATGAACGTTTTCTGGATAACGATTGACGGTTTCGTGAAAATCAAACGTCAAGAATAATTTCGTGCACAAAACTTTGATTTTGGCCGCACGGCCCTTTTTTCAAAAAAATTAGAAAAAACCCCTTATTTTTGAAATCCAATTGTTATTCTATAATAAAATAAATTAATTTGCTTTAAAAAAATATTTTAATTTGAAAACCTAGTTTGAGTTTACATCATTTTCCCACATTTTTATGTATTGAAGAAGTTGTGATGCATTACTTATGATGTGATTAACTAGGTCGTACATTTTATTATTCTAGGTTAATCGGAGGCGTAATACTTTGATTTGAGTAT
Organism: Platanthera zijinensis; assembly: GCA_039513925.1. Classification (NCBI taxonomy): domain Eukaryota; kingdom Viridiplantae; phylum Streptophyta; class Magnoliopsida; order Asparagales; family Orchidaceae; genus Platanthera; species Platanthera zijinensis. The sequence continues at coordinate 144,590,993 of CM077091.1, read as the reverse complement.
ACTTTCATGTTATTCTCATTAAAAGCCTGAATTGTTAAAAGTAAGTTACAAATTGAAAAGAATCATGTTAACAAAACAGTACTTTAAAAAAAATGAAGTCAGCTTCGGGAACCCAAGTTCTCTCTATTCTCAGGTGAAATAAAATTATAAGAAACTTATAAGGAGAAAAACAAAAAAAACAGATGGAGGGCATGTTTCTCCCATGCCCTACTTTCATGAGAGTAACTATACACATGAAGTGTCATTCGTGGGTTTATGCGGCCAATTGAAGAAAGGAAATAAAAAATGCAGGCATTCCCTGTTCGGGAAAAGGGGGAAAAGGCAGGCATTTTGTTGAGGCATATGTGGACAATTTTGTGGAGTTGGCAAATCATGTTCTAGATCTCTCAATGACCCGCTCAGAGCTACTCCACGCACGGCTTGCAACCACACATTCGTTGCAACTTATGCACTCTGAGCCCAACCACTCTCACCTTGACAATCCAACAAGACAGCTTTGTGGAAGCAAAATCTACAGTGCTCCTGGCATCTCCATTCACTCTAGCATTCATGGTTCTCAGTCACACGCCAGAACATCTAAGCTAACTTAGGCTCTCTACTGCATCCCTACGAGTTTCCCCCACCACTGGTTTATGTCGGTACCCCCTCTCCATCCATCTCAACCAGCTCCCCCTCCAAAGCCCAATCCCCACCCCCCACCCCACACACACACACACTGACTCTCCCACCAAGATTCACTCCGCCTATGTTGCTAAGGCCTTTGTTTCTACTGTAAACACCTACTCTCCTACTCACAAATGACTCTTTAAACACTGCATATGATGTTCACTACGGAAGATTACGACATTACCCTTGTTAACGCCCTAGAGCTCGACAATGATACCGCCATGACTCGACCTTAGGGACAAGATAAATTTTGATGAATGAAGTATTGATATGTATATGTGTCAATGTATACATATTCAGAAACCACATCTCAACAAGTGGAGATTCAGACCGGTCATCTGGGAGCATCTTGCGTCCATGTCTCAAGTATTAAGGGGCAATGTCATAATTAATGTCAATGTTCGCTTCTAATATAAGGAGGTATAAGGAGTCTTAGGTCTTACTTTTGAGTTTGTTGATCAGCAGGAGAAATGAGATTGTTTCATTTGGATAAAGGACCCCCTCTATATATGGAGAGGATATAACACCAAAAGAAAAAAATGATGCATATTCTAACAAGAAAAAATAAAGCATATTCTAACACTCGCCCTCAAGTTGGGCGTGAGATGTTAGCCATGCTCCAACTTGTCAATAATCCTTCCAAATACATTCTCACTCAACCCTTTGGTGAGAATGTCCGCTAGCTGTCTGTCAGGGGGCACAAAAGGAGTGCACACAATTCCTCTCTCAATGTTCTCCTTGATGAAGTGTAGATCTACTTCGATGTGTTTAGTGCGGTCATATTGAATGGGATGTGGGTAATACTAATAGCTAACTTATTGTCACAATACAGCCGGATGGATCCTGCTTCAGCAAGACCAAGGTCACTCATCAATGAGCGTAGACATAAGCCTTCACAAACCCCATGAGTCATAGCTCTAAACTCGGCTTCTGCGTTGGATCTTGCCACAACTTGTTGCTTCTTACTCTCAAGTAACAAGATTGCCCCCAACAAGGGAACAATATCCAGAAGATGACCGTCGATCCTCAGCAGACCCGACTCAATCGGCATTTGTGTAAACTTCAATACTTAGACCAGGATTCGGAGCAAACAGGATACCTTTCCTAAGAGCAATTGGTGGAGCAGAAGACCCTGAGTCAGGATCCAATGACTGTTCTGGTGGCATAGTCGAATCCTGTGTGCTGGTCCTTTTTGTACGCCAAGTATATACCTGCAAGCTCGGAGCAGTAGGGGGAAGAGGCAGAGGCACAGTAGGAAGGCTCACTTCCACTGGTGTAGACTCCCCTTGAAGTGAGGGATATGGTGGAGGTATGGGCAGAGGAATAGAAGGAACGGGAACAGGAGAGGGTTCTCCTAAGGAAGTGATATAACCCTAATTTAGGGTTTTAAAAATATGTTAATTTTTATTAGTCTGATTTTAATTTTGAAAATAAGCCGAGCGGCCAAAACCAAATTTTGCGAGTAGATCACTTCCAAACGTTGAATTTGGCTAAACTGTTAATCGTTATTCGAGGACATTCCATCGAGCGGTTACCAAGTTGAATCAAAGTTAAAATCCACACAATCACAAGCAAGATTCACAAGTAATAATTTATGGATAACGGAAAAATTAATCAGCGCGAATATCCGAGGCAAGCTTAGATTAATTAGATGTGTTGCATAAAATTACTCTAATAATGAAGCAAAAAGAAAGCGGAGTTACCCAACCATAGGCAAAGTACGGCGAGGTTGATTCCAACTCCAAATCAGTCCACAACCCGAGAAAGCTGTGATATGACCGGGAGGGGTTGTATTTCATGGACAACAACAGCGGCTTCTTGGTAGTCAACAGGAAGCCCCTTTGCGCTGGAATAGATCACTGTGGTAGACAGCAAACCGGCAGGAAAGGGTTGATGGTGACGTCGAACTGGAACAAGGGCGGAACCCGGACAGGAGCAATCTGGTGGGGAAGGCACGTCGGTAACATCGAACTAAAACAGGGGCGGAACTAGATCAAGAGCGATCTGGCGGGGAAAAAAACTCCTCGTCAGCCTGGACGGACGTTGGAGACAAGCGGTCGTTGGGATGACCACCAAAGCTGGAGACCTTGCGTTCGACGGAGAAGGTGTTGGGCTTAACAACAACTGTAGATGGTCGTCGGGCTAACAGCGGAACGACCGATTTGCTGTTCACTGTTTTCCCTGACTATCTTTCTTTGTCACCGTGGGGTGCCTCATATAGGGAGGAATCAAAGTAACACGTTTATTTTTTTTCTTTCCTTTTCAAAAATTCTCAAAATTAATTTCCTATTTTCAGATTTTTTTTGTTTCCTAAAATTAATCATCATTAAATGAAAGATATTTCATATCTCCCAATTTGATTTTATTCTCCTTTTGATATTATGTCGCCTAATTAATTTAAGCTTGCCCTTTTTAGCCCTAGCTAATCAAATTACTGGACCATTTATTTGGATCTCATCGGATGGTCAAACCAATAAGCCGGAATTCAAAATAACATAAGTGCATAGGAACATTGACAGAAAATAAAATAACAATAATAAAAAAATAACTAGCGCGTGATGATACCATGCGTACTCGGATACGGTTATGGATGCATCAGGAAGGGTCATCAGAAGCAGGGTAGTATGCCTCGGATTCATGGAACGTGACATCCATAGTGACAGACACTTTCTTTGTAGGTGGGTGAAAGCGTTTGTACCTCATCTGCGTGGGAGAGTAGCCAATAAAAACACACTTAAGTGCGCGAGGATCAAGTTTGGAGGGACGAGGGTAGTGGATATGAAGGAAGCATATACATCCAAACACCTTAGCGGAAAGCTTAGTAGGAGGCACATGGAGAGTGCTAAGAGGAGTAATATTTCCAAGGACACGGGAGGGCATACGATTAAAAAGGTATGTCGCAGTAAGGACCACATCGTCCCAATAGAATTTAGGAAGATGCATGATGGACAAGAGGCAACGAGCAACCTCCAGGGGATGACGATTTTTCCGCTCAGCAACACTATTCTGTGCTGGGGAATAAGCACAGGTAGTCTGGTGGAGGATACCATGATCAACAAGATATCGCTCAAACTGTGAATCAAATCAATCAATGCATTCGCGAACATTGTCATTGAGAAAGAGTTTTAATTGTGGCATGAAATTGAGTGAAAATCATGTCATGAAAGTGCCGAAACACGGAAAAAAAAAATCACTTTTGTGGCGCAACAAATATAACCAGGTAGTGCGAGAAAAACAATCAATAAAAGTAACAAACCACACACAACTAGAGATAGAAGGTATGGGCAGGGTCCCCCAGATATTAGTATGAATAATAGCAAAAGGTGTAGAACTAGGTAACGAAACATGATTAAACGAAGTACGATGATGTTTGTTAATAGTACAGACATCAGACACAAAGGAATCAAAGACAACAGTAGACATAGCAGGAAACAACAATTTCTTAACAAAAGTAGACGGGTGGCCCAGATGACAATGCCAGGAATACAATGGATGGGTAGTGCTGGAATGAAGAGCCAGAGGTAGTGGAGTTGGGCTGGAGTCGAGTACATGAAGACCATTGACCATACTACCAGAGGTCCAGAGCCAAATCACCTTCCCCATTGCCAGATCCTGAAAAACACAAGAGGAAGGAAGAAAGGTTACAGAGAAGTGCATGGTGTTAGTGAGATGACTAATAGAAAGTAAATTATGAGTGAAACTGGGAACGTGAAGAACAGAGGATAAGGTGAGAGAGGAACGGGATATGGAGCCCTTTTCGGCATTAGAGGAAAGAGAACCATCTGCAATGCTCGGCTTATATGATCAGAGAGAGGGCTATATGAGATAAAACCTGAAGAAGACCCGATCATATGATCTGTGACCCCAGAGTCAATAATCCACTGGGTGGAAGAATGAGAGGCAACAGAGTGAGCACCTGAAAGTCCCGTGTGAGCATAGGGGGAAGAGGCAGACGGCTCTGTAAAAAAGCCCTGCATGAAGCGATGGAGGCCAAGCACTTCATCTGCTGTGAATGCACTGGGAGGGGCAAAACCATCAGAGCTGGAATAGCTAGAAGGAACATCTGCAGTAGCATCAGTGAGATGAGCAACACAAGAAGAAGTATAATGACCAGAGGATCGCTCAAAAACAAGGCCACCGCAAGGTGGAGCACCCCCTCTTGGCGGAGAGAACCCATGAAGCTTGAATTAAGTGTCCCAAGTGCGACGATTCTTTCCACAAAAATCACAGAGGAGATGGTCCTTATCGGAGCCCTTCAACTTCGTGTCACGGGATGGACGACTACTAAGAAAAGGAGATGTCGCGGCAAGAGCAGAGCCCTCAGGCACAGTATCAGGAAGTAGGGGCTGGCGGCGATCGAATTCTTGTTGCACAATGTTGTAGACCTCACTCAGGAAGAGAAGTTAGCTGCGGATGCCCCAAATTCTGAACATTGATCTGATCGAAGTCCCGATGCAGGCCATGAAGAAATTCAAAATATGTGATTGCGGTCTTCTCTGGCACGAATCATCACCTCATCAATAGGACTAACAAAAGTAAGAGGATCAAAGTGATCATATTACTGATACAACTGTGTGAACTCCAAGTAGTATGCAGAAGGTGGACGATCACTCTGTCGGAGTAAGGATATCTTCCGTCGCAACTGAAAGATCTGAACAGCATTGCCTCGACGAGAGCAGGTAGACTCCGTTCGTCGCCAAATGTCTGCAGCATTAACGAGGAATAGATAATTACAGGTGATGGACTCCTGCATCGAATTATTAAGTCAGGACATGACTAAGGAATTTTCCGACTCTCACTGTATCTATTCGGAAGAGGTCTTGTCTGATTACTTCATTTGGCCAGTGACATAGCCAAAGAGATGACAACTCTTGAGTGCCAGGGAGATAGATCGGGACCATGTAAGGTAATTATAGTCATCTAGACAAATGGTAGTGATCTGAGAAGTATTATGATCAGGGTTCCCACGAAGAGAACTCGCAGGAGGGAGAATCACTGACGAGGGAGCGGGACAATCAGCACCGCTAAACATAATGGCCCGGGAATAGAAATCAAGAGACCACCCAAAAAATTAGGGCAACAAGAATACCGAGAGAGGAAGAAAAATTAGGGAATAGAAATCAGGAGACCACCCAAAAAATTGGCAGAAAACTGTCGAGCGAAAGATGTTCAGGAGTTAGCGAGTGAAAGACGCGTGGGTGTCGGTGAGCGAAAGGCGCGCGAGTATCGACGAGCGAAAGACGCGCAGGCGAGTGTGATCGGAAGATTAGGACACCAGTAGCTCTGATACCACGTAAATCGACAGGAGATATAAGATTATTTCATTTGGATAAAGGACCCCCTCTATATATAGAGGGGTATTACACCATATTCTAACAACAACAAAATAAAGCATATTCTAACAAGAAAAAATAAAGCATATTCTAACAGAGTTTAATAGAAATTTCTCCTTGGAGAGGACACTTAGGGGGAATCAGCCCTCGAGAGCTTGGCTGATGCATCCTCCGTCGCATCCAAATATGCAAGACGTCATCATGCGTCGTGGATCTTTTAATATTATGCATTTATTTATTGTCATTTATTTCCTCGCGCACCTGTTTTTGTTTGAAGTTGTTTGGTTCGTCGGTTTGACCACCTGATGAGAACTTGAATAAATAGGTCCGATAATTTAGGTAGAAAGGACGGAAAAGGTGAGCTTATAATTATTTAGGGACGCATAAATTTAATTGAAAAAGAATATAACGTCAATAAAATAATCCAAAGAAATCAAGTCGAGAATTTTTATTTTGGAAAAAGTTGCATAGAATATTTTATTTTGAAGATAATTGAAAAGCTCTTACAAAGGAAGAAAATCAGAAATCATATTTGGAAAAGGAGGAAATCAAACTATTTAATAAGGCTCTACCAAGAAGAACGCGGCCGGGAAAATACAAGAGAACGAAACCTATGTTTTGTTCCCCTGTTGACCGGACGAGACCAGCGAAACCAAGCCAAAGCTCATCCCGATGCTGATTCCCGTCAACAGCCGCCAGATCCGACGCCAGAGCCCTCCCTGCCATCCAGAATAAGGAGCTAAGTCGGCGTCTCCCGAGATCGATGTCACCTTCATCGATCTCCAGCGAAGTTGCCAAGGATACGCCTTTCCAAATGTCATCGACCCCGACGCAGCATGACCGGCAGGCCGTTGTCGACATTGGCACCCTCTTCTGACAACCTCGTGTACGACTCTCGCCGTCGACTTCGACTCCCCACTCCGGCACGAGATTTACTGTTCGAGATTGGTTTGCCGGAAGGTTGACTCTTTCCTTCCCGATCGGACTTGGGACGAACCATACTTTTTGTCGTGGCTTTCAGGCAAGGTTGTCAGGATTGAGATCCTAGGTGAGATCATTTTGATGTTGGATCAGATCGGAGATCGCAAGATCCTACAACATTCATAAATTAAGACTAATAATATAAAATTGAATTTTGTATCATCCAATTACATGCTCAATTAAAAAATCAATAAATTGAGCAGTATGTAAATAATTATATTAAAAAATTTTGAATAACTAAATCAAAAAAATAATATCATACTATGTTCACTTTCAGTTTCAGGTAGGACACTCAATGTCTACTAACAATAAAAACAAATACAGACTGATGGATTGGTGGAAGCCTAGAAACAGGAAGACGAACACAGACTGTTGGATTGCTCGTACGTTGGAAACAGGAAGCTTGAATTGTCTGTATTCTTGATTTCTAACCGCTATATGGCTCGTACGCTAGAAAGAAGGAGAAAATGTCGGCCTAAAAATAGGAAGCAGGAAGTCACTGGATTACAAACCACTGGATTGCTCATACGTAAAAATATAAGATAAGACAGTAACACCGCTTGAAATGAAACTTGATAAGGAAGGAAAATGAAGACATTGTATGGACTGGAAGCGACCGAAGACGTCGCTCTTGACCTCCGTTTGCAGTCGACAATCGATACTTGGGATACGGTAAAGCAACATAAAGTGATTCTGTGATGGTGTATGGGGGGATTATGATAAGATTTAGCAATGAGTTATGAGTGTTTGACTGGTTGAATGTGGTCGGGATAGGGTTGGACATGTTTCTGGTTACCTTTGACCGGATCGGCAGAATCAGGTTAGGATCGCGATACTACAGATCCTAAGATCCGGGTCGCGATCCCGGTCATAGATTTGCAGATTTAGATCCTAAATAAGATTCAGATCGATTTGCAAAATCTAGATCATAGGATCGTAAGATCCTACAATCTGGATCGTGATCCTGATAACCATGCTTTCAGGCATCCTTGCTTAAGTGGTTAACCCTAAATTTATGCGTCCAAGTAAATAATATTTAACCTTGCCCCTATGTCCGTACTGCTTTTATTGCCACTTATTCATAAATTGTTACTTGTGATTTTAGCTTGTGGATCTACAAATCTCGCCACATTTCAACTAGTGAAACGCTCAAAAAACTCGTTCTCAAATAACAATTGACGGCCTTTGAAGTTTAAACATCAATAGTGTGAATTCGCGTGCAAATTTTGTTTAAACATCAAGAGTGTGTATTTTAAAACCCTACTTTGAGTTTACATCAATTTGGTAACAGAGCGGGTCTGATTCGCTCCTATCGCGTATCAAACGATTCAGATTTCAAAAAAAAATAAAAATTAAAAAAAAAAATCTATTTTCAAAAAAAGTTTATTGAATTTTATTTTCAAAAAAGTTTATTGAATTCTATTTTCAAAAAACATTTAAGACATATTTTTTACTTTGAGTTAAAAATATATATAATAATAATTTAAACTTTTTATACAAAATATTTGTTTAAATTATTTTTAAAAAATTTATTTAACATTTTTAATGGAAAATCACGTTGGTTTAGAGAATAGTATGAAAGATTTAAATGCTCAATTTAAAATTATCAAAAATGGTAATGACTCTCGGCAATATAAAACACTCATGGCATGACGAGCGCACTAATCCTAAGCATTTGGAGCACGCACGCCCGTGTTAGTTTGATGGATGTTTAGGACTTAAGGATTGTCTAGACTGGTGTCATGAAGTGGAATGTTTTATGAGAACTAGTCAGATGCACTTGAGTATACAAGTAAAATTCGCAACCCATATACTTAAAAGGACATGCCCTAAATTGGTGAAAACAACTCGAACGCATGAGAGAAAAGTTATGGTTGGCTCCAATAACTACTTGGATTGAGTTTAAAACGGAGTTGCGAAAGCATTATGTCTCCCTCGATTACCTCCAAACTTTATATCGTAGATTTCAAAATCTACAACAAAGGGGTTTGTCGGTTGATGAGCACACTAGTGAATTTAGGTTCCTTCAGTCTAGGCTAGATATTCAGGAGGGAGAGATGAGATGACCATATCCCGTTACTTGCACGGGTTACACTACTCCATTAGGGATCAACTAGTGTTGCACACTTACCGCTATTTAGATGAAGTTTCTAGTTTGGCCCATAGGGTGGAGTCTAAATTTAGGTCTACTGATAGACACCTCTCTAATCCCGTTAGTGTTCCCTCTAGTATGATCTTAGGGTCTCCTAGTCCTACCACCCATACGAGCACATTTTTCACACCTATCTCCACAATAGTGCTCCCTTCAGTCAAGGAGATTCTTCCTGAGCCTCAAATACAGAAGGAAGAGCTCTTTCCTCATTTGATCATCCTGATTGATATCGTGACCCCACAACCTTTAGTCACTGAGTTCCTTCCCAAGCCCTGCTCGAAGGAGAAGAACTCATTAGTGACGTGACACTCATTTTCGATAATACTGAGTCGATCTCTATCGTTCTTGGCTCTCCTTGTCTATTCCAGTCACATATATTTGAGCCTATTGACATTATGTTGATGGTCACCCACCCATAGCACTAGTGTCACCACCATATATTGACTTTGTATTTGGTGATCACATGTCTGGCTCACTTCACCATCCGGCGAATCTATGCAAAAATATTGATTATGACAATCACTTACCCTTGATAGTAGAATCATCATCATATATTGATTTTATATTTGGAGAACATCATTTTTGTCATTACATTATCCTATAAATATAAATATGTCCAAAAAAATTATTATCAAATTACCAATATATTTAAGAAAACTTGTGTTTTAAGGATAGTGAGAAGTCCAAAAATTTCATTCTCAATAAGGATGCACATTTTAAAGGTTTTCTTTGGAAAATTTTAAATAAGCACTTGGGGATCAATTTTAAAGTTTGTAGAGTTTATCACTCTCTGACTGGTGGATGGATCAATTTCATTAATAGGAGTTTGGAGGACTTTCTTAAGTGTTTAATTGAAGAGAAACCGACGCAATGAGATTTTGTACCTCCACAAGTAAGATTCATATTTAATAATTCTAAAGATGGCACTCTTAATATATCTCCTTTCGAGATTACCTATGTGTTATTCCGCTCACCTGACAAAAATCATTTCTCATTCCATGAACGTATTTCATTCAATGTGCAAGCTCAGATTAATTATTTAAAGTAACTACATAAAATTATTGTTAATACTTTGTGAACAACCTTTGAACATTATAAATTCATGGTCGATCATTATCGTCGTGAGTTACTTTTCAAAGGGATATTTGGTGTTTGTTTATTGCAGAAGGATTGGTCCATTTCAAGTTCAGAAGCGCATCGAGACACATGTCAAGACCCCATACATACCACCCGATTTAGCACAAGCAACGACGCCAAATCTCTGCGTTGCCAGTCTTTGCAAATTCTCGTTGGGGTCGAGCTCTCTCAACCCCGGGGGAAATGATGAATCCTTTGTCGCATCCAAATATGCAAGACGTCATCATACGTCGTGGATTTTTTATTATTATGCATTTATTTATTGTCATTTCTTTCCTTGCACGCTTGTTTTTGTTTGAAGTTGTTTAGCTGGTCGGTTTGACCACCCGATGAGACCCTGAATAAAAAGATCTGTAATTTAGGTTGTAAGGACGGAAAAGGCGAGCTTATAATTATTTAGGGACGCATAAATTTAATTGGAAAAGAATCTGAAGTTAATAAAATAATCTAAAGAAGTCGAGTAGGGAATTTTTATTTTGGAAAGAGTTGCGCAAAATATTTGATTTTGAAGATAAATGGAAAGCTCCTGCTAAGGAAGAAAATCAGAAATCGGTTTTGAAAAAGGAGGAAATCAGACTAAAATTATTTGGCAAATGTATTAGTGAGATGGTTGCTTGGCTATTTAATAAGGCTCTACCAAAATGAACGCAGCCGAGAAAATACAGGAGAACGAAATCTCTGTTTTGTTTCCCTATTGACCGGACGAGACTAGCGAAACCAATCCCAAGCTCATCCCGACACTGATTCCCATCAGCAGCAACCAGATCCGACACTAGAGCCCTCCCCACCATCCAGAACGAGGAGCTCAGCCGGCGACTCTCATGATCGACGCTACCTTCGTCGATCTCGAGTGACGTTGTCGCAGATACGCTTTTCCAAAGCCGCCGACCCTGACGTTGTGTGCAAAACAAGTCATCGTCGACTTCGGCACCCTCTTCCAACGTCCTGGTGTACGACTCTCGTCGTCGACTTTGACTCCCCACTCCGACGTGAAGTTTACTGTTCGAGATTGGTTTGCATGGAGGTTGACTCTTTCCTTCCAGATCGGACTTGCGACGAACCATACTTTCGGTCGTGACTTTCAGGTATCCTTGCTTTAAGTGGTTAGCCCTAAATTTATGCATCCAATTAAATAATATTTGAGCTCGCCCCTACGTTCGTACTGCTTTTATTATCGCTTATTCATAAATTGTTACTTGTGATTTTGGCTTGTGGCTCTACGAATCTTGCCACGTTTAGACTAGTGAAACGCTCAAAGAACTTGTTCTCAAATAACAATTGGCAGCCTTTGAAGTTTAACGTCAGGAGTGTGAATTCACGGGCAAAATTTGTTTTGGCCAGCTCGGGATACTTTCAAAATTAAAATTGATCGCATAAAAATCTTGTATTTTCAAACCTACTTTTATTTTACATCATTGGCACAAGCATACCTTGCGAGTGCATCGTGACTACATTCTTGTGCAATCTGTTTTGGTATAAACCACGTTCTCACAATAAGAATGAATTTTATTTTCAAGCATAATGCTGTCTCAAATAGCAGCTATACATGCAAAGAAAAATAGCTTGAGGTTCGTAACATGCAATATAATGGTAATAAAGCTAAACCTAGACCCATTTTAGTAAAGCAAAATTAAGCCAAGTGGTTAAAAGTTAAGTATTCTAGTTCAGCAGAATACGACGGCTACAATTCTGAATCGTTCGTTCTGACCGTTAAGTTCTCCTTTTAACTAGAACATGAGATGAATTGTTCATCAGTAATTCAAACTGCAACAAAGTCACGTCTGTACAACAATAGGAATAGAAACTTCATCCGTGAATGCACTATAGATAAATAGCTAGACCAAAATATCACCAAGCACATTTACAAATGTCAAAAATATATGTATAAGATTCGCAATATTATTCTATCAATTCATTACGAATTTAATATATTCTCCTTAAAAACTAAAAAGGTGAATATTTTTCATTACTCCCAAGTAAATAAAACTTCATGTGGCAAAGAAAGCTGTGCTGAGTAATCCTTACCGGCAAGCAATATATAGGCAGGCAGCTGCAACATGAGATGTTCTCCGTCCCTTGGTGAAATTCCTTTCAACTGCTATCTTCAAAAAATGAAGCAGAATTTGCTAGTTTAATCTACAAAATAATAGTGACCCAAGTATATTATATATGAATTAAAAACCACATACTTTATATAAATTATGAGTTCTGTTGATTATAGATTCTCCACCACCGACATTGAGATGACTCACAATGGTACTAATCTCATATCGCCCTGGAAAAGTAAATATGAACAAGCAAAGAAGTTATCAAGCTTGAAAATGAACTACTAATAGACAGACAAAAAAGATGCTCAAAGTATATTTTACAAGAAAGTATCTAAAACATATGATATACAAATAGCAAAGATATTTTATTTTTAAATACGAGTTACAGTGCACAGAGAGCCCCATGTGCCCCACGCAAGAGTACTCCCCCCCCCCCTCCTTTCGATCCTACAACGTGAGGTGACAATAGGACCCTCAACCTCGCTCGACGCCCTCTCGCTTGAAAAAAATGTATCATCGTTAATTTCATAAAACCTATCAATTTTTTATATAAATCTTCACAGTAAATCTACAATATGTATAGTATATAAAAAAAATTTCTAGATTTTCTGACAGCATGAAAGATGCAAATATTTTTATTTAATTTTTTTCTCATCTTCATAATTAATTTGCACGGGATTCTCATGGCTGCCATTGAAGGCTGCAACATAGCAGGGGAAAATTGGAAATAAAGATTTATGTGTTCAGTAGTCTACAAATGCACTGTTCAATCAATAACTGCCTTTATATAGTAGAAGATCAGTGTCATTTTTCATCTTTTCAAAAAAATATAATTATGAAAATTAAATCCTCTTAGGTAAGAATCCAAGCAAATTAAAGATAATTTCAAGAGGTCATCAAGAACAAAGTAAAATATTAGTGAAGCACAATAATTTTCCTTTCAAAGATTTTTTTCCCCAATCATTAATCCACTTTTAAGAAGAATGTTTGTAGGCATAGGAAGAGTATTAAAATATACCCTTATCCAGTGTTTTCTGGCGGGAGAGAGAATATGCACTCGCAGCACTGTGGAGGATGCTGCCAGACAACCTGCTCTATAGAAGGGCAAAAAAAGTAGTGGCGATAAATGCATGTTCAAATAAGTAGCAATGAAAATTACATACAGATGATGCATCACAAACCTGGCCACTGCTTGATTTCTCAAATGAAGGACCGCTATAATACACATCCTGATCAATAACCTTTCCACAAACTATACAGCAACTGGTTACAAAAATCAAAATCAGAAAGACGACAACTTTTTGACAAAATAAAATCTAAATAACGTGCTTTTGAAACCAAACCGATTAGCTAAAAAGTGTGAAAAGAAAATAAAACTTACAGATGTCCCTTATCGGGATCACGTGCTGTATCGCAATTATTTATACAGTGACCGCACCAGACCATTGATTATCCTGGCTGCTGCAAGATCACATCCAAAAGGATGAAATTAAATACTATCTCAGAATCCAGAAGACATGATGAAACATAATGACCTTCTAGTAGGACAAAAAAACTCAAGACGGAAGTGCGAAGACAGGAAGAAGTATAAGGTCATCTGGATCAAAAAATATATGCATATTATCATCCTGTTTAGGTGCATGTATTCTAACAAGGCAGGTTCAAGTAAATATAGTGCATGTGTACTTGGTAGTACAAGGGTTGTTTGACTGGCTTGAAATAAATGTAATAAAATAAATGATCAAGTCCAATGGGGTAACGACATTGACAACGTAGGCATGCAATGCACTGGTAAATTCTTCATGCCAATGTGAAGTTGGTTCTATTATCAATATCTTTAATTTCACAGCTATGTTCCTACTCTAGAGGCTGGTTTAGCACGGCGGTAGCGGTCGTAAAAGCAGTGGTTATGAACCATCGTTAGTGAATGTCTGACCTCACCTAAAGAATTTCATTCACTTTTATGTTCAAAACTAGCTTTCTTTTATTGGTGGTGGTTGTAACTGTTGTCATGTCAAACATGCATTCTATGATGGTGGCATTTTTTGTCCACACTCACTAGAACTAAAATGCAATCCCAAAGAATTTCCAGAATTTGTGTGTTCTATGTGTCTTTTGGTTTAGACACATACAAAGGAGACCATTAGAGGCACTTGTTAGGCGTCGTGAGAGTCTAGTCACTAGGCATGTTAAATGAGGGAGGGGTAGACCAATAAAGACTTGGAATGAAACTATAAAGAAAGACATGATATACTTGGGCATTAGTGAGATTATGACAAAAGATAGGGCACAATGGCGACAAAGGATCCATATAGTTGACCCCACTATAGTGGGATAAAGGCTTGAGTGTTGTTATTGTTGTACGTGTCTTTTGCCCAAGTAATATTTCCCATTTCTTTGATACCCCTCTTTTCTTTAGTTTTCTCATATTATTTGATACCCCTCATTTCTTTGGTTTTCACATATTATTTGTTTTTTTAAATAACTTACATGAGATGTAATTGATTTTTCAAATAACTAAAAGAAAGCAGAAAATATTTTATATAAGTCAATCACACCTAAAACCACAACAATTATCTGCTCTATCGTATTATCCAATGCATTTTTTTTACAAATTAAAAGATTATAGCAATCAACGAGGGAAGAACTTTGTAGATATATCAAATTTGGTGTAATAGCATCATCTTGGCTCACAAACAAGTGCCCACAAACAATCATATATAATCTTCCCAGACAAAATAATAATGCCCAACATATATAAAAAATAGCTATGATATACACAGTTTTAGTGTATTGGTTGGTCCTTCGTCCAAAGGATTATGTCCAGGTTTACTGAAGTGATGTTTGGAGTTAATTGTTGAAGACTTTAGTGAGATTGGAGCACTTGCACTAATGTTTTATAATTAACCGACCCTGTGATACAAACAAAACATTACACATGTTTGCTCTATTAACACAACAAAACAAAATAAGATGTACATTTCGGTTTGTTATGTTTGTATCACAGTTCACAAAACAAAACAAAACACTACTCGGTTATACACGGTTTTGTTATCGAAAATGGTTGATGTGTGATATACATGGTTTACTGAAGTGATGTTTGGATTTAATTGTTGAAGACTTTACTGAGATTGGAACACTTGCACTAATGTTTTACTATTAACTGACCCTGTGATACAAACAAAACATTACACTTGTTTGCTCTATTAACACAACAAAACAAAATAAGATGTACATTTTGGTTTGTTATGTTTGTATCACAGTTCACAAAACAAAACACTACAGCGTTATACACGGTTTTGTTATCGAAAATGGTATATGTGAGTTGTGTGTTGCATCAAGAGGCACGGAACCAGAGGCGGATCCAGGAATTCTAACTGGGGGGGAGGGGGAGGAATCATCAAGAAAAGCCAAAAAAATGAAAATCAAAGATGAAGTCAAAAGAAGAAAATAACATCAAAGAGATAAAATGCAGCCATGAATCAGAAAACACTGGGTTAATCTCACTCATATTGCCTGTCCATAGTGAAAATATGAATAAATTATTGGGGATAAAATCTATAGATACCAAAAAAACTAATAGTGAATCAGTGATAATATTTGAAGCAACTAAATACATAATAATAGAGAAAGAATTAGATCTATATCGAAAAAACCCAATAAATACATTATACATTAGAAAAGAAAGGGAGCATATATTGGGTAGAAACTGCAAATTAATAGAGAAAAACTTATTGATCTAAGAAAAAATAGTGATAAATATCAAATTATAAGATAACACAAAGATTTGGAATTCAACCATTAATGTTTATCTGAATGAGATTGTTATGGGCTGATATTTGTATGACAAGCAATGCATTATATTTTATAAATTAACAAAGAATCGAACAGCAACATAGTAAAAAAAGATAGATGAAGAGGTAGGAAATTTGAGTATGCTGTTAGAACTCACCGAGGAAGAGAGCGAGGCGGCAGTTGGGCGAGTTCGCAGGAGAATCGGAGATGGCAGATAACTGATAACTCAAGTCCGGCCTTCGGGCTGGGCTTCCGGCGAAGGACGCGACCAGAACTAGGGAGGCGGCAGTTCGCAGGAGAATCGGCGATGGAGATCAAAGAGGGCTTTGGAACAGGGAACTGGAAGGGGCGACCGGCGCGGAGGAAGTAGAGGAATCGTATATGGCCGGCTAGAATGAAGAGGGCAGAGGAAGAAGTCAGGCGCGCGCCGTTCAGAACGCTCGAAATAGAGCTGGCGCCTCCGCCTATGACCTAAGCCGGGCTCCTTCGCGCTTTTTTTTCCAAGCCAACACATGTTTATACCCGCAAACTTCAGTTTTTGCATTGAAAGTTGGGATTGTACTCAGAATTAAGACTTCATTTGATTTAACGGATGCGGTTGTAAAAAGAGTTGTTGTAAGTGGAGGTTTGTAAATGATTGGTGGAAATGGAGATTTGTTTGTGTAGTCTGTGTTTGTAGGACTTGTTCGAAACAGAGAACCGTTTGGCAATACAGCGGTGGCGTTTTATAAAAAAAAAATTATACAATTTTTTTTCAATCTATATAAATTGCAGAAAATATATGTACGTCGAGGTATGCAGTAGGACAACATACATACAAACATCCAAACATTCAAATACATGCAAATATCAAAATATCCAAAAACATGGAATACATATGTTGAATACGCAGATACCCCAAGTACTTTCAAGGATTATGTAGTTGTTCGGCAATCGAGTCACCAGCGCCGACATCTCCTCAACACCAACTCGAATTCCTCTAACATGATCTTCACCCGATCTTTCATCATTTTGCCCTGATCTTCTTTGACGGCCCGCTGGATAAATGAAAAGCTCGTCAAGATCACAAGCCTGAAAATGACCGTCTGAGCGGGATGGGTACCTGCGAATATAATTATGCAAAGTCATTATTGTAATCACAATGTCTCTTTGCTTTGCCAAACTATAATGCGGCATATCCCTAAGTATCTTCCATTTCTTTTTCCAAACTCCGAATGATTGTTCTATAACACTTCGTAATGATGAGTGTGCCTGATTGAATATTTCTCGGCATCCTTGTATAGGCATGTTGCCCCTTCTGAAATCTGGTAAATGATATAGTGTCCTTGAATATGGTTTTAAGAAACCACGTTGGAGAGGGTATCCCACATCAACGACATAATATTTGCGTACAAATTTTAAATTAAATTTATGTCAAACAAAGTAATTAAAAACTACTGAAATCTTAAGAAATACAAGTCTCACCTGGTGGAGGATACAAAAAATTGTAACTTGGATCCATAAGGGCACGTTGAAAAATACGGTTGTCATGTGTAGAACCTTCCCAACCCGCAAGTACAAATGTGAAATACATATTGAAATCACAAACCGCCATAACATTCTGTGTTGTTATCTTATGACGGCCAATGTACGAAACTTGTTGATCAGCAGGAACACGAGCATCTACATGTGTCTCATCAATTGCCCCAATACAGTCTTTAAAGAACGAAATGTATCGAGAATCATTCTGAATTTGGGGGGAATATCCCTGAAAAGATGATCTACAGGCATAATGACATCTGAAGATAACCTCTTAATAGCCGTGATTCCCTTTGTAAAAAACCTACTTTTAGTTTCTGTGGAGTGTTGGAATCGTTCGCCTGCAATTTGCATGGGTACATTATGACCTAAAATATGCAATGTAACTGCAAGTACTTCTCGCGGTAGAGTTCTCCTGGATCCTTGCAGCTCATATTATTGTTTGAGGAGTGTTAACAAATCTACAAATATAAGTTTCGACATTCTAAATGAACTGAAAAATCTATGAGGGTGTCCATCGAGAAGTTCACCAAGCCATCTAGACCATGTTTGGCTTGATGTCATGCAAGCAACATTTGATGAACAACCAGCCGCAGATAGGTTAATATCCATTTATGCTAAATATTGTTGTCCACTCACTGCTCTATTACGATAAATCTGATCAGCTACTTGTCGTTGAGTCCCCTCATTAGAACTATCAGTTTGTCAGAGGAAGACATAATAATCTGCATTAAATTTAAATTATCAAAATATTAAGACATAAGATCATCATAAAGAGATTGCAAGTTGCAAGAAAAATCTAACTTAAAGATACCATGGGTCCATCACAGAGCAAAAAAAAACTAACATAAAGATAACATAGTTCCAACACACAACATTTAATTAAAAGTCCATCATAGAGCAAAAAAATCTAACATAAAGATAAGATAGTTCCAGCACACAACATCTAATCAAAAGTCCATAACAGTGCAACTAGCCCGATCTCTTCTCATAACGAGTCTGCAGCCATTTGAGCCGTCGATCCTTTCGAATGCTCATAAAGGTTTCTCGGTAATATTTTTCTGACAGGACCATGGTGTAGTGGTCATAGAATTCGTACTCTGATTCATCCATAACTTCTGGGATAGTTTCCAATTCAGCAATCGCCTTCGGGAATGGTGTACACGGATGACGATATCTGGATGCGAGGAGGCTCTATCATGCACTTTCCAAATAATGTGCAAAGCCTCAGCAATATCATCTAGTGTCGAGCTCCTTATTTTTTTATTTGTCATTTTTCCCCTTACTGATCGTCCGTTTGTTCCCTGCTTCAACTGAATGTGTGTCATCACCAGCAGATATGTCATGTTCGTCAATCGACTCATGCTCAAAATGTCTTGAATTAGGTGCCCAAGCTACATCCCTAGTTGCTACGACTGGCTAAACATCATATTTAGCTTCTCCTCTAACTTAGGGGGTATTCCAGAGAATTGAAATTTCCATGCACTTGGAAGCACCTGTGATGGAAAGTAATAACTATCAGTTGAATAATCTATTGTACAGTAATTGCAACAAGAGGTTTAAAATTTAAGTGCGTACTTTGAGGCATTCAGTACACTAATCTTCTGAAGCAGCAATTGTTTTGCGGATTGGATCCCAGCCCAGACCTGTCTCACAACCCTTAAGTTCTCGCCATAATTTCCAATCTTTCTTTAGTTGATCCCACTTATTTTTCATTTGATTACGATCATAAGACTTTCCCGTACGAGCGAAGAAACCTGTGGTTAGGTTGGACCAGCCATCCCTGCTAAAGTGCGTTGTTGGGCGATTACCCAACTCAATTTCTTTCAAGCAAAGGTCGCAGAAAACCAAAACATCAACGACCTCCCAATTGGCACTAACACCGCCTTCTTTATGTTTACTCATAATGCGTAAACTGGATGAGTGAAAAAAATAACCAAACATACATTAACATAGACGAACACGCACATGAACACTCAACTCGACACATATGCACAAACCACACACAAACAACACACAAACAACACACAAAGACACATACACACATACACTCATACACTCCACACATCCACACATACACTCAAACACTCAACTCAACACATCCACACATACACTCATACACTCAACACATATGCACAAACAACACACAAACAACACAACGCACACACATGAACACACACACATGAACACATTACACACTCAAAATGTACACACACACACACACACACACACACACAACAATACAAACACACATACACTCAAAGCACATACTTCATGAATACAAACATACAAAATACACACTCGTGTACACAATCACAGCATACACAACACACACAATACACAACACATATACACACATATATACAGACTCACAACACATACATACACACACTCATACACACACATACACAATACACACAATACACAATCACAGTATACTCACACACACACACACACTCCAAAACTCCAAAACACACACAATACACAATCACATCATACTCACTCATATACACACAGCATACACAAACACTCCAAAACTGACAGTTTTTTTAATGGACAAAAATTTTGAACAAATATGCATGCTTGTAAAAAAACACAACCAAACTGAAAAAAAACAGGGTGTACGGGGGAGAAACTCCAGCATACACACAGCTACATATCATAGGGCAAAACCCCAGCATACACAATGCATACTCACACTCCATCAAAAACAGAAAAAAAAAATTGGGGGAGGAGGTATACCTGCTGATGCTACCTCTGTCGGATCTACAGTAGGAGGTAAATTTCTGCACAAAAATAGGGTGTAGGGGGAGAGGGAATGTTGAGACCGAGCGGTCTGTCGGCTGAGACCGGGCGGTCTGGACGTCTGGCGGCTGGCGGCTTGTCCCAGCAGTTTGGTAGCCGGGTTGGAGACCGGGCGGTCTGGCGGTTTGTCTGGCGGTCTGGGCGGTCTGGCGGCTTGTGGATCTTGGCCAGCTGTCTTCCTCTTTGTTGTGGCTGTGCGGTTAGTCTAACCGCGCGACTTGTACGGCTTATGTGGCTTGTATAGTTTCATGTTCTTGTAATTATTACTCCCACATTGCTTATTTGTACTCTCTCTTCTCTCCTCCATTCTATAAAAGGGAGGTCATACCTTTGTAATAGTTATCTTTTTGGATAATAAAACTTTCAATTATTCAAAGTTCCGGCTTGTTTCTAGTCGTTTGTTCGCTACTTTAACATGGTATCAGAGGACTCAATTTTCTCCTCCTGATTCTGTGCGCCCTCTCTGACCGCGCGACCTGTCTGCACGGCTTGCCTCTTCTTCTCGTGACTTGTCCTCGCGGCTTGTTTCTTCTGCCTGCTTGCGCCCTGTTCGCGCGGCTTCTTTCTCTCCTTGTCGTTGCCCTTTGTGTGCGCGACCTCTTAGTTATCCTTTCTTCTCGCCGCGACCTGTGCTTAGTCGTCGCGCCCTCCGTACTTTCAGCTCCTCTTTTCTTGTCGCCTCGGCCTGTTGTCGCGACTTGTTTGCCCTATTTGCCTCCCAACGGACTTTTCTCTATTCGCGTGGTGTCTCTTTCTTCTGTTTGTGCGGGCTATTCTCTAGCCGCTCGACTTCTTTCCCTCTGCTTTGTTCTGTGGCTTGGTCGTGGCTTTTCTGGTCGCTGGTGTCTATCATCGTGACCGCTGCATATCTCTTTCTCCTAACCGCTGCGATTTCTCTCTGTTCGGGCAGTTTCTTCCTTGTTTTGGCGGCCTCTCTGCCCTTCTTCCTTTGCCGCTCTCTCTCTTAGTCCCTGCGACCTGTCTCTAAGTCGCCGCGACCTGTGCTCCTTTGCTCAGCTTCCTCTCTCATTGCTCTTGCCCCTTGTCGTCGCGACCTGCTTCTAATTCGCAGCGGCCTGTCCTCCTTTGTGCGGTCCCTCCTTTCACCGCTTCTGCTTGTTTAGTCGCCGCAACCTCCTTTGTTAGTCGCGCGGCTTGTTCTTCTCTCTTCTTTCCCTTTGCCTTGCTCTGCACTTTGGTCGTGGCCCTTCTTGCCGCTGGTGTGTTTTCACCATGACCGCTGCAGTTTTTCTCCCTTCATGGCTTTCACATCCTCCTCAAAGCCGTTCGTCTCGGTGGTCACGTCTTCTGGTAGTGCCCACGTTGTTACTCAAGGAAAATGGTTGATCGACACCGGTGCTACCAATCATATGACTGGCAATCTCCAGTGTTTTTCTCTCCTAGAAACACATGATCGGTTACCCCCGGTTATTATCGCTGACGGCTCTTCATCATCGGTCAATGAGACGGGAATGGTTCATGTCACTCCGTCTCTTCGCTTGGCGAATACTCTCTACGTGCCCAAGTTCTCGTGCAACTTATTATCTGTTACCTCTCTATGCAGGCAATTACAGTGTTCCGTCACATTTACTTCTACTTCTTGTTCCTTTCAGGATCCGGACTCCCAACGGACGATTGCTACTGGGACTGAGAGTGGCTCCCTATACTTCCTTGACAACGTTTTCGCTTTGTCCACATTCTCCTCCACCTCCACAGATATTCTGCAATTGCATCTCTGACTTGGTCATGCTCCTCCACGTCTTCTTCGTCAACTTCTGCCCCACCTTCCTCCACAAAGTCCTCCCCTCAACTGTGAGGCCTGTCAGCTTGGCAAGCATCACCGCTCCTCCTTCCCTCCAAAGCACGTTCGTGGATCTACCCGTCTGTTTGATCTCATCCACTTCGATGTTTGGGGTCCTTCTCTTACCCTTACTGTTGGTCGGGGTAGTTTATATTTGTCACGTTTATTGATGATTTCTCTCGCTGTACGTGGGTGTATCTGTTAAAAGATCGCTCTGAATTATTCTCTGTATGGACGTCCTTCTATCTCATGATCAAAACTCAGTTTAATGTTTCTATTAAAGTTTTTCGATCTGATAATGCCCAATAATATCTCAATCATGACTTTTCTACCTTCTGCATGCAAAATGGGATTATTCATCAAACTAGTTGTGTCTACACTTCACAACAAAATGGTGTGGCAGAACGCAAAAACCGTCACCTCCTCGATATTGCTCGCTCCTTGATGACCCAGATGCATGTTCCTCGCTCCTATTGGGGCTATACTGTTCTCCTTGCCTGCTACCTTATCAATCGCATTCCCTCCACGGTTCTCCACGGAAAAACCCCATTATCCATTCAGTATTCCGGGCAAGGACTCTTTTCCTCTCCCTCTCCAAATCTTTGGGTGCACTGCCTTTGTGCATGCTCCATCTGCCACCCGTGATAAGCTCTCCCCTCGCTCCACCAAATGTGTCTTTCTGGGATACTCCACCACTCAGAAAGGCTATTATTGCTTTGATCCCGTTCTTCGTAAGCAGTTCGTCTCTGCTGGCATCACCTTCTTCGAGAATACCTCATACTTCTCGTATGACTCCTCTCCTCTTCCCCCAACTTCTGATTCTCCTGTTGTTCCCTTCGTTCCCTCGTCCCCTACTATGATCTTCACCCCTACACCGTCTCCGCCTCTCTCTCCCTCTTCTCCGCCACCGTCTCCCTCATCTCCGCCGACGTCGCTCTCTACTCCCGGGCCAGCTCTCTCTACCACGGATGCTCCGAATGCCGAGGGACCTGCAGACCTGGATCTTCCTATAGCTCTTCGCAAAGGGGTGCGGACGTATAACCTACACCCCCTTGCTGCTGTGGTTTCATATGTTCGTCTTACCCATTCTCGCAGGGCCTTTGCACTGGCTATCTCTGCCACTGCCACACCCCGATCCTACTAGGAGGCCCTTGCTATTCCTCATTAGAAGATGACCATGGATGAGGAAATGACGACCCTAACTGAGCGGGGTACCTGGACTCTTGTTCCACCCCTTTGGGCACTGATGTGGTTGGTTGTCGATGGGTATTCGTTGTGAAATTCCGTCTGGACGGCAGTGTGGATCGATACAATGCCCGCTTAGTCGCCAAAGGCTTCACTCAGACTTATGGGGTTGATTACTTTGACACATTCTCTCAAGTTGCTCGTCTCAGCACCATTCGGGTTCTTCTCTTTGTGGCTGTCAACAGGGATTGACCCATTTCTCAGCTGGATGTCAAGAATGTCTTTCTCTATGGTGACCTTCAGGAAGCGGTTTACATGGAGCAACCTTCTGGGTATGTTGCTCAGGGGGAGACACGAGTATGTCATCTGAAGAAGGCCATCTATGGCCTAAAGCAAAGCCCTCGGGCTTGGTTTGACAAGTTCAGCGGCATTGTTGCAGCCATTGGTTTTTCACGAAGTTCAGCCGATCACTCCTTATTCATTCGCAAAACCTCCTCTGGTATGGTGGTTCTTGCTGTATATGTGGATGATATTTTTCTGACTGGTGACGACCAGGCTAGGGTTGCCCTAACGAAGAAACACCTACGGCAACACCTGGTTACTAAGGATATGGGCTCTCTAGAATACTTTCTGGGGATTGAGATTTCTCGAAAACCCAACTCTTTAGTTCTCTCCCAACAGAAGCATGCTCTTGATTTGCTAAATGAGACAGGGTTGACTGGTGCTAAACCTGCCAGATGTCTCATGGCTATTGGGAAAGACAACACGTGGACAGATGACTCGCCTCCTCTATCTGATTCTTCGAGGTACCGGCGTCTAGTGGGAAAACTCATTTATCTCACAGTGACCAGACCCGATATCTCCTATGTTGTAGGCAAGGTTAGCCAATTCATGCAAGCTCCTAGGGATTGTCATCTGCAGTCTTCCCTTAGGATATTGGAGTATGTTAAAGCAGCTCCAGGGAAAGGACTGCATTTTTCAGAAGAATGGTCATTTGAGGGTTGAAGCGTACTCAGATTCAAGCTATGCTGATGATAAAGAAGACAGCAAGTCAACATCGGGTTTTCGCACATTTGTTGGAGTAAATCTTGTGAGCTGGAAGAGCAAGAAACAGTCTATGGTCTCCAGGTCTAGTGCAGAAGCGGAATATCATAGTATGACATCAACCACATGTGAGTTAAAATGGTTACGGGCTCTCATGCTTGACCTAGGGGAGGTCTACAACTATCCTCTTCCTATGTTCTGCGACAACAAGACTGCGATATACATTTCCAAAAATCCGGTCTTTCATGAGAGAACAAAACACATAGAGGTCGACTGCCACTTTATTCGAGAAGAGATTTTGAAGAAACAGATTTGTACTCCGTTCGTCACTTCTGACAACGAGTTGGCAAATGTCTTCACCAAGCCGGTGTCCGCTTCTTTGTTTCATATTTGCGACAAGCTGGGCATGATTGATATCTATGCTCCAGCTTGAGGGGGAGTGTTGAGACCGAGCGGTCTGTCGGCTGAGACCGGGCGGTCTGGAGGTCTGGCGGTCTGGCGGCTTATCCTAGCAGTTTGGTAGCTGGGTTGGAGACCGGGCGGTCTAGCGGTTTGTCTGGCGGTCTGGCGGCTTGTGGATCTTGGCCGGCTGTCTTCCTCTTTGTTGTGGTCGTGCGGTTAGTCTAACTGCACGGCTTGTGCGGCTTGTATAGTTTCATGTTCTTGTAATTATTAGTCTCGCATTGCTTATTTGTAATCTCTCTTCTCTCCTCCATTCTATAAAAGAGAGGTCATACCTTTGTAATAGTTATCTTTTTGGATAATAAAACTTTCAATTATTCAAAGTTCCGGCTTATTTTTAGTCGTTTGTTCGCTACTTTAACAGGGAAGAGGTGAGTAGTCTGGCAAGGTAGGAAAAGCAAGAAGGAGAAGCCTATACGAGCTGGAGAAACAAACCTGTGCCGGAGAAGAGCAGTCTGCCGGAGAAGACCAGTGGTTGAAGCCCTTCGCACGGAAAAGGCTCGATGCTGTCGTGGAAGAAGCTCGATGCCGGAGTCCGTCACCGATCACCGTCGGATGCCGCAGAAGATTTCGCGATGGCAGCGCTGTCCATTGCCCTAAAACGCGATAAACCAGAGCTCTGACCATCAGTTTCGTCCCGCGATTATTTGAGCAGGAGTAAACAGAGCAGGTTTGGAAACGGAAAGCGGAAAAACAAATGGAAACCTTGCTGTGTTTCATTTTGGGCAAACGAAACCGAACGTAAACACTTAAACAAATAGGCACTAAGTACTCAGGCTCCGTTTGCAAGACTTATTTTTACTGGTCAAGTGGTTACGTTTGCATGAATCAGACCGCTTGACCCATGAAAATAAGTCCTCCAAATAGAGTCTAAGGCTTTTTTTGCGGTGGCTAGCAAAACATCATTATCATGGAATGTAGGTGTTGGGTATTGCATCCACAATAGACCTGATTTAAAGAAGAGCCTGAACAAGCTAAGTTGAATTGACTATGTATTTGACAATTTTATCAAGTTATGCTTGCAGCTATTCCATGCTAAGTACACACCAATGTCAGAGTGCAGTGAGTCAATATACACGGGGTCTGCGCAACGTAATCCCTCGCTGTGTAGATCAATGTGTTGATCCATGTGTGCTCTCTCTATTAGAGTGTACTTATTTTCAAGTACAGGGTCAAGGTAGATCAAGAGCAGAAGAAGGAGCAAGGATGGGTCAAAGACCAAGCTTTCAAAAGAAGGAAGGAGGAAAATCCTTCCAAGTAAGAATCGACGGGAATCGTTAGAGATTCCCACCGACTTCGACGGGAGTCGTTAGTGATTCCCGCCGACTTCGACGGGAATCACTAAGTGTCTCCCGCCGACTACTTCCGGCTGGCAAAAGTCTGAAATTCTGCCAAGGCAGAATCGACGGGAGTCGGGAGTGATTCTCGCCGACATCGACGGGAATCACCAACAACTCCTACCGATTTTGCCTTAGGAAGATTTCGCCGCTCGCTGGACCGATCCAGGTCATCGTGCTCAGTTCGGCCAGATCTCGGGATTTCCGAGGTGGGCCCCACAACGGTCTTCTAGGGTTTGCCTTTGGGTATAAATACGTACTTATTCCTGTTGTCTATAGAACACACCAAAACACCGGACGAAATCACGCCGCCGTGACCTAGCGCATCGCGAGCTCCGCCCGCACGCACATCGCCGAGCGGAATTTGTCGCCGCCGCTGATCTCAGCTTGTCTCTGATCGCTCGACGATAATACCGAGGAAAGCACCTGGTCTCGCGTGTCTCTCTCGAGTTCTCTTGTCTTCCGATTCATTGAATGAGACTTGTTCTCCCTTCCGAATCGGTTGAGACGTTTGATCTGACTGAGATCGTTCGAAGACCTAGCTTACTTCGTCAAGAAGTTTGGATTTGCAAAGCATCTCCGCCGCCGATCTTGACAAGATCCATTCCAAGTGAGAAATCCGATTGTGGACTCTTCGTACTTTTCGTGCAAGCTTCAACGAACTAAGAAGGACATCGGAATCTCCATAAAGCATTGTTTGTATTTTTATTTACATTCAATTTTGTTATAAAGGACTTTTCATTCTTATTTGTAAGGGTTGGGTGCAACCCGTTGTAGTGGAGTTGTGACTCCGTTGTTGGAAGGGTTCCTTCCATGGTTAGGGGAGCGTTGCTCCTAGTGTGAGGATTGGATTTCAATCCGTTTGGAGAAGTGACCGAGTCATCCCTTGGTGGGAGATAGGTCGAAAGGGGGAAAGTGGACGTACCCAAATAGGGGAACCACTATAATTCTTTGTGTGTTTTCTGTGTTTTGTTTGCTTACTTGTGCAGGTTAGTTAATTCCGCAAAAGACTACACGACACCTATTTCCCCCCTTATAGGTGGATTAGGTTGACACTAGATACTTTCAAGTGGTATCAGAGAGAGGTTACTCATCAATAAGGTTAACATCTTTAGTAAGATCCAGTGTCTAGTGTCAAGAAGAAAACAAGATTCAAGCATGGAGCTATACACAGATGTCTCTCCCCTAAGACTGCCTGCATGCACAAAAGAATATTTTCCCATCTGGAAAATGAGAGTTCAGTTTCATCTGGAAGCCATTGACCCTCGTGCTTTATACATTGTGGAAGAGGGCCCCTCCATTCCCATGAAGGCTTCTAACTCTGGAGAAGATCTCCAAATCCCAAAGAGTCCCGCAGAGATGTCTGAAACTGAGTTCTCACTATTCGACTTGGACAAGCTGGTTCGACAGATCATTTCTGATATTTGGTCAGGATCATCTCTTACAAGGTTGGATAAGTGTAAGACTACAAAGTCCATGTGGGAAATAATCTCTAACCTCATGGAGGGAAAGAGGACTGCCTGGACTGAATGCCAGCAAGAAGATGAAACATACGTGGGGGGTCCTCATCTCTGAAGATGAAAGTCAAGAACAACCTTTCAAAATCAGGGCTCCCATTTCTCTATCAGAGACTGAAGAAGAGATTGAGGAATGCAGTTGTGATGAAGCGGAAACATCAGCTTCTGCAGACCATAACTCTAACCCTGATCAGCCCAATCAGGACCAGGTATCTTCCTCCTCTTGCTCTTTCCCACATGTATCTCCTGAAGATAGGAGAAGTTCGGAGGATTGTCCATCAGTTGATGCCAGGGATATTGACAGCTTTGATCAACAGTTTGAAACTCTAGATTCCCTTCGAAGAGCCCTTCAAGAGAGCAACTTGCTTGTTGAGAAATAAGCTAAGGAAATTGCTCAGTTGAGGACCATGATGGACCTCCAATTGGAATCCATCAAGGTGAAGAACTCAAAGATCTCAGATCTAGAGTTTTATCTAGATACCGAGAAGAGGATAGTATCTAATTTTTTCAAGGTAGATGCTATTAAGAGAAAGAAAGAAAACGGGTGGATCTCGCGAATTATAAACTCGTGGAGAAATGAGGAAACTGTTTACAGACCCCCTACACCGAGTAGGAAGGGCACACATCATTCCTTCAGGTATGACCATAAGAACAACTATGTTCACTGCAAGAATGGTCGGCCCTCATGTGGAAACACCCATAGTGCAAGTGCTGTTATGGCTACCCGTGAGAAAATACACACGGCTCATCATGAACCGTTTGTATTTACGGCCTCAGCCCCCACACTTCATGATATTGCAGGAACCAGCTCTCACAGGATTTCTTTCCACCCTAGGA
The DNA here is from genome assembly GCA_039513925.1 of Platanthera zijinensis. Lineage (NCBI taxonomy): Eukaryota > Viridiplantae > Streptophyta > Magnoliopsida > Asparagales > Orchidaceae > Platanthera > Platanthera zijinensis. Next base: position 144,562,375 of record CM077091.1, on the reverse strand, counting down.
CAAAGGGAAAGAGAGTTGACAAACATGTAGTAAGCATCACTGGGGCCCCCGGATGTGTGCTGGATGAAAAGAAAGCACCACCTCCCAGGCCTCATGATACTCACCACATGTTCACCATCAGACCCACCTCGAGTCTCGGTGGAAAGGGAAAATCTGAGAGCAGAACCAGCTCTGCCCCTTACAGACCTAGGATCGTGACTAACTCTGTTAGTAGATCCGGTCAGAAAAGGAGGTACAATATCCATGAGTGTTGGTGCTGTGGCAGAGTGGGTCACTTTGCCATAGACTGTTGGCACAATCCTTCCGTACCAAGGGCAAGGGTATGTCCACATTCTCCGGCAAGAGACAACCTTCTTGTCAGAGATCCTGTCAGAAGGCATGCTGTATTTTATACTGATAAGAACCTAGGACCCAATACCTATTGGGTTCCTAAGATAAGGTAATTTTATTTTACAGGATAGTCTAAGTACCCATGAACATGATGGGACTTGGACAAGAGATGTTCCAGGCTTGTTCTGGAACAAGGAACATGTGGAGAACAAAGATATATCTCTCTGCTATGTCCCCACGGATAAGCAGATTGCAGATATCTTCACGAAGCCACTAGACGAGGCCAAGTTCAATTTATTCAAAACTGAACTCGGCATGCTGAACCTTGAAGATTGAAGACTGAAAGGCTCAAGGCTCTTGGATCAAGAGGAAGCGTCTGCTAGGAACTCAAGATTGGGCATGGATACAAGATCTGAGGGGGGAATTTTGCTCCAAGTGAAGTCCCAGGTTTGCAGAAGCCGTAAAGGGGGAGATTACCCTCTCGTCCAAGGATAAGGTGGTGCTAAGTAGGCCACAAAGGCTATGTTGCTCTCAGATAGGGGGAGATCACCTCGGCTAAGGCTATATTGCTCTCAGGAAAATGGTAATGAATTCCACACTCAACTGAACTTTCATTTTATGATTTTCATTTCCATATGTTCTATTCACCTTAGCTTGTAGGGTTTAGGCTTCTTCAAATAGGGGGAGATTGTTGGGTATTGCATCCACAATAGACCTGATTTGAAGAAGAGCCTGAACAAGCTAAGTTGAATTGACTATGTATTTGACAATTCTATCAAGTTGTGCTTGCAGCTATTCCATGCTAAGTACACACCAATGTCAGAGTGTAGTGAGTCAATATACACGGGTCTGCGCAACGTAATCCCTCGCTGTGTAGATCAGTGTGTTGATCCACGTGTGCTCTCTCTATTGGAGTGTACTTATTTTCAAGTACAGGGTCAAGGTAGATCAAGAGCAGAAGAAGGAGCAAGGATGGGTCAAAGACCAAGCTTTCAAAAGAAGGAAGGAGGAAAATCCTTCCAAGTAAGAATCGACGGGAATCATTAGGGATTCCCGCCGACTTCGACGGGAGTCGTTAGTGATTCCCGCCGACTTCGACGGGAATCACTAAGTGTCTCCCGCCGACTACTTCCAGCTGTCAAAAGTCTGAAATTCTGCCAAGGCAGAATCGACGGGAGTCGGGAGTAATTCCCGCCGACATTGATGGGAATCACCAATGACTCCGGCCGATTTTGCATTAGGCAGATTTCGCCGCTCGCTGGACCGGTCCAGGTCGCCGTGCTCAGTTCGGCCAGATCTCAGGATTTCCGAGGTGGGCCCCACAACGGTCTTCTAGGGTTTGCCTTTGGGTATAAATACGTACTTATTCTCGTTGTCTAAAGAACACACCAGAACACCGGAATACGAAATCACGCCGCCGTGACCTAGCGCATCGCGAGCTTCGCCTGCACGCACGTCTCCGATCGGAAGTTGTCGCCGCCGCTGATCTTAGCTTGTCTCTGATCGCTCGACGACAGAACCAAGGCAAGCACCCGGTCTCAGGTGTCTCTCTCGAGATCTCTTGTCTTCCGATTCGTTGAACGAGACTTGTTCTCCCTTCCGAATCGGTTGAGACGTTTGATCCGACTGAGATCGTTCGAAGACCTAGCTTGCTTCGTCAAGAAGTTTGGATTTGCAAAGCATCGCCGCCGCACTTGCTTGCCGCCGCCGATCTTGACAAGATCCATTCTAAGTGAGAAATCCGGTTGTGGACTCTTCGTACTTTTTGTGCAAGCTTCAACGAACGAAGAAAGACATCGGAATCTCCATAAAGCATTGTTTGTATTTTTATTTACATTCAATTTTGTTGTAAAGAAATTTTTATTCCTATTTGTAAGGGTTGGGTGGAACCCGTTTTGGTGGAGTTGTGACTCCGTTGTTGGAAGGGTTCCTTCCGTGGTTAGGGGAGCATTGCTCCTAGTGTGAGGATTGGATTTCAATCCGTTTGGAGAAGTGACTGAGTCGTCCCTTGGTGGGAGATAGGTCGAAAGGGGGAAAGTGGGCGTACACAAATCGGGGAACCACTATAATTCTTTGTGTGTTTTTTGTGTTTTGTTTGCTTACTTGTGCAGGTTAGTTTAATTCCGCAAAAGACTACACGACACTTATTTTCCGCTCTTATAGATGGATTAGGTTGACACTAGATACTTTCTGTAGGGTTGGTAAGAAAAAGATTATGATCGTTACTAAGAAAAAATCTAGTTTTGAACATAAAATATATGAATTTTCTCAGGTGAGGTTAGGCGTTCATAAACGATGGTTCATGACCACCGTGTGTTCACGACTGCCACTAATGTGCCAAGCGAAGCCTATGTCAGATATTGCAACCTCAGAATAGCTATTTGCAGCCCAAAAATTTTTAATAGTACGTTCATTTCGCAGGTTTTAGTGGAAAAGAATTGGAATTGGTAAACCCAGATCCATTTTTTGTGTTCATTGGACATTTTTGAACGATGGAATTGGTTTCATCGGTTGGGAGCAAAAAATTGGAGCAATTCCAATTTGTGTTCGTTTAAGCCTTTTCCTGAACGGTTTCAACTTTCGCCCAAAACTTATGTTTTGGAACTTCAAAAGTTAAACTATCCCCAGTTAGAGCGGACGGAGAAGGCGAGCTATCGTGAAGAAAATGAGCTCTAGAGCGAAAAAATGTGACGAGCCATCACGAATGAGACAGGCGACTTCTTCTTGCGATCCAAAAGTGATCACGAAGAAGGCGAAGACGAGTGATTTCTTCTGCAAAGAGGTTATCGACTTCGGTGATCTGCTCTCTGGCTACACTGACTGGACTACTACGACGATCTGCCCTCCAAAAGCGATCAATGTTTTGCGATTTGTTGGGTGAAAAAAGATTGCTCCAAAAGCTTTATGAAAACGTTCCTCGGTTTTCAATTCTTTCTATCTCAAAAGCTTTCTCAAACAAACGCAAAAATTGATTTTGACCCATTTTCAAAACCTATAATTTTTTTTTACCGAAACCAATTCTTTTCGTGGAAAACCAGCGAAACAAACACACCATTGTTGCAGTCGACTTAACGTTCCTTGCAGATCAGACTAAACTCGGCTATTTTAGCCTGCAGAGCGATCAAGCGTACACACAGTCACAGAATAAGAAAGATGGCACACACAATGTTTTTTATGTGGAAAAACCCCTCAACTTGGTAAAAAATCACGTGACCGGATCTGTGCCGGTCAAACTCCACTACGAGCTTCGAGTTACAAATCTTCTGTAGAATCGAGGGCGATAGGCCTCTCCTTGTTACAACTAGGGGATGAGAGAGAATACACTTGTGCTCGGTGGGTGACAAGCCACCTCACGCGAATCTTAAAGTTAGAGGTCTTTGGCGAGGACGAGTGCTTCTTGGTGAAGTGCGGTAGCTGATCACGGGCGTGGAGTGCAGAGTAATATTGGCGAGGACTTGCGGGATGTTGCGTGCAAGGAGGTTTCCCTGACTGGCTCGCGAAACTGGCTCTTGGCGGTGGAGTTAGTCGAATTTCAAGTTGAGGGACGACGACTCGTAGGAGAAATCCGGCAGAGCTCTGACCTGAGTAGGAAGAAAGTAAGGAGGAGAAAGATGATAAATGAGGAGGCATGAGGCTCCTTTTATAACATTCATGAGGTGGTTACAGTAGTTATGCGGCTATTCGCACACCGTAACCACCAATGATATTATTTTTAGCATAGTTTGAAGTGTACATTATTCACATTATGTTTACTAAATGCAAGTCATTTATTTTATTAATGGCACACCCCCATTAACCATGATGGTCAGTGGGCGGTCATCTATGAAATGGATGGTAGAGATCGTGGCGAAATGATCGGACGACGGAGAAGGCCCACCATGCATGGGTGGCCACCTTAACAGCGGACGGTCGTCGGTGAAGGAGGACCGCGACTGCGGGAGGCGGCCACGGGGAGGGGAGGCAGGGTGTGGCCGCCCCTTGCGGGCAGCACTCCATGGCCACGGGCGGCGGCCATGGGGAGGGGAGGTCGGGGTGCGGCCGCCCCTTACGGTCGGCGCTCCATGGCCGTGGGCGGCGGTCGTGGTGAGGGGAGGCTAGGGTGCGGTCGCCCCATGCGGTCGGCGCTCCATGGCCGCAGGCGGCGGCTGGGGTATGACCACCCCATGCGAGCAGTGCTCCGCGGTCGGGAAGCAATCGCGGGGAGGAGAAGCCGGGGTGCGGCCGCCCCTTGGCCGCGAGGCGACCGCGGGGAGAGGCGGTCGGGTTGCGGCCTCCCATTACGGACGGTGCCCCGCGACCGCGAGGAGGCCGCGAGGAGGCCGCGAGGAGGCCGCGAGGAGGGGAGGCTGTGTGCGGCCTCCCCTTGCGGGCAGCACCTTGAGGCTGGGATGGCGGCACTAGCGGTCAGCTGCCGGTCGCGGTGGTATCTTGGATGATGCACGTAGTGGGATCGATGTGTGGGAGATTGTGTGTGTCGATCGCGTGTGCGGCGGTCAAATCCATGATCGCACTAAGTTAGTGGGGATCCTGGTGAGTGGACTATTTGCACCCCCCCAATCCCTTATAAAAATTATGATGACCTCGTCACATGCCCCCAAAATTCTTAGTGCTTAGAACTAATGTGTGAGAAGAGTGAGGATTTTCATGTGCCATCACTTGTGGTGATCATGATGATGGTGAACAAAAATGGGCTATCGGGAGCGATAGGTGATGATGTGTATGCTAAGGTACATTGTTAACAAGAAGAAGTGTTCGGCAGTGGTGACATGTAGAGGCGAAGATGCGCGGAGGCGCAAAGGCATTGACACGACAAACGGAGGCGCTTGAAAAAGGAGGTGCACGTGGTACAGATTCGCGCGGGCACCCGCGCGCGCGTACTGGCATGGGACCGAGCACGAACACCTGTGCGTGCTCAGCTGTGCACGTGCGCGAGCACCTGAGTGCATGTGCGCAGGTGCGTTACTTTGGCTCACTCGGGTGTGTGTTTGTGATGGGCTGAGTATGTCTATGCGCAGGGGCTCTTGTGAGCGCCCAAGGCGCAATTTTCATGCCGGCGGAATGGCATTATCCTTGTCGTGAGTGTAATTTTAATTTTGCTTTGATTTTCATGTCTCAAAGCGCAATGCGCAAGCTTGCTTACCGGAGAGCAAATTGCAATTTGGAGGAAAAGATACGGGTTACCTACCTATCTTGAAGTAAGGATTCCTTGTGATGAGGAAAGAGTCCAAAACTCGTCGAAGGGTTGGTTGACAGTATGCAAGACGACGTTATGGTCCGGATTCCGATTTTCATCGTGCGAGGAGGTGGTTGACATCTTGAAGTTTTGCAGCATCCCTATGCCGCAATTTACTCCTCTTGGGATGACGCGCCTCATGGGGTTTGTTACTTTCTTCAGAGAGCATGGCTCAAAGTTCTCTTTGGACGTGTTCAGAAACCGGTGTGATGCTTGTGTTGATAGTGCCAGACACGTTGAGAGTTATAGCAATAAGAGCTGGCTCGACTTTGAGAGTCAAACGGATCGCAGCCATAAGAACACCTTGTTTGGATATGCCAAAAATTCTTGGGGCATGCCAGAACTTTGGAACTCCTTACCCAATCATTGTCACTGTCAGAGGGGGTGAGAACAGGACTTTTCTCCTGTGTTGGAATTTACAGAGCCTCGGGAGTTGGTGAATCGCTTGTTCTCCACTTCCTTGTTCGTGGATGAGAAACGCTTGTTGTTGAGTGGGATTTCCGCTGCACCTGAGTGTATTGTTGACGTGCCTCTGATGTATGTCCGTAAGAGAAAGCTTACTTTGGCAAGCCATAGAAATGCAGATGAGGAGCCTCCATCTTCTTCAAGGTAGAATGTTTCTTATGTTGAGAAGGTTCCTTCTGGTTCCTGAGATGGGGCTGCTCCTGCTGATCCTGGTGTGGAGGTGCTGGGATCTTCTGCGCCCAGAGTCCCTCTGCTAGAGGTCCCTGCCCCCCTGAGTGTCCTCTTCTTTAAAGGTGATGAGTGATGTGGAAACTGCACTTTCTTTCTTTTGAACTTGATCATTTGCACAATTTTGACCTTCTTTCCGTTGGTGGTAGATTGAAACTCGGGCTTATATTGCGTTCACATTGAACGACCATTATGTGATCTTGAAGGATGGATACTTGTCTTTTCAGGAAAAGCTCCGGGTTACGGAGGGCTCACTTACTGCCTTGAAAGAGGACCATGATCGAGATGTATCTCAATTTCGATGGATTGGATCAGAGCTGAATGCAGAGCTGGAGGAGGCTCGAGCGGCGCTGGAGGAGGCTCGAGCGGCGCTGGAGGTGAAGTCTCTTGTAGAGAAGACAACACAGCTACTGAAGACTGCTTAAGAGAATATTTCTTGCTTGGAGATAGAGATCGGGGCTTCGAAGGCCCAGGTGGAGCAACTTTCTTCCGAGGATCAGATTTCATAACTAAAGGCGGCTGGACTTGCCGAGTACAAGGATTTTCTGGACTATATGTGTGATCGTTGCTTGATTGACGAGGAAATCCGGGAGGAGGTCTGGACCAAGGAGGTAGAGCCCCAGATGGAAGATGTTCACGAGGTCATACTCAAGCGTAGAGTGTCGAAGGCTTTTTCGCCTAGTCGTTAGGAGCCTGAAGTGTGACATGGACTCCGCTTGGACGATATCTCTGATGATGAGGGCTCGAGCCCTGGTTTTGATGTAGAGGCACCCGACGAGTAGTGGCTTGCACTTTTTACTCTTGTATGTTGATAGGCATTTACTTCCTTTAGTTAAGTTCGATGTATGTTTGTCATCACCCTTTGGTGGTTATTGACGGCGTGTTTGTGCCTATTTTTGTATGATATTGTTGTTTCCTTCTTCTTGCTTTTGTTGTACAGATTCTGTTAGTTGCAGAAATATAGGCTCGCAGTGACGACAGAGAGTTTTTCTTGCTCAATCTGGTTGCGTGGGCTTCTTTAATTAAGTTTTAGTTGGTGCTGATCGCGAGGGGGGCAGGCCCGGGCGATGTCGGATGTAGAGAGGCAAGGTTGGTGAAGTGTCGTCTCATTCAAACCGCATGCGCAGTCTTACCCAGTTGAGTTTTGATTGATCGCGGGGGATAGGCACGGGTGATATCGGTGTAGAAAGGTAGGGTCGGTGAAGAGCTGTCTCATTCAAACCGCATATGCAGTCTTTCCTAGTTGAGATTTGATTGATCGTGAGGGGGCAGGCTCGGGCGATGTCGACGTAGAAAAGCAGGGTCAGTAAAGAGCTGTTTCATTCAAACCACATGCATAGTCTTATCTAGTTGAGTTTTGATTGATCGCGAGGGGGCAGGCCCTGACGATGTCGGCGTAGAAAGGTAGGGTTGGTGAAGAGCTGTCTAATTCAAACCGCATATGTAGTCTTTCCTAGTTGAGTTTTGATTGATAGTGAGGGGGACAGGCCTGGGCGATGTCGACGTAGAAAGTCAGGGTCAGTGAAGAGCTGTCTCATTCAAACCGCATGTGCAATCTTACCTAGTTGAGATTAGTGGTGTTCAAAAAGCCCCCCGGGCCCGGGCTTGAACTGGGCCTCCCAGGCCCGGGCTTTCCCTAACCGGGCCCGGGCCCGAGCCCTGATTATAGCCAGGACGGGCCGGGCGCCGGGCACTTGGCTCCGGGAGGGGGCATGCTAAGGCCCCCGGGGCCGGGCCGGGCCGGGCCCAGGCTTAGCCCGGGCCTTATTTTTATTTAAAAAAATAAATTGTTTTTAAAAATAAATACGCGCTTTTTTGATCTGCGTCTTTTAGGTGCATTTTCAGGAGAAGTGTTCAACATGAAAGTTGTAGATCTCGACGATATCTACAACTTTCATGTTGAACACTTTTTGATTTGAAGCCGTTTAGGTCCCCGATTTGGCCCCCGAAAAAATCACGCGTAACATTTGAAAGTTCCGCGTGATTTTTTTCGGGGGCCTAAACGGTTTCAAATCAAAAAGTGTTCAACATGAAAGTTGTAGATATCGTCGAGATCTACAACTTTCATGTTGAACACTTCTCCTGAAAATGTCCCTAAAAGACGCAGTTTTAAAAGAAGCGTAGGAGCCATGCCCGGGCTTAGCCCGGGCCTAGAAACTGGGCTTTGCCCGGCCCGGCCCGGGCTGGGCACCGAGCCGGGCACCGGGCCGGGAATTGGCCTTATACTGGGGCCCGGAAGGGCCCCATGGCCCGGCCTGGTCCCGAGCCGGGCTTGGCCCGGGACCGGGCCTACCGGGCTTTTCACCGGGCCGGGCCGGTGAGCCCGGTTTTTTTGGACACCCGTAGTTGAGATCCCTTTAAACAATATTAAAGGACAACATAATGCAATATTCATTAAAAGATAATGTGTGCAAGTCATGAGTCATGGTTTTTTATAATATTGCAATTAGGAAATAAAAATAGGAAACGGGAAAATGAAAAAATTGGAAATGAAAAAATTGGAAATGAAAAACAATAACTCAAGGATATAAGCAGCATAGGTTCTGCGCATTCCGTGTGTGGGGAAGGGTCTTCCCCTTCATTCTGGTGAATCCCTAACAGATGTGAGGGATCTCGAACTATTCTGTAATTGGCATCGAACTGCTTGGCAAATTGACGTTCCAACTCTATGAATTTATTTATGCCACCAACTTGCAAGGATGAAACTAAGTCCGAGCTTGGCCTTTCAATGTTGCTGAAAACACCTGGCAGAGCAATTGATCTGAAACATTGTAAATTTTCATGATGGTAGTGAAGTGGTTGATATGTTCGAGCGGATTCTCCATTCCTTCGAACGTCTCGATGTTTGAGAGCTTGAAGCCATGCGGGATCAAATGAGCTAGAACTTGGGGCGCGAGTGGGGAGCCTTGTTGTAGAGTATGGCGGGAGAAAGCATCCCGACACCCAACATGTCCATACTCTTGAGCAATCACCTCGCGTATTTTTTCGCGGGTGAGTCTTTTGCCTAGCGGCGCATGGGCTTCTTCTTTCGTGTAACGATGACAACCCACAGTGCCCCGATAGGCAGGGTGAGTGGAGCTAGCAGCGTCAGAGAATTCTTTAGATATATCATCCCCGCGGGGAACTTGCGGTGGCAGAGCGTGTAACGGAGCCAGAGGCAGAGGCTTTACTGGCGCGGGAGGCTGGGGAGGAGCTGGGGAGGCTCCTTGATTCATGAGTAGAGTGAGCATCTAGACATGTTGCTCCTTCATTTGTCGCATGCGTACTTCCAAGGTAGCTACGGGCGCGAGCAAGGCTACTGCGTCGAGAGTCGTGTTGATGAGTGAATGAGAGGGAGACGACTTAATGCGTCCTCCGTGGATCGATCCTTTTGGTGGTTCAGGCACTTCTTCTTGCCATTGAAGCTAGTCTCGAGTACTGCTGGGTTGAGGGTACTGTCTTCTGAGGATGCTGGGAACTCACTTCCCACCGACGATGCCAAAATGTTATGGTCGACTTAACGCTCCTGGAAGATCAGACTAAACTCGGTCGTCTTAGCCCGCAGAGTGATCAAGCGCGTACACAATCACAAAACAAAAAAGATAGTACATATGATGTCACGTAAAACCCCTCAACTGGGTAAAAACCACGTGATCAGATCTGTGTTGGTCACTCCACTACGAGCTTCGGTTTATAAATCTTCTACAGAATCAAGGGCGACAGTCATCTCCTCCTTATAACATGGGAATGAGAGAGAGCACACTTGTGCTCCGTGGGCGACAGGCCACCTCATGCGAAGCTTAAAGTTAGAGGTCTTTAGCGATGATGAGCGCTTTTGGGCGACATGCCGGGGCTGATCACAGTCGCAGACTGCGGAATAAATTGGTGAGGACTTGGTGGATGCTTATTGGGTATTGCATCCACAATAGACCTGATTTGAAGAAGAGCCTGAACAAGCAAAGTTGAATTGACAATGTATTTGACAGTTCTATCAAGTTGTACTTGTAGCTATTCCATGCTAAGTACACACCAATGTCAGAGTGCAGTGGGTCAATATACACGGGTCTGCGCAACGTAATCCCTCGTTGTGTAGATCAGTGTGTTGATTCACGTGTGATCTCTCTATTGGAGTGTACTTATTTTCAAGTACAGGGTCAAGGTAGATCAAGAGCAGAAGAAGGAGCAAGGATGGATCAAAGACCAAGCTATCAAAAGAAGGAAGGAGGAAAATTCTTCCAAGTAAGAATCGACGGGATTCGATAGTGATTCCCGCCGACTTCGACGAGAATCACTAAGTGACTCCCGCCGAATACTTCCGGCCGGCAAAGTCAGAAATTCTGCCAAGGCAGAATCGACGGGAGTCGAGAGTGATTCCCGCCGACATCGACGTGAATCACCAACGACTCCCGCCGATTTTGCCTTAGGCAGATTCTCGCCGCTCGCTGGACCGAACCGAGCCGCCGTGCGCTGTTTCGGCCGAGGCTAGGGCTTTTCCTCGTGGGCCCCACAACGGCTCTTAGGGTTGGCTCCTGGTATAAATACATGCGTATTTTGAAACTCAACAGTACACACCAAAGAATATGAAAAACAGAAGTCGGCCGTGACCTAGCCAATCGCGGAATCTGCCGCTCGCACGTTGCCGATCGCAAGGTTGTCGCTGCCGCTGATCTCAGCTCGTCTCTGATCGCTCGACGACAGCACCGAGGCAAGCAACCTGTCTCACTTGTCTCTCTCGAGATCTCTTGTCTTCCGATTCGTTGAACGAGACTTGTTCTCCCTTCCGAATCGGTTGAGATGTTTGATCCGACTGAGATCGTTCGAAGACCTAGCTTGCTTCGTCAAGAAGTTTGGATTTACAAAGCATCGCCGCCGCACTTGCTTGCCGTTGTCGATCTTGATAAGATCCATTCCAAGTGAGAAATCCGGTCGTGGACTCTTCGTACTTTTCGTGCAAGCTTCAACGAACGAAGACGGACATCGTAATCTCCAGAAAGCATTGTTTGTATTTTTATTTACATTCAATTTTGTTGTAAAGGAATTTTCATTTCTATTTGTAAGGGTTGGGTGCAACCCGTTGTGGTGTTGTGACTCCGTTGTTGGAAGGGTTCCTTCCGTGGTTAGGGGAGCGTTGCTCCTAGTGTGAGGATTGGATTTCAATCCATTTGGAGAAGTGACCGAGTCGTCCCTTGGTGGGAGATAGGTCGAAGGGGGAAAGTGGACGTACCCAAATCGGGGAACCACTATAATTCTTTGTGTGTTTTCTGTGTTTTGTTTGCTTACTTGTGCAGGTTAGTTTAATTCCGCAAAAGACTGCACGACACCTATTCCCCCCCCCTTATAGGTGGATTAGGTCGACACTAGATACTTTCAAGTGGTATCAGAGGGAGGTTACTCATCAATAAGGTTAACACCTTGAGTAAGATCCTGTGTCTAGTATCAAGAAGAAAGAAGATCTCAGGAATGAACGAACTCAAGTATACAGGAAAGATTCCAGTATGCACTAAGCTAAATTTTCCCATCTGGAAGGAAAGGATCTGGTTCTACATGGAAGCAGTCGATCCCCGTCTCTTCATTATAGTGGAGGAGGGCCCTCATATCCCCATTAAGGCCTCTACCATTGATCCGACCAAGATGGTGCCCAAGAGGCTCTACGAAATGGATAAGGATGAGATGGTGCTTGTCGGCCTAGACAAGAAAGCTCAAAATATTTTAGTGAGCGCCGTCGATGATTCAATGATGCAGAATTTCAGCAACTGCAGGACTGCCAAGGACATCTGGCACTGCCTGATCATTCTGATGGAGGGCACAGATGAAGTAAGGGATGATCGAAGATCCCTTCTGAACCAGAAGTATGAGGTCTTCAGGCAAGGTCCCAAGGAAGAAATCATAGTGACATTCGAGAACTTCCTGAAGATCGTTAATGCCCTGAAAGGTTATGACAGAGTGTTCACCGATGGTGAACTAAATGACAAATTCCTTAGATCCCTGACTAAGGAATGGGACACCAAGATCTGCGCCTTCAGAGAGTTTGGCAAGCTGACAGAAACTGATCCCCAGATTCTGTTTGGGAAGCTAATGTCCTACGAGCTTCAGCTGAACACCAGAAAAGCTGAAGAGGAGGCCGATAAGGCTGCAGCCAAAGAAAAGACTGTGACCCTGAAAGCTAATAGCTCAAGGAAAGGCAAGGGTGCAACCTCGTCTCGCTCTCGGAGAAAGGCTGAGGAAGAAGACTCTGAGCTATGCTCAACCGGCTCAAAGCTATCTGAAGAAGAATTCTCTTTCATCACTCGAGAGTTCAAGAAGTTCCTACAGATGAGGAATTAGAGAAAAGGAGATGGCTCCTCCTCCAGACATCAGAAGAAGAATTACTCTTCTAACAGGTATGATTCTAAACATAACAAAAATCGTTCTGCTGACATTATCTGCTTTGGGTGCAATAAGCCATGCCACGTCATTACTGACTGCAACTAAAGCAAGAGAGATAAGGGGAAAGGAGAGGAGCACAAGTCCTCTCGAGACAAGAAGAAGGAGAGGAGCTACATTACCAAGAAGCCAAAGACACTGAGTGAATCTGACTCGTCAGACTCCAGTGATGATGAGGAAGCCTACTTCGGGCTAATGGGTCGCTCCGACTAAGATGGAGATTGTCCCCCATTTACTGGGAAGGTAAAAGATCGCACCCCCCTCTCTGACTCTGACTCTAACTCTGAGTCTCCTGAAGATGATCACGAGGACAACCCATCTGCCCGTGAAGCTGAACTCCTCGAAAAGTATGAGATCCTGCTCAATACATTTGAAGAATGCCGAAAGAGGTTGAGCGTTCAGAAAAAGGAAGTCAAATTCCTTAAGATTGATGGAGTGTCCCTAAGAGAAGAGATCACTGGCTTGATATCTCTCCGACAGGAATACCTGGACCTGACTTCTGAGCACTCAGATTCTCTAAGGCTCATTGACCAAAAGCAGGAAGAAATTAACAAGCTAGAAGAACAGCTTGCGGCCGAGAGGAAGATTGTCAAAAACTTCTCTATTCCCAAGACTGTTCTTCCTCTGGTTGATGAACTCTCTGCTCAGGCTAAGGGGGCTAGCTTAGGGCATGTGGCTGAGCCTGGTAAATCATCCAGGAGAAACAGAAATCAGAGGAAAAATAAGGCTACTAAGAAGGCCTCTGCTGCAGAAAAGGGAAAGGCCCCACTCGGTCATATCTCATTCCGAAAGCCTAGCTTCCCTGCAATGAGCATGACTTTGAGTCAACCTATGGCCACCTCTTCCGGCCCTCGGTTGAAAAGCCCAAGAGCCGGTATGATGGATGGACCTTACCTTGCAACTATGGTGAGAGTGTCTTCAAGGCACCTTATGAGGAAATCCAAGTGGAGAATTATGGCCACTTCTCTAGTGGCCATAATAGGAAGCAGGCACCAAAGGCCAAGCCTGTTATACAGAAGGAACAAGAAGTGAAGAAATCGTGTGACTGTTTTCATCATGATGCCTCCACCTCCAGATCCAAGGCCCCGGCTGGACCCACCGTTCTAAGGGTGAAGCAGGAGCCTAGGAAACGGTACAATAGGTTTGACTGTTGGTACTGTGGCAAAGTTGTTCACTTTGCCGTGGATTGCTGGTTTAATCCAAGAAATAATGAGACTCCTCATGTTAGCAATGCGAGGCCGACCACTCGTAGGGTTAACCACCCGAGGGGGAGTGTGCTAACAAGGAATCTAGGACCCAAGTCTAATTGTGTTCCTAAGGGAAACTATTTCTATTTTGCAGGTATGTCCAAAGGCCACTAAAACGCTAATCTGGTCTTTGGATAGTGGATGTTCCCGACATATGACCGGGACAAGAAGCCTGTTGCGTGATTACTCCCCAGTCGAAAATGGACCCAAAGTCATCTTTGGAGGATCAGATCGAGGAGTCACCAAAGGTTATGGTATGATATCCAACGATGTATTCTCTATCACAGACGTGGCCTATGTTGAAGGGTTAAACCATAACCTGATCAGTGTAAGCTAGTTGTGTGATAAAGGATACAACGTTAAGTTCTGTAAGGAAAAGTGTCTAATAATATCGTGCGCCTCTTCGGAGACGGTATTAACTGGCATTAGGAGCAGAAATATTTTCTGCTTAAATTTTCTTAGCATAGACTCTTCTACCCCCATTTGTCTAGTAGCAAAAGACAGTGTATCTCTCTGTGAACAATGACACAAGAGATTAACACATATTTATTTCAAAACTATTAATATGCTGTTTTTTAAGAACTTAGTAAGGGATGCCCCTACTATTAAGTGCATCAAAGATAGCCCTTGTCCTGCATGCCAGAAGGGCAAACAAACTCAGGCTACCTTTAAGGGCATTGCAGACAAAGACTCTTCCAGATGTCTTTATCTTCTGCATATGGACTTGTTCGGTCCAGTGCAAGTTCATAGTTTAGGAGGCAAATAGTATACGCTAGTGATTGTTGATGATCACTCTCGGTTTACGGGGTGTTCTTCTTGAAACGAAAGTCAGATACGTTTGCCATCTTCACTAATTTTGTCAAGCAAATTCAGAACGAACTTAACTGCTCCGTGGTCAAAATCAGAAGTGACCATGGAACAGAATTCGAGTCTGGGGCTATGACAGAATTCTGTGAAGAACATGGTATCTTTCATGAGTTTTCCTCCCCGCGTACTCCTCAGTAAAATGGAGTTGCGGAGAGGAGGAATAGAACGCTCATTGAAGCATGTACGACAATATTGAATGACGCTTCTCTTCCAGAGTACTTCTGGGCAGAGGCTGTCAATACAGCTTGCCACGTGCAAAATAGAGCCTTGATCAACAAGAACCATCGTAAGACCCCTTATGAGCTATTGAAAGGCAGGAAACCGACCATGTCCTATCTAAGGATTTTTGGCTGTAGATGCTATGTACTCAACAATGGGAAGTACCCACGTACTAAATTCAGAGAAAAATGCTTCGAAAGCATCTTCGTGGGCTATAGTAACCATAGTTGGGCATATAGGGTTTTCAATAAGAAAACCCTAGGGGTAGAAGAATCAATTAATGTTATATTTGATGAAGGAAGCTTGCTTCACAGCAATTCTTCTAGTGGCATTCTTGAAGATGCAGGTGTAAGGCTTGAACAGCTAAGTCTAGATGAGACTGCTAAAAATGAAGCTCCCAAGTACGTCAAGGTCTCCACCTCAGCACCAACTGGAGAAGATGATGGTCAGGATGGGGAGATTCTCCCAGAAGAGGGAGGAGACCGAGAAGCTGTAGGAGCTCCAGATGCCAGACTCTTAGAGCTCAGACACGTGAGGGATCACCCAAGAGATCAGATCATAGAAGATCCTCGGGACGGTGTCAGAACTCGCAGAGGTACAATTAATGAGATTCTGCACCTTAGTTTTCTGTCACAGGTTGAGCCAAAGAAGTTCGACAAAGCGAACAAAGATGCGTCGTGGATAATGGCCATGCAAGATGAACTTCATCAATTCGAACGATGCAACGTCTGGATGCTAGTTCCTATATCAAAGAAATATAATGTGATCGGCACTAAGTGGATCTTCAGAAACAAACTGGATGAACACAGTGTCATCATCAAGAACAAAGCCAGACTAGTGGCTCAAGGATACAAATAGGAGGATGGGATTCACTTCGACCAAACCTTTGCACCAGTTGCAAGGCTCGAGACGATCAGGTTGTTCCTGGCGTATGCCTCTCACAAAGGATTCACTGTCTATCAGATGGACGTGAAGTTTGCTTTCCTGAATGGAGATTTAAAAGAGGAAGTATACGTCACGTAACCCCCAGGTTTTGTTAATACAACTCTCCCTGGTCATGTTTACTTTCTTAATAAAGCATTATATGGCTTAAAACAAGCTCCTCGAGCTTGGTATGAGACTCTGTCTAGTTTTCTTCTTGAGAACAAGTTCTCGAGAGGAAAAATAGATAAGACATTGTTTCTTAGGGAAGTCAAAGGCAAGATTTTGCTGGTGCAAATCTATGTCGATGACATAATATTTGGATCAACGGACAACAACCTGTGCAAGAAGTTTTCCAAACTTATGCAAGAGAAGTTTGAAATGAGCAGTATGGGAGAGCTGGAGTATTTCTTGAGACTTCAAGTGAAACAGTTTTAGGATGGAATTTTCATCTCTCAGACGAAGTTCACAAATGAACTCCTCAAGAAATTCGGAATGGAGAGTGCAACCTCTATGAGGACTCCAATGGGATCCACTGTGTCTCTAAACAAGGATGAGAAAGGGAAACCTTTTGATGAAACCAAGTACAGAAGCATAATTGTATCCCTGCTCTACCTTACTGCTAGTAGACCGAATATTATGTTTTCCATATGCGTTTGTGCCAGATATCAGGTGAACACTAAGGAATCTCATTATGTCGCTGCAAAGCGGATTCTTAGATACCTTAAAGGTACACCAAATCTTGGCTTGTGGTACCCAAGAAACAATGATGTCGAGCTGATAGGCTTTTCAGATGTTGACTTTACAGGAAGTAGGGATGGTAGGAAAAGCACTTCCGGGACGTGCCAATTCCTCGGAAGAAGGCTTATATCATGGAGCAGTAAAAAGCAGAACTGTGTCGCAACCTCTACGGCTGAATCTAAATATATCTCAACAGGCAGCTGTTGCGCACAACTTCTATGGATTAGAAATCAACTTGAAGATTATGACTTGCAGTTCAGAGAAGTTCCCATGTATTGCGACTCCTCGAGCGCAATTGCAATTGTGAACAATCCAGTGTTGCACAACAGAACAAAGCATATTGAAGTGCGCTACCACTTCATTCGGGAGCATGTGGAGAACAAAGATATATCTCTCTGCTATGTCCCCACGGATAAGCAGATTGAAGATATCTTCACGAAGCCTCTAGATGAGGCCAAGTTCAATTTCTTCAAAACTGAACTCGGCATGCTGAACTTTGAAGATTGAAGACTGAAAGGCTCAAGGCTCTTAGATCAAGGGGAAGCATCTGCTAGGAACTCAAGATCAAGCATGGATGCAAGAACTTAGGCGGAGCATTTTGCTCCAAGTGAAGTCCCAGGTTTGCAGAAGCCGAAAAGGGGGAGATTACCCTCTCGGCCAAGGCTAAGGTGGCTGCTAATGCTTAGTAGGCAACAAAGGCTATGTTGCTCTCAGATAGGGGGAGATCACCTCGGCTAAGGCTATGTTGCTCTCAGGAAAATGATAGGGGGAGATCACCTCGGCTAAGGCTATGTTGCTCTCAGGAAAATGGTAATGAATTCCACACTCAACTGAATTTTCATTTTATGATTTTCATTTCCATCTGTTCTATTCACCTTAGCTTGTAGGGTTTAGGCTTCTTCAAATAGGGGGAGATTGTTGGGTATTGCATCCACAATAGGCCTGATTTGAAGAAGAGCCTGTACAAGCTAAGTTGAATTGACAATGTATTTGACAGTTCTATCAAGTTGTGCTTGCAACTATTCCATGCTAAGTACACACCAATGTTAGAGTGCAGTGAGTCAATATACACGAGTCTGCGCAACGTAATCCCTCGTTGTGTAGATCAGTGTGTTGATTCACGTGTGCTCTCTCTATTGGAGTGTACTTATTTTCAAGTACAGGGTCAAGGTAGATCAAGAGCAGAAGAAGGAGCAAGGATGGATCAAAGACCAAGCTATCAAAAGAAGGAAGGAGGAAAATTCTTCCAAGTAAGAATCGACGGGAGTCGTTAGTGATTCCCGCCGACTTCGACGGGAATCATTAAGTGACTCCCGCCGACTACTTCCGGTCGGCAAAGTCAGAAATTCTGCCAAGGCATAATCGACGGGAGTCGGGAGTGATTCCCGCCGACATCGACGGGAATCACCAACGACTCCCGCCGATTTTACCTTAGGCAGATTCTCGCCGCTTGCTGGACCGAACCGAGCCACCGTGCGCTGTTTCGGCCGAGGCTAGGGCTTTTCCTCGTGGGCCCCACAACGGCTCTTAGGGTTGGTTCCTGGTATAAATACATGCGTATTTTGAAACTCAACAGTACACACCAAAGAATACGAAAAACAGAAGTCGGCCGTGACCTAGCCGATCGCGGAATCTGCCGCTCGCACGTCGCCGATCGCAAGGTTGTCGCTGCCGCTGATCTCAGCTCGTCTCTGATCGCTCGATGACAGCACCGAGGCAAGTAGCCTATCTCACGTGTCTCTCTCGAGATCTCTTGTCTTCCGATTTGTTGAACGAGTTTTGTTCTCCCTTCCGAATCGGTTGAGATGTTTGATCTGACTGAGAACATTCGAAGACCTAGCTTGCTTCGTCAAGAAAGTTTGGATTTACAAAGCATCGCCGCCGCACTTGCTTGCCGCCGCCGATCTTGACAAGATCCATTCCAAGTGAGAAATCCGGTTGTGGACTCTTCGTACTTTTCATGCAAGCTTCAACGAACAAAGAAGGACATCGGAATCTCCATAAAGCATTGTTTGTATTTTTATTTACATTCAATTTTGTTGTAAAGGAACTTTCATTCCTATTTGTAAGGGTTGGGTGCAACCCGTTGTGGTGGAGTTGTGAATCTGTTGTTGGAAGGGTTCCTTCCGTGGTTAGGGGAGCATTGCTCCTAGTGTGAGGATTGGATTTCAATCCATTTGGAGAAGTGACCGAGTCATCCCTTGGTGGGAGATAGGTCGAAGGGGGAAAGTGGATGTACCCAAATCGGGGAACCACTATAATTCTTTGTGTGTTTTCTGTGTTTTGTTTGCTTACTTGTGCATGTTAGTTTAATTCCGCAAAAGATTGCACGACACCTATTCCCCCCCTTATAGGTGGATTAGGGTTACACTAGATACTTTCAATGTTGCACGCATGGAGGCTTCCATGACCGTCTCACGAAACTTGCTCTTGGCGGCGGACTTAGCCGAATTACTTGTTGAGAGACGATGACTTGTAGGAGAAATCTGGCAGAGTTCTGGTCCGAGGAGAAAGAAAGCAAGGAGGAGAAAGATGAGAAATGAGGAGTCCTGAGACTCCTTTTATAGCTTCATAGAGGTGGTTACGATAATTATACAGTTATCCGCACACCGTAACCACCAATAATATTATTTTAAGAATAATTTGAAGTGTACATTTTTCGCATTATGTTTACTAAATGCAAGCCATTTATTTTATTAATGGCACACCCCTACTAAACATGGTGGTTAGTGGGTGGTCATCCAGGGAATGAATGAAGGCAATCATGGTGAAATGATCGGGCGGTAGAGAAGGCCCGCCATGCATGGGAGGCGACCTTGACGATGGATGGCCGTCAATAAAGGAAGACCGTGGCTGCGGGAGGATGAATCATAGAGTGGAGGTCGGGGTGCAGCTGCCCCTTGCGGACAGTGCTCCATGGCAGTGGGGAGGAGCGGCCAGGGTGCGGCCTCCCCTTACAGGCTGTTATATTTTGGCAGTTTGGTGGACTGGTCTCGGCGGCTTATTATTCGGGCAGTCTGGCGATTTGTCCCTACGGTCTGGTTGT
Organism: Platanthera zijinensis; assembly: GCA_039513925.1. NCBI lineage: Eukaryota > Viridiplantae > Streptophyta > Magnoliopsida > Asparagales > Orchidaceae > Platanthera > Platanthera zijinensis. Next base: position 144,542,676 of record CM077091.1, on the reverse strand, counting down.
GTGGAGGCTTAATAGGAGGCGGCGGTTATGTCTGGTGGCTTGTCTTGGTAGATTGGCGGTCTGGTTGTTTAACAGGCCTTGGCGGTTTAGTAGTCGGCTTCCCGCAACTGCGGTCTGGTGGCAACCCGCAACTGTGGTATGGTGGCAACCCGTAGTTACGGTCTGGCGGCCTACAATGGCTGTCTGGATACCTGCAGTGGAGGTCTTGTGGAAACCCACAACTGCGGTCTGGTTTCAACCCGCAGTTGTGGTCTTGCGGGATGTAGTGGCGGTCTAGCGGTCTGCAGTGGTGGTCTTGTGGCAACCTACAACTCCGATCTGGTGGAAACCCGCAGTTACGGTCTGGAGGTCTGCATTGGCGGTCTAGCGGCCTGTAGGAGCGGTCTGACAACTTTCCTCTGTTGACTTTGGGTGATCAGTTCTTTGTATAGTGTTGTGGTTTGATACCTTCAAACCGTATAGGCCGCACGGCTTGTATTTAATCCCATATCGCTTGTTGTATTCTTCTCTCTCCCCAATTTTCTATAAATAAGGGGACATACCTTTGTATTATATATCATTTTGGAGCAATAAAATTTGCCTTTATTTAGCTCTTTTTTACATGATATCAGAGGTAACCGATCCTTTGCTCTAATTTGCTCGCTGTTTGTTTTTTTTCTTTTTTTTTTCTAACCGCTTCCGGTCTTCTTCCCGCCCTGCCCTCCCTCGCGTATCACTTCTCCTGCAACTTGTTTTGTCTTTGCGTTCTATTCAGTTCGAGCGACTTCACTTGTGTCCGCGCTGTAACAACTCCACCCGTTAAACAACATATAATAGAAGGTCCAGCCGAGGCCCCACACTATAGGCCACAAATAGACGGCGAGGTCACAGGTTAATACCACAACACCATCGCATCCTAACTCAGAGCATGCTAGCGGAATATTTTAACAATAACGATGAACTCATACTAGGAATGTCCACTATATATATAAACCACATTTATATATCAAATTATGAAAGAGTGTACATCAAATACAACACAAGCTGGCATTAAGGCCTTACAGTTCCTCTTTTCACAGTGTGGATTACATACATCGGCGCGCAAGCCGGCCACACATGAACAAAATACAAGAGAAAGTAGCCTTCAAGGGCTAGCAGCAGCAGCATCCACAGGGACTTCAGCCCTTTCACTTCCCACTCGGCTCTCGAGCACCTGCACAAGGACATCCCACCCAGAAGGTGGTAAACAAGGCAACAGTCAGCATTCAGCTGACTAATTTATAACAATCCTACCCCTTTCTCGGGGCAATGACATTCCTTCCCTGCAGGAATTGCAGTGCATAGATAGATATCACATATATTGTGCTCTCACGCACAAGCAATCCATCACAACCGTCAGCCACACGGCTCGACGATTCGTGCACTTAGGGCACATTTTTGGTGCACTGGCAAACCAGGGTCAACACCACCGTTTACACGACATTGAGCATTTAGTCTTACTGGCGCGCAGGCCTAAGACTCTCATTATGCCACTGACGAAAGCTCAATGCCTTGATGCTCTCCTATACAGTCGACATAACGCAGGTACGGATCAGCCACCCCCCGTTGCTCAAGTCACCTTGCCATCACCGAGTACGGCGTACTCGCAGCTATAACCAAAGGCGCGGGTCGGTTTAACCTTTACTGTTCGGCACAAAGCCTTATTAAGAGCATTCAGCTCACAATAGCCATAATGTCCACCAAGGACTGGCTTCACAATGGCCACGCTGTCCGCCAAGGACTGGCCTTACAATGGCCACACTGCCCACAAAGGACTGGCCGCAGCACAAGCAATACAAGAGTATTTCCTGGAACTCCTCATTCCAGTACTTCCTGCTACTCCCCTTCACAGGCACAATCCTTCGACTCCACAAACCACACGTTTATACGTGGAGTATTCTCCGGTGCGTAATATGCAACATGAGCAATCCAGACCAACCTGTCCATATGGGCTTCACACAACATGCTTATCCCATACTACACATTTCCGGGTCTAAATGCAGACTTAATTGGGGATAACAACTATCAACCTACGGGGATCACTTACTCTTCCACCTTTTGGTGGAGGATCCCATGCTCATGCATAAAGGAGGACTTCACATGTCCAAGAAGGAAGATCGTTACCCTTGAACGATCTCTTGGGAGCCATCGAATTTCTAGCCGGTTGGAAAGCACCGTAGCAGCTTTGCCTCCATAGAACTGGCCTCGAATCTCGAATCAGAACTCGGGAGATCCACCGGTGGCTTGATCTTCTCCTCCTTCTTCTTCCTCCTCTCCCTTCTCTCTTCTCTTTTAGAAAGAGAATGGCCAAGTGAAGAATGACCTCTTCATTCCAATCCCTTGATTTAACCCAGCAGGAAATCATCTGAGCCCTTGGATCCAGGATAAAGAAAACGAATGGCTACAAATCGGTCTCAAAGTACAATATTTGGGCTGACACAACCTGTGACACACCCGTGTCACATGTCGTGTACTCCAAGCGGTACACGAACTGACTTAACCAGTCCAGAACATGGGCTTAGACACACCCATATCAATCACCTGACATGCCCGTGTCATATGGTGCATGCACGTGTCGAGGGGCGTGTCCCTCAGTTGACACAGGATCAAGCAAAAACCCGAGAGGCATACGAGTACCAAACACGCCTGTGTCACATTTGACACGCCCGTATCCTACAGAACACGCCTGGGCTCCAGGCCGTGTCCTTCTCGGACACAATTTGGTCATCAACCTGAGCAAGACACACCCTGAGACACGCTCGTGTCCTAGGCCGTGTCTCCTCTTAACGATCGTTGAGTGCATGGCGTCGAGTGCTTGATACGACACATAGAGAAGGACACGCCCTGGGACATGCCCTGGGACATACCCTGGGACATGCCCGTATCCCAGGCCGTGTCGCCTCACTCAACGTTACTCGAGACCAAAATCACACTCGAGAACACTCGAGGAAACAGAGCAGGACTTGCCCTGGGACACACCCGTGTCCCAGGCCGTGTCACCCCCCCCATTTTGGGACTTTTGGATTTTGGTGTGTTACACGCGCATCCTTCTTTCCCCTCCTATGTTCTTGCATGCTGTTATGGTCACGCAGGTTATTTTCTTTACTTGCGCGGTTTGTTTTCTCTTCTCGCGCAGGTTGTTTTCTCTACTCGCGTGGTCTCTTCCTCTTCCCTGTTATTTTCCGGCTTCTCACTCAACCGTGGGGTTTGAGTCTGAAAGTGAGGGGATAAGTTGTAAACTACTCTAGAGGGGGGGTGAATAGAGTATTCAAATTTTATGAACAACTAGTCAGCTCCCTTGGAGTTTATTTGCGGAATAAATAATCTGATACTTGAACCCTAAGAGCTTAACACAGTGAAGTGCACAAGTGAGAGAGTTAACTGAAATTTCAGTTTAACTATAAGCCTATCACAGCAACTAGCAATCCTAGATAGTTCTATCACAGCCACAGAATAGACAATTAAACAAGATAGCCAGAGACACAGGATATATAGTGGTTCCCTCTAAATAGGTACTCCACTCTTCTACCACCCTGGTAGGAATCCACTACAGGTTTTTGCTAAGGTGCCCTGCCACCAATGATCTGATTCAGGTAGATCAAACAGACCCTTTGAGCTTTTGATAAGGATGCTCAACCACAGGTTGTTGATAAGGTGCCCTGTCACCAATGTTCACTTTTGAAGAGGTGTGAACAAACTCTTTTACAAAGGGGTTGAGAGGGTTAGATTATCTTCTCTGTTGTAAATACAGATTAGAGAAGACTTGTGGATTCTCTAAAGAATCAAAGTCTCCCCCTGGCTCAGTGAAAGTCCAGGGAAAGCCTTTGCTTCAGGATGAAGGAGTTTCAGATATACTGAAACTAAATCCTCAGAGATCTGTAGACTGATTTTTATCAGGTCTTCAGATTCTGGAATAATTGAAGCAGAACTGGAGCTCTTTCTGAAGTCTTGAAAACTCTAAGCAGATGCTCAGGAGACTTGAGAATGAAAGTAATTGCTCTGGGCTTTTTCTTCAGGGGAGCTTTTCTTCTTCTTTTTGTGAGATGGTGAAGAGTTGCTCTGAAGATGCTTGAGAGAATGCAGCACTGAGAAAAAATCTCTCTGTCTCTGTAACTTGTAATTTTTCTGAGAAAAAAATCTCTCTTAAATATGTCTTCTCATTTTTCCTTTGGAACGGCTCTATTGATTTGAATTCTCGAGCCCTGCAACAGATTATCTCAAAATAGAATATAACAATAGGAATAGAATGACCTATTAGCTTACTGTCAGTCCCAATAAGGAATTAAATAAGTGGGAAAATATCTCAGCATAAAGGCTTACCATTCTTGGAAATAGTATACAGTGCCAACGGCTAGAATACAGCCTGGCAATATATTTTGTATAATAGGACAAAAATGCTTTATCAAAATACTGAATCCCGTGATTTAAGCTTGACATATTTGGTAATTAATTTATTTTGAATTTAAGCCATAAATCTGCAAAAACAACTTCAGAAAATTCTCTAACCACAAGCTAAAACACTTGGAAATAAACCAAGGAATAGAAAGAATATAAAAAGATAAAGGCAGACAATAATCGTCGAACAGGGGTTCGATGATCGTCGACCTAGCTAACAGATCGTCGACTAAAAGCAGAAATCTGTCGAAACAGAAATCGTCGACCATCTCAAGATATCGTCGACGACTAAGGCAAATATCTGTCGAGACAGAAATCATGAAGCAAGAACACGATCGTTGAACTGCTGATGGCAGATCATCGACCAACCTTCAGAGCATAATAAACTTGCTCTGAGATCGTCGACCATCGGTCGACGATAATTGTCTTGACTTCAACGATTCTATAGCCCTGCTATCGTCGACCAATGATCGACGATCGCGAGGCCTCGTTCGACGATGGTCGAACGGAAAATGCCTTAACCAAAAATACATCTAGAACTTCTAGCCTAAGCTCTAGGTCAGTTATAAACTGTCCTAGGGAAACTGAACAAGGCCTAATCATGATCGTATATAGTTATATGGATCAAGAGGGGCTGGAAAGGGATTACATAAGCCAAATCACATCTAGGGTACCAACAATCTCCCCCTATTTGGGTTATGTTATCCAATCCGATCTAAAAACTAATGCACACAATAACAAAAGCAGAGATTAACCAAAAATTTAAGTCACAGGCAATCCACAGAAAAACATAAAAACATAAATCAGCAGAACTATAAAGTATCAAGCAGATTTATCAGAGGTTTTAGCATCAGATGAGTTCTTAGGGATTACAGCTGGTTTGAAAATAATTTCTCTGTTTGGATTTGCTGCTTGTCTTTTGGAAAGCATTAGGTCATGTTCACCAATAATTTTCTTTTCAGCATAGCTTGGCAGAACTGCAGCAGGGTGCAACTTCATGTATTCTTCAGTATTAAAAATTTCAGAGTTGACTTGAATTTTGCTGAGTTCCTTTTCTCTGAATTCAGACATAGTTGTATATGCTGTAGGGTCTAGTCCTTGAGCTTTGGCTCTCTCCATCATGCTTAGTGCAATAGATTCCTTAAATCTTGCCATAGAGGCAATTCTTTCAGTTTCAGTCATATCTGATGGAGAGGGTGGTCTGTCAGTATCAGCTTGAGCTGCAATCTCCATGTTCCTTTGAAGAGCTGTGGCTAATTTGCTTGAGTCAAGAGAAATCTGTGCAGCCTTCTTAGGATCAGTTCCAGCATATAGAGATCTTGGAGGTGCAAGTTCAATGAACTTCTTGTGGGATTTCTCTGAATAGACCACTCTTTTTCCTTTTGTTTCAACTGTCTCAGAAGCAGCAGGTTTCCTTGATGTGGAGGATGGACCTCTCCTGGGAGGAGAAGGTTTCCATTCTGGAACTTTCTTTTTAGGAGAAGGAGGAGGAGAGAAAGTAGGATGCTGAAATGTCATCTCCTTTATTTGTTCCATGGGAACATTTTCATTTCTTTTCCTTCCTTGTCCTGATACATCTTGGCCTCCCTAGCTTTGGTTACTCCTTCTCTGGTAGGACTGAAAGGTGTTAGAACTGGCTGATTTTGCAGATGGGGTAGAAGAGAGACTTCCAGAGGCTCCAGCACCAGGAGGTGGAGGAGGACCTCTGGGAGGGAATTTCTGAATTGGAGTGTCATATCTTTTTGTTCTCTTCTTCTCTCTTGTCTGATTCTTTGAGAGTCTCATCCATGGTTGAAATTCTTTGCTCTTGGGATCAATTCCCTTCAGAATGAAATAGGGAACATCCTTGTCTGGATTAGCAGTAGGAGGAGCAGATGCTTTTCTTTTCTTGGATTCAGCCTTTTTCTTCTTCTGGGTGCTATCAGAATCCTCAGAATCATCATCATCAGAGGAGTGGGATGAGGTTCTGCCAGCATAATCATCAAAGTCTTGTTCTGAGATATCCTTGGCAACTATAGCATGTTCAACCTTTTCTTTCTCCTGCTTCTCTCTATCTTCTTTTTCTCTTGCTTCCTCAATGGCATCTTGCCCAAGGAGGGCATCAAGATCAACATTTAGAGATCTCTTCCAGAGTTCTGATTTAGGATACAAATCAGGAACTATCCTGGGGACCAGTTCTGCAATAGAAGGAATGGATAGAGGATAGGTAAGGATAGGTGGAGAAAAGATGACTGTATCTGCAGGGGCAGATGCTTTTCCTAGAGAGATGGCTAGGGAAACCATATGAGATTTAGCCAACTCTTCAATGTACTCAGAGGCAATATTCTCAGCCATAAAGGCTATATATTGTTCAAGGTTTAGAGTACCTGAGCTTGATTCCTTTTCAGTCATCTTGGAGGCATTCTCTGGTAAGTCTTGCACAGCCTCAGCTTCTCCAGCAGCAGCAGCAGCATTCTCAAGTTGTTGAACCACTACTTCTGAGTCAGTAGTGTTCATTGGAACTTTTTCACACAAGTCCATGAGGACTTCCTCATTATCTCTCTCAGAGACTTCTTCATCAGAAGCTAGATTCACTAGGGAGTGAATGTCTTTGTTAGATAAAGATATCAATTTAAAGTCCTGATTATAACCTTTAGAGGAAGTGTTTTACCTTCTGGTTGCTCTGGATCTTTCATCAGAGGCTCTTTCTCTGGAATAGCTTCCTCTGGAAGCTCTTGAGGTTCTTCTACAATTGCTGGAAGGGGAAGGGAAGAATTGTCCTGAAGGGTCAAGGCATCACCTGAGACCACTTCAACAGACATCTCCCCCTGCATGACTTTAGTGGGGACTGGAGTCATGCATCTTACTGAAGAGGGCTCAGCAGAGGGTGGAAGTGATTTGATGGCTTCAGTAAGGGCATTGATGGATGCAATGAGAGGGGCATTGGCAGCCTCAATCATGTTTTGGATGGATGGAGTGATGAGCTCTACAATATGTGCAAGCAATTCAGGAGTTATCTGAAATGCTGAGGGTGTGGAGGTGGATGGATGACTGTGGGATGCAAATTGAGGTGGTGATGGAATGGAAGCAGTATGATCTGCCACATGATCAATTGAATCATGTGGAGATGGGTGAGCATCAACATGAGTGTGGGATTCATGTTGAGAGAGGTGTGTGAGGATGGTAGCAGTTACTATGTCAACACTGGCTGAGGCTGCCAGATGTTGTGGTGTGGGTGACTGGGGTGGAGGTGCATGTAGGATGGGAGATGCATGTAGGGATTCATGTTGTGGTGGCACTGCAGATTGTGTGGAGGGTAATGCAGGAGATGAGGATGTAGGGGTAAAGAGGGAGGATGGAGGGATTACTGAGCCTTCCCCAGCAAGCTGGAGAGTGGCTGAATCAGCCCTTGTGTCTGATGGAGGGTTAGGATCAACCCTGGCTGACTTCTTGATGACTCTCTGGGATTTCTTGAACAGAGAGGGGTCCAACCTCTTGCTGGCGTTGACTGCAGAGGGTGCAGAAACAAGCAGCAGGGGTGCTTTCACATACAGAACCACACCCAACACCCTGGCAAGGTTTACTTCTTTCTTGTTGTTCTTTCTCCTTATCAGTTCAAACAGAACTTTTCCCCAGGCTATCTGCGTCTTATTCACCAAAGCGGACATTAAGGCAAATTGTTGCCTGTTGATGTTGTCGTGAGCAGAGTGTTTTCCCAAAACGACCTTGCCCACCAGGTCTGCCAGAAACTTATACTCTGGAGACAGATTGATCTTCAGCAGCTTAGCTGGAATACCCTCAGCATGGCCCATCTCAGTTAGCATGCGGCCATATTCCTCTGTATTTTGCTCATAGTCCTCAGTACCGGTTGGTAGTCCAAACAGCTCAGTCAGAACTTCAGGAGTCAGAATGACCTCCTCTCCATTTATTTTTCCAGTCATGGCTTCGTCGCTGGAGGACGAAGTATATACCCATTCTCGAATCTCTGGTATATGAATCTTCGGTGAGAATGACATAAATCTCTTTAGGCCTTGATCTTCACACAGCTGCAGAATGTCTTGGATGGGTTGATCACATCGACTGAAGGAATCGAAGTCGACACAGAATCCAGTGTCGAACTTCATCCCGAAGAGAACTGCTGAAGGAATCGCCATTGGATTGAAGAGAGAATGGAGAATCGAGATGCAAGGCAGGGGAGAAGAGAATCGCGCGGGATTAGAGTTCGAGAGCGAATTCTAAGCCAGAAGATGGAATATGAAAAGACGGAGCGGAAGAACGACGATCTCCCGACCTAAATCGACTATCAGATATAAATCTGCGATCGTCGAACCCGGAACAAAATCGGTCGTCGAACAATGACCGACGATAGTCAATATTTGACTAATCGTTAAACATCGACCGACTACAAGCAATCACCACGATCGTCGATCAATATATGTTGGTCGACGATTCTCCACACAGCACAGAAAATCTGTCGTCGACCATTGGTCGACGATAGATACCTAAGGAGAGATCGTTGACCAGTTGATCGACGATTTCTGCCTTACTACAAAAACGATCTGTCGTCGACCATTGGTCGACGATAGATACCTAACCTGGTCGAAGATCGTCGAGCAGTCGTTCGACGATTTTAGACAGAAAACAAATCTATCCAAATTTTCACTACTCTGAACCATTAATCATACCAAGATGGTTCAGGAAGAACAAATGCCTTTGTTCATCAAGGGGCTTAGTGAAAATATCTCCTCTCTGCAGGTCTGTGGATATAAATTCCATTGCTATCTTGTTCTTTTCCACATTATCTCTCAGAAAATGATGTCTAATCTCAATGTGCTTGGTCCTGGAATGGTGCACAGGATTTTGGGCAATTGATATTGCACTGGTACTGTCACACAGAATTTTTGTTTTTGAGTGTGTGTACCCATAATCCACTAGCTGATTTTGAATCCACAGGATCTGTGAACAACAACTCGCTGCTGCTATATATTCAGCCTCAGCAGTTGAGGTAGACACAGATGCCTGTTTCTTACAAAACCAAGAGACAAGTCTCTCTCCCAGGAACTGACAGGTCCCTGAGGTGCTTTTCCTGTCAACTTTACAACCAGCATAATCAGCATCTGAATATCCAATTAATTCAAATCCTGACTCAGCTGGGTACCACAGTCCTAAGTTAGGGCATGCCTTAAGGTATCTCAAGATCCTCTTGAGAAGAGTTAAGTGAGATTCCTTTGGGTTGACCTGAAACCTAGAACATAGGCATGTAGCAAACATTATGTCAGGCCTACTTGCAGTCAAATACAGCAGGGAACCAACAATGGCTCTATAGTTCTTTTGATCAACAGACTTGCCATTGACATCAGAATCAATAACTGCATTTGAGGCCATAGGTGTACTCATTGATGAAGCATCAGACATTCCAAATCTTTTAACCAGCTCTCTGGCATATTTTGATTGAGAAATGAAGATACCATCAACACACTGTTTCACTTGGAGACCAAGGAAATAGGATAACTCACCCATGCTGCTCATCTCAAACTTGGAGTGCATTAGTTCAGAGAACCTCTTGCATAGTTTGGGATCAGTGGAGCCAAATATAATGTCATCTACATAGATTTGAACTAACAGTTGTGAGTCCTTATGATGTCTAATAAATAGGGTTCTATCTACTACACCTCTCACAAACTTGTGTTCTAGAAGGAAATTTGCTAAGGTCTCATACCAAGCTCTAGGAGCTTGCTTAAGTCCATATAGAGCCTTTTGGAGTTTGAACACATGAGTGGGTAAGGTTGATGAAACAAACCCTGGTGGTTGTTCAACAAACACTTCTTCCTTTAAATCTCCATTGAGGAAGGCACTCTTCACATCCATTTGGAAGACCTTAAATCTCTTATAGGCAGCATAGGCTAGGAAAATCCTAATGGCTTCTAGTCTAGCTACAGGGGCAAAAGTCTGATCATAATCTATGCCTTCCTCCTGTCTATAGCCTTGAGCTACTAGCCTAGCCTTATTCCTAACTACTATGCCTTGGGCATCAAGCTTGTTTCTAAACACCCACTTGGTGCCTATGATCAGTTGGCCTCTTGGTCTTGGAACCAAGGTCCAAACTTTACATCTTTCAAACTGGTTAAGTTCCTCTTGCATGGCTATAATCCAGTGTGGATCAAGCTCAGCATCTTTAATGGTTAGGGGCTCAACCTGAGAAAGAAAACAAGCAAACATCACATCTTTGTTGAGTTGATGTCTTGTCTGGACTCCTACTGAAATGTCTCCAATCACTTGAGATACAGGGTGATCTCTAAGTGTGACAAGATTAGTAGGTTCAACAATGATCTGATCTTCAACATGTTCAAGATTTAATTCCTCATGTGGAATTTGATCAACTGTTGGAGCAGGTGCTTTAACTTCTAAAAGTTCTACATCAGATTCAGAATCTGAAGAAGCAACCTGAGGAGTTTGTTGGGGATGATTCTCCTGTGTGAGTCTCAAACCTTCCAAATCCTTACTTACTCCTAGGACTTGCACTGCACTATTAGAGGAAGAGTCCTTCTCCTTATAATACATGACTGTCTCATCAAAAGAGACATGTGCAGACTCTTCTATCTTAAGAGAGGATATATTAAGGACCCTATAGGCTTTGCTTACTTGAGAGTATCCTAGAAAAACTCCCATTGAAGCTTTTGCCTCAAATTTTCTAAGGTATTCTTTGTTATTGTTATGAACAAAAGCAACACAGCCAAATACTCTAAAATAGTCTATTTTAGGTTTCACTTGCTTAAGTAACTCATAGGGAGTCTTACCCTTAAGTTTATGTATCAGACTTCTGTTCAATACATAGTTAGCTGTGCTAACTGCTTCAGCCCAAAAGGACAGAGGCATGTTAGCATCTGCCAACAATGTACTTGCAGCTTCAATTAGGGTTCTGTTTTTCCTTTCAACTACCCCATTTTGTTGAGGAGTTCTAGGAGCAGAGAAGCTATGTTTGATACCTTCCTTCTCACAGAATTCTTGCATAAGAAGAGACTCAAACTCAGTACCATGATCACTTCTGATCAAGGCAATCTGAGTAGAATACTCACTCTGTATACACTTTAGAAAATCTGTAAGAACCTTGAAGTTATCAGCCTTAGTTCTCAAGAAGAATACCCAAGTGAACCTAGAGAAGTCATCTACAATTACTAGAGTGTAAGACTTTCCTCCAAGACTCTGTACAGCAATAGGGCCAAATAAATCCAAATGTAGCAAGTACAGAATCCTGGGAGAATCACTTTTATTAACTGATTTAAAGCTATTTCTTGTTTGCTTACCTAATTGACAAGCTTTGCAAAGGCCTTCCTTCTTGTAGGGGCAAGAAGGTAAGCCTCTTACAAGATTGTATTTAGCCAACCTAGAAATGTTTTTCAAATTTATATGACTAAGTCTCTTATACCAAAGGGTATTATTACTGGTTACTTCATTAAATAAGCATATTTCAGATTTGGATGAGTTAAAATCTACAACATAAACATTACCAATTCTAATACATACTAACACAACAGTATTATTTAAAGCAATATTACAAGCAGTGTCAGTAAACCATACCTTGTACCCAGCATCACACATTTGGCTTACAGAGATTAGGTTGTGCTTTAGTCCTGAGACATAAGCAACCTTCTTGAATGTTACAGCTCCTATGGTGAAGCTGCCATACCCTTCAGTCTGTCCACAGCTGGAATCCCCAAATACAACTTTTGGTCCCAGCTTGGCTTTGAACCCTGACAGATTCTTCTTCTTTCCTGTCATATGCTTTGAGCATCCACTATCCAGATACCATTTGTCATGTATGACTGGATAGGTCTTCACCTGCAGAGAGAACAGTTATACATTGTGGACCCAGGTTACCTTGGGTCCAGTATTCTTCACAAAAGAAAAACTAGATATAAAAGATTTTGCAGGCTTAGATTTATATCCTAAAGGGTGTGATCTCCTAGGTGGGATAATCCATTCAGTTGAAGGATTAAACAACCTAGGGTAGTGATTGGGATTTGCAATTCTGGAAGTTTGAAATTTATTTTCCAGCTTAAGTCCAGATCGTCGATCCACGGTCGACGATCGCAAGCCATATCGTCGATCATTTGTAGTAGTGCTATGTTCTGGATTCTACGATCGTCGATCACTGGTCGACGACTCAAGATGAGATCGTCGATCTCCTGCACCAAAGATATCATACTTGGTGAAGGTGTTCAGCGATCGTCGATAGACGTTCGACGATTGGTTTGACGATCGTCGATTAATGTTCGACGATTTTTGTAAAGCTAGAAATTTTTTCTTCCTGTTCTCTTTCTTAATCTTATTCTGGATTTTCTTACATTTTTCAATTTCCTCAGTATTCTTTATTCCTGATTCAGAAATAAATTTTACTGGAGTGCTAAATCTCTCCTTTGTGAGGAGGATGGGTTCACTAGATGTAGCACCTAAGCCTAGTTTATCATTACCAACCCTAGTGTTTGCTATACTAGTTATTTCAGATAATTTAAGGCTTCTGCCATTTAATTGTTCTTCTAACCTCTTAGATTTAGCTAGTTCTAATTTTAGGAATGTTACTTCTCCTCTTAAGCTTTCTAATTCTTTTTCTAATCTGATTATTTCAGTACCTTCCATGTCTAGTTCCATTATCTTTGATCTAAGTGACTTGATTTCATTTTCAGATAACAGTAGATCTAAACATAGAGTTTTAAATTTCAATTTGAACTCAGGAGATGAAAAATCAAATGAGTTGATTACCTGGTCTTCCATAGGAAGATCTTCTTCATTGTCTCCTTCTTCTTCAGAATTCTCTGCAGCTGACAAAGAGCTGCAGGCATTGATAGCCATGAGGCAGACCTCTTTGGCTTTTTTCTCTTCTTCTCCTTCTGAATCACTGGAGCTAGAGGAGCAGGTATCCTCTTCTGTTTCACTCCAGGTAGCAGCAACAAATCCCTTGTCCTTCTTCTTGTATTTGTGTGAGGAGGACTTGGAGTGGTGCTTCCTGTACTCTTTCTCATGTTTCTTCTCCTTGTGTTTCTTCTCTGGACAATCTGGAGCAATGTGTCCAGGCTTGCTGCAAACATAACAGATGATTTCTTTAGATGGAGTCTTGTCATACCTTGGTTTGTCCTCATACTTGGAGAACTTCTTTCTGAGGTCTCTTCTTCCCATGTTGAAGAACCTCTTGGCAATGAGTGCCAGTAACTCCTCATTTGATTGACTTCCTTCAGAAGTCTCAGCAGCCTTAAGAGCTAGAGAGTGCTCTTTCTTTGTAGGTGTAGGAGTTTTTACTTCAGTTGCAGCAGCTCTACTCTTTAAAGTTTGCTCATATGACTTGAGCTTTCCCAACAGAGCTTCTGTGGAGAGTTCCACAGTGTTTCTTCCATCCTTGATGGGCCATATCCTTGAGTCCCAAGAGATGGGAAGGCACATCAGGATCTTGTCATTGACTTCTGACAAAGTTATCTCCTTGTCCAAAGACCTCAGTTCACTTATTATTGAACTGAGTCTTGTGTACATTGAGTCAATGTCTTCAGCATCATCCTTCTTGAAATTTTCATACTGAGAGGTGAGGTTGGATCTCCTGTCCTTCCTCTCATCAGCTGAGCCAACAACTATGTGGTTGAGGGAATCCCACATAGCTTTGGCTGAGGTACATTCAGCAAGCTTCTGGAATATTTTATCAGACATTGTCTGAGCTAGGATATTCATTGCTTTTGCATCAGCTGCTTTTGCCTTCTTGTAGCTTTCATTGTAATCAGGAGGTGGCACAGCACTGAGATCAGCAGATGTGATAGAAGCAGCAGCAGGCCTAGCAGGTGGTCCTGTCAAAATAGAAGAAAAGATATCTTCATCAATAGAATTCATGTATAGTCTTATCCTGACCTTCCATATGCCAAACTTGGACAAGTTGCATACAGGAGGTCTGGTGCTTGCATAATCCTTAGACTGGGCCATGTGTGAAAGTGTTTGTGAATGGTATCAGGAAACAACTTATCACTGGATCTTTTAACTCAGGTGTTAGCCTGTATGAACAGCCAACCTCCCTCTGATACCAATTGAAAGTGAGGGGATAAGTTGTAAACTACTCTAGAGGGGGGGGTGAATAGAGTATTCAAATTTTATGAACAACTAGTCAGCTCCCTTGGAGTTTATTTGCGGAATAAATAATCTGATACTTGAACCCTAAGAGCCTAACACAGTGAAGTGCACAAGTGAGAGAGTTAACTGAAATTTCAGTTTAACTATAAGCCTATCACAGCAACTAGCAATCCTAGGTAGTTCTATCACAGCCACAGAATAGACAATTAAACAAGATAGCCAGAGACACAGGATATATAGTGGTTCCCTCTAAATAGGTACTCCACTCTTCTACCACCCTGGTAGGAATCCACTACAGGTTTTTGCTAAGGTGCCCTGCCACCAATGATCTGATTCAGGTAGATCAAACAGACCCTTTGAGCTTTTGATAAGGATGCTCAACCACAGGTTGTTGATAAGGTGCCCTGTCACCAATGTTCACTTTTGAAGAGGTGTGAACAAACTCTTTTACAAAGGGGTTGAGAGGGTTAGATTATCTTCTCTGTTGTAAATACAGATTAGAGAAGACTTGTGGATTCTCTAAAGAATCAAAGTCTCCCCCTGGCTCAGTGAAAGTCCAGGGAAAGCCTTTGCTTCAGGATGAAGGAGTTTCAGATATACTGAAACTAAATCCTCAGAGATCTGTAGACTGATTTTTATCAGGTCTTCAGATTCTGGAATAATTGAAGCAGAACTGGAGCTCTTTCTGAAGTCTTGAAAACTATAAGCAGATGCTCAGGAGACTTGAGAATGAAAGTAATTGCTCTGGGCTTTTTCTTCAGGGGAGCTTTTCTTCTTCTTTTTGTGAGATGGTGAAGAGTTGCTCTGAAGATGCTTGAGAGAATGCAGCACTGAGAAAAAATCTCTCTGTCTCTGTAACTTGTAATTTTTCTGAGAAAAAAATCTCTCTTAAATATGTCTTCTCATTTTTCCTTTGGAACGGCTCTATTGATTTGAATTCTCGAGCCCTGCAACAGATTATCTCAAAATAGAATATAGCAATAGGAATAGAATGACCTATTAGCTTACTGTCAGTCCCAATAAGGAATTAAATAAGTGGGAAAATATCTCAGCATAAAGGCTTACCATTCTTGGAAATAGTATACAGTGCCAACGGCTAGAATACAGCCTGGCAATATATTTTGTATAATAGGACAAAAATGCTTTATCAAAATACTGAATCCCGTGATTTAAGCTTGACATATTTGGCAATTAATTTATTTTGAATTTAAGCCATAAATCTGCAAAAACAACTTCAGAAAATTCTCTAACCACAAGCTAAAACACTTGGAAATAAACCAAGGAATAGAAAGAATATAAAAAGATAAAGGCAGACAATAATCGTCGAACAGGGGTTTGATGATCGTCGACCTAGCTAACAGATCGTCGACTAAAAGCAGAAATCTGTCGAAACAGAAATCGTCGACAATCTCAAGATATCGTCGACGACTAAGGCAAATATCTGTCGAGACAGAAATCGTGAAGCAAGAACACGATCGTTGAACTGCTGATGGCAGATCGTCGACCAACCTTCAGAGCATAATAAACTTGCTCTGAGATCGTCGACCATCGGTCGACGATAATTGTCTTGACTTCAACGATTCTATAGCCCTGCTATCGTCGACCAATGATCGACGATCGCGAGGCCTCGTTCGACGATGGTCGAACGGAAAATGCCTTAACCAAAAATACATCTAGAACTTCTAGCCTAAGCTCTAGGTCAGTTATAAACTGTCCTAGGGAAACTGAACAAGGCCTAATCATGATCGTATATAGTTATATGGATCAAGAGGGGCTGGAAAGGGATTACATAAGCCAAATCACATCTAGGGTACCAACAGAGTCTCTCTGCCAACCTTCTTTCCTTGGTCGCGTTCTTTCTGCGACCAGTTCTTTTTTGGCGTGCGCTCTTCTAGGAGTACTTTGTGATTTCTTCTCTTATATTCTTGATCATGCGGTTTATTTGTTCGCACGGTCTATTTTCCTCTTTTGTGGGCTTGTGTCTAACCGTGCGGTTAGCTTTTCTCTCTCTGGTTTCTCTCTCCATGAGGTCAGTTTCTCTTATGTCTAATCGTGCTCTTTTGGCCTTTTCCGATAAGTGACTTATTGATTCTGGTGCAACCTGTCACATGACCGATAATTCTCGTTTGTTCTCCTACTTGAATAAGCAGAAATGGGTATCTCCTATCACTATTACAGATGGAACTTCATCGCATGTGCATGGTGTTGACACTGTGCACCTCACTCCGTCTTTGCAGCTTGAGGACACTCTCTATATTCCCACTTTTCCGTGCAATTTACTGTATGTTCATGCTCTATGCACATAGTTTCACTGCACAGTTACTTTTACTGCCACTACTTGTTCTTTTTGGGATTCTGTCTCAAAGGCAATGATTGTTACTGGGACTGCAAGTGTGGCCTCTTCTTTCTTGACAATGTCTTTGTTCTTTCTGCCTCTTTTTCTCTTCAGCAATGACATCGTCATCTTAGTCATCCTCATTCTCTCCTCATCTACCAACTTATCCTAGATCTTCCTCAAGAGAATTCCCCTTTGAATTGTGAAGCATGTCAGCTTGGTAAACATCATCGCTCTTCTTTCCCAACACGGACGGGACGTAGTTCTTCGCGTCCTTTTGAACTAGTTCACTCTGATATCTGGGGTCATTCTTCTTTTGCCACTGTTGGGAGAGGAAGCTTGTACTTTGTTTTCTTCATTGATGATTTCTCCAAGTGTACTTGGTTGTATCTCTTGAAATAGCATTCTGACCTTTTACTCTGTGTTTATCACCTTTTATCATGAAATCTCCACACAATTTAATATGCCTATTCAGGTTCTTCGTACTGATAATACCAAGGAATATGTCAGCCATCAATTTTCTGAATTTTGTGCAAGCCACGATTTGATTCATCAAACTACTTGCCCCTATACTTTTTAACAGAATGACATTACTGAACACAAGAATCGACATCTCCTGGATGTTGCTCGCAACTTTCTCTTACAAATGAATGTTTCTCGGTCTTATTGGGGTCATGCTGTTCTTCTCTCTTGCTATCTCATAAATCGTATTCCCTCATCTATTCTTCAGGGCAAAACTCCATTATCCGTTTTGTATCTCGGAGCCGAGCCGTTTCCTTTACCTCTTAGAATTTTTGGATGTACAATGTTTGTTCACATACCTTCTCCTGGTCGTGACAAACTTTCTCCCCATTCTGTTAAATGCATATTCCTTGGTTATTGTCCGACTCAGAAGGGATATCGTTGTTTTGATCCTCATCTATACAAACAATACGTCTCTGCTGATGTCACCTTTTTTGAGGATACACCGTATTTTTCTCCCGCTTCTTCTATCTTGCACTCTGATACTCCCTCTTCAATGCTTATTATTTTGGCACCTCTGCCGACGCCAGTTCTTTCCACATATGTTCCTGTTGCAGCGTCTCTTTCTCTCAAGACTGATTATTTGCCCTTGGAGCCTTTTGTGCCTATTCTTGGGCCTCTTACCTCTTTTGACAGTGGATCTTCTCCTACGGACATGAATGATCTTGATCCTCCCATTGCCCTGCAGAAGGGTGTCCGATAATGCACTAAGCATCTGATTGATGTTGTTTTCTCATATGATCATCTTTACTCGGTTGGCAATCATTTTGCTCTTGCTATATCTTTTTTAGTCATCCTTACTACGTATCAAGAGGCTCTTACCATTCCGCAGTGAAAAGACGTTATGGATGAAGAAATGAAAACCTTAACTGAGAGAGGTGCTTTGACCCCTGTTCCCGCACCTCTGGGCATAGATGTAGTTGGTTGTCGATGGGTATTTGTTGTTCACTATCTTCCAGATGGTTCTATTGACCGCTATAAGGCAAGGCTTGTTGTTAAAGGATTTACTCAAACGTATGGTGTAGACTTCTTTGATACTTTTTCCCTAGTTTCTCACATTAGCATTATACGTGTTTTTTTCTCTGTCGAGGTTAATAAAGACTGGGAGATGTATCAGTTAGATACGAAGAATGCCTCCTCTATGGTGATTTGTAGGAAGTGGTTTACATGGAGCAATCTCCTAGGTATGGTGCTCAGGGGGAGTCTCAGGTATGCAAGCTTCAAAAGGCAATTTATGGTTTAAAGCAGAGTCTAGGAGCATGGTTTGACAATTTTAGTGGCGTTGTTTCTCTTATTGGGTTCAATCGAAGTTCTGCTTATCATTTACTGTTTATACGCAAGACTACTAAAGGCCTTGTGGTTCTTGTTGTCTATATGGATGATATCTTTCTTACTGGTGATAATAAGTAAGACATTGATATGGCAAAAATAACATCTTCAACAACATTGTATTACTAAGGATATGGGAACTCCAAAGTACTTTCTGGGAATTGAGATTTCACGAATGCGTAACTCTGTGGATCTTTCACAGTGAAAGTATGCACTAGATCTCTTAAAGGAAACTGGTCTTCTTGGCACAAGACATGATCGTTACCCGATGGCTATTGGGGATGATAAGGGGTGGAATGAAGATTCTCCTTTTCCCCTATATTGTACTGTGTACAGACGACTTATAGGCAAACTCATCTATCTGACTGTTACCAGACCAGATATCTATTATGCAGTTGGGAAAGTCATTCAATTTATGCAAACTCCTAGAGAGTTTCATCTACGTTTTGTAATGAAAATTCTTGAGTATGTGAAAGGGTCTCCAGGAAAGGTCTTGTTTTTCAGAAGCATAATCATTTGGAGATTGAAGCATATTCTGATTCCTGCTATGTTGATAACAAAGAAGATAGGAAGTCTATATCAGGTTTTGCACCTTTATAAAAGGAAATCTTATTAGCTAGAAAAGCAAGAAGCAGTTGGTGGTTTCAGGGTCAAGTTCTAAAGCTCAGTATTGGAGCATGACTTCGACAACTTGGGAGTTGAAATGGTTACGAGCGTGTATGCTTGACTTAGGAGAAGTCATTTGATCATCATCTTCCTATATTCTATGATAACAAAGCTACTATTTACATATCAAAGAATCTTATCTTCCATGAGAAGACAAAGCACATTGAAGTCTCGATCAAGTGCTATCCTTTAGTCTCGATCAAGTGCTTATCCTTTAGTCCTTTGTTTTCTTTTACTTTTAATTAACTTTTTTATTTACCTATTGTTGGGTCCATTGACCCCAATGTTCCAGATTTGAAAGAAGTCAAACTGGTCAATAACATACACATATAATGTATTTGATGTATGCTTGAGTTATTGCATGCAGGTTGTCCTTGATTGGACAGGTGAACAGGAAGAGGAAGCTGGAAGTGAGAAAATTTGACTAAAGCATAACCGCTGAGACAGCTAAGACAACTGAGAAGAATGTCTCAGCAGAACCGCTGAGACAGCTGAGAAGATCAACACATATCATTGAGAAAAGTGTTGGTCTCAGCTAAACCACTGAGACAGAAGACTGTCTCAGCCGTGAAGAAGAAACCACTGAGACAGTTGATAAGGAAGCGCTGAGACATAAGAGTCTCAGCTGTGAAGAAGAAACCGCTGAGACAGTTGAGAAGGAACTGCTGAGACAAAGCCAACATAAATCTTCTAAGTCCAGAAAGCAGAGTTCGTCGAGCTCAGCTCACAGATCATCGAGCTCAAGTTAAAGGTTGAAGATTCAGAGTTCATCAACCTGAGCCCGCCTTTCGTCGATCTCAAGTTGAAGGTTGAAGATTTAGAGTTCGTCGAGCTCAGCTCACTGATCGTCGATCTCAAGTTGAAGGTTGAAGATTCAGCGTTCGTCGAGCTCAGCTCACAGATCGTCGAGCTCAGGTTAAGGGTTGAAGATTCAGAGTTCATCGACCTGAGCCCGCATTTTGTTGAGCTCAAGTTAAAGTTGAAGATTCTGAAGTTCGTCAAGCACAACATAGAGTACGTCAATCTCAGATCAACGATCGTCGAGCCCAGTCCAAATACTTCATGCCGTTGCGGGAAAGCTATAGTAGCGCCAGAAGCTACTATTTGTCTTCTTCTGAGGGAGGCGGCGCTCACCATACTTGACTAGGCCCATATTCAAATTGTGTCGTTGATTCAAATCAACAGATATAAAAGGAAGAGAAGAAAAGAAGATTAGGGTTAACGAACGGAAGTATAAAACGAAAAAGGGGAGGCTAGACTTCATCTTCTTCGACAAGCTTGAAAGCAAAGTCTAGCAGTGAAAGCCAGAAGGCAAAGATAGCTGAAGCTTCTTCCAGTTCAGCAGGATTGTTCCTTGAAGAACAAGTTGGCTGATTCAATCTATCAGCAAGAGAAGATAGCTATGTGAAGGGGTGTAAGCCTTTAACAGCAGATAACTGCTCACCTGTGTAGCAAAGAAGAAGTTGGTTGTAGAAGAAGACTCATCCCTTCTACAGCAAGTGGGCTGGATTGATATCTGCTCAGTCCAGCAAGTTAGACTCAAAGATTTATCTCTGAGTCAATATTTAAATTTTACTTGATTATTTCCTGTAGGATTCAGTTTATCAAAATCTGAGTGTAGGGCACTTTGTGCCAGAGTGGCAGGTGACTAATTAGTCACTAAGGTAGGTACCCTACTGGGGTACTAAGGTAGGATCCAAGTGTAGATCTGAGCTGTAGGGCTTAAGTGCCTGAGGTAGGAGAGTGCTGCTCTCTAAGGTAGGGATGTCCTCCCAGCCTGAGTGTAGGGCCTAGTGCCTGAGGTAGGTGACTGGTGAGTCACTGAGCTGTAGGTGACAAGTGTGTCACTTGAGTTTAGGCCTTGGAGGAGGCTGAGCTGTAGGTGCTGGAAGGGCACTGAGGTTGGTACTTGAATATGTACTGAGCTGTAGGAGTGCTACAACACTCTGAGAGTAGGGTTGTGTGCCTGAAGTTGTAGGGATGAGAAGCCTGAGCTGTAGGCCTTAGAAATAAGGCTGAGGTAGGTGATCAGTGGACCACTGAGCTGTAGGAGCACTACATGGCTCTGAGGTAGGAACCCTTGTGGTTCTGAGTTTGGATTCTGAAAATAATCTGTGTAAGGCTGAGGGTCTGAGGTGTAAACTCTGAGGAGCATATTGGTGGAGTTTGTGCCTAGTCAAACAAATCAGTTGGATAAGTGGGAGTGAAAATGGATGTACCCAATTGGGGAACCACTGTAAATACTTTTGTGCTTGCTGTGTTGCTTGTTTCATTCTTGTATTGCAGGTAATTAGGACAAGCTCTAGATCACCAAACTTATAAACAACAAAAAGGCTTAAGTAATTTCAAAGACCTATTCCCCCCCCTCTTGGTGACTAGCTAACCTTTAAGTAATAAATTTCAAGTGGTATCAGAGGGAGGTTACTCAAAAAATATTTAACAATCTGAGTACACCTCAAAGGTTAGCTATAAGTTATAAGAATTGTGTCTTGTGTAAACTACAAGGAACTAGGGACCATGAAATTACCAATCTGTAGAAAGGAGGGCTTTGACCTCTAGAAGGAAAGGATCATACTTTTCATGGAAACTGCTGACCCTAGGATCTACATTACAGTCAAAGAAGGACCCTTCATCCCCATGAAGACCTTAATTCTTGATGCCAACATCCTAACACTTAAATCTTATGATGAAATGAACAAAGATGAGCTTCTACTTGCCTCCATAGACAAGAGAGCTCAAAACATTATTGCCAGTACAATAGATGATTCAACATTCCAAAATCTGGTGCACTACAAGACCTCCAAGGAGATGTGGGACACCCTAGTTGTGTTCATGGAGGGTTCAGAGGATGTGAGGGATGACAGGAAATCCATGCTCAACCAGGAGTATGAGGCCTTTAGACAAGGAAAGTCTAATGGCATTTCCGAGTGCTTTGAGAGATTCTTTAGAATAGTAAATGAACTGAGAATATATGGAAGGTTCTTCAGCACCTATGAGCTGAATGACAAATTTTTCAGGTCTCTCACAAAGGATTGAGACAAAAAAATTTGTGCCATTAGAGAAATGGCCAAGTTAGCTGACACACCTCCTCCAACCATATTTGGAAAGTTACTGTATGATATGCAGCTTGCTACAAGAAAGGAAGAAGAAAAGAGCAGTATGTCATAAGCCAAGGAGAAGTCTGTGGCCTTCAAAGCTGATGCCCCAACCAGGAGCAGGAGGAAGAACTCTCCACCCAGGAGAATTACTGAGTCAGATTCTGAGAGCTCAAAGACTAGCACCTTAGACAGCAATATGTCTGATGAGGACTTTGCTGCCTTCTTCAGGCAGTTTCATAAATTCATGAAGAAGGAGCATAAGAAGAACAACAAGCCTTCCGCTTCCTCACAGCACAGAAGGATATCCTCTAAAGGGGGATATGTATGCTCCTACCTCTAGCAAACAAACTTTTTCTAAAGTCATTTGTTTATACTGCAGCAAACTTGGGCACATAGGTTCTGACTTCCCATTGAAGAGGAAAGAGGAAGGAGATAAGAAGCACCACAAGGGGAAGAAAAAAGAGAATTCTCTTGTGGCCAAGAAGCAAAAGACCTGGTCTGACTCCTCCTCTGAGTCAGACAGTGAAGAAGAAGAAGCCTACATTAGGCTAATGGCTGTTGCTAAAGAAGAACCTGAAGAATATCCTGCTGCTAGGATAAGAATCAGGACCCCTCTGTCACATTCAGAAAGTGACTCAGAGGTGGATGAAGACGAAGAAGAAGATGTTCATTGCTATGGATTAATGGCAATGATAGATGAGGAGAGCTGCCAAGATCAGCCTGGACAGGCTCAGGTAAATCATAAATCTCTGCCTTTTATTTCAAGTCATGAGGCTAGCTCAGAGTCTGAAGCTCAATCATCAAGAGAAGAAAGGGATTCAGAGTCTGAGGATGATGTCAATTCTATAATAGACAAGTATGGAGAACTTCTTGAAGCATTCAAAAAGTGCAAGCTCCTTGCCAAGAGACAGGCAAAAGAGCTTCTCAGTCTTAGGAGCAAGTGTGAGGGACAAGAAAAGGATCTCAATGATATGGCTACTCAATCAGCTAAGCTCAAGGGGATCATTGATATGCAGTCTGTGGTAAGAGTCTCAAATGAGAAACTTATCCAGAAACTTAAAGATGATCTACTAAGGGAGAAACTGCTGGTGGCCAAGTTTTCTAAGCCAAGCACTGTGCTTCCCTTAATTGACACCCTCTTTACCCAAAAGGGTAAGAAAGGGTTAGGTTTTAAGGGATCTGCTAGACCTCCCAATCCAAGAGGAAAGGGGAAGGCACCAGTTGTGCCTCTTGCCTCATTGCCTCCAATTTCTTTTCAGAAAGTTCTATTGTCTTCTAACAGGTATAACCATGAAAGCTATTATGGTCACTGGGAGAAAGATAGATCCACTAGTATGGACCAATGTGTCCATAACCAAGGTGGAAGATACAACCATGTGAGGGCCCTTAAGGCTGCCCATGAGGAAATTCAAATGGCCCATCCTGGACTATTTGTTTTTGGTGCCTCAGCCCCAAAACTCAAGGATATTACTGTTGTAGGAAATCTGAGTCATCTAACAAAAGTAATGACTCAAGGTGAGTCTTCTAGCAAGACTGGAATGGCAGTTTCTGATGCAATCAAATGCATGTTAGCTAAAAAGAGACATGCAGCTGGTGGCTCTCAGAAAAGACCAAAACAGTCAACTGAAAGACTTACCTTCTTTCAAATAGCTGAAGGAAGGAATCAGAGACATACAGCAACACATCTACCCACTATTCAAGGAGCAGTCCAGGCAAATGCTAGCCCTAAACAGAAAAGGAGATATAATGTCCATGAGTGCTGGTGCTGTGGCAAAGTGGGCCACTATGCTGTAGATTGCTGGCACAATCCTTTAGTGTCTAAAGATAGCCAACCTGTCAGGAATTCTGCAGGAAGGCAAGCTTATTTTCAGACTACTATGAACCTAGGACCCAATAGAAATTACGGTCCTAAGGTGAGATAAATTGTGCTTTTCAGGTTAGTTCAAGTACCAGTTCCCCTAAATGGTACTTGGACAGTGGATGTTCTAGGCATATGACTTGAACAAAGGAACTGTTGAAAGAGTTTACTCTAGTAGAGAATGGATCTAAGGTCATCTTTGGAGGCTCTGACAAGGGGATAACCAGAGGTTATGGTAAGATCTCAAATGGCATAATCACAATCACAAAGGTAGCTTATGTAGAAGGGTTGCAACACAACCTCATAAGCATAAGCCAAATATGTGATCTTGGTTATGACATTTCCTTCCACAAGGATAAGTGCCACATCAAGAGGTTAAGTGACCAGAGTGTCATCTTAACAGGCACTAGGAGTGAGAATGTTTATTGCTTAAACTTTTCTTACTTAGATAGTAGTTCCCCTATATGCCTAATTGTAAATGACAAAGTCTCATATTGTGTTCAATGACATAAGAGACTGGTTCATTTGAATTATAAGACCATTGGTCAGCTCTTTAGTGATGAGCTAGTTAGGAATGGTCCCAAAATAAAATGCTCTAAGGAGGGTATCTGTACTGCTTGCCAAAAGGGTAAGCAGACTAAGACCTCCTTCAAGAGCATTGGGGACAAGGACTCAGTGAGATGCTTGTATCTCCTGCATATGGACTTGTTTGGTCCTATGCCTGTTTAGAGTCTAGGTAGAAAGGTCTACACCCTTGTGGTGGTTGATGAATATTTTAGGTTTGTTTGGGTGTTCTTCCTTAGAAGAAAGGATGAAACCCTTGAAGTCTTCATGAATTTTGTCAAGCAGATTCAGAATATACTTGCAAGCTCTGTGGTCAAAATAAGAAGTGATCATGAAACTGAATTTCAGTCTGCTGCCATGACTACCTTCTGTGAAGATCAAGGGATTCATCAAGAATTCTCCTCTCCAAGAACATCCCAGCAAAATGGGTTAGCTGAGAGGAAAAATAGGACTCTCATAGAAGCTAGGAGAATATTATTGAGTGACACTTCTCTCCCTGAATATTTCTGGACTGAGGCAGTCAACACTACAACTCTGCAAGTCATGTTCTCAATAGGGCTTCTATCACCAAAGGCCACAAGAAGACTCCCCATGAGATCTTGAAGGGCAGAAAACCAAATATATCTTTATTTCAGGATCTTTGATTGCAAGTGTTTCATCTTGAATAATGGCAAGTCAAAAGTGACTAAGTTTGCTTCCAAATCCCATGAGGGGATCTTTGTTGGGTACAACAATAGTAGTAAGGCATACATAGTATATAACTTGACAAATCAAGTTGTAGAAGAATCTGTCCATGTAGTGTTTGATGAGTCAAACATGATTGACAGTGAGCTGTCAAGATCTTTGCCTAGTTCTGCAGGTACATAAATTATGATGGAAAAGCTCTCCATCAAAAATAAATACCCTGATGTGTTAGAAGAATATAGAGAAGGATGCTGTCCAGAGGAAGCACAAGACAGTCTAGCTGGAGATGAAGATCAACCAGCTGAAGAAAATGGTGCTCAGCAAGAAACAGTCCAGCTGCCCCCAACAGTCAAATATCTGAGAGATCATCCTCCAGATCAAATAATAGGTGAGGCTAGCCAAGGTGTACAGACCAGAAACAGGAGTTTCAACACAACTCTTTACTCCAGCTTCCTGTTACAAGAAGAGCCCAAGAAATTTGAAGAGACAAATCAGGACCAATTCTAGATTGGTGCAATGCAAGAAGAACTGAACCAGTTCAAAAAATGCAAGGTATGGAAGCTGGTTCCCAGACCAGATGATGGCGCCGCCATCCCCCGACATGTTGACTTGGAGCGTCCCCCACCGGACGATGTTGGTGATCCGGTACATGTCAAAGATCCACGTCATGTTGCCGAAGAAGATCCCCTTCCAGATTATTATGGTGAACCGGTTTATGTGGGTGCCGACTCAAGCTTGATGTTCCTTTGCCGCCTCGAGATGAAGATTTGTCATGACATCCTCTGCCATGGCCGCGTCAACATCTCCGCCAATGTCGTGTCAAATCTCCGCCACGTCATTTTAAATATTATTTTGGATTTTAATTATGTTTTTATTTGGTCAATGTTTAGCCAAAGTTTTAATTATTTGTCATTTCATTTTGGCCTTTGTTTAGCCACATTTGGGGTGCTTATAACCCTTGTCTTTGTACAGCCTATATAAGGCTATGTTGTATTGGATTTTGAGATTAGTGAATGAATGAAATAAAATTGAAACCCTAAATTGGTTTTCCCTCTTCCCTCTTCCTCTTGGAGTTCGGCTCCCCTACCCCCTCTCCTCCTTGGCCGCCGGCCACCCCTATCCTTCCTCTCCCTATTTCGGCCTCCTCTCTACCTTCACCTCCTCCTTTCCAATAATCAACCATAACCTTCAATCCATCTCCAAAAACTGAGCCCTCCTCTTCATCTTCAAGAAGGCCGACCACTTGCAACCTCCCCTAGCCGCCGGCCTCCACCTCCATCACCACACCCGAGCCCCCCTTTCAACATCAACCCGACCACCACCTCTCCTCCACAAAACCGTCCTCATCCCTCTCAACAAAACCCGACCATCACATATATCCTATTCCCAAAAACCGATTCCTTTGGTGAGATCCAAATCAGCCCCATCTTCTAATCCAAGAGAAGAATCGGCCAAAGCATGTGGTGAATCTTGTGAAACTCGGAAGGCAACGAAGAACTTGGAGTTTCCCTCCAACCGGCACACTTTCGGTGGATTCAGAACGGAGCGATCCAAAGAGAGTTAAATCGGAATCATCCATTCCAGGCTGGGTAACGAATGTCTCCACTCTTGTGTGTTTCTCTCTTAGATCTTTTCTTTGGGCATTTATCATATCGTGTGATTTGTGATTGGTAGAATTTTTGTGGATAATATCTATTAAATTATTATTATTGATATTTGATTCCCATTTGAATTCGTGAGGCGTGGCGGCCCTCATTTTATTTCGTTGGGAGAGAACCACCCGTTATCCGAATCCTTATTTCGGTGGTGTCTCTTTTGGTACAACGTACGCTCGATCGAACCGTGTGGGTTCATTTCGCTTGAGAGGATCTTGGCCTATAGCCTTGATATTATCTTAAGGGGCCTAGCAAACCCCCCCGAATCCTATTAAATTAATTGTTGCAACTTACGTAGTGGCTGTATTTATTCTTCGTGTGAGCGTAATAATAATTATAATTAAGCGAGCGTGTGAATCCCTTAGCCGTTACGGTGTCGAAACCCGTGGCCTACATCACCAGATGGACATAATGTCATTGGAGTCAAGTGGATTTTCAGAAATAAACTTGATGAAAATGGCACTATCATAAAGAATAAGGCTAGACTGGTGGCCAAGAGGTACAGACAGGAAGAGGGGATTGATTATGATCATACTTTTACCCCAGTTACAAGGTTAGAAGCCATCAGACTGTTCCTTGTATTTGCAGCCTTCTAGGGATTCAAAGTCTTCCAGATGGATGTGAAGTCAGCCTTCCTGAATGGAGATTTGAAAGAAGAGGTCTATGTAGAGCAGCCCCTAGGTTTTGTAGATTCTAACTCTCCTACTGCTGTGTATAGAATTAGAAAAGCTCTATATGGGCTCAAGCAAGCCCCTAGAGCATGGTATGAGACATTGTCTACCTTCCTCATTGAGAACAAATTCTCAAGGGGGAAGATAGACAAGACCCTATTCCTAAGGGAATCTAAGGGCAAGATTATCCTAGTCTAGATTTATGTTGATGATATAATATTTGGCTCTACTAATGACAACCTCTGCAGGAAGTTTGCAAAACTTATCCAGGGGAAGTTTGAGATAAGTAGTATGGGTGAACTGAAGTTTTTCTTGGGACTCCAAGTAAGACAGACTGATGATGGTCTATCCATATCCCAGTCAATTCTATATATCCCAGTCAAAGTTCACTAGGGAGCTAATCAAGAAGTATGGTATGGAGAATGCTTCCACCATAAGAACTCCCATGAGCTCAAGTATGCCTATAGGCAAAGATGATCTAGGGAAACTTATTGATCCAATTTTGTTTATAGGTATAGTTGGCTCCCTTCTCTACCTCACTGCAAGTAGGTCTGACATTATGTATGCAACATGTGTCTATACTAGTTATCAGGCCTGCCCTAAAGAGTCTAACTATACTACTGTGAAAAGAATCTTGAGATATCTTAAGGGCACCCCAGATCTTTGCTTATGTTACCCTAGGAATGGGGAGTTTGGACTAACTAGCTATTCAGATACAGATTTTGCAGGCTACAAGGAGGATAGGAAGAGCACATCTGGCTCCTATCAATTTCTAGGTGGAAGGCTTGTCTCTTTGAGCAACAAGAAATAAACAAGTGTTGCAATCTCCACTACTGAGTTAGAGTAAATTTCAGTTAGGAGCTGTTGTGCTCAGTTGCTGTGGATCCAACATCAACTTTAGGACTACAATATTCAGATAAGTAGAACTCCACTCTTTTGTGATTCTACTAGTGCAATTTCTAAAGCTAGGAATCCTGTCTCTCATAGCAGGACTAAGCATATAAAAATTAGATATCATTTCATTAGAGAACATGTGAAAAGACAAGACATCAGCCTTAAGTTTGTCACTACAGACAAGCAAGTGGTTGATATCTTCACTAAGCCACTAGATGAAGCCAAGTTCAACACCTTCAAATTTGAATTGGGTATGTTGAATCTTGTGTAACTTCAATTCTCTCCTCTACAATATGTTGTACTGTCTATTTTGCAGACAGTACAAGTCTTTCCCCAAGACAATGAAGCTGGTGTGCAATAGTTGAGGGGGAGAAAGCCCAGCAATTGAAATGGAATTAAGTCAGAGTAGGGGAATCATACCCAGACAAATAGGGGGAGAAAAACTCCACACATAGAAAATCTCCCTATTACATAAGTCAAAAAGGAGGAGAGGAGTTAGGGGAAATAAAGAATAGACTTGATCAAGACCTTACCAAGCCAAGATGCATGAAGCTCAAAGCCAAGTGGTGCAGAAGTTGTTTCAGCACAAGAATAGTAAGGATGGCTCATCTAGGAGAGCAACATGCCAGAGGGAGTAAGTAAAATTCCTGATATGAAGAATAGTGTGTGGTAACATATTAAAAAACTCTTAATGATGTTACACAAGTGTCAGGTTTTATGATAAAAATGATGTGTTTGTCAATGACCTGTGTTATTGATCAAACAAGGTTTTGACTTCTTCAAATAGGGAGAGATTATTGGGTCCATTGATCTCAATGTTCCAGATTTGAAAGAAGTCAAACTGGTCAATGACATACACATATAATGTATTTGATGTATACTTGAGTTATTGCATGCAAGTTATCCTTGATTGGACAGGTGAACAAGAAGAGGAAGCTGGAAGTCAAAAAATTTGACTAAGGCATAACCACTGAGATAACTGAGACAACTGAGAAGAATGTCTCAGCAGAACCGCTGAGACAGCTGAGAAGCTCAACACATGTCGTTGAGAAAAGTGTTGGTCTCAGCTAAACCACTGAGACAGAAGATTGTCTCAGCCGTGAAGATGAAACTGCTGAGACAGTTGATAAGGAACTGTTGAGACAGAAAAGTCTCAGCTCTGAAGAAGAAACCACTAAGACAGTTGATAAGGAACCCTGAGACAAAGCCAGTAGAAATATTCTAAGTCTAGAAAGCGGAGTTTGTCGAGCTCAGCTCACAGATCGTCGAGCTCAGGTTAAAGGTTGAAGATTCAAAGTTCATCAACCTAAGCCCGCCTTTCATTGAGCTCAAGTTGAAGGTTGAAGATTAAGAGTTCGTCAAGCTCAGCTCACTAATCGTCGAGCTCAAGTTGAAGGTTGAAGATTTAGCATTCATCAAGCTCAGCTCACAGATCGTCGAGCTCAGGTTAAGGGTTGAAGATTCAGAGTTCATCGACCTGAGCCCGCCTTTCATCGAGCTCAAGTTAAAGTTGAAGATTCTGAAGTTCGTCGAGCTCAGCACAGAGTTCGTTGATCTTAGATCGACGATCATTGAGCCCAGTCCAAATACTTCATGTCGTTGCGGGAAAGCTATAGTAGCGCCGTAAGCTTCTATTTGTCTTCTTCTGAGGGAGGCAGCACTCACCATACTTCACTCGACCCACATTCAAATTGTGTCTTTGATTCAAATCAACAGATATAAAAGGAAGAGAAGAAAAGAAGATTAGGGTGAACGAACGGAAGTATAAAATGAAAAAGGGGCGACTGGACTTCATCTTCTTCAGCAAGCTTGAAAGCAAAGTCCAGCAGTGAAAGCCAGAAGGCAAAGATAGCCGAAGCTTCTTCCAGTTCAGCAAAATTGTTCCTTGAAGAACAAGTTGGCTGATTCAATCTATCAACAAGAGAAGATAGCTATGTGAAGGGGTGTAAGCCTTCAACAGTAGATAGCTGCTCACCTGTGCAGCAAAGAAGAAGTTGGATGTAGAAGAAGACTCATCCCTTCTACAGCAAGTGGGCTGGACTGATATCTACTCAGTCTAGTAAGTTAGACTCAGAGATTTATCTCTGAGTCAGTATTTCAATTTTACTTGATTATTTCCTGTAGGATTCTGTTCATCTGAATCTGAGTGTAGGGCACTTTGTGCCTGAGTGGTAGGTGACTAATTAGTCACTGAGGTAGGTGCCCTGCTGGGGTACTGAGGTAGGATCCAAGTATGGATCTGAGCTGTAGGGCTTAAGTGCCTGAGGTAGGATAGTGCTGATCTCTGAGGTAGGATCTAAGTGTGGATCTGAGGTAGGGCTGTCATCCTAGCCTGAGTCTAGGCCTAGATCCTGAGGTAGGTGACTGGTGAGTCACTGAGCTGTCAGTGACAAGTGTGTCACTGAGTTGTAGGCCTTGGAGGAGGCTGAGCTATAGGTGCCTGGAAGGGCACTGAGGTAGGTAACTGGATAGGTACTAAGATGTAGGAGTGCTGTAGCACTCTGAGAGTAGGGCTGTGTGCCTAAAGTTGTGGGGATGAGAAGCTTGAGCTGTAGGCCTTAGAAATAAGGCTGAGGTAGGTGGTCAATGGACCACTGAGCTGTAGAAGTACTGCAGGGCTCTGAGGTAGGAACCCTTGTGGTTCTGAGTTTGGAATCTGAAAAGAATCTGTGTGTAAGGCTGAGGGCCTGAGGTGTAAGCTCTGAGGAGCATATTGGTGGAGTTTGTGCCTAGTCCAACAAATCAGTTGGATAGGTGGGAGGGAAAGTGGATGTACCCAATTGGGGAACAACTAAAAATACTTGTGTGCTTGCTGTGTTGCTTATTTCTTTCTTGTATTGCAGGTAATTAGGACAAGATCTAGATCACCAAACTTATAAACATAAAAAATGCTTAAGTAATTTCATAGACCTATTCACCCCTCTCTAGGTGACTAACTAACCTTTAAGTAATAACTTTCACCTACAAAATAATATTAATTTGCTCGAGTAGGAGTAGTCAACAGGCCCCGATTCTAATACGACACTATATCCTATACTCTAGAACGATATATACACTTGCCTTATCAATTTAGAATCACGCGCTAGCATGAATTTTATCCATCAGCAGACATCTTTACGAAACATGTTTCCTCTTCTCTTTCAGATGTTTGTAGCAAGATTGACATGGTTGATATATATGCTCCAACTTGAGGGGGAGTGTTAAAGTTTGGCGGTTTGGCGGACTGGTCTCGGAAGCTTGTTGTTCGGGCGGTCTGGAGGTTTGTCCCTGCGGTCTGGTCTTGTGGTGACTTGATTGGGGGCAGCGATTATGTCTGGCAGCTTGTCTTGGCAGATTGGCGGTCTGGCTGTTTAGCAGGGCTTGTCAATTTAGTAGTCGACTTCCCGTAACTACGGTCTGGTGGCAACCCGTAGTTACGGTTTGGCGGCCTGCTGTGGCGGCCTGACGACCTGTAGTGGCAGTCTTATGGCAACCTGCAACTACGGTCTAGTGGCAACCTGTAGTTGCGATCTGGCGTCTTATAGTGGCGGTCTGGCAGCCTAAGTGGCGGTCTTGTGGCAACCCGCAATTGCGGTCTGGTGGCAACCCGTAGTTGCAGTTTGGCGGCCTATAGTGGTGGTCTGGCGGTCTGCAGCGGCAGTCTGGCAAATTTCCTTTATTGTCATTGGGTGATCAGTTCTTTGTATAGTGGTGCTGTTTGACACCGTTAAACTGCATAGGCTTGTATTTAATCTCATATCGCTTGTTGTATTCTCCTCTCTCCCCAAATTTTCTATAAATAAGGGGCATACCTTTGTATTTGAGAGTCTTTATTTCAAGATTAGCTATACACTTAGAGGGAGGGGGTGAATAGGTTTTCAAGTCTTTATGACTACTTTTAGATTTGGTGTGTTGTGAGTTAGATTATTGAGTTAGATTTCAAGAACAAGGATCAGCACGCCAGTATTTATAGTGGTTCTCCAAGGTATGGGTACATCCACTTTCCTCTCACTTTTTCTAATAGTGTGTTAGACAAGGTAATCTTCTCCAAAACTCGGCTCACAGAGCTTACAACTCAGATCCCACAGGCTATCTCTAAGCCATACCTTAGGTGAAGGCCCTACCCACTCAGAGTAAACTTTACTACTATAACTCAGTGATCCTCCAAATCACCTACCTCAGGCTTAACAGAAAGTCCTACAACTCAGGCTAGAATAATAGCCCTGCACTCAGAGATAATAAATCTCCTACCTCAGATCTGACTCAAATCCTACCGCAGGCATACATGCCCTACCTCAAATTTCAACAGAATCCTACTACTCAGCCTTTATATGTTAGGCTCATAACTCAGATCAATACAGATCCTACAAAAAGAGTAAGTTATTGTTGATGATTGACTCCAGAGAAAATTTCCTCTAAGCCTTCTTTTTGGACTAAGTAAACTCAGCCATAACTTCCTCACAACACCAAAAAAGTAGATATTCAGGAAGTTTTTACTTGTGCCAAGAAGATAACTATTGAGCACTGCTTCTTCAAGCCTTTGATGTGGAAGTGTTGAGTGCAGAGGACTTGAAGATGAATAGTGAAAGTGAAGGGATAGATCTGACTAACTCTAGAGGGGGTGAATAGAGTATTTTAAAAACTTGATTAGTTTTTATAGCAGAATTAAATTAAGTGATACTAAAGTATATAAAGAGAAGTAAAAATAATATTATCACCGCACAACAAAATAAGAAATGGAACAACCAGACGACACAAGAAAATTATAGTGGTTCCCCAAAACTGGGTACATCCACTCTTCTACCACCCTGGTAGGAATCCACTAATAGGTTTTTGATCAGGTGCCCTGCCACCATAGGTTTTTTCTCAGGTGCCCTGTCATCACAAGATCTATTTCAAGGGAGATCTCATAACCCTTTAGGCTTTTGATCAGGTGCCCAAAAACCAATACAAGTCTTTTGTTAAGGAGACTTGATAACCAGGTGATAACTTTTGAAGGGAGTTAAAACCCTTTTTACAGTGAGGTAAAGAAAGTGATGGTGTCTTCTCTTTCTCAAACAACTTGAGAAGACAAGTGGATTGCTGTTGTCAAAGCTCCCCCTGAGATCAAGAATGGTTCAGGAGGATGAGAGCTTTGCTCAGGGTATAGGCCTTGAAGTTGGCTTGCTGATCTTCAGGAACTTCCAAACAGATGTTGATTGTTGTCTCTAGAAAAATCCTGAAGCAGAAAATTGAAGAAGACTAATGATCTGTGTGTTGATGTTCTTCTTCAATTTTATGTAAGAACAATAAAAATGCTTCTCTCTGTATCAGTTATTGTATGTCTGTAAAAAAATTCCTGTTCTTCTTTTGAAAAAGATCTTTGTATTCTGAGAGGATTTCAGCCTTTGAATTTTGAATAATATCCTTGATTTACTACTGAGATTCTGGGTGTTGAAATGGCTGGAAATTATCTTTAATGCGTTTCCTCAACTGTCCCAGTAAATAAGCCAAGTAATTAACTCTATGAAATCCATAATCAATGCTGCCTTGGAAAGGCTATATTCTTGAGAATATAAGCATTAATTATTCAGAGAATTACTGCCTTAGAATAATACCAATTGAAATCAAAATGATAGAGAAGTCGTCAAACTGATACAAAAAAAATTGTCGAACTCAGGACAGATTTAGTCGACCTGAACTCCAAGTTCGTCGAGCAGAGAAATCGTCTTCGTCTAGCTGAGCTCAGAGAAAATTGATCTGGAGAAAAACTATCAATACTGAGCTCCAAGTTCGTCGAACTTAGATAGACTTTTATCGACTAGAGAATCTGAGTAGAAGAAGGAAGATCGTCGACCTGAGATCATATTTTATCGAGCTCAACTCAGAGTTAAAACTCTTAGTTCGCCGATCTGCGATCGACGATCGTCGAGCTGAGTTCGAAGAACGTCGAACTGATTTTCCGAACTCTTAAAAACTGCAATTCTTCTAAGTCTGAATCTCTTAATTCTCTGAGGGCTGGATCAAAGATTGTCTAACCTAGTTAGACTGACCTAGACCTTAGAACTAACAAATTTGACCCTAGGCTCAATAACCTAATAGTGAACCTAGACCAAATCCAAACTAGGGATCCAACAATCTCCCCTTATTTGGGTGAGGTCAATAAACAAAATAGAGAAACATAAAAACACAAAGCAATATAAATATCTGACAGAATTTAAACTATTCAATAGATATAATATAGCTAAGTTCAATACACAAATGAATCACAGAGAAATAAATGTGTAAGATTTGTTAGAGGGAGGAGCAGAAGATGATTTAGCAAAAATAATTGTCCTGTGAGGATTTGCAGCTTCCTTTTGAGACATCTTCATGTCTTGAACTCCAAGAACTGTCACAGTTGAAGCTCTGGGCACTATAGCTTCTAGATGAACCTGCATATATTCATTGGGATCAAATAAATTTCTATCTACCTGAAATTGGTCAAATTCTTTCTGTCTATAGGTAGACATTGTAGTGAACTTTGATGGATCTGATCCTTTTTCTCTGGCTTTGTTCATCTGAGATAAACCAATCAACTCTTGAAATCTGGCCATTCTAAAATTTGGATCTAAATTAAGTTCATAAGCTGGAGAGAGAGGTCTCTATAGATCAGTTTTAGGGGTATCCTGAACAGAATTTTGAGGTTTTTTGAATAGAATAGATTGTTGTTGGTAGTTGGTTTGAGGAAGAGTCTGTTGAGGTTGGCCTGAATAGTAAGACCTAAGAGGTCTGCATTGAATGTACTTCCCAGCAGGTATAGAAGATGATGGGAGGCTGGCCTTGGAGATTGAGAGCTACTGGAGGCTGGCTTCTGATCATTAACAACACTTTCTCAAGCACCTATAGCAGCAGGAGGAGGAGGTCCTCTCCTGGTCTGCTTAGGTGGAGATTTGTATCTTCTCCTTTTTTTTCCTTTCCTTCAGCTCATTCTTAGAGTATCTCATCCATTGTGGCATATTTGGAGTGAGAGGAACATTATGCAGAATGTGATAAGGTGTGTCAGCTGTAGGATTAGGCTTAGGAACAACCTTAGGAGGAGCCTTTCTCTTCTTAGATATCCTTTTCTTAGAACTTGGATCATCTGAGTCATCATCCTTATCATCATCAGATGATTCAGGAGGATTATCATACAGATCATCAATTTCTTTTAGAGCTTCTTTAGAAATGAGCTTCTCAGCCTGAGGATGTATTTGAATGGCTGGTTCTGCAAAAACTTTCAGTAACAATCTTATTGCCTTCTTCTTCTTCCATGTCTGCAAACATTAAATCGTCCAAGTCTGGTATAGGGGACTCAACCCACTTAAAGGTTGGAGGAGAGAAAGCCTTGGGCTCAGAAACAGAGACTAGCTCACAAACATCTTCAACAACTAAAGTTTCTGTAATCTCTAGAACTACAAAACTTGCCCTTAGTTGATCCACAACTGCAGGACTTATTGGAGCAGTATAACATACAATAGCCTTAGAGTACTAAACATCAAAACTTGGTAAAACATTTCTGCAAACTGAATTAAAAGAGTCAAGTAAATAATCCAAGTCAACTGTGGGATTTATAATGAAATCACTAGCAGTGCTTATTTCATCATCTACATAATAAGTCATTTCAGTATCTGAATCAACAATAATATCTATTATTTCAGTTGGAATTTCTGCCTCTGGGGATGCTACTGCTGCTGCTGGAGGAGGAACTGGAACTTCTTCACAGAACACCTCCCCCTGCCTGGTTTCAGAAGGTCCTAAAACCAGGCCCCTAGAAGAAGAAGGGACAGAAGAGGCAGCAAGATTGGCAGCAAGGGATGAGATGGAAGCAGCAAGAGGAGCAATAGCTTCAGCTATTAGCTGCTTAAGAGATAGAGTAATGAATATAAGAAGATCTTTAGCAATATCAGTGAAATTAAGATAAAGGGGTTCTGGAGTGGAGGAAGTATGGGTGGTATGATGGCCACATTTAGAACATATAGAGAAGGAATGAGAAAGATCAGTATGGATGTGTTCTGGGAATGTGCACGGATGGTTAGAAGGAATAGAGGATGGAATTATAGTAGTCATGGTTTTCTGGATTGGGGATTGAATTGGGTGTTAGGGAACACGGCACAACCAACTCTCCCAAAAGCCCGGACTGTTAGGAAGGGCGCTACCGCTCCTTTATATAGCTGTACAGCAGGATCCACAGGGCAGCCAGTTAGGCCCAGGGGACACACCCTTCTATTCGACTAGTGTGGGCCATAGCGCCTCGCGCCGTACTTCCAATACTGGGGCATTGCTGGACCCCAACAATCCCCCCCAGAAACGACCCCGGGGTTTCGAACCCGTGACCTCCTCTGATACCACTGTTAGGGAACATGACGCAATCAACTCTCCCAAAAGCCCGGACTGTTAGGAAGGGCGCTACCGCTCCTTTATAGAGCTGTACAACAGGATCCACGGGGTGGCCAGTTAGGCCCTGGGGACACACCCTTCTATTCGACTAGTGTGGGCCATAGCACCTCACGCCGTACCTCCCACACTGGGGGCGTTGCTGGACCACAACATTGGGGAATGATGGATTGGAGAGTTTTGTGGAGATGGTTGAGGAGACAGTAGATTGAAGTTGGGATGAGAGGAAGTGGATGGAATATCATTGAGAGGAGTTTGAAGTGGAGATTGAGGTGGAATGAAATAAGTCATAATTTCATCCTGAGGGGAAGAGGGAATATCCTCATGGATGATGATTGGTGATTGTGGAGGAGGTGAAGTAGATGGGATAATTAATGATGGTTATGGTTGTTAAGGAGGTGAAGGAATTCTGATGGAAGGGATAACATCTTCTGGTGGTGGGGGAGTGGCTATGACTGCCCTGGTGTCCTCAGAAGTTCTGGAAGAGGAGGAAGCCCGAGATGGCTTAGGAATGGTCCTCTACCATCTACCAAACAAGACAGAAGTTAGCCTCTTAGAGTCATTTTGAATATGGTCTGGGAGACCAAAAATTCATGTGCCTTGGTCTGGAGTAAAATTCCTAATATCCTCCCAAAAAAACTTTCTTTCTTGGAATTCTTCTTCTTAATAACTCAAACAATAACTTACCCCAATTTACAGCTTTCTTATTTACCAGAGCACACATCACCAAGAATTGGTGCCTGGTTATGTAGTCATGGGCTGTGTGTTTGCCCAGCAACACCTTCCCAACAACATCAACAAGAAATTTATAATCTGTAGATAAATTCTTTTTCAACAATTTATTAGGATTTCCCTCGGAGTGACCCATCTTAATCAGCATAGACTCATACTCTGAACTGTCTATTTCTATGTCTTCTTCTCCATTTACTAAACAAAAAATTTCGGATAAAATAGTAGGGGTTAGGGTAACCTGGTGGCCTGCAATGGTACTAGTCATTGTATCTGCGTCTGGAGAAGTTGAAGTGAAGACCCATTCCCTTATCTCATTCGCTGGCAGTTTAATCCTTCTGGTAATGATGTTCTTTAGTTGTTGTTCTTCAAACAGCTGCAGAATGTCCGTGAATATCTGATCGAAAAGACTGAAGGAATCAAAGTCGATATCGAATCCAGTGTCGTACTTCATGCTAGAGAGGGAAATCACCGCAATCGCCATTATTTTTCTGCAAAACGAGAGAGGGAGAGATCAAGTGCTAGAGAACTAGAAAGCACGGGATGGAGCTCGAAGAAAACCTAGTTATAAAGGTTTTCAGAATATGAAATGGCAGACTTCGTCTTGTGAAAAAGAAAAAAAATCTTCGTTCTAAGGTTGACGAAATTTTTTATGAAGAAATGATATCGTCGATCTCAGTTTGAAGAGGGGAAAACATTTCATCATTCTCAGGTCGACGAAACTTTTCTGAAGCAAGATTGTCGATCTCCGCTCGACGAAAATAACTTCACACAGAGAGTTCATCGATCTCAGGTCGATCAATTTTCTCAAGAACAGTTTTCAGATCGTCGATCTCCGTTCAACGAACTGTGACCAATTCTTCGACCTCAGACAGAAATTAAATTAACTTTCTCCATTGATCATATCTAGCTGATTCAGAAAGAACATATATTTCTTCTCATCTAAAGGTTTAGTGAAGATGTCTGCTCTTTGGAAATCAGTAGAGATAAAGACAATATTAATTTTCTTTTTGTACACACAATCTCTAATGAAATGATGCCTTACTTCTTTATGCTTTGTCCTACTATGATGTATTGGATTTTGTGCAATGGAAATTGCACTGGTACTACCACAAAATATAGTTGAATTATTTAGATTGTAACCATAATCCAGAAGTTGGTTTTGAATTCACAATATTTGTGAACAACAACTGCCAGCTGCAATGTATTCAGCTTCTGTAGTTGAGGTGGAAACATATGTTTGTTTCTTACAAAACCAAGATAATCCTATCACTAAGGAACTGGCATGTTCCTGATATGCTTTTCCTGTCAACTCTACATCCAGCAAAGTCAGTATCTGATAATCCAGTTAATTCAAATTCTGACTCAGTTGGATAAAAGAATCCTAGATTTGGGCAACCCTTTATATATCTCAAAATTCTTCTAAGTAAAATATAGTGAGATTCTTTAGGGTTCACCTGGAAACTAGCACAAATAAATGTAGCAAATATTATGTCTGGCCTACTAGCTGTGATATACAATAAGGACCTAATAATAACCCTATATATTTTCTGAATTAACTGGCTTGCCATGTTCATCAGAATCAATCACAGTATTGGAAGCCATGAGTGTTTTCTTGGCTGAGGCATCAGTCATCCCAAATCTTTTAACTAATTCCTTAGCATATTTGGATTGGGAGATGAAAATGGCATCAGGGGATTGCTTCACTTGGAGACCAAGGAAGTAAGAAAGCTCACCCATGATACTCATTTCAAACTTGGAATGCATCAGGTCATAAAACCTTTTGCATAGTTTGGAATCAGTAGAACTAAAAATGATGTCATCTACATATATTTGTACTAACAATATGTTATTATTATGATGCCTAGTAAACAAAGTTCTATCAACAATGCCCCTAGTGAACTTATGCTCTAAAAGAAAGCTAGCTAGGGTCTCATACCAAGCTCTTGGAGATTGCTTTAAATCATAGAGAGCTTTATGCAATTTGAAAACAAAAGAGGGATGAGTTGGAGAAATAAAACCTGGTGGTTGTTCAACATACACTTCCTCTTTGAGTTTACCATTCAAGAAGGCACTCTTGACATCCATTTGGTAGACTTTGAACTTTTATAGGCTGCATAAGCAAGAAAGATTTTGATAGCCTCCAGCCTTGCAATAGGTGCAAAGGTTTGATCATAGTCAATCCCTTCTTCCTGTCTGTATCCTTGAGTTACTAGTCTTGCTTTATTCCTTATGAAAGTTCCTTGTGCATTCAATTTATTTTTGAATACCCACTTAGTTCGAATGACTGAGTAGTCTTTGGGTCTAGGAACTAAATCCCAAACTCTGCATCTCTCAAACTAATTGAGCTCCTCTTGCATTGCAATAATCCAGTGGGGATCTTGCTCCGCATCTTTTATGGATTGGGGCTCAAGTTAAGATATGAAGCAAGCATACATCAAATTTTGGTTAAGTTGATGCCTTGTTTGCACACCAACTGATATGTCTCCAATCACTTGAGATACATGGTGATCTCTAAGTGTGACAAGATCAGTTGGAGGAGTTGGTTCAGCAACAACATTAGGAATTAATTCCTCTTGTGGAATTAAATTTGCTGTTGAAGGTTCAACAATTATATCACTGACCTCTTCTTCACTATCTTCATCAATATGTGGAGAAGGATGTGATTCAGCCTCATTGGTGAGGTTCAGATCATCCAATTTCACACATAGTTGGGGTACCTGTAATGAGTTACTGGTAGAAGAATCTTTCTCCTTGTAAAACATGTTAGCTTCATCAAAAGAAATATGAACAGATTCTTCTATTTTCAAAGTAGATTTATTAAATACCTTATAAGCCTTGCTGACTTGGAAATATCCAAGAAAAATTTCCATTTCAGCTTTGGCTTCAAATTTTCTAAGGTGTTTCTTGTTATTATTATGAATGTAACATATACAACCAAAGATTCTAAAATAGTCTATTTTAGGTTGCTTCCCTTTGAGTAATTCATAGGGAGTCTTGCCCTTAAATTTATGTATCAAACTTCTATTCAGGACATAATTTGCTGTGCTTACAGCCTCTGCCCAAAAGGATAGGGGCATATGAGCATCTGCAAGTAATGTTCCTACAGCTTCAATCAGGGTTCTGTTTTTACTTTTCTGCTACCCCATTTTGTTAAGGAGTTCTAGGAGTAGAGAAACAATGTCTGATACCTTTCATCTCACAGAATTCTTGCATAGGAAGAGATTCAAACTCAGTACCATGATCACTTCTGATCAATGCAACTGGAGTAGAATACTCAATCTTTATGCTCTTAAGAAAATCTGTAAGAACTTTAAAGTTATCTGACTTGTTTCTCAAGAAGAACACCCAAGTGAACCTAGAGAAGTCATCTACAATGATTAAGGTA
Organism: Platanthera zijinensis; assembly: GCA_039513925.1. Taxonomy (NCBI): domain Eukaryota; kingdom Viridiplantae; phylum Streptophyta; class Magnoliopsida; order Asparagales; family Orchidaceae; genus Platanthera; species Platanthera zijinensis. The sequence goes on along the minus strand of CM077091.1, from coordinate 144,501,414 downwards.
TAAGATTTCCCTCCCAAGCTCTGTACAGCAATGGGTCCAAATAGATCCATGTGTAGCAAATACAGAATCCTGGGTGAATCACTCTTATTAATAGATTTAAAACTATTTTTGGTTTGCTTGCCTAATTTATAAGCCCTGCAAAGGCTTTCCTTCTTGTAGGGGCAAGAAGACAATCCTCTAACATGGTTGTCCCTAGAGAGTTTATCAATATTTTTCAGATTAACATGTCCTAATCTTTTATGCCATAATTCATTATTATTGCTAATTTGATTAAATAGGCAAATTTCTGACCTAGCAGATTTGAAATTTACTACATAAATGTTTCCTTGCCTAAGGCCAGTTAAGACAGTTTTATTATCTACAGAAGTAATAATGCAAGAAATTTGATTAAATGAAACCTGATAACCTTCATCACATAATTGGCTTATGGATATCAGGTTATGTTTGAGACCATTTACATATGCTACCTTCCTGAAAGTGACAGCTCCAACTTTAACATTTCCATAGCCTTCAGTTTGGCCACAATTGGAGTCACCAAATATCACCTTTGGACCAAGCTTGGACTTGTAGTTTGTTAAGTTGTCCTTGTTGCCTGTCATGTGTCTTGAACACTCACTATCCAGGTACCACTGTTCCTTTGTGGTAGGATAGTCCTTCACCTGCAAAATGAAAAATTAGGTGTTCTTGACCCAGGTAACCTTGGGTCCTTGATTCTTTTCAAATTTAAAACTAGAAATGTTAGAGTATTCAGGTTGGTTCTTGTATCCTAGAGGGTGAAATTTCCTAGGTGTAATTATCCATTTGGTAAATGGGTTAACAGATTCTTTTGGTTGATTAAATGTTCTGAAATAACTAGAGTTCCTGTTAAGCTGAACTAAGATCGACGATTTCTGATAAGTTCGTCGATCTAAGTTCGATGAATAGGAATGAGTTCGTCAAACTCCGCTCAAAGAATGGAAATATTTATTCTCTATGCCCCAATATCGTCGATCTCGGCTCGAAGAACCATATTGGTTTCGCCAATCACTGTTCGAAGAATAATTATAATAGAAATCTGTGTTCAGAGTTCATCGACTTGAGTTCGACGAACTGTACACATTTCGTTGATCTGAGTTCGACGAAATCTGTTGAACTTTATTATGATTATGGTTTTTCTTGTTCTTTCTCTTTTTCTTTGGTTTCTGTTTTAATTCAGTTTGTTTATTATTCTCATCTACTTTTTCTTTACCCTTTTTTGATATGAATTTAATGGGTGTTGAGAGAATGTTTTTTTGAATTAAATGTGGTTGGCTTGATGAAGCACCTCATCCCAGTTTACCATTGAGCCTGACATTTACTGTGTTTGTGATGTTCATCAATTTGATGCTTCTCCCATTAAGGGATTCTTCAAATTGCTTTGCCTCAGTTAATTTAGTTTTTAGTGAAATGATTTGTTCAGTTGCTAGAGCTAATTCATCTTTTAACTTAATGTTTTCAGATAACAGATTATCATGTTCAGTTAACTTATCTTTGAGAAGTTTGATTTCCTTCTCAGATTTGATTAAGTAATTACATAACAATTTAAATTTAGTTTTGAAATGTTCTGAATTGAAATCAAATGAAGATATTAACTGATTCTCTTCAGATTCAGATTCTTTTGGAGATTGCTCAGCTTCTAACAGATGATATGAGGCATTGATGTCCATCAAGCAAAATTCCTTTGCTTTAGCTTCTTCTTCATCTTCACTGGAGCTAGAAGATGAAGATTCTTCTTCTGTATCACTCCAGGTTTCAACAACAAATCCTTTGTCCTTCCTCTTATACTTGCTGGAGGAGGGCTTGCTGTAATGCTTTCTGGAGTCCTTGTCTCTTCTTTTCTCCTTGTTCTGATTCTCTGGACACTCAGGAAGAATGTGTCGAGGTTTTCTGCAACCAAAGTAAACAATTTCCTTGGTAGGAGTTTTGTCATATCTTGGTCTGTCATCTTATCTAGATGACTTCCTTCTGAAATATTTTCTGTCCATCTTATAAAATCTCTTGGCCAGTAAGCTTATGAGCTCATCTTTTACTGGTGGAGCTTTTGGTCGATCAGATGCTTTGAAATCAATGTTTTGCTCTTTCCTTCCTGATGAGGAGGTCTTTTGCTCAGCTGCCTCTCTTAACTTTATCAGCTGCTCATAAGATTTGAGCTTGCCTAGTAGAGACTCAGTGGATATTTCATTCAGGCTTCTGGCCTCCTTGATTGCCAAATCCTAGAATCCCATGTGCTGGGGAAGCACATAAGGATCTTGTCATTAATCTCTGTCAGTGAGATATTCTTGTCAAAATTCTTCAGCTCATTTTACAATTAGACTGAGTCTATTGTACATATCAGCTACTAACTCAGATTCATCTTTCTGGGAATTCTCATATTGAGAGATGAGATGAGATCTTCTGTCCTTTCTCTCATCAGCTGATCCTGCAACCATTTGGTTTAGAGAGTCCCAAATGGCTTTTGCTGAAGTGCACTCAGCCACCTTCTAGAATATGTCATCTGATATTGTTTGTGCCAGAATATTCATAGCCCTTGCATCATCAATTTTTGCCTTCTTTTATGCATCAGTCCACTCAAGTGGTGGAACTGCATTTGTGCTTGTTGTTGTTGTTGAAGTGGTAGCCACTGGAGAAGGGGGACCTATCAAGATAGAATTATAGATATCTTCATCAATTGAATTCATGTATAATCTAATCCTTGCCTTCTAGATTGCAAACTTATTCAGATTGCAGACTGAAGGTCTGGTGCTTGAATATTCTTTATTCTGTGCCATGATATAAAAGTGACATTAGAGATATTAAGATATATCAAAGGAACTTTTGGTTCAGGTATTAGCCTGTGAAACCAAATAAAAACACACCCTCTGATACCAATTGAAAGTGAAGGGATAAATCTAACTAACTCTAGAGGGGGGGGGGGGGGGGGCGGTGAATAGAGTATTTTAAAAAGTTGATTAGTTTTTATAGAGGAATTAAAATAAGTGATACTAAAGTATATAAAGAGAAGTAAAAATAAGATTATCACAGCACAGCAAAATAAGAAATGGAACAACCAGACAACACAAGGAAATTATAGTGGTTCTCCAAAACTAGGTACATCCACTCTTCTACCATCCTGGTAGGAATCCACTAACAGGTTTTTGATCAGGTACCCTGCCACCACATGTTTTTGCTCAGGTGCCCTGTCACCACAAGATCTATATTAAGGGAGATCTCACAACCCTTTAGGCTTTTGATCAGGTGCCCAAAAAACAACACAAGTCTTTTCTTAAGGAGACTTGAAAACCAGGTGATAACTTTTGAAGGGAGTTAAAAACTCTTTTTATAGTGAGGTAAAAGTGATAGTGTCTTCTCTTTCTCAAATAACTTGAGAAGACAAGTGGATTGATGTTATCAAAGCTCCCCCTGAGATGAAGAATGGTTCAAGAAGATGAGAGCTTTGCTCAAGGTATAGGCCTTGAAGTTGCCTTGCTGATCTTCAGGAACTTCCAGACAGATGTTGACTGTTGTCTCTAGAAAAATCCTGAAGTAGAAAACTGAAGAAGACTAATGATCTGTGTGTTGATGTTCTTCTTCAATTTTCTGTGAGAACAATAACAATGCTTCTCTCTGTATTAGTTGTTGTATGTCTGTAAAAAAAATTCCTGTTCTTCTTTTGAAAAAGATCTTTTGTATTCTGAGATGACTTCAACCTTTGAATTTTGAATAATATCCTTGATTTACTGCTGAGATTCTGGGGGTTGAAACAGTTGGAAATTATCTTTAATGTGTTTCCTCAACTATCCTAGTAATAAGCCAAGTAATTAACTCTATGAAATCCATAATCAATGCTGCCTTGGAACGACTATATTCTTGAGACTATAAGCATTAATTATTCAGAGAATTACTGCCTTAGAATAATACCAATTGAAATAAAAATGACAGAGAAGTCATCAAACTGATACAAAAAGAAATCGTCGAACTCAAGACATATTTCATCGTCCTGAACTCCAAGTTCGTCGAGCTGAGAAATCATCTTCATCTAGCTGAGCTCAGAGAAAATTGATCTGGATAAAAACTGCCAATGCTGAGCTCCAAGTTCGTCAAACTGAGATAGACTTTCGTCGACCAGAGAATCTGAGTAGAAGAAGGAAGATTGTCGACTTTAGCTCATATTTCATCGAGCTCAGCTCAGAGTTAAAACTCTGAGTTCGTCGATCTGTGATCGACGATCGTCGAGCTGAGTTCAAAGAATGTCGAACTGATTTTCCGAACTCTTAAAACTGCAATTCTTCTAAGTCTGAATCTCTGAATTCTCTGAGGGCTGGATCAAAGATTGTCTAACCTAGTCAGACTGACCTAGACCTTAGAACTAACAAATTTGACCCTGGGCTATACATAATGGGTCAATAACCTAATAGTGAACCTAGCCCAAATCCAAACTAAGTATCAAACAAATAGCAACTTGAGTTTGCTCTGCTTCTTCTTCTTACTCAAAAAATGAGTTTTCTGATCTTGCTGTTGAAGACAGAATTATTTCTTCAAACCGCCCACCTCTGTCTGTGGTTCATAGACTTGCTGTAAGAATGCTTGATCAAGAGGAAGAAGATGACCAAAAAGCTTCTTTTGATTTCTCGGTGTGAAAGTAGCGAAAAACGACTAGAAAACAAGCCGGAACTTTGAATAATGAAAGTTTTATTATTCAAAAAGATATCATTTACAAAGGTATGACCTCCCTTTTATAGAATAGAGGAGATGGGAGAGAGTACAATCTAACAATGTGGGACTAAAAAATGTACAGAGACTATGCGGTTAGAAACAAGCAGACCAAACAAGCCGTGCGGTTAGACAATGGGCTAACCCCTCAGCAATACCAGAGAAAGAGAGCAAGATGCTGTAGGAGACCGCTAGACCGCCCAGTCTCCAAGCCACCAGAGACAAGCCGCCAGACCGCCGGACAACAAACTGCAACAACTGGAAATCAACCCGCTGGAGAGTAACCGCTAGACCGCGCGGTCTATAACCTGCCAGGCTCAAACCGCCAGACCGCTCAGTCTCATACTTCAACACTCCCCCTCAAGCTGGAGCATATATATCAATCATGACCAGGTTGTCACAAATGTGGAAGAAGGAAGTAGAAACCGGCTTGGTGAAGATATCTGCCAACTCTTTGTCGGAGGCGACGAACGGAGTGCAAATCTGTCTCTTCAAGACCTCTTCTCGGATGAAATGACAGTCAACTTCTATATATTTCATTCTCTCATGGAAGACCGGATTTTTTGATATGTATATAGCGACCTTGTTGTCATAGAACATAGGCAGAGGATAGTCATAGACCTCTCCTAGGTCAAGCATGAGAGCCCGTAACCATTTTAACTCACACGTGGTTGACGTCATACTCCGGTATTCGGCTTCTGCACTGGACCTTGAGACAACAGACTGCTTCTTGCTCTTCCAGCTCACAAGATTACCTCCAACAAATTTGAAAAAACCTGATGTAGATTTACGGTCACCTTTATCATCAACATAGATTGAGTCTGAGTAGGCTTCAACTCTCAGATGACCATGCTTCTGAAAGAGTAGCCCTTTTCCCGGTGCTTCTTTGACATACTCTAGTATCTTCAAGACAGATTGAAGATGACATTCCCTGGGAGCTTGCATGAACTGACTGACCTTGCCTACAACATAGGCGATATCAGGTCTGGTCACCGTGAGATAAATGAGTTTGCCCACCAGACGTCTATACCTCGTTGCATCGGATATAAGAGGTGAGTCATCTATCTATGTTTTGTCCTCTCTAGTAGCCATGGGATACCAGGCTGGTTTGGCACCGGTCAATCCTGCCTCTTGTAGAAGATCAAGAGCATACTTTTATTGGGAGAGAACCAACGAGTCGGGCTTCTAAGAGATTTCTATCCCTAAGAAATATTTCGGGGAGCCCATATCCTTCGTGACTAGGTGTTGACGGAGGTGTTCCTTTGTCAAGTACACCCCAGCTTGGTAATCGCCGGTAAGAAGAATATCATCCACATACACCGCCAAAACCACAAGGCCTGATGCGGTTTTGCGAATAAATAACGAGTGATCCGCCGAACTTCTTGTAAGGCCAATGACAGCCACAATGCCACTAAACTTATCGAACCATGCCCGTGGGCTCTATTTTAGGCCGTAGATGGCCTTCTTCAACTGGCATACTCGTGTCTCCCCCTGAGCAACATACCCAAGAGGTTGCTCCATGTAGACGTCCTCCTGAAGATCCCCATAGAGAAAGACATTCTTGACATCAAGCTGGGAAATAACCCAATCCCTGTTGACGGCCACAGAGAGAAGAACCCGGATGGTGCTGAGGAGAGTAACCAGGGAGAAAGTATCAAAATAGTCAACTCCATAAGTCTGAGTAAAGCCTTTGGCCACCAGCTGGGCTTTGTAACGATCTACAATGTCGTCTGGGCGCAACTTCACAACAAACACCCAGCAACAGCCAACCACATCAGTACCTACCGGTGGAGGAATAAGGGTCCAGGTACCCCTTTCAGTAAGAGTGGCCATTTCCTCATCCATGGCAGATTTCCAATGAGGAATAACAAGAGCCTCCTTATAAGTGCGGGGAGTGGTAATAGCCGAGATAGCCAAAGCAAAGCACCTGCGAGAAGGAGTAAGCCGATCATAGGAAACAACAGCCGCAAGCGGGTGTTGGGTACACGCCCGCACCCCTTTGCGAAGAGCAATGGGAAGATCCAGGTCATCTCGTGCCTCAGGGACCGGAGCGTCCGTGGCGGAGAAAGCTGGCCCGGGACTAGAGAGAGACAGCTGCGGAGAAGAGGGAGGGGGTATAATAGAGAGAGGAGGAGATGGAGGAGGAGATGATATAGGAGGGGAGACGTCGATATGCATGGAAGGAACACAAAGAGATGGTGGAGAGTCAGATACAGTAGGAGGAAGCGGGGATTGAGAAGAGAAGTAGGATTCATTTTCAAAGAAGGTGACGTCCGCGAAAACAAACTGTTTGCGCAGAATGCGGTCAAAGCAACAATAACCTTTTTGAGTGGTCTAGTACCCCTAAAAGACACATATTGTGGAATGGGGGGAAAGCTTGTCACGGGTAGCAGACGGAGCATGCTCAAAAGCCTTACACCCAAAGATACAGGAGAGGAAGAGGAAAGGGTTCCATGCCCGGGTAGAGAATGGAGAAGGGGGTTTTGCCATGGAGAACCGAAGAGGGAATGCGATTGATGAGATAGCAGGAGAGGAGAACAGCATAGCCCCAATAGGAGCGAGGCACCTGTATCTGCATCATGAGAGTGCGAGCGATATAGAGGAGATGACAGTTTTTATGCTCCGCCACCCCATTTTGCTGGGAGGTGTAAACACAGTTGGTCTGATAAATAAGACCATGTTGCATACAAAAAGACGAAAACTCATGACTGAGATATTCTTTAGCATTATCAGAGCGTAGTACTTTAATAGAAATAACAAACTGAGTTTTAATCATATTATAAAAGGATTGCCATACAGATAAGAGTTCAGAGCGATCTTTTAATAGATACACCCAAGTATATCTAGAGAAATCATCAATAAAAGTTACAAAGTAAGAACTACCCCGACCAACGGTGAGAGTAGGAGCAGGAACCCAGACATCAGAATGAACGAGATCAAAAGGGCGAGAGGAACCATGGTCTTGCTTCGGCGGGAAGGAGGAGCAGTGATGTTTGCCAAGCTGACACGCATCACAGTTGAGCAGAGGACTGTTCTGAGGTAAGTGGGGAAGAAGCTGACGAAGAATCCGAGGAGGAGGATGTCCAAGGCGAAGATGCCATTGAAGCAGATCGGTAGACGAGGAAGAGAAGGCAGACAGAGCGGAAACATTGTCGAGGAACTAGAGGCCGCCACTCTCAGTCCCAGTAGCAATTGTCTATTTGGTCCTCGGGTCCTGAAAATAACAAAAAGTAGGAGTAAATAAGACAGAGCACTAAAGTTGTTTGCATAAAGTAGTAACAGATAAAAAATTACAAGGGAACTTCTGGACATAGAGAGTGTCCGATAAGCGAAGCGACGGGTTGACTTGAACCATGCCCGTCCCATTAAACGGGGAAGGTGAACCATCCGCAATAAGAACTGGGGGTAACCGATCATGCATTTCTTGGAGAGAGAAGCATTGAGGGTTTCCGGTCATGTGATTTGTAGCACCAGAGTCAATCAACCACTTACCTTGGGTAACGACATGTGCACTACCTTAGGTCATGGCCACAGAAGAAGATGGACGAGAGTAGGCGGAGGTTGAGGAAGAAGTATCACCAGAGGGACGAAGATGAGGATGTTTCTGCCAGCAGCGGTCAACAGAGTGGTCGGTACGACCACAGTGAGAGCAGAGGAACCTTGACGGATCGCGCGTGTCTGACTAACTACGGCCACTAGTGCCACCCCACTGAACTTGGTGAGCATAAGTGTCCTGTGGAGGAGGGGAGGACAACAGAGGATGCTGGAGCAGCGAAGTAACAGCGGCAATGCGAGCCGCGGTGGCATCCAAAGTGGGAGACTCTTCTTCTCCCAAGATCTGCTGGCGGATCATATCAAAAGACTCAGGGAGTCGTAGAAGATAACAAACAACCAGGAGTTCCTGGAAGTGTTTGTGCTGCTCGGCCAAGTTCGTGGAGAAGGGGCGATTCTGGAGGATTTCGGCGCCAAAAGCCTGAATTTGCTGATAAGCCGCAGCAGGAGATATGGAAGGACGAGCGAAGAGATCCACATAGAGAGTATAAATGCGGGATGTCTGGGCCCCCTTCGAGTAGAGAGCAGCAAGGTGAAGCCATGCGGTCTTGACCGTCTCATCATGGCGTATGACAGGAAGGCATTCATCAGGCTGAGAAAAAGGCAGAGTTCACAGCCTTTATGTTGGAGGGAGATGCCAAGTTATGGTGGGTGAGCCACAGTGGCCGGCAGTTTCTAGGACGCACGCCGTCCATCGAGGAGTTTGGGAATGCCTTCCTGAAGAAGTACATTCCCGCCTCAACGAGGTTAGCCCTCCAGAGGCAGTTTCTACATCTGGTGCAGTGAGACAAGTCAGTGGATGAGTATGTTCAGGAATTTACTCGCCTGGGTCGTTATGCAGGGACGACCATGGCAGACGATGAAGAGAGGGACAATCTCTTCTATCATGGATTGAGAGAGAATCTAAGACAACCCCTCATATCAATGAAACGTGTGGGTTTCAACGAATTGGTGGAGGTGGCCCGAATTTTAGGAGAGTGACATGGAGCGATCCCAGCATCGCAAGGGTTTCACGCCTAAATAGGGGGAGGAGAAGAAGCCTGCTCAGTCTCATGGAAAGGCGGAAGGGAGCCGATGGAAGAAGAAGCCTTCCCCATATAAGTCGGGCGAGAAAAGTAATTGGACGTCCGGAGGGTCACGCTCTAAGGGACCGCAAACGTGTTACAGTTGTGGTAAGCCAGGACACATAGCAAGATTTTGTACCCAGGGGGCGCTGAGCAAGAGCCAAGGCAGGAGCAGTCCGTACGCTCTGGACCCAGTGCAGCAGAGAAGGGGAAGATGGCGGAGTCGAGTGCTTCCCGGTTTCAACCAGTGCAGCCAAGGGCCTACAACCTTGGGCAGCAGGAAGTAATCCGCCAAATCGATGTGGTGACAGGTATGAGAGTTCAACCTGCACCGTAGATTTCTTCCTTTCAAGCCTTTTTATGTTTGTTGCTTGTGTGTAGGCTTTGTAGTGGTATCTGGGTACCCCGCTAGAGTACTTTTTGATACGGGAGCGTCGCACTCCTTCCTTGCGGAAAGTTTCACCCGGAGGATTGGAGTTGAGTCCTTCGCAACAGACTCAGAGTTGAAAGTGCGCATGCCCAATGGGTCGTCTATGATAACCAGGGCTAAAGGGCGGATTTGTTGGAGTCTTGAGGGAGTCGACTTCATATTGGTAGCGACGATCTTGCCGTTGTCCGAGTTCGATGTGATTTTGGGGATGGATTGGCTAGCAAAGCAGCGTGCCAGTATCGACTGTTTGTCCAAGGTGGTAACCCTGAGGGGCGTGGGGCAAGCGGAAGTCAAGTTTGAGGGCCTGCATGGAGCGGCCTGTTCCCTAGTTTCGGCACTTCAACTAGTGCGAGCTGTTAACCAGGGGAGTGTAGCTCTAGTAGCGTTGTTGGAGGTTAGCCTTTCCGGGATGTCTCTTGGAGAAGTGCCCATGGTGGCGGAGTTTGGAGATGTTTTTCCTGAGGAGCTACCGGGAGCACCTCCTTGGCGGGAGATTGATTTCTCCATCGAGTTAGTGCCCGAGGCTAGACCGGTGTCATGTCCACACTTTAGGATGGCACCAAAGGAGTTGGCCGAGCTCAAGGTTCAGTTGCAGGAGCTTTTGGAGCAAGGGTATATCAGACCCAGCTCTTCACCGTGGAGTGCGCCGGTGTTATTTGTAAAGAAGAAGGATGGTAGTATGCGCCTGTGCATAGACTACCGAGAGTTGAACAAATTGACTGTCAAGAATAAGTATCCGATTCCTCGGATAGACAATCTCTTCGACCAGTTGGTGGGGTCGGTGGTGTACTCTAAGTTGGACTTGAAGTCCGGATATTATCAGTTGCGGATTCGTGACGAAGACATACCCAAGACCGCGTTTGGTACGAGGTATGGTCATTTTGAGTTCTCGGTGATGCCGTTCAGGCTGACGAACACGCCGTCCGTGTTCATGGACTTGATGAACCGAGTATTTCGCGAATATTTGGACTGGTTCGTAGTCGTCTTTATCGATGACATATTGGTGTATTCCAAGTCGGAAGCGGAGCACGAGTCGCACTTGCGGACAGTGTTGCAAGTATTGAGAGAGAACCAGCTTTATGCGAAGTTCTCCAAGTGCGAGTTCTGGTTGGAGAAAGTGGCATTTCTAGGCCATGTGATTAGTGGGGATGGGGTGGCGGTAGATCCAACGAAAGTAGAAGCCATCAGAGAGTGGCCAGTTTTGAGGACCGTGGTGGAAGTCCGAAGTTTTCTTGGACTAGCCGGGTACTACCGAAGGTTTGTGAAAAACTTTTCGCGGATAGCTCTACCCCTTACTTGTAAGACCCCAACCTCGGAGATGATCGCGTTCGGGCACCATTTTGAGGGTCAAAACGGTGTCGGGTGGAAAAATGGTCAACATGAATTTTGTTCGTCTCGACGAGATCTACAACTTTCATGTTGACCACTTTTCGATTTGAGGTCATCTCAGGGGCACACGGCCAGGCACACGGCCGTGTGCCTACCCGTGTTCAGTGGTCGAATGCGTTTTTGTGCAGTCTCGAGTCAGAGAAGTACACGGCCTGAGACACATGGCCGTGTCTCAAGCCGTGTGTGGGTCACACGGCCTCGAACACGGCGTGTCAGGAACCGTGTCGATCGGCGAATGAGCTACACGGCCAGACACACGGCCGTGTGTCAAGCCGTGTTCGGCCCAGTTTTTGGGATTTTGGATCTAATCTCGGCCGTCCGTTCCCTTGGATCTGGATCCGACGGTGGGGGCTGCTCCTGGGGGGTTATTAGCCGGGATTAGGGTTTTGAATCCTCATTTTCTTTGGTCCACTCTCTCTCTAAGTGTTTAGAGAGAAGGGAGAGCAAGAGGAAGGAGGAGCCCAAGATCCGGCCGCCGGAGGAGCTCCGGAGCCCCGATTCGCGATCCGAGTCCGGATCCTCGAAGGCAAGGGCGAGGCGAAGCTTTCCATCCGACTACATTTTCATGGCGCCGCGGAAATCTTCGAGGGTAACGATTCTCTTCTTGAGCATGTGAAGCTCTTCTTCCTTTGCATGGGAAAACCCCTCTCCCGTGAGTGTGCGGCGAGATCGTGGTATTCCTTGGGGTAGATAAGTAAAGTCCCCCTTGTTAGAGTCCGGAATCGTAGTACGGACATAGGCATGTTGTGTGAAGCCTACCCGGATGTGTTTTCCGGATCGGTGATGTTTTGTTATGCATATTTTAGCCGGAGAAGACTCCGAGCGTTGTGGTTGTTTTCGGGTTGCTATGCGGTAGAATGCATCAGGGAATCTTGGGGATTAACCCCGAGGTGCACCCGGAAATCTGGGCGGAAACGAAGTTCTGCCATCTCGGTGGCCTGGGTGCCAGCCGGGAACATAGCGGGGCTATGTATCATGTTTGATTGCAGCAGGGAGCCTTGGGGATGAAACCCGAGGTGCACCCGGAAATCTTGGATGGAAATGTAGTTCTGTCATAACGGTGGCCTGGGAGCCAACCGGGTACTTAGCGGGGCTATGTACCGTGTTTGATCGTTAATTGGGACTGGGGAAAGCTTAGTCCGCGCCAAAGGGCCGAATGGCAGTGGCGGAGTGAGCAACGGACTAGTAGCCCTCTACCCGCTCCACCTGCTCGGTTAAAGCGACCTAAAGTTTACGTGGGACTTACCGAGATTTGGAGATCGAGTCTAGGCTGCGGCTGAGAAGACTAAATGCTCACAAAGATTGCCATCCTGGGGGTGGTGGTGGAGTCGAGGACCGGACGGGGTTCAGACTGGCTTCGCCGAGTAAGTGCCCTGAGAGCACGGGGTGTACGACCGTGAGAGCGTGCACCTATGTTGAGATGCTTGTTTGGCTGTGTTGCGTGTTTTGCTAACAAGTGCAGGGAAGAAGCTTTGCCGCCCCGGTCTGGGGGCGGAATCGTTATAATTTGGTCAGCATTGCTGACCGTTGCCTTTGTTTACCACCGTGCGGTGGGTTGTTGCTTGCAGGTGCTGCGAAGCTGAGAGATAATTAGCGGGCTAAAGCCCAAGTTGCTGTGCTGGCCCTCGAAGGCCTTGTTTTGAGTGTTTTACCTCTTGTACTCATGTGTGGCCGGCCTGCGTGCCGAGGTTTGGAAGACACTTGTATTTAAGCAACTCTTGTAAAGCCTTAAGGCTATTTCTTCTCTTTTGTGTATGTACTCATTCCTGGGTTGTAGTGGACATTCATGCTCTGTGGCAGGGTTCTTATCTTTTTGCAACTTAATTAAATTGCTTCCGCTAGGTGTTGTGTAGGACGCTCTGATTGGTTGTGTGGTTTCAACGCGTAACCAACCGGTCTGTCCGTAGTATATGGCGTCGGGCCCCGGCCGGACCTACTGCTATATGCTATGTGACGGATAGGGGTGTTACAAATTGGTATCAGACTTCTGGTTTCGGTCAAGCTTAAATGAATTCGTGGACGAATTCACTTTAAGGGGTGGTGAGCACATGTATGTGCGTCATCGTTATAACATGAAAAGAACCCATGAATGTCCACTTAGGAATGAAAATACACATGTTTGGGAAACCTAGGTGTTCCTATAATTGCTTTTTGCAATTTTGTTCGGTCCCTTATTGGTGTTCTGTACGATTGTAGGTGTACGAGTGTGGCGCATGGCAGTCTGAATGCACACTTTCTGGGAAAAGTACTGCACCCAGCGACGTGCCGGAGACCCCTACGTCTTTGGAAACCATAAGAAGGGTGGTTGAAGCGGTGTTCGCTGTGACCAACGCACATCATGGGAGTAATGTGCAACCATTTGTCCCTGAGGTGGCCCCAATATCGGGTGGTATGTTGGAGCAAAGGGCATTTGGGGGTCAAGTAGAGCAGCAGAGGAGCCTAACTGTGGCGCAGGGAGCGCATTCGGTGGACGCATATTTGCAGACGTTCCTTATGGTAAGGCGCTACCCAGGCTTTGAATGGGAAAGCGAGCAATCTATAGTGGATAGATTTTATAACGGTCTGCGCAGCGAGTTGCGTATCCTACTGCTAGGACCAAAGTTATTGGGATTCCGAGCTTTGGTGGAATCGGCCAGAGTGTTGGAAGTGGAGTTGGGGAAAACTCACCGAGTACCAGTGAATAGGGTACCAAACCCTACAGATCCTATAAGGACTGCCTATCGAAAGACACAGAGAAATTGTCATTCTTGTGGCAAGAAAGGGCACCTCGCCAGAGAGTGTTGGGAGAGTGCTCAGAAGGCAAGGAAAGTGTTGGCAGGAGCAGTCGTAGATGCTGTGACAAAGGATTCGGTGGTCAAGTTGACAACCTCAAAATCTGGGTACCGTAGGTGGTACAAGAAGGCTAGGAGGTCGGGTCTAGTCCCTTCCTCTAGCACATCCGGAGCGACTACAATTCAAACCCCGGATGTATGCTTTGTTTGTGGAAAGCTGGGGCACTATGCCCGCGATTGTTGGAGTGGACGCCCAATGTCCAAAAAGAAGTCTGGGGCATTATCTGAGGAGAAGAGAAAGGCGGTGGCGTCCGCCGCACCGCTGTTTACTCTGGCCCAACTGAGAATGGGCGGTCTTGGCCAGCAGGAGGCCATGTGGCCGATCGTCGGGAAGGCAGGTATGGTTTTATTGATAGCAGATTAGCTTTTTATACCTGTTACCTTTTGTGTGTTAGCTTAGGACTGGAAGTTCTAGGCTTTGTTTGGATTTTTGGCAATCCGGCGAGAGCATTGTCCGATGCGGAAGCTTCGCGCTCCTTTTGTCCAAAAGATTTATATCGTACATTGAAGTACCTTCTTCGATGGAAAAGGACAAAGTGGAGGCGTTGTGGCATAATGGATGTTCATGCGCGCGGAGAGAGATTCTGTGTAGCAAGGTTACAGTTAAGGGGTCAGGGATTCGACGTGCGAGCGTCGTTGCTGCCACCATGGGAGGCTTTGAAGCCTAAGCCTACATTGAGTAGTAGCTCGAGGGTATCCGAATATCCCGATGTGTTTCCCTGATGGGCCTCTGGAGCCCTCCGTAGCGAGCAATCGATTTCGCGAGTGAGCTGGCGCCAGGTGCCAAATCTGGGTCATGCTCTCCTCATAGGCTAACGCCTAATGAGTTGGCAGAACTGAAAGTTCAATTTGAAGAGCGTATGGATCAAGGTTTTGTGCGTCCAAGTTTGTCGTCTTGGAGCACACCGGCCCTCTTCGTGTAGAAGAAGGACGGGAGTTTGCGGCTCTGAATCGTTTATGAAGAACTGAGCAAGTCGTTAAAAGAGATCAAGTACCCGATCCCAAGAATTGGCGATCTGTTTGACCATTTGGGTGGGTCATCGGCGTACTTAAAGTTGGAACTTAAGTCTGGTTACTATCAGATGAGAATCAAGGGAAGTGTTATCCCAAAGATAGCGTTCAACACAAGATATGGGCGTTTCGAGTTTACGGTCATGCCGTTCGGGCTGACTAATGCGCCATCGGTGCTCATGGATTTGATGAACAAAACGTTCAGGGAGTACTTAGACCATGTTGGGATCGTCTTTATTGACGACCTATTGGTGTGCTCGCAGTGCGAAGAAGATCGCCTCAAGCACCTGTGTTTGGTTTTGGAGACGCTAAGGAGGAACGAGCTACGTAAAGTTCTCCAAAGACGAGTTTTGGTTATTCTCAGTGGCATTCCTTGGTCACGTAGTTAGTGGGGAAGGTGTTGCGGTGGATCCGGCGTAGATTGTTGCGATACGAGAGTGGCCTGTGTTGTCTTTGGTAGAGGAAGTCCGGAGTTGCTGGGGCTTGCCGGATATTACAGGCGCTTCGTAGAGAACTTCTCGCGGGTAGCGTTACCTCTCACGAAGTTGACAAGGAAGGATCAGAAATTCTTGTGGACGCAAGAGTGCGTGCAAGCTTTTGAGGAGCTGAAGAGGCGGTTGACCACGGCGCCAGTGCTTAGTTCGCCGAGTGGGACCGAGGGCTTTGAGGTGTATAGCGACGCTTCGGGTAGTGGCTTGGGCTGCGTGTTGTTGCAGCATGGAAGTGTGATCGCGTATGGATCGCGTCAGCTGAAAGTGCATGAAAGGAATTATCCGGTGCACGACTTGGAGTTGGTGGCCGTGATTTTTGCACTCAAGTTGTGGAGGCACTACCTATACGGCGTAAGAGTCGATATATACACCGATCACAAGAGCCTAAAATACTTGTTGGATCAAAAGGACCTTAATATGAGGCAGAGGAGGTGGATGGAGTTCCTGGGGGACTACACCTTCAAGATACATTATGTACCCGGGAAGGGCAACGCAGTGCGGATGCGCTGAGCCGCAGGGCTCCCGCCCGAGCCAACTGGTTGTCGGTGCATGATGAGCGGCTAGTGCGGGAGTTGGAGGAGCTTGAGATCTGTTGCGTGGACAAGCAGACGAGCGCCAAAGCAATGTTAAACTGGACAGAGGTGCAGTACGACCTGGCTGACCGGGTTCGGCAGGCATTGGAGTTGGATGATTCCATGAAGGAGCTTTTGGAGGCCGCTCTGGATGGGTCAAATTCCCAGTTCTCGGTAGAAGACGGGTTATTAAGGAAGGATCATCGTTTGTGCGTCCCAAGTGGGGGCAACCTCCGGGCGGAGTTGATGTACGAGGCTCATCATACCAAGTACTCAATCCACCCAGGGAGCACGAAGATGTATCGTGATCTCAAGAAGTTGTTTTGGTGGCCGGGGCTTAAGAAAGATGTGGCGTTGTACGTGGCTAAATGCCAAACGTGCGCCTTGGTGAAGGCGGAGTGCCAAAAGCCGGGAGGATTTCTGAAGTCCTTGCCTATACCGGAGTGGAAATTCAACGATATATCCATGGACTTTGTGCACGGGTTGCCAAGGTCGCAGAAGGGGAACGACGCCATCTGGGTGATCGTAGATCGGCTAACCAAGGTATCTCATTTCATTCCGCATAGGAAGGATGATCCAGTCGAGAAATTGGCAAAGTTGTACGTTGACAATATTGTTAGGCTGCATGGTGTGCCTCGTAGCATTGTGAGTGATCGCGATGGGCGGTTCACGTCAAATGATTGGAGGTTGGTGCAGCAGATGTTGGGAACAAAGTTAAAGTTCAGTACAGCTTTCCATCCGCAGACGGATGGGCAGACCGAGAGGGTCAATAGAACGATGGAGGACATGCTACGCATGTGTGTCCTGGACTTCGGTAAGCATTGGGAAGACCATCTTTATTTGGTGGAGTTCGCGTACAACAACAGCTACCAAGCGAGCATACAAATGGCGCCCTTCGAGGCCCTGTATGGTAGGAAGTGTCGCACGCCGTTATCGTGGCTTGAAGCGGGTGAGGCAAGGTTGTACAAGAAGCAGGAGGTGGAGAGTGCTACCTCGTTAGTGCGAATCATTCGGGAGCGCTTGTTAATCGCTCAGGACCGGCAGGCGAAGTACTACAATGCCAAGCACCGGAACGTGGAGTTCGCGGTAGGCGATTGGGTGTACTTGAAGATCAAGCCGTTCAAGGGTGTCTCACGGATTCGACGCTTGAAAAAGTTGAGTCCGAGATACCTTGGGCCGTTTGAGGTACTGGAGCGAGTCGGCGAAGCGGCATACCGTTTGAAGCTATCAGTGGAGTTGAGTGGATTACATGATGTGTTCCACATTTCTGTGTTGCGGAAGGCGGTGCAAGAGCCTTCGCAGGTGATCGCGGCTGATCAAGTACCGGTTGAGGAAGGGTTGACAACGAAAGTCAAGCCCATATCTATTGAGGATTTCGAAGTCAAGCGGCTTCGGAACAAGGAGATCAGAATGGTGAAGGTCCGTTGGGATAACTGTGGGCGCGAGGAGCTCTCTTGGGAGCGAGAGCAGACAATGCGCGAGGAGTACCCCGAGTTGTTCCCCTCAGGTACTCGTTATGTTTATTTTGTGTAGTCTCTGTTCTTAATTTCGGGACGAAATTTTTCTTAAGGGGGAGGGAGTTGTAAGACCCCAACCTCGGAGATGATCGCGTTCGGGCACCATTTTGAGGGTCAAAACGGTGTCGGGTGGAAAAATGGTCAACATGAATTTTGTTCGTCTCGACGAGATCTACAACTTTCATGTTGACCACTTTTCGATTTGAGGTCATCTCAGGGGCACACGGCCAGGCACACGGCCGTGTGCCTACCCGTGTTCAGTGGTCGAATGCGTTTTTGTGCAGTCTCGAGTCAGAGAAGTACACGGCCTGAGACACATGGCTGTGTCTCAAGCCATGTGTGGGTCACACGGCCTCGAACACGGCGTGTCAGGAACCGTGTCGATCGGCGAATGAGCTACACGGCCAGACACACGGCCGTGTGTCAAGCCGTGTTCGGCCCAGTTTTTGGGATTTTGGATCTAATCTCGGCCGTCCGTTCCCTTGGATCTGGATCCGACGGTGGGGGCTGCTCCTGGGGGGTTATTAGCCGGGATTAGGGTTTTGAATCCTCATTTTCTTTGGTCCACTCTCTCTCTAAGTGTTTAGAGAGAAGGGAGAGCAAGAGGAAGGAGGAGCCCAAGATCCGGCCGCCGGAGGAGCTCCGGAGCCCCGATTCGCGATCCGAGTCCGGATCCTCGAAGGCAAGGGCGAGGCGAAGCTTTCCATCCGACTACATTTTCATGGCGCCGCGGAAATCTTCGAGGGTAACGATTCTCTTCTTGAGCATGTGAAGCTCTTCTTCCTTTGCATGGGAAAACCCCTCTCCCGTGAGTGTGCGGCGAGATCGTGGTATTCCTTGGGGTAGATAAGTAAAGTCCCCCTTGTTAGAGTCCGGAATCGTAGTACGGACATAGGCATGTTGTGTGAAGCCTACCCGGATGTGTTTTCCGGATCGGTGATGTTTTGTTATGCATATTTTAGCCGGAGAAGACTCCGAGCGTTGTGGTTGTTTTCGGGTTGCTATGCGGTAGAATGCATCAGGGAATCTTGGGGATTAACCCCGAGGTGCACCCGGAAATCTGGGCGGAAACGAAGTTCTGCCATCTCGGTGGCCTGGGTGCCAGCCGGGAACATAGCGGGGCTATGTATCATGTTTGATTGCAGCAGGGAGCCTTGGGGATGAAACCCGAGGTGCACCCGGAAATCTTGGACGGAAATGTAGTTCTGTCATAACGGTGGCCTGGGAGCCAACCGGGTACTTAGCGGGGCTATGTACCGTGTTTGATCGTTAATTGGGACTGGGGAAAGCTTAGTCCGCGCCAAAGGGCCGAATGGCAGTGGCGGAGTGAGCAACGGACTAGTAGCCCTCTACCCGCTCCACCTGCTCGGTTAAAGCGACCTAAAGTTTACGTGGGACTTACCGAGATTTGGAGATCGAGTCTAGGCTGCGGCTGAGAAGACTAAATGCTCACAAAGATTGCCATCCTGGGGGTGGTGGTGGAGTCGAGGACCGGACGGGGTTCGGACTGGCTTCGCCGAGTAAGTGCCCTGAGAGCACGGGGTGTACGGCCGTGAGAGCGTGCACCTATGTTGAGATGCTTGTTTGGCTGTGTTGCGTGTTTTGCTAACAAGTGCAGGGAAGAAGCTTTGCCGCCCCGGTCTGGGGGCGGAATCGTTATAATTTGGTCAGCATTGCTGACCGTTGCCTTTGTTTACCACCGTGCGGTGGGTTGTTGCTTGCAGGTGCTGCGAAGCTGAGAGATAATTAGCGGGCTAAAGCCCAAGTTGCTGTGCTGGCCCTCGAAGGCCTTGTTTTGAGTGTTTTACCTCTTGTACTCATGTGTGGCCGGCCTGCGTGCCGAGGTTTGGAAGACACTTGTATTTAAGCAACTCTTGTAAAGCCTTAAGGCTATTTCTTCTCTTTTGTGTATGTACTCATTCCTGGGTTGTAGTGGACATTCATGCTCTGTGGCAGGGTTCTTATCTTTTTGCAACTTAATTAAATTGCTTCCGCTAGGTGTTGTGTAGGACGCTCTGATTGGTTGTGTGGTTTCAACGCGTAACCAACCGGTCTGTCCGTAGTATATGACGTCGGGCCCCGGCCGGACCTACTGCTATATGCTATGTGACGGATAGGGGTGTTACATTACTTCACTAACTCGCAAGGATCAGAAGTTTGTATGGACTTAAGAGTGCAATCAGGCATTTGAAACCCTGAAGGAAAGGCTAATGACGGTGCCGATCCTAAGTCTACCAAAGGGGACCGAAGGGTTCTAGATTTTCAGCGACGCATCCGGATGCGGTTTAGGGTGCGTGTTGGTGCAGCATGGTAGTGTGATAGCTTTTGGGTCGAGGCAGCTGAAGCCTCATGAGAGAAATTACCCCGTCCATGATTTGGAGTTGGCGGCGGTAATTTTTGCTTTGAAGTTGTGGAGGCACTACGTTTATGGTGCAAAGGTGGAGATCTTCACGGACCACAAGAGTCTGAAGTATCTCCTAGATCAGAAGGACCTAAATATGCGGCAGCGCAGGTGGGTCGAGTTCCTTGGGGACTACGAAGTGGCGATTCAGTACACGCCAGGGAAAGCCAATGTGGTGGCAGATGCGTTGAGTAGGAAATACTCGGGGCAAGGAAATTGGATTGAAGCTCACGATGAGCGGTTAAGGCGGGACTGGGAGTCCCTTGGTTTGGAATGTGTGGCAAGAGGCGAGTCTAGCGTGGCTCGACTAAATTGGATTAAGATGCAGAGTGACTTATGCGATCGTATTCGGGAAGCGACCCGTGTAGATGCGGAGTTCCAACCTTTCGTGGAGGAAGCTCTAAAGGGCGAGGGTAGCGCCTGGGAGGTGGTTGATGGGATTCTGAGGAAGGGCGGAAGGATTTGTGTACCGCAATTCGGCAAGCTCCGCGAGGAGTTGATGTTTGAGGCCCACTTCACTAAGTACTCCATTCACCCGGGTAGTACAAAGATGTACTTGGATTTGAAGAAGTCCTATTGGTGGCCTGGGATGAAGCGGGAAGTAGCTTTGTGTGTGAGTCGGTGCCAAACATGTGCCTTGGTGAAGGCCGAGTGTTAGAAGCCGGGCGGATTCTTGAAGCCTCTTCCAATCCCCGAATGGAAATTTGATGACATCTCCATGGATTTTGTGCATGGGTTGCCTAGATCGCAGCAGGGTAATGACGCCATTTGGGTGATTGTGGACCGCTTGACCAAAGTGGCACATTTCATCCCAAACCGGAAGGAGGACGGTGTGGAAAAGTTGGTGGAGTTGTATGTCCGCAATATTGTACGACTTCATGGGATTCCGAAGAGTATAGTCAGCGACCGGGATGGACGTTTCACGTCTAAGGATTGGCGGTTGGTGCAGAGAGCTTGGGCACAAAACTCAAGTTCAGTACGGCCTTTCATCCTCAAACCGATGGGCAAACTGAGAGAATGAACCGTACCTTGGAAGATATGCTAAGGATGTGTACTCTCGACTTCGGCAAGAAGTGGGAGGATCACCTCTTCATGGTGGAGTTTGCTTATAACAATAGTTACCAAGCTAGTATCAAGATGGCGCCATACGAAGCTCTGTATGGGAGGCGGTATCGAACACCGATGTCTTGGACAGAGGCGGGAGACACCAAGCTCTTGGGGAAAGAAGTAGTAGCCGACGCTAGTGAGCTAGTGCGGACCATCCAAGAGCGCATGAAGGTAGCTCAAGATCGGCAGTCGAAGTATTTCAATGCTCGCCACAGGCATGTGGAATTCGCTGAGGGCGACTGGGTGTATCTTAAGATCAAGCCATTCAAAGGCGTTTCGCGAATTCACCGACTCAAGAAGCTGAGTTCGAGATTTTTGGGACCATTCAAGGTCATCGAGCGAGTGGGAGAGGCAGCGTACCGGTTGGCGTTGTCCACAGAGCTAAGTGGATTGCATGACGTTTTTCACGTCTCCGTCCTGAGGAAAGCTTTGTTAGAAGCCAGCGTGGTGATTGAGCCGACGGCGGTGCCGGTAGAGGAAGACTTGAGGACGCGAGTTCGTCCAATCGGGATAGAAGACTCAGAGGTTCGGCAATTACGGAACAAGGAGGTCAGACTCGTAAAGGTCCATTGGGACAACTGTGGCTGCGAGGAGCTCTCATGGGAGCGAGAGCAGGCCATGCTGGAGGAGTACCCCGAGCTTTTCTCCTCAGGTACCATTTAGTTTTGTTTACCTTCCATGTTTTAAATTTCGGGATGAAATTCTTGTAAGGGGGGGGGGGGGGGGGAATTGTAACACCCCAAAACTTGGAAGGGGAATCGACGGCATCGTTTTAGCCAAGTTTGGGTTTTGGAGCAGGCGACACGGGCGTGTCAAGGGCGTGACACGGGCGTGTCAGGGCGTGGTCGACCACGGAGCTTGTGGTCGACATTTTGAGGGTCGACGTTCGTCGGGCTCAGGAACACAGTCTGGGACACGGGCGTGTCCCTGGCCGTGTCCTTCTCGGGCTGTTTGCAGGATTTATTCTGCTAGGCGTGACACGGGTCACGACACGGCCATGTCGGGTCTGACACGGGCGTATCGAAGGCCGTGTCTTTGGCCGTGTCCCTGGCCGTGTCCTTCTCTGACTGGGAAAGTTGGTCGGTGGGGGGCGTGACACGGGTCTTGACACGGCCGTGTCAAATGCGACACGGGCGTGTCGGAGGCCGTGTCAACGGCCGTGTGCTGGTTTTCGAATCGGTCGAGACGGCGAATGGTTGACACGGCCCTGCACACGACCGTGTGCCAACCCGTGTTCGGCCCAGATTTTGTTATTTTGGGTTCCGATCGTGGCCGTCCGTTTCTTTGGTATGAGATCCAACGGTGGGGAGCCTCCCTGGGCGGTTTAAGGCCGGGAATAGGGTTTCAAACCCTCATTTTCCATTTGGCTTTATCTCTCTTGATTCTAGAGAGAAGAGAGAGCAAGGAGGAGGGAGAAGGCCAAGTTCTGGCCACCGGCGAAGCTTCGGAGGTCCGTTTCGCGAGCGGAGTTCAGATCCGCAAAGGTGGGAGCGTTGCGGTGGTTTTCAACCGAGCAAATCTTCTCCATGGCTAGGAAGAGGGGACGGAAGGTAACGACACTTCTCCTCTCGATTTTTTTAGGATTTAGGATGCATGAATAGCATCCCCTTCCTTTCATATTTTGAGCACCGAATCTCTCAAATGAGAGGGATTCGTGTAGCCTAGGTTCAAGAGAAACCTACGGGTTGAGTGTGTTCATCCCGGCATGCTTTGCATTAGAGATCCGCTCCGTTAGCGGATTAGGTATTATGGGTGAAACCGTGGTCGCGACCGTTAGTCCGACCCGGTGATGTTGCATAGCGAGCTTCGGGGATTCGGTAGAAATCCGTTGCGGCAATATGCCGTTGTATGTATGGGTTTTCCCCCTTATATTTGAGTGAGTACTCGTGGTCGGAACCGGACAAGGTTAGCTCCGCGTTGTGCGGTAGATGGTTTCCTTGGAGCACGGGAAAGACACGGTGCGAATGGTGATTGGGGTTGGGAAACCTTTGTTTGTGCTGTGCGAAGGCGCGGCTATGTCTCCGTGGTCGGCTGGATATCCAGTGACGCGCAAGTCATGTGGGGTAAGTGTCCCGGCGAGACTAGCCCCTTGTGTGGGACTGACGAGAATGTCGAGCGGAGGGCAAGCCCGAGCAATGTGGCCATGAGCGGGTGGGGTCCAGCAAGGCTTCTTAGAATCGGTCAGTGTGAGACGGAACCCTGACGTGCGAAGTCAGAATGCGCGGGCAAGCCCGGGGTATATGACCCTTGTGCAGGTGGGGCCTTTGCGAGGTTCCGTGTGACGGCGTGTGTGCTGTTAGGGACATGGTGGTTCCCTTGTGTTTGCGGCTTTAAGAGAATGGGGAAATGGAAGTACCCAGTGTTTGATGTTGTGCTAGATGCATACGAGCTAGGGTGCCTTGGGTGAAACCCGGGTTGCATTCATGTTGCATAGTAGGCCCCTTTCACTTTGTACAAAACATAGAGAACATGTATGCTGTATGAGACATCCAAGCCTGTTGTACGGCTTTATTATATATACTCTTTTGGTATACGAAGTGCTAACTTGCAGGTGGAGTGGTACCCCGGGGTCCGTTAGGGACGGCCGGGAGGAGATGTGTTTGTTACACAGTAGAGGTCAGCCTTTGCTGACCCACGTTACTTCAAATCCTTACAGGGCAAGGATCGCATGCAGGAGCTAGCGCGCCGGGCGAAAAGCCCTAAGCCTCATGAAGTGTTGCTGTGCTTGACTATTTTCTTTTCCTTATTTTGTTGCTGTTGTTTGACTATGTCCGGCTTGCATGCCGAGGTAGCCTAGGGGTGCTTGGCACTTTTTAAATTTTGGACTTATATTGTGTAAGGCCTTAAGGCCATTTGATACTCTTCTGTTAGTGGATAACTTCTGTCTGTTAGTGTTCTGTTTCCGCTGTGTTTGTCTGGAGTTTTGAGTTTGGGTAGTTTTATATCATCTTTTAATACTAAAGCTGTGGCGTCCGTATGTTGTGGGGCCCCGGCCGGACCCATATTATATGGTCTTTACAGGGGAGGTGTTACACTGTTAGCCAACCAAGTGCGGACAAGCGCATCACTGGCATCCCAGCCATCAAATTCAGAAGAGTCTGGAGGAGGAGGGTCATCAGTGAGGTGATGACGTTTGCGCTGAGAGCGAAAAAGAAAGGTGAAAGAAATGCTCTAATCTGGATAGTTGGAACCAACTAGTTTAGAAACCGTGCCAAGGTTTCCGGAAGAAGTAGAAGGAGGAGGCGGAGCTGGATTGGCTATAGGAGTGGTGGTAGTTGAATTCTCGAAAATAGCCATAGAAGAAAGCAACAGGAGGCCGCGTGGTTAGGAAACAAGCCGCGGGAAAGAGGAAGAAGGAGAGCTGCAGCGGTCACGATATCAGACACCAGCGGCCAGAAAAGCCACGACCAAGCAGCAGAACAAAGCAGAGGGAAAGAAGTCGGGCGGCTAGAAGATAGATCGCGCGAACAGAAGAGGGGGTTGCTGGGAGGAGAAAAGCAAACAAGGAAAAAACAGGTCGCGACGACAGGTCGCGGTGACTAAGAAGAGGAGGAGGGCGCGGCGACTAGAACAGGTCGCAAGCAAAAGAAACAAGCCGCACGAACAAGGCACAAGCAAACAGGCAGAAGAAACAAGCCGCGGAAACAGGGCGCAAGATGAAGAAGAAGCAAGCCGCGCGGACAGGTCGCACGGTCAGAGAGGGGCACAGAATCAGGAGGAGAAAGTCGAATCCTCTGATACCATGTGAAAGTAGCGAAAAACGACTAGAAAACAAGCCGGAACTTTGAATAATGAAAGTTTTATTATCCAAAAAGACATCATTTTCAAAGGTATAACCTCCCTTTTATAGAATGTAGGAGATGGGAGAGAGTACAAACTAATAATGTGGGACTAAAAAATGTACAGAGACTGTGCGGTTAAAAACAAGAAGACCGAACAAGCCGTGCGGTTAGACAATGGGCTAACCGCTCGGCAATACCAGAGAAAGAGAGCGAGATGCTGTAGGAGACCGCTAGACCGCCCGGTCTCCAAGCCACCAAAGACAAGCCGCCAGACCACCGGACAACAAACCGCAATAGCTGGAAATCAACCCGCTGGAGAGTAACCGCTAGACCGCGCGGTCTACAACCTGCCAAGCTCAAACCGCCAGACCGCTCAGTCTCATACTTCAACACTCGGAAATGTCCTTTTATTACTCGTCGTCTAACGACTCTATGTGCAGTATGGACCAGCCAGAATTGGTAACTGCAACATATCTTTTGCATTTACTACTGTACTAAATGCAATACTGTGCCTTTTGTCATCTAGCGCGCTATTCCCATAATATTTGAATTATTGATGACGTTAGTATGACTCAGCGCTTGTGGACTTAACAATTTCTAGACAATTTGCATAGACGCTAAGTGAGGCCATGTCAATCAACGCAGAAGTACTTAGTAGAAATTCTGCATCTTGTGGCGTTGAGTGAACCTTCAACACTCAATGCATTTGAAATTTGCAGTCTAACTATTAAGGTGTTGAGTGATCCTTCATTACTCAACACTTCTGGACTTGGTAAAATTTTCTTGCATGAAGGCGTTGAGTGAACCTTCTACACTCAACGCTTCTGGACTTTGCTTCACTTCTTGATAAGGAGTTTAGTGATCCGTCTTCACTCAATGCTTCTATACTTTATCAAAAATTCTATTGAGTAGGCGTTAAGTGAACTGCCTTCATTCAACACTTCTGTCCTTAGACAGATTTCTAGCCAGCAACACTGAGGCTTTGACTGCATGGTGTTCTGTCAACGCTTTTACCCTTCAGGCGTTGAGTGATGGGTGTTCACTCAACGCTTCTGGACTTAATCTATTTTTTGCTTGTTTAGCAACCTGTCTTGATTACAACTGTCATTATGACCCTAACAACATGTCAAATCAGTGTAACAAAATACAACATATATACAATGAACTTTGAGCATATATTAGATACATTCATGTGTATACCATTAACCCATGGGCCTTCTTTAAATCTAGAACATTATGATCAATGGACCCAACAATCTCCCCATATTTGAAGAATTTAGAACCCTAGTCAATGATATACACTACCATATGAATAGAAAAGCATTCACAACAAACAAGAATAATAATTTCAAATAATCAAAAATGTGATTTCCATTTAAGTAGATAAATATAAATAGACAGTGTGCTTATGACAAAATCCATATTCCTAAAGCCTTTCAAGGAATACATAGACATTTTAAGTTTCAGGTTCCCTGATCACTATGCCCTTGTTGGATTTCTTTGCATCCTTTTCATCAGCCTCAGTCTTCTTCTGCTTTTATCTTTCAAAATAACTGTAAGACTTTGGGAAGTATTTGCTAGGCTCAAGAGCATCTGGTGGCACTGCACCTGTCTTTTTGTCTCTCCTGAACTTCCTCCTGGCCTCTTAATTCCTTTCTAACTTATCCCATTCTTGTGAGCCATACAATTTTCCCCTATCAGTCTTGTGGTCTTTGATTTGATCCCAGGAAGACAGAATGATAGTCCTTGATTGAGGACTCCATTTTTCAAAATCTAGCATGGTCTCCATCTCTTCTTTGTACCTCTTTTTACTGAGCCTAATCTCTTCCTCTTCTTCAGCAATAGACTTTCCTTTGACTCTTGCTATCTGATCAGCAGTGGGGCTGAAGGTAGGAATGTCATTAATAGCAGTAGATGGTTTAGCCCACTGATTATCATATTGATCTTCCCTCTAATCACCATACTGTTCATCATACATACCTTCTGAAATAGGATCAGGAACAATGTTATCATATGAATATTGCTCAAGCACCAATGAACCTCTGATTACATTGGTAAGCCAAACAACATTCTAAGTATTAGCCTTGATCATTGCCTTCTCCCCCTCTATGACTTCTTCACTAACAGTTGCAGTCAGGGAGTTCTTTGCTATAAAGAGTCTTTCATCAAGAAAATTGACTACCTTAGTAATATGATTTTTGACCTCTAACAAGTGATCATCAAGGTATTTAGTACAAGCATCCATTCTCCTCTCCGTGTTGTCTTGTTATCTTCCATTAGGATTTTCTGCACTTCATGGACCATTTTCATGTTGCTAGTTGTGATGCTTTGATTTTCCATGATATCAAGCTGCTTCTTCCAAATTTCCTCAAGCTTTCTTTCATTGTGGGTAACAGCTAGCGTAGCTCTCATGAAGAAAGAAACTGTGTTGGCCTTCAACAGATTTACTTCAAATCCGATGGACTTTAGCTCTATAGATATATCTTTTCTAAGCGCTTTGATTGAATCATCAAAAAAAATGTTCAAGTTGCCTCCTCTGGTAATCCAACAGACCTTTCAATTGTGTTAGGAATGTTGAAGACATCTGATCAGCTTGATGAGATGTCCCTTGATCACAGACATCCTCATCCTCTTTCCTTGTCTTTTCTCTTATCTCTGAGTCAGCTCTCATGTATTCAGAAGAGTGATCAACAACATCACTCTTTGGCTCATCAACTGCAGGTTCACCATCCTCAGAAATTTCAATAACATTCCCAGTTTCTTGAGTAGGGAGCTCTGTTGTAATCTCCTGCTCAACCTCTGCATTCCCCAAAGGAATTTGCTGCTTTGTAGTAACTGTGACTGGAGCATCTTCAATCACTATATTAGGAAGTTGCTCCCACTCAACTTGAGGACAAAAGAGTATGACCTCAGGACCTTCTGGAGTTTGATCAATATTGTTCTGCAGATTCTCAATGAAGGCATCAAGTTGGTCTTGAACTGATTTAACTATCTCTCTCATAGCAGGTGCAAGCATCTGGGAAGTCTCCCCCTCAATGTATGCACAGATCCTGTACACAATACCTTCAGTTACTTGTTCAACTACCTCTATTGGGATGTTTTCAGATTATGAGCCACTAACTTGGATAGTCTTTGTTGTAGGTTCAGAGGATAATTAAACCTGAGCACTCATATCTCTTATTATTTTCTCTGCAGAATTAGACAATTGAGGATCATGTGGCTCTTCCTCACTGCTCTCAAAAGAGCTGATTCAAGTGCTTTCCTCTATAATCATGACTGATTTCTTTTTCTTGTCAG
Source organism: Platanthera zijinensis (assembly GCA_039513925.1). Lineage (NCBI taxonomy): Eukaryota > Viridiplantae > Streptophyta > Magnoliopsida > Asparagales > Orchidaceae > Platanthera > Platanthera zijinensis. The sequence continues at coordinate 144,473,263 of CM077091.1, read as the reverse complement.
TAGATTACTGATGTGGGCGCTAGACTCTATCCCATATGTCAAATATCTTTGAGTCCATCCTCCTCATGTGATGGATATTTGTTCCTAACCTCATGTTGAGGATCCCTGGAACAGACACATAGAGATATAGGGACAGAATTCTCCCTAGATTAGGTTCTAGCATACAGTCCACCACTCTATCAAACAATATCTTCCCCAGTTAGTCTTTTTGGATAGAACTATCCTTGCTATTACTTCAAACATCTTCTTGGAGATCTTGTCATGGGACCCAGTTTTGTAGAGCAATGCCTTACCGATAACATCTGCTAGGAATTTGCCTTTGAGATTCATATCCTTCCTTAGAATGGAACCAGTGGTGTGTTTTGATAGTCCACACCACTTTAGGGCGGATTTCACATCATCCTGGTACATGTCATCTTCTTCATTTGATTGTTTGAACTTGGGCAGATTCAGTGCTTTGCTCAGTCATCTGGATGCAATATTTATCTTTTGTCTACTTACAGATAGCTTGATTTTCGTGGAGGATGAGTCGATAGTGGCATTCGTATAGAATTCAAGAACTTCACGATTCCATTTCGAGATGGGATCGGACAGAAAAAACTCTAGTTCAGCGACCTGTAGTAACTGGAGAACGAGATGAACTTCCTCTGGAGCATCCTTGAGGCCATTTCGAACCAACTTTGGACCCTCGAAAAGGAAATCCTTTCCTTTCGACGCCATGAATCCTTTGAATATCTGAAGTTTTCTCGAGCTTTCATTGTAGGGAGGCAGAAAGTCGAGAAGGGCTAGGAATAATGTATTTTATTCTAAGTACACAACCTTCTATTTATACTTACCTATTATTTGAGAATGTGGAGAGGTGCATACCTGTCGTGATAATCACGAGGAAATCAATAGCTGAGATTTATACCGTAAGATAGCCATAATCAGAAGTCTTTAGGAGAATTCATTGAGTAGACTCGACGCACTCGACGCTCTCGACGCCTGAATTTGTCTCAGCGCACTCAAAACCTGGACACTTGGACTTAGCGCACTCGATGCCTGATGTTGTCTCAGCGCACTCAATGCCTGAACACTTAGACTCAGCGCATTCTACGCTTGGACACAGTACATATCTTCTTTGATATTCTGCAAGGATCAATACTGCCTGAAACATATATGCATGAAGTTGCACTGAAGCTATACTAAGTTCAACATGCGCAATTCAAATTTTAAGGTGCTGAACTTTGTAACGGCCTCCCCAGCACCACGCTCGCAAGGACGGCCGCCGGCACCCCCAGCACCACGCTCGAAAGGGTTCAGCCTAACCAGGTCTGCAGACCATGCACCCCAACCCCTCTCCGCGCCTGTTTTTCAGCAGTGGTGGGTTATTGTCACTGGGGATCGAACCCAGGACCTTGATAAGAGACTCTTTACCACAGCTCTCATCACCAGCTGTAGCTCAGTTGGTGATGAGAGCTGTGGTAAAGAGTCTCTTATCAAGGTCCTGGGTTCGATCCCCAGTGGCAACAACCCACCGCTGTTGAAAAATAGGCGCGGAGAGGGGTTGGGGTGCATGGTCTGCAGACCTGGTTAGGCTGAACCCTTTCGAGCGTAGTGCTGGGGGTGCCGGCGGCCGTCCTTGCGAGCGTGGTGCTGGGGAGGCCGTTATAAACTTGGCTTCATCTAGTGGCTTAGTGAAGATATCAGTCACTTGTTTGTCTGTGGGGACAAACTCTAGACTGATGTCCTCTCTTTCCGCATGCTCTCTAATAAAATGATATCTAATCTCTATGTGCTTAGTCCTGCTATGAGACACAGGATTTCTAGCAATAGAGATTGCACTAGAAGAATCACAAAACATTAGAGTTCTACTTAGCTTGAGATTGTAGTCATGGAGCTGATGATGGATCCAAAGTAGTTGTGCACATCAACTTCCAGCTAAGATATATTCTGATTCAACTGTTGAGATAACAACACTTGTTTGCTTCTTGCTGCTCCAAGATACAAGTTTTCTTCCTAGAAATTGATAGGAGCATGATGTTCTTTTCCTATCTTCTATACAACCTGCTAAGTCTGCATCTGAATACCCAATTAGTTCAAAATCATTATTCCTAGGGTACCATAGGCCAAGATCAGGTGTGCCCTTAAGATATCTTAGAATTTTTTTACTGCAGAATAATAAGACTCCTTAGGGCTAGCCTGGTATCTAACACAAACACATTAAATATACATGATGTCTGGCCGAATTACAGTTAAGTAGAGGAGGGAGCCAATTATGCCTATATACAAGGTTTCATCAACAGGTTTCTCAGTCTCATCCTTATCTATTGACACATTTGACCCCATAGTAATTTTCATTAACGAAGCACTCTCTATTCAAAACTTTTTAATTAACCCCTTGGTGAACTTAGACTGAGAGATGGATAGTCCATCCTCAGACTATCTAACTTGGAGGCCCAAGAAGTACTTGAGTTCACCCATACTGCTCATCTCAATTTGTCCTTGCATAAGTTTAGCAAACTTCTTGTAGAGTCCATCATCAATAATCCTAAAAATTTTGTCATCTAAATAAATTTGGACTAGAATGATCTTACCTTTGACTTCCCTAAGGAATAATGTCTTGTCTATCTTTTCCCTTGAGAATTTTCTCTTAATGAGAAAGCTAGACTGAGTTTCATACCATGCCCTAGGGGCTTGCTTCAACCCATATAAAGCCTTTCTTCGCTTAAATATATAATCAGGAAAGTTAAAGTTAACAAAACCTGAGGGTTGCTCAACATAAACCTCTTCTTTTAGGTCACCATTTAGGAAAGCTGACTTAACATCCATTTGGTAGACCTTGAATCTTTTATGTGTAGCTTATGCAAGGAATAGTCTTATTGCTTCCAATTTAGCTACTGGTGCAAAGGTTTGATCAAAGTCAATACCTTCATCTTGTCTATATCCCCTGACAACCAGTCTAGCTTTATTCTTGATTATAATACCATTCTCATCAAGTTTATTCCTATATCCACTTCGTTCCAATGATGTTATGTCCATGTGGTCTGAGAACCAGCTTCCAGACCTTACATCTCTTGAACTGATTTAGTTCTTCTAGCATAACCACAATCTAGAATGAATCTATGTTGGCATCTTCAAATCTCTTAGGTTTAACTTGAGACAGAAAGCTTGAATACATAGCAATGTTGAGGCTTCTTCTCCTAATTGTAACACCTTGCCTTGCATTACCTATGATTTGATCTTTGGGGGTACCCCTCAAATGCCTGACAGCAGGTGGCATTATTTTATCAGCATCATGAAATTTAGTGGCTGGATCCTGCTAGTCTTCACCCATGTCCCGTGAATTTGGATCATCTTCAAGAATGAGCACACCATCATCTTCTTCTTAGGCAATTGGAGGAGTGTCCTTAATGGTCAGATTCTTCATCTTCAACTCTACACCTGTAGATCTAGAGGATCTAGGCAGCTCACTGTTAATCATAGATGATTCATTAAATACTATATTCACTAACTCTTCTATAACATGATTTTTCAAGTTGTAGACTCTATAGGCTTTGCTATGGTTGTTGTACCCAACAAAAATTCCCTTCAAAGGATTTCGCAGCAAACTTGGTCAAATAGAATTTCCCATTATTGAGCACAAAGTACTTGCTTCCAAAGATCCTGAGATAGGCAAGATTTGGTTTTTTATCTTTCATAATCTAATAGAGAGTCTTCTTGAGATACTAGTTGATAGAAGCTCTATTCAAGACATAACAAGCAGTGTTTACTGTCTCAGCCTAGAAGTATTCTGGGAGAGAAGTGTCACTGAGTAATGTCCTGACAGCCTCTATGAGAGTCATGTTTTTCCTCTCAGCTATCCTATTTTGCTGGGGTGTTCTAGGATAAGAAAATTCCTGGTGAATCACTTGTTCTTCACAGAACTTTATCATGCCTTTAGACTGAAATTCAGTATCATGGTCACTTCTGATTTTGACCATAGAACTATCCTTTTCATTCTAAACTTGCCTAACAAAGGTCATAGAAATGTCAAGGGTTTCAGACTTTTTTTAAAAAGAACACCCAAGCAAACCTAGAATAGTCCTCAACTATCACAAGTGTATAGACTTTCCTACTTAGACTATAAACTGGCATAGGACCAAACAAGTTCATATGCAAGAGGTACAAACACCTCTCAGAATCCTTGACCCCAATGCTTTTAAAGGAAGCTTTTGTCTTCTTGCCCTTTTGGCATGTAGAACAAATGCCCTCTTTGGTGCATCATATATTGGGTTCATTTCTTACTAGCCCTTCACTGAAGAGCTTGCTAATTGTCTTGTAGTTCAAGTGAGCAAGCCTCTTGTACCATTGCACACAATAAGAGACTTTCTCATTTGCTACTAGACAGACTGGTGAGTCTGTACATAAACATAAGAAGTTTAAACAATAAATATTTCCACTCCTAGTGCCTGTCAAAATGACCTCTTGGTCACTTGACCTTTTGATCAGACACACATCCTTGTGGAAGACAATGACATAGCCCATATCACACAGTTGACTTATGTTGATAAGATTGTGTTGCAATCCTTCCACATAAGCTACTTTTAAGATTAAGACTATGCAATTGGTGATCATACCATAGCCCTTAGTAACTCCTCTATTTGTACCTCCAAAAATCACCTTAGGTCTATTCCTCACTGGAGTATAATCCTTAAGGTGGCTCCTTATTCCAGTCATATGTCTGGAATATCCACTGTTCAAGTACCATATTGGCATTGTATGGGTACTTGGACTACCCTACAAACACATATTAGTTTACCTTAGGAACCCAAAAGGGATTGGGTCCTTGGTTCATGTTAGCCTGAAAATGAGCATGTCTACCTGTAACAGCCCTAACAGGAAGACTCAGCCTTGCCCTTGGTACACTAGGGTTGTGTCAACAGTCTATGGCAAAGTGACCCACTTTACTACAACACCAACACTCATGAATGTTGTATCTCCTTTTCTGAATAGACTTTGAAGAGTGCAAGCTATCAATAGCTGTCTGTTCAGAGTGGAGAGCAGCAAGCTTCTTCTTATTTCTTTCAGCAAGAATTTTACTGAAGGTGAGTATACCAGTAAATGTACTTGGCTTACTCTGAGTTTCATCAACAGTAGTCTTCTCTGCAGTTAACATGTTTTTGATGACATCAGAGACAACTAAGTGAGGCTTACTGACTGACTTACCCTTGGTCAAGGTTTTTACTGGAGGAACCTGAGAATAGGCCACTGCCTTATCCTTGAGTGTGGGGGCTAGAGCACCAAATACAAATGGACCATAATGGGCCATTTGGATTTCCTCATAGGGAGCCTTCAGTGCACTCAAACCCATGCTCTTTATCCTTTGATTATAAGATTCCCTTATATTCGTACAAGAAGAGTTCCTATTCTTCCATACATGTTGTCCTGATCATACTTATTGGAAGGGAGGATTACCTTATGAAAGGTGGTTTGAGGCACTACAGGAGCTTTGCCTTTCCCTTTGGAATGGGCAGCTCTAGAGTTCTACTTGAACCCCAAATCTCTCTTATCCTTTTGAGAGGTGAAAGAGTCAATTAGTGGCAAAATAGTTTTGGGCTTAGAGAATTCAGCCACAATCTTCTTCTCCTTGATAAGCTTTTCTTCAAGATCAATGATGATCTTGTTCTTCTGGCTAATGGTCCCAATTTGGATAATTGAGATTGTCTTCAGTTTTCAAACTTCCCTCCTCTTCTGAGCTAGCAAGGGTGCTGGCTCAGGCTGTAGGGAGGCACCTTGCTGAAGAGTGGAAATCTCCTAAGCTTATCTCTTGACAAGCCTTTTGCTCTTCTTCATAGCATCCAGAATTGCACCATACTTGTTAATAAATTGATTGGAATCATCTTCAGATTCTGAACTGTTGGAGTTAGAGACCGGGCGGTCTGTCGGTCTGGCTTGGCGGGTTATTGACCGGGCGGTCTGGCGGTTTGCCTTCAGCGGTTTGGTTGCTGTGTTGAGGTCTGAGGTCCAAGCGGTCTAGCGGTCTGTTACTGGCGACTAGGAGACCGGGAGGTCTAATGGTCTCACATGGCGGCTTGTCTCTCTCTCTGGCAGTGGCCGAGCGGTTAGCCCATCTGTCTAACCGCGCGGCTTGTTCCGGTCTGTTGTTCTAGCCGCCCAGATTTTTTGTATAGTTTTAGTCCCACATCTCTTATTTGTATTCTCTCTTCTCTCCTCCATTCTATATAAGGGAGGCCATACCTTTGTAATAGATACCTTTTTCTGATAATAAAATTTCAGTTATACCATTTCCGGCTTGTTTTAGTTCGCTTCTCACATGGTATCAGTGGAATCGATCCTTTCCTTCTGATTCTGTGCTCCTCTCTGTCTGCGCGTCTTGCTTCTCCGGCTTGCGCCCTGTCCGCGCGGTCTCCTTGTCGTTGCCCTTTGTGTGCGCGACCTGTTGCCTTGTTCGCTGCGATCTGTCGCCTTGTTCGCCGCGACCTCTCGTCGTGTGCATTGCCCTCTCTTGTGCTTCTGTTCGAGCGGACTGTCTGCTTGCCGCTCGACTTCTTCCCCTCTGCTTGTTACTGCGGCTTGGTCGTGGTCTTTCTGACCGCTGGTGTTTGACATCCTGACCGCTGCAGTTCCTCTTCTGCCTATCCGCGCGGCTTGTTTTCTAACCGCGCGGCTTCCTGTTGGTTTGCTCTTATGGCTCTTTCTGATGCTTCCACTGCCACCACTCCTGCCGCCACCCCTGTAGCCAATCCGGCTCCGCCTCTACCTCCTACTCCTTCCGGGAACCTTGGTACCATTTCCAAGCTTGTCGGCTCCAACTACCCGGATTGGAGCGTCTCTTTCACCTTTCTCCTTCGCTCGCAACGCAAACGCCACCATCTCGTTGATGACCCTCCTCCTACCACTTCACCTCTCTTTGATGGCTGGGATGCGAGTGACGCTCTTATGCGTACTTGGCTCGCTAACAGTCTATCCGATGAGTGCCTTCCCGTCATCCGTCATGATGAGACGGTGAAGGCCGCTTGGCTTCATCTTGCTGCTTTGTATTCCAAAGGGGCTCAGACGTCCCGCATCTATACGTTGTATGCGGACCTCTTTGCCCGTCCTACCTTGTCTCCTGCTGCTGCCTACCAACAAGTTCAAGCTCTTGGGGCTGAGATTCTTCAGAATCGCCCCTTTTCTGCGGATCTGGCTCAACAACACAAGCACTTCCAGGCGCTTCTGGTTGTGTGTTATTTACTCCATCTTCTTGTTCTTTTCAGGATCCGAGCTCCCAGCGGACGATTGCTATTGGGACTGAGAGCGGCGGCCTCTACTTCCTCGACAACGTTTCCGCTTTGTCCGCCTTCTCTTCTTCTTGTACGGATCTTCTCCAGTGGCATCTCCGTCTCGGTCATCCTCCACTACGGCTTCTACATCAGCTTCTGCCCCACCTCCCTCCCTCCACTACTCCTCTCCACTGCGAAGCATGTCAACTTGGCAAGCATCATCGTTCCTCCTTCCCGCCGAAGCAAGGTCGGGGCTCTACCCGTCCGTTTGATCTAGTCCACTCCGATATCTGGGGACCTTCTCCTACCCTTACTATTGGTCGGGGTAGTTCTTATTTTGTAACCTTTATTGATGATTTTTCTAGATGTACTTGGGTGTATCTCTTACGAGATCGCTCTGAACTTTTTAATGTATGGACCTCCTATTATCATTTAATCAAAAATCAGTTTGGTGTTGGTATTAAAATTTTTCGTTCTGATAATGCACAAGAGTACTTAAGTCATGCTTTTACCTCTTTCTGTGTACAACATGGCGTTATTCATCAGACAAGTTGTGTCTATACATCCCAACAAAATGGGGTGGCGGAACACAAAAACCGTCACCTCCTCGATGTTGCTCGCACATTGATGACTCAAATGCATGTTCCTCGCTCATATTGGGGCTATGCTGTTCTTCTTGCCTGTTATCTCATCAATAGCATTCCCTCCTCCGTTCTCAAGGGAAAAACCCCTTTTTCCATCCTTTATCCAGGCAAGGAGCCTTTTCCTCTCCCTCTCCGAATCTTTGGGTGCACTACTTTTGTGCATGCCCCATCTGCCACCCGTGATAAGCTCTCCCCTCGCTCCACCAAATGTGTCTTTCTAGGGTACTCGGCCACTCAGAAAGGCTACTGCTGCTTTGATCCTGTTCTTCGTAAGCAGTTCGTCTCCGCTGACGTTACCTTCTTCGAGAATGCCTCCTACTTCTCGGATGACTCCTCTTCTCTTCCCCCACCTCTGATTCTCCTGTTATTCCGTTCGTTCCCTCGTCTCCTGCTGTGATATCCGCTCCTCCTCCGTCTCCGCCCACTCCTCTCCCTCCGCCTCTCTCTCCGCCTCCATCTCCCTCGTCTCCGCTGCCGTCATTCTCTCCTCCTGGGCCAGCTCTCTCTGCCACGGATGCTCTGGATGCCGAGGAGCCCGCCGACCTGGATCTTCCTGTAGCTCTTCGCAAAGGGGTGCGGACGTGTACCCAACACCCCCTTGCTGCTGTTGTTTCATATGATCGTCTTACCCCTTCTCGCAGGGCCTTTGCACTGGCTATCTCTGCTACTACCACACCTCGTTCCTACCAGGAGGCCCTTGCCATTCCTCACTGGAAGCTGGCCATGGATGAGGAAATGGCGACCCTCGCAGAGCGGGGTACCTGGACTCTTGTCCCTCCTCCCGTTGATACAGATGTTGTTGGCTGTCGCTGGGTCTTTGTAGTCAAATTTGGCCCAGATGGCACTGTGAACCGTTACAAAGCTCGCCTGGTAGCTAAGGGCTTTACTCAAACCTATGGGGTTGACTACTTTGACACCTTCTCTCCCGTAGCTCGTCTCAGCACTATACGGGTCCTTCTCTCTCTGGCGGTCAACAAAGACTGGCCGCTTTCCCAGCTGGATATCAAGAATGCCTTCCTTTATGGTGATCTTCAGGAGGCCGTCTACATGGAGCAACCTCCAGGGTATGTTGCTCAGGGGGAGACACGAGTATGCCGGCTACAGAAGGCAATCTATGGCCTCAAGAAGAGCCCTCGAGCTTGGTTTGACAAGTTCAGCGGCATCATGGCGGCCGTTGGTTTTGCTCGCAGCACTGCTGATCACTCTCTATTTATTCGCAAAACCTCTTCGGGACTGGTGGTTCTTGCAGTATATGTTGATGATATTCTTCTCACTGGTGATGACCAGGAAGGGGTAGCCTTGACAAAGCGGCATCTTCGCCAACATCTAGTCACGAAAGATATGGGTTCTCCGAAGTACTTTTTGGGGATCGAAATCTCTCGGAAGCCCAACTCTTTAGTCCTCTCTCAGCGTAAGTATGCTCTTGATATTTTAAAAGAAGCAGGATTGACTGGGGCCAAACCTGCCCGATGTCCCATGGCTGTTGGAGAAGACAAAACCTGGACAGATGGTTCGCCTCTTCTTTCAGATGCTTCGCGGTACAGGCGTCTAGTTGGTAAGCTCATATACCTCACCATGACTAGGCCCGACATTTCCTATGCTGTGGTCAAGGTGAGTCAATTCATGCAAGCTCCCAGGGAGTGCCATCTATAGTCCGCCTTGCGGATCTTGGAATACGTCAAAGCAGCCCCTGGGAAAGGATTGCTCTTTCAGAAGAATGATCATCTACGGGTTGAAGCTTACTCAGATGCGAGTTACGCTGATGATAAAGGGGACCGCAAGTCTACCTCCGGTTTCTGTACCTTTGTTGGGGGCAATCTGGTAAGCTGGAAGAGCAAGAAGCAATCTGTTGTCTCCAGGTCCAGTGCTGAAGCAGAGTATCAGAGTATGACATCGACCACTTGCGAGCTAAAATGGCTACGGGCTCTTATGTTGGATTTAGGAGAGGTCTATAACCATCCTCTACCTATGTTCTGTGACAACAAAGCTGCTATATACATCTCCAAAAATCCAGTCTTCCATGAGAGAACCAAGTACATTGAGGCCGACTGTCATTTCATTCGTGAAAAGATTCTGAAGGAACAAATTTGCACTCCCTTCGTCACGTCTGAAAAAGAGCCGGCTGACATCTTCACCAAGCCAGTATCCGCCTCGTTTCTTCATATATGTGACAAGCTGGGCATGATCGACATATATGCTCCAGCTTGAGGGGGAGTGTTGGAGTTAGAGACCGGGCGGTCTGTCGGTCTGGCTTGGCGGGTTATTGACCGGGCGGTCTGGCAATTTGCCTTCAGCGGTTTGGTTGCTGTGTTGAGGTCTGAGGTCCAAGCGGTCTAGCAGTATGTTACTGGCGACTAGGAGACCGGGCGGTCTAACGGTCTCACATGGCGGCTTGTCTCTCTCTCTGGCAGTGGCCGAGCGGTTAGCCCATCTGTCTAACCGCGCGGCTTGTTCCGGTCTATTGTTCTAGCCGCCCAGATTTTTTGTATAGTTTTAGTCCCACATCTCTTATTTGTATTCTCTCTTCTCTCCTCCATTCTATATAAGGGAGGCCACACCTTTGTAATAGATACCTTTTTCTGATAATAAAATTTCAGTTATACCATTTCCGGCTTGTTTTAGTTCGCTTCTCACATGAACCATCATCCCCACTAGAGGAAGTGGATGCTTTAGAGTCTGAGCCAGACTCATAGATAGAGGGAGATCTAGGGATAGAATGTACCTCATTAGGAATAGGATTGTCCTAATTATCTTCTGATAGGGTAATGAGACTGAATTCCTCATCCTCTTCACAATCACTATCAATAGAGGACAATGGAGACCTTATGCCAGATGGGGCAACTGGATGATCGGTCTCTTCTTTAATAGACATGATACCAATATAGGCCTCCTCTTCATCTGATTCTGAAGACTCAAAATCACTGTCTGATATGCTGACTTTCTTCTTGGCTAAGAAGCACTTTTTAGTCTTCTTGTCCTTGTGATGCTTTTGCCTTCAGACTTTATGTGCTCCTTCCTCTAAACAAGACAGTCAGCAATGACATGTCTACTCTTGTTGTAATAGTAGCAAATAACATTAGTCTTAATATGTTTGTTCTGCTTGGAGTCATACTTTCTATAGAGGGGTCATTTTTGGATTTGTCCTGACTGGAATAGGATTTCCTTGATGAGGAGCTTGAAGAGCCCTTGTTCTTGTACTGTCTTCTACTGCTCATCATCTTCTTGAATTCCTTTGAAAATAATGTCAGTTCTCCATCTGACAGCTTACTGTCAGAGGAGCTGGGATCTAAGCTCTCTAACTCTACAGCTCTCCATGGTGGAGGAGTCTTTTGCCTGCTCCTTCTTGTGGCTTCAGCTTTGAAGGCCATAGTTTTCTCTTTGTTGATAGATCTAGCAGTATTTTATTCTGCCTTCTTGGAGTTCAGCTGTATTTCATGGGATATCAGCTTCCCAAACAAGTTCTGAGGCAAAGTGTTGGCCAAGTTGTCAACCTCTCTTATGACACAGATCTTGATATCTCATTCCTTGTTTAGGGATCTCAAGAACTTGTCATTCAGCTCATAATTTGTGAACTGTTTGCCATATGCGATCAGACTGTTCACTATTATGAAGAACTTCTTATAACATTCAGCTATGAAATCTTTCTTCTCTTGCTTGAAGGCTTCATATTGCTGATTCAGGAGGGATTTCCTGTCATCCCTCACTTCCTCTGTCCCTTCCATGCACATAATAAGAGAATCCCACATCTCTTTGGCTATTTTGTAGTGGAAAAGGTTCTGGAAGATAGAGTCATCTACGACACTGACAATGATGTTCTGAGCCCTTTTATCCATGGTTGCCAAGATGACTTCATCCTTGGTCATTTTAGTATACTTCTTTGAAGTCTGGACATTGGCATCTAAGACAGATATCTTCATGGGAATGAAGGGTCCCTCTTGAACTGTGATGAATATCCTAGGGTCTGAGGCTTCCATGAACAGCCTTACCCTTTCTTTCCAAATTCTAAAGTTCTCTTTTCTGTAGATGGGAAGCTTCATGGAGCTCAACTCCTTGTGGTTCACACCTGAACCCATGAAGTTTATCTTTAGTTACTCTTGGAGATATGTTCAGACTGTTAAGACCTTTTTGAACAACCTCAATCTGATACCACTTGAAAGTCTTTATTTCAAGAGTAGCTATACACCTAGAGGAGGGGGGGGGGTGAATAGGTTTTCAAGTCTTTATGACTACTTTTAGATTTGGTGTGTTGTGAGTTAGATTATTGAATTAGATTTCAAGAATAAGGATCAACACACCAGTATTTATAGTGGTTCCCCAAGGTATGGGTACATCTACTTTCCCTTCCACCATTCTAACAGTGTATTAGACAAGACAATCTTCTCCAAAACTCAGCTCAAAGAACTTATAACTTAGATCCCTCAGGATCTCTTAGGTTATCTCTAAGCCCTACCTCATGCTAAGGCCCTACCAACTCAGAGTAAACTTTGCTCCTACAACTCAGTGATCCTCCAAATCACCTACCTCGGGCTTAATAGAAAGCCCTACAACTCAGGCTAGAATGATAGCTCTACACTTAGAGATAATAAATCTCCTACCTCAGATATAAATCAAATCCTATCTTAGGCACACATGCCCTACCTCAGATTCTTAACAAAATCCTACTACTCAGCCTTTCTATGTTAGGCTTACAACTCAGATCAATATAGATCCTACCGAATGAGCAAGTTATTGTTGATGATTGACTCCAGAGAAAATTTCCTGAGCCTTCTTTATGGACTGAGTAAACTCAACCCTAAATTCTTCACATCACCAAGAAAGTAGATCTTCAGCAAGTTTCTTCTTGTGCTGAGAAGATAATTGTAGAGCACTACTTCTTCAAGCCTTTGATGTGGAAGTGTTGAGTGCAGAGGCCTTGAAGATGAACAACAACTTGAGTTTGCTCTTCTTCTTCTTCTTACTCAGAAAATGAGTTTTCTGATCTTGCTGTTGAAGACAAAATTATTTCTTCAAACATCCCACCTATGTATGTGGTTCACAGACTTGCCGTAAGAATGAGTTGTATGAAATCTTCTGCTTGATCAAGAGAAAGAAGATGACCAAAAAACTTCTTTTGATTTCTCGGAAATGTCCTTTTATTACTCGCCGTCCAACAGCTCTATGTGTAGTATGGACCAGCCAGAATTGGTAAGTACAACATATTTTTTGCATTTATTGTTGTACTAAAAGCATACAATGCCTTTGGTCATCTAGCACGCTATTCTCGCAACATTTGAATTATTGATGGCGTCAGCATGATTTAGCGCTTGTGGACCTGGCAATTTCCAGACAATATACATAGGCATTGAGTGAGGTCATGTCACTAAATGCAGAAGTACTTATCAGAAATTTTGCATCTTGAGGCATTAAGTGAACCTTCAACATTCAACGCATTTGATATTTGCAGTCTAACTATTAAGGCGTTGAGTGATCCTTCATTACTCAACACTTATGGACTTGGTAAAATTTTCCTACATGAAGGCATTAAGTGAACCTTCTACACTCAATGCTTCTGGATTTTGTCTGACTTTTTGATGAGGCGTTGAGTGGCCCGTTTTCACTCAACGCTTCTTATACTTAATCAGAAATCCTGCTGAGTAGGTATTGAGTGAACTATTTTCACTCAACGCTTCTATTCTCAGACAGATTTATAGTCAGCAACACTGAGGCATCGACTGCATGGTGTTGTCAACGCTTTTACCCTTCAGGCATTGAGTGAAGGGAGTTCACTCAACGCTTCTGGACTTATTCTATTTTTTGCTTGTTCTACAACCTGTCTTGAGTACAACTATCATTGTGACCCTGATAACTTGTCAAATTAGTGCAACAGAATACAACATGTATACAATGAACTTTGAGTATATATTTGATACATTCATGTATATACTATTGACCTGTGAGCCTTCTTCAAATCTAGGACATTGTGATCAATGGATCAAACCGTATTATATATCTTTTTGGAGCAATAAAATTTGCCTTTATTTAGCTCTTTTTTTCACGTGCGAAGCCCTACGGTCGAGAGGCGACTGCGGGGAGGAGAGGTTGGGGTGTGATCGCCCCTTGTGGGCGGCACCCTGCAAGCGGGAGGTGACCACAGGGAGGGGAAGCCGAGGTGCGTATGGCACTTATAGACGGCACCCCACAGCCGAGAGGCGGCCCAAGGAGGGGCGACCGTGGTGCGGCCGCCCCTTGCGGGCATCGCCTTGCTGCCGGGAGGTGCCCACGATGGCTGGGCGCGGGCCTCTTAGCACTGGCGATGGAGGCACTGGCAGTCGATCGCAGTGGCGGCTTGGACGATGCACGTAGTGGGATCGGTGTGCGGTGGATCGCATGTGGCAATCACGTGTGTGGAGGTCAAACCCATGATCCCACTAAGTTAGTGGGGATCATGAGGAGTGGATTATTTGCACCCCCAATCCCTTATAAAAATTATGACCTCATCAACCCAAGAGATAAAAAAAACCCACTAATTTTCTCCCCCTCATTTGAAGCCTTATTACTTTGCCCTGACCTCTCACTTTGTCCTAACTCATGACTCCACGCCTTCCTCCCTATAGTTCATATTATCATCTCCTGGAACAACCCGTAGAACCTTCGGAGCTCTGTTATATGCATCCTTGCCGCCAATCCAATCATTTATAAGTACAACACACCCTTTCCCTAGATTTAGAAGCCCGGAGCGCCCGATCCAAGCCATTTTCGTCTTTGATGTTGCTGATAACTATTTGATGTTGCTGGAATCCTCCACCCATGATGTTGCATCCCCTAATATTGCTAGAATATATCTCCCCTAACATCATTGGAAGACGCTACCCCAATGTCGTTGGAAGCAGTTTCTTCAACACCGTCGTCCAACATCGTTGCCCTGATGTTGGCTCTTCAACAGTGTTGCTAGTCTCTTATAATTTCACCAAATGTGAGTCATTTCAACCCATTTGATATATAATTTATTCAAAAATGGCATGTTGTTAGGGTTTTTGTAGGGTTTTTTTGTTTTTGTCCCTAGATTGAAATGAGTAGCAGTGATCAAAAGTTTTTGGTGTATGCTGATCTTTCTTAAGAACCAATTGTAGATGTGGGTCATCATTTTGTAACAAATTAGAGTTTTTCTAGAAAGGAGGAATTGAAAACATGTGTAAAACATGTTGGTAGAGGCTTGAGATTTGTTGTCATCATTTTAAGGGTCGACAAACTTGAAAAAAAGAGTTAAACCAAAGGAGATGCCTATTTGTAGACCATTCAGCTCAGCAACCTAATGACTATTTGCAGACCTCACCGAAAGAGTACTCGACATCCTCAAGGAAGAGAGTATATGCAAGTAACCTAATGCCCCCTCCCAGGAATTGTCTATAAATAGACCCCCATTGGTACCGAGAATGACACTTTTTAGAAGAGGTTGACCCCCCCCCCCTCAAGTTTAATATTCGACAGGTTCGTGGCTTCCCGTACCATGCTCAGCCTTTTGATTACGGAGGGGAAATTTTTCATAAATTTAGGGTATGTGGTGGGACCTCCCTGCTGAGGCACCTAAGGTGTGCTTATAGGCATTTATCTTCTACCTCTACCCATTTGAATTGTGGTGTTCGACAGCAAGATCTGTAACCTTAAGATACATCTAGGTCCGAACATCTGAAGCTAGGAATTTTCCTTGTTTTAACATTTTGGTGCGATATGCGTGGACCATAGCTGGAGGAAGAATTTTTTGCAAAAAAATATCATGGCTCAAGATGGTAAGCTAAAGACCAATGACAGTAACTCGCGAGTACTCAATAAGTTGGGCGACTTCATAGAAGTGAGCATCCTTTTTACTCGCTCATAGGCGAGCTCCTTTTATACTCGCCCATATGTGAGCTCCTGGTGTACTCACCCATATGAAAGCTTCTTCTTTACTCCCTCATAAGCGAGTTCTACTCGCATGCGCTTCAAAGTTAAGGGCCATGCAAGATGAAATCAAGCTCGGTGAGAAGCGAGTTCGAGGTCTAGTTTTCTCCCATCTTCAAGAGTAGTGCTTTCCATACATGTTCATACTTACGGGTACTTTGGTAATGCATGTGAGTGCTTTTGTATGACTGACAAACAGGGAGATTCATGACAAGTTCAGTACTCGGGAAAAGTATATAAATTGTTTTGCGAGCTTCTATTCGCTTTTATCTTAATGTTTATAAGGTGTTCTTTTATATTTTGGGACTCCATACTTGCGATGATCTCCTTTAACAACATACATTTCAAGAGAGTCTTACTCGTGAGGTATTAGAGTTTACAGTCTGTGGTTCTTGCCCATTATGACCTTCAAAAACTGATGTTCTGCGAGAGTCTTACTTGCGAGGTATTTAAGTTCATACTCCATGATGCATGCTCATTATTATCTCCTTCAACAACTTACATTCCATGAGAATGCTTACTCTTGACTTCATCAAGCTGGTATTCTGCGAGCTTCTACTTGTGATGATCTCCTTCAACAACTTACATTTCACGAGAATGCTTGCTCGTGGTATCTTCAAGCTGGTATTCCACAATCTCCTACTTGCGATGATCTCCTTCAACAACTTATTTTCCAAGAGAGACTTACTCGTGAGGCCTTCAAGTAGGTATTCAATGACTTCATGTGCATGATCGTCTTATTCAACAACTTATATTCCATGAGAGTTCTTACTTATGATGCCCTGAAATTTGTATTCGCAGGTTCATACTTGCGATAATCATACCCTGCATCTCATAACCCACGAAAGGTTTCACTCATGAGCAGGGCAGAATTGTAAGGACATACCCGGGCAAGTGCTCGGGTCAAATTTCTGGGAAAAAAGTAGGCTGTTTTTCTGTAGTAGGCTGACAGTTAATTAACCTATATATGGTCCTATTCTGATGTTTGTAGGCTTTTTCTTTTTAGCTGCCTGCTAGCATAATCATGACACTATATTTTGTTTTATTTTTTATGATCAAATCTATCACAGGTTCAAAGTAGGAGAAATAGGGAGACTGAATAAGCTTAAATGTTGCATTGGTAGTGTTGTTAGTTATTTTTGCCTTCTACAAACATTTGTTCTTCTCATTTGCCCCATGTTCTTTATTAATCTCCATATGTTCTACTTCTTTTAACATTTTTTGAATATTTGTTTTAGTGAAAGATCTAATAGATACTCTTATTCAATACTTTTGAGCAGAAGAGAGTGACATTATTTAGCTCATCTTGGTTCCTCTTGGTGCGGAAGCGGAGAAAACAACTCAGGATTGGTTACAATGCTAACTAGGTGTCGATTTCTCGGAGCATGAGGTGGTGTTGGCTCGACAAAAAAACTCGGCGACAATCTATGGAGGAAGAAACACATCAACAACTTGCATCCAAGAGTTTCATGAATGACAGTGATAACTCAAGAAGATGGCACAAACTATTGCTTAAAACTAGAACAAGCAATGACAGAAAACTTTAGAACAGAGAAAAGAGGCACTAATTCATTGAAGAAATTGTGGCATCATTCCGAAAAAAATATTTGAACTAAGAAGATGCTATTGTGGAAGCGCGGTATTGGTCAATACAATGAAATTAGTAGCATGTCGTGAGGAAAAAGCTTTGTTCTAATCACAGCTACATAAGGGGCTGTTAGGGAAAGCTAGGAAAAACGTGCCTCATGCAACTGTGTAAGCCCTCAGCTTCTCTTGAATTGTTGTTTAATATTAGTACACTTTTGCTCTTTTTTGTCATGCCTTCACTTCTGTATTTAGCCCACTGCATTTCAATCAAAATTATTCAGCTGATTTTTCTTTTAAAGCTTTTATTTTTCTAGTTGTTAGTTGATTCTAATCAAAACATTTGAAATTTTTATATTACAAGCTGTCATAAATTAAATTTTTTTGGTGTCCGAGTATAACTAAAACCCTAGTTCCGCCACTGCTCGTGAGGTATTAAAGTATACAACGTGATGAGATAGAGTGATCCCTCCCTTGATGATAACATCCCTCAGAGACCCTTCCAAGGTCATCAATCTCCCAAGGATGGTTTTACACTTTGACAAACAAAACTGTAGCAAGCAGTTCCAAGAAACACCCAAGAACGGAGGGTACCTCCTGCAAAATCATGAGGGGGAACTGCTCGGAAGAACCTGGAGCGGTGATGACCTTAAAAGTTCTACCCCTAGAAGGGAAGGGTGTGCTTGCTTTGCACATATTTTTAATATGAAAAATGATTTCCTCACACCCTGCAATATGGGGATTTGAGTTCTTATTTCTAAGAACTCCTCGAACGTGCATAGCAGGTAAAGTTGATCTCCACGGTCGGATTAGGAAACATGCATCCAACTTGGCTCTCATAAACCTCAAAGCAGATGATAGGATGGTGTGTTTGGTTAGTAATGTGTTCTCTTACGATCAAAATAAACTCCCCCTTGCATGTTGGTCGATGACCACTCTCCCCATCACACTTCTTATCTGAATGTAGATGTTATCAGGAGAGAGTACATAGCCAACTACCCAACTCGGCGAAGAGAAGATTGGTTTCCCTTGCAAGAAGACCCTTTCAGAAGGTGTCATTAGTATCAAAAGAGTTGGAATCTTGATATATAGTCAAGTTATCGCTTAAGTTTTTAAAACTTATCGTCATTCCTGTTATTCATAAGATTCGGTGTGGTTAACCTTCTTTCAATTATTAAGTGACGGGGCGAATGACCTCCGAGAATGGAGTGAGTAGAAGAAAGGATGGAGGCCTCGAGCATGTGCGTCTTACAATACCCCTCATGTGTCATTCCTTATATAGGTTGCTTCTACTTCCCAACAAATGGAAGGATAGAATCCTCAAGCATGTTCATACTACTAGATACTTCGAGCGTCATTCACCATCTAATTTTTTTCAACTTCTCAGCAAATGGTAGGATGGAGGCCTCGAGTGTGTGTGTTTGACAAGACCCCTCGAGTGTCAGTTCCTTATCCATTTTCCTTTGTCTTCTCAAAAAATGATAGGATAAAGAACCCGAATGTGTACATTCAGTGGGACCCCGAGTGTCATTTCTTTATACAGGTTCCTTTGTCTTATCAACAAATGGTAGGAGGGAGGCATCAAGTGTGTGTCTTGTGAGACCCACCGAGTGTAATTTCCCAATCCAAGATCCTTCATCATCTCAAAAAGTAGTAGGATGGATGCCTCAAGTGTGTGCATCCTGCAGGACTACTAGAGTGTTATTTCCCTATTCAGGATCCTTCATCATCTCAGGAAGTGGTAGGATGAATGTCTCGATTGTGTGCGTCCGATAGTCCCCCATGAGTTTCATTTATCTATCTAGGATCCTTTATCATCTCATCAAGTGGTAGGATGAAGGCCTTAAGTGTGTGAGTCATGTGGGACCCCCCGAGTGTCATAAGATCCTTTATTATCTCAGTAAGTCGTAGGATGGAGGCCTCAAGTGTTGATACGCCCGAAAATAGTTGTGTAATTTAAATGCAAGTGCACGTGTAGGATCAAGTAATATAAGATGAGTTAAGACCATTCTCATTGAGAGGTGTTGAATTCAGTGCTTGCAAATACCAATTGCACCTTTTCTTTAAATCTAAGTAGATAAAAAAACGATGATTTTTATTATTAAAAACTACAAGTGAAAACTACTAATTAAAATAAATTATAGATCCTTGAGAAAATACTTTGTTACCAATTATGAGAGATAATCTTGCATCATGATTTCCTAAGTCTAGTGCGATGAATCTTTAAATGCGACTTTATGAAAATACGCGATGAAATATCTTAAAACGGTTTTAGAATAGAAATCTGTATCTCTCGATATCGGAACTCACTAATCCCTTTTCTCCCTTCAAATGTTATGTCAAATTTATGATGCACTTACACAACTCATCTCTTGAATTATGGAGCGTAGTAAAAAGACAAAACCTTGGACAAAAATTTCAAAATATAGATCATAAATTCAATAATGACATTCACCAAACAATCAAAAAGAGAAAACTAGAAAATCATCATCACACAAGACAAAGTACTCTCACAATTCAAGATTAAAATGAATTAGTTCATGGCGATGGAGGATACACACAAAATGTTTGGAGAGATCTTACAATACATAATGGTTTAATGATCAATCATTGCAGGATTCTCTGCCCAACATTGCTTGCTTGATCAGCCCGAAGATCCGCCTTCTTCCTTGTGATTGAAGTTAAACCCTAGATTTGGCCACCTCTTTCAATAGATGATCCTCCCCTCTTGAATTCCAATTAAGATTTTCCAAAAGATGTGCTTTGCTCCAGAATAAACCCCCCTTTAAAAATGTCCAACCCTTGCCCAAAAAACATCTCATTCCATTTTTGCAAACGAAGCCTTTTTTGAATTTTAAAATTTGAAATTCGTTCAAGTCGTTGCAACTTTTTTTTCTGAAGATTGCAACCTTTTTTTCCAGGTCATGATATTTGGGCAGATTTGTTTCCCCAAGCAGATTTCTTCGGCATTTTTAGCAATAACACATTAGAAAAACACTAAATTAGCCACAAATCAAATAAATATGAATTTACTTTCATTTAAACTCATTTTATGCATTTATGATAAATATTAAGTCCAAAAAATAGGCTAGATAACTTTTTTTGTGAAGTTATCACACCTCCACACTTAAATTTTTGATAGTCCCTAACAAAGACAATTTCAATTATCGAATTGTGTGAGATGACAGTAATAAAAAATATGAACCTCCCATGATCCTTCTTATCAAACATAATTAACGATTATCTACTCAAGAATCTCGATTTAAACAACTGAGAATTTGTAAATCAAGGATGGTTCAAAAATTTTCAAATATTCATTAGCTTAATGAAGTGGTAAAGCTCAATTAAATTTTCTAGTGTGGTGTGTGTTATCCTTTAAAATTATTTACTCCCATCAACTTTTCCCATCAAACTTCCTCAATAACTAAGATAAAATGAGAATAGGTCGAGTCTTTGACTTCATCTCCACTTGAGTTAGTAGTTTTAATTTGAAAAAAAATCATATGGACTTGTGGTGAAAATGTCTTTGACTTGGTTAGGAATAAATTGCGAAAGTGAAAGGTATTTCCATAGTTAATATTCGTAATAACTCTTTAAACTATGCGGTTCATTTCTCAATTATCAAATTTTTGGTCCATAGTTGGGATCATTCCAAGTAGGTGTACACACACTTAGACCATATATCACTATGCCATTTTTTTACATTTTTCCTCAATAACTAAGATAAAATGAGAATAGGCCGAGTCTTTGACTTCACCTCCACATGAGTTAGTAGTTTTAATTTGAAAAAAAAATCATATGGACTTGTGGTGAAAATGTCTTTGACTTGGTTAGGAATAAACTGCGAAACTGAAAGGTATTTCCGTAGTTAATATTCGTAATAACTCTTTAAACTATGCGGTTCATTTCTCAATTATCAAATTTCTGGTCCATAGTTGGGATCATTCTAAGTAGGTGTACACACACTTAGACCACATATCACCATGCCATTTTTTTTTTACATTTTTCCTTTTTTATAATCATAGTTGTGATTATTCCAAGTATAAATATACATACCTAGGCCGTATGTCACTATGACACCTTCTTTTTATCCTTTTTTTATAAAGTCATAGTAGAGATCATTACAAGTGGATGTACACTCACTTAGACCATATATCACTACGACTCATACATTTTTCTTTTAACAATCACCCATAGTTGAAGAGTTTACTATGAAATAACTATTAGAAATATAAGAAAATTATACATGGTCATTCAAGCTTCAAGCTCAAAGGATAATGTAGTAAGACATGAAATGACCAAGGGAATGCCCTAATAATTCTTACAAATTAACTAGTCATCTCAATGCTTCAGCTTACATCTCCGACTCGGTTCTTGTTCGTCCTTCCATCATTATTTTTAGAAGTCAATAAAAAAAATTTTTAGGAAGATTTTTTTTTAAAATATTATTGTGGATACAAAAATACTTTAAAAGAGATTTTACCCATCTTTCTAACTTCAAATCAAAGATATGAACACTTAAGATTGACTATCCTACCAAACAATAATCATCAAATAGTCTTGATTAACTTATTCATTAATTTTATCGAGAATTAAGATCGACAATTATTGTTATAAGAGCTCACTCCTCACCCAATTGGTAGGGGTTATACCACCTCCACCCTCACACTTATACCCTTTACTAGTCCCTAGCAAAGAGACTTCATTACCCATGCAAATTCTTTTTTTAACATATTCTCGCTAATTAGCACATAAAGATAAGGACAAAAAGTGACTTGAAATTTAAATACTTCCCTGAAATTGGAGTGTCCACATAGTTGTCCATTTATTCGATGATGTACCCAATTTACTCTGTTATGGAATGACCTTCATCAATCCTAGCCCTGTGTTATAGCTTGAAAACTTATATCTTGGACATATAAAAAGGTTAAAGCACAAAACATAGTTTTGTCAAATTCTACGTATATCATCAAAAACCATCAAAAATGACACAAGCATAGTAGGATCATGTAGAGTAAGACACTGTCATTTTTCCATCCTAATAATACTCTAGAGTATTAAGTCTACATCACTACAGGAATCATAATATAAACAACACAACTCATAATATCATACTACACTATAACATGACACACCAAACATACTAAAAACAATTTCAATTTCAGGTTAGCTTGAAGGTAAGCAAAATAGTATTGTCTTGCAAAAATAAACATACAGAGCATCAGTATATCATAGGAGCATATCACAAAGTATAATAAAAATAATGCACCACAACAAATCATATCCAGTAATCATCACATAATAAGTCATAGTGTCCTCATAATCTAGAGGTGGCTCAGTGCTCTGTATCTGATCAGGCTCGGCGGCCTCCTCGATGCCATCACCTCCAATCTTAGGAGTCTCTACATTCGTACGAGAGTATGCCTCATCAATATTTTCAGGATCAACCTTATTATGATCCTTAGTAAATACAACATAACGATTGCGTACAAGTTTCTTCTCTATCGGATCAGTGAACCTGTAGCCAAATTCGTCGTTGCGTCCATATCCCAAAATGATGCACTGTCGAGTCTTAGAATCCAATTTTGATCTTTCGTCCCTCAGAATATGCACAAAGGCTTTGCATCTAAAGATCCTCAACCGACTATATGAAGAGTCCTTTCCATACCAGACCCTATCAAGAATATCCTCCTATAATGCAGAACTAGGTGAAAGATTGATGACACGTGTAGCTGTATACAAAGCTTCACCCCAAAACATGCCAGATAGCTTTGAACCAAATAACACACAGCTCATCCTCTCTATTAGTGTCCTATTCATTCTTTCAGCTACGTCATTCGGCTGTGGTATTTTGGGTGGAGTCTTTTCATGCACAATCCCTTTATCTCTGCAGTACTCATCAAAAAACAAATATATCTTCTCCCATTATCAGACCTGATGCACTTTAGCTTCTTCCCAATCTATCTCACCACCTTGGCGTGGAATCTCTGAAAAGTGTTGGGGACCTCATCTTCGGTCTTAATAGTATAGGCCCAATGCTTCCTCAAAAAATCATCAATGAACATCACAAAATAGGACACTCTTCATCTCGTCTGGACTTTCAGTGATCCACAAACATAAGTATGTACGAGCTCCAGTGGCTCAAATCTTCTGGTGGAAGTATGGCTATGGAATGAAATTTTATTTTGCTTCCCAGCCATTTAGTGATTGTACCTCTCCAAGTGATCTACAGATAGATCAGTGATCATCTTTTTCTTATAAATACATCCTAGTCCCTTCTGGTTGATGTGACATAATCTCCTATGTCATAAGGATGCAAATGCTCTATCCCCGACAGTATGAAATGAGAGTACAATTGCTATAATCTTTAGAGTTTTCTTTAGAGGGGGGGGAGGTGAATAAAGATTAAAAATTATCTTAAAATAGTTAATTCTAATCACAGAACTTGCATTCACATAAATAATTTCTATACATCATGAGTAATAAACCTAAGATGTAAAATCACTAAACATAATTTGTTAAGCTAAATCATAAGGGTTTTTCCCAATAATCTTCCCCTATTTAACTTAATAAATTTTATAAGACTTCAAAAGTGATTTTACAAATGTGCAACAATAAAAATTACAAAAATTGTCTGAGCATGTACTCATGATAAATAAGAATAGTAAAAGATATGGATATAAGACAACTGAATATATGAGATTATCCTTTGGTTCAAAAATAAAGTATTTCTTCTTTTCCTTGTCAGCAAGACAGGTTGAAAGAGCAATGTATAATTTTTTTGACATCTTCTCAACAAATTCAAAATGCATTCCTTTTACTTTATCTAGACGACTCTGTATATACTGGTAGACATTGAATAGCTTTTGAATTTCTGCTTCTGTATTGTGTAAAGCAAAATTAAGTGTATATCCTTTGCTCAAAATGCTTGCAGAAAGTTCATTGATAGATTCTAGTAAGTTGTCAGGAAAAATATCTTTCTCTTTCTGCTTCTCTTCAGTTATAGATACTTTAGTGGTTGATGCTTTTACAAAGCTTACCATTCCTTATTTTTCACCCTCATAAGGAATATATGTATCCTGATTATAACCCAGTCCTGCTATTCTTTTGTGACTATGTCCAGTAGTGTCCCTAATCTGAGTATTAGAATGTTTCTTGACATATTCACTATAATTAAAGTTAGTTTATGGAAGTGTAATTGGTAAGTCAGACGCACTCCTTTTCCCTGAACCCTTAACTTTTAACTTTTCCATAAAAATCCTTTTAGCAGCTAGGTCATCTTCAGATTCTTTGAAATCAGCTTCATCTCTTTCTCTTATTTCTTTAGAAACTTTTTCCAGCCCGCTGACTTCAGACATTTTTTGTCTTTGTATATTTTTTATTAAGTCGGCCGATGAACTCTCCCCCTGTGTAGGAACCATCTGTGTTAATAGAGCTGATAGATTCTCTTCATGTATAAGAAACTTTTTAACCACCTCTGATTTTGCAGTTAAGAAAATATTATCCAATATCATTATGTTCTGAGTTGTACTTATAGTTAGTTTTTTCATTTACTCATTCATTTTCACAGGCCATTTTCGAAACTTCATCTTCATTCGGTCCTCCTGAAATCTCTTCAATATTTGTGTTACCAGTTCGAACACAATCTGACTCTTGCATCCTGTTAATCCTGCCATCCTTGACTCGATTTTTCTCCCCATTCTTTAAATATTTAAAGAACGATTTAAAGAATTCGGCAGGGATTAAACTTTGATCAACATGTTGATCAGGAACTTGCACAGAGCTGGATAACTCATTTATCTAATTTTGGAGTATTAGAAGTTTACCATTGCATTCGTCTCTAAAAAACAAGAATTCTTTTGTAAATCCAGACACCAATAGTGTTTGGGCTTGAACAAGAACCTCCAATAGTTCTTTCTCAGTGATCATTGAAAATGTTTAATTATAAGTATTATTCAGATACCTGTAAAAATCACAAGATGATAGGAGAACAAGTAGATGAGAAAATAGAGCGGGGAAGATGAAGAGTTTAGAATGATGTACAAAGCCTTATAGAAGTAGACGAAACGTCGACAAATTAGGGCAGAAATAGTTTAGCTCCTAACTCTAGTCGACATTACATCGAATACTATTCAATGTTTTAATACTTTTAATAGTATTCAACACAAGCGTTATATATATATATATCGACGTTGCGTCGGTATGATTCAGAACTCTTCATAGTCTCAGCTCTTAGGCGTTACATTAAATAAAAATTGATGTTACGTCGATTTTTACTCGATGTTCCATCGAATACAAACTTATATTTTAATTCTTTTGCTAGTTTTTCCCAGCAATACTTCCAATAAAAATTATGTAATTGTGTAGTGGTATATTTATTAAGCTTTATCAAGCATGCCCAAGGCATTGATAAAGTGATTGTACTTTAATTCTTCAAGAGGCTTTGTGAAAAGATCTTCCCCTCTGATTTTTAGAAATCACATATTCTAAGATAATCTTTCCTTTTTCAACATTGTCTCTGAGAATGTAGTGCTTAATCTATATGTGCTTTGTCCTGCTGTGTAAGACAGGATTTGATGCAATTGAGACATCAATTGAACTTTCACAAAATATTGTGGAGTCAAAAAAATTTAAATTATAATCAAGTAATTGATTCTGCATCCACAAAATTTGTGAAAAACAGTTTCCAGCCACAATATATTCTGCTTCAGCTGTAGAAGTGGAGACTAATGCTTGCTTCTTACTGAACAAAGATATCAGTCTACTGCCTAGGAATTAATAAGTTCCTAAAGTGCTTTTTCTATCCAATCTACATCTAGCATAATCAGCATATGAGTAACCATATAGTTCAAATTCTGATTCTGATGGATACCACAATCCCATTTCAGGTGTGCCCTTAAGATATCTCAAGATTCTTTTTATAAAACTTACATATGATTCCTTAAGATCTACCTGAAATCTTGCACAGACACATATGGTAAATATTATATCTGGTCTGCTTGCTGTAAGATAAAGAAGAGAGTCAATCATTGCTCTATAAGTTTTCTGATCTACAGATTTACCAAATTCATCCTTATCTAACACAACATTAGTAACCATGAGAGTTTTCATGATAGATGCAGTTTACATGCCAAATTTTTTAATCAATTTCTTGATGTATTTAGATTGAGAAATGAAGATACCTTCATTGCTTTGTTTTACTTATAAACCAAGGAAGAAAGATAATTCTCAGATGCTACTCATTTCAAACCTGGATTGCATTAAGTCAGCAAAAGTTTTGCATAATCAAGAGTCTGTCGACCCAAATATGATATCATTCACATAAGTCTAGATAATAAGTAACTTATCCTTATGTGTTCTAGTGAAAAATATTTTATCCACCTTTCCTCTTGTGAATGAGTGATCTAAGAGGAATATGGATAAGGTCTCATACCAGGATCTTAGAGCTTGTTTTAGACAATAAAGTGCTTTATTTCATTTATAAACATAAGAGGGGTAAGTTGGATTGACAAAACCTAAAGATTGTTCAACATAAATCTCTTTTTGTAGGAATCCATTAAGGAAAGCAATTTTCACATCCATCTGATTAACTTTAATCCTTTTAAAAGCTGCATAGGCTAGAAATAGTCTGGTAACTTCTAGCCTTGCTACTTGTGCAAATGTCTGATTGTAATCATTTCCTTCCTCCTGTCTGTATCCTTGAGCAACTAGTCTAGCTTTATTTCTCACAATCACTCCATTTGTATCCAATTTGTTTCTGAAAACCCATTTAGTTCCTATGACTAGATAGTTCTTTGTTCTTTCCACCAATTCTCATACTTTATTTCTTTCAAATTGTGCAAGTTCTTCTTGCATTGCTACTATCCAGTGTGAATCATTATTAGCTTCTTCAAATTTTTTGGGTTCAAATTGTGATAAGAAGCACTGGAACATTTCTCCTATTGATAGTTGTCTTCTAGTCTTTACTCCTTCATTTACATTGCCAATGACTTGAGAAGAAGGATGATCCCTCAGAATTGACCTATTTGGATCAATTCTTGTTTGATCAATTGGATCATGGTCTATTTGTTCTTCTTCATGTTGTAATTCAGTTTCCTGAGCAATAACTTGTTGCATAACTGTTGGATTAATATGTTCTACTACATGAACTTCATCTTTTGAGCTTTCAGTATCATCTTCTTTTTGATGATTATTCTTTTCAGAAGAATTTTCTATATTTACCATAATTTTTAATTCTTTGAATTTTTCATCAATTGCTACCTATTCCTGCAATAAATTTCTAGTAAAAGTTTCCTCCCCTAGGAACAAACATGAGTTTCATGAAATACTACATGCATAGATTCTTCAATCGTAAGTGTCCTTTTTTTATAACACATATAGTCTTTGTTAGATAAGGAATATCCCAAAAATATTCCAACATCAGCTTTCTTATCAAATTTGGCAAGATAACTTTTCTCATTGTTAAGGATATAACAAACACTTCCAAATATTCTGAAGTAAGAAACATTAGGTGGCTTACCTTTCAAAAGTTCATAAGGTGTCTTAAGTTTTATCTTGTGAATAAGACTTCTATTCAGAATATAATTAGCAGTATTAACTACTTCAGCCCAAAAGGACCTAGACAGATTAAACTCTACTAATAAAGTTCTTCCAACTTCAATTAGTGTTCTATTTTTCCTTTCAACAACTCCATTTTGTTGAGGAGTTCTAGGAGCAGAAAAGCTTTGCTTTATCCCTTCATCTTCACAAAATCTATAGATCAACTGATTTTCAAACTCCGTGTCATGATCACTTCTAATCATTGACACTTTAGTATCAAATTCAGATTGGATCTGTTTAATGAATTTTATGAAAGTTATGAAAGTTTCAGACTAACTTTTTAAAAGAACTGAACCCTTAAAAGTCATCCACAATAACAAATATAAAAGACTTATCTCCTAAACTTTGAATGGTAAGAGGACCAAATAAATCCATATGTAGTAAATATAAAATTCTAGGAGAATCATTCTTACCAATAAGTTTAAAAGAAGAATTTACATGTTTTCTCAATTGACAAGCTCTATATGGATTGATCTTTTTGTATTTATCTTTTGGTAATCCTCTTGCTAGCTCATCTTTTGATAGTCTTGTTATGGTCTTGTTATTGAGATGGCTAAGCCTCCTATGTCATAGCTCATTCATGTCTATTTCTGTATTAAATAGACATAATTCATTGTTAGTGGAATCAAAATCAACAACATATATGTTGTTTTTTCTAGAACCAATTAGAATAGTTTTATTTTTTCTAGAGTTTATTATTTGGAAAATGTTGTTATTGAATACAACCTTGTATTCACCATCACATAATTGTCTAATGATAATTAGATTATGTTGAAGCCCTTCAACATAAGCTAATTTAGGAAAGGTGATATCTCCAATTTTTATCAAGCAATATCATTTGGTCTGAACAAAATTAGAATCACCAAAAACTACCTTTGGATCATTTTTGGCCTTGAAATTTATCAACATATCTCTTTGTCTAGTCATATGCCTAGAGCATCCACTGTCCAAATATCCCTACTGATTTGTAGAAGGATAGTTTTTTTCCTGCACATGAATTTAAACATTAGTTGAGATTCAGGTAATCTTAGACCCATTACTTCTTTTTTCATTATAGGGAGTAATGAAAGTATATGATGGTCTTTTATAATATCCCATAGGGTAAAAGAGTATTGGTCTATCAAACCAACAACTTCCAGTTTCATGGACTTTGATAAAAAAAACTTTGTAAACATAATTTATAGAATTACATTTATAAGAATAATTGCTATTCAGGGATTGCGTCGAGTTAAAGTCAACGCAACATTTTAAATACGTCGATTTTAAGTAGACGTTTCACAAGAGTTGCGCCATTATGAAGTCGATGCATGTTCCTGATTTATTGAAACTACTGACTTATGTTTTTTATTGTCAATGATTGTTTATTTGCAACACTTTTTCCTTTGATTTTTCTCTTATCATTATCAGAATTTGAATAATTATTATGGACTATTGTAGATGGTACTTATTTTGCCTTAATGAAAGATACATGATTTTTTCATGCATGTTTATTATCAATTACTACAATCCTGTTAGGTTTTGCTCCTAAGCCCAAATAATCAAACCTTTTCTTAAGATTCTCAGTGAATTCTTAAGCTGATTACTCCTTCCATTCAAGGAGTCTTCAAAGACTTTTGCCTTTGATAGTTCTTCTTTCAATGTAGTATTTTATTCTATTAGCTTTCTAATCTATTCCTTCAAATTATTTATCTCAACTTCTAAATGCTTATCTTGGTCTATTTGTTAATATCATTTGGACAGTCTTCATACATTTTCAATTTTTGCCTCAATGATTTGATTTCCTTTTCCAATTCTATTTGATCAATGCAAAATTCTCTAAAACATAGCTTAAAATCGTTAGAAGTTAAATCTATATTATCAAAATAATCTGATACCGGATTTGAATCATGACTAGATTCTGTCTCCGGTGCCATGAGATAAGATTCCTCAGTAGCCTTTTCTTCTTTTGTATCTGATGAAGAACTAGAATCTATGCTTGTGTCGATCCAGGTTTCAACAATCAAAACTTTTCCCTTTTTCTTATCCTTATTCTATAGATACTTTTTCTTTTGATCCTTTGAGCTAGATCTTTCCTTTTGATGTTCTGGACACTCAGTTGAAATATGTCTAGGTTTTCCACATGTAAAGCAAATTATCTCCTTATTAGGATTTTTGTCAAACATTGGTTTTCCCATACTTCTGTCTCTTTTTCTTGAATCTTCTAATTTAATCTATTTTCTAAATCTTCTTGCCAGAAGAGTGAACATTTCATTCTCTATAATAGATGGATCATCTTCAGAAACTTTGAATGCAACTTATTTTTCTTTTGATGATAGGCTATTCTCTTTTCCTTCAAATCCACCTGTACTTTTCAATAGCTGTTCATATGATTTTAGCTTTCCAAGTAGAGCATGTTGGGTATTGCTTCCACAATAATCCTGATTTGAAGAAGTCCCCCTTGAACTAAGATGAATTGAGTTGTATTTGACAATGCTTTCAAGTTATGTGCTTGCAGGATTAAATTGTCAAGTACACACCAATGTCAAATTACAATGGGTCATAAAACATAGGACTATACAATGTAATCCCTCATTGTGTAGGACAAGGTGTTGACTCATGTGTAATCTCTCTATTGTGGTATACTTCATTTCCAAGTGCATAGGAGACTCAAGAAAAGAATGGTTGCTAATTTCAGGAAGAATTAGAAATTTTCCTAAGTAAAATTCATCGAGTATAAACGTGAAGTCTCGTGTCATTCGTCAAGACATCACGTGAATACTCGTGGAATTCGTCGAGTTTACTCGGGAAATTTCTGATGGGTTCTCAAAACTTCTTCATAAATGACCAAGTCAAATTCATCGAGTATTCACGTGAAGTATTGTATCATTCGTCGAGATTTCACGTGAACACTCATGGAATTTGTCGAGAAGTCCAGTGTCTGTTGACAGAAAAATTTTCTCCTGGCCTCATTTCTGACTAAGTAAAATTTGTCGAATGATCTCGTGTAATTCATTGATTGCTCTCGTGGAATTCATCGAGTGACTTAGTGATCCGTCGAGTATTCTAAGTATGTCATGAGTCATCTCGATGAATGGACTTAACGATTTTTCTGACGGGTTCTATTTCAAAATGACGGATATGTACAGTACACATGGAGCTCGTTTTGGAAGAATATTTCTAGCCATTGTGAATCGATTCCTATATATATATCAAGGATTTCCTTTACATATTTAATAATCATAAGAATCCCTAATTTCTCTTGACCTAATTTCTCAAATCGTGAATGACTGAGAATTTTGTTTCCCGATCTGTTTTGCTCGAAAACATTCAACCCGACGACTTCAAAGTTCACGATCATCGATTCCAAATAATAAGAAATTTGACAGATCACTAATTTCAAATTCTACAAAGGTTGTTCTTGATCTAGTCAGATTCCAAAGTTTTCAGATCAAGATTTTCTTGTTTTCAAGTCTTCTCCTCCAACCTTCATTTCAAGATCTACTCTCTAAGAAGGAAGAAGATTGAATCCATTCAGATCTGAAGAAGAAGATTGTTTTCAATCTAGAAAATTGTATAAACTACTTCTATTATTGTAGGAAGTTTCTACTTCCGAGTTTGTAGATCCGTGTTTATTGGATCCAGTTGTAGGAGAGGTTGTTCTCCGAGTTGTAGGAGCGTTGTATCCGAGTTGTAGGAGTTAAGGCTCCGAGGTGTAAGATTATTATAATCTGAGTTTTGGTGAAGTAGCCGAGTCTAGCCCGAAGTGCTAGATAGGTGAGGCGGGATAATGGATGTACCCATTCTGGGGAACCACTATAAATCCTTATGTCTGTATTGTGCTTCTGTGTGTTTGTTTGTTACTAATTTTTTAATCCGCTAAAAGATGCAGAACTCACCTATTCACCCCTCTAAGTGATTTAGGTAGACAACTAAATACTTTCAATTAGTATTAAAGAAAAAGTTGTTCGTTATAAGGTTAACACCTTGAACAAGATCCCATCTAGTTATCAAAGCACAAAATTTTCTAATATGGGCAAAAGCAAGGACATGTCCCCCCATGATGTTGTCTATGTGTTCTAAAGAAAACTTCCCTATGTGGAAGGAAAGAGTTAGGTTCTTCATGGAAGCTGCCGATCCAAGAATTTTTCAGATTGTTGAAGAAGGCCCGCATGTGCCCATGATTGCTTCAACCATCAACCTAAGTCTGATGGTTCCTAAGAAGATACTGGATCTAAATAAAGATGAAATTGCTCTTGTCTCTCTGGACAAGAAAGCGAAGAACATAATTGCAAGTGTCGTGGATGACTCCATGTTGTAGAATTTAATCCACTACAAGATTACTAAAGAAATGTGGACTTCTCTGATTGTCCTTATGGAAGGAATAGAGGAGGTTAGGGATGATCGAAAATGCCTCCTTAACTAGGAATGCGAGGCGTTCAAATAAGGCAAAAGAGACTCGATAGCTGACTGCTACGAGAGATTCTTCAAGATCATTAATGGCCTGAGGAACTATAGTCGGGCGTTCATAAATGGTGAATTTAATGGCAAATTCTTGAGATCCCTGACAAAAGAATGGGATAACAAGGTCTGTGCAATAAGGGAGTTTGGTAGACTTGCCGACACTGACCCTCAGAATCTATTTTGGAAGCTGCTTTATGATAACTTCACAAAAAGAAGTTATCTTCATCCCTATTTTTACCATTTTCAGCCATATTATGTGATATTTATACATGAAAAGTAGATAAAAATCCAATTGCCACATGATTTGAAGACAAAATGGTTGTTACTCTCATTTTTATATGTTTTTATGATAGGATTCGGGGAGAATTTAAGTCAAGGATTGAAGGCTAAGGATTGTGGAAAATCTGGGAAAAATGTTGCAACATATTCTCAACAAATCTAGCAAGTCAAATTGTGCAGAAATACAGAACCAGAAATGTTGTAACATATTCATAACATTTCTTACAGTTATAAGAAATTCAAATCCGAAATTACCAAGTTTTCAACAGTTACATCCTAATTTTTAGCATCCGTTTAGCATTTAAAAATGACTGGATGTGGGGCCCACTGGGAGGAGGAAAAGGAAAGTTTAAAAGAGGAAGATTTCAGCCATTAAAGTGGGATCATCTTCTTCTATATTCGACCATTAGAGAAGATGAGAAAATCTGGGGGGAAATTCTGTCAAGGAAAAACAAGTCCAGTTTCGGCATTCGGGCGGAAGGAAACACTTCCACGTCACTGGAGAATGGAAGATTCGCATTTCTTTCGAAATGTTTAGTAAGATCTCTTCAGTTTTGTGTTATTTTCCCGCAATCATGAACTAAAACTCTCTAGTCTTGCATGATGAGAGTAGTATGTGTATTTTGATGATGAACATCTTTGATTTTGAGTTTGTTTTGTGATTATCTTTATAAATCTTGTGATTTTTATGGTGAAATTGTTGGATCATGTCTTTTTATTATATTGCGCCGTGAGAATCGAGAGATGAGCGTCGTAATATTAATTTAAGGGCTAGTTTATCGCAGTGCGAGAATCGAGAGATGAGCAGTGTGAATCATTAACCAAAATTTTTTTATCTTTACGGCGTTTCAAGAATCGAGAGAGGAGAAACGTGCGTGCATCACAAGATCTCTTGAGTTTTGAAAAGTGAAAGAGATTTCCTTTTCATGCTAGCGAATTAGATTTTTGCGCTTCATAATATTTTCGTTTCGCCTAAGTTAGAGATAACTAGGGTTGCGTAGATATTAAGACTTTTTGTATCGAGAAATAAAGATTTCTTCTTTAAAAATCATCGCAAGATAATTCAAAGCTAAACCAAAAGAAATATTTATTTTATCATCATCATGTTATACATATGAAATCAGAAATGCAAGGCTATTTTCTCTAATTGCTAAGAAGTTACTTTAAGATATATTTAAATTAGTTTTAATATTTATCTAAAAGTTTTAATCTATTTTCAGAAAATCCTTTAACCGTTTTACTTGGATTCATAGAAACGGTGTAGCTAGTAATTGTAAGCGCTAAACCCATCACTTCTCTATGGGAATGATCTCACTCACTCTGTATTACTTGTACGACACGTATACTTGCGTTTTCAAGCTCTATTTTGCGTGCATCAAGTTTTTGGCGCCGTTGCCGGGGAGGTGCAACAGATTTAGTGTTTTTTTTCTTCTTATAATATTAGTGAACCTTAGTACGTGGAAGTCAAGTTTTATTTTCACTTGTTAGTTTATTATATTTATGTTATCATCTTTGTTATCTTATAGTGTATGTCCAGGTATCGATCCGTTGAATTAATTCCTCTAAATTCTGAAATCGAACGAACCTGTAGACGAAATCGAAAGTCAATAAGGCTAGAACAACTTAATCAACTAGCAATGGATAATCCCAATCCAGACGATGAGCCTCACCAGAACGGGCAGGATTTAGGTGGTCAAGTAGAACATAATGAACACCCAAATGAACCAAGACAAACCTGTCATGATTATAACATGCCTTTTAGGGGAGGTGTATAGTTTAGTATCGCTAGACCCGCGATAGAGGCCAATAACTTTAAGATAGATTCCATGGCAATGTAACTTGTTCAAAACAACAAGTTTGGGGGTCTTAATCATGAAGACCCTAACTCTCATCTTAGAACTTTCATAGAGATATGTGACACGTTTAAGATTAATGGTGCATCAGATGAAGCCATTAAGTTACGCTTGTTTCCTTTCTCCTTAGAAGGGAAAGCTAAGGACTGGTTGAACTCATTGCCTCATGAGTCCATTACTACTTGGGCTATATTAACTGAAAATTTTTTATCCAAATATTTCCCTCCATCCAAAACTGCTAAGTTAATGCGGGATATCTCTACATTCATGCAAGCGAATGGAGAAACCTTATATGATGCGTGGGAACGATTTAAGGAATTATTACGCAGATGTCCCCACCATGGGCTAGCCATTCACCAACAAGTCTGGACATTTTATAACGGCCTTCAGACATCTACAATGATCCAAGTAGATGAAGTTGCGGGAGGTTCGCTGATGAACAAGTATCCTGAAGATGCCTACGGTATTTTAGAAGATCTATCTTCTAATAATTACCACACGATTGAGCGTCAAGTACATCCTCCCACTACGGCAGGATTGTATCAAGTTGACCAATTAATGTCATTTGCAGCCCAAATGACGTCCCAATTTAATAGCATTAACAAGAGGTTAGATGCTTTGACGTTGAACCAAAATCAAATGAATCCTCAAGTCAATAGCATTATTACTCCCATGGTTTCTCCTAACCCCACCTTAACAATTGAACAACTCATAGGGGGTAATGAAGAAGTTAATTACTTAGGAGGGCATTATAAGCAAAACACAAACCCTTACCCAAACCACTATAATCCCGAATGGAGAAACCATCCTAATTTCTCTTGGAAGAACAACTCCGGTCCTACTCCACCACACTTATTCAATTCTAATGCTAATCCTCAACATCAAAACAATCATTCCAACCAAGCGGGACCACCTAGGAAGGTAACGGATGACTTCATCATAGAATCAATGCAAAAGAATGAAGCCCGTTTCTCTAGCTTGGAAGGGTCAATGAGAATGATTGAATCACAACTAGGACAAATTGTCACCGCTTTAAGTATGCGACCGCAGGGCACACTCCCTACGGATACCACACCCAATCCCAAGGGAGATAATCATCATTATAAGGCCGTCATATTACGAAGTGGGCGTGAGTTAATAGTTGGTCAAGACACTAATCCACATGAACAAAATAAAAATCAAGACCAAGAAGAAGTCAAGGGTCCTAGTGAGCAAGTAATAATAGGAAGAAATGAGGGCAATAAGAGTGAGGAGGAAGGAGTATTAACAGAAAAAATGGTAAGGAAATAGAAATAGAAAAAGAGGAAACAAGGAAGGAGAGCCCACGAACCTATCTACCACCACCTTTCCCCCAAAGACTAAAAAAAAGCAAATTAGACCAACAATTTCAGAAATTCTTAGAAATCTTTAAGAAGTTGCAAATTAATATACCCTTTGTCGAAGCATTAGAACATATGCCGAGTTACGTAAAGTTCATGAAAGATATTTTAAATAAAAAACGGAAGTTTGGCGTGAACGAAACGGCAACCCTTGCACATGAATGTAGTGCAATTCTCCAAAGGAGATTGCCACCAAAACTAAAGGACCCCGGAAGCTTCACGATTCCGTGTTCTATTGGGCATCATTCGAGGGAAAGGCTTTGTGCGATCTAGGGGCGAGCATAAATCTTATGCCACTTTCAATTTATAAGAAGTTAGGATTGGGGGAGATTTCCAAAACATCGCTTACATTACAATTAGCCGATAAATCTCTAACCTTTCCAAAGGGGATTGTAGAAGACGTCTTAGTCAAGGTCGAAAAGTTTATTTTTCCGGCAGATTTTGTGGTATTAGACATGGAGGAAGACAAGGAAGTCCCCATTATAGTGGGTAGGCCTTTCTTAGCCACCGGGAAAACTTTGATTGACATACACAAGGGTGAGTTAACCATGAGGGTTAACGATGAACAAGTGACTTTTAATGTACTAAAAGCCATGAAATTCCCTCGTTTAGAAGAAGATGACATAGATGAAGTTAAGAGTATGACCATTTATGATTACAACTTAAGTGAGAATCTAGAAGAAGATGAAGAGGAAGGGGCGGATGAAGAGAAATCTGATTTTGAGAACGAAATTCAAGAATGCTTTGAAATAAGTGCACGTTCACTGACATTCACTCGTAAGCCGGAGATTTTAGATATGACAGATAAAACATGTGCAAATAAACCTTCCATCATTAGTCCACCCACACTTGAGTTGAAACCATTACCTGAACATCTGGCCTACGCATATCTAGGAGACAATGATACATTACTGGTCATTGTCAACTCAAAATTATCACCAGATCAACATCAACAACTCATAGATTTGCTGAAGCAATTTAAATTAGCCATAGGTTGGACGATCGCGGACATAAGAGGGATTAGTCCTTCGGTATTCATGCACAAGATTCTCCTAGAAGAATCTTACAAAGGTTCCATTGAGCCTCAACGTCGCCTCAGTCCACCTATGAAAGAGGTCGTAAAGAAAGAAATAATAAAATGGTTAGATGCAGGGATAATATACCCTATCTCCGATAGTTCTTGGGTCTCTCTGGTTCAATGTGTTCCGAAGAAAGGAGGGATGACCGTAATAAAAAATGATAAGAACGAATTAATATCGACTAGAACTATTACCGGATGGCGCATTTGTATGGATTATCGCAAGCTTAACAAGGCTACTAGAAAAGACCACTTTCCATTGCCTTTCATCGATCAAGTTCTAGATAGGTTATCCGGTAATGATTTCTTCTGCTTCTTAGACGGTTATTCCGGGTATAACCAAATCACGGTTGACCCGGAAGATCAAGAGAAAACAACCTTCACGTGCCCTTACGGAACATTCGCCTTTAGGAGAATGCCCTTTGGTCTATGCAACGCACCAGCCACGTTTCAACGGTGTATGATTGCTATATTTTCAGAAATTATGGATCATGGTATAGAGATCTTCATGGATGATTTCTCCATCTTCGGAAAATCATTTGGAGAGTGTTTGGAGTGCTTAGAAAGAGTGCTTATGCGATGTATCGAAACTAACCTTGTGCTGAATTGGGAAAAGTGCCATTTCATGGTACGCGAAGGCATCGTACTAGGCCATCATGTGTCAAGCAAGGGGTTAGAAGTAGATAAGGCCAAAATTGAGGTCATTGAGAAATTACATCCTCCTAGGAATGTGAAAGAGTTAAGGAGTTTCTTAGGGCATGCGGGATTTTACCGAAGGTTTATCAAAGATTTTGCGAGGATTGCAAAACCTCTTAGTGGATTGTTGGAAAAGGATACGAAATTTCATTTTGATGAAGACTGTTTGAGTGCATTTAGTAAACTGAAGAAGCAATTAACCACGACACCAATTATGGTGGCACCCAACTGGGGGGAACCATTTGTTCTTATGTACGATGCGAGTGACTATGCCGTTGGTATAGTGCTAGGTCAAGTTAGAGAGAAACTTTTTCACACCGTAGCTTACGCGAGCAAAACTCTGATCGAAGCTCAAATCAATTACACCACGACTGAGAAGGAGTTGTTGGCAGTAGTCTATGCCTTCGAAAAGTTTCGATCTTATCTTTTATGCACTCAAGTTATCGTTTTTACTGATCATGCGGCCATCCGTTATTTGATGGAAAAGAAAGATACAATGCTGAGATTGATTCGTTGGGTACTATTATTGCATGAATTCAATTTGGAGATTAAGGATAGAAAGGGCGTAGATAACCCTGTAGCAGACCATCTTTCTAGGATCGAACCAGAGGAATATTATTATCATTCAGAGATTGAGGAGAGATTTCCAGATGAACACATCTTAGCTATATCAGAGGGGTTAGTGCCATGGTATGCCGATCACGTCAATTACCTCGTTAGTAACATCTTACCTTCAGATTTAAACTACCAACAACGAAAGAGGTTCTTACACCAAGTGCGGTCTTATCTTTGGGACCCACCTTATTTGTTTAAAATTGGTGCTGATGGAGTAGTGAGGAGATGTATCCCGGAAGTAGAAATGCATTCTATTTTAGAAAATTGCCATAGTTCTCCCTACGGAGGACACTTTAAGGGAAATAGGACAGCTATGAAAGTCTTAGAGGCCGGATTCTATTGGCCTACATTATTTCATGATTCTAGAGAACATGTGAAAAGGTGTGACCGATGTCAAAAGGAAGAAAATATTAAGAAGAACGAAGCTATGCCTATGAACCCAATTCTAGAAATTGAGCTTTTTGATGTCTGGGGTATAGACTTCATGGGACCATTCATTAATTTGAATGGTAATTTATTTATCCTATTAGTTGTAGACTATGTATCGAAATGGGTCGAAGCCATAGCCACGACCAAAAATGATGCAAAGGTGGTGTTATACTTCCTGAAAAACTTCATATTTAGTCGATTTGGAACACCCAAAGCTATTATAAGTGACGGGGGAAGTCACTTTTGTAATCACCAATTTGCTGCGTTGTTGAAAAAGTACGGGGTTAGGCATAAGGTAGCATTAGCATACCACCCCCAAACTAATGGGTTAGCGGAAGTATCTAATAGAGAGATCAAGAAAATCTTGGCTAAAACGGTTAGTGTAAATTGCAAGGATTGGTCTCAAAAGCTAAACGATGCCTTATGGGCATATAGAACCACTTTCAAGACCCCGATTGGTGTTACCCTGTATCGTTTAGTTTACGGCAAGGCTTGTCACTTACCGTTAGAGTTGGAATATCAGGCATATTGGGCCATTAAGAAAATCAACTTTTACTTTCAAGAAGCCGGTAAATCTAGACTACTACAGTTAAATGAATTGGAGGAAATCCGGATGCAGACATATGAAAGTGCAAGGGTTTATAAGGACAGTACTAAAATGTGGCATGACCGCCATCTTACGGAAAAACATTTACAACCCGGGAAACTTGTTCTATTATTCAATTCACGACTAAAAATTTTTCCTGGTAAATTAAAGTCTAGGTGGTCGGGCCCGTTTCGGGTCAAGGAAGTGCTTCCTTATGGGGTCATTACTATCATCAATGAAAAGGATCAATCGGAGTTTTAGGTCAATGGCGGACGTCTTAAGGCTTATTTAGGAAATGAAAATGAACGAGTCATATCGTTCATACACTTGAAATAAAATTTTCGAGCCGCCGAATGTCCAGCCGGGACAATAACTAAGGCGCTTTCGGGGAGGCAACCCCAAATTTTAATGTTAAGTTCGTTATTGTTATTATTGTTTTTTGTTTTGTTTGTTTGTGTTTCTCTCAAAGATTCATTTAAAAAAATGAATAAAATGAATGATGCATAACTACAATATCATTGTCTCGAACGCTTAAAAACACATTTTTCGTTCATTCGGCTGAGGTCAAAGCTCGAAACAGGTTTTCTCCTCCGAATGTTACAACATTTTTGAATGTTGCAACATTTTTTCCTCTGACTACATCCCTTACAAAAGCATGAATTAATTAAAACAACCGGTTCATTTTAAATAATGAAAACCGACTGACTGGTGGAATAATTATTAACTTAAATTAGCCGATTTAATTGAACTAATTTAATCATAAATAGAAATAACCTGAACCGGCTATTTTAACCGGCCGCCGATTGGTAAAAGCACGATCTCCAGGAAATCCTCTGCTACCCCCGAATCCCCTGCTCCAAGAAAACCCTAACCCCACTTTCGCACCATCTTTGAAGCATCCGCCGGCGAAAGCTTTAATAGACGGCCACTGTATTCTATCGCCGACCTTCAGGAAGTGGTAAGAGCTCGATTTTCTCCTCTCTCTCTCGCTCATTTGAGCATTCTCTCTCCCGTGCTAAACCAATCCCCTCCGCAGTCATGGCCCCTAAGAAAGGTAGAGAGAAGGTGGTGGCAAATAAGCACACAAGATTCATCAACGAAGAAGCCAAGGCTCGCTATGAACTGCTGAAAGCAAATCCCGTCATCTACGAAAGAGGGTTTCAACTTGAAGTTCGTGGTTGGAGTCAAGCTTATGTGCGGCAAATAGAAAAGTTCGGCTTGAATTCCTTCTGCTACCCCGAACTGAAGTGGTCCTACCATGGGTGTACGAATTCTACGCCAACGCCAAGTTCCATATGGACGGAAAAATTCATATACGGGGAAGGGAAGTCAATTTCTCCACGGAAGGTATAAACTCCTTCTTTGACTTAACAAATCTGGACAGCGATGTATTTGAATATGTCAGGACTACTAACCCATTCGACATCGCCACCGCATTGAGCCTCACTAAAAATATCACTTGGGTGAATGAATCTTCATATGTCCTGCATTCCGCCCTTTTTACTCGTGAAGCTAAAGTTTGGTTTCTTTTCGTAAACTCAAGTATTATGCCAACAAAGCACCCAAACCATGTCTCCTTTGATAGGGCTTGCATCATTTATAGCATTATAAAAGGGATTCCAATTAATATAGGACATATAATCTCTAGTCAAATCAAGAAAAAGGTCAAAACGGAGGGGGGAACTCAGTTATGGTTTCCCACACTCATCACATCATTGTGCCGTTATGCCGGGGTATCTCTCGCCGACACGGACACTACCACCATTGTAGGTCGGCCAATAACATTTTCTGTCATTTCATCCTATATTAAGGTATCTTTAGAGGAGACCTCCCCGTAATCCGCCAAGAAACAACGTCCTCCCGTATCTTCGCGCAAAACCACTCAACCTCCAATCTCGCCGCCACTTTTCCCTAATCCTCCGGATTGGCCGATCATATTTAAATATTTGCAAGCCACTGCCAAATATCAACGACAGCAACATCGTCATCTAGTTTCACATTTAGACATTTTACATCGCAATCAAGTCGAAATTCTATGCCATTTGAACGTACCTGAGGAAAAGACAGCAGTCCACGATGTGAATCCTGCTTGGTATGAGCGCAAACACTCTAATTATAAGGGAAAGGAGGCTGCAACATCGCCGGATCCACATGATGAAGCGGAAGCGGTCGAGGATGATGCAGTCTTTGCATCCGGCGAAGACGACGAAATGGACGAATATTTGGACGATGACGATGCTGACGAGGTTGATGACGCTGACGACGATGAGGAGGGTGATTGACATTCAACTAATCAGAATCTGGGAAATTTACTTTGTTCTATCACTAGTGAAACGTTTGTTTTATTTAAATTTTGAGAAATGTCTGTGGTGAAACATTTCAGTGTTGGTGAAGAATTTTATTTTGTTTAAACATTGCTCGTGTAAAAACTGATGAACTTGATGGACTCCTTGGATGCTGACTATCGGTTTTCCTGAATGCTAATTTGTTCTATTACTGTTGAACTTGTGGAACTGGTATGCTAATAACTATATGCTTGGTATGCTAATAACTAGTTGAACTGGACGATTGCTATCGGTTTTTCCTGAAGGTTACTTGTTTACTTCTTTTCTAGATCCCATTCTTATAATTGCTACTTTTTGAACCGTGGTTGCTTTCTTCTCTAACTGAACTGTTCCTCTCCCTGAACTTTTGTTTCCATATATTATTGCTATATGTTTTCATACCGTGAAGCTTTAACTGTTAATAAAAAAAAATTCGCGGTTTTAATGCGAACTCTTTGATATAATCTGCTACTTTGTGGGGTGAGATATTCCGTTCCTATCTTATATCTTTATGTTCCACTTCACACATGTTTATATGTTGGCGATTCACATGTAAAAATTTCTTTTTCTTCCACTTTTCTGATTTATGAAGTTCGCAATCGCATACACGACCATTATTTTTGCTACAACTGCTTTACTAGGGACTAGTAAAGGTTTGAGTATGGGGGCATGTCCTTCTTTACCTTACATGACAAATCTTTTATGGGGTGTATTTTAGAAATGTCTGCTCTTAATTTTATTATTATTATTATTAAATCTATTCAAGTTTTTCAAATTAATTGTAAGGTTAGACGAGTCATTCCTATGAGTCAGACTATTAAATTGAAATTAGACTGATTGGTTAAAGCTCCATTAAGAAATCTATCTCACATTCATGCACTATAGTTCTTAAAAGAGTTTACGCCCTTTTAATTTATTTAATTAACTTCGGATCCTAATGAGATTAGATCGAGTATGTTCTAATTCAATGATAGTTCCCAATATATTGAGCGTACGTAGTTAACCTTGCTCCCACTTAAAGCCTTACCTTTGCTGCCATCACATATTACTTCTAAGCTTAAAGACTTGAATATTCATTTCCCTATGTTCCTTAGCTAGTAGACTGACCACTTATGGGTATTACAAAAAAAGTTGTATATCATAGTGACATGTGGCCTAAGTTAGCCGGCTTACTTAGAATGATCCCAACTATGATAAAAAAAAATATATATATATATCATAGTGATATGTGGCCCAAGGATGTTCACACATACTTGGAATGATCCCAACTATGAAATTATCAAAAATAAAAGAAAAAAAATGTTGTTGAAAGTTAAACCCCATAAGTTGGCAGACTACTAAGTTAATCAATTAGAATCAATGGATACCCACCTTTCCAAAATTCATCAAGTCGTTTTATTTTGCATCGGTTTCTATCAAACTCATGTAGAGGTCATATCAAAGCCTTAGACTACTCTTGATCTATCCTATTGGTGACAAAGTTTATCGAAAATGAATTGTAAGGGAAGTAAACAAATTGTTAAGGGCATCACGTATAACACTTGAATTCTTAATTGAGCCTTATCTTATATCTATTTGATGGATTTATGAAAGTTTGAATTCTTATGGATTAGAAAGTCTAGCATCAGTTAATGAGAAACACTTGAAGCTATTTTGGTTACCTTATAATGAAGAGTAGAAGGGAATGAAATTACACTTTCATAAACCTTTGTCATGTTATGGTTTTCAATGATTTACCTTTGCTAGGGACTAGCAAAGAACCAAGCATGGGGGTGTGATAACTTCACAAAAAGAAGTTATCTTCATCCCTATTTTTACCATTTTCAGCCATGTTATGTGATATTTATACATGAAAAGTAGATAAAAATCCAATTGCCGCATAATTTGAAGACAAAATGGTTGTTACTCTCATTTTTATATGTTTTTATGATAGGATTCGGGGAGAATTTAAGTCAAGGATTGAAGGCTAAAAATTGTGGAAAATCTAGGAAAAATGTTGCAACATATTCTCAACAAATCTGGCAGGTCAAATTGTGCAGAAATACAGAACCAAAAATGTTGTAACATATTCGTAACATTTCTGACAGTTACAAGAAATTCAAATCCGAAATTACCAAGTTTTCAAC
This sequence comes from Platanthera zijinensis, assembly GCA_039513925.1. Taxonomy (NCBI): domain Eukaryota; kingdom Viridiplantae; phylum Streptophyta; class Magnoliopsida; order Asparagales; family Orchidaceae; genus Platanthera; species Platanthera zijinensis. The sequence continues at coordinate 144,429,470 of CM077091.1, read as the reverse complement.
AGTTACATCCTAATTTTTAGCATCCGTTCAGCATTTAAAAATGACTGGATGTGGAGCCCACTGGGAGGAGGAAAAGGAAAGTTTAAAAGAGGAAGATTTCAGCCATTAAAGTGGGATCATCTTCTTCTATATTCGGCCATTAGAGAAGAGGAGAAAATCTGGGGGGAAATTCTGTCAAGGAAAAACCAGTCTAGTTTCGGCATTCAGGTTGAAGGAAACACTTCCACGTCACTAGAGAAGGGAAGATTCGCATTTCTTTCGAAATGTTTTGTAAGATCTCTTCAGTTTTGTGTTATTTTCCCGCAATCATGAACTAAAACTCTCTAGTCTTGCATGATGAGAGTAGTATGTGTATTTTGATGATGAACATCTTTGATTTTGAGTTTGTTTTGTGATTATCTTTATAGATCTTGTGATTTTTATGGTGAAATTATTGGATCATGTCTTTTTATTATATTGCACCGCGAGAATCGAGAGATGAGCGTCATAATATTAATTTAAGGGCTAGTTTATCACAGTGCAAGAATCGAGAGATGAGCAGTGCGAATCATTAACCAAAATTTCTTTATCTTTACGGCGTTTCAAGAATTGAGAGAGGAGAAACGTGCGTGCATCACAAGATCTCTTGAGTTTTGAAAAGCGAAAGAGATTTCCTTTTCATGCTAGCGAATTAGATTTTTGCGCTTCATAATATTTTCATTTCGCCTAAGTTAGAGATAACTAGGGTTGCGTAGATATTAGGACTTCTTGTATCGAGAGATAAAGATTTCTTCTTTAAAAATCATCGCAAGATAATTCAAAGCTCAACCAAAAGAAATATTTATTTTATCATCATCATGTTATATATATGAAATCAGAAATGCAAGGCTATTTTCTCTAATTGCTAAGAAGTTACTTTAAGATATAGTTAAATTAGTTTTAATATTTATCTAAAAGTTTTAATCTATTTTCAGAAAATCCTTTAACCGTTTTACTTTGATTCATAGAAACAGTGTAGCTAGTAATTGTAAGAGCTAAACCCATCACTTCTCCGTGGGAACGATCTCACTCACTCTGTATTACTTGTACGACACGTATACTTGCGTTTTCAAGCTCTATTTTGCGTGCATCACTTTACTATGAGCTTCAAATCAACACGATGAAAGCTGAAGAAGAAGGAAGCAAATCCTCAACTAGAGAAAGGTCAATGGCCCCGAAGGCCGAAGGATCAAGGAAGACTAGAGCTATGTCTCCTGCTAGAACACAAACCTCATGTGATCAGGAAGACTCAGAGACAAACACCTCATGCTCTGAAATATCATATGGCAAGTTCTCTTTACTTTCCAAACAATTCAAGAGGATGGTTAGCAAGAGAAGGCAAATGAGAAATCAGCCCTCATCGTCTAATTATAGGAGATCATGTGGTGATGGTGATTACTATAAGAAAAGCTACAATATCAACGACAGGTATAAATCGAAATCGAACAAACATATTTCATCTGATGTTGTGTGCTACTATTGCAATATGCTAGGGCACATGGTTGCTTATTACCCGTACAAACAGAAGGAAGGAACTAGAAGAGAAGAGAAGAAATCCTTCCCAGGAAAGAAGAAGGAAAAAAAGAGCTTCGTAGAAAAGAAGCAGATGGCTCTACGCGACATCAACTTTGACGAGTCAAGCTCAGATAAGGAAGCCTACTTTGGGCTCATGGCACATACTAATAAGGAAGAATGTAACTCCCAGTATAATGGGAAGTTAAATTCTAACACATCGCTCTCTGAGTCAGATACTGCCTCAGATGGTTATGAAGACTACTCTTCTGAGGAGGAATCAGATTTATTAGCTCAATATAAAGTACTGTTGAAGAGCTTTGAAAAATTCCGTAAGGTAGTTAAAACTCAGGCCAAGGAGATTAACTCTCTCAAGGCAGTGGAATCTGATCTGAGAGAAGAAATTGCAAAATTGACTCTTCGCAGAGATGAAGTAAAATCCCTGAAAGAGGAACTCTTGACCTCTACTGAACAAGTTCATCTGAAAGAGAAAGTCATCAATGAACTAGAAGAAAAATTGTTGGCCGAGAAGAAGCTCGTAGCAAGCTTCTCAAAGTCAAACACCATCCTTCCTCTCATAGATGGATTTTCTGCTCAAAAGATGGGTAGTAGAGTTGGACACAAATCCGTTAAGGGTAAAGGGAAGGCTATTCAATGTCAAACCACCTTCAAGAAAGTTATCTTTCCTACAAATAAGTATGACTTTGAGACATCCTACGGTCACTTTGCTAGACCAACATATGTTGACTCTAAAAAAAACTGCCAAGGATGGAGCCACCCCAGAGATTTGTAATGAGTGCTCTAAAAGCACCTCATGAAGAAATTATCCTTAAGGATTATGGTTCATACATTCATGGACCGAGCACAAAGAAGGCACCAAGGAAAATACTGTTGTTGCCAAGCCACTTGAGATGAAGAAGTCTTGTGTGTGTTGTAATCATGAGGCTTCTACCTCCAAGTCTGCTGCTCCTGCAAGATCACCAGTGCAAAAAGTAAAGCAGGAGAACAAGAGAATATACAACAAGTTTGACTGTTGGTTTTGTGGCAAGGTTAGTCACTTTGCCATCGACTGCTGGTTTAACCCTATGAATTATAAGACTCCACGAGTTAACACTACAAGAATGACCACTCACAATGTTGGTGTTCCTAAGGGAAATTAGTTTGTAAATGCAGATATGTCCAAAGGCCATCAAAATGCTTATTTGGTATTTAGACTGAGGATGCTCTCGGCACATGATAGGGACAAGAAGCCTACTTCAAGAGTATACCCCAGTTGAGGACAACCCAAAAGTTATTTTTGGCAGTTCAGACAGGGGAATCACTAAAGGCTACGATATGATTACTAACAGTATAGTCTCTTTCACAGACGTAGCATATGTTAAGGGATTACAACATAATCTCATTAAAGACAATTATATGACAAAGACTATAAGGTAGATTTCTACAAGGATAAGCGTCTGATAAAGTCGTCTAATAACTCAGAAACTATTTTAACAGACACCCGAAGTAGAAATATTTTTTGTTTAAATTTTCTTTGTTTAGACTCTTCTACACTAGTGTGCTTTTTAGCAAAAGATAGTGCGTCTCTTTGTGGCCAATGACACAGGAGATTAAAATATATTAATGTTAAAACAATTAATATGTTATTTTCTCACAACTTAGTGCATGATGCTCCTACTATGAAGTGAGTTAAAGAGTGACCTTGTCACTCATGCCAAATGGGCAAGCAGACAAGAACTAACTTTAAGAGCATCGTTGACAAAGATTCTACAAGATGTTTATATCTTCTCCATATGAACTTATTTGGTCCCTTGCAAGTTTGTAGTTTAGGAGGTAAAGCTTGCACATTGGTTATCATTGATGATTATTCACGGTTTGCATGAGTGTTCTTTCTGAAACACAAGTCAGATACATATGACTGCTTCACTAATTTTGTTAGACAAATTTAGAATGAATTGAACTACTCTGTTTTCAAAATCAGAAGTGACCATGGAACAGAATTTGAATCTGGTGTCATGACAAAATTCTATAAAAGTTTAGGTATCTTTCATAAATTTCCTCTCCTCGCACTTCACAGCAAAATGAAGTCGCCGAGAGAAAGAATAGAACTCTCATAGAGGCATATAGAACTATGCTGAATGATTTTTCTTTATCAGAGTATTTCTGGGCGGAGGCCATCAACACTGCTTGCCACGTGCAAAATAGATCACTCATAAACAACAACCAACATAAGACACCTTATGAACTATTGAAGTGTAAGAAATCAACTGTGTCTTATTTTAGAATTTTTTGCAGAAAATGCTTTGTACTTAATAATTGGAAATATTACAAAATTAAGTTAGTGAAAAATATTTTGAAGGTATTTTCATAGGCTAGAGTATGCATAATAAAGCTTATAGTAGGTATAAGGTTAAAAGAGCTAAGCTTGGAAGAAAATAAAAAGTAAGACGCTCCAAGCACAATCAAAGTGAACACTTCAAGCCTAGCAAAAGAAGAACTTCAAGATGAAGAGCTCTATCAAATTGAATAAGATGCACCAGAAGTAGCAGAACCTCCTGGTGACATAGAGGATGCGAGGAATCTAGTGATCAAACACTCAAGAGATCATCCAACTGACCAGATCATTGGATACCCTCGTGATGGAGTAAGAACAAGAAGAGGTACGACTAACAAAATTCTGCACTTAAGTTTTCTCTCACAGATTGAGCCAAAGAAATTTGAAGAAGTAAATAGAGACGTTTCATGGATCATTACAATGTAAGAAGAGCTCAATCAATTCAAAAGATGAAAATTTTGGGAGCTAGTACCAAGCCCTAAAGGACACAATGTGATCGAGACGAAATGGGTCTTTAGAAATAAGCTGGACGAAGATGGCGTAATTATAAAGAACAAAGAAAGACATGTAGCCCAAGGGTATAAACAAGAAGAAGGGATCGACTTCGATCAAACATTTGCTCCAGTAGACAGACTCGAAGCGATCAGGTTGTTCCTCGCATACTCTGCTCATAAAGGGTTCAAGGTTTATCAAATGGACATGAAGTCGGCCTTCCTTAATGGTAATCTAAAGGAAGAAATATATATGGAACAAACCCCAAGTTTTGTTAAATCATCATTTCATGATTATGTTTATTTCCTTCATAAAGCTTTATATGGTCTTAAACAAACTCCTCGAGCTTTGTATGAGACGTTATCTAGTTTTCTTCTTGAAAACAAGTTCATAAGGGGAAAGATAGGTAAGACATTATTTCTTAGGGAAGTTAAAAGCATGATTTTACTAGTACAAATCTATGTCGATTACATTATTTTTGGATCTACGGATGACAACCTTTGCAAAAAGCTTTCTAACTTGATGCAAGGGAAGTTTGAAATGAGTAGTATGGGAGAGCTGAAGTATTTTTAGGATTTCAGGTAAAGCAATCTGAAGATAGAATTTTCTTCTCTCAGACGAAATTCACTAAGGAGTAATTAAGAAATTCAGAATGGAGAATGCAACCTCTATGAGGACTCCAATGAGTTCAACTATGACTCTGGACAAGGATGAGAAAGAGAAACCTTTTGATGAAACCAAGTACAGAAGTATAATTGGATCCTTGCTCTACCTTACTGCCAGTAGACCAAACATAATATTTTCAACATGTGTATGTGCTAGATTTCAGGTGAACTCTAAGCAATCTCATTATGTTATTGTAAAGAGTATTTGAGATACCTTAAAGGTACACCAAGTCTTGGCTTATGGTACCCAAGAAGTAATGACTGCGAACTAATTGATTTTTCAGATGCTGACTTTGCAGGAAGCAGGGATGATAGGAAAAATACTTCTAGGACGTGTCAGTTCCTAGGAAGAAGTCTTATTTCATGGAGTAGTAAGAAACAAAATTGTGTCACAATCTCAACTACTGAGTTAGAATATATCTCTGCCGGCAGTTGTTGCGCACAACTTCTATGGATAAGGAATCAACTTGAAGATTACTACCTGAAGTTGAAGGAGATTCTGATGTTTTGAGACTCATACAGTGCCATCGTAATTGCTCACAATCCAGTCTCTCATAGCCAGACAAAGCATATCGAGATAAGGTATCATTTCATCTGGGATCATGTAGAGAATAAGGACATCAATATCAGTTATGCACCGACGGATAAAAAAGTTGCAGATACATTCACGAAGCCGCTGGACGAGGCCAAGTTCTCCTTCTTCAAAATGAAACTTGGTATGCTTAACAAGCAACCATGAAAGGCCAGAAATTAGCCAAAATACATAAATTCATCATCTCAAGAACTCATAAGGAAAATTCATCGAGTATACTCGTTTACTTCGACGAATTCGTCGAGACTTCTCGTGAAATCAGAACTTCTTCACGAGTCATTTTGACGAATTACCCTAGTCTTCTCGAGTCATTTCGACAAATTTATCAAGCTTTCTCGAGTCATTTCGACGAATCTGTGAATGCCAGATTTTTTCTAAGTCTTAATTATTGGATTCAAAGAGTCATTTACGGAAAAGGTACACGCCTCTCTCCAAAACTTTAATAATATATAAATAGGACTTAGGGACATTCGGTTTTATACACTTTGTAAAGAATTCTCGAGATATCCCGTCAATTCATCTTCCGTCAGAAAAGAATAACTTCATAGTCGACTCCGTCTCCGCAGTTCTGGACTCCCTCTCTAGCAGTTCTCGACAAATCGTCTTCGGCAGTTCTCAACGACTCCGTCTCCAACAAGTCTTTGCCGGTCGTTTCTGGAATTTCTCATCCTTCTCTTCGCCAATCTTGTTCAATTCTCAGACATGGCACCAAGAGGCAGTGGAAATCTCTAGGTTGGTGGTGAACTTGTGCGCACCGGATTTGTTACAGCTTCCGATGAATTCAGGAATGTCATTTTGATGCTTGAGACAACATGCTTAACTTTCCTTATAGAACATCCTTGTTGAGTTCTGAACAAAGATATCCAAGAGTTCTATCAAAATGCAAAGCTTCAATGTGAAGGCATAATGATCAAGAGCAAAGTGAAAATTCCTTTATTAAAATGAAGGTCAGTCTTTTGAATAGATACTTGCGACTACCATCTATTGAGGAGGAAGATTTACTGGAAGAGATAGATATTCATAGAGCCCTTATTTTCTGTGGTATGCCAAGAAGAACTACCTCAATTAGAAAGAAATGGATGAACAAGGAAGGAAAACTGCTGACAGATATCATGAGAAAGGTCCTATTGTGCAAAGTTGGGTCCCATGATTATGTTTCTGGTGAGATGTTCAAACTCCCCGCAGCTGTAATTTGTAGGAAATAAATCGACTGGGGAGTGGTTCTGTTTGAGAAGATCAAGGAATGTCTGAGTGCACCAAACTTTGGAAGGATTCTCACTCTTTACCTGAACCAAATGGATAGAAATCGTTTTGCTATGTCAGCAGGAGTGCCAATTCATCACTTGAAGAAGATTGACTCATCCATCTTCAACAGATGAGAGAGGAGAATTCACAGGGAAGGTGGAATGAGAGAGGTAGCAAAAGAAGAGAAATTCCTTGAGGAGGAGAGAATTCCATCACCAACCCCCAATGAAGCACCTGATAGCTCTTGTGTAGTTGCTGAGGGGGATAAACTTCCTCCCGTGATTGTTGAAGATGTCCCCATCTCTTCTGAGCCATTTCAAGTAACTACAGAGACTACAGAGATTACAAAGAGAGTGATAATATAAATAGTTGATCTTGATGACAATGCTGACAAGTCTGGTGATGCTGCTGATGTTGATGGTACTGATGATGATGTTGATGCTAATATTGATGCTAACAATGCTCTTGTTGAGGAGGAACTTGATGCAGAGGCTGAGGGGGAGCTGTCAGCACACTCTTCCTAAGAGTACCTAGGAGAGGCTAGAGGTCCTACTGAGGGGGAGAAAGTGGAGATGCTCCCTGAAGAAGTTCTTGTTGCTGATACTGCTCTTTCTGAGGAGATTCTAAGAGAAGAAGTCATCGTGCTAACAGACAGAGGAAGGGAAGCTGTAATGTTTCTTTCTACTCAAGAGGACATCAACTCCTTGAGAGATTATTGTGAGGGGAAGGATATGGATATGCCTCTTGCCCAAGACCCACTGACTCTTGGGGAAGCTTCTTCCAGTGACCAAGAAGTTGTTGTCAGAGTAGAAGCTCAGAGTTCTGAGACTGTGTGTGCCCCTCCTACTGATAACTCTCTGATAAAGTCTATTGAGGCTGTGGTAGCCAAGCAGAGAGTCCACTTTGACCATTCTATGAAACAAGTTGTGGACAGAGTAGCAAATGTCGAGAAAGACCTATCTTATGGTTTGAATACAAGTAAATTATAACATGGACAAGCTACAAACTTCCCTGATTGAATGTCTAACCCAAGGGGGTAAGACCATCGACCATTCAATCAAAAGCATTGGAAAAGACTTCAATGAAATTACTCATCTCTCCAAATCTCATGACGCCATGATCCACTCTCATGATGCAAGCATGCACTACATAAACAGGAAGATGGGAAGCTACAAAGCTGATATCATACAAACCCTCATTTAAGAAGTCAAAAAGGGGGAGGGTAGGCTATAGAGGAGAATGAGTGAACTATCTAAAGAAGTTGCCACCCAAGTGCATAGTGCCAACGTTTATACTTATCAAAACTAAAAGTATTTAGTGTCTACCTAAATCACCTAGAGGGGGTGAATAGGTGATGCTTGTGTATTTTCCCAGAATAAAATACTTTAAAAATGAGAGCACACAAAACACAAAGATTTATAGTGGTTCCCCGAGTTGGGTACATCCACTGTCCCGCCTCGCCTATCTACTACGAAGGGCTAGATTCCGCTACTTCACATTTCTTAGATTTCAACAAATCTTACACCTCGGAGCCGCAACTCCTACAACTCGGAGACGACGCTCCTACCACTTGGAAAACAACCTCTCCTACAACTCGATCCACAACAAGATCTACAACTTGATCCACAAATAGATCTACAACTCGGAGATAAAATCTCATAATGTAAAAGAGTATTATACAAAAGTGTTATAAACAATCTTGACAAGGTCTGAAGTCTTCTATCCGTTGTTCTTCGATTAGGTTGAACTTGAATAATTTGGAGAACACAGAAAATCGAAAACCTTGAAGACTTTGAATCTCGAATCTTGAATCGACTAGATCTAGAAGAATAAGAACCTTGAAATTGCAAGGATCCAGTCAAGTCAAAAGATGAATATCGAATCGTGCAGAGCTAGCGTCGGCAGATCAGAAAATTGCGAACTGTACGGGAGCCGACGGTTACGAATTCAGAAACTTTCTCGATTTGAAATTTGAGTATGATAACACGATTAGGGTTGATGAAAAATCCACCCTAGGTATTTATAGAGAACCTTCTAAGCAACGGTTATAAAAGAACTTCCAAAACAAGACCTCCGAAATCACTGTGCATGGTCATCGTTCAACCCGAGCCGAGATTTGAAAAACAGACGAAAAAATAACCCAAGTCAATTTTGTCGAGTATCATCAAGTATAGCTGAGTATACTCGCCAAACTAGTAGTGATATTCGACGAAATTTACTTAGAGAAATTCAGCTCATTCCAACTTGCCACTCAATGTCAGGCAGAAGTCATACTCGATGAATTCGACGAGTATCGACTAGTATACTCGATGAATTCGACGAGTATCAGCTAGCTCACTCAACGCATTCGATGCCTGACCCAGTGATAGTCGACAAATTTGCCTTAGAAAATCCAGATAAGTAAAATCGAATTGACTCGATGAACTCGTCGGGTATCGACTAGTATATTAGACAAATTCGACGAGTATCATTAGATACATTCGACGAATTCGACGAGTATACACGGGAATACTCGACAATTTTACTTGGCGAATTTTCCAACTCTCAGATATTATACCCCAAGTACAATATGATGAATTCGACGAGTGTTAGTAAGTATACATGACAAATTCGACGAGTATCAACGAGTATACTAGACGAATTCGATAAATATCCCTTACAATACTCGACGAATTTTACTTGGGTAAAATTTCTGTTCTTCTGATTCCAAGTCCTCCTTGGATTCTCCTCATGCACTTGGGATAGAAGTACACCACAATAGAGAGATTACACGTGAGTCAACACATTGACCTACACAATGAAGGATTACATTATATAGTCCTATGTTTAGAGACCCACCGTAACCTGATATTGGTGTGTACTTAGCAATGTAAACCTGTAAGTACATAACTGAAAATACAACATCAAAAACAATCTCAATTCCTCTTAGCTTAACGAGACCCTTCTTTAAATTAGGATTATTGTGGATACAATGCCCAACAATCTCTCCATATTTGAAGAAGTCAGAATCCTATAAGCTAAGGTGAATTGCACAAATAATAATAATAAAACATAAAACTGAAATGATATATAGAATTTAAACAAAGCACACATTCCAGTCAAAATATTTAAATCATATATATATATATATCCAAGAGTTTCAATGTTTGGGGCAACCAAATCCACACATAACAACCAAAACAGAATATAAGAATGTCAGCCCTGCCTGCCCTGGCTCTTTTGACGCTGTAAGACGAAGTAAGCCTTGGGCTAAGGATAATATCTTGGAGGGGCTGGAATTGTTGCTGGTTCATCAAACTTGTGATTTCTGAAGTGAATCCTTCTCTTTGCACATGCCAACTCATACGTGTGCCACTCATCTCTATCATAGTGGCTCCATCAGCTTTCTCCTCCAATATCGACCAAGATGAAGGAGTCTAAAATAATTCTTCTTGAAATCGGACTCCACACCTCAGCCATCTCTCTATCAGGCATATCTCTAACTGAATCTTATCTGACTGGCTCTGACCTGACTGGCTCTAACCTAACAGCAGATGTGCCTTCACCATATCTTCTCCTTTTGTAGACAGGAGGTATATCTTCAGTTACGTGAACATCTGGAAACGCAGCAGCAACAAATTTGTCCTGAGAGAAAGCATGTATGTCTATCCAGTATTGAGAGTAATCCTCAATAGGATGAACTTCAACATTTCCTGGAGCAGGCATAACAGGTATTGGAAAGCTTGTATTATCCTGACCCGGCCTTCCAAAAATCTAACCATGTAGCCAAACAAAGTTGTCATAACTGTAGTCATTGACTTGTTTGAAGTTTACAACAATTGAAGCCTTAACAACATCTACCTTAGATTTAAGGGCATCCTCCCCCTTTCTGACTTCAACAGCTATAGCATTGGCATAACCTCCCATTATCTTGTCAAAATGATCCATTGGTCGATTGTGAGCATCAATCATGGTTACTGCATTCTTATCAACATTCTGAAGAACTTCCACATTAGTTTTGAGCCCGACCAAGTTGTGAACAAGTGCTTCACGACCCTGCACAAACCAGGAATCTAACCTTGCATCTAATTTGTCAAAATTCACCTTGACAGCTGCAAGGCCGTTGTTCAAATCTTTCTTAGTTTCTTTAAACTTCTTCATAACTTTCCTCAAGGAACAATCAAAATGGGCTTGCTGTTTGGCCATCTTGCCTTCTATTGTCTTCAGAATAGATACCTCAGCACTAGTAGATAGTATATCAGCAACCTTAATACTGGGAGGGGTGGGAGGGGTCTGCACTTCCCTTGGAGTCACTAGAGGACTCTTCCATGGGAGTAATAGTAGCATTTGAAAGGAGTTCAGGAGCAGTATTCTCTAGGACAGGAGGGTGCATCTCAACATCTCCTTCCTCATCATACAAGTCAATAACATTTACCTCCTCCATTGGAGGTCCACCTAGGATTGCAGCAATCCTTCTCTGAAGCTTTCACACAAATCTATATAACTCTGTTTGTATGGAGACAACGGATGGCCTTGCTCCCCCTCAGACCTTACCGATAGTACATCTGGGAGAGGTGTAAGTAGATTCTCTAGAACAGTGAGTGCAGAGGAATTATTTACATTATCAGCAGCTGCATCATCAATCATAATATCAGAAGGAGCTGGAACATCATCATCAACAATAGTCTCAACCTCGGCCTCATCAGGCACTAACTCAGTAACAGCAGCATGGCATATAGTAGCGACCTCAGAAAGCAGATCAACCTAATCTTCAACTGTATCTGGAGAATCTGGAATTGAAACTGAACCTAAAACTGAAGCCTCTGTATCTGTACTGACTTGAATAACTGCAGCTGGGACATCTGAAATTGTCTCTGAAGGAACAATCAAGGGCACTTTTTCAGTTGCCACTTGTGTATCAGCAGACTCCCCCTCCATTCCTGCACTCAGACTATCAGGAATCTCACTGGGGGGTGGAGAAGGAATCCTATCCTCATGAACATGTTCTTCGTCCTCCACAGGTAAATCTCTGGCTCCCCCTGGACTTAGGATCCTCCTATCCCACCTCGAGAAGATTGATGAATCGATTTTCTTCAAGTTGTGGATAGGTACTCCCTTAGACATATCAAATTTGTCCCCGTCCATCTGGTTCAGATATAAGTTGAGTATCCGTCCAAAATTGGGTGTGCGCAGACTATCCTTAATCTTTTCAAACAACACAGCTCCCCAATTCAATCTCTTTCTGCAGATGATCGCCACGAGTATCTTGAACATCTCCGAGGAGAGGTAGTCATGATATACTATCTTGCAAAGCAGCACTTTACCAATGATATCTAAAAGAAGCTTGCCTTTGTCATTCATGCCTTTGTGCTTCACAGCCTTAGTACCCCTGGGTAGTCTATAGAAAATCATGGCTCTAGTAAAGTCCTCCTCTTCAAGCTAATCGACATCTTCAAAAGTAGGAAGCCTCAAATAACTTGTCAGGATGGATTCCTTCACCTTGACCTTGGTCTGACGAACTTTGCTCTTAACAACAGTATCCTCCCTGCGGAGTTTAGCATTCTGAAAGAACTCTAGGACGTCTTTATCCAAAATATTGCATGGGTGTTCTAGGACAAAAGAGAGGTCGGCTGACTCCATCATGAGAATAACATTCCTGAACTCATCAGACACCGAGGCAAATCCTGTACGAACGAGTTCTCCACCCCTAGCAAACCATTGGTGCTACGAGGGGTCATAGAGCATTAGAAATTTGAGACTAGAGGAATCAGATCTTGACTGAATTGATGGCTTGGAACTTGATTGCTGTCACAGACGGAATCGATTAGGAAAGAGTTTTCTGGATAAAAACTCTGGAAGAAATCGGTGGGAGAACTCTGCTGGACTATCGACTATGACTTGCACTGACCTAGCCGACGAAGAATGAGAGCAAGAAGAGGAATCGTCGGGAGGACTGTTCGGCGAGTCGGCTGTCTGGTTTCGACGAAGTGACAAAGGTTTGCCCCGAACCCTTATATACATATATGTATATAATTTAAATTTGACAAGGGAAAGACACGTACCTGACAAGCCGTGACTCTTCAGATCTAATATAGGAAAGAAAATTTGACATAAGTAAAATTTGGCTGAATTAACCGGACGCAAAGTCAGATTCGTCGAGTTTAGGCGTGTATATCTGACGAATCGCCTAAATTCTCGTGTATATCCGACGAATTGACGAGTTCTGCTGACTGATATTCGACAAATTTTCCTTGGACAAATTTTCCTGCTTTGAAGAATTTCCTGAGTGACTTCCTATCTTCTTAGCTCTCTTCACGAGTCATTGTTTAGCATCCCTAGTTTCGTTTTGAAAAACGAGAACTTGGCCTCGTCCAGTGGCTTCGTGAATATGCCTGCGACCCGCTTATCCGTCAGGACATAGCTGAGGGCTATATCCTTGTTATCCACATGCTCCCAGATGAAGTGATATCTTACTTCGATGTGCTTTGTCCGGCTGTGGGAGACTGGATTATTTGTGATCGTTATTGCACTGGGGAGTCACAATACATCAAAATCACTTTGAGCTTTAGGTTGTAATCCTCAAGCTGATTCCTAATCCATAGAAGCTGTGCACAACAAATACCCACAGAGATATACTCTGACTCGGCAGTGAAAGTTGCACACAATTCTGCTTCTTCCTGCTCCATGAGATAAGCCTTCTTCCGAGAAATTGGCACGTCCCGGAAGTGCTTTTCCCGTCATTCCTGCTACCTACAAAATATGCATCTGAAAATTCAATTAGTTCGACATCATTACTTTTTGGGTACCATAAGCCAAGATTGGGTGTACCCTTAAAGTTTCTTAAAATTCACTTTGCAACGACGTAATGAGATTCCTTTGAACTGCCTGTGCAGGAAAACCAAAAACCGCTTGAAACCGCAAAATCGCATCGCACCCCTTTTCAAACCGAACCGATCAGATGCGGTGCGGTTCAGTTTCAGGGTGCTGAAAATCGCATACGTGCGGTTCGGTTTGACTTGGGCTTCGTAAAAACCGACCACACCGCACCGTGACTAGGTTAGTAGGCCTAGAAAAATTTAAGATTGGTACATTAAAAACCCGCAGTAATGCAACACCCATTATATTCTACATTTCTACTTTGGAAAAATTTGACTTTGCCTTCGTGAAAACCGCATACTCTGCGGGTTTTTTAATGGCAACTATTATTCTGTTAATACTTAGGCAACTCTTATTCTATTAATTAATAGTTAATAGTTAAAGGCACACTTTTGCCCTTCATTTGTTTTAAAATTTCCGTGTTTGATTTTTGGAAGCTCTGAAACTATTGTTTGTCGAGTTGTGGTGTTGCCTCTCATGTTTTAAAATTTCACTGGAAATCCGCGTAGCGCGTTTATCAAATTTTTCCACGCTCAGCATTAAAACCGTCGGATTAGATCCAACGACTGAGATACAATCAAATCGGTAAAAAATAGCAGCGAGCGCCCCCGCTCGAGATAACCCGAAATCGCACCCTGATCCACCAAACAAGATCTAACACGTGCGCGATAGATATCGCCTCCTCGCAATCCAGAGCTTTACTAGTCTCAGTTCGGAATGCTATATAAACAAAAATGCAAATTTATTATAGGCGGTGTGGGACTAAAGTCCCGCACCGCTTGGATGCCGTCCGATCGGGTGCGATAGATCACGCCCGATCGGACGGCATTCAAGCGGTGCGGGACTTTAGTCCCACACCGCCTGTAACCAAGTATATTTGATGTTTATATAGCAATCCGCCTATTGACTAGTAAAGCTCGCGCGTGGGAGCCTGCTTTCTTGCGCGCGTTCGCGATTACGTGTAATCCCGATGGTCTCGCTGTAGCTCGTCTCGTTGTTACTTTTACCTATCTGAGCTTAATCCCAGCCGTTGGATCATATTCCAACGGTTGGTATGAAAACCGCGCGGAAATATGGTATTTTCGCATTGCGCAGACATACATATTTCCGTATATATAAACATATAATAAGTAAGCAATTATATAGTTTATTTGTGAGTACTAGTAGTATGCAACATTAGTGTGTAACATCAATATTTGACGGTGTAAATGTTTAATATTCACTTAACTGGGGTAGAATTAGTTAATGATTTAGTATTTAAGAGTTTTTTGTGTTTAGGATGTAGAGTTAAAACTTAAGGTTTTAGAAACAACGTCAAGTTTAGTTTTGTTCAATAAAATATGCTTTGTTTTATTAATGACAAAAAAAACTATCAAAAATCGAAACCGCAGCGCACAAACCGACGCCAAATCGCACCGAAACCAAACTGCACTGCACAGTTTCGGTGCGGTGCGGTTTTGGCCGGTCGAAAACCGCAACCCTACGGTGCGGTTTCGGTTTGTCCCCAAACCGCACCGAACCGCACCGCTTGCAGGCCTATGAGTTCACCTAAAATCTAGCGCAGACACATGTTGAGAACATTATGTCTGGTCTACTAGCAGTGAAGTAGAGCAAAAATCTTATTATGCTTCTGTACTTGATTTCATCAAAAGGTTTCCCTTTCTCATCCTTGTCCAGAGACATAGTTGAACCCATTGGAGTCCTCATTGAGGTTGCGTTCTCCATTCCGAATTTCTTTAGTAACTCTTTGGTGAACTTCTTCTGAGAGATGAAAATTCCATCTTCAGATTATTTTACCTAATGTCCTAAGAAATACTTCAGCTCTCTCATACTGCTCATTTCAAACTTTCCTTGCATATTTGGAAAACTTCTTGCAAATGTTGTCTTCCGTAGAGCCAAAAATAATATCGTCGACATAGATTTGCAATAGCAAAATCTTGTCTTTTACTTCTCTAAGAAATAATATCTTGTCTATTTTTCCTCTTGTGAACTTGTTCTCAAGAAGAAAGCTAGACAATATCTCATATCAAACTAGGGAGATTGTTTTAAGCCGTAAAGAGCTTTATTAAGAAAATAAACGTATTCGGGGAAAGTAGAGTTAACAAAACCTGGGGGTTGTGCCACGTATAGTTCCTCTTTAAGATTCCCATTAAGGAATGCTGATTTTACGTCCATTTGATATACCTTGAAGCCTTTGAGGGCAGCATACGCAAGAAACAACCTGATCGCTTTGAGTCTGGCCACAGGAGCAAAGGTCTGATCGAAGTCGATCCCTTCTTCTTATTTGTACCCTAAAGCTACAAGCCTAGCTTTGTTCTTGATATTAACTCCATGTTCATCCAGCTTGTTTCTGAAAGTCTATTTGGTGTCGATCACGTTCTGTCCTTTGGGTCTGGGCACCAACTCCCAGACTTTGCACCTTTCGAACTGGTTGGCTCCTCTTGCATTGCCATGATCCAAGAGGCATTCTTGTTTGCTTCTTCAAACTTCTTTGGCTCAAACTGAGACAGAAAACTAAGATTTAATATCTCGTTATCTGTACCTCTTCTGGTTCTAACACCGTCACCTGGCTCTCCAATTATTTGATCAACCGGGTGACCTCTGAGGTGTCTGAACACTAGGTTTCTTCCTCTTCAACCAGCAAGTTCTACCGCATTAGGTGCATCCTCTGTGGTTGGTTCATCTAGTTGTTCTTTATTCACCGTACTTGGATTGACGACCTTGACTAAGCTTGGAGTGTCTTCCTTGTCCACTTCATCCAAGCTTAGTTCCTTGAACCTGTTATCTACATCTGCACCAATAATACTAGACGAGCTGCTATGAAGCATGCTTGTCTTGTCAAATACAACATTAATAGAGTCCTCTACAACCAGAGTTTTCTTGTTGAAAATCTTATACGCCTTACTATGGCTACTATAGCCTACAAAAATACCTTCAAAACATGTATCACTAAACTTCGTGCGATAATACTTCTCCTTATTAAGTACGAAGCATTTACTGCCAAAGATCCTAAAGTAGGACACAGTCGGTTTTCTGCACTTCAATAGTTCATAGAGAGTCATATGATTGTTTTTGTTAATTAGAGCTCTTTTTTGCACATGATAAGCTGTGTTGACTGCTTCGACCCAGAAGTACTCTGGTAGTGAAGCGTCATTCGGCATAGTTGTGCATGCTTCAATTAGGTTTCTACTCCTTCTCTCAACAACTCCATTTTGTTGTGGATTATGCAGGGAGGAAAACTCATGAAAGATACCTTGGCTTTTATAGAATTCTGTCATGACACCAGACTCGAATTCTGTTCTGTGATCACTTATGATTTTAATCACTGAGCATTTTAATTCGTTCTGGATTTGCCAGACAAAATTAGTGAAAGAATCAAAGGTGTCTGACTTGTGTTTCAAAAAGAACACCCAAGTAAAACGAGAGTAATCATCAATAATTACCAACGTATATACTTTACCTCCTAAACTGTGAATTGACATAGGACCGAATAAGTCCATATGAAATAGGTATAAACTCCTAGAGGAATCTTTTTCAGAAATGCCCTTAAAGGTAGCCCTTGTCTACTTGCCCATCTGACATACGTGACATGGACTCTCTTTAAGAAACTTAATGATGGGTGCATCACGCACTAAATTGTTAGAAATTAATAAGTTTATTGTTTTGAAATTATTATGTGCTAATCTCTTGTGTCATTGGTCACAAAGAGACGCATTACTTTTAGCCAAAAAGCACACTGGTGTAGAGTTGTCTAAACATATAAAGTTTAAACAAAAGTTATTTCTACTCCGAGTGCCTGTTAAGACGGTCTCCAAATTAGCAGACAATTTTATCAGGCACTTGTCCTTGTAGAACTCAACGATATAACATTTGTCACATAATTGACTTATGCTTATCATATTATGCTGTAATCCTTCAACATAAGCCACGTCTGTGAAAGAGACTATGTCGTTGGAGATCATACCATAATCTTTCGTAATTCCCCTATCAGACCCTCTAAAGATAACTTTTGGTCCATCTCCAACTAGAGTGAACTCTCGTAGTAGTCTTCTTGTCCCGATCATGTGTCGAGAGCATCCACTGTCCAAATACCAGATCAGAGCTTTATTGGCCTTTGTACTTACCTGTAACTATAAATCATTTTACCTTAGGAACCCAAACATATTTGGGTCTTGGGTTCTTTGTTAGTTTGACACCACTGGGAACATTAATGTTGTGATTGGTCGTTCTCGCACTGTTAACTCGTGGAGCTTCAAAATTAGCAGGGTTAAACCAACAATCTGCACCAAAATGACCAATTTTACTGCTCCACCAACAGTCAAATTTGTTGTACCTTCTCTTGTGCTCCTGCTTTACCTTTTGAATTTGAGGTCAAGCAGGGGCTACAGACTTGGAGGTGGAAGCCTCGTGATTGCAGCAAACACAAGGCTTCTCAGTCTCCTTATCCTTGGGTATAATAGGTTTGGCTTTTGGTGCCTTCTTATAATTAGGTCCATGAACATAAGGACCATATTCTTTTAGAGTTATCTCTTTGTAAGGAGCCTTGAAAACACTTGTCCCAAAGTCTCAAGGATAGGTCCATCCTTGATAGCGCTTTTTAGGCTCTACATAGGTAGGCCTAACGAAGTGCCCATAGGACGTCTCAGAGTCATATTTGTTTGTAGGGGAAAATAACCTTCTTAAAGGAGGGTTTACTCTGAGGTGCCTTCCCTTTACCTTTGGCGGCAACTCTCTTAGCAGCCTTACCTTTTTCAGTTACGTGGCCAAGAGCACTACCCTTCTTTGGAGTAGAAAATTCATCGATGAGAGGGAGAATAGTTCTCGGCTTGGAGTAGCTTTTCAACAAGTTTCCTCTCCACCAAGAGCTTTTCTTCTAGCTCATCTTAGTATTTCTACTTTAGGCTTAATGTCTCAGCCAAGCATTTCAATTCCTCTTTCAAGGAGTAGACTTCATCTCTGAGAGGAAGTAATTTTGTAAGTTTCTCCTCCAGGCTTGTTTCCTCTACCTTGATGGAGGTAATCTCTTTTGCTTGCTTTTTGACTACCTTGCGGCATTTGTCAAAAGTTTTCAAAAGTTCCTGATGCTGAGACATCAAGTCAGAATCCTCTTCCTCAGAAGAATAGACTTTATGACCATTAGTTGATGTTTTTGATTCAGAGAGTATCTTGTGCGAGTTTACCTTCACGTGATACTCGGAGTCGCCAACTTACTTTTCTAATCGAGCCATAAGCCCGAAGTAAGCTTCTTCATTCTCTGAACTGGATTCGCTTGAGTCATTGTCACTAAGAGTCTTTGACTTCTTAACGATGAAGATTTTCTCTTCCTTCCTCTTGCCCTTGAAGGATCTCTTCTTTTCTTTCTTGGACCCTTCCTTCTTTTTGTACAGACACTCCACAATCATGTGTCCTGTCTTATTACAATAATAACACACAACGTCAGAGGAAGAATGTTTATTCGGTTTAGATTTATACCTGTCCTCTCGGTTGTAGTTCTTCTTGGAGCAATCACCATCATGATGTGATCTTCTGAACTCAGTGGAGGATAACTGATTCTTTATTTGTTTCCTCTTACTGAGCAATCTTTTGAACTACTTAGAGATGAGTGAAAAATCTCCATAAGATAACTCAGAACCTGACGTGCATGGCTCAGAGTCCTTAAGGGTGTTTGGAGCACGTGTCCTTACTAGTGACACAGCTTTAGACATTCTCGAACCTTCAGCCTTCAGGGCTACCGACTTCTCTTTGCTTGAAGTCCGGCTGATTTGTTCCTCCTTTCTGGTATTCATCTGGAGTTCATAGGAGAGCAATTTTCCAAAAAGGTTCTGAGGGTAAATCTCTGGCAACTTCCCAAACTCCCTAATGGCTACAACTTTTGTGTCTCAGTCCTCTATCAGGGATCTCAGACATTTGTCGTTGAGCTCGCCATTAGTGAATGTGCGACCATAGTTTTTAAGGCCGTTGCCGATCTTGAAGAATTTCTCAAAGCTGTCTACAATAATATCATTTGATCCTTGCTTGAACACCTCATATTCTTGATTGAGCAATGATCTGCATTCGTCTCGAACTTCTTCGGTACCTTCTATGAGCACAACCAGACAGTCCCACATGTCCTTGATAGATTTGCAGTGGAATAAGTTTTGAAGCATAGAATCATCCACTGCACTGGATATAATATTATTTGCTTTCCTATCCAAGGATACCAAAGCAATTTGATCCTTCGTCAGATCCATCATCTTCTTAGGGATAATGACAACTGAATTCAGAGCAGAAGGCTGAGTAGGAACATGAGGTCCTTCTTTAACAATCTGAAATATTTTGGGATCTGCGGCCTCCATATAGAATCTCACTCTTTCTTTCCACATAGGAAAGTTCTCTTTAGTACACATCGGTAGCTTCATAAACGACATATCATTGCTTTTGTCCATAGCCACAAAGCAAAATCTCTTGACACTAGATGAGAGATCTTGTTCAAGGTGTTAACCTTATACCGAACAAAACACCCCTCTGATACCAATTTAAAGTATCTAGTGTCTACCTAAATCACTTAGAGGGGGATGAATAGGTGATGTTTGTGCCTTTTTGCGGAATAAAAATACTTTAAAAATGAGAGCACACAAAATACAGAGATTTATAGTGGTTCCCCGAGTTGGGTACATCCACTGTCCTGCCTCGCCTATCTACCACGAAGGGCTAGATTCGGCTACTTCACCTTTCTCAAATTTCAACAAATCTTACACCTTGGAGCCACAACTCCTACAACTCGGAGATGATGCTCCTACCACTCGGAGAACAACCTCTCCTATAACTCGATCCACAACCGGATCTACAACTCGATCCACAAATGGATCTACAACTCGGAGATAAAATCTCTTACAAATGTAAAAGAGTATTACACAAAAGTATTACAAACAATCTTGACAAGATCTGAAGTCTTCTATCCGTCGTTCTTTGATTAGGTTGAACTTGAATAACTTGGAGAACACGGAAAATCGGAAACCTTGAAGACCTGTAATCTCGAATCTTGAATCGACTAGATCTAGGAGAATATGAACCTTCAGATGGCAAGGATTCAGTCGAGTCGGAAGATGAAGATCGAATCGTACAGAGCTAGCGTCGTCCGATCGGAAAATCGCGAACTATACGGGAGCTGACGGTTACGAATTCAAAAACTTTCTCGATTTGAAATTTGAGTATGATAACATGATTAAGGTTGATGAAAAATCCATCCTTGGTATTTATTGAGAACCTCCTAAGCAACAGTTATAAAAGAACTTCCAAAACAAGACCTCTGAAATCACTATGCATGGTCGTCATTCAACCCGAGCCTAGATTTGAAAAACAGACGGAAAAATAACCCAAGTCATTTTCGTCGAGTATCGTCAAGTATAGCTGAGTATACTCACCGAACTAGTAGTGATATTCAATGAAATTTACTTAGAGAAATTCAGCTCATTCCAACTTGCCACTCGACGCCAGACAGAAGTCATACTCGGCGAATTCGATGAGTATCGGCTAGTATACTTAATGAATTCGACGAGTATCGACTAGCTCACTCGACGCATTCGACATCTGATCCAGTGATAGTCGACGAATTTGTCTTAGAAAATCCAGAGAAGTAAAATCGAATTGACTCGATGAACTCGTCGGGTATCGACTAGTATATTTGACAAATTTGGCGAGTATCGTTAGATACATTCGACGAATTTGATGAGTATACACGGGAATACTCGACGATATTACTTGGCGGGTTTTCCAACTCTCAGAGATTTTACCCCAAGTATAATATGATGAATTCGACGAGTGTTAGTAAGTATACACGACGAATTCGACGAGTATTAACGAGTATACTCGACGAATTCGACGAATATCCCTTACAATACTCGACAAATTTTACTTGGGTAAAATTTTTGTTCTTCTGATTCCAAGTCCTCCTTCCTAGATCCTCCTCAAGCACTTGGGATAAAAGTACACCCCAATAGAGAGATTTCACGTGAGTCAACACATTGGTCTACACAATGAAGGATTACATTATATAATCCCGTGTTTACTGACCCACCGTAACTTGACATTGGTGTGTACTTAGCAATGTAGACCTGCAAGTACATAACTAAAAATACAATATCAAATACAATCTCAATTCCTCTTAGCTTAACGGGGTCCTTCTTTAAATCAGGGTTATTGTGGATACAATACCCAACAAGAACATCAAATGGCTGTATGAGGAGTTAACATGCATAACTATAACTTAAGAGGCACCTATTGAGGGTGAACATCCTGCTGAAGGTGAAGAGTTCAATACTAGAGGAACAAAATTTTTTGAGCAGTAGCCTGCAGAAGAAAACTATATGCCTTATAGTGTCTACTAGCAGGTTTTGTCAGATATTGCTGAGGAAAAGATGGAATTCATTGAAGAATCTTCTTAACCACCTCAAAAAAGAATAAGGTATGGAGAAGGTCCCTCTGCTAGAAGATCTGAACCAAACAGAGAGAACAGAGAATATGATGAACGGTGGGGTCCCAACTCCAAAGGAATCATACTGGACACTTTCACACTAGTAGATCTGGCAAATGAAGACAGAAGGCTGCACTATAGCAGAAAAGAGTGGGAGAAGAATGAAATGGCTAATGTGAAAAGGAGATTACATTTTAGGAAGCATAAGGGAGATGATCCAGATGCTCCTTCTCCTCCAAAGTACTATCCTAAGCCAAAAGCATACTTTGACAGGCAGAATGAGAATAACAAAGGGAAAACTGCTTAGTATTCTTATTCTCTGTGTGTGGATGTGTGTGAATTCTGAAAATGCCACTTAGAACTGTTTATATAACATTATCGTTTTGATTTAGAGATCTCTAATAACCTCATTTCATCTCTTTATATGTTTTTGTTTAAGATTATTCTGTGTGCAATTCAACTTAGTATATAGGGTTCTGACTTCTTCAAATAGGGGGAGATTGTTGTGTATTTTTTCCACAATAACCTTAATTTGAAGAAGTCCCCCCTTGAATTAAGATGAATTGAGTTGTATTTGACAATGCTTTCAAGTTATGTGCTTTCAGGATTAAATTGCCAAGTACACACCAATGTAAGATTACAATGGGTCATAAAAAACAAGATTATACAGTGTAATCCCTCATTGTGTAGGACAAGATGTTGACTCATTTGTAATCTCTCTATTGGGGTGTACTTCATTTCCAAGTGCATAGGAGACTCAAGGAAAAGAACGATTGCTGATTTAAAGAAGAATTAAAAAATTTCCTAAGTAAAATTCATCAAGTATACACGCAAAGTCTTGTGTTATTCGTCGAGACATCACGTGAACACTCATGAAATTCATCGAGTTTTCTAGGAAAATTTCTGATGGGTTCTCAAAACTTCTTCATAAACGGCTAAGTCAAATTTGTCTAGTACTCATGTGAAGTCTCGTATCATTCGTAGAGATGTCACGTGAACACTCGTGGAATTTGTCGAGTATTCTCGAGAAGTTCAGTGTCTGTTGATAGAAAAATTTTCTTCTGGTCTCATTTCTGACTAAGTAAAATTTGTCAAATGATCTCGTGTAATTCGTCGAATGCTCTAGTGGAATTCGTCGAGTGACTGTGTGATTTGTCGAGTGTTCTAAGTATGACACAAGTCATCTCGACGAATGGACTTAACAATTTTTCTGGTACGTTTTTCTGACGGGTTTTATTTTAAAATGACGGTCATATACAGTACACGTGCATCTCATTTTGGAAGAATATTTCTAGCTATTGTGAATGGATTCATATATGGGGTTAATGTATATACGCGGCTTGTGCATATAGGCTATATACGCAGGGATGCGTAATACGGAAAATACACCTAGTAAAATGCATTTTTAGGAAAAGTGATCAACATGAAAATTGTAGATCTCGACGATATCTACAACTTTCATGCTGACCACTTTTCCTAAAAATGCATTTTACTAGGTGTATTTTCAAATGGCGCGGAACCGGGCGGAACTATTGCGAATCACAATAGTTCCGCCTGGTTCCGTGCCATTTGAAAATACACCTAGTAAAATGCATTTTTAGGAAAAGTGGTCAACATGAAAGTTGTAGATATCGTCGAGATCTACAACTTTCATGTTGACCACTCTTTCTAAATATGAAGTCTCGCACCTAAGAAATGTACACAGGCTGCGTTTTTACATTAAATTCTCATATATATATATATATATATATATATATATATATATATATATATATATATATATATATATATATATATATCAAGGATTTCGTTTCAATCATTAATAATCACAAGAATCGCTAATTTCACTTGACCTAATTTCTCAAATCGTGAATGGCCGAGAATTTTCTTTCCCGATCTACTGTGCTTGGAAATGTTCAACTCGGCGACTTCAAAGTTCACGATCAGGGATTCTAAATAAGAAGAAATTCGACAAATCACTGATTTCAGATTATACAAAGGTTTTTCTTGATCTAGTCAGATTCCAAAGTTTTCAGATCAAGGTTTTCAAGTCTTCAAGTCTTCTTCCCCAACCTTTATTTTAAGATCTACTCTCTAAAAAGAAAAAAGATTGAATCCATTCAGTCAGAAGAAGAAGATTATTTTCAATCTAGAAAATTGTATAAACCAATTTTATTATTATATGAAGTTTCTACTTTTGAGTTTGTAGATCCGTGTTTATTGGATCGAGTTGTAGGAGAGATTATTCTCCAAGTTGTAGGAGCGTTGTCTCCGAGTTATAGGAGTTGAGGCTCCGAGGTATAAGATTATTATAATCTGAGTTTTAGTGAAGTAGCTGAGTCTATCCCAAAGTGCTAGATAGGTGAGACGGGACAGTGGACGTACCCATTTTGGGAACCACTATAAATCCTTGTGTTTGTGCTGTACTTTTGTGTGTTTGTTTGTTACTAATTTTTAATCCGCTAAAATACCCAGAACTCACCTATTCATCCCCTCTAGGTGATTTAGGTGGACAACTATATACTTTTAGTGCATCTGTAGTAATCTCTTTATGACATCCAGCTTCTCTTATTGCCCAAATTCTAGAGTCCCATGTACTAGGGAAGCATTTGAGTAACTTGTTATTTATTTCTATAAGAGATATATCTTTGTTCAATACTTTTAATTCATTAATTATCATGCTAAATCTAACATACATCTCTGCTACAGAGTTATCAGATTTCTTCTAAAAATTTTCATAGAGTGAGATTAGAACTAATCTTCTATCCTTCCTTTTATCTGAACTTCCATCAACAATTCTTGATAAACATTCTCATATCTCTTTTGCTGAGAGAGACATTATACATCCTTTTGAAATATATCATCTGACATGGTAGAGACTAAGATATTCATGGCTTTTGCATCACAGTCTTTAATTCTCTTTTCCACATCAGTCCATTCATTTCTTGGTATTAGTTCTGCAGTTATATTGCCTTCTACATCCTTTCTGTATGGCATTGGTGGTCCTGTCAAGATTGATTCAAAAATACCCTCATCAATAGAGGTCATGTACAATCTGATTCTGGCTTTCTAGAGTATAATCTTATCAATATTACACACTGGTGGTCTAGTTGATGCAAATCCTTTGAAAGAATTTGAAGCCATTATAGTAAATGTGTATATAAATATTTTTTTGCAACTGAAATGATCTTTTGATCAAGGTATTAACCTTATTATAGATTAATCTCCTATAGATTAGCCTATTGATGATCAACCTCCCTCTAATACCAATTGAAATGAGAGTGCAATTGCTATAACACTTAGAATTTTCTCTAGAGAGGGTGAATAATGATTAAAAATTATCTTAAAATACTTAATTATAATCTCAAAACTTGCATTCAGATAAATAATTATCAATAATCAGATTTAGTAAAGTAAAATCACAGCATATCACCACAAAAAATAAGATAAAAATAAAATCACAAAAGATACAAGGATTATAGTGGTTCTCCCTCAAACTGGGTACATCCACTCTTCCACCCCTTGACAGGAATTTACTATCACATTGTTTGAGTATTTTGATTAGGAGACTCTTAGAACCACACCAGATCTTTTGATAAGAAGATCTTGAACCAATTACAATCTGAGTCTTTTCTCAAAGAGACTCTTAGAACCTCTCACAGTATCTTTTGATGAGGGATTCACAAAACTCTTTTCTCCAATACAAAAAGTAAAATAAGAGAAGATTTGAGCTAGAATGATTCTTCTCTTTATATACTCTCTTTAGATTTCTGAGGACAATCAATGATGATTTTTGGAACTTCTGATGAATCTCTGAATATCAAAATATCGAAGACTATAAGCCCAATTTCAAGATGATCTTTCAAAATCTTTTCACAATCTAATGTAATATCCTCTCGAGAAGAAGAAGTACTAATTCTCTAATCAGACTCAACAATTATCAAACCAATCGACTAATATTGGAAGAGATTCAATTGATGATGATGATCTTATAAGCTTTCTTTATCGAATTCAATCTTCCCACGATCTGATATATGTTTTCTTGATTGTCTGCTGATTGATAATCAATTTGATAAACTGTGATAGATCACTTAACTGTGTTAATCTAATGTTTCTTTATAACTCATCATATATAAAGATCAACTACCTCTAACGTCTCCAAAAATCTATTATGTAAACCCCTTGTTGATTTAAATTAGATTGAAACCACAAAACAAATTCTATTAAGAAATCCAGTCAACGTAACGTCGAGTTCTAGTCAAAGCAACGTTGATTTCTGATTGTTTGTATGAAAATCTCTGTAGTCGACATTCCATAAATATCATGTCGAAACATACATCGATTTAATATTTAAGTGTCGTGGACTTATCAAGATTAAGTTGCTCTGACTTCTATTCAAAGTAACGTAAAATTACAGTCGACATTGCGTTGAGATCTAGTCGACGCATGTTAAATTACAGGGGACTTATCAAGATTAATTTGCTCTGACTTCTATTCAAAGTAACATTAAATTACAGTCGACATTGCGTTGAGATCTAGTCAACGCATGTTGACAATTCATGATTTTTCTCTTCAATTCTGTTGGAACACCCTATTACTAATTTGGGTAAGGATCACTATGTGCTTAGGAATTTATTTTGACCTTGCTATATAGTCTGATAGGTCAATTAGAATGAGTCTTAGGGTTAGTACTTAGGTTTGAAAGCTGCCCTCAAGACCATCTAAAGATCAGAATTCAAGTGCTGAAGACTAGGACAATTCTCGTCGAGCTCAGGTCGACGAAACGTCGAACTCAGTTCGACTATCTCTGAGCTCAGTTCAAATGAAGCGTGGAACTCCGTTCGATGATCTTCGAGCTCAGATCGACGCTCTGTCTCTAGTTGTTTTTCCAATCTCTGAGCTCAGGTCGACGATCGTAGAGCTCAGATCGACGATTTCTGTTTTCAGTCTAAGTTCAATCTCTGAGCTTAGATCGACGATCGTTGAGCTCAGATCAACACTTTTTGAAGAGATCGACGATTTCAGGATTCAAATTCAGGACAGTTATGGAATTCATTCAGACTTATTTTCAGCATTTATGGCAAAGGATTTTGTAGCCGTTTCAATCAATCTGGAGCAAGTTTCAAGGAAGACTAATTGGAATGTTTCTTAAGGACTTTCCTCTAGAGGTAGATATCAGTTAAGGTAGTCATTTATGACAGATTAACGGCTATCAAGAAGTCAGAATCTGATATATTCACTAGAGAGTCATTTTGAAAAAGACAAGATAGAGAACTAACAAGTTTAAAAAAAGGATTACATAAGAGAGAATAAGAAAAGTATTCATCAAGAATTCATCTTCTGGAATAGACTCAGTAGACAAAAGTTTACAGAATTACTGAGTTAGAATTCTTCAAGAACATAAGGAACATTACTGTGAAGGAGATCATCTGCTATTCTACTCCTTCAAGCATCAAGTGTTCAAAAGCTGCTTCATCAAGGACTCCAGACATCTCACATTTCAGCATCTGCTGAAATCATCTATTGCTGGAGATCTGAAGCAACTGAAGGCCTATCACCCTAAGCAAAGCTCATCTTCCTGAACCCTTACAGATCTCAGGGGGAACTTTGACAACATCTTCCACTTGTCTTCTCTAAGATTGTTGACAGAGAAGAACAACTCAACTCACTTTCTTTTTTCCTTTCTCTCCTGTAAAAGGGTTTCTCAAAACTCCCTTCAAAAGTTTTGTGGCTGGTTTCTGAGACCTTGTCAAAACTCAGTGGTGGCAAGACACCTTATCAAAAAAACTAGGTTTGGTTTTTGAACACCTTATCAAAAGCTCATTGGTTCCCAGGACATCTGATCAACTATTCCTGCAATGGATTCCGACCTAGGGTGGTAGAAGAGTAGATGTACCCAGGTTGTTGGGGAACCACTATAGCTCCTTGTGTCATCTGGTTTGCTGTGCTTTTTGCTTTGCTGTGTGTTGTGTGTTTCTATTTTCTTACTGCTTTAGTGTTTACTTTTCTGCTAGCACATTACACATATAAGTAAATTAAGTCTTCCACTGCTTTACAGTTTTAAATTGTAAATTATTTTAATATACTCTATTCACCCCCCCCCCTTTAGAGTAAGCTAGATCTTATCCTCACTTTCAATTGGTATCAGAGGGAGATTGGTTACTCAACAACTGAATCTTCAACAGATTGGTTGAACATGCTAACACCTGAACCAAAAGATCTCTGATAAGATCAATCTTATAGAGGGTTATTATTATTTGTATTATATTTATTTTCTTACAAAACCATAGCACAGAACAAAGATTATGCTAGCACCATACCTCCAGTGTGCAACCTTTCTAAGTTTGCACTTTGGAAGGCAAGGATTAGGTTTTACATGAATTCTATTGATGAGGACATATTTAATTCTATTTTGACAGTGTGTCCAAGACCCCCCCAGTAATTACAAGTACAAGTGCTTTTCCACCTCCCTCAGGAACAGATGCAGAAATAAAGAAATGGAAAGTTGTAGATGCAAAGGCTATGAATATCCTTGCTCAGACTATGTCTGTTGAGATATTCCAAAAGGTGGCTAAATGCAGTTCAGCAAAAGATATATGGGATAAGCTTTCTGAGAATGTATCTGGATCTACTGATGAAAGGAAGGACAGAAGATCCCATCTCATATCCCAGTATGAGAACTTCAAGAAAGGAGAAACTGAGTCAGTTGCTGATATGTACAACAGGCTCAGTCTAATTGTCAGTAAATTAAGAACATTGGACAAGGAGATCTCACTCACTTGAACTAAATGACAATATCCTAATGTGCTTCCCCAGCACTTGGGATTCAAAAATCTGGCCAATCAAGGATGCCAGAAGCCTAAGTGAGATCACCACAGAGGATCTTTTGGGCAAGCTCAAATCTTATGAGCTGCTCATCAAGAATAGGGAAGAAGAGCAAAAGACTGCTTCTCCAGCCATTAGGAAGGAGAAGACAATAGCATTCAAAGCTACAGAAGATCTGCCTGAAGATAAGGTCACAGGCAATGAAGAATTGATGAGCTTACTGGATAAAAGATTCTATAAGATGGCCAGGAAAGATTTCAGAAAGAGGTCATCCAGAGAGCATGAGAAGCCAAGGTATGACAAGTCAAATAACAAAGAAATAATCTATTTTGGATGCAGGAAACCAGGCCATATTGTGCCCGATTGTCCAGAAAACCAGAACAAGGACAAAAAGGACAGAAAAGATAGGAGAAGAGATAAGGACTCCAGGGGAAACAATTACAACAAATCCTCCTCCAACAAAAGTAAACATACAAGGAAGGGATTTGTAGCAGAAACCTGGAGTGAAACTGAAGAAGAGTCAGAGGCTTCATCAAGCGCAAGTGATGATGAAGATGATGCTGAAGAGAAGGAGTTCTGCATGATGGCTATCAATGCATCCCAACATAATTCTGATGCAGAACATGAATCAGAATCTGAACATGAAGATGAAGAAGACCAGGTAATAGATTCCTTTGATTTTAATTCAGAGGACTTTAAATTTGAATTTAAAGCGCTTTGTTTAGACCTGCTGAAGTCTGAGAAAGACATCATCTCTCTCAGAAATCAATTATCTGAACATAGCACTTTAAAGTCAGATAACCTCAAACTTTCTGAGGAGCTAGAATGCTGTAGGGAGGAGATAGCTTCACTGAAAAGTGAACTATCCCAGACAAAGAAGTTTGAAGAATCCCTTAATGGGAGAAGCATCAGACTGATGGACATCACAAGTACAGTGAACTCAAGATTTAATAGTACACTGGGCTTGGGTGCTTCATCCAGCCAACCTATAGTATTAACAACTCCAATTAAATTTATTTCAGATAAAGAAAAGGAAGTTGTGAGGTGGCTAGGAAGAATCCTGATTTACCTAAGAAAACCAAAGTTCAACAGAAAACGTCGAACAGAGGTCGACGATCGTCGAACAGAGGTCGACGATCGTCGAACAGAGCTCGACGATCTCAGGCTGAATCGGCAAACTCAGGTCGATGACTTTTGAACTCTGAACTCTGGCATAGTCAATCTTCGAACGGAGCTCGACGATCTGACCCAAGATCATCGAACTCAGCTCGACGATCATCGAACGGAGCTCAGAGTTTTGAACAATCTTTCAGAGGTAAATCTACAATCAATCCTAGAAGTCCTACATCCCAAAGCTTCAACCCTTATACTGAATGGATAGTACCTCCTAGGAGATACCATCCTGAAGGATATAAGAGTCAACCAAGGATGTCTTTTATTTCTGAGTTTAAAGGTTATCAACCTAGACCCAAGGTAAACTGGGTCAAAAACATATAAATTGTTTATGTGCAGGTGAAGACCTATCCAGCAATGAACCAACAATGGTATCTGGATAGTGGGTTCTCAAAGTACATGACAGGGAACAAGGAGAATCTAATATCCTTCAAAACCAAACTTGGACCCAAAGTGATATATGGTGATTCAAACTTTGGTCAAGCAAAAGGATATGGTGATGTTCAGATTGGCTCAGTCACATTCAAGAAGGTGGCTTATGTGGAAGGACTGAAGCACAATTTAATCAGCATCAGTCAACTCTGTGATAAAGGCTATCAAGTGATATTCAACAAATCCTTATGCAAGATCAAGTCAGAGGATAACACAATAATGTTAACAGGTAAAAGGAAAGGTAACATTTATCTTGTAGATTTTCTTTCAACCAATTTAGATATCTGTTTATTTAATTCAGTTTGCAAAATAAATGATCTTTGGTATAAGAGACTAGGACATATAAACCTTAGAACCATTGCTAGGCTATCCAAGGATAACCTTGTTAGAGGACTACCTTCTGGCCCCTACAAGAAGGAAGGACTCTACAGGGCTTGTCAACTAGGCAAGCAAACTAAAAATAGTTTTAAGTCACTTAATAAGAGTGATTCACCTAGGATTTTGTATTTGTTACACATGGATCTTTTTGGACCCATTATAGTACAAAGCTTAGGAGGGAAATCTTACACTTTAGTGATTGTAGATGACTTCTCTAGATTCACTTGGGTATTCTTTCTGAGGAAGAAGTCTGATAACTTTAAATGTTTGACAGATTTTCTCAAATGCATACAGATTGAGTTCAATACTCACATTGCCCTGATCAGAAGTGATCATGGGACAGAGTTTGATTCTCTTCTTATGCAAGAGTTCTGTCAGAGTGAAGGGATCAGACACACTTTCTCTGCTCCTAGAACTCCTCAACAAAATGGGGTAGTTGAAAGGAAAAATAGAACACTTATTGAATCTGCCACCACATTGTTGACAGATGCTCACCTCCCTCTATCTTTTTGGGCAGAGGCAGTGAACACCTCCAACTATGTGTTGAATGGAAGTTTGATACATAAACTGAAGGGCAAGACTCCCTATGAATTGCTCAAAGGGAAGAAACCTAAAGTAGACTATTTTAAAAATTTTGGTTGCATTTGTTATTTTCACAATAATGACAAGAAGTATATAGCAAAATTTTAAGCTAAAGCTGATGAAGGAGTGTTTCTTGGATATTTCATGATCAGTAAAGCTTATAGGGTTTATAATAAAACTTCTCTTAAAATTGAAGAATCTGTTCATGTATCTTTTGATGAGACTAACATGTTTTATAAGGAGAAGAATACTTCTACCATAGAACTCTTGCAGGTAACTCTCTTTCTGAAAATTTGGACAGGTTGCATATTACAGAGAAGGATTCAACACATTCACCTACCCAATAGAGAGGAGAAATCAGTGAAGATGAAGAGGATACTCAACATCTTGGAGAGAACCATCTTGAAGAGGCAGTTGTTGTTCCACAAGAGGAAACAACAACACAGGTTGGTGAACAATCAACACCCCCTGTTGATTTAGTAACAACAAGAGATCATCCAATCTCCCAAGTGATTGGAAACATCTCAGCTGGTGTGCAAACCAGAAATCAGGTCAACCAAAACCTGATGCACACCTGCTTTCTATCTCAAGTTGAGCCTCAATCCATTGAAGATGCAGAACAAGATCCACATTGGATCATTGCTATGCAAGAGGAACTACATCAATTTGAGAGAAATAAAGTTTGGGAACTAGTGCCAAGGCCTAAGGATCACTCCATTGTTGGAACTAAGTGGGTGTTCAGGAAAAAATTGGATAATCAAGGAGTTATTATAAGAAACAAGGCAAGGCTAGTTGCTCAAGGATACTCTCAAGAGGAAGGAATAGACTATGACTAGACCTTTGCACCAGTTGCAAGGTTAGAGGCCATAAGAATATTCCTAGCTTATGCAGCTCACAAAGGATTCAAGGTCTACCAAATGGATGTGAAGAGTGCATTTCTCAATGGAGACATCAAAAAAGAAGTCTATGTTAGACAACCCCCAGGTTTTATCTCTTCAACTTATCCTGCCATGTTTTCAAATTGCATAAAGCATTATATGGTCTCAAGCAAGCTCCTAGAGCATGGTATGAGACCTTATCATGCTTTCTTCTGAAAAATGATTTTATAAGGGGTAGAGTAGACCAAACTCTTTTCATTAGAACCCATAAGTCCCATACCCTACTAGTGCAAATATATGTAGATGATATTATATTTGGATCTATTGATTCAAATTTGTGCAAAAAGTTCTCTAAACTAATGCATTCAAAATTTAAAATGAGTAGCATGGGTGAGCTTTCCTTCTTTCTAAGATTGCAAGTCAAACAACATGCTGAAGGCATATTTATTTCTCAAACCAAGTATGCAAAAGAACTGGTTAAGAAATTTGGTATGTCTGAAGAATCTTGTATGAAAACACCTATGCCTACTAATGCTGTATTAGATGCTGATGAACATGGAAAACATGTTGATCAGACAACATATAGAGCAATGATTTGCTCTATATTGTACTTCACAGCTAGTAGACCTGATATAATGTTTGCTACATGTATATGTGCTAGGTTCCAAGTAAGCCCTAGAGAGTCACACCTTACATTAGTTAAGAGGATTCTTAGGTATGTAAAAAGTTATCCAAATCTAGATCTCTGGTATCCAAAAGACTCAGGATTTGAACTAACTGGATTTTCAGATGCTGATTATGTTGGATATAGAGTAGACAGGAAAAGCACCAGTGAAACTTGCCAGTTTCTTGGTGACAGACTTATCTCCTGGTTTTGTAAGAAACAGACATCTGTGTCCACTTCAACTGCTGAAGCTGAATACATGACAGCAGGCAGTTGTTGCTCACAAATTTTGTGGATTAAAAACCAGCTCCTAGACTATGGTTACAACTTAGAAGGGTCAAAAAAATTTTGTGATAATACCAGTGCTATTTCTATAGCACAAATTCCAGTCCTCCATAGTAGGACAAAACATATAGAGATTAGGCATCACTTCTTAAGAGACAATGTTGAGAAAAATAAAATTGAAATTCAATATATCCCAACTGATTTGCAAAGGGGAGATATTTTCACCAAACCATTGGATGAAAAGAAACATACCTTCTTCCTAAATCAGTTAGGAATGTTAGATGGAGGAAGTTTAAAATAAAACCCAAGATTTTAAAACTCTAAAAACAGACCAAGACTAGGCTAAAAACTTGTTTTTTCTAGTGTCTGTAGGCTGTTTTTAGTCTCTGAACTGCGCTCGACGTTTTTCCCCAAGATCGTCGAACGGAGATCGACGCTTTCCGAAAGCATCGACCGGAGTTCAGCGCTTTCCGATAGCGCTAGTCTATCTTCTTTCTGGTCAGCGATCGTCGAGCAGAGCTCGACGCTCTCCAATATCGTCGAACGGAGATCGACGATGTTGAAGACTTTTCAGATTCCCCTAGAAGCCCAGATCGTCGAACGGAGTTCAACGATCTTTCCTTTCCGGCGTCGAACCCTAATATAAAAATCATTCTTCGGCCACCGTTCTCCTTTTGCGCTTTCATTCTCTCTGCAAACTTTTTCTTTCCCTCCAAACTCTTCTATACTTGGTCGTGTTTGTTCATTTTTGCAGGTATTCAATGACAATGTTCGTTGCCGCCCTTACCAAGATCAAATTCGACACAGGCTTTGACATAGACATGGAATCATTTGAGGGCAGTGACCAGGTTTTCAAAGATATTCTGGACTTATTCAGAGAACAGCAGTTAGTGCAGATAATGACCACAAGGATTAAAATTGCTGCCGATGAGATCAAGGAATGGGTATATACTGCGCACAATCTGGATCAGAATACAATTGTTGGTACTATAGCCGGGACTTAGGTATCCCTAACACCTGCTCTCCTGACTAATGTCTTTCAATTAAGTACTGGAAATGATTCTATTGAGCTATCTGGAGAGGAGTTTGCAACTATGTTAGATAGAATGGGACATTCTGCCGCTAACCCTAACAAATTGCTGAAAAAGAATTTATCAATTGAGTATAGATTTCTTGCTGATGTTGTGGGGAAAGTGCTATTGGCAAAGCACTCTACACATGATACCATCTCTAGGTATCAATTCTGTTTGATGGGAGCAATTGTGGATAAGAAACATTTAAACTGGGGAGAGATTTTCTTTGACATAATAAAAAAGAAGGTGAACAAAAGTCTTGTGAATTTTGGGAGGATCATAGGGCTATTCCTGCACTTCAGGTGTCCTGAATTGCTGGTGTCCAGTGGGATGCACATAAATGCCTCCAAGAGTCTGACTTGTGCCCTTTTTGGCAAATGGGACAGGCAAATTACCAAGCCAAGCAGAGGTCCTGCTGCTGTCACTACTTTAGGCACAAGGACTGATATAGTCACTCCCCCACAGGCAACTGCCCCATTAGAAGAGTTGCCTGCTTCCTCATCTCCTCCTTCTCCACCTATTATTTCTACCTCCACTTCCACAACCACCATCACTACCTCATTCTCTTCCCCCATCATTATTTCCTCTCCTCTTTCAACTCCTTCACCTCCTCCAGTCACCACAGTAGAGCAATTCCATCCCCTTCACTATTACCCATCCATTGACATTTCCTCTTCCCTTCCATCATTCAACCTTATGGATGATTCCTACATGGATGATTCCCCCTCCTTACCTCTTGAGCCTCCATCATCCTACTCATACCAACAACTACTCCATGACATACTTGCCCAACCATCTTTCACCCCATCCATCTCCACACCACTATCTTCCATCTCCACAATTCCAATCTCTCCATCCATCCTACCATCCACCACTTCTATCACTACTTCTGCAGCTCCCTCACCCACTATCTCTGTCTCTCTAACCTCTACCTCTACTCAAGTCTCACTTGAGCAAGTAGATATTCCTGCCCTAGCATACAAGCTTTATGGGATGTTGGCTCCCAGGCTAGTAGCCCTGCTGGAGACATCCATGGCTCCACTCCTGAAATCCATCCAGGAGCTGTCTGTCAGGCTATCTTCTATTTCTCCTCCACAGGCAATCCCTTCTATGGGGTGCCTTGATCCAGTTTTAACTGAATCAAGGCAGGGGAGATGCCATCTGAAGAAGAGATAGTACCTGCTGCTTCAGAGAAATTCTTACTAGAGACAGCTTCAGTTCCAGCTTCAACTTCTGTACTAACAGTGGACCTCAGGTCACTGTCATCAGACTTTGACATTCTTCACTTTAGCTATTTACCAGCTCAGGGAGTAGAAGATCTGACTAAGGCCATTGTGCTTGTTGCTAGATGTGAGCCCAGCCAAATTACTGCATATATCAAGGCTATGGAACAAGTTCTTTCTGCTGATGTTATGGATGCTGCTGCTGCTGTTGATATTGTTTGTTCTGATAGTGCTGCTGATGAGTCTGCTGTTCATATTGAGGAACCTGCTGCTGAAATTTCTGTATCTGCTGCTCCTACTGCCTCAATTTCTACTGCTTCTATCACAGCTGCTGCTACTGCTGCTATTATCTCTCCTGAAAAGTCAAGCAACAACAAGATTACATCAAAAGGATTGATGAGTTATATGATAATCCTCAGAGCTCAGATAGTGACCAATTCCAAATTAATTCTGATGACTCCTCTGCAATTATTGCAAGGAAGAGGAAAGCTAGAAGCAAGGCAATGATGAGGGTACCTTCTGAGAAATTTAAAGATGACAATGATATCCCCTACTATATTCTTCATGACTGCCCTATTTCTGAACCATGGATACAGTATTCTAAGAACCAACTCAAAGCAATGAAGAAAAAGAGAAAGCTTGATAAATATGATAAAGGATCTTCACACTTCTATCCTCCTCCTCCTCCTCCTCCAGATGTAGGTACTAGTGGAGGATCTGCTTCTCAGTCTGGATCTATTGGAAAACATAGCTCCTCCCAATCTTCACAGAGATATCAACCAAGAGGACATTATCAAAGAGGTTATCAGTCAAGAAGAGGACAGCATAGAGGAAGTCAAAGAGACTACAGAGGTTACTCCAGGCAACATCCATACCAAAGGGATGGACAAGGTCCTATTGACTCAACCTCTGGTCCTTTCCCTTAAAAACTAAAAGAAACTATTGCTACAAGAATTCCTTCAGATGATTCAGTGACAATAAACAGATATGAACCTTCAGTTCCTTTTGAAGACCCAGAAAACAATCCACTCTCCTGGACTGCTGGAATGAAAGAATTTGCTGCATTGGATCAGATCAAGAAAAGAAGAGAGCAAGGCAGAGATACCTCCAATATCATAACCCTATCAGAGTAGAGGAAGAAAGAATTAGAAAGATATGCTTCAAGAAAATTCTTTGATCCAGAGAGCTACATGAAGCTGCATCCTGAGGCTGTTGTTCCAAGGCCAAAATCTCAAACCTCCTTAGGTGCAGATGATGATAGAAGGTCCAAGAAGGAAGCCCTCAATCCCAACAGAGAAATTCTTTTCAAAAGGGCAATGAGTAATTTGTGTAAGCTGATACTCATATCTACTTCTGACTGATTCTATGACTCTTGTTGTGTTTCTGCAATGATCAACATATGTTATCTGCATTGTTGTTTCTGTTTTATTTTTATTTCTGATGTATGCTTATTATTTCCTATTTGTCTTGTAAATAGTAATCCTAACCCAAATAGGGGGAGATTGTTGGAACACCCTATTACTAATTTGGGTAAGGATCACTATGTGATTAGGAATTTATTTTAACCTTGCTGTATAGTCTGATAGGTCAATTAGAATGAGTCTTAGGTTTAGTACTTAGGTTTGAAAGCTTCCCTCAAGACCTTCTAAAGATCAGAATTCAAGTGCTGAAGACTAGGATAATTCTCGTCGAGCTCAGGTCGACGAAACGTTGAACTCAGTTCGACTATCTCTGAGCTCAGTTCAAATGAAGCGTGGAACTCCGTTCGACGATCTTCGAGCTCAGATCAACGCTCTGTCTCTAGGTTTTTTTCCATTCTCTGAGCTCAGGTCGACGATCGTAGAGCTCAGATCGACGATTTCTATTTTCAGTCTAAGTTCAATCTCTGAGCTCAGGTCGACGATCGTTGAGCTCAGATCGACGCTTTTCTGAAGAGATTGACGATTTCAGGATTCAAATTCAGGACAGTTATGGAATTCATTCAGACTTATTTTCAGCATTTATGGCAAAGGATTTTGTAGCCGTTTCAATCAATCTGGAGCAAGTTTCAAGGAAGACTAATTGGAATGTTTCTTAAGGACTTTCCTCCAGAGGCAGATATCAGTTAAGGTAGTCATTTATGACAGATTAACGGCTATCAAGAAGTCAGAATCT
This sequence comes from Platanthera zijinensis, assembly GCA_039513925.1. Taxonomy (NCBI): domain Eukaryota; kingdom Viridiplantae; phylum Streptophyta; class Magnoliopsida; order Asparagales; family Orchidaceae; genus Platanthera; species Platanthera zijinensis. Next base: position 144,391,637 of record CM077091.1, on the reverse strand, counting down.
GATATACTCATTAGAGAGTCATTTTGAAAAAGACAAGATAGAGAACTATCAAGTTTTGAAAAAAAAAGATTACAAAAGAGAGAACAAGAAAAGTATTCATCAAGAATTCATCTTCTGGAATAGACTCAGTAGACAAAAGTTTACAGAATTACCGAGTCAGAATTCTTCAAGAACACAAGGAACATTACTGTGAAGGAGATCATCTGCTATTCTACTCCTTCAAGAATCAAGTGTTCAAAAGCTACTTCATCAAGGACTCCAGACATCTCACATTTCAGCATCTGCTGAAATCATCTATTGCTGGAGATCTGAAGCAACTGAAGGCCTATCACCCTAAGCAAAGCTCATCTTCCTAAACCCTTACAGATCTCAGGGGGAGCTTTGACAACATCTTCCACTTGTCTTCTTTAAGATTGTTGACAGAGAAGAATAACTCAACTCATTTTATTTTTCCTTTCTCTCCTGTAAAAGGGTTTCTCAAAACTCCCTTCAAAAGTTTTGTGGCTGGTTTCTGAGACCTTGTCAAAACTTAGTGGTGGCAAGACACCTTATTAAAAAATCTAGGTTTGTTTTTTGAGCACCTTATCAAAAGCTCATTGGTGCTAAGGAAACCTGATCAACTATTTCTGCAGTGGATTCCTACCTAGGGTGGTAGAAGAGTGGATGTACCTAGGTTGTTGGGAAACCACTATAGCTCCTTGTGTCATCTGGTTTGCTGTGTTTTTTGCTTTGCTGTGTGCTGTGTGTTTCTATTTTCTTACTGCTTTAGTGTTTACTTTTCTGCTAGCACATTACACATATAAGTAAATCAAGTCTTCCACTGCTTTACAGTTTTAAATTGTAAATTATTTTAATATACTCTATTCACCCCCCCCCCCCTCTAGAGTAAGCTAGACCTTATCCTCACTTTCAAATTCATTATGCCTTGTATATGTCCTTTTATATCAATGACATCCTAGGACTTTTAAGACCAAATTACCCTCTCTATACATCATGTGTAATAAACCTAGGATGTAAAATCACTAAATATAATTTGTTAAGCTAAATCATATGGGTTTTTCCCAACTCAGTATTAGCCTGAACAGCTTCAGGTCTTCCCTCTATATAATATAATCCAGTATCTCTCCAACATCTTGCTACTACAAGCGTTCCTTTAATCAACTTCCAAGAATCTCCACCAAAGACACTAAAGTGTTCCTCATCACCTAGCTTCTCAACTAAAACTAGGTTGAAGCGGATGTCAGGTACGTGTCGTATATCTCGTAGAATTAGCAAACCTCTCGTGATGGTCATTAAGTACATTTCTCCCCTCTCGATGACTTTAGATGTGTCACCGTTTTCCATTATAAGAACTCCATAATTGTGAGTCGTGTAAGTGGCAAGCACTCCCTATTTTGGGAGACATATATAGAAGCACCTGAATCCACAATCCAACTCAGTCATCACATGAGAGTGCAACTGTGACATCATATCCAATAATGATGACATCATCCTCCATTGTAAATATAGTAGCTTGCAGTGTGACTCTCCTTCTTATCATCAGCAGCCACTCCTTTCTTCCTTTCATCATTTTTAGAGAATAACAGAACATTTGGATATGCACCTTCTTGTGGCAGTAGTGACACTCCACATTTTGGTAGCGGGATTTTGATTTTCCCCTGCTTTGTCTCCTTTCGCTTTTTCTTCCTCTACTCTTGCTCCTGTCTCTCCCTCTGGGCTCGGTGTAGAGGACATCAACTCGTGAAGAAGAGCCAGAATGTCCTTGTGGTTTTATTTGCACCTACTTATTCAAGATGCCACTCTTGGCAATCTACATAGTAATAATTCCACCGAGAGAAGAGTTCATTAGAGAAACTCTGACCATCTCCTAAGAGTCTGGAAGAGACTTCAGCAACCACAATGCATTGAATTCATCTTCGAAAGTCACCTTCATAGCAGTGAGGCGGTTAATGATGCCTTGGAATTTGTTCACATGATCCAAAATAGGTGATCTCGCTCTGTATATGAACTCACCCAGCTTATTTAGTAAATATAGTTTGTTAATGTCTGTACTATTGGCATACAACGTCTCCAGAGTCTTCTAAATGATTTTCACATCAATAATACTCACGACGTGATTATAGACGTTCGGTTCTACGAACCGTCTGATGAATCCACATAATTTTCGGTGCTCTACCTTCCACTTATTTGGATCCATATATTTAGGCATCTCCTCGAGATAGGAGCATGTCAGCCCCTAACATAGATGATTTCCTCCATCAGTAAATGTCACTGGTTGTAGTTTGGGTCATTTAGTTTCACCATTTGTTCAGATCCTGAACATGAAGTGGACTTCATCGTGCTCTATCATTGATCAGATTAATCTCAATTCTCTAAGTTGACTATTTCAGAGAAAGGAATCAAACAGGAAAGGGAGTGGACCAATGGTCGTCACTTACAGCATCCGATCACTAAAATGAAATATTTGATCGACTCGTGTTAAATTTCAGACAAGTCAGCCTGATAATTGCTCTGATAATGATATTGGCTCTAATACCACTTGTTGGATTTGGGATCGAGCAAACCCGTGTTGGAGCATGCATTCTGCATCCTTGGTTTAAGAATAACAAATCTTGATGTGTATTTGATCATGTTTGTTGTATGTTCATAGTGTGTAGGTCTATAGGTATGAAGACACCAGGGATCCACTTTTTGTGACCTATCGCTGGGCGCTAGACCTACCGTCGGCGCTAGCTATGCCGACTTATAAGTTGGGGATGACAAATTTCCTCTATGACCTACCGCCGGGTGCTAAGACTACCGCACCGCATTAGCCATGTTGACGATTGTCGAGTCGGTAGCGTCGAGAAGAGCAGGTAGCATTGAGAAGAGCTGGTAGCACCAAGAAGAGATGGTTAACTAGACTACCGTGATGCGCTTGCTATCGCGTTGCACTATCAAAAAGCAGCAAAAGAATATTTTAGGATTTTTTTCCTAATTTGATGATGGACAACTGCCAACAACGCATGAAAAGACCTACCGCCGCGCGGTAACCTTAGCATCGGCGATAGCTCATTTTAAAACAACTATAAAGTACTGCAAATCTTCAGATGATTGAAGAGAAAAAAAAAAGGAAAGACATCTGATGATGCAACATATACAAAGCTATCGCATGGCGGTAGCTTTAGGAAACTTCAAATATATCATGAATTGATTAAGAAACCAAAAGGAGCATCCAATATCATTTGGAAGGCAAGGATATGTCTTCTTTTTGTGGGAATAATTTATTTCTAAAGATGAAGGCAAAATCCACGAAATAGAAAAGAAAATAAGGAAGAAATTGAAGACAGCGCGCTACCGCCCCGCTATAGCAACTACCGATGTGTGGTAGCTCCCTACACACCTTTCTCTATTTAAATCAACCCAAAATTGAGTTTCAGGAGTTGGTTTTTCACAAAATTTGAAAGGGTGAGTTTGCCCCATCCGTCTAGAGGGAAGGAAGGGGTTTTCCTAACTCATTTAGTAGGAGATTTCTTCAGAGGAGATCAAAAGGAATTCATGCACAAGGATTGAAGGCTATCAACATGATGATCAAGAAACCTTCTTCCTAATATTCACGTGGAGGATCCTCGCTACAAAAAACTCTCATCAAGCGCACACCTTTACAAATCTGAAGGATATCGAAGAGGAAGACTCTCAAGCCACAAAGCTCGAACCTTTGTAAGTGAATTGACATCAACATCAAGGGTTCTAGTTAGAGGGAAGTTTTCTCTTATTCTTGTATTTTCTTTAAATTTTTTGTGTTATGTGTGGAGAAATCGTTTGGTGTGAACGTCAAATTCTTGGGAGGAGTTTGTGATAAATCGATCTGGGAGGCCATCAGATTTCTGGAAGGAATCTGTGGAAAACATCCTGGAAGGATGTCTAGATTTGGGAGATCTAGTAGGCTCTAAAACCCTTCCGGGGAGGAAGGTGAGGAGTCGGCTAGTCAATCTTCTTGGGAAGAAGAGCAAGAGAGTTAATCGGTCCTAAAGAAAGATCAGTATAAAACATGAAAAGGAATTTTTATTTATTTATCGCTTTGATCTTAGTGTCATAAGATCAAAATTTTGTAATCCTCTTATTAAAATAAAAATCATATCTATCCTTTTGTTTTATTATAACTTCATTTCATATGTCATGAAACAATTTATATAATATCTCTCTATCAATGCCTCAACTCTAAGCACATTGGAAATTACTTCTGGTGAATTTGCTCTAGGATTTCATCTTCTGGTAGTAACGCTTGGCGGTAATACTTACCACTGACAGTAATTAAGATCAATTGTATTCTCACATATTCGAAACAATCTCCAACATAGTATTTTATGTGATATAAAATATATCCTTCCACTATAATATATTCCAAAACTTATTAAAGTGATTCTGATATTATTAAGTAAGATTTAAATTTCCTTAAAGCCCTTATTCACCCCCCTCTAAACAACTGGGAATAACGACGCTTCATGATCTCGCATCATCTAGAGGGAATGAAAGTTTATTAAATGAAAAATATTTGACACCACCTTTAGTTATGGGTGAAAATTATAAAGGGTGGAAAAATCATTATGGAGAAATTTTTAAAATCTTTAGACATAGAGGTTTGGAATATTACAATTAGGAAGCCTCCAAGCATACTAAATAAAAATGAAATGTTTTTAAATACTAAATCAAAGAATAGTTTATTTTGCGCGGTTCATCAAGAAATTTTCAAATTTATTTATATTTTACCTGCCACTTATGAAATTTGGAATTTTCTTAAAAATACTTATGATTCCCCATCTATAGGTAAGAAGTGCGCGTCAAGAGAAAAGAAAGAAGAGAACACATCAAGTAGAAGGGAAGATGAAAATATATCTTTGGAAGAGGAAAGCCAAGAGGAAGATGACAAAGGAACTTTGTGTTCAAATCATGCCTCATCCAATAGCGTTGTAAGAAAATCAAATTCCCTTCTTATTTGTAATTCGATTTCTACATTGCATGTGCTAGATGTGGCTAAATGTAAAATTAAGAAATTGAAAAATATTAATTCAGAATTGCATTTAGAAAATAAAATTTTTTAAACATAACTAAATATAGAACCAAAGCTTGATGTATCATGTTCTCCCTCTTGCTCTGTAGTTGAAAATATTATAACTTGTTTTGATTGCAAAGAATTTAGAGAAAAATTCAAGGTTTTTGAAAAAAAGCTAAATATTTCTAAAGAGCGTGGTAAAAAGTTGATTGATGAAAATAGTGTCTTAACTCGCAACTAGAATCATTAAAAATATTTGTGCAAAAATGTTCAATCAATAAAAAATCTTTTATCTCTAATTTAACTTCAAAATTATGTAAGGTATCTACTAGCGTTTCAAATTTCATAAAGCGTGCATCTAATAGAATATTTAACCCTCACTCAGTTTCTCACAACGTTAAAGTAAATGCAAACAAATTTCCTATTAATAATACTTTCAAAGATCACTATCATTATAAGCATCAACTTAATAACAACAACAACATTCAAGCCTTTATCCCACTATAGTGGGGTCGGCTATATGGATCCTTTGTCGCCATTGTGCTCTATCTTTTATCATAATCTCACTAATGCTTAAGTACATCATGTTTTTCCTTACATTTTCATTCCAAGTCTTTATTGGTTTACCCCTCCCTCATTTAACATGCCTGGTGACTAGACTCTCACAATCCCTAACAGGTGCCTCGAATGGTCTCCTTTGTACGTGTCCAAACCATCTTAGACGAGCTTCTCGCATCTTTTCTGCAATTGATGCTACTCCTGTCCTATCCCTGATACTTTCATTCCTAATTCTATCCAATCTCGTGTGTCCACACATCCACCTATGCATTCTAATCTCCGCAACTCCCATTTTTTGCTCATGTACACAATTCACTGCCCAACACTCAGAACCGTAGAGCATCGCGGGTCTAATTGCAGTACGGTAAAACTTGCCCTTAAGTTTTAGTGGTACTTTACGATCACATAAGATCCCTGATGCACCTCTCCACTTTAACCAACCTGCTTGAATTCTATGTTTCACATCATTGTCAATACCTCCGTCTTTTTTAACTATTGATCCAAGATATTTAAAAGACTCACTAAATGAAATATCTTGATCACCCAAATTAATAACGAAGTCATCTGTCCTTCTTATACTGCTAAATTTAAGCTCCATATACTCCGTCTTTGCCCTGCTCAACCTAAAACCCTTCTTTTCTAAAGTATCTCGCCAAGATTCAAGTTTTACATTTACACTCTCGCGCATCTCATCAACCAAAACAATATCATCCGCAAACAATAAACACCAAGGTATTGCTTGTTGGATATGTCTGGTGAGCTCATCTAAGATAAGGGTAAAGAGATAAGGGCTTAAAGCTGAACCTTGATGTAAGCCAACAATGATAGGGAATTCCTATGTTAATCCTCCAGATGTCCTCACCCTTGTCACTGAATTTGTATACCAATCTTTGATTGTGCCAATATATGATATATTTACACCTTTCTTTTCTAAGACTCTCCATAAGATCTCTCTTGGAACTCTATCTTAAGCCTTCGATAGTTTGAAAGTGAGGATAGATACAACTCTAGAGGGGGGGGGGGTGAATAGAGTATTCAAAAATATGACAATCTACTCCACTCCCTTAGAGTTAAATTGTGGAATAAGTATATAGATATATGAAACCCTAGAGCCTAACACAAAGTGAGGTGCACAAGAGAAAGCTAACTGTAATTACAGTTTAAGCTTTAGTCATAACACAACAACTAGCAATCCTAGTTAATTCTAGTCACAGCCACAGTACAGTAATTAAAATAAGCAACACAGACAACACAAGAAGATTTATAGTGATTCCCTCTCAATAGGTACATCCACTCTTCTACCACCCTGGTAGGAATCCACTACAGATTTTTGTTCAGGTGCCCTGCCACCAACTGATCTGATTCAGGTAGATCAAGTAAACCCTTTGAGCTTTTGATCAGGAGCTCAAAATCCAACACAGGTTTTTGCTAAGGTGCCCTGCCACCAAGGTTCACTTTTGAAGGGAGTAATAACCCTTTGTACATGAGGTTGAGAGAGTTAGAATGTCTTCTCTATTGTTAAACAAAATTAGAGAAGCTAGTGGATTGTACTAAGCTATAGAAAGCTCTGAAGGAATCAAAGCTCCCCCTGGCTTAGAGAATATCCAGGAAGAAGCCTTGCTTTAGGGTGCAGGTTCTCTTTAGAACTCTTGACAGAGAAGATCTGTTTGTCTTGAGGTTCTTGAAAGAGCAGCTTGAAGAAGACTCTTGATATAGAATGGTTGTTCTTCTTCAACAGCTTTTCTTTCTTCTTCTTCTACTACTTGAAGCTTTGAGTATGAATGATCCTGTAAGCAGGATGAACTCAGGATTGAAGAAGAGAGCTCTGAAGAGAGTTGTTCTACACTTGTTCTTGTTGTTGAATCTGTGTATCTGTGTATATGAATATCTGTATATTAACTTCTCTCACTAGCTCTTTATATATCAGCCTTTGTAACGGCTTCTATCTTTCTCTTGATTTGAATCTTGTCTTCTTTTGAGATCTGAGATCTGGCCTGCAAATAATATAATACAGCTAGCCTGCAGAAAGACATTCTATAAAGAAATAAAGCTTTCTTAGAAGTTGCTTATCCATTCTACAAGTCCAAAAGGTATTGGAGAAAGTAAAATCAAAACAAAACTCTTTATAGCCAGAGAAAGACACATGTGTCTAACGGCTATAAAGGACAGCATGACAGATAAAGCACAAAGATTATTCAACTAATAGGACAAAAGACTTTGACAGATAGCACTTGATTTATGCATAAAGAATGAGGCAAAGATTACCTTAATATATAAGCATAAAGTCAATGAGATAATCTATAATAAAATAAGCCAGATATATAAGAAATAAATCACAGAATAGAAAGAGTACACAATCACTAAATGTAGACAAAAAGATAGTCGAACGAATCACAATGATCATCGAACTATCAGAGAAGATCGTCGACCTACAAGATATCTGTCGGGACAGAAGAAGTCGAGCAATACTCGACGAACGTCAATACTAAAACCACAGATCGTCGAACTATCAGAGTTGAACTAACTCGGAGATAGTCGATTAGCTGACTGCCGATGGTCGAGCGACGTTCGACCATAGTCGAACTAAAAAACACTTAACCAGAAAATAGATAAACAATAATTCTATACAACTAATAGGATCTAACCTAAAACTAACCTTTGACCATGGATAATTCTTGGGTCAAAAAGCTAATTGAGAGGACTTTACTCAAATCCAAACTAGGGTACCAACAATCTCCCCCTATTTGGGTCAAGTCTCTCAAAATAAAAAGAAAACTATAGATGGATATAAAAACAGCAATAATCTGTTAGGATCAAAGTGTATCATATCATATCAACTAAGCAGCATTTCATATCAGAAATTCACAAACAATCATCAAGCATATCAGATTGTCAATACAAATAAATCTATTCATTAGCAGAGTCTGGTTTAGAATTAGAAGAAGCAGGAAGGAAGGAAATTATTCTCTCGGGATCAAGTGCATCCTTCTTTGAAATCTTCAGGTCCTGTTCTCCAATGATCTTCGATTCTCCTGCTCTGGGCAAAACAGCCTCTGGATACTTTTCCATGTATTTTGAGGCATCAAAAACTTCTGGTCTAACTTGAAATCTGTCTAGTTCTTTCTCTCTGAATTTTGACATTATTGTTAAACCTGTTATGTCTTTTCCTTCAGCTTTTGCTTTTCTGATTTGAGCTGATCCAACTAATTCAAGAAATCTAGCCATCCTGAACTCAAGATTAAGCTCTTGACTTTCATATGCATTCTCATCAGCTGGGTCTAGAGGATTTACAGTTTTAAAGTTGGTAGAAAGATCTAACAGACCTGCAGCTGGTTCTATATCTTCTTGAATAACAAGAGAGGAGGGTGGAGCAAATTCTTCAAATTTCTTACTAGACATATCAGAATATATTACTCTTTTTCCTTTTGAATCCACTGGTTTATTTTGAACTGGCTTTCTATAGGAAGAAGTTTTGTTCTTCTTAGGAGGTGAAACTTTTCTTTTAGGTGAAGGAGGAGGAGAAAATGTGGGTTTCTGGTAAATCATCTCCTTCACTTGCTCCTTAGGTCAAGTTTCTTGTCTTTGCTGGCCTTGATGGGGTCTGCCTTGGTAACCTTGGTTTCCTCTTCTCTGATAGGCCTGAGAAGGAGTGAATCTGGCTGAAGGAGCTGAGGGATCAGAAGCTACATTCCCAAAGGCCCTTGCACTAGGAGTATGTCAAAACCCGCTTTTTTCCCCAACAATTTAATTATATCAGAGCAAGGGGGAAAATACACGTCGTGATGCCACGCCGTGCAGGGGATAACTGCAGACGTTCAGGCAAGACTCCAAACTCTACGATTTTAAAAGAAAACATGAATTATTATGAATGAAATCAAGTTTAAGTTATGATGGTAGCCGTATCCCTCGGCTTAGTTAATCATCTAGTCCACGATTTAAAATATAAGTTATACGCTTGCGGAAGATACTTGTTTAAATTGACTTTAATATTCTACATGAGTATAAATGTCCCCGAGGAACAACTCATACTATGCAAACCCTAGATTTATAATAAGTATAGAAAAGTCTTTACGCTAAATAGAAAGTAGTGGCTTAGTTTTGAAAGAGATGACAAGTATGCTTTACTAATAGTAGGGTTTTATAGGTTAAAATATCTAACATGCAATCCTAGCAATAAATCATCCCAGAGAGCAAGTAATATACACCGAACAGAAGAAAACCACATAAGCTAGCAAGTGTCAAAATAAATCAACAATCCTGTGGGCGTCAACAACCTGACACGAACCCACAGTATGAATATGTCTGAAACTAAGCAAAGAAAACTAAAACAACAAACTACCTCGCTACGGCGAGGGGAAAAACCACAGCCAACCTGCTGCAAGGGCTCCAAAAACCGGCTCCGCTACCTGCTAATGCTCCGAACCTGAGGCATTCCAAAGACAGAACACCTCAGCAAGAGGGACAAATGGTGGCAGAGAAGTAAACAAAATAAAACAAAGGTCAAACGGGGTACCAACCGAAGACCAATAGTACTGAAGTAAGGTATCGAACAGGAATGGAAAGAGCTATATACGTTAATCGTCACGTACTCCAACAAATACACCAGATTTCCCAAGGCAAAAAGGGAACAAAAAAAGTAAAAACATAAGGAATAAATTTAACTAGCTTTACTAAGCACCTGTGGTCGGCCCTACCCCAAAAACACGGGCGAGGTGGTCACTCAACTGGACACACCCCTCACGAATAATTTATCCGCTTAACTGCGAGGGAGTCTCATAATCTTCCACCATACACCGCAGATGCCCAAAAACCTGGTAGACCTCCACAAGGTACAATAAAGGAGTCAGACAATGTGGAGGTGGTTTTATCCACTAACTCCCACAAATTTTAGAAACCCAAAGAAACCACAACACAAATATATCTCGAGATTTGGCTCGTCAGATTCTACTTGACACTTCTAGTTTCAAGACATAGTTGATCAACCCCTATGAACGATTTACAATCCTAGACAAACTCCAATGCGTTCAAAAACGATAGGTAAGACATTTAAAGTCATCATTAAGACACTTCAAGAATAATTAAATATATCATGACAAGATCAAGTTCATCATGACAAAATCTTACAACGTCGAGTGATCATCCAAAAAGGTTAATCGTAGCAATAACTTGAAAGACAAAGTGCAGAAAATTTTAAAGAACATAAAAATTGAACCGTTACCATCAAATCAGACAAGGAAAAATGAGAAGAAACCACCACTTGCCTTGGTTTTACCGGAAAAGTTCTCCGAATCGCTCTGCGTCGCAGATCGGGGCAAAAGAACACGGGAGGAGTTGAAATCTAAACAAAAATTGTCGAAAAGGGGGTTAGGGCCGAAAAACCCTAATGAGAAAACTCATGGAAAGGGGGAAATTTACCACGATAGCGTAGCTCTCGATGAGAGCTTTCCAGATCTACGCTCGGTTGAAGATTTCGAGCACCGGAGCTCCGTCGGCGGCCACCGGAAGATTCACGAAATATTCTCTCTCTCGCTCACGCCGCTCTGGTTCGGGAGAAAGAATCGGAGAAGATGAAGTATTCCTATTTTTCTAAATATCCTAAGTATAAGAACATATGTACATATATATATATAAGTAGTTATAAAAAGTTTTGTCTAAATATATAAAAAAAACGGTTTAAATACGAGCAGTTTTGCGGAAAACAAAATTAGAGATCTAGTATGGCTTCAAATCGAAAAATGCCCAACATGAAAGTTGTAGATCTCGTCGAGATGAACAAATTTTATGTTAGCCATTTTTCCATACAACACCGTTTTGACCTTCAAAAGGGCACCCGAACTCAAAAAATACAGTACTACTCGAGACGGATGACGGACTACTCGAAAACATAATAACAGGTACGCGAGAGGTAGAAAACGACTACTCGAGTAAATAGGAAACGGACTACTCGAGTGGAATAAACAGGACTACACGAGAACAAGCGTACGGGTACTCGAGAGGTAGAAACGACTACTCGAGTAGATGAAAGAATTACTCGAGTAACAGAATTAATTTATTCGAGTAGCAGAAAAGATTACTCGAGTAGAAAAAATAATTTACTCGAGTACTAAAAAAAAGGGGTCACTCGAGTATCTAAAAAAAATCACTCGAGTAAAAGAACCGACACTCGAGTATAGCTTAGCATGAACAGTATACCTACACGAGACGCAGGGAATTCACTCGAGTCAAGATCGCAGAAAAACGATTTCTTTGCGAATATACCTTTTGATCAAACTATAAGAATGAATAGTACTTTTCATTTTTGAATAGTTCTTTAATATTAAAATAATCGTATTCATATATTTTGAATAAGAAAACGCGAGATCAAAACGGATGCCCAAACGCGTGTCGAATTGAACGAAACTCACGCCGTAGGCGGACACAGATGCTACGAACACAACGGCGAAGTCAAAACCAAAATCAGACGAGCCATTCTCGAGATATAAATTTTCAAAGTTTACGACGAACATAAATCCCACAAAACTTCGGAAAAACGTCGAGGCCCAAATATCGCTCGGATCGCGCCGAAACTGGACGAGCAAGTCAAAATTTACTTAACTTAAATTCCAAATGCAAAATTTTCCCATTACAACAAGAATTCGGCCGACTTGACCGGATAGACGCGAAAATGCTTTTACGGCATTGCGCCATCAACTTGACGTTAAAGGTAACGCCACGACGTCATAAATATGATGTTTCCCATTTAAATAAAATCATCGAAAAATCGGGGGCGTTACAGTCACTCCCCCTAAAAAGAAGTTTCGTCCCGAAACTTAACAGAACTCCAAAACCAAATCAAATTGATAAATCAAACGCAACTGAAAACATATCGACGTACCCGAAACTAGGAGAAGAGGTGCGGATGAGATTCTCTCATTGCTGATTCCAATTCCCACGTCGCGCTCTCGACGTCTTGATTTCTCCAAAGAATCTTAACCATTGGGATGGTCTTTCTTCGCAAGACACACTCTTGAGATTCCAAAATGCGGACAGGCTCTTCCACATACGACAGATTGGGCTGAATCTGGGGCACCTAGTCAAGAATTTGACGATCATTACAAACACACTTCCGCAACTGGCTCACATGGAACACATCGTGGACACCAGAGAAGGTAGCAGGTAAATCCAGTCGATAAGCTGACACTCCGATGCGCTCCAGAATCTGAGGGGTCTAACTTGTGGTTCCTTCCAAATCTTTTTACTCCTGGCATCAGAGAAACTTTCAGGAAAACCAAGTCCCCAACGACAAACTCCAAATCGACCCTTCGTCGATTAGCATATTTCTCATAACGCTCTTTTGCTACACGAAACTTCTCTCGAATATGGGTCACCGCACAATTCATCTCCTCAAGGGCTTCCGGACCTAGCAATGACCTCTCACCAACCTCAGCCCAAAATAAGGGAGTCCTACAACGCCTCCCATACAAGGCCTCAAACGGGGTCATCTGCAAGCTCTCTTGATAACTATTATTGTAAGCAAACTCCATGAGTCTGAGACGCTCATCCCAAGCACAACCATGATCCAAAATATAACATCTAATCGTGTCCTCCACGATCTGATTTACTCTTTCTGTTTGCCCATTCGTCTGCGGATGATAGGCGGTGGAATACCTCAAGTCGGTACCAGACCCCTCTTGTAAGCTCTTCCAAAAGCAAGACGTAAATCTGGAGTCCCGATCTGACACAATGCTAACAGGAACTCCATATAACCTGATGACCTCTTCAAGATATAGCTCAGCTATCTTCTTCATCGAATATCCAATCTTAAACGGAACAAAGTGGGCACACTTTGTCAATCTGTCGACTATCACCCAAACCGAGTCATGCCCACGGGGAGATTTTGGTAGACCGGTGATAAAATCCATTGAAATACTTTCTCATTTCCAACTTAGAATATCAAGCGGTGTCAATTTACCACCAGGCCTTCTATGATCAGCCTTGACACGCTGACACGTATAACATTCTGATACAAACTTTGCGATATCGCTCTTCATCCCTGCCCACCAAACAAATTACTTTAGATCCTTTTGCATTTTGGTGGAACCAGGATGATAGGAAACACTGGAACCATGAGCTTCTTCACAAATTTTAGCCCGGATGTCACCCATGTCAGGAATAAGAAATCTACCCTGATATTTCAGAGTACCTAGCTCGTCCAAAGAAAAATCAAGTAACTTTACTTTCTCAGTTCTATTCCAGAGGTGCAACAATTCCGGATCATCCTTCTGGTGCACCCTAGTAAGGGAAATCCAAGAGGGCGCTTCTGCTTCCAAACTAGCAGGCATAAGACTTACTCCCAATCTCGATGTTCATCAACAAGAATTCTTCTACTAAGGACTGTACCGATAGATTAAAAAATTTAGCGGTCTTTCTACTCAAAGCATCGGCTACTACGTTAGCCTTTCTTGGATGCTAATGAATTTCTACTTCATAATCCGCCACATATTCTAGCCACCGACGCTGGCGTAGATTTAGTTCCTTCTGAGTGAAGACGTACTTCAAACTCTTATGGTCCGTATAGATCTTGCACAGCGCGTCATATAATAAGTGCCTCCACAGCTTCAGTGCATAAATTACGGCAGCAAACTCCAAATCATGCGTAGGATATTTTCTCTCGTGAATCTTTAGTTGCCTCGATCCATACGCGATCACCTTACCATCTTGCATTAAAACACAACCAAGTGCGATGTGTGACGCATCGACGTACACAACATACTCGACTCCTTCAGTAGGTAAGGTTAAAATTGGGGCAGTACACAGTCTCTTCTTCAACTCTTGGAAAGCCTCTTCACACTTATCACTCCAAATGAATGCAGTATTCTTCTGAGTAAGTCTAGTTAAAGGAGCAGACAACACCGAAAATCCTTCCAAGAATCTCCTATAATAGCCAGCGAGGCCTAAGAAGCTCCTAATCTCCTTAGGTGTAGAAGGTCTTTCCCATTCCATCACGGCAGAAATCTTGGTCGGGTCTACAGAAATACCGTCCTTGCTTACAACATGACCCAGAAAGGACACCTGAGGTAGCCAGAACTCACATTTGCTCAACTTCGCATATAGCTTATGCTCCCTCAGGGTCGACAAAACCAAACGCAAATGCTGAGTATGCTCCTCAACATCGCGGGAATACACTAGGACATCATCTATGAACACAATAACGAATCGGTCCAAGAAATCCTTAAACACCCTATTCATCAAATCCATGAAAGCAGAGGGTGCATTGGTTAAACCGAAAGACATCACCAAAAACTCATAATGTCTATGCCGTGAACGGAATACGGTTCGGGGAATATCTTCCTCATGAATCCTCAACTGGTGGTAGCCTGAGCGAAGATCGATTTTTGAAAATACCGAGCTACCACGCAACTGATCGAACAGATCATCGATCCTAAGCAGGGGGTATCTATTCTTAACTGTCACCTTATTTAATTCCCTATAATCGATGCAAAGCCTCATCGATCCATCCTTCTTCCTTACGAACAAAACCGGAGCACCCTACGGAGAAGAACTTGGTCTAATAAAACCACACCTCAGCAACTCATCGAGCTGAGTACACAACTCATCCAACTCACGCGGAGCCATACGGTACGGTGCTTTGGCGATGGGACGAGTGCCTGGCTCGAGGTCAATCACGAACTCAATCTCCCTCTCAGGAGGAAGCCCTAGAATACTATCCGGAAAAACATCTGGAAACTCTCGCACCACCGAGACATCCTCAAGATGTGGTGTAAAAAAAGCTATTTCCAGAGCAGAAATAGAAACTAGAAATGCCTCGCAACCAGACTTTATAGCACGTACCGTAGAAATGACAGGGGAAACTCTGTCCTGAAATCCATAGACGCTCATAGGTTAGCCATTGCCCATCCTGAAGTCCAGTCTTTTTGCCTTGCAATGGATGACTGCATCATACTTGGACAGCCAGTCCATGCCCAAAATCACATCAAAATCAGCCAGGTCTAAAATTATCAGATCCGCAAGGGCCAGAAAATTACCAAGATGAATAGGGCATCTCAGAACTCCTTGATTGGATATAACCGAATCACCAGAGGGAAGCTTGAGGTTGAAGGAGTCTCTCAATTGATCAACATCCAGGTGATGTTTATCAACAAACCTCCTGGCCACAAAGGAATGGGTGGCACCCGAATCGAACAGAACGCGCGCCCACCTATTCCGCACCTTAAACTCCCCTAAAACTGTAACATACATAACTAAACGAACGATTACTATGGCAACAATGATAAATAATAGGGATAAAATAGACTGGGGCTAACCTGAAATAACTTGCGTAGAGTTTTGAGCTTCCTCGCTAGTCATCACGTCCAGCTTTCATTTTCCTTTATCTAGGGTTGGTGGTGGCGGCAGGTCTCGAAGAGGGGCAGGCTGCAGTGGGGATTGAGCCTGGGGGCACGAAGATTTTTGGTGTCCCTTCTGCCCGCACTGGAAGCAGGTCATTTCTTTCATCCAGCACCGACTCACATCATGACCCTTCCTTGCACAGAACGAGCACACAAGCTCTCCCTTGGGTGCACCTTGGATGGTGTGCACTTGCTGCTGCTTCAGGGTGGCTGTTCTCTTGAAACACCTTTCATAAGGGTGGCCAGGACGACAAAAGAAACTACACACTTCCTTACCTTTCTTCTTCGAAGAAGGGCCAGATGCCCTGGAGCTACCATCCTCAACACCCTTCCTTTTCTCTTTCCTCGCCGCAGCACTGCGATTCTTTGCATTTTCAATCGCTTCAACCTTTAGTGCGGCTTCCACTGCCACAACATAACTGTCAGCTCCATAAGCGCATGACCACTGCTGGACATCACTTCTTAGTCCTCCCACGAAACGTTTCACTCTTCCCTCCTCCGAAGCTACCAAATCGGGAGCAAATCTACTCAACTTGCTAAACTCAATCTCATATTCGCTCACCGTGAGCTGTCTCTGCTTCAAATGCAGGAAGTTATTCATGAGACGGTCCTGCTCGACCTAAGGCAAAAACTTCTTCAGCAACATCTTCTTGAAAGAGTCCCAGGTACAACCTTCCTTCAGACTCTCCTTTTCACGAATCCACCAACTCTTTGCTAGGCCTTTTAACTGATAGGCTGCAATCATAACCTTCTGAGCTTCTAGAATCCCGGAATATGAAAACATCTCCTCGATTGAGATGATCCAATCATCCAAAATCATAAAGTCGGCACTCCCGTCGTAGGTGGGAGGTCCCAATCGCTGGAAATGCGATATGAAATTCATTTCTGGTGGTATTGCCACCGGGGCCACCAGAGGAGCAGGGGTATCGGGCACGACTTGACCCAAGGCAGGCTCTTGCACTGAAGGCTGCCGCGCTGGAGCGGCAGACAAAAATGACTTAATTTGCGTTTGCATCGCAACTACTTGCCTTGACAGAGCCTCATTGCTCTGGCGCAAACTCTCGATCAATGCATCACTCTACGCACCTGACGACTCACCCTCCGATTGGGGAGTCGATCTCATCGCAATACGCTTTGGAGGCATTTCTAAAAAGGCAAACGAACATCCCAATTAAAATCCTAGATTACGACTAGGGCAAACAAAACTAGTTCAGACCAAACTTGAAAGACACTCGCTTAAGTTGTCACTTACTTTGGGATTATATGATGATGATATGTCCTACTCAGGATGATATCCTATCATCCTATTGACTCATGTGCCTATGATATGAATGCATGAATTATTTACTCTTATTTAAAATCATGTGTGTACATATGTCATCAGGTAAATCTTTAGCTTGGCATGTTGTGCTTATGTTATGTTATGATATGCACGTGGTGCTATGAATTCTATAAAAGGCCTTAATGCATGTTATGAGCGGCGTAAACATGCAATGTTATGCATCCCATACTATATAATATTGCATGCAACGAAAAGAAAACGTGTTAATGGGCATTCATGTGGTGAGGTTATGCATCCCATACTACATAACCCTCACATGTTGCCACCTATGGTGGATCCATATACAAACACATATTATGCATCCCATACTACATAATATGCCCCGTATACTTCTAATCATGCTTATGAGTGTAGTGTGTAACATCCTGACTTTTATTGGGCCACCAGAGCCCTAGTTGGCCCAATAAAAGTGGCCCGGACCCTACCCATGACCCGGTGAGGGGTAACCCAAGGTAGGAAATAGAGCTAGAGGACTCCGAATTGAGTTCCGTCAGTTCCTGTGGCCTCGTATAGTAAATACGAGCGCATCAGAACTCGTTCAGTTGAACCCCGAGGTCATATAGTGGATTTGACCATTCCTCGCAGGATGTCGTGAAAATGAGATTGTTGGATATTGATATAGAGAACTCCGATTTGAGTTCTATCAATTCCTATGACTTCGTATAGTTAATACGAACGCATCAGAACTCGTTGCGTCGCGATTCGAAGCCTAACGATGATTATGAGCATTTTGACCATTTTAGCACGCTGCGACGCGCAAATATCGGACTTTCGCCAAACGAACTCCGATTCGACCCCGGTCAGTGGCGTTGGACTCGTATGGTCAATACGAAGTCAACAGAAGTCGTTCTGGTTAATTTCGACGACAATTGGTCAACTCGTGGTCAAATCAAGCATAATCGTGCACCGAAAAGCGTGCACACACGACACCCGAACTTTGACCCAACCCCGACGACTTGGACCCACTTTGACTTTGACCAGCATGGGGGACCCACTCCATGGTTGATTTTGGTCAAACCCCCCTAAAAATCCATTTTTGGATTTTTCTCCAAATAAGAGCCCACCTCCTCTCCATGGATGGATAGCCCTTGCCCCCCCCCCCCTCACACACTTTGGGCCCTCCAACCAGCAAACAACCCACCCTAGGAGAGTGGAGGCCCACCACTACCCCTCCTCTCCTCTCTTTCTCCCCTTCTTTCTTAAGGCCCAAGCCCATGAGGGGCTAACCTCATTTCCCACATGGGGAAATGAGTTTGAGCCTCCAGCTGTCCATGGATAGCTGGAGGGTGGAGATTAATCCCTCCCTAAGGAGGGATTAATCCCACATCTTAGAGGGGAGGAGAAGCCCTCCCCCCAAGCTTATATAAAGGCCCCCCTCCCCATGTAATCCTGCACCGACCCAGAGGTCTACTTCCCCACCCCTCCCCAAGCTCTGTCGGAGCTCAGGTCGCCGGAAAAAGCAAAGCCCGAGCTCCACCACCTTCCAAAGCCATTCATGGCAGAACTCGCCGGAGGCCGCCAAACCCCCCAACCTCAGGTAGAAACTCTTCCTCTCCTCACTCCCTAGCCTTCTAAAGAGTTGCATGGAAACTCCGGCGGCCGGAGCGCCGCCGCCGTCACCTCCTCCCCACGGTTCAAAATAAAAAAAATGGCTCCGGCGATGGCCGGCGGTGGCAGGCCGCCGGACCACCGCCGGACCACCGCCGGAGGGAGCGCCCACCACCGGCGGGTTGGCCGGTGGTGGAGCCACGGCCGGCCGGTGGCCGGCCGGCGGCGGGGAAAGCCCGTAAGGGCGGCAGGTTACGATCCTGCGGGTGAAAATGATGATGAATAGTACTTTCTTTTTATAATTTATATTATTATAATATTATAATATTATAATAAGGGGTTTGATTTTTCAGAGGCTAAGATAGAGCCCTCATGAAAAAGTTTTGAACATAAAAATTGTTTTCTTCAATGAGGTCAGTCTCCACAAAAAATTTGAGAATTTTTGGAGTTGATTTGCTATTTTTAAAATCCCAAATCAAATTTGTTTGGCCAAATTAAAGGCCCAAAACACTTTGGAAAATTACAAAAAAATTACTAGACTCATTTTAGGTCCTCTTAAGGGTTGTATAATAATTTGGGGTCATTGGGATAAGTTTTGATATTTTTCCTAAAATCTGGAAGCCTAGGGTCGCATTCGAAAATTATTATGCTCATTTTCTTCGAAAATGTAATTGGAGTGCGCGACCGTCCTTTCTAATTTAATTAATAAATTCAAAGTTATCGTATCGACGATAGTGGCTGCGACGAGTGACCAAGCTTCGTGTGTTCCGAGGCTTTGTGAAACCGTCGAGCGCCTCGACTCTCGGGTGATCTGGACACGCTCGGAAAGTGAGAGTACGAGCAGCGAGTTGCATATTATTCTCGATTAATATTAAGGGTGTAACTCCTGATAAGCCACTAATCCGATCAAGTCATGATTAATAAGGCGCAACCAAATCATAATCGGATCCTAATAATGGGTGTAATCCAATAAAGCCTTATTAAGAACTGAAATAGAACTGAATGTGCCTCTTGAGAACGGAGATGAGACTGAAGCCTCCTGTATGGAGTGATTGGACTACTAACCATTTTCTTTATGATTATTCCAGTCTTGCATTGGTCCTGTTCCTTTATTCTTTTCAGTTCTACTCCAGTCTCGTACTGGTCAAGTACTTTTAATTCAGTTCTACTCTAGTCTCGTACTGGTCAAGTACTTTTAATTCAGTTCTACTCCAGTCTCGTACTGGTCAAGTACTTTCAATTCAGTTCTACTCCAGTCTCGTACTGGTCAAGTACTTTTAATTCAGTTCTACTCCAGTCTCGTACTGGTCAAGTGCTTTTAATTCAGTTCTACTCCAGTCTCGTACTGGTCAAGTACTTTCAATTCATTTCTACTCCAGTCTCGTACTGGTAAAGTACTTTTAATTCAGTTCTACTCCAGTCTCGTACTGGTCAAGTACTTTTAATTCAGCTCTACTTTAGTCTCGTACTGGTCAAGTACTTTCAATTTTGTATTACTCCAGTTTTGTACTGGTCATATTTCATTACAGCACTTTAAATAAGCAGCATAATCACCGCACTTGTCTTCATTGCAATTTACTATTATAATCACGGGTCCTGCTCTGACGAGCAGTCGTTATTAAGGTTGAGCCATGGTTGGGGATAACCGGAGTTGAGGTATTCCTCCAGGTCTAGCCCCAAATAATGCGTTCCCACGCTCCTTGACGAAAGTAGAGCTGAACGCCGCCGCCCGAAGTTTAAGCCTAGTAGGGCAGGCCGACGTAGACCCGGTGTGTATTATATTTGTCGTTGATTGATTATTTGTAAATCGCTTGTGGTGGAATAGTGGCGGGTCAGTCCCTTCCACAGACCGTTCGTACCGGTGCGGGAAGGTTGACGACTCAAGGTGACAGGGAGATGGGTACCACGGGTGACCGACCGTTTTATTACTCGTCGGGTTTTCCTCCACTGGTCGGCCAAAATGATTCGCTGGATGTCGCTCACATCCAAGAGTACACCAGGTTGTACGTTTGGGCCTGGGGTTATGCGGCACGATCACCCCCAGAAGTGGCAGGACTGGCCACTGTCACCGAAGGCCATATCGGTGAGGCCCGCGGGGCTCGCTACCCTGCTGGAACAGAAGCGCTCCAAACTATGTCGACATAGGGTTTGTGTAAGCGGCTGTGAATGCCTGCGGTTTGTGTACGCGGCTGTGAATGCCTGCGGTGTGTGCGCGGCTGTGAATGGTTGCGATAGAATTCAGGATATGGAAACCTGTTATGCTGATGAGCTAGTAGAGCATTGTTATAACCGTTTTATACTATTGCTGCTTTTTCCGGTTATACTGCACTCTTTTATATTTGCTTCTAGCTGTTCCTATATGAAATATGGTGCTAACCCTCTCGTGCTTCGGCTATTTACTTTTGTTGGGTGGGTGCGTACTCGTCCCCAGGATGTGGATCTGGGGAGGAGATTTGTTTCCACTTAGCTCTATGACTAACGGTTAGTTTATTAACCATTCACAGGAGGTGGAGCACCGTAGTGACCCGCTACCGCAGGAGATTACGCCAGCAGCTAGGTCTACTCGAGCAGATGTACCCCCGCCGTCCCCAGAGTTTAGAGACGTGAGTTCCGCCGAGCAGCGTAGAGAGAGAGTATATGAGGATTATATGTAGCACATGTATAGCCTACGGGCTTATATAAGTACTTAGGCTTCGGCCCTAGAACCGCTGTGATTCTGATATGTGATATATATAAATCTGCAATGGTTTCCTGTTAATGCTTCCGCTATATTCTGATGGGTTGTGAATGTTATGATTCGAGCCAACCAAGGCGGCCATCTAGTGCTTGGATAGGGTGGATCGTTTCCCCTATGAGCACTGGGTGGGCATCTTAGGCCAGTAGTACCCCTCCGGCCCGACCCGGGCAAAGGTTGGGGGGTGCTAAAATGGATCAAAGCCATCACGATTCTTCCTTGTGGAGCAGTCTCAGGATCCCCTCGTCCCTCGCTTCGTTTTAGGTTCGGGATGAACCTTGCAGCGGAAGCCTGGTGGACCCTAGTGTAGAGGCTTAGGGATTCTAGACTGTACGATAGTATGCCTATATACCGTTTTTTCCGCTTTATCTATCATTTTTTTGCAAATTGCCACTACTTTTACAAAATACTGACACTCTTTCCTGTTACTTCTCTAGATACCGGAGGACAGTAACGGGGGATCCTCGTCTAGAGGATATGTTCCAGCTACCCCACCACCAGACCCGGTCTCTCCCGCGGCCGTACTGTTTGCCCAGACAGATATGGGGCAGACACTGACGGCTATACTAGCGACTTTCCGTGATGCCCTTGCATAGATGCCACGAGAGATGACCGCACCCACCGATCTATTGACGACTTTTCGAGGACTGAGGCCTCCCCCTTTCAGGGGTACAGAGACGGCCATTCAGGTAGAGGAGTGGGTGGAGCGAGTGGAGGAGCTGTTAGTAGGGATGATGTGCCCAGCTGTGGCAGCAGTTTCTTTGGTGGTGACCCTCTTGGAGGGATATGCGAGGGATTGGTGGAGAGCGGCTAGTCGCTCTACTTTTCGAGGTCGGCCGATGAGCACGATCCTTTGGGGAGAGTTCTCCATAGCTCTACTAGAGTTCTTTATCACAGATACAGACCGAGCCGCGCTACAAGAGAGGTTCTTGCTCATCCGACAGGGCAACCGCACTGTGGCAGAGTATGAGAGAGAGTTCATACACCTGGCACGCTTCGCCGGGAACCTGGCTGCCTCCGACAGGGATAGAGCTTCTCGGTTCTACCGAGGACTACGAGATGACCTTAGGCAGGCCCTGATTATGCTCTCTCAGGCCACCTTCCACACCATAGCTACCCATGCGGCAGCCTTAGAGTTGGACCAACGGACAGTGGCTCAGTGGCGCAGAGGTCAGGAAGAGCTCCCTCGAGACCAGAGGCGATACGGAGGAGTCTCTCTTCATAGACAGGATAGAGAGCGCAGGCAGCGACGCCGCAGACAGCCTTATAGGCACCCACCAGCACCCCCAGCACCCCAGCTGCACAGCCAGACTTCAGACCAGCTCCAGCACCGCAACCCCTACTAGTGGCCCGACGAGATGTTCCCTTCGCAGGGAATTGCTTCTTATATCATCAGCCAGGACATATGAGGGCCTTTTGCCCTCAGGCGACGGGGAGACCCGGATTGGGAGCAGTTCAAGGTGGACAGCCGGCACGAGGGCAGGGTCAGAGAGGCCGCATAGGCAGAGCTGGCAGGAGAGGCAAACATGGCCGAGCAGCGCCCCAGGAGGCCTACGCACTCGACCTGCAGCACGGACCGGCCCCTGACGTAGTCATAGGTATATATCTTAGGCGATAGAGAGATATCAAATCTGACTACTGATGTTATATATTACTTATGTGTACTTATATCCTCTGTATTAGATAGTTGATATATATATATATTTTCCCATGTCGTCAGGAATCTTGTTGGTAGAAGGACTTCCTGCCAAAACCCTTTTCGACACGGGAGCAACTCATTCTTTCGTCTCCCACGAATTCATCGCAACAAAAGGAAATGTTGTTCGTTTGACCGGACTGTCTATACGAATCCGTTTACCGGACGGGTCGGATATGACTTCTACCGAAAAGTGCTCGTTCCAAGCTATGCTAGGTGAAGTAGAATTTGAAATCTACGCAACCATCCTAGCAATAACTGGATTCGACATAATTCTGGGAATGGACTGGTAGGCCGAGCACCAAGCCCAGATAAACTGTTCCATGCGAGAAGTCCGGCTACAGAACCCGAATGGCCAGACCGTCACGTTGACAGGTGCGCCCTCTGTCTCGCGTATCATCTTGACTTTTACGCAGATGGTGAAATCCGTCCGACAGAAGGATGAAGTATATATTATCTACTTCGAGATGGAAGACAAATCCCAGGTGCTCGCCAAGGTTCCGGTAGTCCGCGACTTTCCGGATGTTTTCCCTGAGTCCCTCCCGGGGTTGCCACCACAGCGAGAGGTCGACTTTCAGATCGAGCTCGTGATCGGAGCACGACCAGTATCTCGAGCCCCCTACCGGATGTCCCCAAGGGAGCTCACTGAACTAAAGATCCAGCTACAGGAACTAATAGATGCTGGATTCGTCCGCCCTAGTTCCTCACCCTGGGGAGCCCCGGAACTTTTCGTCAAGAAGAAATACGGGACTCTGCGACTATGCATCGACTACAAGGAGCTGAATAAGCTGACTGTAAGCAATACCTACCCCCTCCCTAGAATCGACGAACTGTTCGATCAGTTGCAAGGTGCGTCCGTGTTTTCCAAGATGGACCTGAGATCCGGCTATTACCAGCTTCGAATCCGAGAGGAGGATATCCCCAAGACTGCCTTTAGCTCCCGATACGGTCTATATGAGTTCCTGGTGATGCCCTTCAGGCTCACTAACGCGCCTTCCGCCTTCATGGCCCTGATGAATAGAGTCTTCGAACCTTTCTTGGATCACTTTGTCATCGTCTTCATAGACGACATCCTAATCTACTCGAAGACCAAGACGGACCATACCCGGCACCTTCAGATGGTGCTATTAAAGCTCCGGGAACACTCTCTCTTCGCCAAATTCAGTAAATGCGAATTCTGGCTAGAAGAAATTGGATTCTTGGGCCACACAATAAACAAGGAAGGAGTGGCAGTAAACCAAGCCAAGGTCCAGACGGTATAAAATTGGTCGTCACTCAGGACAGCTGCGGATATCCGGAGTTTCCTCGGTCTTGCCGGATACTACAGGAAGTTTGTCGAGGGTTTTTCCAAGATCGCCCTACCCCTAACTGCTCTCACCAAGAAGGACGTCACATTCCGATGGACGCCAAAGTGCGAGGCAGCATTTTTTGAGCTGAAGAAGCGGCTGACTTCTGCGCCAATCCTTACGATCCCCACAGGGACCGAGGGATTCCAAATCTACATCGATGCTTCCCTGAAGGGATTGGGAGCAATCCTAATGCAGCACGGCAAGGTAGTGGCCTACGCTTCGCGGCAATTAAAGCCGCATGAATTAAACTACGCGGCGCACGATTTAGAGTTGGGCGCCGTCGTCTTCGCCCTTAAAATCTGGAGGCATTATCTGTACGGAGTAAGATGTGAGATCTTCTTCGATCACAAGAGCCTCAAGTATATCTTCACGCAGAAAGACCTGAACCTCCGGCAGCACCGATGGCTGGAATTCTTATGCGATTATGACTTCACTCTCCAATATCACCCCGGGAAGGCTAACAGAGTCGCTGACGCCTTGAGCCGCCAGCCTGCAGTAGCCGGGAGTTGGATGGAGCTGATCCCTAAAGAGCTCTTCCAGTCTTTGATAGACATGGAGATTACCCTTGTTTCCCGAAGAGATCCAGAAGAGTACTACTCGCAGCTATATTGGATGGAAATCCAATGCGACATCCGGGAACGGATATGAGAAGCCCAGAAGATCGACCCAGAGGTGATGCCGATCGTCCAATCTCCGCAAGAAGGGGCATAAGAGGATTATAAACTGCATGACGGGATTCTGCAATTCAAGCACCGCATATTTGTTCCCGCTACTGGAGGGATTCGTGAAGAAATTTTGCAAGAGGCCCATCAGTCCAGGTACTCGATCCACCCTGGCGTAGTTAAGATGTACGTAGACTTGCGCAGGACCATTTACTGGCCTGGAATAAAAAGAGATGTCACCAACTTCGTGGCCCGGTGCCAGACCTGTCAGAAGGTCAAAGCCGAATGTCGCAGTCCAGGAGGCCTATTACAGCCCCTGCCGATACCATAATGGAAGTTTGAAGACATCTCCATGGACTTCGTCCACGGCCTACCTCGATCCCGCGCTGGGAATGACTCAATATGGGTGGTCGTAGATCGACTCACCAAGATAGCACGGTTTATTCCAAACCGACAGGGTGATGGAGTAGATATCTTGGCCAGGATGTTCATAGAGCAAGTGGTACGATTCCACGGAGTACCAAAGTCCATCGTGTCAGATCGTGATGGGCGTTTTACATCTAAGGAGTGGAGGCGGGTGCAGGCGTATTTGGGAACCAAGTTGGCCTTTAGCACTGCCTTCCACCCGCAGGCAGACGAACAGACGGAGAGGACGAACCGGACGATGGAGGATCTTCTTCGACTGTGCATAGTGGAGCACAATGAGCCATGGGAGCAGTTGTTGCCGTTGGTCGAATTTTCATATAATAACAGCTACCAGGCTAGCATTAAGATGCCTCCGTACGAGGCATTGTATGGAAGGCGTTGCCGAACCTCGTTGACTTGGGCTCAGGAAGAGGACTCGGAAGCCTTGGGAGTGGCTTACATCGATGACACTACGACAGTGATATGGCTGAATCAGGAGCGAATGCGGGAAGCGCAAAGCCGGCAGGCTAAGTACTATGATGCGCGACACCGACCGGTGGAGTTTAGCGTAGGGGAAATGGTGTTCTTGAAAATAAAGCCAACGCATGGTGTCTCCCGGTTGAGGAAGCAGAAAAAGTTAGATCCCCGCTTCTTGGGCCCCTATCCGGTGATAGAGCGTGTTGGCCCCGTCGCCTATCGTTTGGCCTTGCCCCCAGAGTTGGGGAATCTTCACGATGTGTTTCATGTCTCTTCCTTGAGACGAGTCCTCCGGCAACCAGAGCAGTACCTTCCTACTCCCCCAGTGCAGCTACAGTCAGATAAATCCATCCGGCTCGAACCCGTCAGAGTAGTGGATTATAAGGTTAAGACACTACGCAACAAAACCATTCCGATGGTTAAGGTGTTATGGTCAAACTGCGGACGAGAAGAGTTCACGTGGGAACCTGAAGTACTCCTCCGAGAAAAGCACCAAGAGCTCTTTCCCCAGGTATGTTACTTTTTCCCCCTACTTCGAGCAAATTTTCGAGGACGAAAATCCTTTTATTTTTATTGGATTGTAACATCCCGACTTTTATTGGGCCACCAGAGCCCTAGTTGGCCCAATAAAAGTGGCCCGAACCCTACCCATGACCCGGTGAGGGGTAACCCAAGGTAGGAAATAGAGCTAGAGGACTCCGAATTGAGTTCCGTCAATTCCTATGGCCTCGTATAGTCAATACGAGCGCATCAGAACTCGTTCAGTTGAACCCCGAGGTCATATAGTGGATTTGACCATTCCTCGCAGGACGTCGTGAAAATGAGATTGTTGGATATTGACATAGAGAACTTCGATTTGAGTTCTGTCAATTCCTATGACTTCGTATAGTTAATACGAACGCATCGGAACTCGTTGCGTCGCGATTCGAAGCCTAACGATGATTATGAGCGTTTTGACCATTTTAGCATGCTGCGACGCGCAAATATCGGACTTTCGCCAAACGAACTCCGATTCGACCCCGGTCAGTGGCGTTGGACTCGTATGGTCAATACGAAGTCAACAGAAGTCGTTCCGGTTAATTTCGACGACAATTAGTCAACTCGTTGTCAAATCAAGTATAATCGTGCACCGAAAAGCGTGCACACACGACACCCGAACTTTGACCCAACCCCGACGACTTGGACCCACTTTGACTTTGACCAGAATGGGGGACCCACTCCATGGTTGACTTTGGTCAAACCCCCCTAAAAATCCATTTTTGCATTTTTCTCCAAATAAGAGCCCACCTCCTCTCCATGGATGGATAGCCCTTGCCCCCCCTCACACACTTCGGGCCCCCAACCAGCAAACAACCCACCCTAGGAGAGTGGAGGCCCACCACTACCTCTCCTCTCTTTCTCCCCTTCTTTCTTAAGGCCCAAGCCCATGAGGGGCTAACCTCATTTCCCACATGGGGAAATGAGTTTGAGCCTCCAGCTGTCCATGGACAGCTGGTGGTTTGATATTAATCCCTCCCTAAGGAGGGATTAATCCCACATCTTAGAGGGGAGGAGAAGCCCTCCCCCCCCCCCAAGCTTATATAAAGGCCCCCCTCCCCATGTAATCCTGCACCAACCAAGAGGTCTACTTCCCCACCCCTCCCCAAGCTCTGCCGTAGCTCAGGTCGCCGGAAAAGGCAAAGCCCGAGCTCCACCACCTTCCAAAGCCATTCATGGAGGAACTCGCCGGAGGCCGCCAAACCCCCCAACCTCAGGTAGAAACTCTTCCTCTCCTCACTCCCTAGCCTTCTGACGAGTTGCATGGAAACTCCGGGGGCCAGAGCGCCGCCGCCGTCACCTCCTCCCCACGGTTCAAAATAAAAAAATGGCTTCGGCGATGGCCGGCGGCGGCAGGCCGCCGGACCACCGCCGGAGGGAGCGCCCACCACCGGCGGGTTGGCCGGTGGTGGAGCCACGGCCGGCCGGCGGCGGGGAAAGCCTGTAAGGGCGGCGGGTTACGATCCTGCGGGTAAAATGATGATGAATAGTACTTTCTTTTTATAATTTATATTATTATAATATTATAATATTATAATAAGGGGTTTGATTTTTCAGAGGCTAAGATAGAGCCCTCATGAAAAAGTTTTGAACATGAAAATTGTTTTCTTCAATGAGGTCAGTCTTCACAAAAATTTTGAGAATTGTTGGAGTTGATTTGGTATTTTTAAAATCCCAAATAAAATTTGTTTGGCCAAATTAAAGGCCCAAAACACTTTGGAAAATTACAAAAAAAATTACTAGACTCATTTTAGGTCCTCTTAAGGGTTGTATCAAAATTTGGGGTCATTGGGATAAGTTTTGATATTGTTCCTAAAATCTGGAAGCCTAGGGTCCCGTTCGGAAATTATTACGCTCATTTTCTTCGAAAATGAAATTGGAGTGCCCGACCGTCCTTTCCAATTTAATTAATAAATTCAAAGTTATCGTATCGACAAGAGTGGCTGAGACGAGTGACCAAGCTCAGTGTGTTCCGAGGCTTTGTGAAACCGTCGAGCGCCTCGACTCTCGGGTGATCTGGACACGCTCGGAAAGTGAGAGTACGAGCAGCGAGTTGCATATTATTCTCGATTAATATTAAGGGTGTAACTCCTGATAAGCCACTAATCCGATCAAGTCATGATTAATAAGGCGCAACCAAATCATAATCGGATCCTAATAATGGGTGTAATCCAATGAAGCCTTATCAAGAACTGAAATAGAACTGAATGTGCCTCCTGAGAACGGAGATGAGACTGAAGCCTCCTGGATGGAGTGATTGGACTACTAACCATTTTCTTTATGATTATTCCAGTCTTGCACTGGTCATGTTCCTTTATTCTTTTCAGTTCTACTCCAGTCTCGTACTGGTCAAGTACTTTTAATTCAGTTCTACTCCAGTCTCGTACTGGTCAAGTAATTTTAATTCAGTTCTACTCCAGTCTCGTACTGGTCAAGTACTTTCAATTCAGTTCTACTTCAGTCTCGTACTGGTCAAGTACTTTTAATTCAGTTCTACTCCAGTCTCGTACTGGTCAAGTACTTTTAATTCAGTTCTACTCCAGTCTCGTACTGGTCAAGTACTTTCAATTCAGTTCTACTCCAGTCTCGTACTGGTCAAGTACTTTTAATTCAGTTCTACTCCAGTCTCGTACTGGTCAAGTACTTTTAATTCAGCTCTACTCCAGTCTCGTACTGGTCAAGTACTTTCAATTTTGTATTACTCCAGTTTTGTACTGGTCATATTTCATTACAGCACTTTAAATAAGCAGCATAATCACCGCACTTGTCTTTATTGCAATTTACTATTATAATCACGGGTCCTGCTCTGACGAGCAGTCGTTATTAAGGTTGAGCCATGGTTGGGGATAACTGGAGTTGAGGTATTCCTCCAGGTCTAGCCCCAAATAATGCGCTCCCACGCTCCTTGACGAAAGTAGAGCTGAACACCGCCGCTCGAAGTTTAAGCCTAGTAGGGCAGGCCGACGTAGACCCGGTGTGTATTATGTTTGCCGTTGATTGATTGTTTGTAAATCGCTTGCGGTGGAATAGTGGCGGGTCAGTCCCTTCCGCAGACCGTTCGTACCGGTGCAGGAAGGTTGACGACTCAAGGCGATAGGGAGATGGGTACCACGGGTGACCGGTCGTTTTATTCCTCGTCGGGTTTTCCTCCGCTGGTCGGCCAAAATGATTCGCTGGATGTCGCTCACATCCAAGAGTACACCAGGTTGTACGTTAGGGCCTGGGGTTGTGTGGTACGATCACCCCCAGAAGTGGCAGGACTGGCCACTGTCACCGACGGCCATATCGGTGAGGCCCGCGGGGCTCGCTACCCTGCTGGAACAGAAGAGGTCCAAACTATGTCGACATAGGGTTTGTGTAAGCGGCTGTGAATGCATGTGGTTTGTGTACGCAGCTGTGAATGTCTGCGGTGTGTGCGCGGCTGTGAATGCCTGCGATAGATTTCAGGATATGGAAACCTGTTGTGCTGATGAGCTAGTAGAGCATTGTTATAACCGTTTGATACTATTGTTGCTTTTTCCGGTTATATTGCACTCTTTTATATTTGCTTATAGCTGTTCCTATATGAAATATGGTGCTAACCCTCTCGTGCTTCGGCTATTTACTTTTGTTGGGTGGGTGCGTGCTCGTCCCCAGGATGTGGATCCGGGGAGGAGATTTGTTTCCACTTAGCTCTGTGACTAACGGTTAGTTTATTAACCATTCACAGGAGGTGGAGCACCGTAGTGACCCGCTGCCGCAGGAGATTACGCCAGCAGCTAGGTCTACTCGAGCAGATGTACCCCCGCCGTCCCCAGAGTTTAGAGACGTGAGTTCCGCCGAGCAGCGTAGAGAGAGAGTATATGAGGATTATATGTAGCACATGTATAGCCTACGGGCTTATATAAGTACTTAGGCTTCGGCCCTAGAACCGCTGTGATTCTGATATGTGATATATATAAATCTGCAATGGTTTCCTGTTAATGCTTCCGCTATATTCTGATGGGTTGTGAATGTTATGATTCGAGCCAACCAAGGCGGCCATCTAGTGCTTGGACAGGGTGGATCGTTTCCCCTATGAGCACTGGGTGGGCGTCTTGGGCCAGTAGTACCCCTCCGGCCCGACTCGGGCAAAGGTTGGGGGGGTGCTACATAGTGTTCATGCTCCATCCAAGACATATTGATGACACATCGATGTGTGTATGATATGACACTAAGAAACTAACACTAACAAAGGAAGGTTGCCCGACCAATTGTCAAGCAACCTCCCTCTGATACCAACTTTCACAACCCGCATTTTTCCCCAACAATTTAATTATATCAGAGCAAGGGGAAAATACGCGTCGTGATGCAACGTCGTGTAGGGGATAACTGCAGACGTTCAGGCAAGACTCCAAACTCTACGATTTTAAAAGAAAACATGAATTGTTATGAATGAAATCCAGTTTAAGTTATGATGGTAGCCGTATCCCTCGGCTTAGTGAATCATCTAGTCTACGATTTAAAATATAAGTTATACGCTTGCGGAAGATACTTGTTTAAATTGACTCTAATATTCTACATGAGTATAAATGCCCCCGAAGAATAACTCATACTATGCAAACCCTAGATTTATAATAAGTATAAAAAGGTCTTTACGCTAAATAGAAAGTAGTGGTTTAGTTTTGAAAAAGATGACAAGTATGTTTTACTAATAGTAGGGTTTTATAGGTTAAAAATATCTAACATGCAATCCTAGCAATAAATCATCCCAGAGAGCAAGTAATATACACCGAACAAAAGAAAACCACATCAGCTAGCAAGTGTCAAAAGAAATCAACAATCCTGTGGGCGTCAACAACCTGACACGAACCCACAGTATGAATATGTCTGAAACTAAGCAAAGAAAACTAAAACAACAAACTACCTCGCTACGGCGAGGGGAAAAACCACAGCCTACCTGCTGCAAGAGCTCCAAAAACCGGCTCCGCTACCTGCTAATGCTCCGAACCTGAGGCATTCCAAAGACAGAAAACCTCAGCAAGAGGGAAAAATGGCGGCAGAGAAGTAAATAAAATAAAACAAAGGTCAAACGGGGTACCAACCCAAGACCCACAGTACTGAAGTAAGGTATCGAACAGGAAAGGAAAGAGCTACTTACGTTAATCGTCACGTACTCCAACTAATATACCAGATTTCCCAAGGCAAAAAAGGAACAACAAAAGTAAAAACATAAGGAAGAAATTTAACTAGCTTTAATAAGCACCTATGGTCGGCCCTACCCCAAAACACGGGCGAGGTGGTCACTCAACTGGACACACCCCTCACGAATAATTTATCTGCTTAACTGCGAGGGAGTCTCATACTCTCCACCATAAACTGCAGATGCCCAAAAACTCGGTAGACCTCCACAAGTTATAATAAAGGAGTTAGACAATGCGGAGGTGGTTTTATCCACTAACTCCCACAAATTTTAGAAACCCAAAGAAACCACAACACAAATATATCTCGAGATTTGGCTCGTCAGATTCTACTTGACACTTCTAGTTTCAAGACATGGTTGATAAACCCCTATGAACGATTTACAATCCTAGACAAACTCCAATGCGTTCAAAAACGATAGGTAAGACATAAAGCCATCATTAAGACACTTCAAGAACAATTAAATATATCATGACAAGATCAAGTTCACTATGACAAAATCGTACAACGTCGAGTGATCATCCAAAAAGGTTAATCGTAGCAATAACTTGGAAGACAAAGTGCAGAAAATTTTAAAGAACATAAAAACTGAACCGTTACCATCAAATCGGATAAGGAGAAATGAGGAGAAACCACCACTTCCTTTGGTTTTACCGGAAAAGTTCTCTGAATCACTCCGCGTCGCAGATCGGGGCAAAAGAACACGGGAGGAGTTGAAATCTAAACAAAAATGGTCGAAAAGGGGGTTAGGGCCGAAAAACCCTAACGAGAAAACTCATGGAAAGGGGAAAATTTACCACGATAGCGTAGCTCTCGATGAGAGCTTTCCAGATCTACGCTCGGTTGAAGATTTCGAGCACCAGAGCTCCGTCGGCGGCCACCGGAAGATTCACGAAATATTCTCTCTCTCGCTCACGCCGCTCTGGTTCGGGAGAAAGAATCGGAGAAGATGAAGTATTCCTATTTTTCTAAATACCCTAAGTATAAGAACATATGTATATATATATATATATATATATATATATATATAAGTAGTTATAAAAAGTTTTGTCTAAATATATAAAAAAAACGGTTTAAATACGAGCAGTTTCGCGGAAAATAAAATTAGAGGTCTAGTATGACTTCAAATCGAAAAGTGCCCAACATGAAAGTTGTAGATCTCGTCGAGATGAACAAATTTCATGTTAGCCATTTTTCCATACGACACCGTTTTGACCTTCAAAAGGGCACCCGAACTCAAAATATACAGTACTACTCGAGACGGATGACGGACTACTCGAAAACATAATAACAGGTACGCGAGAGGTAGAAAACGACTACTCGAGTGGAATAAACAGGACTACACGCAAACAAGCTTACGGGTACTCGAGAATTAGAAACGACTACTCGAGTAGATAAAAGAATTACTCGAGTAACCGAATTAATTTACTCGAGTAGCAGAAAAGATTACTCGAGTAGAAGAAATAATTTACTCGAGTACTAAAAAAAAGGAGTCACTCGAGTATCTAAAAAAAATCACTCGAGTAAAAGAACCGGCACTCGAGTATAGCTTAGCATGAACAGTATACCTACACGAGACGCAGGGAATTCACTCGAGTCAAGAACGCAGAAAAACGATTTCTTTGCGAATATACCTTTTGATCAAACTATAAGAATGAATAGTACTTTTCATTTTTGAATAGTACTTTAATATTAAAATAATCGTATTCATATATTTTGAATAAGGAAACACGAGATCAAAACGGAGGCCCAAACGCGCGTCGAATTGAACGAAACTCACGCCGTAGGCGGACACGGACGCTACGAACACAACGGCGAAGTCAAAACCAAAATCAGACGAGCCATTCTCGAGATATAAATTATCAAAGTTTACGACGAACATAAATCTCACAAAACTTCGGAAAAACGCTGAGGCCCAAATATCGCTCGGATCGCGCCGAAACTGGACGAGCAAGTCAAAATTTACTTAACTTAAATTTCAAATGCAAAATTTTCTCATTACAACAAGAATTCGGCCGACTTGACGGCATGGACGCGAAAATGCCTTTACGGCATTGTGCCGTCAACTTGACGTTAAAGGTAACGCCACGACGTCATAAATATGATGTTTCCCATAAATATCATCGAAAAATCGGGGGCGTTACAGAGGAGGAGGAGGAGGAGGACCTCTGGGAGTCCACTTAGGAGCTGGAGTATCATACCTTTTGCTCTTCTTCCTCTTCTTCTGCTGGTTTCTAGACAATCTCATCCAGTGCTGGAAGTCCTTGGACTTAGGGTCAATCCCTTTCAAGATATAGTAAGGGGTGTCATTATCTGGTTTAGAAGGATGTGGAGCTGGAGCCTTCCTTTTCTTTTGAGCAACCTTCCTTTTCTTTGATCCTTCTGAATCCTCTGAGTCCTCCTCATCATCAGAATGTGATGACTGAGGTTGATCATATGGATCAATGACATCCTGATATGCCTTTTCTTTGGCTTTCAAAGCAGCCTTTTCTTTTTCCTCTTCCAAGGCATCCTGTGCCAAAAGGGAATCCAGGTCTAATCCTGAAGTATCATCCCAAACGGTTGATTTTTCTTCTGAATCATCTGTAACTGTCTTGGGGACCAGTTTTTCTGCAGCAGTTTCTTGAGCAGTTTCTTGAGCAGCTTGAACTAGATCTGTAGCCAAAGGGACATAAAAATTTTCTAAATGGTATAGAATCATCCCTTCAAGGTATTCACTAGTAAACATATTAGTCATTAGGTCAGTGAATTGAGAAATGGTGTTACCTACAGAATCCTCTAACTCCCATAAATTATCTAGGTAGGAGGTAACAACTCCTTCTAGATACATGGCAACAGCAGGAGTAGAAATCTCTTCAAGACAAACTCTAAGAGCAAGTACAGCTTCAGCTATAACTTCAGCTTTCCTCTGTTCTGAATCTTGATCTTCTAGAATTACAGCTGTATCTAGAATGACCAGAGGGAGTCCTGAGACATCTTTATGGAACATCTCCCCCTGCCTGACTTCAGTGGCTACTGAACTCAGCCCCTAAGTGAAGAGGGCTCAGCAGAAGTTGAGAGGGATGCAATGGAGGATGTAAGAGATGAAATGGAAGAAACAAGAGGGGCAATTGCTGCTTTAATCATTGATTTGATTGAAGGAGTAATTAGCTCCATGATGCTTGCAATGAATGCTGGTGAGATTTCAAAAGATGTAGATGCATATGTAGTGTGAACTGGTGATGGAGATGCACATACATGATGATCAATGTTGAGATTTGAAATCCCAGCAAGGTGTGAGGGAGTTGAGATTTGAAATCCCAGCATCTTGAGAATGTCGGCATCGCAGGCACTAAAAGATTCGAAATCGATGCTGAAGTCAGCGTCAAACTTCATCACGGTCAGCAATGCTGGAGCAATCGCCATTGATTCGGTTGGGGAAGACGAGAGAGATGAAAGCAGAAAGCGCGGGGCAGAGCTCAAGTCAAACCTTTCAAGCAGGAATGAGGAATATGAAACGACGAGCTCTATCGACTATAAGGCACGATCTATTGACCTAGGTCGACCATCGGTTTAGATTTAAACAACTATCATCGACCTATTTCAACAGATATTAGAAACGATGGTCGATCGATCGTTCGACGATCGTTTCCTGAAGTAAAGTAGTCGAACAATCGGTCGACCAACTCTATCTTCACAAACAAACTAGTCGTCATCAAACACAGGTCGACGATAGGCTCAACTTGTTCGACTATGGTCGAACGTCATTGGACCATATTCAAGCAGATTTCAACATAGGCAGAATTCTACACTTGGTCTATTCCATTTATCATGCCTAGTTGATTCAAAAAGAATAGAGGCTTCTGTTCATCTAGGGGTTTGGTGAAAATATCACCTCTCTAAAGGTCTGTGGATATGAACTCAAGATTGATCTTGTTCTTTTCCACATAATCTCTTATAAAATGGTGTCTGATCTCAATGTGCTTGGTCCTAGAGTGGTGCACAGGATTTTGTGCTATGGAAATAGCACTGGTACTGTCACACATGATTTTTGTGTTCTTATGTGTGTACCCATAATCCAAAAGTTGGTTTTGAATCCACAGGATTTGTGAACAACAACTAGCAACTGCTATATATTCAGCCTCTGTAGTTGAAGTTGAGACAGAAGCATGTTTCTTGCAGAACTAAGAGACTAATCTCTCTCCCAGGAACTGACATGTCCCTGAGGTACTCTTCCTGTCAACTCTACAACCAGCATAGTCAGAATCATAGTATCCAATTAACTCAAATTCTGATTTAGCTGGGTACCACAGTCCTAAATTTGGACATCCCTTCAGGTATCTCAAAATTCTCTTGAGAAGAATCAAATGAGATTCCTTGGGGTTGACCTGGAATCTAGCACACATGCATGTGGCAAACATTATGTCAGGTTTACTTGCAGTTAAATACAATAGGGAACCAACAATGGCCCTATAGTTTTTCTGATCAACTGGCTTACCCTTATCATCAAAATCTATAACTATATTTGTAGCCATTGGTGTATGCATTGCTGAAGCATCAGCCATCCCAAATTTATTTACCAATTCCTTGGCATATTTGGATTAGGAGATGAAGATGTCATCAGCATCTTGCTTCACTTGGAGACCAAGAAAGTAAGACAGCTCACCCATACTACTCATCTCAAACTTAGAGTGC
This sequence comes from Platanthera zijinensis, assembly GCA_039513925.1. Lineage (NCBI taxonomy): Eukaryota > Viridiplantae > Streptophyta > Magnoliopsida > Asparagales > Orchidaceae > Platanthera > Platanthera zijinensis. The sequence goes on along the minus strand of CM077091.1, from coordinate 144,355,075 downwards.
ATCAGGTCTGATAACCTTTTGCATAGTTTGGGATCAGTGGAACCAAAGATAATGTCATCCACATAGACTTGAACTAACAGGATTGTGTCCTTGTGATGCTTAACAAAAAGGGTTCTATCAACTACTCCCCTAACAAAGTTGTGCTTTAAAAGGAAACTAGCAAGAGTCTCATACCAGGCTCTGGGTGCTTGCTTAAGTCCATAAAGAGCTTTTTGCAACTTATAAATAAATGAGGGTTAAGTTGAAGGAACAAAACCAGGTGGTTGTTCAACAAACACCTCTTCCTTTAGCTCACCATTAAGGAATGCACTTTTAACATCCATTTGAAAAACCTTAAACTTCATATAGGCTGCATAGGCTAGAAAGTTCCTTATTGCTTCTAGCCTTGCAACAGGGGCAAAGGTTTGGTCATAGTCTATACCTTTCTCCTGTCTATAGCCCTGAGCTACAAGCCTAGCTTTGTTCCTTATAATAGTTCCTTGGGCATCCAACTTGTTTCTGAATACCCACTTAGTGCCTATGATCAGTTGGCCTTTTGGTCTTGGAACCAAAGTTCATACTTTACATCTTTCAAATGTATTAATATCCTCTTGCATAGCAATGATCCAGTGGGGATCTAGCTCAGCATCTTTAATGGCGAGGGGCTCAATTTGTGAAAGGAAACAAGCATGCATCACATCCTGTCTTAATTTTTGTCTTGTTTGCACACCAGCTGATATGTCACCAATCTCTTGAGATGTAGGATGATCTCTAAGTGTGACAAGATCAGTAGGTGGGATGTGATCTTCAACAACAGTTTGGATTAATTCCTCTTGTGGAATAGGATTAACTGTTGGTGGTACAGCAACTGCTTCCACAGAGTCTTCATCACTGTCTGAACCAGTAATATGAAGAGTTGATAGAGGGGGAATCTCTTGAGTGAGATCTTTGCATAACTCTGGTACCTGCAATGAGTTTGAGGAAGGAGAAGTTTCCTTCTCCTTGTAAAACATTTTTGACTCATCAAAGGAAACATGCACAGACTCTTTTATTTTTAATGATGATTTGTTAAACACCCTATAAGCTTTGCTTACTTGAGAATATCCAAAAAATTCCCATTGAAGCTTTTGCTTCAAACTTTCTAAGGTATTCTTTGTTGTTATTGTGAATGTACACTACACAACCAAAGAATCTAAAATAGTAAATTTTAGGTTTCTTTCCTTTAAGTAATTCATAAGGAGTTTTACCCTTAAGCTTATGTATTAGACTTCTGTTCAGAACATAATTAGCTGTGCTAACAGCTTCTGCCTAATAAGAGAGAGGCATGTTAGCATCTGCCAACAATGTTCCTACAGCTTCAATTAGTGTTCTATTTTTCCTTTCCACTACCCCATTTTGTTGAGGAGTTCTAGGAGCAGATCAGCTATGTTTGATACCTTCTTTCTCACAGAATTCTTGCATGAGAAGAGACTCAAACTCAGTACCATGATCACTTCTGATCAAGGCAACATGAGTAGAATACTCAGTCTGCACACATAACAGAAAGTCTGTAAGAACTTTGAAGTTATCAGCCTTAGTTCTCAAAAAGAATACCCAAGTGAACCTAGAGAAATCATCTACAATCACTAGTGTAAAATTTCCCTCCTAGACTCTGTACCTTTATTGGGCCAAAAAGGTCCAAGTGCAATAAATACAGGATTCTAGGTGAATCACTCTTATTTACAGATTTGAAAGAATTTTTGGTTTGCTTGCCTAATTGACAAGCCCTGCATAGACCTTCCTTCTTGTAGGGGCAAGAAGGTAAACCTCTAACAAGGTTGTATTTAGATAACCTAGATATATTCTTGAGATTAACTTGGCTAAGCCTTTTATGCCATAAGGTGTTATTATTGGTTACTTCATTAAACAGGCAGATTTCAGATTGAGTTGAATTAAAATCTACTAAGTAAATGTTACCATGTCTAATACCTACTAACACTACATTACTATTTAAAGTAATATTGCAAAGAGTGTCAGTGAATGATACCTGATAACCTGCATCATATAACTGGCTTATTGAGATTAAGTTGTGCTTCAGCCCAGTTATATATGCAACCCTTTTGAATGTCACTGCTCCAATGGTAAACCTACCATATCCTTCTGTTTGACCACAACTGGAATCCCCAAAGATCACCTTTGGTCTGAGCTTGGCCTTGAAGCTTGACAGATTGTCTTTGTTCCCTATCATATGTTTGGAACAGCCACTATCCAAATACCATTTGTCTTTAGTAATTGGATAGGTTTTCACATGAAAAACAAACAGTTAGATGTTGTGGACCCAGACAACCTTAAGTCCATTATTCTTCACATAATTAAAACTTAAAATGAAAGAATAAGCAGGCTGAGGTTTATATCCTAAGGGATAGGATCTCCTAGGTGGAATACTCCATCCAGTTGATGGGTCAATGAACCTAGGGTTTCTATTTACCTTAGTATTTCTAAGGTTCTGGTTATTAATTTGAAAATCATGTTCAAATCGTCGATCAATGTTCGATGATCGATGCCCAGATCGTCGAGTATCGGTCGACCATTGGGCTTGCGATCGTCGAACATTGTTCAGTGATTTTTGTATTTCTTTAAATTTTTGTTTTCTCTTTTCTCTCTTAGCCTTATTTAAAGCTTTGTTTACTTGAATTACTTGCTCGGCATTCTTTATTCCATCAGCTGAAATAAAGTTTACTGGAGTGGAAAGATTGTTTTTCAGAACCATGGGGGGTTCACTTGGTGAAGCTCCTAAGCCTAGCTTATTTTTACCTGTCCTAGTGTTTGTCATGCTAGTAATCTCAAGCAGCTTAAAACTTCTATCATTAAGAGATTCTTCTAATCTTTTAGATTTGGCTAGTTCAATTTTAAGAAATTTGATTTCTTCAGTAGATCTAGTGAGTTCAGCTTCTAGCCTAGCATTTTCACTAGATAGGAATTCTGATTTAGCTATCCTATTTCTAAGCTCCTTAATCTCCTTCTCTGAGCTAATTAAATCTAAATAGAGAGATTTAAATTCAAATCTGAATTCAACAGAAGTAAAATCATAAGAAGACAATACCTGATCTTCAGTAGGCATTTCTTCTTCATCAGAATTTTCTGCAGCTGAATGATTGCTGCAGGCATCAATTGCCATTAGGCAAATTTCTTTTGCCTTCTTCTCTTCCTCATCTTCACTGGAGATTTAGGAGGAAGATTCCTCATCAGTATCACTCCAGGTTTCAGCCACAAATCCTTTCTCCTTCTTCTTGTTTTTGTAAGAGGAGGACTTGGAGTAGTTCTTCTGATATTCTTTGTCTTTTCTCTTCTCCTTGTTCTTTTCCTCTAGACACTCAGGTAGAATGTGTCCAGGTTTCCTGCAGCCATAACATATAAGTTCTTTAGCTGGTGTTCTGTCATACCTTGGCTTGTCTTCATATCTAGAAGACTTCTTTCTGAAGTCCTTTCTGCCCATTTTGAGAAATCTTTTGGCAAAGAGTGCCATTAGCTCCTCATTTGATTGGCTTCCTTCAGATGCATCAGCAGCCTTTAGAGCAAGAGTTTGCTCTTTCCTGGTAGGAGTGGGAGTCTTGGCTTCAGCTTCAGCTTCCCTGGTCTTCAGTACTTGCTCAAATGATTTGAGCTTGCCAAGGAGAGCTTCAGTTGAAATCTCAGTTGTACTTCTGGACTCTTTGATGGGCCAGATCCTGAGATCCCATGTGCTGGGGAAGCACATCAATATTTTGTCATTAACTTATGTCAATGTGATCTCTTTATCAAGGGTTCTTAGCTCATTGATGATGGAGCTGAGCCTGGTGTACATTACATCAACTGATTCTGCTTCAGTCTTCTTGAAATTCTCATATTAAGATGTGAGGTTGGACCTTCTGTCCTTCCTCTCATCAGCTGAACCAGCTACAATGTGGTTCAGTGAGTCCCACATGGCTTTTGCTGAGGTGCAATCAGCCACTTTCTGGAATGTTTCATCAGACATGGTCTGAGCCAGAATGTTCATAGCTTTTGCATCAGCTATCTTTGCTTTCTTGTAAACATCATTATAGTCAGGAGGTGGCACTGCACTCAGATTTGTTGAAGTTGTAGCAGTAGTTGCAGCAGGTGGTGTTTGTGGTCCTGTCAAAATAGAAGAAAAGATATCTTCATCAATAGAATTCATATACAGTCTGATTCTTGCCTTCCAGATACTGAACTTAGCTAAGTTGCATACTGGAGGTCTGGTGCTAGAGTAATCCTTGTACTAGGCCATGAAGTGAATATCTATAAACTTGGTATCTATTTAGATCTTGTGACTCAGGTGTTAGCCTGTACAGTCAGTCAACCTCCCTCTGATACCAATTGTAAGTGAGAATAAATACAACTCTAAAGAGGGGGGGTGAATAGAGTATTCAAAAATATGACAATCTACTCCACTCCCTTAGAGTTAATTTGCGGAATAAGTATATAGATATATGAAACCCTAGAGCCTAACACAAAGTGAGGTGCACAAGAGAAAGCTAACTGTAATTATAGTTTAAGCTTTAGTCCTAACACAACAACTAGCAATCCTAGTTAATTCTAGTCACAGCCACAGTGTAGTAATTAAAATAAGTAACACAGACAATACAAGAAGATTTATAGTGGTTCCCTCTCAATAGGTACATCCACTCTTCTACCACCCTGGTAGGAATCCACTACAGGTTTTTGTTCAGGTGCCCTGCCACCAACTGATCTGATTCAGGTAGATCAAGTAAACCCTTTGAGCTTTTGATCAGGAGCTCAAAATCCAACACAGGTTTTTGCTAAGGTGCCCTGCCACCAAGGTTCACTTTTGAAGGGAGTAATAACCCTTTGTACAGGAGGTTGAGAGAGTTAGAATGTCTTCTCTATTGTTTAATAAAATTAGAGAAGCTAGTGGATTGCACTAAGCTATAGAAAGCTCTGAAGGAATCAAAGCTCCCCCTGGCTTAGAGAATATCCAGGAATAAGCCTTGCTTCAGGGTGCAGGTTCTCTTTAGAACTCTTGACAGAGAAGATCTTTTTGTCTTGAGGTTCTTGAAGGAGAAGCTTGAAGAAGACTCTTGATATGGAATGGTTGTTCTTCTTCAACAGCTTTTCTTTCTTCTTCTTCTACTACTTGAAGCTTTGAGTATGAATGATCCTGTAAGTAGGATGAACTCAGGATTGAAGAAGAGAGCTCTGAAGAGAGTTGCTCTACACTTATTCTTATTGTTGAATCTGTGTATCTGTGTATATGAATATCTGTATATTAACTTCTCTCACTAGCTCTTTATATATCAGCCTTTGTAACGGCTTCTATCTTTCTCTTGATTTGAATCTTGTCTTCTTCTGAGATCTGAGATCTGTCCTGCAAATAACGTAATACAGCTAGCCTGCAGAAAGGACATTCTATAAAGAAATAAAGCTTTCTTAGAAGCTACTTATCCATTCTGTAAGTCCAAAAGGTATTGGAGAAAGTCATATCAAAACAAAACTCTTTACAGCCAGAGAAAGACACATGTGTCTAACGGCTATAAAAAACAGTATGGCAGATAAAGCACAAAGATTATTCAACTAATAGGACAAAAGATTTTGACAGATAGCACTTGATTTATGCATAAAGAATGAGGCAAAGATTACCTTGATATATAAGCATAAAGTCAATGAGATAATCTATAATAAAATAAGTCAGATATATAAGAAATAAATCACAGAATAGAAAGAGTACACAATCACTAAATGCAGACAAAAAGATAGTTGAACAAATCACAACGATCGTCGAACTATCAGAGAAGATCGTCGACCTACAAGATATCTGTCGGGACAGAAGAAGTCGAGCAATACTCGACGAACGTCAATACTGAAACCACAGATCGTCGAACTATCAGAGTTGAACTAACTCGGAGATAATCGATCAGCTGGCTGCCGATGGTCGAGCGACGTTCGACCATAGTCGAACTAAAAAACACTTAACCAGAAAATAGATAAACATCAATTCTATACAACTAATAGGATCTAACCTAAAACTAACCTTTGACCATGGATAATTCTTGGGTCAAGAAGCTAATTGAGAGGACTTAACTCAAATCTAAACTAGGGTACCAACATAGTTGTCAATGGGTCTCCTTAAGAGATGTATAACTTCCATGGTCGACCTCCCTGACATGAATCCAAATTGATTCTCCGAGATGTTAGTCTCTCGTCTAAATCTTCTTTTTATTACTCGTTCTCATAGCTTTATGGTATGACTCATCAATTTAATTCCTCTGTAATTAACACAATTTTGTATATCCCCTTTATTCTTATACAAAGGTATCAAGATACTCTCTCCATCAGTTTGGCATCCTCTTTGACTTTAGTATCTTATTGAAAAAACATGTAAGCCACAAAATTCCTTCATTTCCTAAACATTTCCCTACTTCGATGAGTATATCGTCTGGCCCAATCGCATTTTCATTTTTCATCTTATTTAGAACATCTTTTACCTTTGATACTTGAATTTTACGATAAAATGTTATGTTCATATACTTCTCTGATTTACTTAACTCTTCCAAGTTCAGTTCATTATCCTTTAACTACAAGAAAATTGACTTTTAGTGACGAAAATTTTTGTCACTAAATTTTACATTATGATCACTAATGACATTTAGTGGACAAATTTATGTCATCATAATGTCGTCACTGAAGTCTTATCACTAAATGTTTTTAGTGGCCAAAAAGATTTAGTCACTAAATGTACATATTTTGTGACCAAATTGATCTGGTCACTAAAGAAAATTTAGTGACTAAATAAATTTTGTCACTAAAAATGTTTATATGACCAAATTACTTTGGTCACAACGTAAAGTTTTAGTGACCAAATAAATTCGGTCACTAAGAGAAGTTTCAGTGATCATCTTATTGTAGTCACTAAAATGATGTGTTTTAGTGACAAGATATCTACTAACTAAGAAAACGACACAATAATGAGTTTTTTCCACTAAATTTTGTTCAATTCTTCACAAAATTTTAAACTTATTTCATTTGATATTAATTACAATTCAATAATAAACATTCAGACACAAGAATAAATAAAACATTCATCGCAGAGATGAATTTGACAAACATATATTATTTTATTAATTAAGAAAAAAGAGGGTGGGAGATAACCCAAACCCGTCAATACAAAATAGTATAGCTATTATCTCTCATCACACGCAATACAAATTTTTGTAGTGCATATGATCCTCCTTCTTGGCAATTGAAAATATTACATCTCTTAAAGCTGAGAAGCTCTTATTGGTCTCCTGAAGCAAAAAAATGAATATAATAAAACTAATTCAGCAAAAGGTAAAAGTTTATGAACATAAATAAGTGAAATGTTACCTGAGTTTCCTTCAATCGATCACCAATTAAGCCACTTTTGACGAGACACTCACTTCATGCGAGATCAATTAGGTTCAAAATGCATTCAACCTGTTGTTATATGATTTGTAGAATAAGAAAAGTCAAGTCAGCAAATAAGCATGTTCAGGAAATTAAAAGGATCATTATTATGCTTCTAGTTGAAATTTCTAGCAATGATAGCTGATCCTAAACACTTTGTTGGGTTCATGGACACACCCATAATTTTCCTGTTCTGATGCCAAGTAAATGAAAATAAAAAAAGCAAGCAAATGATTGATAATCATGTCAAAAGTGCAAACTCTTAGAAAAAAACTAAAAGATACTTAATGTTATGCTGCAACAATGATATTAGAGAAGAGCACAACATCTACGGGTGGCTATGGCTATTTCGCTAGCTTATATATTGGAGATGAATTGAATAGCATGTCAACCTCTATGAAAACAGTGAGAGTGCAACAATGAGAGTTAGAGAAAACTTTACAGCTGCTAATGTCAAGTTTTTCTTAAATGTGTAAAAGTGAGATCATATTTTATGCTAAATGTATGAAAAGAACCTTGGCCAGTGAGTCTTACTCAAGTAATCTCATTCAAGCTAGGCTAGGTTCATGTCTACCAACTTCAGCTTGTAAGCCAGCAATATGACTGCTTGGTATGTATGGTGGATTGCTAATCAACCCACTATGTTTTCCTTGAAGATCCTAAAGAGGATCGAACCAGGAGACCTGTCTTAATTATCTCCACTTTATTCTAAATACATAACAGAAAGGTTAGAACATGCTAGCAAAATTATATATTCAGCAGTACAATGACTTAAATATGGTGTTAATTAAAAAAAACTTCTCTTATAACCAAATGTATAACTAGTAAGAAGTAGAAAAGGCATAATAATTCATACTGTTGTTTGCATCTTTTTTTAATTATGATTCTTAGTAATATAAGATGTATTATGCTATAAAAAATACTAGAGTTAGATGATAATAAGTTGATGTTTTATACATCGGTGCAAACCATGTGTATATTAGTTAATGGTCAGTGTAACTTGTGATCTTTGACCACAAATTTATATGAAAATACTATGAACAGTTAATATGACTTGAATTGATACATAAATATAAACTTCCATGGAAATATTTAAACAACAAAAACTTGAACCCAGGGATCGGAACAATTTCAATGCAATTCCAAATTTATAATTAATGTTCTTCTATCTATTATCACCATACAATCTTCATAGATATCTGTGTTGAAACTCAACTTGTCCATGGGATGCATTGGCGAAAGTATTAGGTCTCAAAGCTTCTCCATCACAACAACAAGCAAAGATCCAATGTCAAAAAAGTTGGGAACTAACAAAATAAAGATTGGAGAGATATTATATTGTTTTTTGACGAAGGATCTACCATTGACCCGAGAGCATGAAGAACTCTGTCCAAAGAACCAAAAAATATAATCGAGGTTAAAACAAGGAAGGATCAAAGACTATCGTAGCATAAGAAAAGAAACATGCAGAAATACATAAGAAATAACAAGAACCAACTTCAGCTAATAAAAAAAACATTAAAGAGTTGATACGTCCAGAAATAGACCAGGATAAGGTGGAATAGAGTGGCCTAGTCGACCTTGACAAAGTCCGGGTCCAAATTCTTGAGCTCCTCCTGGAGGGCTTTGTTCTTAATCAGGATGTCGCTGGCATCCGCGAGGAAGAGAGGAGGAAGAGTATTGGCGACTGAGAGGAGAGCAGTAGTGGAGGAAAACCTATATCGGGAAGAAATGACATGCCAATTTGCCATTTTTCACGAGGGTTAATTATTCCATACTTGTAGTGGCACTTTAAATGAAAAGCGTCGCCAAATCATGTCTTTTTGGCAGAGTTTTTTCATTTATAAACGCCGATAATATGATTATTGAACATTAGCCACTTTTTTTTAACTACAAATGCTGTGAAATTCAAAAACCTACAAGGATGTTTTAAAAACACTACTATAGGTCTAATTTGTTGTATGATGGAATGGGAATAAATGCATGTACGAAGTCATGCATTCGTATATGTTTTTATATTTCACCTTATGCATATATGCAATATATATTAAGGAGTCTGTATATATGTACCATGACGTGCATAGATGCATGTGATTAGGAGATCAAAATTATATACAAAAGAAATACATCCTAGCAAATAGGTGAATTCTACATCTCAATATGGAAAGTAGGCAGAAGGAGAGTACTAAAAGTTCATGACCACCAAAAGACGAAACTATCATGTGCCGACGATTTCCACAAGTTGACACTTAGCAATTCGACCCATCAACACACAAAAAACTAGCCCAAGCAGTGACTAATAAAAGTCCTTGAGCACTATAAAAGATGGTTTGATCATGTCGACCAAAGGGGGCCTAAAATTCTGCTTGGAATCCCTCCTGAAATTTGCTTAGAATTTAAGCTAGTTAATTATTAAATATTTAAAAGACAATGCCTATAACTGTGGTATGACTGCCAAAATTGTAATTACCTCCTAATTATCTGCTAGTCTCCTTATAAATATTGGGCGACTGTAGGAATTAAGGAGGGAGGTTGGATTCTACAATAAAGGAAAAACACTATTAAAGGGTTAAAATTCTTCCTCTATGATTTAAGGAGGGAGGGAGACACTTAAACAAACTCGAAACTTCACTTCTTTAATACCCTGAATTTTTTTGTTGTTTCTCAAGTTTAGTGCATCGAGTAGATTTAGATCAACATGCATGTATCTTGGACAAAAACTCATCTTGAAATTTGACAATTAAATCAATATTAACACATCAGATCAAACTTAATGACGCATGTTTGACTTGAATAGAGATCCAATTGAGCCAGGCTATAAGTATGCATGGTTCAGCTAAACATAAACAACAAAAGAATTTGGCCTGATCTTCAGCATGATCTAAATAGGCGGGCAACGCAAACAACAAAAAATAATCATGGATTGAACCTGGCATGAATAAATCCTGCAATTTTCAGAAAAAGATTTCGTAGGATATCAAGACAAATGAAAAAAACAAGATCAAATAAGAGCTGAGTAAAAAACAAGGTAAAAACCACTTTGGGTAACCATATAACTTCCCCTCAGTAATGAGCACAAATCATAAATATTATACAAATGAGAATGTGTTTATTATTACCTAGGGGAGTCCTCGTCAGTTTCGGGGAAATTTGATCGCACCTCGACAGGCTTCGACAAAGTGGTCGTCGAAAGTCCTTGCTGTGTATTTGGTGGTTTCGTCGGCGTTTTTCGGAGATGATATTTGGGAGATGCAGAGGTGAGGGAAACTTCCGATTAGAAAATCTTAGGAACTGATCGATTTAGATTTGGAAGACGAGGAAGCGGGGGAAACTGAAACCGTTAGTTAGAGAAAAACCTGGGTTTGGGGAATCCGGATTTAGTGAAGTTTTTTTATTTTGGAGGGAAAATACTGTTTTTATTTATAAGGGATGAGATTAGCTACTAATTATTTTAGTCACAAGTTAAAATTTTTAGTGACAAAAATATTTTTTTATCACTAATATTTAATAATTTGTGACAATTTTATTTAGACACTAATTAAAATATATTTAGTGATTAAATTTTACATATCATCACAAAATAATTGATCTTAAAAATTTAGTGATAAAACATAAAATTGGTTCCAAAAATTAAATTATTAATGACCAAATTTTTATCGTCACAAATTATTCAGAAGAGAAGTTATGAAATCATTTCATTAATTTGGGATGGGACTAAAGTTAACTAAGCCAAAGTTAATTAGTTTAGAATATTATATGTTTAATAATATCTTATTATAAATCAATTTTCATTTATAAGGGAATAAATGAAATTTTTATAAAGAAAACATCAAGTTTTGATGATATTGACTAATTTTTTGTTAACTAAATAAATATTTAGTGACTAAATTATTTTTGATCATTAATATTTTAAAAAAATTATTTTAGTGGGATTTATATTTTGTCACTAATTTTGTGTCTTTAGTGACCAACTTTTATTTTGTCACTAAAAATGTGTCTTTATTGACCAATCTTTTACTTCGCCACTAAAGATGTGTCTTTAGTGACTAAATTTTTACTTCATCATTATTAAATATGTATTTTTAGTGACTAAACTTTCACTTCGTCATTAAAGATGCGTCTTTAGTGACGAAACTTATTTTGTCACTAAAAGTCAGTTTTCTTGTAGTGATTTGTTTCATTATAAAGTTAATAAAAATATCTTTTCTATCGCTCTTTAATATCCACATCAACCGTCAAAACTATATCTGTCTTATCTTTTATGCATTTTACTTGACTTAAATCTCTTGTTTTGTTTCTCTAGCTCGAGCAATTTTATATATGTCACGCTCTCCATCTTTGGTATTTAGTCGCTTATAAATTCTTCATAAGCTTGACTTCTTGTTTTACTTACTACATGTTTAGCTTCTTTTTTGACGACTTTATACCTGACTAAGTTTTCATTATTCCTACAAGCTCAGAGGGATTTATAGTTGGCCCTCTTTGTCCTCACTTTGTCTTGCACTTTCTCTTTCCACCACCAAGATTCTTTATTTGGAGGCGCAAGACCTTTTGCTACTCCAAGTACGTTCTTTTCATTTATCCTTAAATATGAATACATAACTTTCCATGAGACATTAGGATCAACATAAAGGTCATCAACTAGTCGTTCCATAATTGCCTTCTTGAAAGCATAAACTTAATTATGATGGAAATTTATCATATAAAAAATATTCAACTAAAGTATGAATGGAGGCCCATCATTAAAAATGACACACCTACTCCACTCAAAAGGGCCCATTCATCATTATATCCCTATGAATTATCACGTTATATTTGGGTTTCCAAAGGAACCACAACACTTGGCTCCTTTTTGGATACCTAAATATCCTATATATTAGTATCCACCTATTGCGTAAAGTAGAAACAAATCGAAATAAAATTACTCAATAATCTACTTCACGGTATGCATAATGTCGGTTTTGTTTTCTTAACCCAACATGTCATTGACATTTTACATATATTTTTGCTATATGACTTACAAATATTAAGTTTAATGATAAATCGATCCAACTGAATGAATTTGAAAAAAAAGACATATCCTTGCTAAGTGGCCAGAATTTACTTATTTTCTAAATTATATCCTTTTAAATCCATTACCTACAAATGTCTTATATTATCACTATAATTTGAATAATTTTCAATAATGGATTTAAATAGGCTATTAGGGGGTCTTAAGCTAAAATATTAAAATGCGCAACCATTTTACTCATTTCTCTAATCTCTTTGCTGCATATGATAGCCCCTTTATTGGAAAATCATAATTGATAAAAAACGGAATCAAAAGGGCTTAAAAATATGCTTTTTAAATGAAAAATCAAAATTTTGTTACTATCGCCTGATGAAGGTATTACCTCCGGCGCAAGTCTTTTCCAAAAATTCTGATTTCTCAAAATACTTAACTAAAAAAAATTATTTTGTTAGAATCCTTGCTTTCAAGAAAGTTATATATTGGAAGAATTCACTATAATAAATTCATGTTACCCATGTGTCTTTAAAATCAACTATCTCTTTAAATCAATAAATAATTATAATATTCATCACATATAAAAGTCATAGGATATAAATTCATATTTAGGATCAATCGCTTAGTATGGGCATGATCACTTAACCATATCTTGTGTCTCACCATAGCGGAGGTGTAGGATTGTGTGCATTAGAGACCTAACATCTAAGTCATGTCTTGTCCTTAACCGGGGAGGGTTCCAATGGGGCCTTGCGAGGGACTAGGGGAAAGATTGCTAGGTTGAGAGTCTTCTTTTGTATGCATATGAGATTAACATCCCAACCTATAACATGTTTGCAGCTCCTCATGCACATCCATCACTTAGTATGAGGCTAGTGCGTAGACATATAACTAGGGTATTGGGATCTAGGGCATAGTAATGATACTCATAAACATTGCATGAACATTATTTCACTTCTCATGTCCATTCCATGTATAATATTCTATCATGTTATCTTGTGTTTGCACATATATCTTTTTGATTTTTCATGTTTTTAGAAAAACACAAGAATTTTCAAAAAAATAGAATGAAAAACTATCTCAAAATATGTTTTTCTAAGCAAAAAACAAATCTTTATTGCTAATGTCAAGCGTTAGTACTAACGCTGGCAGTAGCATAAAATCATTTCTTTTTCTTTCCTTTTGCATTCTGTTTCTGGCATAGAAAATCACATAATTGATAGACTCGTTAAAGAATTCTATGTTTTCCAGAAATCTATTTATTATAAAATATTTGAAATCAAATATAAAATTATAAAATTATTTAAAAGAACAAAATATGTTTTTTCTATATCTCTTTGTATGTTTATTTTTTGGTATTTTTATTAAAAAAATCAAAAAATATAAAAATGGCTTAATATTCATTGTCATTATTAAGGATGATTAATTACATCAATTTAAGATGAATTATAATGTGTAATTTAATTTTCACGAATCTTAAAATATTGTTTTATTTATGTTATGTCATGAAAATTATCTTGTTATGTACACTGAATTGAATGTAGAAAATATGTGTAGGATTGCTTAACATGCCTCTAAGTATGAGTAATATTTTATGTTTGATAATGATTCAATCACTCATTTGTGATAACCTGCATGTGTTCTTAATTATATACTTACATGATTGTGTAATGTAATAACACAATAGTTTAAAATGCATCAATAGATTACTTACACTACATTGAATTGATAATTTTAATTCTTTATTTTTCATGCACTTATTCATTGGAGAAAGGAGTTTTAAAAAAAAATATTGTTATTGTTTGCACAATAAGTGAATTTAGATTCTTTTGTCACTAAAATAAAAATCAAATAAAAATTGATAAGGAAAACCCCAACAAGCACTACTCACCCTCCTAATAAGTCTTAATGAGCATTATGAGGTTGAATACCTTGGAAAAATGATTGTAAAGTGTCTTGTAGTAAACAAAATATTCACTACTTTTCTTAGTACACCGGATCACAAAAATAAAAAATATAAAGTAAAAGACATAAATGTGATCCTCAAGCACTACTTTACTCCCCGATAAGTCTTAATACGCATTGTGTGTGTAGAGCACTTTGATAGTTGTGCTTCTTACTCATTTGCATTGAAAAATAGTGGAAGTAAATTTTTTTTTGTTTTTTAAATATTATGTTATTCATTATTTATGTCATGTATTTTGATTAATCTACTTGTATACTTTATCACAACACTATTTGTACACATCATTATTTCTCATAAAACTTATACTCATGAGAATTGGACTCTAATGCATACATATAATATTCTCTAAAATCATAAGTAAATGCACTAGATAGCAAAGTATGATCGCTACAATGTTTATTTTTTCTTGAAATACAAATTAGCTTACATTATAATTTTTCTCTTCTTTTTGATATTTTAAAATCATGCTTGCAAAAATTTCAATGAAATAACTTCTCTTGTACTTGAATTGACTTGAAAACTTCTTCTTATTAGGCTTAAAACTATTTATCCTTAATATGATCATTTTTTCAAAAAGATATTTATTTTAAGAGTGCTTATCATATTCGTATGTTTACTACTTGTGCTTAATCATGAATATTTACTCTCTCAACAAGTGGTAAACTATATTTACTAAGTGATATTATTTGCTTAACAAGTGATATTTTTCTATTTTTATCACTATACAACTTTATTCAATCATGCATACATTTTGATCAATAAGTGGTAGAGAGATATCTATGATCTTGCACATTGCATCCCATTTTTCTTCTCTAATAAAGACCTTTTTAATTCTCATTGCATATACTCACCTCTACCCTCTTTTTATTCTATTAAAAGGGGGAGACCATCGTGCATAAATTTCTTAATTCAGGGAGAGCACATTAATTTTTTTTATAGAAAGCATCTATGTTGGGGGAGTATTCATAAGACGTTGATACTCTACTTTTGCTCAATCATGGTAATTAACTTAACAAGTGGCAACATGTTTTTTGTTTTTAATAAGTGGCAACATATATTAATCAACCAGTAGTAGCATGCAAATATTTTTTTTACTACATAGAAAAACTCTACTTGCTAACACACTATATCCCACCTTCTTTTGATAATAACAAAAGGGGGAGAATGAAATTGAAGAAATATCCCATTTTGGAAGAGTACAAACTAGGAAGAATCTCTGTAGGAGTATCCATCTAGGGGGAGTACGCACTGAGCCCTTATCAATTACTAAAAACACAAACATCATTATCCATGCATTATTTCTTTATAGTGGATTTGTTATTTTCAAAAGGGGGAGTTTGTTGGAATATGCTTTCCACATCTTTTGGTTTGAGAATAACAAATCTCAGTGTGTATTTGATCATGTTTGTTGTGTGTTTATATTATGCATGTTTATAGGTATTAAGACACCAGAGATCCACTTTCTGTGACCTACCGCTGGGCGCTAGACCTACCGCCTGTGCTAGTAATGTCGGCTTATAAGTTGGGGATGTTAGATTTTCTCTATAACCTACCACCAGGGCTAAGACTACCACACCGTGTTAGCCATGTCGACGATCGTCGAGTCAGTAGCGTCGAGAAGAGCAGGTAGCGTCGAAAAGAGCAGGTAGCGTCGAGAAGAGTGGGTAGCACCGAGAAGAGACGGTTGACAAGACTACCACGCCGCTCTTGCTACCGCATCATGCTATCAAAAAGCAGTAAAAGAATATTTTAGGATTTTTTTTCATAATTTGGTGATGGATAGTTGGCAACAATACGTGAAAAGACCTATCGCCGCGCGGTAACCTTAGCGATGGTGGTAGCCCATTTTAAAATAACTATAAAGGCCCACAAATCTTCAGCTGATTGAAGAGTAGAAAAGGAAAGAGCTCTGAAGGTGCAACACATACAAAGCTATTGCCTGATGCCTGACAATAGCATTAAGAAACTCTAAATATATCATGAATTGATTAAGAAACCAAAAGGAGCATCCAATATCGATTAAAAGGCAGGGATATATCTTATTTTCGTGGGAATAATTTATTTCCAAAGATGAAGGCAAAATACACAATTAAAAAGAAAATAAGGAAGAAATTTGAAGACAGCGCGCTACCGCCCAGCAATAGCAGCTACTGCCGCGCAGTAGCTCCCTGCACAGCTCTCTATTTAAAGCAACCCAAAATTGAGTTTCAGGAGTTGGTTTTTCACGAAATTTGAAAGGGGAGTTCACCCCAGCCATTTAGAAGGAAGGAAGGGATTTTCCTAACTCATTTAGGAGGAGATCAAAAGAAATTAATGTGCAAGGATTGAAGCTAACAACATGATGATTAAGAAGCATTCTTCCTAATTTTCACGTGGAGGATCCTAGCTACAAAAAACTCTCATCAAGCGCACACTTTCACAGATCTGAAGGACATCAAAGAGGAAGACTCTCAAGCCACAAAGATCAAACCTTTGCGAGCGAATCGATATTAACATCAAGGGTTCTAGTTAGAGAGGAGTGTTCTCTTATTCTTGTATTTTCTTTAACCTTTTGTATTCTCTACTAAAAAATCGTCCGGTGTGGACGTCGAATTCTTGGGAGGAGTTCGTGAGAAATCGATCTAGGAGTCCGTCAGATTTATTGGAGGAATCTGTGGAAATCGTCCTAGAAGGACATCTAGACCTGAGAGATCTAGTAGGCTCTAAGATCCTTTCGGGGAGAAAGATGAGGAGCTGACTCGTCAATCTTCTTGGGAAGAAGAAGAGAGAGAGCCAACCGGTCCTAGAGAAGGCCGATATAGAAAACCAAAAGGGATATTTATTTATTTATTGCCTTGATCTTAGCGTCATAAGATCAAAGTTTTGCAATCCTCTTTATTGATATAAAATCATGTCTATCTTTTTGTTTTATTATAATTTAATTTCATATGTCATGAAATACTTTATATAATATCTCTCTATCAAAGCCTCAACTCTAAGTACATTGAAAATTACTTCTGGTGAATTCGCTCTAGGATTTCATCTATCCTTCCGCTATAATATATTCCGAAATTTATTTAAGTTATTCTGATATTTTTAAGTAAGATTTAAATTTCCTTAAAATCTTTTTTCACCTCCCTCTAAGGGCACTGTAAGATCTAACAACCCGGCCCGAGTATATACAAATGAATTTAGCGAGAGCACCTGCGCGATCGTTTTAGCGGATACAAAAACAATAAAATAAAATAGGGACAGCACGCACAAAATTTTTAACGTGGAAAACCAATTGGGTTAAAACTACGAGATGATCGGATCCAATCCAAAAAATCTCCACTAGAACGTGTATATAAAAACACGAAAAAAATTTACAGACTTTTCATCCTCGATCTACAAAGAATCTTCACTACGTCGCTACACAAATAATATATAATAAAATACAAGATACCAAACATGAGCAAATGACGGATTTACGAAATCCTCTCCGGTGAACCTCCTTGATTTGTGTAGCGAGACAACGTCAACGTCGTAGGACGACGTCCGAACTTCTCAAGCAACGGCGGTGCCGGCGGCCTCCCAACATAAGGCGGCAATGGCGGCGTTTCAACAATGCGACGGCGGCGGCCTTCCAAATGACGCGGCGGTGGCGTTTCAACAATGCGACGACGGCGGCCTTCCAAATGACGTCGCGGCGGCGGCGTTTCAACAATGCGACGGCGGCGGCCTTCCAAATGACGCGGTGGCGGCGTTTCAACAATGCGACAACCACGGGCGGAACTATGGCTGGGCACGGTAGGGCACGTGCCCGACCGGATTTATCATCCTGTCTCCCTCGATTTTCACCGAGAGAGAAAATTGCTCCCGTGCCCTACCCCGCCGCTGCTCCCGTGCCCTAGCAGATCGCCGCTCGGTAACTTCTTCTTCTTCTCACTATAAATCAGTCCGTCCAGATTTCTTGTGAAATCTGGACTGAAATCCAGTCCAGATTCTTCTTCTTCTCACTGTGAATTTAATGAGCAAATCAGTCCGTCCAGATTTCTTGTGAAATCTGGACTAGATTTCAATCCAGATTTCACAAGAAATCTGGACTGAAATCTCCAGATTTCTTGTGAAATCTGGACTGAAATTCAGTCCACATTTCACAAGAAACCATCCTACTCTCATTCAGCTTGTATTCAATTGTTCTTTTGTCAGTGTATGTTCTTCAAATTTGTTCTGTTACTTTTGTGGGTATTTTGATTCCATATTTAAGCTTTACATGAGCATTAAACTAGCGCACTGATATTTCTGTAATGTTTCAATATACTTAGAAACACGATACTGACAATGGTGTGGTCATTCATCTGATTTAGGAAAATTTGTAAAAGACAATCTTGGGGCTTCAGTCTGATCTCACCATGCAAATTGGCTTAGTAGGAATGCAATTTGGCCAAGTTAATTATTTGACCTTCCAATATATCCCATTGTGACACTTCATTGTGGCTTGGATTGTTTATCAGTTTGTTACTGTGAACCAGATCTGACCGTTAACACTACAAGAAAAACTTCATTTAAAAACGAAAATTAGGAAGGCTAAATAATTTGTTGCTAATTAGCATCGAATTTAGCTAGGTATATGATATTTGTTTTTACCTACAAAAATAGCAACGAAAAAATTCGTTGAAAAAATAACAACGAATTATTTTGTTGCAAAATATTTGTTGCTAAATAGAAACGAAATATTTCTTTTTAAAATTTCTATACTAATTATTTTAAATTAAATATTTATGGAGGGAAAGATTCAATTCCTTCCAAATATTTTTATCTCACTTTTAATAAAAAAATATATATTATAAGTTCTTAAACAAATTAAAGAAGCCTTATATATCCTCATTCTCATCCCGATACTGCTCCCCATCCAAGATCGTCACTCTCCCGCATTATCTCCCCGCCGAGCTCGTCACACTCCCGTGCGATCTCCCTGCCTTGCTCCAACGGAAAATAAATAAATATATACATATAAAATATATAAATAAATAAACAAATATAAAATATACACAAATATATAAATATATATAATATATAGAAATAATTATATATATAAATAATTATATATAATAAACTATATATATTAAACTATAAATAAATAAATATGTATATATGTATGTATAAATAAATAATCATATATATAAATAATATAAATTTATAATTATATATATATATATCTCTACTAATATACGAAAACTACTCTTTGGTGAAACATTGCCTGATGTCCCTATATTGCCCTTATAGTTGTATTCATAATTACACAATTATATCACACTTTATATTAGTATATTATAAAGGCAATGTCCTTTTAGGTAATTACATAACTTTACAATATTAAAATACAAAAAATAAAAACACTAGATGCCATAAACCTATTGTCTATAGCTAGGAATGACAAGAGAAAAATTAATATTTTGGCGTTAAAATATTATTTGTCTTACAAAATAAAAATTATATTCTTGATTTATATTTTTTTACGGTCATTTTGAGTACTCATATGTATATGTTGCGGAGCGGGCGGAGCCCGCCGAGAGCGGGCGGGTACTGTCGCGCGAGGCCATAGGGGCGGGTACTGTCCACGACAAATGTCGCCGCCCACGACAAATGTCGCCACCACGACAAATGTCGTCCCCACGACAAATGTCGCACCACCGGCGAATGTCGCATCCCGGCGAATGTCGCACCCCGCCGAATGTCGCACCCCGCCGATTGTCGCACCCCCGCCGAATGCCCCAGGGCTGAAGGCCCGTGCCTATCACTTGTATATATATATATACAAGTGACAGGCACGGGCCTTCAGCCCTGGGGCATTCGGCGGGGGTGCGACAATCGGCGGGGTGCGACATTCGGCGGGGTGCGACATTCGCCGGGATGCGACATTCGTCGGTGGTGCGACATTTGTCATAGGGACGACATTTGTCGTGGGTGGCGACATTTGTCGTGCGCGATGACATTTGTCGTGGGCGGCAACATTTGTCGTGGAAAGTACCCACCCCTACGGCCTCGCGAGACAGTACCCGACCAACGACGACGAGCTTTGCCCGCTCTCGGGAGGCTCCGCTCGCTTCCGGCGGGCTCTGCCCGCTCCCGGCGGGCTCCGCCTGACCCGCAACATATACATATGGGTACTCAAAATGACCGTAAAAAAATATAAATCAAGAATATAATTTTTATTTTGTAAAACAAATTATATTTTAACGTTAAAACATTAATCTTTCTTTTGTCATTTCTAGCTATAGGTCATAAGTTTAGGATACCTAATATTTTTATTTTTTGTATTTAAATATTGTAAAGTTGTATAATTACCTAAAAGGATATTGACTTTATAATATACTAATATAAAGTGTGGTATAATTGTATAATTATGAATAAAACTATAAGGGCAATATAGGGACATCAGACAATGTTTCACCAAAGAGTAGTTTTCGCATATTAGTAGAGATATATATATATATATATATATATATATATATATATATATATATATATATATATATATATATATATTACCGTCACCTACAAACAAATTAGTTAATTAGGAGGGTTGGTTGGGTAGGAAAAATATTTATTAGATATTTTTGGTTCGATTCTCAATAAGTGCATATTACAAAATATTTTTTATGTATATAAATATTATTTAAATTTAACCAAATAATTATATAAAATCCAAAACATTAGCATCAAAAGAATTTCTTCCTAAAAAATCCTTGCTAATTAGAAAAAAATAAATTCCTTGCTAAATTTAGCTAGGACCATATTAGCTACAAATATTTTTCGTTTCTAAATTCCTTGCTAATTAAAATTAACAACGAATTTATCTAATTAGCAATGAATTTTGCTTCTTGCTAATCAAGATTTTTCTTGTTGTGTAAGGGTGAAGCCCTAGTAACTAAACTTGTCGGTACAAGTCTCTTCAACCTAAGAACGTGTATCCCTTCTTAGCTTCATAATGAAGTATTGTTGGTCTTGTGATGGCAGGCAGTGAATATAGGTCCATGTCAGTTATTTCAAGTTGCATTGGGAGCGTTGATCAGTATTTCTTTATCATTTCACACAAAAAAAAATTGATCAATATATCTTTGCAAAAAAAAAAATTCGGGGACCCTGCCCCCGAACCCCCGCTCATGGTGCGCTGCTCTCCGAACCCCCCAAATTGACAGTACTTAGATTGTGGCCGTGCAACTTCAAAATCTTAGTTCTTCAACTAGCGACAATGACGGTCTTCCAACATGGCAGTGACGACGGCGGCAACGACAATGACGGAGCTGCAAACTCACCTTTTCTGGAGCTTCTTTTCTTAGAGTGCTTCCACTTCCAGAAAGCTTCCTCTCGGTGATCTCAAAACTTCCATCTCTGATTGGCTTTGAAGATGAATTTATTTACAAGTCAAAAGCTTATTATTATTATAAAAACCTGTGATTTTTTTAAGCTTCACACGAACTGCATGGGTTAGTTGCCCCTATATGGCTATATATATAGGCAAAAATCATAAATTGGTCCCCAAACTCCCCCTTCTTTATGAAATTGGTCCCTCATATTCTAAAAGTTGGAAATTAGTCCCAAAAATTTAATTCATGGAGGAGTTCAGTCCCCTTTAACACTTCCGTTCAAAATTTTAGGGTACAAATGTAAAACTCTATTTATTTTAGAAATAACCTAACCTAAAATCAGAAACTGTTTACCAATTTCATTTCCGCCTCCCGACCTTCTCCTTCCCTGTCGTCGAAGCCACGCCACCGTCAAGCAAAAACCTCCAGCCGACCAGATCTCCTCGCCGACCTTCTCCAGCGGCGATACCATCACCCAGCGACGACCAAGATCTCCTCGCCGACCAGCGTCAAGGTCGTGCTTCTCGACGACTGAATCGAGACGTCATCCTCGGCGGCCATCTTCGGGAACATCCTCATTGGCTACCAGCATATATATGCAGCATTCTTCAGCAACCTTCTGCTCGGCAAAACCCTCTCCAGATCTGGTTAGATTTCGATTATCTCATATTTTTTGGGGCGTTCCAGAAGGGTTTATTAGAAACCCTCATTTGCTCTGTTTTTTCTCTTTTTTGTTCATAAATCGCTGCATTAAAAAGATAAACAGCAGCATATTATTCCATGTTGTTGTTGTCTGGTTTCAGCAATTCTTTAGGGATTTGTCCATCACATTTATGTACTGAGGCCTTGTTTGAACTGCATTTTCTTTGTATTTTGCTTTCCTGCTATATCTCTATATGAAATATCTCCATAGAATTTATTTTGTTGAAAAATTTAGTTTGTAGGTAGAGATTTAGAGACATCTTTCTGGACAGTAGGGGTTGACTGTAGCAACTGAATCGAGATTTCTAAGTTTTTTATAGTTTCTCTCTTTGAAAGCATGATCTTGATGCATACCATGTTAGTTGAGTTGTACACTACTACGTACTGGGTTATATGAAAATTTTTATTTACTGATTAGCCTAACTAATTTATGGTGCAGAACCAGCTAAGTTTTCAGAAAGTTTACTTTTATATATTATTGGTGCATGCTAAGTTTTCAGTAATTTTTCTCTTATAAATATATTATTAGTGCTTGATAAATTTTTAAAATCAATTCATTGTAGTTACTATGGATCTAAACGATGAAGTTTTCATAAATGCTGATAATGATAGTGAAGATAGTGCCTTAGACATCCAGTTTGAAAATGAGGAAGAATTGTTTGATGATGGTGATGCTAATGTTGATACTTTAGGCCATAGTATCAATGAGACTTCATATGCACTAAATGATATTAGTGATGAAGAATATCTAAGTGATTCAATTCAATCACTTAGTAGCGATGGTGAAGGTGGACCTTCTATTAGTAAAAATTCTCGACAACCGATTTTTACGATGTTAAAGGATATGAAGGAAATGAAATGGGAACCAGGTCTAGTTTTTAAATCAAAGGAACATTTTAAGGATGTTGTAACAACCTACTCAATTCACATGGGTGTAGGTTTAAAATTAATGAAGAATGATAATAGAAGAGTCAGGTACAACTGCAAGCCCGGATGTAAATGACAATTATATGCTGCACCAATGAAGAACCAAGATACTTGGGAAGTAAGAACTGTGAAAGATAAACACAGTTGCAGTAGGGAATTCAAAAATAAACTTTTGAGTGCGAAATGGTTGGGTAAGCGTATAGAGTCAAAGGTTAGAGAAAACCCAAACATCGAAGTAAAACAAATTGTTGGAAAGGTCAAAGAGAAATGGGTGGTAGGGATAACTAAAGATAAAGCTGCAAGAGCAAAGGCAAAAGCAAGTGCGACTCTAGAAGGAAATGTTGGGGACCAGTATAATTATATGAATCAATATTGTACTGAACTCTTGAGATCAAATCAAGGAAGTTCAGTGTTCCTCAAATTTAGTTGGCCTCCCGAATTTTATAATGAATCTATTATACCCCCGTCAAGATCTATTATACCTCGGTTTGAGAGGGTGTATGTTTGCCTTGCCGGATGTCGAGAATCGTTCAAAGTATGCCGACCTATTTGTAGGGTTGGATGGATGCTTTTTGAAAGGGTACTATGGTGGGCAACTATTGACAGCAATTGGCAGAGATCCTAATGATCAAATGTTACCGATAGCGTATGCAATTGTTGAGGCCGAGAATAAAGATTCTTGGAGTTGGTTTCTTTGCAATCTTATTAGAGATATTGGATCAAATGGAATCACGTATATATCAGATCAACAAAAGGTTGGTCTAATTATTTTTATCATTAATCTTATTAAGCTTACCGATTTTTCTCATAATTATTCTTATTATGCTTACCAATTTGTCTTATTACATGTAGGGATTAGTCCAGACTTTCAAAGAATTATTGCCCGGTGTCGACCACCGCTTCTGCGTGAGACATTTGTATAATAATTTCAGAAAGAAATTTCCTAGTAAAAACTTGAAGTGCTTGTTATGGAAGGCCTCCAATGCTACATATGAAGAGGATTGGGTTAGGACAATGAATGAGATTAAAGGTGTCTCGAACCAGGCATATGAACATCTTATTGCAATAGATAAGCATTTGTGGTGCAAACACTCATTTAGTGAACATCCTATATGCGATGTTGTTGTAAACAATATGTCGAAGACATTTAATCGGGTAATTTTAGATATGCGGGACAAACCCATACTTACCATGCTTGAGGACATTCGCGTGTATTTAATGTGTAGATGAGCTAACATTAGACAAAAAATTGAGAAACAAGTGAGTGAGGTTAACCCTAAAATTGCAAAGAAGATAGAGGAGGAGGCAAAGCATAGTGGGATGTGGATGCCCATATGGTCAAACGACAGAATATTTGAGGTAGTACATGTGCCGGTGAAGTTTGTGGTTTCATTGGATAATTGTTTTTGTTCATGCGGAAAGTGGAGACTTTGTGGCCTACCGTGTCGTCATGCAATAAGTTGCATAAATTATTTAAACCTAGATATAGCTAAATATGTGCCGGATTGCTTTAAAAAAGTCACATATATATCATGTTATCGTCAGATTATTTTGCCTTCCAATGGATCAAATCTATGGCCGACAGTATCAGAGACACAAATTCTTCCACCAATTCGACGAAGAGCACCAGGTAGACCAAAAAAGAAACGAATTATGGATGCCAATGAACAGAGAAATCCCACAAAGATGAGTCGAACATGTTCGAAGTGTGGAGTCAAAGGTCATAACAAACGAAATTGCAAGCCAACTTGAGTAATTCAAAAATGGTATAACTATTATTCTTATTGTTTTTTTCATAACCATACTACGAAATCTAATCTTTGGTGTTTATTCTCAGGTTAAGTATCTTGATAGAGCAATTGGAATTGAAGCAATTTTTTTGGAGCAATTGGTGTTTATTCTCAAGTTATTTTTGGAGTTGCAAGACAATTTTTGGAGTCGAACAAGTTGGAGCCAATGGCGGACAAACACTCAATTTTGTTTTGATGGTGGACTAAATCATGAATTTACTTTGTTTCATTGTGGATGTATATCATGTTTCTTATGTTGGTGGGGAGAGAAAAATTTTGTGTTTCTTTGTGGATGTTATTTTGGTGGAAAAAGTGACAAGTTTTTGTAATTTTATATGAAGTTGATTTTAATAGAAACTGTGACAGATCTGATGCATTTCTCATTAGAGGGCAAATCTCTTGAAAAAACCACAGTTAGCCTAAGATTCAGACCAAGATCTGTAATTCGGGCATATGGTGCAAATTGTTATTTTTTAAAAAATGCGCTACTTTGATAATTTATGAGTTTATTGAGCCCCAATTAAGTTACTTTCCGTTTATATATTCCGTTAAGTGTGACTGATTTCAGCTTTTCATTAAAGTGGGGGACTTATTTCTTGTTTTTACAACTTGAGGGACCTATTTCAAAAAGAAGTATAAGATTAGGGACTGATTTATGGTTTTTGCCATATATATCATAAAAATCTTTAAGTAAGATTTCTTCGCACGTTGAAGTCGCAATACGGGGACGAATTACAACTGATATAATTGACTCTTGGAGAGCCGCGAGAGTCACAAGATGAATAATGCAATAACGTATCACGAACTCGATATACACGAGCCTGGTGATTTTTTCCGCTTTGGATGGAAAGACACCCAACACATATTTCTAGTTTCTTGGTAAAAGAAGCATTGCCAACAAGGAAGTCACCGACCAAGAATAGAATGTGGACAATAAGCTTGATTTCCATCAGCCAGTGGAACAATTGATGCATGTTGTGAAGGAGGTCGTAGCAATTTTTGGGGTTCAAGGTAACTGTATGTCTTGAATTATTATATATATATCTTTATTATATAATACAATATACATATTTTGAATCACACCATAGAATGAACAGGAGCCGTCCGATCTCCTGTAAATCAAATCTGGCCATTGAATCAATAACATCTTGCCTGCTAATATCTAAATCCCAGCCCCCCAGCACTGTTCATCCTCAACAAAATCCCGATATCTCCCGCACCCCTCCCGTCCCTCACGGACTCACCCCCGCCGCCGCCGGCGGCCTGCCCGGAGCCCACCGGCGTGTTCGCCGGCCTCCGGCGAACCCGCCGGGGGTTGTCCAGCGGCGAGCGGGCAGGGCCGCCGCCGGCGGTGGCCCTGCCCGTGAGCTCCAGTTTTGGAGCTCACGGGCAGGGCCTGTGAGGCGCCGGACAACCCCCGGCGGGTTCGCCGGAGGCCGGCGAACCCGCCGGTGGGCGCCGGACAGGCCGCCGGCGGCTCCGCCGGCGGGGGCGGGGGCGGGCAGGGAGGCGGAGGCGGAAGGGAGGGGGAGCGGGTTTTCTTTCCTTTTTTTTATAATTAATTTAATATTAATTAATTTAATAATTATTTAATAATTAATTAATTTTAATTATTGTATTAATAATCCTTTTAAATGCTTTTATAATTAGATTCGCGCGCCGGGGGGCGGGCGAAGCCCGCCGGGGGGTCAAGCGGGTGAAGCCCGCTTGATTGCGGGCGAAGCCCGCAGCGACGCATCGAGAACGGGCGGAGCCCGTTCGAAGATGCTAGTATATATATATATATATATATATATATATATATATATATATATATATATATATATATATATATTTGTAATATTTGCTTGCTATTTTATTTGATGCATTAATATGATATTTGTTGCGGACTAACTTGGCATCTCGGTCGGACCGAAATAAACTGGACCGTCTTAGCTCTCGGGACGGTCGAGCGCGCACACAGTTAATGAAAAGAGAGAATTGACACAAGAGGTTTTAATGTGGAAAAACTCATCAACTGGGTAAAAAACCACGTGACCGGATCTGTGTCGGTCAAAGTCCACTACCAGGTTGCGGTTACAATATGTTTGGAGAATCGAGTGTGACAGACCACTCCTCATTATAACTTGGAAGTGAGAAAGAATTTCTGACTCGCAACCGGAAACAGGCTGCGCCGAGGGAGTTCTGGATGCTAACTTGGTGGCTGGTGTGCTTGAGCCATGGCGGTGGTCGTCTTCTTCCCTTCTCCGCGCACTTGGGGACTTGGCTCGTAGGCGGCTTGAAGATGACCCGAGGGAGGAGTTCAGCAGAGCTCTAGCTTGAGGAAGAAGAAAACTCCAGAGCAAAAAGGTCCGAAATGAGGATGTCTGGAACTCCTTTTATAGCCTCCAGGAGGTGGTTGTGGTGGGCCCCCCATTATCTTGGTGGTTTAGTGGGTGGTTACCTGTAGGTCAGGCGACAATGAATGTTCTGTAGTGATCGGACGGTGACCAACCTGTAAGCAGCGGCGGTGGTTGGCGGCGGCGGTCGGCCGGCAGCGACCGGCATCAGCGGTCGGCGGCGGTCGGCCGGCAGCGACCGGCATCAGCGGGCGGCAGCGGCCGACGGCGGGGGTCGTTGTTGAATGGGAGGCCCTCACAATTTCTCCTATTGTGGCGGAAATCATGAGTAGTGGGTTGACCGGTCAAACTCATGATCTCCACAATATGAGAAATTATGGGAAAGTGGTTAAATGCACATCCAAACCTATAAATGAGCATCATCTCATCAATATTTAATTGATAAATTTTTATATATTTTTTGAACTGATCTCTATATAAACATTATGTTTGTATATAATAAAATTTTATTTACACTGATCTGTATGTTGTAAGAGATTAAAGGGTTAAATATAGTCAAAAGACTCAAAACGGTCTATATAACATCCCTCTATAATATATATCAAGTCATTAGATTAAAGTATTAAACAATAAAATTATATTGGTGACTTAAAATAAATATTTTGAAGATAAAAAATGATGAGATTCCCCCTAATGATTCCTGAGTCAAATTAGAAGAACTTCAACCAAGCCAACCCGGTCCGAGCGAGCCGCGTGCACGGACCGTGCTTGCTCGAAGAAACCCAAAATCATCCAAAAGACACCTATATGCACGGGAACGCGCAACACGCACGCCCCTTGGGTACACACGCAAGCCCCGCTCACGGGAGCACGCAGCTCCCTAGCGCGCGCACATGCGGCGGGTGCCCCTTGCAAGCGCATGGTGCACGCCCCTTCCTCGCGCACGCCGGCGGCTGCCACTGCCGGGCAACTTGCACTGGCCGCCCGGACCGCCCGATCGAGGGGCATGCCTGTCATTTCGTGAAAATTGGAGATTCAAGTGATCAAAACGAAACGTCGTCATTCGCTAACTCAAGACTCGGCCAGACGCAATTACCAACACATCACTCAAAAAAGTTATAGAGAGAGCTCTGAGGTTTTCTGGCGAGAACATGGAACTTAGATTGTTCCTTCGCTAGGGATTCGCTTTGCTCCCTCTCTATTCCGCTCAATGCTCATGTGGACGCTTCAATGAGCCCGAGAGAAGGCACAAAAGAACACTCTCGCGGACGTTCTCATAAACTTATTGTGGAAGCTCCGCGAACTTAGTTTTTTTTTCTTTTCTTTGTACTCAAAACTTGTAACAGAGATTTGATTTTTTGTCACCCTCCGCGAAACTCCCAATACTCGTAAACTTAAGCGAAATACTGAATTTTGGCTCAACACAGATTCGGCCACCTGATTTTTTCACCATTTTCGAGTTTTTCACATTAAAAAAATCTTCTATCATTGCTGCTTGATTTTCACTTTTAACTGTTTGTTCGTCCAGTCCAACTCAGAGCTAAAACAGTCCGTTTCTTCGGACCGGAGGAAAATCGGACGACCCGCAATAAAAAATTAAACAATATTTCTAAGATCAAATACTGTCCTAGCATATAGCCTATATGATATAGCCCCATTAGTGTATGTGATGACCGAACGGTCTCAGCCGTTCGTTGATATGTTCATTGGCACATATAGCCATATATACGGTCCATGCAAAATTTATCGTCATCGAATATTGTACAAGTGAACACCCTTCCCCCAACATTAGTATATTGATCAAATACAACAAAATTAAAATATATTGCATCATCAATGCGTAAAAAAGAGGTTACACGCTATATTTTCAAATGGTTTTCATAACTTTTGTTTTTTAAGCTAATGGGGTCCCAATTAATTATTAGATTAGTGACACTAATTATACGGACACGTCACATCGTTGATCCCTACAGAAATGGAAAGTAGCGCTGTAACCGGGGACCGGGGTTGTCGGTCAAGCCCGTGGTCCGGGCCGTCCGGCCGTGGAAGAGGTGGTTTTGTCGTGCAAGACAAACAGCTCAACGTTTTGCTGGCCAAAGATTCTGCCGCTCCTCAAATCTCGGCTTTTAACGAGGAGCCGCGACGCCGCCCTTGCTTTCGGATCTTTCTATATGAAAACTACAGGTCATTTATTGGGTCATCACACGGTTGGAAATTTTTGAGTGTGGGTTCCGGTGATGGATCACCGTCCGTGGTTACGAGTTTCTCGAGAATAGTTCTAAGTAGGGATGCGATCGAGTCGAGCTTGACAATATTTTTAATATCTAGTTTGAGCTAATCATTTTGAGCTCAAGCTCAGCCTTGACGAGCTTATATTTTCCTGACTCGAGCTTAAGGCCTACTTTTCGAGTTTGAGTTTCGGGCTTTACGAGCTTGAGTTGAGCCGCTCACGAGTTTTTTAGCTCATGAGTATAATTTTCTTTATATTTTTATAATAAAAATGTAGAAAAAAACTCACGAACCCGGCTCGCGAGCTCATTACTACAATATGTGAGCTCGAACTTGACTCGTAATTAAGCTCGAGCTCCACATGGCTCGATCTCGATTTTTTTCGAGTCGTCTTTGTTGGGGTTGTGGAACACTTCCGGTCCTCTTGTTTCTCACACCGGGTTAGCCCACGTGAGGTTAGAGGAATCGAAGTGTGATCCCCCTCCGACATATCTGGCGCCGACGACAGCGGGGGTCCGGGGGCAGCCGCCCCCGGCGGAGGTCCCGCTGACCGGACAGTGGGCAGGGGTCCAGGGGACAGCGTCCTCGGTGGGGGTGCGGGGGCACGCCCCCGGCCCAAATTTTTGGGAGATGTTTTCTCTAGTCGTCGAACTGGGTTCGACGTTCGTCGAACCCAGCTCGACGATCGTCGAACTGGGTTCGACGTCGAACGTCGAGCGCAGATCGACGTTCGACGCGTCGAACGCAGCTCGACACGCTCGGGCCGAACGATCGTCGAACGCCGATCGGGCCGAGTTCGACGATCGTCGAGCGCCGTTCTGCGTTCGACGATGCTGTCACGCTGAAGCCTATTTAAGGCGTATTCCTGTTCTTTTTAGGGATACAGACAAAACGATCTTTGACAGAGTTGTGGCGGCGTATTCTTTTGGAGACGGGTACGAGGTTCTCGTTGGCGTCGATCCAAAAGCTTTTCTTCTGCGGTTCTCTTGTCCAGAAGTGGAAGAAGGTAGGATCGGGTTTAGATCCTTGTAACCTTTGTTGTAATCTGTAACTTTCTGGTGAATACAAGAAGGAGAGAAGAAGGGGAGAGAGGACGTAACCCGATTTTGGGTGAACCTCTGTATATCTGTGTGTTTGATTGTTCTGCTTTGTGCTTGCTCTGTGTTTCCATTTGTTTACTGCTTTATTCAGATTTCTGCTTCTCGGCACTCCGGGATTCCTTACAGTCTTATCGAGCATTCGAGCAAGCTCAACTTATGTTGCACTCCTAGTTCTACGGCTCTTAGAGCCATCAATAAAGGACAAACTCCAGATGTGTTTCCCAAGCTCATTGGATGCAAGGATCTTGGTCATAAGAGAGGCCAGATGTCAAAAGATATCACCAAAGATGCTCTTCTTGGAAAACTCAAATAATATGAGCTTCTTCTTAAGATACGAGCAGAATGAGCTTCAAAGGAGAATGCTTCATCTATCTCCAAAGAGGAGCCCATAACATTTAGGCTCCGTTTGGGTAGGGCTGATATCAAGTCGAGTTTGAGCGATTTTGGCTCGGCTCGAAATCAAAATTTTCGACTTGAAATCGAAATTGATTTCGAGTCGAGTCGGCTCGACTCGAAATGGCTCGATTCCGAGTCGGCTCGAAATCGAATCGAGTCGGCTCAAAATTTAGCAATTTTTTGTTTTATTCCTAGTTTGCTCAAAATAAAATTGGGCAACCAATAAATTTAGCAAATGAAACACTTTAAAGCCTTCATTCTTTTTATTTATGTTTAAATTTTGTTATTTTTAATCTTAAAATAAGAATATATTAATAAATACATATTTTTTTAATTAATTCGAGTTGATTCGAATCATATTTCGAGCGATTCAGGGCTGGCTCGAAATCAGATTCGAGCCAAATTGAATCGACTCAAATTGAGTCGAATTAATTTTAACTGATTCCGATTCGGCTCAATTTTTGAACAATTTTCGAGTTTCGAATAATATGCTCAGCCCTACGTTTGGGAGGACTTATTTTCAGCGGTCAAGCAGTTACGACTGCATGTACCGGACCTAAATACTGTACCGGACCTATATTTAGGTCCGGTACATGCTGTTTCAACCGCTTGACCGCTGAAAATAAGTCCTTTCAAACGGAGCCTTAATATGTTGATGAAGAAAATCAGTTTATGCATGATGAGCTATGAGTGTCCTAGCCAGAAGAAGAAATGAGTCAAGACTGAAGACATCGGGAGGAAGGAAAGAAAAAACTCCAAGTTAATGTATGATGAAACTCCCTCAAAATAAATAATTCGTTTTTCATGCATGAAACCTGAGCACATAACACCAAAGTGTCCAGACCATGCTAAGGACAAAATTTCAAAGAAAGATAATGATTGCAAATAGAATTATGATCCCAGGAAAAGAAATAAAAAGAAGGACAAATAATTTATTGCAGAAACTTGAAGTGATACTGAAGGATTTGGATTAGACGTTTAAAGGATTTATCACTTTAAATGTTTGGTCTAGAAAAAGTCATGTAGGCTTGGGGTGCTAATATAAATGCTTATAACACTCAATGGTGGCACAGGAATCGGAGAAAATAAAAAGGCAGTGGCAGAGATTGCATTAAATAAGACTGTCTTTTTCATTACTATTACAACTGTGCCCAAACGGGACTTTAAATAAGGATAAAATGCTTGGGGCTTTCTTCTTCCTCACGCATCAGCGCCGCGCCTTTTTGCTTGTCCTTGCATCTCTTCTGAAACGCCTCCATCTCTTTCTCTGCAGGTGCGCTGCTTCTTGTCACATGGGGATTTCTTCATCACCACGCCATCCTGCTGAGCTTCTTCGACTAGCTTTATCTGTGTATTTTTGTTATGTGCTGAGTTGTCTCTTGAGCTTAACTGAGCTGTCTGTATTCTAACACCCCCTCTTAAGCTCAAGAGATCTTCTACTCCGATCTTCATTCTAAGAGATTCAAATCGCGGTTTGGGCAACGACTTGGTAAGAATATCTGCTAGTTGAAGCTCTGTGGGTATGTGGCGTAAGCAAACTTCTCCCTTCTCAATATTCTCCCTTATATGATGATATCTGATTTCGATATGTTTACTTCGGCTGAGAAAAACTGGGTTTTTTGCGAGGGCTATTGCTGAAGAACTATCAGAATAGATTAAAGTTTCTTTCTCCTTTTCTTTAAAAATTTCTTCAACTAAACGTCTAAGCCAAATGGCTTCACTTGTTGCTTTACTTAACGCCATATATTCTGCCTCTGCTGAACTGAGTGCGACCGACTGCTGTTTTCTGGAGGACCAACTGATAGGATTTTGCCCTAAGAAAAACACATACCCGCTGATGCTTCTTCTGTCTTCTACACTTCTTCCCCAATCAGAATCAGTATACCCTGTCAAGTGGTTGTGATGATGCTTGCGATATATTAGTCCTAATTCTTTTGTTCCTTGCACATACCTCAGAATTCTTTTTGCAGCCTCATGATGAAGTTTGGTTGGATTGCTCATAAATCTAGAAATGGAATTTACTGAATATTTCAGATCTGGTCGTGTATTTGTTAGATATATCAATGATCCAACCAGACTTCTAAATATCGTGGGATCTGCCATTGGTTCATTATCAGTTGCAGGAAATAGATGATCATGGGGAGACATTGGCAGTTGTGATGAGTTACACTCTTCCATTTTGAACTTCTTTAATATATCATAAGCATATTTTTCTTGAGAAATTTGAATACAATTTGGGCTTTGTATAAACTGTAATCCCAGAAAGTAATGAAGTAGCCCCATATCAGTCATTTCATACTTTTGTTCCATATCCTTTTTGAAATTATTCAAGAATTTTAAGTTGTTTCCTGTGTAGATGAGGTCATCTACATAAAGACACACTAATATCCTCATCCCATCTTCTTCCTTCCAGTAAAGTGATGAATCTATTTTGCTTTTGTGGAAATTAATTGAATGCAGGTATTTATCAATATTGGCATTCCATGCCCTTGGTGCCTGTTTCAAGCCGTAGAGGGCTTTAATTAGTTTATAAACTTTGTGTTCTTCTCCTTCTACCTCATAACCTCTTGGCTGCTCAACATAAATTTCTTCCTCTATTTCACCATTCAAGAATGCTGATTTTACATCTAATTGATATATTGGAAAGTTGTACTGAGCTGCATAAGCAATAAGAGTTCTCACAGTCTCCATTCTGACAACGGGTGCAAACGTTTCATTATAGTCAATTCCTAGAACTTGTGAATAACCCTTGGCTACTATACGGGCTTTATACTTAAGTACTGACCCATCTTCCTTTTCTTTTATTTGAAGATCCATTTCAAGTCAATTATATCAGCTTGAGGTGGTTTTGTCACTAACACCCAGGTATTGTTTTTAACAACCATCTTAATTTCTTCATCCATAGCTTGTTTCCAAGCTGGACTACTGTAAGCTTCTTCAAAATTTGACGGGGTGGAAATATTAAGCACTACCTCTCCTTGTTTATAAATTTCTTCTAATGTTCTCATTCTTCTTGGGGGTGATGAGGAATCTGGATAGTATGTAGAGCTGGAAGAGGCTGGTGAAGCGTCATTTAACTGAGTATTCTCAGTATTTGAAATTGTAGGAGTTTGTGGTTCAACCATCTGTGACTCATTAGCTTGAGTTTCATTGATTTGGAAGGTATCACGGGCTCCAGAATATGACCAGATCTGTGAATCTTGTCCCATTTCTGAGCCCCCCCAGTCCCAACTTCTATCTTCATCAAACAATACATCTCTAGAGATAATTAATTTTTGTTGTACAGGTTGATATAATCTGAAGGCTTTTGACTCATTACTGTAACCAATAAAGATACACCTCTCACTCTTCTTGTCGAACTTACCTCTATCTTCTTTCTGAATCAAAACATATGCAATGCACCCAAATATTTTGAAATGTGTAACTTTGGGTTTTCTTTTATATATTACCTCATATGGGGTTTGTTTTATGAGGGCTTTGGTAGGTGATCTATTCAAGATGTATACTGCAGTTTGGGCTGCCTCAGCCCAAAACTCCTTTGGCATACTTTTGCTTAATAACATAGTTCTTGCCATTTATATTATGGTTCTATTTCTCCTGTCAACTACACCGTTCTGTTGAGGTGATCTACTTGTCATTAACTCTCTTCTTATACCCTCTTTACTACAGTAGGAGGTAAACTCATTTGAAATGAATTCACCTCCTCTATCAGTCCTTAGAATTTTAATTGATCTTTCAAATTATTTTTCAACAAGTGCCTTAAAAATTTGGAATGTTTCAAAACTATCACTCTTGTGTTTAAGGAAGTAGATCCACATGAAGCGGCTGCAATCATCCACAAATAGAAGAAAATAACTTTTACCACTTAATGATGGAGTTGTGGATGGTCCCCATAGATCTGAATGAATCAGATCAAGTGGCATTAAACTTCTTCTATATGATGTCTTTGGAAATGGTAACCTGTGATTTTTTCCTTCTGCACATTTTTCACAAACTGTATTATCTGTAGTTATTGGAGGTAAACCTTCTACCATATGCTGTGTACTTAGTTTCTTCATATCTTGTCCGTTCAGGTGACCAAGTCTTTGATGCCATAATTTAGTTAGTTGTTGTATTTGTGCTGTGTTGGTAAGAACAACTTCATTGTCCGGATATAAATTCAAGGAGAAAATTCTATTGCTTGTCATTTTTGCAATGATTTCAGTCTCTCCTGACTTGTTGATAATAGTGCAGGAATCACTTGTGAAGTGGACTTCATAGCCTTTATGAAAAAGTTGTCCCACACTTAAGAGATTTGCTGTCAGTGTTGGGACATAGCTTACATCATATATATATCTAGTTTGATTCCAAACAGTTTTCACTTTTATAGTTCCTATTCCTTGAATTTTTTGCACATTTCCATCCCCTAGCACAACATCAGCAGTAAAACTTTCATCTATATAGACAAAGAGATTTTTGTTTCCTATCATATGACTTGAACAGCCACTATCTATGTACCAAGTGGTATTAAGATAGTTCTTTTTGTCATTCAGGTAGAACATTGCCTCTTTCTTCTCTTCTTCAATATTTTTTGATATCATTTTATCTTTAAACCAACAATCTTTATCCATGTGTGTTGGCTTCTTGCACCTTTTACATTTGTAGAAACAATCATGAGCTTCATGATTTGTTCTATTACACAAAGAGCAAGAAAAATTACCCTTTTTGTTATAGGTAGATCTTTCTTGGGGAGAGTTTCTCCCTCTTCCCCTACCTCTGTTATTTGTAAACAACAGTTTCTTGTTGACCATATGGTCTGTTTTTCCAAATTTTTGTTTCTGAGTATTATTTCTGATGGGCAGTGAGTTTAGGTGCAAGGCTTGCTCCATTGAAGGTGGTTGATGATTTAACCTATCTTCATGAGCTTGGAGAGATCCAAGTAACTCTGGTATACTTAGCACATTGAGATCTTTGGATTCTTCAATTGCAGCAACTATATGATTAAATTGTGGATGAGTTAAACTTCTAAGTAGTTTAGGGACAACCCGTTTATCCTCTATGGTGTCTCCTAACATCCTTATCTGATTTATGGATTGTGTGGCTCTTGCTATAAAGTCCTGAACTTTCTCATTTTCTTTCATAAGTAAAGTATCAAAAACTTTCCAGGCCGTTTGAAGTTTTACTGAAATTACCTGTGGAGAACCTTTATACTCAACTTGGAGAGTTTCCCAGGCTTCTTGAGATGAGGTTGCTGCCATTATTCTTGGAAAAATAGTGCTAGTGACTCCTTGTTGGATGTACACTAGTGTCCTTGCATCTTTTCTTCGATTTTCTGCTGCCGTTTTTAGTTCTTCTGCAGTAGGTCCTGTTTTTGATGTTGTTGCTAGAGTTGGAACTCCATTTTGCACGATCTCCCACAGTCCTTGTGATAGAAAAAGTGTCCTCATTTGAATAGCCCAATATTCATATAGATCACCATTGAATATTGATATGTTTGAGGTCAACATTGCTCCGTTTCCTTCTGAACTCATCAACCTTGCTCTGATACCACTGATAAAGTATAAATGCTTTTACAGAATATGAAAAGCGTAAATGATATTATATTCAAAGATTATTATAACACTCAATGGTGGCACAGGAATCGGAGAAAATAAAAAGGCAGTGGCAGAGATTGCATTAAATAAGACTTTGTCTTTTTCATTACTATTACAACTGTGCCCAAACGGGACTTTAAATAAGGATAAAATGCTTGGGGCTTTCTTCTTCCTCACGCATCAGCGCCGCGCCTTTTTGCTTGTCCTTGCATCTCTTCTGAAACGCCTCCATCTCTTTCTCTGCAGGTGCGCTGCTTCTTGTCACACGGGGATTTCTTCATCACCACACCATCCTGCTGAGCTTCTTCGACTAGCTTTATCTGTGTATTTTTGTTATGTGCTGAGTTGTCTCTTGAGCTTAACTGAGCTGTCTGTATTCTAACATTTGGGGTGCTAATATCATAAGTTTGATCATGTGCTTCCCCACTAGATACTTAGCCAAATGACTTAAAAATTGATACTTGACAGTATGACGACAATTTTAGGAAGAGCTCCAAAAAATTGTTGAATTTTTGAAACACATTTATCATAGATTTTGGAAATAAATTGAAAGAAGATGAGAGTAAA
Organism: Platanthera zijinensis; assembly: GCA_039513925.1. Classification (NCBI taxonomy): domain Eukaryota; kingdom Viridiplantae; phylum Streptophyta; class Magnoliopsida; order Asparagales; family Orchidaceae; genus Platanthera; species Platanthera zijinensis. The sequence goes on along the minus strand of CM077091.1, from coordinate 144,317,752 downwards.
GCAGGAAAAATTTGCATTATGGCTATAACTTACTGAAAAGGAAGATGATTTTTCTGAAGAAAAATGACGAGGTAGTTTGTTTTGAAAATTATGATTTTTTTTAAAGGAGTTTAAAATAACATTCAAAGACTTCTTTCATGACCAATTGGATGTAGACAGTCAAACAAAAATTTTAAGGAAAAAGTAGATTATCTTTCTAAAAGATTAAAAGAAGAAAATTATGTTATATATATAGTAAATAATGAATTAAAAATTGAGAATGATAAGCTGAGAGAAGAACATGATTCTATGAAAAAAAAAAATGAAAAACTAACAAATGAACTCAATAAATTTAAGCTTTTTGAGGATAGCTTAAATTGGAGGAGCCTGCAGACGAAGGATATTTCTAAAAACCTTTCAGACGGATTTTAAAATCAAGGTCTAGGTGGTTACTCTCCCCATAAGACTGACTCTCTCAATATACCATCTTGTAAGAGTCCAATAAAATTCATTAGTGCTTGATGGATATCCCTTAATTTATAGAAAATTATGTTAACTCGCGCGAACCGGATCGTAACTCCCGTGCACCGGATCGTAACTCCCGCACACCGGATCGTAACTCCCGCACACCGGATCGTAACTCCCGCACACCGGATCGTAACTCCCGCACACCGGATCGTAACTCCCGCACACCGGATCACAACTCCCTCACACCGGATCGCGAAACCACCGCGCAGCAAATCGCAACCTCCGCCGCCGCCTTTACGGGCGGCCGGCGGCAGGCCACCCATGGCCGGTCGTCACCCTCTTGCGGCCGGCGGACGTGGACGGCCGGCCGCCTCCCTTCGTGGCCGGCGGCCTTGGCCGGCCACTCCCGTACGGCCGGCGGACGCGGCCGGCCGCCCCCGTACGGTCGGCCGTCGCGGTCGGTCACCCGAGGCCAGCCGCCCCCTTACGGTCGGCGGCCCCGGCCGGCCCCCTCCGTACGGCCGGCGGCCGCGGCCGGTCACCCGAGGCTGGCCGCCCCCTTGCGGTCGGCGGCCTCGGCCGGCCCCCACCGTGCGGCCGGCGGCCGCGGCCGGCCTCCACGCGGCCAGCTGCCCCCTCCCTCGGGCGGCCTCCGGCCGGCGCGCCTCCTCCGACCACCATCATGGGCCGGTCTTCTCTCCACCGTCCGATCGTGGCAGGCCATTACGGCTCTTCGATCACCACGAGCGATCACGACCCTCTGATCGGCGATTAACCACCGTAACCACCTCGGAAACCCTATATAAACACTATTAATAGTTCATTTCAGGGGATCCGGCTTCATTCTCTCCTTCGCTTTCTCTCTCTTCATTCCTACTACTCCCCAGAGCTTCTCTCTCTACTCTCCTCCTCCGTTCCCCTTTCACTCACTAACTTGGAAGGTTCTCCTTAAAGCGCCGCCCAAAGAAGAAAGGGAACGAAGTGTCAGTGAAGGCAACCCTCCTCAGCCTGAGGGATAAAGTGCAGGCATCCTGCAGAGCGCAAGCCAGAAGAGCAAACACTCAAGAAAGACGCACGTCAAAGTGCACGAACTCCTAGGCGGTGGCCTGTCACCCGAGGAGAGCTCTCTCAACGCCCCAGTATTTGTAACGAGGCGCGGTCTGTCACCCTCGCATTCTCTTTACAAGAGCATTGTAACAGAGGAAAATAGTGGATCTTGGCTGGCACAGACCCGACCACGTGGTTTTTCCCCTTTCCGGGGTTTTCCATGCTAAAATTGTGTGTGTGTACAATCTCTCTTTTTCTACTTTGACTGTGTGCGTACTCGATCGCTCGGGGCTAAGACGGACCGATCCAGAACCAGTCTACCGAGGATATTGAGAGAACCGCAACAGTTTGACGCCGTCTGTGGGAAGCATTCCCAGCAAGTTTGTCAGAGCATGACAGAATGGCCAGAAAGAGCACCCGAACGACTAGGGGGTCGATCCGGCGTGAGCAGGAGGATCAAGTCGCGTCGCAATCTCTAGCGAATGCACCACCGTAAGAGGATGTCGCAGTGCCTGGGGCGGCGCCACCCGAGAGCGCGGTGCCCCCACCAGACATCCGGGTCGAGATGCTCGCCCTCTTAAGACAACTCGCAGGCCCCCACGTGCCCGCAGGGGCCCTAACTCAGGAAAATCTACCAGTACCACCAGCAGAAGGCCAGAGGGCCGTAGAAGAAGAATCCGAGTCGTCAAGGCACGACAGCATCGAGCTTCCCGTTCACCACATCAGGGCGGCGGGAATCGCCCCTCTCCTCAGCAATCAACAGCAGCCGGTCCCAGTAGAGCCAGGTGCAGGAATGACTCGGGAAGCATTCCGCGAAATGTTCGAAGAAGAGTTTGGACCTGTCGGCCGGCGAGCGATGACGACGCGGCGCCCCGCTCGGGGGGCATCACCCTTGGCTCCTGAAGTACTGGCCTATCCCGTCCCTCAAGGATTCAAGATTCCCCATGTGGAGACGTACGACAGAGTGGACGATCCTTGGGAGCACATCAACCACTTCTACACAATCCTCCACCTCTACAACACGCCCGATCAACTGCTTTATCAGGTCTTCCCTACCACCCTTAAAGGGCAGACCCGCACTTGGTTCAATTCCCTCCGAGAGAGATCCATCAAAAACTTTCCCCAGTTGAGCCAGCAATTCCTCAATCAGTTCATGACCAACCGCAGGATCGCAAAGGATCCATCCCACCTCTCTGGCATCCGGCAGAGTGAAACCGAGACCTTAAAAGATTTTTTCCGCCGATTTACTGCGGAAGCGAGACAGATCCCTGGGGTAAACCAAGAACTCCTTCGAGGGGTCTTCCTCGCGGGACTCCGACCAGGCGGATTCTACTCCGCTCTAATGCGGGATACTGTCCCCAGTTATGCAGATCTGGTACACCGAGTGGAAGCTCAGATAGCCGCGGACGAGGCTATTGAGGCCCACCATCGACAGTTTGAAGGAGGCCAAAAGAGGCAGAAGTAGCAGGAGCAGCCCTCCGGAAGACGAGCAGAGAGGTGCGACGAGAACCGTCGCATCGAGCATCGCAATCAGGAGACCCGGAGAGGCCAAGATTACGGGCCTCCCCGGACTTACACCCCTCTCAACACCACTCGTGCTAACGTCTTATATGCCATTCAGGATGATCCAGCGCTCTAGAGGCCAAGGGCACTCCCGCCCAATCCAAGGGCTGATCCATCAAAGTACTGTGAATTCCATCGAGGAACCGGGAACACTACTGAAGAGTGTGTGAAGTTGAAAGAAGAGATAGAGCGTCTTGTTCGGCAGGGAATACTCGGGCGTTTTCTGCAAGGATATGTACAAGTGCAGCACGGAGGCTTGACTGCGTGGAGGGAACCACCACCTGCGTGCTGAGAAGCGCAGGGGGGCAGGCAGGTCATCGGGATTGTGAAAGTCATCTCCGGCTTTCCATTTCTCGCAGTCAACTCCATCGCCGCTCCCCAAGAAGACAAGGTGGCTGGAATCATTCCTACCATTAGATTCAGCGAGGAGGACCTCCAGGGCCTCCTCACATCGCATTAGGACCCGCTAGTTATTACAGCAGAAATTGACAACCTCAGCTTCTGCGTAAAGAGAATTCTGGTGGACAACAGCAGCTCGGTAAATGTTATATTCATGACTGCGTTAACCAGTATGGGAATCCGAAGGCAGAATCTTCGTCTAGCATCAGGCCCCATTTATGGCTTCAACGGTGCAACCGTGTCCGTAGCAGGCACCCTCACCCTTCTGGTGACACTAGGAGAATTTCCAAGGCAGGTTATGCACGACATACAGTTTGTTGCAGTCGATACAGAATCGCCCTACAACGCGATCTTTGGTCGCCCCCTCCAGACAGCTTTCCAGGCAGTTCCGTCAATCCCGCACCTCGCGATGAAGTTTGTCACGCCAGTTGGAGTTGGGGTCGTCAGGGGCATCCAGGACATGACACGCTCATGCTATCTGCACCAAGCGCAGCCAGAGGCCGTCTCAAGAACCAGTATCTACCGCAACTAGAAGGCCGCTCTGGAGAAGAGCCAGAGCCGAGGCGAATGCGCCTCCCAAAAACATTTCTTTATATCTAATCACCTAAGGACAACTATAAAGTCGCGAGGAAAACCCTCGTGCACAAACTATCCTGCTTACTGTATTTTATGCTTTCATACTAACTCTTGCCATGCAGCAAACGCGTCGGAAGGACGTCAATCTCATCCTTCAGACCCCCCTGAGGCCAGGATCGTCTGTTACTCAAGGCGGTCCGGGATCCACCGACATGCGACCCGCCTGGCGGTTTGGAATCTGTCATCGTGCAATGATACGACCAGGCTAAAGAAAAAACAAAACAACTCATCTCTTTACATTTATATACTGTGATTACGATGTCACTAACTCCTAAAACTTGCAGGATCGATTTGGAATCTTTCCCCTGGGGCCCGACGAGCAACTGTAGCACGATTTTCTTGATCCCCCTGCCGCGGTTCAAAGGTTCTCCCTTTACCCATCTAGCAGATTGCGATGTCATCGGGAATGAGCACCTCCGGTTGACCGCGGCCCATAGCGCGACAGCCTCGGCCTAGTAACAGGTTGCGATGTCGCCTGGGGATCGAATACCAAGTCTCACGCAGACTATATCACGGTGGCCTCGACCTTTCTCCTATGGCAGAAATGCTCACTCTTCTGCTATGGAGCGGATCGCAACATCGTCAGGGACCAGCTCCCTCAGTCTTGCGCAGCCCACATCGCGATAGCCTCGACCTCACTCCACCGGCGCAAGGACACGGCCTTCGCTGCGTAGTAGGTTGTGACGTCGTCCGGGTCTTCGGGGCCATGCCTCAGCAAATACTAGGGTCCATCAGCTGCTCGCGGGGGTTCTAATCGACCATGTCCTCTTGCCTACAAGAGGCTGAAGATTATGACTCTTCACCTGTATCCGAAGCTCAACGCCCCGCCATCCTGGGAAAGCCCCCACGATCGGTGTAATTACAACCTCAGGGTCCATCAGCTGCTTGCGGGGGTTCGAATCGACCATGTCCTCCTGCCGACAATAGGCCGAGGATTATGAATCTTCACCTGCATCCGAAGACTGACGCCCCACCCTCGCAGGTCCTGCCCCCCTCGCGACTGGTGCCTAACTAAGCTACAATTGCAACTAAATCGGGTTCCAGCCCCGCTGAATCCGCACCTAACCAACCGCAGCCATACTTTGGCGCGATGGCTTCACTCTCTCTGCCGCGATTCAGGGGTGCACCCTTCGTCCGCCCAGCGGTTTGCGACATCGCCGGGGACCAGCTCCCTCAGTTATGCGCTGCCAACAACCCGGTATCCTAAGCCTAACAACAGGTTGTAGTGTCGCCAAAGGGACCAAACGATGAGTCCCCCGCAGACTGTAGCATGACGGCTTCAAACTCGCTCTCATGGTGGCAAGGCTCGCCCTTCTCCTACGAAGCAGGTCGCAACATCGTCGGGAGCCAGCTCCCTCTATTACGCGCAGCCCGCAGCGCGATTGTCTCAGCTTCTCTACCCTGGCACGAGGGGACGCCCTTTGCCTCGTAGTAAGTTGCGATGTCGTCAGGGTCTACGGGGCTACTCCCCTCCAATGCCACCAGGTTCACCGCAACTCGCAGGGGTTCGAACGAACATGGCCTCCCGCTGACAATAGGCCGGAGCACCCATAGCTCTTCACCCCCATCCAGAGCAAACACTCTTCTACCACTCAGGACCTGCCCCTCGCAGTTGGCACTTGGCTAAGAAAACAATTGGCCACAACAGTCAGAAGCAAAGGCAATGACGACCACTCAACGAACATATCAACAAGTCAAAAAAGTACAAATGTATGAATCGATGGGGACAAGCCCATAAATACAAAAAGTATAAAAGTTCGAATCAACGGTGACAAGCCCACAAATACAAAGAAGTACATGTATACAAATCAATAAAGAGCATCAAAGAGATATTGCTGTCACTTAGCGGCCTCGCCCGCCTCAGCATCGGAGCTCTCCTCCTCTGACAAATCCTCAAGCCTGAGGTCAGCAACGTCGCATCCCCGTTTCCGGGACACTATCTGAAGGGTCTTCGCCATCGCCTGGAGGAAAGAGACTTCCCGCAAGTCCTCCATCTGTGGCTCCACCTCCTGAGTCCACACCTCCTTGCGGACCTCCTCCGAGATCAGACACCGGTCTCGCATGTAATCCATAGAGTCCCGATACTCTGCCAGACCAGCCGCCTTCAGCTCAACCTCCTGCTCCGTAGAGGAAAGGCGCATCACCTCCTCCCTGGATAGCTCCAGCTCCGCCCGAACTTCATATAGAAGACGCAAAGTCTGCTCAGCAGCCACCTTCTCGGCACTGTGCGCAGCTCTGTCATCCTCTAGCTCGCACCGCAGCTCGGACCCAATCTGCCTAAGTTGCGAAATATTGCGCTCTCGTCTCCCCTTCAGATCTAAAAGGGCACTCTTTGCCTCCCCGAGCTCACCCTGAAGGGCCATATAGCCGTCCTTCAGGCTCACATAGTGGTCATTCCACGTAAGCGCAATGTTCGCCTGAGTCTCCATCTGTAAAAGAAGAGTGACAAGTCAGAAGAGCTTTCCTCAAAAGCCACTACTCAAAAATTGAGATCATACGTACTGCATGGTTCATCGCCTCCAAGGAAGAGGAGACCCTCTTTCCTTTCACCGCCTGCCGCACCGCAACCCATGCTGGGGAGGCCTGGGGGGCAGAGGACCCCAGGACCTCAAGATCCGCGTCATCCGGCTCGCCTCCAACTCTAGAGCCGCAAGGGGCAGCCCCCTCCAAAAGAACATCCTGTCGCGTCAGAAGGCTAGGACCCGCCTCCTCAGCTCTACGGCCTCCAAACACTAGCTTCCTCTTCCTGTCACGGGAGAGAGGAATGGCGGTAGCACGTCCCGAATCGACAGACAGCCCGCATAGCAGCAGACACTTCTCATCAACGAAAGCAGAGATGCTGTACAAGATATTCTCCAGCTCTTGGGGCTCCACAAAACCAAGGACGGGAATAAACTCCTACTCGTGTCCTCTAGAACACCGACAACGGTCCGGAAGCACGTTCCACATCTCTGGCAATCCACCAGGGTTCCTGACATATCCAAACAAGGTATTCCCATGGCGACGATCCGCCCGGGTCTAAAACTCCAGCCACCGCTTGTTGCTGAAGACATCCACGTGGCCCCCACCGTCGACACGCACCTCACACCAATCCTTGAAAGTATCCAAGGAAAACCTCGATCCGCGCTCGCGAAAAAACGCGATCAACCCCATGATCCACGTCATCCCAAGAGGGGTAAACTGCGATAAAGGAACGCCGCAGAACTTAAGAATCTCGGCAACTTCCTCGCACACCGGAAGGCGAAAATTGCACCGAAGTGACGACTCGCAAAGAGTCATCCAGCCTCATGGAGGGTTTTGCACCCGCTCTTCAGGACTAGGGATTCACACCTCCAAATCGGAGGGCAAGTTGAAGCACCTCCTCCAAATAACTACGTGCTCGAGGGATAGACTCGAGCGCAGCCACATAGGACGGCTCTGCACGCACCGCTTGGAAACCTGAAAAAGAAGAAAAGTAAGATCAGAAAATCAATTCCGAGCACACATTGCGCCCACGCACTCGAGCCACACACGTGCAAGAAGCACGCGCGGGATCAACTCGCGCAAGCGAGCAGCCGCCCCGCACGCGGGTTCAGCCCCGCGCGCGGATTCAACCCCGCGCGCACCCGCGCGCGGATTCAACCCCGCGCGCAATCGCGCGCACCCTCGCGCGGGTTCAGCCCCGCACGCACCCTCACGCAGGTTCATCCCAGCGCGCACTCGCGCGCGAGTTCAGCCATACGCACACCGGCGCGCGGGTTCAGCCCCGCGCGCACCCACGCGCACCCGCACGCACCCGCGCGCGGGTTCAGCCCCACGCACACCCCACGCCCGCACACACCGCTTGCGTGCGTGTGGCGCAGGGGGCCTACTCCCCTCCGACGTCGTCTGGTGCCCGGACCTTTCCCTCGGTCAGAGACTCACCTTAGCACTGTCGCCGTCGCCTCCCATCTCGGTGTTAGCACCTGTTCCGGCCATCACCGCCTAGCCTCGTCGCAAAAAGAAAATTCCCGCACTTTCCGTTCGCTCCAAGACGATGGAATTTTGGGGGGCAAATGATGGGTACCCCCTAATTTATAGAAAATTATGTTAACTCCCGCGCACCGAATCGTAACTCCCGCGCACCGGATCGTAACTCCCGCACACCGGATCGTAACTCCCGCACACCGGATCGTAACTCCCGCGCACCGGATCGTAACTCCCGCAAACCGGATCGCAACTCCCGCACACCAGATTGCGTAACCACCGCGTGGCAAATTGCAACCGCCGCCGCCGCCTTTACGGGCGGCCGACGGCCGACCACCTATGGCCGGTCGCCACCCCCTTGCGGCCAGCCTCCCGCGGCCGACCGCCTCCCTTCGTGGCCGGCGGCCTTGGCCGACCGCCCGGGTTCGGCCGCTCCCGTACGGCCGGCGGCCGCGGTCGGCCTCCTGGGACCGTCCGCCTCCCTTTGTGGCCGATGGCCTTGGCCGCCAACCCGGGGCTGGCCGCCCCCGTATGGCCGGCGGCCGTGGCCCGTCACCAGAGGTCGGCCGCCCCCTTACGGTCTGCGGCCGCGGACGGCCGTTGGCCGCGGCCGGTCACCCGAGGCCGGCCGCCCAATTGTGGTCGGCGGCCCCGGCCGACCCCCTCCGTGCGGCCGGCGGCCGCTGCTGGCCACCTGAGGCTGACCGCCCCCTTGCGGCCGGCGGCCGCGGCCGACCTCCTTGCGGCCGATCGTCTCTTCGTGGCTGGCCGCCCCTCCCTCGGGCGGTCGCCGGCCGGCGCGCCTCCTCCGACCACCATCATGGGACGGCCTTCTCTCCACCGTCCGATCGTGGCAGGCCATTACGGCCCTCCGATCACCACGAGCGATCACGGCCCTCTAATCAGCGATTAACCACCGTAACCACCCTAACCACCTCAGAAACCCTATATAAGCACCCCTGATAGTTCATTTCAGGGGATCCGGCTTCATTCTCTCCTTCGCTTTCTCTCTCTTCATTCCTACTACTCCCCAGAGCTTCTCTCTCTACTCTCCTCCTCCGTTCCCCTTTCACTCACTAACTTGGCAGGTTCTCTTCAAAGCGCTGCCCAAAGAAGAAAGGGAACGAAGTGCCAGTGAAGGCAACCCTCCTCAGCCTGAGGGATAAAGTGCAGGCATCCTGCGGAGCGCAAGCCAGAAGAGCAAACACTCAAGAAAGACGCACGTCAAAGTGCACGAACTCCTAAGCGGTGTCCTGTCACCCGAGGAGAGCTCTCTCAACGCCCCAGTATTTGTAACGAGCCGCGGCCTGTCGCCCTCGCATTCTCTTTACAAGAGCACTGTTACAGAGGAAAATAGTGGATCTTGGCTGGCATAGACCCGACCACGTAGTTTTTTCCCCTTTCCGGGGTTTTCCACGCTAAAGTTGTGTGTGTACAATCTCTCTTTTTCTACTTTGACTGTGTGCGTACTCGATCGCCCGGGGCTAAGACGGACTGATCCGGAACCGGTCTACCGATGGCATTGAGCGAACCACAACAATGCTAATGGAAAAGAACTACCAAATTTTTTGTTTGATATTCCTTCTACTTCAAAAGGTGGTGGAATGAAAGTCTCAATCTGATAAAAAATGTACAAATAAATCATCAAGTATAAATTCAAATTCTATAAAATAAAGAGGAATCATGGGAAAAGCTCACACAAATAAAAATAATAGTTAGCATATTAATCTTAATAAAAAATCATTATAAGTCAAATTCATCTCAATGTATTTTGATATATACCTATTTTGAATCGACTAGTAGTGGACATATGGTTGATTCAATGCAGAATCACGGAATGGAGAAATTTCCTACAATAACTCCTCTCTACTTTAATAATGTTGTTAATAGAAAAATGTATAACAAATATGAATGTTTCTACTGCAATAAGATAGGACATTATATGAAAGATTGCAGGTATAATCAACCAACAATCTCTCTCATTCTGAGGGTCGCAAGGATAGACCCTCATATTCCTTTGTCACCTCATATAATGGAAGAACTGGACCCAATGTAACTTGGGTTCCACCTAACTTTTAATTCAATTGTAAGAACGGAAATGTTCAAACACAAATCAGATGTGATATTTGGATAGTGACTGCTCTAAACACATTATTGGAGACAAAGTAACTGCTAGACCAAAAATAATGCTTGGTGACTCCAAGTGTGGTTAAACCCAATGTTATGGGATGATAGAGTTAGGTCAATTACTTTTGAAAAAGATGCTCATGTTTAAAGGTTGAAGCATAATCTAATAAACAAAAGTCAACTGTGTGATAAGAAATACAAAGTTGTACTTAATCACTCTCAATGTCAAATTATTTCATCAATAACAAGTAATATAACCCTTATTGGAAACGTGAAAGGAAATGCCTATATAGTTAATTTTTCTTCCAATCAAAATAAAATTTGCTTATTTAATTCTAATATAAGTAATAAAGAATTATGACATAAAAGATTATGACATTTAAATCTAAAAATAGTGTCCAAACTTTATAAGGATAATCTTGTTAGTGGTCTGGCACAAGATAAATAAGTTAAGGAAAAGCCCTTTAGAGCTTGCCAATTAGAAAGCAAACTAGAGCTTCATTTAAAGTACAAATAAGAATGACTCCTCTAGGATTCTGTATCTCTTACATATAGATATATTTGGACCAAATGTTGTCCAGAGCTTAGGAGGCAAGTCATACTTGTTAATTATTGTGGTTAATTTTCCTAGGTCCACTTAAGTGTTCTTTCAAAGAACTAAGTATGACACCTTCAAGATTCTCTCATGCTTCATCACACAAATTCAAATTGAATTGAATACTTTAATTATAATGGTCAAAAGTGATTATGATATTGAGTTTGAGTCATAGATAATGTTTGAATTCTGTGATATAGAAGGGATCATACTTAACTTATACATTCCTAGAACTCCATAACAAAATGGAGTTGTTGAGGTAAAAAAATAGAACCCTGATTGAATAAGGAAGAACATTATTAGCTGAGGCTAATTTGCCTATATCATTCGAGACAGAGGAAGTTAATACAACCAATTATGTTCTCAACATAAACCTTATTCATAAAACGGAGGTTAAGACACCTTATAAGACGTTGAAAGGAAAACTATAAATATATCATGCTTTAAGATATTTGGGTGCATTTTTTACATACATAATAGTGGTAAAAGTCATATTGCCAAATTTGATAAGAAATCTGATGATGAAATCTTCATTGAATATGTACAACCCTGTATTCGCGGAGTGGGACCTTGGGCCCAGGTGGGTCAAGTCAGGCGAGTGAAGCAGGAGGGAAGGCTCCTGCCCAAGAGTAGGCGAGTAGGGAGGGCAAACTCGCACTCAACCGGTCAACTCAAAATCCTTTCGCCATGGTAGGCGTAAAGGATTCCGCATGGGTAAGTGGAATACCCACGGAGATAGGCGAGAGGGCTCCTACTTAGTGTGTTCCAGTGGTAAGATTACCAGGATGCCCTTAGCGGTCTGCATTTAGCTCCTCAGAATAGCAGAGTTACGTTGTTGGCAGACCTAACTGGGCTGCATATAGCCCTTTGGAACATCGGAGCTATGTTGTTGGCAGACCTAGCTGGGCTGTATATAGCCCTTTAGAACAGCGGAGCTACGTTGCTGGCAGACTAGCTTTTTGGAATCTATAAATAGACCCACATGGTATCTCAGAAGGCAAGCTTTTTCATTTTCTCAAGTCTTTAGGCACTTTTTGAGATATCCTTAACTCGGCACTGTCTAAGGCGGAAAAGCGCTCTGAGATCTTCCGGGTTAGTGGAGGGACCTCCGTGTTGTAGCCCAGGGTCAGTTCATTAGTTCTAGCAACTGGTCAAGAGCTTAAGTCTGGGAGAAGTAGGTGTAAGATATACCCCCAGGGTACAGACTCTCGATGGGACCAGTTTTATGCTCCAACATTTCAGGTGCGGTGAGCGTGGACCGTAACAGACATAAGCAAATCTCAGACTAAGCTTCATTGCCAGAGGCGAGGACGAGGGAGCTGGCTCACGAGGTTCTCCACCCCCAGCGAGTAGGGTGACGTTGGGGGTGCTGGAGGACTTCAGGCGGAAATTCTTGCAAACCATCCATTTGGCAATCGCCGCGAGAGGCGAGTGGGCTACGCCCCCTGTTCTGGTGGTTGTGGCCCCTTCTTTGGTCGAGAACGCTCCCGAACAGCGTCCTGGGAAGGTGATCTCGGTGGAAAGTGGCAATAAGGATATAAGCGTGTGGGAACTCTTCCCGGGGCAAGCTAGTGCAGATAGGGTTAGCAAGCCAAGGCAGAGATATATACCCACTCGCTCGGTTAGGGGCGGAAGCCCTTTCAGTGAGTTAATTGTCTCGGCGCCGATTACTAACGGGTTTAGGGAACCGGATATGTCTTACTACACGGTCAGGGATGACCCGGTGCAGCATGTTCAGTGGTTTGAGGATGCAATTTCCATAAGGCAGATGTTAGATGCTTTCAAATGTCAACTCTTCGCCATCACTCTGAAGGAGAAGGCCAGGGACTAGTTTCATCAGCTTCTCGCGAGTTCCATCTACTGCTTTGAAGATCTGCGTTGAGGGTTACTATTGAGGTTCTCAACTTCGAAGAAGAGGAAGAAGGGGGCGAAGTGCTTATTCTCCATTCAGCAGAAGCTAGAGGAAACGCTGGGACACTATGTCGATCGGTTACAACAAGAGATCCTTCTAGTTCAGGAGGTTCCGGGGTACACGTTGATGCTCGCCTTCAACCTGGGTTTAATGTCGGGATTCTTCAGCATGGAGCTGAAAAGAGTGCCCCCTCTATTTTGAAGAGCTGATGGAGAGGGAGGCGAAGGAGATAAAGATCGAGATGGCTAAACCGACTTTTGCCAAAAAGCTAGCCAAGTTAGCAGAGGAGGATGTTAAGGAACCGGGAGCAGGGAAGCAGAGAGAAGAGAGGAGGAGAGAAGAGCCCCGAGGACAGGGGAACTAGGGGAACTAGGGGTAACATCAAGGTTGGGGGCATAGGGAGCCGAACAACCGGTTGGCATGGAGGCCTTAGGAGGGTCCCCCCAGGGGTAGGGGGAGGAATCCAAGGTGGAAGAGACTTTTGCGGTTAGGGATGGTTTAATCCATCGACATGGAGGCAGGGGTAGAGGGCCCCCTCCCGCAGCAGCAGGAGGCGATGGAAATTGCCCGAGGATGGGGGATGAAACGATTGGCTAGAGGAGGAGGTAAGAGGGGAGAGGGCAGGGTGTCGTTGCCTTTCTGTGACTTCCATCAGGAGGAAGGTCATGTGACGGCCACCTTCCCATAGTTTCTGGAGGTGAGGGAAGCCAGAGAACAGGTTCAGCAGCAGCCACTCGTGAGAATAGAGGAAGTTCTGCCAGAGAGAGGAGAAGACAGATGCGAGGATATGGCGGATGTGGGGGCCCGAGGAGGGATCAGAGTGATCCACGGGGGAGTAGGGATTGAAGCTACCCGTAAGGGGAGCTTCTAGACCATGTACAGGAAGAGCGTCACCTCGACCTCCCTAACTCCCCCTCAGGAGGAAAAAAATCACCTTCTCATCGAAAGATATGTCAAACTACGAAGACTCATTCTGCGATGCTTTGGTGATCCAGACGGCCGTCGAAAACTTCACGGTCTCCCGCATTCTGGTTAACAATGGGAGCTCCATGAATGTGATCTTTAAGGAATTTGACGAGATGAAGGTGGAAGCCCGGAGGGTGTTAGCCTCCGACGGACCCCTATTTGGATTTTCTAGGGAAAGGATGGAAGTCGAGGGAGGGGTAGGACTGCATTTGACGCTGGGGGGTGTCAAGGAATTGTCAGTTCATCATTGTTGACGCTCCGAGCAGCTACAACGCCATCTTTGGGCAGCCCCTCATCAGCGCCTTCCATTGTGTCCCCTCCTTATTCCATCAGTGCCTTAAGTTCAACAGCGGGGGAGTCCAAGTTTGGATCCGGGGAGATCCGAAGGTGGTAAGGTAGTGCTACGTGATGGCTGTCAACATAATATATTGGATGGAGGAGGAGGAGGAGTTGGAGAAGGAGCTGGCGGCGCATGAAGAGGCCGGAGAGGAGGATATAGAGAAGGAGAAGGGAGAAGGTGAAGCATTGGTCGAGGCCCAGGGAGGCAGATAAGTGGAGCTGCAGGGAAGACAGCCAGGGGCGATGGAGGTTGAGGAAGCAGGTGGGGAGGAGGAGCTCGAGCAGGGGGAGGAGCCGAGGATCGGAAGGGATCTGTCCCGGCTAGTGCCGACAGAGGAGGTCATGGAGATTGAAGTCTTCATCAAGGCAGGAAAGATGAAAAGGGTGCGGATCTACGACGGCTTGAGCCCCGGGGATTAAGAGAGGATGCGGGAGTGCATCCAGAAGAACATCGACATCTTTGCTTGGAATGCAGTAGACATGCTAGGAATTGATGCGGATGTGGCGTGCCACCGCCTAAACCTCGACCCCAAGATGCGTCCCATCCGCCAGAAGAGGAGGACCATCACTACGAAGCTAGAGGAGCCCATCCGTGAGGAGGTGAAAAAGCTCCTCGAAGCAGGTTTTGTATCGGAGATCCAGTATCTAGGCTGGGTCTCCAACGTGTTAATGGTTAAAAATGGGGATGGGCGGTGGAAAATGTGTGTGGACTTTTCACTTTTAAATAAATAATGCCCTAAGGATTGCTATCCCCTGCCTCGGATCGACGTGCTGGTTGACTCAACTGTTGGTTTTTCTATATGAGTTTCTTAGATGTTTTTTCAGGTTATCATCAGATTCAGATGCGTCCACCTATTGTTAGAGATGTATCTTTCATCATAAGGGAAGGGTGTTTCAGCTACAATATGATGCCCTTTGGTCTAAAGAACGCGGAATCCACATACCAGCGCATGAAGGACCGGGTCTTCCAAGGCCATAGGGGAAGGAACCTGGAGGTATATGTTGACGATCTTATGGTGAAGAGTAGGGATGTGGACTCCTACTTACTCGACTTATAATAAACGTTCGCCACCCTACGGAAATACAAGATACGGCTAAACCCCCTGAAGTGCGTCTTAGGGGCAAGCCGAGGAAAGTTCCTTGGTCATCTTCTAACCCTTGTGGGGGTAGAGCCCAAAGTGGACAAGGTAAATGCTATAATGGAATTGGAGTCGTCGCGTAACACCAAAGAAGTTCAGTCCCTGACAGGCATGCTCGTCGGACTAAGTAGGTTTCTTTCTTGGGCCAGGGAAAAATGCTCACCCTTCTTCAGGGTGTTGCGAGGGAATCAGAAATTCGAGTGGGCAAAGGAATCTGAAGAGGCTTTCCAAACATTGAAGGGTCAAATCTCCCGAGCGTCGCTCCTTCAGGGCTTGAAGGAGGGGGAGGACCTAACATTGTATCTAGGAGTGGCATCTGAGACTGTAAGCTCCGTTTTAGTTAAAGAAGAAGGGAAGAAATAGTTACCCATCTACTATGTCAGCAGGATCTTGAAGAAGGCGTAGCTGCGCTACCCTATCCTAGAAAAGTTGGCTTTCTCGTTAGTCATCTCGGCTAGGAAGCTTATGCCGTACTTTCAGGTCCATTCGATCAAGTTAGTGATGGACTACCCCTTACTCAAAATTTTCAAAGGGGTGGAGAACTCGGGGCGGTTGGCCAAGTGGTCCATCGAGCTAAGCGAGTTTGATATCACCTTCGTGCCATGAATCTCCATCAAAGCACAAGCAGTGGCCGACTACATAATCGAGGTAGTGGGAAAAAGGCCGCCGCCGGAGGATGCCTGGAAGATGTTGGTCGACGGAGCATCAGGGAGACATTCCCTGGGTGGAGGGGTAGTGCTGGTAAACCCTCAGGGGGTCACCATAGAGCAGGTCGTTTTCCTTCACTTCTCTGTCACCAACAATCAGGTAGAGTATGAGACCATCATTGAAGGGCTGCGGCTGGCCAAGGAGCTCGGGGTACATGATGTGGAGGTATTCACTGGCTTATTGGTGGCGGCGTCACAAATCCTAGGTGAGTACGAAACTAGGGATACTACTCTCATAAAATACTTGTCCAAGGTAAAGACAATCGTCGGCGGGTTCTGAACGTTTTCCATTCAGCATGTCCCCAGGGAGGAGAATATGGCGGCTGATCGTTTGGCCAAGTTTGGACCCTGAGCCGGAGGAGCGTTGAAGGAACTGTTCCATCTAATGATCGAGGAAGGTGGATTGATTGAAGTGGATCGGCTCCCCACTTGGGTAGATCCCTTCATAACTTTCTTAACCACGGGTAAGCTTCCAGAAGGGACCAAGGATGTGAAGGCCCCCATGCACAAATAGGCACACTACCTGATGCATAAAGAAGGGCTGCATCGGAAGATGCTGTCAGGGCTCTTGGCATGATGCGTAACGGAAGATGAGATCCCAACAATCCTAGAGGAGATACACTCCAGCGAATGCGCAGCCATTCGGGAGGTAGAACTTTGGAAGTAAGGGTGGTCAAGCAGGGGTACTTCTGGCCATATCTGAAAAAGGATGTGGTAGAATTTACAAGAAGGTGCCAAAAGTGTCAGCTATATGCCCCGCTCCAAGTCTTGCCCGCCCAAAGGCTTTGAAGCATTATGACACCCTGGCCCTTTACCATTTAGGGGATGGATTTGGTTGGGCCTTTTCCCCAGGCAAGCGGGCAGAGGAGGTTCCTATTGGTCATGATAGACTATTTTTCAAAGTGGTTGGCGGTCAAGGCACTCGCCATGGTGATCTCCCAGGTGATTCGCAACTTTGTATGGGGGGATATCATATGTCAGCATGGGCTTCCCCAGGCCATAGTCACTGACAACGGACCCTAGTTTGCTAGTGAGGAGTTTATCAGCTTCTACGCTCAAATGGGGATAGATCTCAGGTTCTCCTCCGTTCACCACCCCAGGAGCAACGGTCAGGTGGAGGAAGCCAATAAGATCATCGTGAATCTTCTAAATAAGAAGGTAGAAAATCTGAGGGGAATTTGGGTAGAAGTGTAGAACTGCTTCCCTCAGTGTTGTGGGCCATGAGGACCACCCCCAACACGACCACTAGAGAGACCCCCTTCAAACTTTTTTATGGGTGTCAGGCAATCCTGCCCATGGAGTTTGAGGTCCGATCATTGTGAGTCATAGCCGCCAATGGAGGAGATGAGTAATGGAGGGATGAAAACGAAGGAGAGCCGTGACTCTCGCTAGATATGATAGAAGAACTTCAAGACATGGCCGTCGTTAGGCAGGAGGAGATGAAGCAGCAGATGGCCAGGTACTTTGACAAGCTTGTCTTGATCAAGCAAGTCTAGGAAGTAGATCTAATCCTAAAGAAAGTCGACGCCGCTGGAAGGTCTGCGGCCATTGGGAAGTTCAATCCTAATTGGGAGGGTCCTTAGATAGTCGAAAAGGCCATAGGTCGGGAGGATACCACCTCCAGAATGTGGAAGGGGTGTCTATGGGTCACACTTGGAGTGGTGATGACCTGACGCGCTTCTATCCTTAGTTCGAACAAGGTTGTATGTTTTTTGCGGCATATTGTTAAAAATTTATCTCTCAATATGGATGAAGCTCTTTCATAATGAAGCAAGGATAAAATGGTAGCCCCGAGCAAACCCACTGATCAGGCTCCCATCAAACTGGCAGGGTCATAGGCTCACTCGGTGGTAGATGTGGAAGTTGTGGTTTGGATGGCCCCGAGTAGACCCGCTGACAAGGATCCCATCAAGCTAGCAGGGCTATAGGATTGCTCGGTGGCAGGTGTGAAAGTTGTGGTTTTGATGGCCCCGTGTAGACCCGCTGACCAGGCTCCCATCAAGTTGGCTGGGTCGTAGGCTTGCTCGGTGGTAGGTATGAAAGTTGTGGTTTTGATGGACCCGAGTAGACCCGCTGACCAAACTCCCATCAAGCTGGCAAGGTCGTAGGCTCGCTCGGTGGCAGGTGTGAAAGTTGTGGGTTTGATGGCCCCGAGTAGACCCGCTGACCAGGCTCCCATCAAGCAGGTATGGTCGTAGGCTCGCTCGGTGGCAGGTGTGAAGTTGTGGTTTTGATGGCCCCGAGTAGACCTGCTGACCAGGCTCCCATCAAGCTGGCAGGGCCGTAGGCTCGCTCGGTGGTAGGTGTGAAATTTGTGGTTTTGATGGCCCTGAGTAGACTCGCTAACCAGGCTCCCATCAAGTTAGCAAGGTTGTAGGCTTGCTCGGTGGCAGGTGTGAAAGTTTCGGTTTTGATGACCCCGAGTAGACTCGCTGGACAGGATCCCATCAAGCTGGCAGGGTCAAAGGCTTGCTCAGTAGCAGGTGTGAAAGTGCTTAGAATGACTATACCTTGAGCCGCTCCCGCTGTCAGGTTCTCCCATAGCTGACGAGGTCATTGGACTCATAATGAACATTACAAAGTGCTTCGACAACAGGTTTTCAAAAAACACCTATCCTAAGTAGGGATGGAGGAATCCAGACCCATTTCGGCATGTTCCTCTTGGCATATCACTCTCGACATGGGTTTCTCGGCATGTCTCTCTCGACATGTCCCTCTCGGCAAAGTTTACTTAATCTGCTCAGCGAACAGACTGCGGTCATCACCTAAGAGACTAAGGTGCATGCAAATGCACAAAAGAACGTGCGAGTAATAAAAAGCGAAAAGAGGGAATCTCAGAAAATAATATCCCATCAAGAGAGTGAAAAAGCCCAAAACATTGTATTTTCCAAAAAGTTGTTACATGTATTCTCGGGTCCCAACCGTTACATCGAAGTTTAGGAAATTGGAAAAATACAATAAAAAAGAAATGAAAAGGCGGAAAGGCTCAGGAAGAGTCATTAGACTTCTCGCCAGAGGATTCGTCGCTCCCACCAAATAGCGAGTTGGCTTCATCCTCGCCTTGAGAGTCTTCTTCTACATGTTTGCCAATAGGGTCGAACAACCAAGGGAGGAGGCCTCACGTCGTGAGCCTCTCGCTGTCTCTGACCAGCAATGCGGAATCTCACAGCAGCTTGATCATATGCCTGGTCGTTGCCTGGGAATTCTCCTGCATCATCACTTCGATCTCATAATTATAGTATTGATGCCGCTTGACCTTATCGCCTGGGGGCAGCGGAAGGAGGGTCTCTCGCAGGCGCTTGACCTCAGTCTTCAATATGGTGATCTTGCTCTCGAGATCAGCCTCTCGCGCGCATGACAATTCATCATTTGTGGAATCCTTTGAAAAGCTCGTTAAAACTAATTAGCAAAAAATAGCCACAATGCGGAAAGTAGTTAAAACTTCCTGCACTTCGGGCACCAGGCGACTGACGAGAAGCGCCTTGGAGGCCGCTAGTTCGGCCTTCAGGGAGGTCACCCCATCCTTGGTGAGATCCCAAGATTTTCGGACCTCAGCCATGTTCCGATTGATATTGAGGATACGACGCAAGGACATATGGGCAAGCTCCAAACCAAGCAGTTGGGCTCGCGCAGTCTCATGTGCAAGAGCCCTGGTGGACTCATGGTCAAAGATATTGGCGTCCACCTAACTGTACAGCCCGAAGGCGAGTGCGAAAGCCTTGCCTCTAGTAGTGTCCTGCTCCATCTATGTGGGGAGGAGAGTTGAGACAGAGAGACCCAGTTGGACTCGGGGTCCCATTAAAGTAAGGGTTGGCCCTCTTCGTCCAGAGGTCTCCCTCCAAGGCCAAAATTCTGATGCCCTTTCGGCACCGGCTTCGCGGAAGCTTTCTCTGATAAGGTGGCGATCTTGGCGGCGAAACTGGTGGAGGCGCTTGACATGTCTGTCGTGGCCAGGGTATTGGCGGGAGCCTCGACCATACCATTGCCCTTGTCCTGCCCTGAGGTTTTCGCCTGCTTGGAGGATGAGGGAGGGGGAGCGTCAGGCTTTCTCTTTTGGGCACTTGGCTAGAATGAAGAACCCGACTCTTCCCGGTAGGCGAGAGCCGTGGAATGGGAGAGAGCCACAGCGAAGGCGGAAGCCCCGATTTCGGCAAACGACTGGTGGAGGGGAATCTCCCGCTCACCTGCGAGAACTATAGGGGTAAGCTTTGCTTAATATGAGGTGATATACTGAAAACATGAGTAGGAATGTAACCTTTACCAGCGGGAACGGGTAGAGGGGAGTCAAGATCCCGCCGCAAGAACTGGACATCGAAGTTCTTGGTACCGAAGAAGGTGATGAGGGCGGTCTCACGCCCCCAAGTGCGGGAGGACTGTAGGTCGCCTCATCATACTGGACAGGTGCAAAGGAATGTTGCTGAAGTTCCCGGATATGAAGATGAATTTCTCCAGCCAATGATGATTCTTATTGGCGAGACCGCCGGTTTTGATCGTCTGCCCGGAGAAGAAGATGACCCCACCCTTGGGCCGGAAGTTGAATAGCTTCCGGAAGATCGAGAGGTTAAACTCGATCCTTCACGCACGCATGTAATAGAAGAAGGCCACCAGCAGCACGACGGTGTTGGGGTTGAGTTGGGTCGGGATCACCCCATAGTAGCGGAGGGCCTGGCGCACCTCATGCCAAAGGGGGAGGCGGAACCCTACCTCGAAATGCTCCAGGGGAATGGTGAGCTCCCCTTCTTGCATGAAATTGACTTTGTCTTCGATCTCGGGATGTCGCATAACATACCCTGGCAGCACGTAGTTCGCGACGGCTGAAACATATTACGCCCCGGTCAGCTGGTAGGAGGGGAAATCATGGTCGAAGAAGCCTTGCGCGCACTTAGTTTGACCTTCAGTCTCTCCCAGCATCTTGTGAGTGCGCCGAGGGGAAGTTTGGTTTGCGCGGGCGCGAAATCAAGAAGAGGCGAGTGGGTAAGAGGAGAACGAAGGTTCATAGTTCAAATGGAAATAAATGCGGTTGGTAAGCCAGCCTATTTATAGAAAAATTTGGCAATCAGGAGATTTTTCATATCAGTGGAAGTGCAGATAACAATTTTTTTATATTTTGACGCCTCACATTCTGCCCAATCCCACCAACGCTTCACGTCACTGCGAATGACAAAAGCCTCCGGGAAGGGTCCCAAATAAACTCAGAGCAGAAAAAGGGATAGAGAACAAAAATAACACGAGAGCAGGGCATTTGACAGAAGCGGTAGTTCCATGAAAAATGAAAAGATAAAAATATCATGGGCCACTCGCCAGGCGAGAGACAAATAACTACATACATTTATTGTCTATTGCATAAAACGGAAAGGGTACATTGGGAAGAGGGGTAGACCAGGAGGTTGGGGTAAGAGGAGGCGAGAGCCAGTAGGATTCTGTATTGGACCCACTTCCAGCAGCCCCGACCTCACCTCCCGGTCCTTGGAGCCACTCACGGATAGTGGTAGGAACTCACGACGGTAAGCTCCTGGTGGACCAAGTACATCTAGTCCCGGGCTCACGCGATGTGCCTCCCGGGTGAGATCTCTTGCACCCACCTTTTTTGTGCTCCATCTCGCTGATGAGGTGCGAATAATCTCTCTCGAGCATACCTAGTCAACGTTCTATTGTCGCCTGATGTGTTCTCGTCTATAAGGAGTCCTCTCTCCGCATCCATATGAGTTTCGATAGGACTTCCGCCACTCTCTTCCTCTACACCTTGTCGTACCCAGAAGTGTCAAGAAAGTCCTCCATCTCGCTGGGGGAAGGCGGGGGCGAGATCACCTCCTCGCCTTCGTCAGGTCGCACACCTACAGTCTTCCAATCTAGCATGAAGTTCAGTTAGAACAATGTGAAGCGAAAAGATAAAGTGAGCTCCTACTTACCTGGCACAAAGGTGGGGCTTTTACCTGATGGATGGAGGGAGGGGTCAGGCCGTCCTTCGAAGGGTTTCTCAAAAAGTGAGTGGCACGACTTTCCTCATCCCGGGCAGTATGGCGTTCGTGTTGATGTATGAGTCTCAGCCAATGACGGGTGGGTGGCTTCCTTCCCCATCAAGGGCCGAGAACCCTATGCAGGCGCAGGTGACTTGGCAATAGCTCCATTAGTCGAGGGCAGGAGACCGGGCGTTGGATCAAGGGGGTCCTTGGCGGCTGGAGTTTACGGCGTCAGACTGATAAGGACTATGGTTCCGAAAGAAGATGTTGTGGGAAGCTTAATAAGCGAGGGACAACAGGCCAGAAAAAGTAAGGGTCGGGCGAGAAGGTTACCAGGAGCGACCATGGGCTTGACCTGGACCACTAGGGGGGTAGCCTTCGAAACTAACTGCTTATTCTCATCAGGAGGTTGGTTTGTCACAGCATTTGCCGGGGGAACGTCAGCATCACCTTCTGGTATCATCCCCTACGAAAGGGTTAAAATATCAGTATGACATACTCATTTTAGAGATTATCACCAAAGTGGGTAAGAAAGCTACCTCCAGCGGAAGAGTAGGGTTCTCGCGGACAGGGGTCGGGGTCGACGAAGCAGGCTTGTTTCTAGTACGATACCGCCGAACTGACTTGGCCCTTATTGGCATGTATGTAGATTCTGCGGGCCTCTTGGCCGCAAGCCATGGGGCGTATTTGAGGGGTTTGTCGAGAGCCTTTTTCTGCGTATCGGCGAGACG
Source organism: Platanthera zijinensis (assembly GCA_039513925.1). Lineage (NCBI taxonomy): Eukaryota > Viridiplantae > Streptophyta > Magnoliopsida > Asparagales > Orchidaceae > Platanthera > Platanthera zijinensis. The sequence goes on along the minus strand of CM077091.1, from coordinate 144,295,239 downwards.
GCCCTGAAGTTCCCGCGGGAGTGGTCGCGAGTCTCATTTGGCATACATTCTCAAAGCAGTGCGAGAGCTCAAGCGATAAGCAATAGCAGAATGAGGGATGTCTTGAGGACATGCCCTAGGATATATATAGCATCATGGAGGGGCCCATAAAAGATTCCCTTCCCGATCAACAAGCACTCACTGAATATCAGGGGTTGGACTTTTCTTTTTGAGTGTGGGACTATCCCGAAAAGAGCGGGGATTGTGTACAACTCCGTATTCACCGAGTGAGACCTTGGGCCCAAGTGGGTCAAGTCAGGCGAGTGAAGCAAGCGGGAAGGCTCCCGCCCAAGAGTAGGCGAGTAGGGAGGAAAAACCTGCACTCGGCCAGTCAACTCCAAAGCTTTTTACCAGGGTAGGCAGAAAGGCTTTTGCCTGGGTAAGTGGAAGGCCCACAGAGATAACGAGAGGGCTCCTGCCTAGTGTGTTCCAGGGGTAAGATTACCTAGATCCCCTTAGTGGTCTACGTTTATCTCCTCAGAACAGCGGAGTTACACTGTTGGCAGACCTAGCTGGGCTGCATATATCCCTTTGGAACACAAAAGCTACACTACTGGCAGACCTAGCTGGGCTGCATATAGCCCTTTTGAATAGCGGAGCTACGCTATTGGCAGACCAGCCTTTTGAAATATATAAATAGACCCACAGAGTATCTCAGAAGGCAAACTTTCTCATTTTATCAAGTCTTTAGGCACTTTCTGAGATATCTTTAGCTCAGCACTGGCTAAGGAGATGAAGCGCTCTGAGATCTTCTGGGTTAGTAGAGGGACCTCTGTGCTATAGCCCATGATCAGTTCATTAGTTCTAGCATTTGTTCAAGAGCATAAGTCTAGGAGAAGTAGGTGTAAGCTACACCCCAGGGACCAGACTCTTGTTGGGACCAGTTTTTGGCTCCAACTGGATACTCCACATCTAACAAGACTTATAGATGTTACAATAAAAGCACATTAAAAATAAAATAAACAATGGATATAATTTTTGATGAGTCTAACATATTGTGTGAAGGCAGAGGTACCTTCAAAAACTCTAATTTGTAGGTGAAGGAGTTAATGAGCCAAATGTAAGAATTGGTTATAAATCAAGCTGGTTAAAGCTCCTCAACCTCACGTATTTCATCAGAATTAATGTCAAGAACAATTAAGCACCACCATGAAGAGATAAATGAAAAAGATGATGAAATATCTAAATAAGTTAGTAAGATTAGTGTTCAAGAAGTTGAGCATGATGACATGCAGAATGAAGTTACTAAAGATGTTCAAGCAGATGCTCTTGTTCCTCAACAAGTTGAAGCATAAATTCTTCTACTCGAGCTTGTTTCTCTCAGAGATCACCCCACCTTGCAAATAATTGGGGATATCTCCGTAGGAGTTCAAACTTGGAGCAAATTTTCTAATGAAATGATTTTTCAATGCCTTTTCTTTTAGGTTAAGCCCAAAAAGTTTGAAGTGACAAACAATGATCCATACTAGATAATTGTCATACAAGAAAAACTTACTCAATTTAAGAGGAGTAAAGTATGATCTCTAGATGAAAGGCCAAGAAATTACTCAGTATGGCCTTTAATCAGAAATAAGGTCAAACTGGTTGCTCAAGATTATAGACAAGAAAAAGGAATTGATTATGAACAAATTTTTGCTCATATAGTCAGAATTGAACTCATGTGAATGATCTTAGCTTATGCCACACAAAAAAACTAAGGGTCCATTCCGCGCGCAGGTGTTAGCTTTCTGGAATTGGCTTTGGTCAGAAAACCAATATCTATGAGAATTAGTTTTGTGCAGAAAACCAATTCTGTTGTTCGGCTGCAGGATGGAATTCAATGAACAGAATTGGAATTGATACATGAAAGTTGTTCGGCTGCATGATGGAATTGGCTTTCTAGAATTAAAATTTATAAAAATTCATATTCTTAAAATTGAACATTAACAATGGACCTACATACAATATAATGCTTCATAGATACCATTTGAATATTGATTTATAGTGGATCTATAGTTTACACCTATATTTTTGTAAGAGTTGAATACCTTCTATAATCAAGAATTCTGAATTTGATGCTTAGTACTGCTTCAGTCAATATCATTAGCTTGCAGTTGTGGGAAATAGTTTATGTTTAAATCCTTGAAAATTAAAATTTATAGCAAAAAAATAATGGAAACAAAACTACGCCCTCCTATCAAAAAATTGATGCAAAAAATTCTCTTTTTTAAGCACGAAAAAACAAAACTAGTCATATGAAGCATAAGAAAAATAATTGGGGAACAAATCAGGAAACGTGACCTAGAGATGCAGGAGAAAACTGAGTGGAAGAAGAAGATGATACCTGGAGGAGGAAGATCGAGCGGGAGATGTCTGCGCCGCAGGCGCTTGCTGAGCCATCATTGTCGGGAGGTAGAAAACCTAGCTCAGGATATAAGAATTGGGCCTTCACCTTTTTCCCTAAACACAAAACTCATGGGTTTTTGATTGAAAACCAAAACCTCCTTAATTCTTGTGTACCGAATAGCGGAATTGGCTCTCTGGAACCCAAAACTAATTTCAGAAAGCCAATTCCTGTGCGCCGAACGAACCATAAGGGCTTTTCTGATGAATGTGAATAGTGTTTTTCTTAATGGTATTATGCAAGAAGAGGTTTATATACATAGATTAACCTCATGGTCTTGTTAATTCTACTAATCCACCCTTTGTTTATAAATTAAATAAGGCCTTATATGGTCTTAGCATGCTACAAGAGTCTGATATGAGACTTTTTTTACCTTCCTCGCTGAACACTCCTTTGTGAGGGATAAGGTATATAAAATATTGTTTATCAGAATGCATATGGATAAATAGTTATTAATATAAATATATGTTGATGATATTATGTTTAGGTTTACAGAAAATAAACTCTATAAAAGATTTGTTGCTCAAATGCAATCAAAAATTGAAATGAGTAGTATGAGATAGCTCACCTATTTCCTTGATCTTCAAGTAAATCAATCGGGTGAAGGAATTTACATATCTCAGTCCAAACATATCAGAGAATTAATCAATAAAATTGGATTGTAGAGTGAAAGCACAATAAAAACCCATTGGCTACAAATATTATAATTGATAATAATGAGGCAAGTAAACCTATAAATCAAATGATTTATAAGGTCATCATAAGATCTCTCATATATCTTACTGCCGGTAGACCTGATATAATGTTTGCAAATTGTGTTTGTATACAATTTCATGTTCAACCCAAATAATCTCATATGACCTTTGCAAAAAGGATACTAAGATATTTAAAAGGGACTCCAGAGTTAGGGATATTATACCTAGTAGAATAAGGATTTGAGCTAACTGGATATTCAAATGCAAATTATGTTGGGTGTAAGCTTGATAAAAAATGTACTTCAGGAACATGTCAATTTTTTGGTGCAAGACTTATCTTATGTTTTAGAAAATGTTGGTGCTAATATTATCACCAACTTTTACACTCAACAACGAGTCAAGCAGATAGCTGAGGAATCAGGAACTACAAGATTTCAGTTATTAGTCCATGAGGTATAACAGTCATCAAACTGACACAATCAACTGTAATATCATATCAGTGTTTCATGAATCAATTAACATATATAAGTATATCATTCACAATTCATAATTAGTATATACATAAATACAAGTCCACAATATACATATGACACATACATATTATCACAGTTATATATTTTCCATATCCCCAAAACATAAACCTCACGACACATAACATGTCCAGATTAAACAAAAGGATAATAAACAACTACTGAACTAAGCTAGCTTAGGCAATCCAATAAAAGATGCTAAACGCCTCCAAATCCTCCAGTCATATCTCTAGTGATAGCTCGCTTTTGATTTCCCCGTCCCTAAAATGTTGGAAAATGAAACTATTAGTCTTGCATAAAGACTACGTGAGAACTTACCTTTTTAATCTGATGTACATGCAAACAACAAGGGTAGATAAAAATATACATAGTATCATAAGAACTATTTAACTGAACATGTTAATAATCTATGTAATAGTATTTTTATATAAAACATTCATATAAGCAACATGGTAGAATTATAAGAAACTATCTGGGTACGTTTGTAACAATGTATTAATGTAACAATATAACAATATAAAGAACTATGTTTGTAATATATGTAAGAACAATGCAAGTGATCATTTTTTACAATAATCGTTCTAGAATTTAAGTAATGTTAAGGGTAACTATAACCATATTCAGTATTCATATTTCTGTTTCAATCTTTAGGCCCGACCCCTCGAGATCTACAATGTCCAAATCAGTACATTCAACACGCGTCTATACCTTTTGGCCGATTTATTTGGCAAACCATCATTATCATTCATGCGCATTTACTTTCAATAGTACCTTTAACATTGTCATGCATCAATGCATATACATTTTACTTTAATTGGCAGGGTCCGATTTGATATTATTCGTTAGATTGGATATTTATTTACTCTTATCCCCTCAGAAGCTAATCACTTGTTTGCAATTCGTACAAGGTCATACATATTCATAGCGATAATAATTATCAGTGATATAAAATTCCATGCTTTCACAGGCAAGTGCACATATTTAGTATCCTTTAAAGTATTTGTGCAAGTAAATAAAAATATCAAAATAGAACATAAACTAAAAAGATATTTTTCACTGTCATTTTTTCCTTCCCATTGCCACACCCATATCCTCATCACATCAATTTTGGGAGCCATCTTTCGTGATATCTATATAGAAATATTATCATTAGGGGTCTTTTATATTGGGGTTGCACCTAACTATAGCTATGATGTTGGCATTTAAGGTCGACTTAGAATTTTTAGGGGTTGTCTAAGGAGGAAAAACTTGACATGAGGGACTACATATGAAACCAAATAAAAGACAACTAACTCAGCCTTCTAAGTAACATCATCAAAAGAGCAATATATGCATAAGGATCTATAGTATTATTATTTTTCCCAACTGGATTGAATAAAAAATAGCAACAGACCAAGAACCTCCAAAGCTATCAATTATCAAGTCACAACAATTGGATGGTTTAGAAAATTGCAGCAGACCAAGAACCCTTACGCACAATCGACTATAGACAAGAAAACCTCCAAGTTCACACTTATTTTACAGCTCCCACAATAAGAAGTAGAGTAGTTGGGGTTCGCCGATTTCATCAATATTTCCCCCAAAATGATTCCATGGGTAGGTAAACAAGACCACAATATGATGAACCAATAACTACTAAACCAACTGGCCAGCCGACATACATACTAATCTTAAAATAGAACAACCCTCACTTGCCTTATTCTGACATCCATTCCAAACCAAGAATAAAAACTATGAAAGAATAAAGGATAAGCATCTCCTCCCTTTATTTCTCTCCTCACCCACCGCCTCCTGTATTCAATTATTTACCCCAAAATAAAGCCACACTACACGAACCCCATACTAACTATACAGTAATCCCCATAATAACTGCAGCTTCAAAGCCTCTTAGTTGGACAAAATATTCCCAATCAAAGTAGTTGGTCCTGTGTAACAACCCAATAAAACCAATCCAAAACCTTGTCTTGTAAGAATAACATGTGTTAATATACTAATAGATGTTACTTTGCAACTATTCAATCCAAATCAAATAAACTATCAAAATTTTTTAAAGAAACTCAAAATCCAAAAATAAACTGTGATGACCAAAGCCATCACTGATTTTATATTTTCATCATAGGTTATATTTAGTACGTTTAAAATATATTAATTTGACTTACCAGAAAAATGTTACGCGTCACATGAGGACCGAACGAACATAGCATAAAAAATTACTTACTACTAAAACAACAAACACAAGATATGCATGTAGTGGGGAATACCACTTGCAGAGGATAGTAATATTCTACAAAAGATGCTATTATAAGGCATATGATGACATGAAAAATTAGAGGCACCCAATGACTAAGAACTTGTAACCTCACGTACTACAGTACAAATTTTGGCTCAAATTTTGGCTCAACTTGTAACTTCCTAGAGAACAGGAGAAACTAGGTAGGCAAGATAGAGGGGAGCTTGTGCAATTACAATAAGCTATATTCGAATAGGCTACTATTAGTTAGGGAGAGAGCATGAGGATTGGGCGAACTCTTGGGGCAATCGCCGAAATCCCCTCTGGGTTGTCTGCTAAGTGTTGACTAGAAGGATGTGTAGTAACTAAATATGTAATTGCCCGTCCCCACCCCTCCCCCTACCACTTGAGGCTGGAGATCGTGAGACTTCCAGGATGTCAATCGCCCGTACTACTAGATGTCTGAAACATGCCCTAGCTTCGGACTTGATCGGCTCTGATTGTGGTCGTAGGATTTTGGGTTAACAAAATCCCTATACTATTTTAAGTCTATACAAACTTCAAAAAATTAGACCATAACCGCAAAGACTATGACCCAATCCTTGCACTACTGGGATATATAAATATCTAGGAGTTGGTAATGTCAGGTCCACTCTTAATTCCTCTCATGTATTTGCGAATTCATTCTTAATATAATTGTCGGCCATAATACGTACTTTTGGGGGAGTTATTATCAAAGAAGGCTGATGTTCCAAAGGCCAAGGCCTCAATGGATGTGAGCAAGGCCCCCACACCTGCAAAGAAGCCATGAAAGAGCTGTCCCCCCGCCAAGATACCAGATATCATGTACACTACCACGGTTACTACTACTCCTTTGGTGGGTGCTCAGGTTCCCATACAGAAAATGGTGAGCTCAAAGATGGGGCACACTTTCTCCTATATAGATAGGTTATTAGGAAGCAACTCTACGTAGGAAATCATAATCTTATAGATCTAGCTTGATAAAATTGTAGATTCATCTTGATGGAGGAGAAACTAAACTGCATAAAACTGCATGTAAATCTTATTTGAATGAAGAGAAGTAACAGCAGCACTTGAAAGTGTAATGTTAATAGCTTTTACCTTCATAAGACTGATGACATTAGTCTTTTGCATTCTATCAGTTGCATGAAAGCAATTTACTATTAAGAGCATTTCCAATGGGAGACTCCTATATTTAGAAATCCTCATTGTACTAGGTTGTTCAAATATGGAGAACTTGGTTGTTCAATTCCAACCATGTTCTTCATATTTGAAAAACATGTTATTTTTTAATATATGTATCTGTATATAGACACACACACACACACATATATAATTATACTATATGTATATAAAAAATATACCAAATAATATACTAGTTTAATAATAATATGATCAATAATAATTAAAAAGTATCCAATATTAGTTTCGTTTTGTAGGTCTTGACAAGACGATTTAATTGATATATTATATGGCATAATTGAAAAAGTATATTACTGGCTATGAAGATTATAAGTTAATATTGAATTTCATTAAAAAACAATAAAAAAATTAAATTAAAAAAATTTAAAATAAAAACTAAATGCCCCTGCATTTTCTCTTCCCCTCCTTTAAATTTAGAGGAGGAGTGAGTGCATCGACATAAATGAAGATGCAATTAGCGATCAGTTGGAGAAAAAAATTTCAACAAAAAATAGAGAAATCCAGAAAATGGAGAGGACTATGGCTGGTGCTTATAAGCCCAAAGAAATTTGTAGCGTACCATAGCTGGTGCTCATGTTCATACTCATTTTGTTAATCTTTAGCTTGATAAAATTGTAGATTCATCTTTAGCTTGTAGAACTATTCCTATTTTTTGTTGTTCAATTGAAATCAATGGAATGTGTAGTTGGTATTGTGTGAAAAATTGAAATTTGGTATATTCTTTATAACTATTTTTTCATTTTTTATGCATGCGTGTAGATTAATGGGTAAATCTATGGAAGAAGGAATTTCCACAAACTGGGAACCATCGCATGTCCTCTTTATTCTGATTTCCGCAAACTGGTAATAGACCGACAACCCCCACTTTAGCAAAGATGGGTAGAAGAATTTGGTATTGAAATTCGAAGAGTTAGCGTACAAGTCTATTTTATGGTCGTGCTCAGTTGAAAAAAAATGTGACCATGTAAAATGAGAATGAAAGTTATGGAGGGATCTAAAAAAAGGAGAGACATGCTTGAGTTGGGACTTGGGACCCAATAAAAAAATGAACTCTTCTGATGAATGATGAAAAGAGTGAATGAACTTATATTTCATCAAAAGTGTAGTGAATTTGTATTTTTTGCTTATTATAACAACTAATATTGTTGTTATATGTAGATGATTCCAATGCAAAATTTTTGTTATGTTGCGCCTGAGTTAGAGGAGAAACTGGATATGATGTTCAGTCATGTTGTTGCTTCGGGAGACAATGTTTGAATTCCTGCAACCAAGTCTATGCCACCAATATTTTCATAGGAAGAGGCTTGTGTCCGGGGATAAAGAGAATATTGCTGATAAAATGAACTCACCACTACATAATTGTGATGACATTGGCTCTAATGAGGAAAAGGATAGTGTACCATGTTCACATGTAACCAAAAAATAATGCAAAAGTAAAAAATAGAAAGACGACGACACAAAACATGAAATAATATCATGTATGTATGATTTAGTGAAATCCTCATGTTCAGTTAGGAGTAGTGTTGTTGATAATTATCAATTCCTCCTAGTGTTTTTATACTTATTGTAGCAATTGAAGAGTTTGAAAAACATGAGGATATTTATTGTGATCCAGAGTTGCATGATTTTGTTGTCGTGTTTCTTATGACAACTGTTAATAGAGCCATGTTCTTACAACTACCTCAACATAAAAGGGCCACCTAGCTGAAAAATTGGTTTACTTAAAGCATTTGGATATATATACTAATTTTATGCTCAGTTTGACTCAACTGCAGTGATTGAAGAAGTAGCTGATTTGCAGAGTTGTGGGAAAATCTATTATTTTACAGAGTGGTGGGAGAAGTAGTGAAACTGTTTATTAGATTTGCTTTTTCAGTGTTGTTTGAATAGAGAATATATCTATGTTGTTTAACAGAATAGCTGTTTGGTGGCTTATTCAAAATTCAAGCAATTGCTAGCTGAATATGAAAACTTAAATTTTTGTCAAATATTAATATTACATAATAAGAGTTTGTATAAATCATAAAATTAAACTGCAGCTAATTTTGTAATTGCTTCATTAGATCCCCACACTTCTACACCAATGATATTTATAAGCATAATGAAGAAATATATGATCACTGATTTTGTTGTAAATTATTTTTTATATTTAACTACTAAAAAAACATTGTACCAACGATCATTTTGTAACTAGTCGGTAATAAAATCTCGTAATGCAAACATTTCATTGGCTCCAATTCCTTCAATTGTTACAAGATCAATGTTTGGATTTGCCTTTGTGGTTCTTTGGTTACGAGTTGCTCTAAGATCATACGTTTGTCGGTGCACAAAGTTAGAATCCATATAACATGCATTAGACTCTTGATCCACATGTGATGGGTGCCTCCGAATATAATTATGTAAGGTCATTATCTCCACCACAATGACTCACTGTTTTGAAAATGTGTATTATGACATCTTTCTCAGTATGCCCTACTTCTTCTTCCAGACACCAAAGATTCTCTCAATCACAATACAAAGTGATGAGTGAGCTTTATTGAAAATCTCACGTCATCTTGAAATCGGTCGATCACCCGATGTAAAATCAGTTAAGTGATAACGAGTCTCTAGATATGGTTTCAAAATTCCTCTCTAAAGTGGATATCCAACATCTACCAAATAATATTTGCCTACATAAGAAATTTATTAATTTTAAAATGAAGTGAAAATTTAATACTAATAAATTTACCTACCTGGAGGTGGGCGGGGAAATTCACAACTTGGATCGTTACCTGCACGTTGGAAGATCTGACTATCATGATCGAGTTGAACCTTCTTGTCCTAGTACTACATAAGTAAAACACATATCAAAGTCGTAAAAGGTGTACCATGATGTCTTATAATCACACTTGATCATTCGCCAGAACACATGTATCTACATGAGTTCAGTTTATGACTCCAATATATTCTTTGAAGTAAGGCCTGTATCACTCATCATTTAAGATCTTTGTAGGTATATTCATAAATTATAGGTCTAGTAGTCTTATAATCACACTTGATCATCCGCCAGAACACGTGTATCTACATGACTTCTGTTTATGACCCCAATATATTCTTTGAAGTAAGGCATGTATCACTTATCATTTAAGAACACATGTATCTACATGGAATGCTGAAAACACTCACTTGTCAACCTCATTGACCTTTTATGCTCTAAACTATATATGGTAATGCTAATACCATTCTCGTAGTTGTTTTTTGTTAGACTTGTAATCTATAAGATGTCTAAAGTACATATAATAAATTTGTAAATATTTTTGGTGACATCCTGAAAGCAATGTGGAATCTCATTGGATGACAAGTTAGCAACTCACCAACAAACTTATTGTTGGGTACATTGGAAAATGTGTACCTGATTTGAAGAAGCCTAACTTAGCTTAATGATATACATCAAGGTGTATTTGATGTTGTTTTAAGTTGACATGTGCAGGTGAAGAAGTATTAAAGAATATAGGAAATTATTCTAAGTCCATATGTCGACACCTGAAGAAATTGTGTCGACACTTCAGAATAATTGTGTCGACACTTAAAGGAAGCAGTGTCGACTCACAGAAAGATAGCCGACCACATTTGTGTCGACACTGGGAAGCAGTGTCGACTCACAGAAAGATAGTTGACCACACTTGTGTCGACACTGGGAAGCAGTGTCGACTCACAGAAAGATAGTCGACCATATTTGTGTCGACACTGGGAAGCAGTGTCGACTCACAGAAAGATAATCGACCTCAACTATGTCGACACCTGAAGGCAGAGTCGACACAAACTGAGTTCTGAATTTACAACTGTGTCGATACACAGGACTTGTGTCGACACACTGCAAAGTCAAGACCAAGTTATTTCTGAAGAAAGATGAAGTGTTGAGTCGACACAGATTCTCTATGTCGACTCATTCTCAAGATGATGTTCTGAAGAAGCAGTGTCGACTTAAAGGCAAACTAGTCGACATCATCAAAGGCTGTGTCGACACCAAAGTCACTTGTGTCGACACATATAGACAGTTGGTCTCGACACTTTCTGACAGTCTGTCTCAACACTTTGCTGACCAAGACTAAGGCACAGGATCTGTTTGAAGACTTGACAGCTGTGGGTTATGACAGGTTAACTGAAGCTGTCAAACTTGTCAAAAGTCAGTTAGAAACCGGATCAGCCGGTTACCATTAAGAAGATCTATAAATAGACAGATTCAGAAGAAGAAAAAAAAACAACACACACAAGAGGAAATTAATTCTTAATCAACACATCAGTTAAGAGACAAGTCCTCTCTTCAAGAAAGTGCAAGGCATTAAAGAAGATCTTCATCAGAAGATCTAAGAAGACGTTCTCAGGATCAGTCTAAGAAGAGTTCTTTCAAGAATTCAGAAGTATCATCAAAGGTGTTGGATAGAGAGGGATCCAGCCACTTGAAGAAGAAGAAGGAAGCCATCATTGGTTTCTCAAGAAGCTGTTTGGAAATCAACTCAGCTAAGTTCAGATTCAAGAAGCTTTGAAGAAAGCTCAAATTCAGTTGATTTCATCAGCTGATCAAGATTTGTCTTGTTCTTTTCTCTCTTAACAAAGGCAAGACATTAAAAACTTCTTTTCTAATTTTTGTAAGGATCTATCAATACAGATCTGAGTCATAAGCCTGTGTTATAAAGGCTGAGTGTAGGAGAGTTGATCTCTGAGTGGTAGGGCTGTTTGCCTGAGTGTAGGAGGAGGTTCTTCTCTGAGTTGTAGGCTTTGTGATAAGGCTGAGGTAGGGCTGTTGAGCCTGAGTTGTAGGAACCTTTTCAGGTTCTGAGCTGTAGGATCTGTGGATCTGAGTAAAGAGGAAGTTTGGCCGAATCTAGTATACTGCTAGATAGGTGAAGGGGGAAAGTGGATGTACCCAGATCTTGGGGAACCATTATAAAACAGTGTGCAATCTGTGATGGTTAAAATTTCTGTGACTGCTGTGCTGTGTGTTTTAATTCTGTAATTGAATTCTGCCAAAAAGTGTTAACAAGCATTAGAACCTATTCACCCCCCCTCTAGGTGTTTAGGTTGTCTTGAAAGTAAAACTATCACTTATCTCCAGTGTGTGTAGACGTCATGCTTGGTGTTTTGTCATTGTATGTAGACATGTTTTCACCAATCACAACCACGGCTGAGATGAGTATATTATTGTACAAGACAAAACGTCATTGCCGATCAAATTCAACAGCTAAAATTTGCTCGTCATCATTAAGAACAAATTCTTGTTATCATCCGTCATTACAAAGTACCTATGATCATAATAAACATACTACTATTTAACAATTCAAAACATTAAACATCAAAACTACTACAAAAAAGCTCAATTACCTAATTTAAACATGAAAACTACTTCATAAACTCACACATAAAGAATATAAGTTCGAGCATATAAGAGGTTGCATCAACTCAAACATAGATACTGCATATAAGGTTCACACATATAAAGTACTGCAATATAAGTTCAATCATAGAAAGAGCCAAAACATATATGATACTACAACATGCTAATCAAGAGCTATTATGCATGTAGCAATTTTGCAGACACTCAAGCCTTTTGTCACTTGGTATGCCTAGAAATATAGCCTGTTGATCATCGTCATTAGGAAAACTATAGCCCAATCATAGAAATGTGAATCTGCATACATCTCTGGATATTTTCAAGCTCCTCTGAGGCTTCATTCAACAAATAGACATTTGTTGGTTTTATGGGCACAAAGAAAGTACTTGCAATATTTTTGGAAGGCTCCACTAGTTGTTCAAAATGTGATTCCATAACTTACTTTTTACCCTTCTCTTTCAAGCTCCTCCCTTTCATGATCTCTTCGAATCTTGTGAACTCGTACAACTATTTGGGTACTTCGGGCCACTAGAGCCGATAGCTCGATATCATCAGATGCAGGTGGCTGCATATTTAAATTATCTACAACATATTTGTCACTTGAACCAATATTATTAGAAATATGGTTGTGTTGATCAAATATAGGTGGCAAAGCTCCACCAAAAGGGATCCAAACATTCTCACCATTAGCAATAACCTGGCTAAACATCCAATCAAGTTTCTCCTCATGCTCGGGAGCAATTGTTTAGAATCATTTTTTTTGGGAGCAGACAATATCTAAAAGAAAGTATATAAGTTAATATATAATACTTTAAAACAAAACAACACTAAACATAACAAATTGTTTCTAACCTCTATTCATTATTTTCACCGTTCATCTGACGCATCAATCATTTTTTAATAGTATTTCACCATAATCTAGTGTCCCCTCTTTTCGGATCACATCATAGCTTCCAATTTTTCTTAAACTAGTCCCATTTTTTTAACTATGCCCGATCATATGTTAATCCTGTGTCCTCTTTGAAATTATCTATTACGTTTTTCCAACCCTCCTTATTGAAGTGAGTTGTTGGTCAATTTCCCAAGTCGATTTTTCGGATACATATATCACAAAAAATATGAACTTTAGCATTCTCCCATGAGACTGAAACACCAACTATTTTTTTTGTTTACCCATCTATTATCAAATATATAACAAGCACGTTTTAAACGCAGGATTCCAACCTAATCCATTCTCCCCTCTTTTTAAATCACGCAGTAGCTTTCAATCCCTCTTTAATTGGTCACATTTTTTTAACTGTGCCGGATCATATGTTAATCTCGTGTGCGCTTTGAAATTATTTATTACCTTTCTCCAACCCTCCTTGCTGAAGTTAGTGGTTGGTCGATTTTCCAAGTCGATTTCTCGGATATATATATCACAAAAAATAAGAACTTGGGCATTCTTCCATGAGGATGAAACACCAACTGGTTTTTTGGTTTATCTATCTATTAACAAATGTATAACATGCATATTTTAGATGTCTTTAGTGGAAGAAAAAAGAGCTGTGGTGCACAAAACATTGTTACCCAACTTTTTTTAAGTAATCCATAATGTTACCCCAAAAAAGTAGAATCATTCATCAATAATATCTTGTTTTATGTCAGACCTTATTCAATGACTTTGCACTAAACAATATATATTACCAACATGAAGATGTCATGGTAAAAGAAAATTAACAAATCGCCTAAACTGGACGACTGAATGGCCGAGTGATACAAACATAGTCCACAAAGGGCAATAGTATTGACAAAGAACCAAAAATCCTCATGTAATCGAATGCTACCAGAAAACAAAAAATGGAACAATATAATCTGTGGAAGAAGATAACCAACCACTCCATTACTCCATGCCAATTGCGCTTGAGACATGTCTCAACTCCCAAAAAAATAACGGGAGAAATTTATATACGTGGAGCATTCCATGTGTTGGTTCGAAAATAAATAGGACCTCTAATTGGTTTTTTCTGCTTTTTTTATAGCTTTAGGCGGGAAAAAAATCGCACGGAACGTTTCGTCCTCTCCTAAAATGCTCCGTCGAAAAACCAATTGTCATTTCCCACCCTAAAATCTCGTTGCTTCATCTTCATCCGGTGTTTTGCAGTTAATGGGTTAAAGCTTCCTCTCCGACCAAAGCAGCCTTCTTCACTTCGCTTCTCTAGAAATGGCGATGGTAATCGCTCCCCTCATTTCCAATCCTTGATTCTTGTTGCTCCATCTTCCTTCCAGGTTCAAGCATTCTCCTCTGAAATCAACGATATCAACATCGCATTTAGGTATTTTTTTTTTCTTATTTTACATTGACGCTTTTCCAGTACTATTTTACACTTCCAGTTGTAAGTCTTTTATTTTTTTTCAGTTCCAGTCTTTGTAGTAACAGTTGGGTTAAAGATTTGTTTTGTAGTTAATGGGTTAAAACTTATGTCATGCCTGTTTTTTTTCAGTCGTAAGGTTAATGGATTATGTATATCATTGAGTTATAAATTTTTTTTATACTGTTTCACACTTCAAGTTGTAAGTCCTCCATTCTTTCCAGTTCCATTTTTTTTATATACTGTTTGACACTTCCAGTTGTAAGTCCTTTGTTTTTTTCAGTTCTAGTCTTTGTAGTGACAGTTGGGTTAAAGCTTTTTTTGGCAGTTAATGGGTTAAAGCTTATGTTATGCTTGTTTTTTTCAGTCATAAGATTAATGGATTATGTATATCATTGAGTTGTAATTTTTTTATACTGATTCACACTTCCAGTTGTAAGTCCTTCATTCTTTCCAGTTCCATTTGTTTATATACTGTTTGACACTTCCAGTTGTAAGTCCTTTATTTTTTTTCAGTTCCAGTCTTTGTAGTAACAGTTGAGTTAAAGCTTTGTTTTGTAGTTAATGAGTTAAAGCTTATGTTATGCTTGTTTTTTTCAGTCGTAGGGTTAATGGATTATCTATATCATTGAGTTCTATTTTTTTTATACTATTTCACACTTCCAGTTGTAAGTCCTCCATTCTTTCCAGTTCCATTCTTGTACTAACAGATAACACTTGATGCTTAGTTTTGTAGCTGCATAATTACAGTTGTAAGTTCCACTTGTAAGTTCAGCTTATAAGCAAAATGTGATAATATCTTCTCTATTTGTCATAAAAATAATTACAGTTTCATGCCTGTGTTTTACAGTCCAAAGGTTAATGTATATTAAGTTCTAAATTTTTTTTTATACTATTTCACGCTTCTAGTTGTAAGTGTTCCATTATTTCCAGTTCCACTCTTATAATAACAGATAACACTTAAAGCTTTATTTTGCAGCTATATAATTACAGTTGTAAGTTACACTTATATTATACTGAAAATATTATCACATTGAACCGGAGTTTACAACTGGAACTTACAACTGTAAACATTTTATTTTAGTTAGTTCCAATTGTAAGTTGAACCATGATTTCAGTTTTTTATATACTTACAGTTCATTTTGTAAGACCAAATTATTTTTTATACTTTTTTTGAATTCAAGTTGTAACTTCTGAATTCTTTATGGTTCACATTTAAAATCTAATTGACCTATTTTTTATGGTTCTCTGATTCTTATATTTATATTCTTGTAATAAATAATCTGAATAAGGTGATCTCAAGCAAAGTCTACCCAGTTTATAAGTTTACTTTCGTCCAAATGACAAGTAAGATTAATTACACATTATATGTGATGTATTTGTGCATATATATGCTAATTCGTAACTTTTATGTAGTGTCCGACAGTAATTATTTAAACTCTAGATGTGTTGTGTCAACTTTAAAAATGAATGCACGTCCGTTTTTAGATGTTCTGGAGGTGGATTCTAAGCGGATTTTGACAGAAGTCGGTGTTCTTCCGCTGTTTGAAATGCCTAGTTTACCTCAAAATATTCCATTACTTTATGTTATTGTGAGAGCTTTCAATAGAGATAAACAAGCATTTTTGATAGAAAATAACTACTTGAAGTTGACCGTTAATGAGGTGGCCTTGATCTTGGGTCTACCAAACCATGGAATAGACTTTAAATTTGTTAGACTGCCCTGCATTGATTTAACGCATAAAGATTTGATTGAGGAAATTAATCATCTCAGTGTTGAAGATTGGTCTCCGACGTTGGAGAGCAGGAGATTGGATAACCTTATCAGATATTTGGTCAATGTTTTCTTCTTTCCGTTGAAAGGCATGAAGATCCCGGCCTCCTTGCACAAAATAAATGGTTTATCAACCTTCGTAAAATACAACTGGCCAAAGTCAATACATCGTTTTTTTGCTATCACAGGTTGATTATTTAAGTCAAGCTAGTATAGTAAAGAAAATTGGTGTAAATTTGGGATACCTTGAGGGTTGTGCAACTATATTATTGGTAAGGAGCATAAATTGCAACGCATACTCTCTATATTATTCATTTTGACGTCATAATATTTTTGGTTATAGGTTTGGCTATACGAACACACTAACGGGCAAATGGTTGTTCATAAAATAGCAAGACCGATAATCTGTAGGTGCTCAGAGAAGAAAAGCTATCGAGCTCAGTTTTGCTTCAATGTACTTACTCAATTATGGACGACATACGAGGTCAATAAGGCTTAAATAAGTGTAAATACAATGGGATTTATTATAGTGTTTTGGAAACATTTTTTGTTGGTTGTACTGTAGGTAAAACTAAAGTTTTTGAGCATTTTGAAGACTGTGGAATGTTTACTCGCTGAAGAAGAAGAGGACGATTCTGACATCGAACATATGAAGAAGAAGAGGAAGGATACAAAAGAGAATGAATTTGATTTTGAGCTAAAGGCTAAGATAGACGATTATGTTGTCAGTACTGAAGAATAGCGGATTTCTACTAAATAACAGAAGAAGTTGTTGAGGAAAAGTAGGAAAGAAGTGACGAACAAGAAGGTAAAGAATCAGGAGAGAAAGAGAGCTGAAGAATCATAATTTGATGAGGGGTGGGGACGACTAGAGGCCCGTCTACAATCATTATTAAAGAAGACGTCCAGAAGGGGGTGAAGTCATAAAACCATTATTGTGATTCATGGTTTATAAAATTGGAAGCGAGTTCTTATGGTCGAGCACAACCACAACAACAAACAGGCTGTCCCGCATCTCCGCCACCTCCAAAGCCTGATTCTCCTCAAAAGCCATGTTTTTATAGTGAAAATAAAACACGGATAACGAGGATAATGTTCTATTAGTAAGCCTAGTTAGAATGTGGAAGACTAGAATTTCTAGAAAGTAGAAAGCAACAGATATCCCTTTAAAATGCAAATGCAAGATAAAGAGGAGGATATTACCCCCCGTACAGACCATACATATCAGTATCTGAGCGTAAGATTATCGATGATATGTTTAAAAATTCTCAGAAAGGAAATACATCACTTGTATATAATTGATAAATTTTAATACATATATGCTTCATAATTACTCATTTGATTTGCTATTTTTCAGTAGCAACACTGTTTTCATTACTGGAAATATCTTGATGATGCGAGGATGAATGGATGCCTTGTTTGAAGGTCATTGGCTGCACAGCACACATTTAAATGTGTATGCATGACACTTAGATCAAAATCAAGCTATCAAAGGAAAATCTAAAGAGTTTTCTTTATGTTTCATCGGAATATGTTATAAGTACACTATCAAAGTTTTATAACTTGTGTTACACATTGCCTTGATATTTTACTAACATTGCTCCACAGTACTACAGGAGAACAATACTCAAAATACTAGGTGTTTAATTAGCCATTTAACCAAACTCAGGTTAAAAATAGTGAAGTAATTATCATGCCATGCCACCTAACCAATCATTGGGCATTATCGGTGTGCCGACTAAAGGAATGCAAATGGGATTTTATGACTCGATGAAAGAAAGCGTCACCATTCAGCCTACCAGGACTGGTAAGTTTTAAAAAAAATAATGACTGAACATTAAAATTTGAATATAATTAATAATTTTGTGAACTATCTTGCAGGTAAAATTACTCTATGAAGAGGCAACTAGAGCACTTCCATCTGGCATTAACGAATGACTAATTGTAGAAGTTATGGATTACCTCAACAAGCAAATGGAAATGACTGAGGGTATAATTGTTCTCAAATTATGGAGGTGGTGCTATCAAACGAAGTTATGTCCTGGAATGAATGCATTGTTGGCCTGCTGAGACGGCAAAATTCCGGGCTGAATTGCAGCGGATTTACTTACAACATTTTCTGAAATTAGTTCACATAAACATTAATTTAAAATGTTACGCAGCATTGAATATTTGCAGTAGTCGTTGGGTTATAATGATCTTTGTAACTATAAATATGAACTCTCTATGGGTTGTGAACTGACTGTAATTTGTAGGAGCAACTGTAACTACAAAAATTAACACTGCAACATGAATATTGCAGTCATTTTTGCTACCTTACATTGCTTTTCAAAAGATTTTTGTAGTTGTTTTTGAACATTAATTTAACATGTTGCTAAATTTCCTTAATAATATAGTTGTCAGGTTCTATGTGATTGTTCATTTGATTTATACTTTGTTTTAATAAGTACTGTAAATGATAAGTGAAAATGTTGCTATTTTTAGATCTAGCACATTCTACCTCTAGTGCTAGTTATTTTGAATTGTAATTATCAAGTATTTTGGAACTGTAAAATATAACTGTAATTATAATGATCTTGGAACTATAAATATGAACTCTAGTGGGTTGTAAAATGGAGTGTAATTTGTAGTAAAAATTGACGCAAACGATTTCGTCGGAGCTCGTTGTTTACATCGATGTACGACAATATTTGCCCGAAACAAAGGCCAAATTATAACACTGCGAGAATTAAAACCACATATTTACAGTTGTAATTTCCAATAGTGGTTCA